>OV725078.1:11380049-13780049 GCA_928085145.1 Nezara viridula | reverse complement strand
GTTAGAAAAGTTTAAAGATGAATTAAATTCAGAAATAGTTTTAAAATATGTTGGGTTAAGAGCCAAAATGTACGCCGTCATGATGGAAGATGATGTAAAGAAGCGTGCTAAGGGTGTAAAAGTGTCATCGTTAAAACAATATAACACTTTTGAAGACTATGAGCAAGTGTTATTAAACAATGAAATTATGCATACACCTATGAGATCGATACAATCAAAGCAGCATAATATTTTTAGTACCGAAATAAATAAAGTTTCCCTTTCTCCGTTTGATGACAAAAGACACATATTATTAAGATGGGGTCAATACATTGGCCTACGGTCATTATGAATTGGCTGAGTTGAACTAATTGAAATAAAAATAAAATTTAAAAAAAATTAAACAAAAAGAAAATACAAACAAATAATTTGTTATGTATTTTGAGTTAATTATATTAAGAAGTTTGTTATTTTCTAATAGATTTTTTTGTTTTTGGTCACTGGCACGGTATTGATTTAGCTGTAAACCAAAAGTATGTGTGTGTGTGTGTGTGTGTGTTTGTGTGTTTGATTTGATCACTGGCGAGGTATAGATTTACCCGTAAACCAAAAGTATGTATAATTTGGTCACTGGTGAGGTATTGATTTACCCGTAAACCAAAAGTGTGTATAATTTGGTCACTGGCGAGGCTACAAACGCTCGTAAACCAAAAGTGTGTATGATTTGGTCACTGGCGAGGCTATAAACGCCCGTAAACCACTGAACCCTCTCGATACATCTTCACCTTGACGTGGTGAGAGGGCTTAAAGCTGTAAGCTGAACTAAGAAAGATGCACATAATTACCTAAATGTACATGGACAGTTCTTCGTAATATTATATTTCTTATACAAATAAAACGACTTTTCAAAATGAAAATACTCCTTCTCATTATCCGCTAAAGTTTAATAAATAATATGCTAATTTAATAATTATAAATAATATAATTATTATAAATAATATAAAGTTTAATAAATAATATGCAGTATTCGCTACTGGTTGGTTTACAGATTATATAATTAGGATAAACATGTAATGTTCAAAGGCTACAATTTTCGAACAATTTAAAATAAATCAATGTTTAAAGGCTAGAATATTTGAACGATTTAAATTCAAAGAAACACTGTTTAAAGGCTAAAATTCCTGAATGAATTAAAGTGAGCGCAACAGTGTTTAAAGGCTAGAATATTTGAAGGATTTAAAGTGAGTGCAACAGTGTTCAAAGGTCACTTTTTTTGAACGACTTATAGTGAACGAAACAGTGTTTAAAGGCGATTTTTTTTGGCGGGTAATGGGCGCCGCCATCTTGCACTGATGACCTGCGCCGGGATCGGTCTTTTCTATCTACTACTATAATATATATATATATATATATATATATATATATATATATATATATATATATATATATATATATATATACTATATACCTATACTACATATATACATCTGGACATGGCAATAGTTGGAAAAAAGAGGCAGACCAAGGACCCGTTGGAAGGAGTTTTTTTCCGAAGGAGCAGGCAGCAAGAGATGAAATCTACAAAGCTGAGTTGAGATAGTCATGAATTGGAGGAACGCTAGCAGGTGGAAATTTTTAAGAGCTGATGGGTTTGAGGTCTTCTTCAAGGGGCATACTAGGGCGGTTTTCTAGGATGTAAGGAAGGTAGCATTTTGATGAGAATAATTACATATCTGATAAAGGATCGGATGAATGGATGGCAATGCGGCTTTAATAAGTCTGACTGGGATGTTATCGGGACCGTAATCAGTGGTATGGGATTTCTGAATGGATTTAAGGAGATCATCTGGTGTAATATGGGAAAAAAAGAAGTAATCAGGATTAAAGGAAGAAAACATAGGAGCCGGACTGGATGTAGGAGATGTTGTTGCAAGAGGGCAGGAGACAAAGTGAGCGTTGAGGTTATCAGCAGAAACGGAATTGGACTGGGGGGGGGGGTGCATTACCAATGGTCAGTTTTCTAAGAATAGTCCACGTGGCCTTGGTATTAGGAGAGTTGGATAGGGAATAATGTTAATTTATTGAAGGGAATGAATGTAATTTGAGGATTTATCACGGCGTACTGCTGATTGAGTGCTGTTTCGGCGCCGTTTGAAGGAGAGAAAATCATCAGGAAGTCGAGTTTGTTTAAACCGTCGCCTTGCAGCATCTCTTTCTCTCATACACTCTCTCAAAGCAGGAGTAAGCCAAGGAGCTGGAGGATATCGGATGGTTATTGTGATAAGAGGAGCATGTCGGTCAAGGATAGAGTGAAGTTGAGTGGTAAAGGTTTCTACCATGGTGTCTATGGATTTTGAGGAGTAGATGGGATCTCACTGGATATCGTGAAGATCTTTTGACAGTGTTTCGTGAGTGAGAGAATATAGGTTTACATATACATACATGGAAGAAGGAGTGGTGGCTTGGTAAACGGACAGGAGTTTAGAATAGGAATTTTTTTTAAGTGTGAGTTTTTTTCTATACATAAATATGTTTATATATATATATATATATATATATATATATATATATATATATATATATATATATATATATATATATATATATATATGTTTTTATTTAAGTAAAAGTGGCGCCTTACAGAGGATCGGACAGCAAATTTGTCAAGAATGAATTCAAAACATTTGATTATTGAAATGAATATAGTTTTTTATCGAACTAGAATTGGCAGTGACATTAATACTAAGATATTACCCTCAATCGTTTCACAAGAATTCAAATAAAATGAGTGAATTTAAAGTAGACAAATATTTGCATTTCTATGCTATGTTTCGCCTACTTTTTAATGTGATTTTTATACCAGTGATATAATTACAATTACAGTATTATAGTTGCAGTACAACAGGACTCTGTATACTTAAAAGACAGCTATAGATTTTCGGGATAGTTGATGATGAACTCAGCCATTTGTGCAAAAATGCACCGGGAACTAGCCTTCACTATATAATAGAATGTGGCTGAGCTATTTGCGTCCCTCAGATACGGGCTTCTGGGTTCTAGCAGAATACGAGAAGAGGTAGTTTTCTACATAAAACAGCCCTTCCTTTTGAACTTTATTAGAAGAACGAAAAGGTTTGAGATAGAGGTGGAGGTGTAATCGACTACCATTGGTATTATTTCCTTTGGGGTTGGCAATATTGACCGTTAAGCCCACTTGACGGACTCACCCCCACGCCACCAGTACCAGTACCAGTAGGCACAATATGGACCTTACTCATAATTGTGATAGAGTACATTACAAAACATATAAATAAATAGAAGAAAATAGAACTAAAATAACAACTAAATACAAAATGGAGACGCGGAAATAAACACACCGTTGTTTTTTGGAGCGTGAAATTACAGTTGATATTATATTCTAATTTACAATAATTTACAATTATACCCTACATCATGACCTTAATATCCCATTTGTTCTAAACCATATCCCTCAAAAAGTTTCCAAATTACACCTTACATATCATCCAAATCCAATTGCACAATCCCTCTCTAGCTTTACTCATCCCTACAATCCTCCTCGAAGGTTGAAGCGGAAGTGGCCCAGAGACTTGTTGTAAGAATAAATAGGAGTTATGGCAATGGCCAGATTCTCCACTCAAGCCATGTATGTCTGGTTTATTTATTTTGTTTTATATCTTTTAGTTTATATACAATATACTTTAATATTATTATATTGTTGTTTATTATTGTATGGTATGAATGAGCTACTCTATTTCACTATTACTATTGTCCTTGAATGTGACAGATTGTACTATCTCAATAAAGAAGTTTAAAAGAAAACAAAATACAATTATATTTTTTATCTTATATTCAACTTTTGTTGTGCTGTATTTTTTTCATTAAAATATAATTTTATTATACATTATTTGAATTGTCAGTTTTGTAACCTCTGATGTCCCATTATAGTACTTTTGTTAAAAAAATAAATTTAATCGTTTGGCATTGATCGCATTTCGAAAATTTGTATGTCTTATGTTGCCCGACTCCTCGTGTACTATAAATAATTTATGTACGTTATTCATGTAATAAATACAAATTTTACATTTATATTTATATAAATAATAATTTATTCATTTAGATAATATATTATTCTCTTATAATTATTATAATATTACCTTATAATTTTTGGTTCTTCTTTAACACAATGGCTTTATTTTTTTTGTACATGTTAAAATTTTATAAGTTTTATGTGCCCTAAAATGTATAACTCCGGAATTCCATGTTGTCGATATCGATCTGAGCCGGAAGCATATATCGGCAAAATCAATATTGGGACGGGCGTAGTGTACTGCAACTAACTCTATTGTGCGTGCTTGGCTTAAATGGAATTGATCCGGGAATCCTCAAGTCACTCCCTACTAACCCTCCTTTTAAATATGGAAACCCTTTAATTTTAGATGCCCTTTTAACAGCCCTGTTGGTTATAGGGCAATGTACTAGTGTATTATGAAACTATCCACTCTTGGTTTTCCCAACACCGTCAAACTGGCACAAAATACATCATTTAGGCATTTAAATTTATGTATGTATTGTACAGATACATAAAGAGACTTGTATATGTATTGTGAAATAATTACTATTTTCTGGAATTAGGTCGTTTACAATTTTAATAAACTACATAAATTTGGAGTTAATTCCTTTTATTTGTAAACGTTTGGATTTCTTCTTTTCTTATACATAGAATGGGATCCTATTCATAACTTCTTATGGAGCTTGGATACTCCGAGCCTGGGGCACACCGACACCCTCCCTACTCTCCGCTAGGTGTAGCAAACCACTCTCGTGAGTGCTATCAAATCGGGTGTCCAAGTTGAGAACAGTTTGAAAAGTTTCACGACCTTGCAACAAAAAATGGTTATTTGTGGGAAATCGTACATAGCATACTAATCAATCCATATCGACATAACTCCTAAATTACATTATTTTAACATTACATATATTTTTTTTGTCTCCCTTTTCATAACACTAGTCATATAAAAACAGTTCCCACCTCTTTTCAACCCTATATGTGACATTTTTCGTCAGTTTCATTCATTTGATTTTGAATCCATCGATCCAAAATAATGAATATAAATGAAAATTGTCATCATAAAATTGTACATAAAATGTGTTCCACTAGTAACTTGCCTCTTATAGTACTCGAAACTCGGTAGCCAAATTACTAGTAGAACAATTTTCATGTAGAATTTTATGAGGAATATTGTAGCTCTAATATTTAGGGTATATTTTTTTTATGAAAATAATTGAAGCAATCAGTAGGTTTCTTTATTTTAAACATAAATTTTAGTGAGAAATATTAAGTTTATCACTGATAAATACATATCAGTTTCACAACCACTTTACGTGAAAAAAATAGGGAAAATCATTATTTTTCAACTTTATAAACAAAATGTGTTTTTAGGGAATTGTGTTAATCAAAATACATCCCATTACACCGTCATTTTTGCAGAAAACACAGTTACTTTAAGGTGACTGGGTACGAAATAACATTACTTATTTACACAACTTGAGCTAAATGTCAATTTTTTATAATATCACTCAACGTAATTAATATGGACTTGAAGTTTATTAAACGAGGAAGTTTTTCTAAAAGTGGGAAAAATGTAGTACAGTTGAAGGGTGATAAAAAAAAATCATAAATAATTTATGACTTTTTTTTTAAACGGAACTGTGTTTGTCCGCTCAACAGACCTCTTTAAATAGTTTTAACAAATACAAACTCTACTTTCGTTTAAAGTAGATTGTGTCCAATTTATTATGGATCAATGTTTAGTTACGTGAATAAAATATTTTTTAAGTTATCGCTTCCTATTCAACAAAAAACGCGTCTCACTTAAAAAAACACAAATCTTAAATTTTCTACTATTCTAATGGACTTTTTTGTAGATCTTGATGTCTGACCCTTTATATATTTCCCTCTACTTATGGTACATTCTGTATATATGTGGGAGATTTAGTCTTGCATTTCTAGCATTTGATATTGTTTTTTTTTTTAATGTTATGTAATAGCGATATTTTAATGTAGTGTATTAGTGATATTTTATTAGATCAGTGTTATGAAAAGTGAGGTATATATTTTATATATATATATATATATATATATATATATATATATATATATATATATATATATATATATCTTGTGTTTATAATACTGAAAATTTATATGAAGACATAAATTTTGTTTAATGTAAACTTTTGTTTTTGCTGAACAAAAACTTTTATAATAATTTATTTTTTAGATATATATTATTAAATAAATAATAAAATAACCTTTTTCGTAACATAAGATATTCCAGTGAGTGCAAGTTGTGTTATTTTAAAAGATACAAATACTTGGAGAGATGTTAACTATCACGGTTAAATTATAAACACTACCAGTATCGATTTCATTTTAAAACCGTTTCGTCAATTATTTCTTCCAATTCAAGAAGAAATTCTGATGTATAATAAATGTCTAACAAAGCTCCAAATGTTGGTGAAAATAATTTTCTTATCATCTGATATCGCTTCAATAAATAATTAATGTGATTGAAAAAGTATGTGATAAATACCTCAATTAAATTTTTAATTCATTGCGTAACGTTCTTTTTCTTTACAAAAACCAATCTGCCAATTATTTCGAGTTTCTTCTTATACAAATGGAAACATTTTATCCGTATATTTAAACAAATCTAAAGAACTATCTGCAACTAATATAATATAGGAATTGATTGCAAATATAGTCGATATTGAATATCTTAGTTTGGCATTGTTTAAGCTTTAATTAGATACAATTTTTAATTTCTGCAATTTGATTAATTGCTTTAATTAATGTAATTTAACCAAATTTCAATAAAGATTAGATTTTGGATAACGCCCATTTATTATGTTTTTTAATATTTAAAAAAAATATCACTTAAGACAATATAGGACAACAGAATGATTTTTTTTTTTTTAATTTGATCTATTGTAGTGAGGAAATATAAATAAACTAATTCAGTAAACATGTTAACAAAACTACAATATAAATACATTTATAAAATCACATTGCACCCGCAACTCATGGAGAAAAAAAAAATTAACACTCATTATAAAATTAACTAATTATTATTTATCTGAGATATTTTTCCCCGAATTTATTTTTTGGTATAGAGAAATATAATACAAACAGAATAAGCAAATTTTTTTTAATTAAAAAAATATATTTAAGATTTTATTTTTTAAAATTTATTTAATGAAATTTACAACTGTAATAAAAACAACCAGTGAATATGCACAAATTAGAAATAATGGCATGAAAAGGGCCGAAGAGATACTACCCAGTGGTAGCACTCCCTAAATAATTCTAGGTAAGAAGATCACGAGGTCATCTGCTTTTAAGACCCCTAGGAGGATTATCAGGAATCGAGGAAGAAGCAAGGCTGGAAAAAAGTGGATTCCGATGGGACTGCAGTTATTATTATTTATTATAGTTATACATTATTATGAAATGAATCTGGCTCGGGCTAAATCAGTGACATATGGTACATTAATGTCTTTAGGAATGGTTTTATTTGTGACAAAGTATGGGTCATTAAGGATTTTAAGAAGGATTTTGGATTGTAAAGAGTGGATACGATAGAAATTCGATGGTTTGGTGGAGCCCCAAAGCTCAACTACGTATGTCCATATAGGTCTTATTATAGTTATGTAGATGAGTCTTTTGTAATTATTTGAAAGTTTAGAGCGTTTGTCTAGTAAGTGTTGGAGCAGTCGGAAACTTTTAGCATTTTCTTGTCGTTTCAGTCTAGTATGAGGATTCCAAGTAAGATATTTATCCAAGTGGAGTCCTAAGTAGTGTATTTGCTTAACAGGAATAAGTGCACTATTATTAAAGGATACTGTAGGACAGAGAGTCATAGGTTTACGACGGAGGGTAAAGGTGATTTGATGAGATTTATTTTTATTCTCCAATTTTTACACTATTCTTCAAAGCTTATGATAGGTGATTGAATAGTTTAGGATGCTAGGTGATTGGATATTAAAAGGTCATTATTAACAGACAGCAAACATGTGTTATCGGCGTACGTGGTGATGACAATGTCAGGATGGGTTGGGATGTCAGCTGTATACACTTTGGAGAGGATGGGACCGAGGATACTACCTTGTGGAACGCCTGCAGATAGATCTCCCTCTATATATTATTTATAATATCTCCCTTAGACAAGGTAATATTTCTTCTTAATATTTGGTGGTCGTCCTGATAGTCCCTCCCCCCAAAAAAAGGAAAAATCGTTTGGATCCGCTGGAAGAATCCTTAAAATTTCAGAATGATGAAGGAAAACAGTTAAAATGGTTGATGATGCTTTGGTATTCTAGAGCAATGCAGTGTAAGTACACGAGTTGAATACACCCTCCTCCCCTCCAAAAAAAAAGTAATAAAATTTATTTATTAAGGAATCTGTTTACTGAAGCAAGTAATAAGTAAACCGATCCTGTCATGCTTCTCTGACCACTCACTATAGCGGCTCCATAATTTCCCTTTTCTAAATATTAGTTAACGAAACTTTTAGAAATTTCGTCTATAAGGCACTATTATATCTTGTAATTATATAACATGATCATTAATCATGGGAAGTAACTGAAACTTAAAGAGGTGAAATTAGAGCAGAATAGGATATCAAATTCATTTATTTTATAAATTTTAATTTTAAACATAAAATTATTGTATTATATTTACTGTATTACTCAATTGGTATATTGAGTGCCAACAATATTACTACCTATTCCTACTAGGAGAAAATATATTGTATTTAAAAATAGAACTAGTTACGCTAGATGTTTCTCATAGCATAGGAATTATAAATGGACAGTGAAATAAATTGTTAATTAATTCAGTTTTTTTTTTATAACTCCCTACCGTCCATTTTTATAAAAGGGGGGAGGGGTTGTTCTAGAAGTACAACTAAACATATTCTAACCAGAGTGGGAGGGTCGAGTTCCATTCCATGGGTCCGCATAATAAATGTGTATCCCTCCCAGGCCGGATTCGAACCGGCGTTGCTAGGCTCGCGAATGTTAGAACGGGCAACGCTTCATCACAATCGGCCATCACGACCTCGAATGATTCAGTTTGATTCCTAGATTTCGAGCTCCATCATAGCTGTCTCTAAGGCTAGACAGAAAAAGACTCACCAAGGCATCACACTTTCTTACCTCCCATTCCCGAATGATTCCCGTAATCTACGCCTTTGCAACTGAACAATACAATCAATGCACGTCATCGGAAGCTTTGTGTATCTGAGTCATTGTATCAATTCTTTTTTTTTTTAGGTCCTCGCCTTTAAGGCTATACGTGGTTTTTCCGGGCCAAGGAGTGTGGCGGGGATTTAAAAGACTTCTCTGGAGCGGGACGCGAACTCGTGACGATTTTTTTATCAACTTGTCTCATACATCTGGTTGCCGGGCAACGGCGGTGCTGTGCACACGCGTTTGCCCGTTCGCCCATTCTCATTATATTAGATAGGTGAAATATCAGGAAACTCTGACAAGTTGTGTAGCCGTGTTGGCATGTAAATATCGAAATATTAATTCAATATACCGAAACAATATATCGATATTTGTGATGATTGTGAACCTCAATAATTGTGATCATTAGAAAAATAGGGATATAAACATCCAACAATAACATCAATAAAGTAGATCACTGATATTTCATTTGCAAATGAGTATATTAAATGTTTATGGTTAAATTTTTCAACACAAATTCTAAAAATTCATAAGTTTAAACCCCTTAATAACATATAACATAGTTTAAATTAATCAATCTCTAGCTTTTAACAGAAAGAGCCAATATCCAAATTTTGAAATTCTATTATTTTGAAATGAGGTCTGAGTACACAATTAATTGTTTATGTGGCTAATGTCCTCCTATTATTATTTAGTTTCGACAGATAATAATTTTAATAATTAATATCTAATGATTTTTTTTAACTGCCCAATTATTTTTGGCAGTTCAGTCGAGTTTCAAAATTTTGGATATAGGCCCTCTTTGATTTATTCCACCAATAGCTTATAAAGATTCCATTATACCAGAGCTTTGAGGGTAACAGTACTACGATTATTATTTTTTTGTGTTATAGCAAGATTGATAAGAATTTGTCATGTATGGGTGCCAAAATTATTTCAATCCGACAATGATAACGCGATTTCTTTTCAGCCCGGTGTATATAACTTTGTGAATTGCTGTGGAAACAGGGACGATGCCTTGACAAGAGGAGCTCGCAATGGAAGTGGAGAAGACGACCCAGCTGCTCGATATAAAGAACCCTCCCCCCCCCCCCCCAATGCTACCTGCAAATTCACACTCATTACGATTAAATCTCGTGGTAGGAAGGACTTGGTGTTTCAATAATTTTCCATTATACAAACGAAGAAAGGGTTTTTAATTTTTTTTTTTTAAATTAGAATGTCAGGAAAAATTCTGCTCACTTCACGTTTGTCAAAATCTACAATGTTATTCTGCGGAGGGTAAAACTGTTAGTCTTAGAACAAATATGTTTTGCCGGTTCCGAATACGACATGCTTGTCTTAGGGTGCTTTGATGACCTGTTCTTATTAAAACTCTACTTGCTACTGATGTAAAAGGGCAACTTTAAATTTCAACCCATCTCCCGCAGATTTCAATTCGCTGAAGAAACCAGATTAAAAAAAAAAAATGATGTCATATTCCGGCTATTCATAGTGAAAGAATCGACTTAAATCTATTGAAAGACGTTTGCCATTTTTGGTCCAGTTGATATTTTTATAATCCGTTGCAATCCTACTGTTAAACCTATATATCTATAAATAACGGCCTGACTGCGATAACAACATATTACGTAATTAATAAATTAAATTTTGTTGAGGATACTCCTATTAACATAAGTGAAAAGGTCGAAACCTGTTTCAAATATTCATTTGTCTGTAGTTGTAAAAAAATACTTGGCTAATTATTTGCAGCTGACGCGCATTCACAAGGGTGCCCATTCCCCTCAAGGTGGATGCCGCAAGAACCTACCCTCTCCCCCAACTCCTCCTCCCAAGATATTTTATTGCTCACATTTTCTTAAAAACAGAGCAAGCTAAGGTAGAATAAGGAAATTCGTAGATCGTATACAATTAGACTTACTGCGGTCTGTTCCAAGTTTTCTCCTTGTCCCTTAGTCCGAAAAGTCAAAACCTCGTCGAAATTTTCCTCCTCAAAAATACAAAAACCCCAAAATATGCCCCCAATCAAAAATTTTGATAGCGCAACTTGCGCTAAGAAACCCACTTCTGGGCACCCCTTCATATAATGGTAAATATCAGACACTCAATTCATTTTTCCCACATTCCGTGTTCGAAATAAACTCTTAATATTTTATTTAAATTAATTGACAACAGTTTTTTATTAATTTTAAAACATTGGACTGGGATACCTAATTAGTCTCTTGACTATTGGCCACTATACTTTTGGAGGGAGCCGGCTGGCAGGCGGCATGTAGCGCTCAATGATTAAGGTATCGGCTTCGAGTTGGGCCCTGTCAGATAATTATTTATTATATTACACTAGCCGTAGGTCAAAAATGGAGACCTTCTTTTGGTTCACCCAGCCTCTATGAAATAATTAAATAACTAGTTAAAAAAAATCTGGAGAGCGAGCATGACATTGGTCAAATTACCTCCTTGCAAAACCATTGACCAAGAAACGGTACTCGAGAACCTCCAGGGGTTATAGCGGCACCGGTTTCTTTAAAGATTGCTCACACTTCGTCAAATAGGGTTCTACTAATACATTAAATAATAAGAAGTTGCACGTTTTCAGTAAGTATGGTTATTTTAACTTATATCTTTATTTATACAGGTGTTTAATATATATAAAGATATATATATTATATATTATTCTTTCAATTGAGATCTTAGTAAAAACAGAGTTCCATAACAATTTTACATTAAAACTATTTGAAAAAAAAATCATTATTTTTAACTTTTATGCTTATAGATAAAAAGTATATTCAGGCAATAATGTTTATCATAATACATTCCAAAACGTGGTATATAGCAATTTATTGTAGTCAATTTGGCTGAATACACTGGTACTAATAAGTGACAGGATAATTTTCTTACACAACATAAGGCGAATCTTAGGTTTTTGCTTAATAAACCTCAATTTAATTAATATGGACTTAAATTTTATTAAGCGAAAATGTTTTTCTAAAAGTGAGGTATCTGTAGTATAGTTTGAGGTTGATAAAAAAAATCGCGAATAATTTATGATTTGTTTAAAAATAGAATTTAGCTTAGTTTAGCCACTCAAAAATCCCCAATGGTTTTAGCAAGGGCAAATTCTACTTCCATTTGAAATAAATTTTATCTAGTTTACAGTGAAATAATTTTTAACTGCTTAAATAAAACACTTTGTTTAGTTATCAGTTTCTATTTAACAAAAAACATGACAACTAAAAAAAACAACACAAAACGTTAATTTCCTACTTTCCTGTTGGAAATCGGGCATTTGTTTATATAATTTTTTGTAGATGTTGATATAGTTGATTTAGTATAGTTCCTGTATCCGTTTATGAAATTCCAATTCCAGAACTTAAGAATGCTACTTTAAAATACTGATTAGAATGAATCATGCATTGGTTTATTAAAAATAAGTAATTTTTAACAGAAAAACTTACTAATAGAAATATATTGGAGTTTAGTAATAATAAAGATAAAATAATAGATAAAATCTCGACATGACATAACTTGAGATGAGTGTAGTGTGGATAGGTGGTGGCAGCTGGCAATGTGAGAGCGCCCATTCTGTATCCTATGGAAGGCTCTTGGGTGCAGTACTTAGTAAGGAAGCACCCTTTGTTGGTCAACACTAGTGCAAGGAGCTGATTTGACCAAGATCGATCTCAACCACCAGGTTTTTCCCGTTGATTATTTATTTAATGCAGAGAACCCACTTTATATACAGGGTTTTCAGGGTTAAGTGGCCGAATTGCAAAAATGAACGAAGCTTTGTTTAGAAGATATTCACACTTAAAGATTTTCGTCGTTATAAATTATTTACGTTATATGAAATAAACAAAATCTACTTATTTGTTCTAACTAAGTCATTAATTAAATGTAAACATTAACATTCATATTAAATGTTGTTCAAAGTGATTTCCTTGAGCATTAAGACAGGCTCGGCATCTTTCTTCAACAGCAGGAGTGGATAACGGCACTGGGTATGTGTTATTGATAATTGAAGGATGTTTGAATCTTGCAAAACAATTCAGTGCCGTTCTGCCACTGCTGCTGTTGAAGAAAGATGCCGAGCCTGTCTTAATGCTCAAGGAAATCACTTTGAACAACATTTAATATGAATGTTAATGTTTACATTTAATTAATGAAGTAGTTAGAACAAATAAATAGATTTTATTTATTTCATATAACATAAATAATTCTTTACAACGAAAATCTTTAGGTGTGGATATCTTCTAAACAAAGAGTTTGCGGACATACCTTCAGAGGAATTTGTTTTCTTGTTTTGAGGTCCTTAATTAGTTTTGTCAGTTTTGCCAACTAATCCTGAAACAGCAAGTATATACTGTAATGCCTGCTATTTTTCCTAATAATAATTACTCCTCGAAGATCAGTGTAATATTGTAGCGATACTTCCAAAATAATTTTTAATTGTTAAATAAAAAACGGTTGCAAAATCTCTTTACATGAAATATATTTGAAATATCATTATCCAATTATTTTATTAAAATACACCCCAAATAATGTAAAAACTAGAAATACAAGATTTGCTACAATTAATTAATTTTTGCTGAAAATATGGGTATTTTCAGGTAAGTGATTAAGAAATCACAAATTTTTTTACGCAACTTGAGGAGAATCCCAAGTTTTACTTCCAATAAACCTCAACTTTCTGAATACAGACTTAAGCTTATTAATCGAAGAAGTTTTCCTAAAAGTGGGCTATCAGTAGTATTGTTGGATGATAAAAAATATAATTGATGATTTTTTTAAAAAGAGGACTTAGCTTAGTTTAAACCGCTTTAACGATTTAAAACTCTATTTTTGTTTGAAATAAATTTTGTCTGGTTTAAAGATAAGCAACTGTTTATTACTCAAATTAAATATTTTTTATAGTTATCTTTTCTTATTCAACACAAAACATGATTTACTTAAAAAAACCCACAAAACTTGGATTTCCATTTTTTGCTGGAATAGCTTATTGATAATTTAAGCCAATAAAAAAATGCGAATGGATGGTCGTTGGTTCCTGATCCTATTTTCCTGTGAATCGAATTTTAAATGATACTTATCTTTCATGCTTACTCCATTGACTAGGTTAAACAACAAATCTTTGAAATAATTGAAAGCAATTGTGTTTGCCATGGCTGCTGAAAGTGACAAAACTGGGAATGGTGTTTTAATTAAATGCTTGGCATTGTTGATTGCCTTTCCCGTTTAAAGGGCAGTTCCTTTTCTCTTATTCCCAACTTTTTGTTCTTGTTGATAAAATTCTTTTGCCAACAGCTCTGTAGTTATTATTTTCCATTATTTATGCTAATTCTAATCATGATTTCACACCAATCATTGAAGGTATATTTTATAATATATTTTGTGATTTGATAAAGACTATAGAATTAAAGAATTGAGAGATGATTCAGTTTTTTCAATTTTTATTTTAGAACCGTTTTTAAAGAACAAAGAATTTGAGTTCGCCCTTTCTTCATCAATTGAAGACACATGTAATTACTCACAAACATATTTTATAAACTTGACCATTACCTCTTGATTAAATATGTTACTCATTCTTTCTTATGAAGCCAGTTCGTTCAGCTTAGTTGTATTCTATTATATTTTATAAAACTGACTAACAGAAATTCTAGTTAACTCTAGATTAAACTATTGTAAAAATTCTTTTAACTAGAAGGACTGATCAAGTGTACTAAAAACTGTGATCCAATTGATTTATATGTAAGTAACCATTCAAGTGCAAAAGTTTAAAACAACATTCATATTCTTTATTGCTGTTATTTTAAGTCACTTCACAGATAAAATAAATTATTTTTTTATTTTTTTATTTCCCTATGTCTTTTAGAATTATAACAGATTTATTTATAACATCGAAAGGTGACGATTGATTTTTGTTGATATTAAAGATGATCTGCCGACGCATTATAAATTAGAATGACAACGCAAGCCATGTCTTTTAAGTATTCACTTCCAATTTAAAAAAAAATGTAAAATGTATATACAATATATTTTTTCATATTTAGTTATTATTATTTCAAGTGAGTTTCATTATTTTTTAATAATTTTTTAATATTAGAAGTTACTCTATAATTCATTATTATTTCTATATTTTTATTTATTATTAAATATTTTATTTATTACCGTCAAGCCCACAATTGTTTTTGTATAATATTGTTCTTAAAGAGACTTGCCACGGAATAAATAATTTATTGTTTTGAGTATTTATGTAGGCCAATAGCGAAGGATTTTCCAATGAGCCAAAATTATTTATTATGATATGCACTATTTGAATTTAATTATTTTTTAAAAGATTCATATATTCATATCACAATAACAATTATAAGTACCATTTATGATGGATTTTTTATTGTATTTTGTATTCTTTTACAGGTAAGTGACACAAGCTGATTTTCACTGCAGTAAGTAGAAAATTTAAAACCTGAAAAAATGAGGTGATTAGAAGATATCTGTGTATTTTTATTTTGTGTACGTTGGTGGTAAACCTTAATTCTGATAACAATTTCGGAAACATCGATCAAGCCATTGATTCAGTAATTCTAGCAAGTTGTTCAAAACCTTTAGATGGTTCACTCATTGAAACTAGTGGATCCAGAATTTTAGAAGAGGGGCTTCAGTCCGAAAGATTTAAAAAAAAAAAATCTATGTAACGATTATTGCTCTGAAAAAAAAACCTAACTATTAAAATTAATTACACCAACAGTAATACTTTAAGAGATAATTTTATAATATTTTTTCAGAAGACATGGTTATATTTTATCATTTTTTTTGGGGGGGGGGCTTCAGTCCGAAAGCCCACCCCCGTAGATCCGCTTTTACGATCTCATCGATAACCATGAAACGTTTCAAAGGTAAGTTCTGGATATTAAAAAATACTACATTAATAAATTAGATAGTTTAAATTTGTCAAGGAAAATTTTTTTAAAACTTTTTATTTGTTTATTGATAAATATTACAATCTGTCCCAATAAAGGACATTTATAATAGAGCTCTGAGAGCACATTCACACCATATTTACAAATTTTTTTTTTTTAATATTAATACATTCTGCCACATTGAAGGGCATTAATATTAAGGCTACATGATTCATTCACACAATATGTACATACAATTAATATCAATAATAAAGAGAAAGAAATATAAAAAAAAAAATAAATAAATAAGTAAATTGGTATGCCTGTGTACAAAAAAAAATTAATGAAATAATAGAAAAAAGCTAGATGAAATTAAAGTAAATAAATCACATTCACACCTATATTTACAAATTAAAAAAAAAAAAAAAGCTAATTTCAAATAATATAAAGCTATAAAAGAACAAAATAAAATATCGTAGTGAAGGAAGAACATATAAATAATAGTAATAATAGAATTAAAATTATCTATTAAAAAAAAGTAATGAAAATAAACATCTTAGATGCAGGCATACCTATTTATACTATTTACAGTCGGCCATGGGAACTCCGAACCATACTTATCCCTCCACATGTGGAGGGAAAGCAAGGCTTCAGGAGATCCCTGCGCTTCTTCCTCAACCATTTCACTGGTATTAAAAGCCAGCGGAGATTGAGTAAGGACGCTACAACCACGGACACTCATGACTTGAGTGGAGAATCTGGCCATTGCCAGAACTCCAATATATACATGTTACAAAAGGTCATGGGGCCACTGCCGTTTTAGCCTGCGAGGAGGATTGTAGGGATGAGTGGTGCTAGATAGGGATTGTGCTACGGGATTAGGGTGATAGGTAAGGTTCTGATGAAATTTGGAGAATTTTTCTGGGATAAGATCAAGAATAAATGGAATAATATGGTCATTATGCAGGGTTTTATTGGTGACATAGAAGGGAGAATCGACTATTGTACGGAGCACTTTGCACTGGAAGGATTGAATGCGTTTGATGTTAGAAAATTTGGTTGTTCCCCACAGTTCTAGTCCATAGATCCAGATGGGTTTTAGTATTGTCTTGTAGATCAGTAGTTTGTTTTCAATAGAAAGTTTAAATTTTCTATTAAGTAGTCTATATAGCTGGCCATAACGTCGGTTAAGTTCCTGTCTTTTCAGTCTAGTATGCGGATTCCACGTTAGTCGTCTGTCTAGGAGAAAACCAAGGTACCGGACTGTGTCGGAGAAGGGAAGCTGGATGATATAAAAGTAAACTGGTGGATAGGAATTACGACGAAGGGTGAAGGTTATATGTTTACATTTGGATTCATTGACTTTGATGCGCCATTTCTTGCACCAGTGTTCAATCAAGGATAGGTGCCGTTGCAGGTTTATGGAAGCTGTTTCAGGATCTGAATTAGAAGATAGGATCGCAGTGTCATCAGCAAAATTTGCTAGGAGTGTATCGGGATGGACGGTAATGTCAGCGGTATAGATGATGTAAAGGATGGGACCCAAGACGCTGACTTGAGGAACTCCAGCCTCAATTGAATAACAGTCGGAAAATTCTGTACTACAGCGAACTCGAAAGGAGCGGTCGGATTTAGGAGGTAGGATTGGAGTATTAGATATAAGGACTGTGGTAGATGGGATTTGAGCTTGAAGAGCAGTCCGGAGTGCCTTACCCGGTCAAAAGCTTGCGCTATGTCCAGAAATGCACTCGATCAAAACTGCTTGTTTTCTAGGGCTGAGGATATGTGGTCAACAACTCGGAGTCCTTGTTGGACCGTAGAACGTTGGGAACGGAATCCGAATTTGGAGTAGGGATTTTACGGGAGTCTATTGTGGGTAGGATTCTTTTCAGGAGGATCTTTTCAAAAATTTTTGATAGAATTGGGAGTAGGCTAATTGGTCTATAGGATGTTGTATTATTGGGAGGCTTGCCTGGTTTCAGGAAAAGGATGATGGTGGAATATTTCCATAAGAGAGGGAAGTGGGTAGTTCGGAGGATACAATTGTATATATAGGTTAGAAATATGATGGCTTTGGATGGTAGTTGTCGTAGGATCTGCGGGATTAGAAGGTCGTGTCCAGGAGATTTACGAGGAGTGATTTTGGGTGGATTAACTGCTTTAGGTGGTAAGGAGAGTGGGATAGGTGAAGAAAAGAATTCTTATACTTTTACTGTGTGGGTAGGATGAGATTCTAGATGGGGAGTGAAGGTATAGGAAAGGTGCTTGGCAAATTCCTCGGCTTTGTCTACATCAGACGCTGCCCAAGTACCATCACCTCGACGAAGGGGATGGGAAATATGATGGGATTTTAGGATTCTTTTGGTGGTATTCCAGAGGGAATTATCATAAGCAGAGAGTGTGGTAAGGTAGGAGTTGAATGATCGGGATCTGAAAGTGGCTAAATCTTGTTTTAATTTTTTACAATGATAATTGTAGGAGTGGCGGTCGGCGGGATGTCTGGTGCTGTTAGCTCCCTCTTAGTTTATTTCAAACCTCCTATTGATGCCTAACTATTTAATATTGACTTAATAAATGATAATAAAAAAAGAAAGAAAGAATGAAAGTGGACTGTATCTTCAAACATTTATTTTGGAACATTTACGAAATTTATTGAAAACATAAAAACAAAATGAATCAATTTTACACTCGTTAGATAGGTAAAAATAACAAACTTCTAGCATAAAATAAAGACCAGGTGAACAAAAAATTGTAACAATATTAATGAAATATTTCCATGCTTAATCATAAAAAAAAAAACTTCTCTAGAGTCCCAATATGAAATATATATATATATATATATATATATATATATATATTATATATATATATATATATATATATATATATATATATATATATATGTATATATCAAATTTGTACAAAGTTGTACAACGTTACGTGAACGAAGCAGGACGTTCGTAAACCTCTGTCTCTATGCAGAAACCAATTGTAACTCTTCAAAACGAACTGCAAGTGGGAACTCGGCGATGGTGGCTCGAGAGAAAGAATTAATCTACTGTAGACCGCAGTGGGCAGTACATCAGTTGGTAGACCTGAGCTCTATAGCGGACGGAGTCAGACTGTGCAATGCGAAGTCTACGGACTTAGGAATTGTTTATAGCTAGGGCTAAAATTCATAACAAGTAGTCCAAGTATAACCTATTGATCTATATAATATAAACAATATAAGCTATGGGCTTATAATACTTAATATGCACCTATCTTACACATAAATATACATATTATTAATTGATTTCATAATTTCAATTTAAAAAAATAATGATGGAGGAGCTGCACCTCGTAAGACGGGTAGGAAGGCCGAGGACGAGATGGTTGGACAACGTGGCCTATGACGGAACTGGAGAGCTGCAGCAGAAGACAGAGCCAACTGGCGGAGGCTCTTGGAGGAGGCCCAGTCTCGGTAACGGGATGTTGTGCCACACAAAAAAAAAAAAAAAATAAAAAAAAAAATTAATTGATTTCCCTTTGCTAAAATAAAACAAATCAACAATTAATCAAACTAGTTAAGTGTAAAATAAATTGAATTAAATCTGTGGCGTTTTTAACTGTAAAAATAAAATCAATTAACGCTGTGGCGTTAACAGGTGCGTTGCCATAATATTCTGGCGTTTTATATAGATTAGGTCGAGGAGGTGTTGAGGTTAATTGGGTTTCTTGAGGATTTTTGAGGAATGATCAGGAGAGGAAGCCGTCCAGACTGCTTCCTGGATTTTAGTCGTAAAGGAATGAACAGCATTGTCCAGGTCTTCGGAGTTCATTTATAATAAAAATGATAAACAAAACAAAATTGTCAATGCTATTTGTTTTAGCTATTTGGAATTTTCAACTTTGAAATAAACTCAATGTTCAGTGAACTCAAGAGTACTTGAACCTCCCTCCCCCCCGTTTTTTTTAAATTTATCTCTCTCAATACTAAAACTGTCCACATCTCAAGAATAGTTTTTATTTACTATATATCTAAAACTTTTATATTACTTCAAACAAGCCAAATTTCATGAAATTAGACGAGCGTCACTTTTGTAGGTGTACTTGATAAAGCGACTACATAATAATTAAGTACACTAACTTCAACACCGATATTACCAAGGTGAGGTTTGATGTACTGACCAGGTGCTGAAAAAGTGGGCAATTACCACAGGTATTGGGCCAATCTATTCCAAGTTGTCCAAAATAAAGTAAATTGGTCTCTCCACCATTTTTAATATTTTGTAAGTTGATTCCTCTATATTTTGAGCTAATAAGACCTGGAAAATCTTTTTTACTTTAAATTTTTAAGAACTGAAATTTGCCTTCGTTTTTAAGGGCCAATTACAGAAAAAAGAAGCATTTTTTTCATTAAATCTCACTTTCGATACCCATCATGTTTAAAAAAAAAAAACAATTTGGCATATAGTACAATATTGACACAATTTGTACCGGCCATTGGAGCAAAGTGGGTTCCTATTTTATTAAGGAGAAACAAAATTGAGATTTGTATTTTGCACCTCGAAAAACGATAAAATACAAATTATCGTAGCAGTCATAAACTTTATTTTTATAAATATTCTCTCCGATTTATTTTTGAAAATAACACAAATTGTGATAAATTTAACAAAACTACACAGAATGAGACAAACCAGTAATATATCATAATTTCAAATATAATAATACACTACATGAACGCTAAGCACATAATTATCATGGAATTATTGAGCATAATAGAAAATCTAGGGTACGAAATTTTTACCACTAACTTGACATTCTCTTAGACATATACTGGTTGAGCTATAAATTGCCTTGGTCTCTTGCCCCACGTACGAGTTGAGGTTGGATTTCCGCCGAAATGTTGCCAACTTCATGAATAGAAATTGATCCTTCTTAAGAGGTACAGGTACTCTGGTCACAGATCTCTGATACTTAGTGGGGGGGACCACTTTGTGACACAAGATAAATGGATTTCTTAGTTAACCGCACTTTGTCTGGAAACATAAAATCTTTAGATGAAGAGCTTCTGTTTTGAAGCATTTATTCACACATTAATATAAAAAGAGATTGACATTATGACAAATAATTAACAGGTGATAACAATAATTCTTTTATCGAAAAGATAGAAATCATTCCCGTCCAATTCTGTGACATGGAAGGAGTAGATAAGTAGCTATAAAGAATTGTGTTGGTGCCTCTTAAGCCTTTTCCGAAAGTTGAAGTAGTAAGACAATTTAGGCAATGCATGATATAGGATTCTCTATTTTTTCAATATTAGTATCGTGCAAAAACACGTAGCATCATAAGTAGATGTTCTAATGGGTAAATTTCTTACTCAGGTACAGCAGAAAAATGTAACCATCAAACCACAAAACGTTTTATTTAGAATAAAACGACATTTCTCTTTTTCCTCAATTTTTATTTTTTAAATAATGTTATATCACTTTTCTATTTAGATAAAAAACAATTTGACTACGTATTCGCATTCTACATTTCATTTCCTATTCGGAAACTGATTCCGAAAAAAATCGGGCATCCACCCCAACCTCCTCCGCCTTTTGTTAAGCTCCGTAAATTTCCCATATATGGCCATTTGTAAATTAATTTTGTAGTTATTCATACTTGATTGGCGTTACGTAGACAATAATTGCATATTTTACCACTCTTTGCGGTTCCACTACTCCATATTATGGATTGCACAATACTCCTAATGTTGTAACAATTGTTTGTTTATTTAGGCTTTAAGGCGTAAAACCCTAGGGTCATCAACGCCTGTGAGTCGGTTATATTTGTAAACTATTGTAACAATTTAAAGGAAGTCCTTAAAGATAACAAAGGTAATCAGTTAAAAAATTTAACTCGGAATGTAATGCTATTGTTCCTGAAGGACATCCTAAAGGATGCTATAAATCCAGGGATTATAAAGTTTATATCCTCAACACAATTTAAAATTTTATTATTATATGACGCAGTAGTAGTAAACTTTTTTTTTAAATAGATGTTTAAGTAATGTTTATAATTGGCCGGAACATCATCAATGAAAAATATTCTCTACAATTACGGCACATATGCTCTTTTTCATAAATTTATTGCAAGAATATTTTTTTTATCACTGTTATTTACTAATAATATTTGAAATTATAATATCAAAGACAATTTAGAAATATGTCGCTTGAAATATACAATAAAAATATTCCCTGATTCGATCAATAAACAAAGGTAAAAATAAAAATTAACTTAATTCTTCTATTGATAAGCTCTGAGTTTCCACTAAGCAAAATAGGGAGCTGGGTCGGTCTATATAAAATGTCTAAGTATGTAAATGGTTAAAACTATGTAAATAAATCTAAATAATATACAAATAAATAATAATATACAAATACAGCATGTGAAGATTATGATCATTTCTTTAAGTAACTATGCGTGACAATTTAATTGTTTACAGGGTGTTTCAGGATTAAGTGGCCAAACTGCAAAAATGAACTAAGGATCTCAAAACAAGAAAAAAATGTCCTCTGAAGGTGTGTCCTCAAACGCTTTGTTTAGAAGATATTCACACCTATATATGTTCGTTGTTATGGATTATTTACGTTGTATGAAATAAATAAAACCTATTTATTTGTCCTAGTTACTTTATTAATTAAATGTAACATTAACACTCATATTAAATGTTGTTCAAAGCGAAGGTATATCCGCAAACGCTTTCTTTAGGAGATGGAATAGATATAATAGTAGTATGACCTTTTATCCCTATCAACTATTGGCAACATAAGCATTATTGCTATTCGGAATTAGCATTAGCAACTCTCATGCAATAACATTTATCAGTTTGTAAGAGGCTTTGGCAGAGTACTAATCATTATGCCTTCCGTTTACACTAATGGTGAACATGCCGATATGGTGTTTGCACACGTTTTTTTCAATGCTAATACTAATGCTGCCCGTTGTGAATATGCCAGGCGATTTCCGAATAGAAGATTATCAAACAAGTCTATCTTTAGCTCCGACTTCTTAGAGAAACTGGTAAATTTGCTTTAATATCATGTGCTGATGGTATTTTTGCCACTTTGCGAAATGAAAAAAGGAGTGCGACCATATTAGAATATTTTGCGCGTTTAATACGTATAATTAATAAAGTAGTTGGAACAAATAAGTAAGTTTCATTTACTTAATATAACATAAATAATTCATAACAATCAAAATCTTTAGGTGTGAATATCGCCGAAACAAAGCGTTTGCGGACATACCTTCATAGGATTTTTTTTTTTTAGTTCCTTAATTCATATTTTCAGTACTTAGGGCACTTAATCCTGAAACAGCCTGTATAAAAAAAAGTAATTGTAATAAAAACAATAGAGGCATTGAGTGGCATCGAGAGTAGGAAATTATTGTAGTGTCCTTAGTCAAGAACAGCACTATCATTTGATGATAATTACGTGAAATAAATGTTTGTACATTACTGACAAAAGGTCTGCAGGAATCTGGTGGATTCAGGGAATTCCAAAAAATGACAGAGCGGGCAACTACGGAGTTTTGAAATGTGAGAAGGGATGTACAGGTCAGAAGATCTAGATGTGGTAAGGGAATGGACTGAGGACTTGAACTGGGAAGGTTCTAGAAATAAGAAGGACGATGTTTGTTGCGGATTTGATGGAAGAGAGTGCCTAGGAAGTATTGTTTTCGGGAGGAGGTGATGAGCCACCTTAAATCAGTTTAGTGGTGAGAGACACGGGGTTCCAATTACAAATCTTACAAAGATATTGATTAGTCTTTTCAGGCTACCGCGAAGCCCCACCGAGAGGCCAACATATGCCACACAGCGTTATTCAAAATGGAATATGAGGGAGAAAACTGGGAGTCTACGCTTATGTTGAGGTGCGAGATAGCGGCAACCATGGAATAGTCATTATTGAGAATTGGCAAGCAGAAAGGTTTGTACATTTTGAACAAAGGACTTGATTGGTATCAATTTGTTTGAGGTTATAAGTCGATAGAATTTTAATATTTAAAACATAGACATAGCAGAAGTTACCGAGGGAGTAATGGGATTACTTGCTCCGTGAGACAGGATTTAGGGGTTGTTGAGCATGGAGCCATCTATTATGTTTCTCATAGATTGCCATACATCTACAGGTATACGTGTAAAAAAATTAGAATACAAAATTTACGCAATTCGATTAAACTATTTATTGGCAACAGAGATGCTTTAAATATGCCATTACATGGTGTTAAATAAGTCATTGTTTTATTTATTTTGTTATCATTCGGCTAATCTGTCATTTTACATATCTTGTATATTACTTTGTCTTTTTATTTATATATATCTTTTATTTTTTTCTTTCTCTTCTTACATGGTTATTTTTATTTAATTTCCTTTCTTATGTACATATTGTGTGAATGAATACTATAGCCCTAGTACCAATGCTCTTCAGTGTGGCAGACTGTATTAATACTCAATAAAACAATAAAAAAAAAAGTCGTATAAAACCTAACGTTAATAGGTTTTATGTACAAAAATAAGTTAGTTAAAAGGTACCTACAACCTTGCTATCAATATTTCTAATCATAACATTTTCTGTTACATCTGAAGATTCTAGTTTTCTCCCAACAAGGGTTAAATATAATTCTAACCTTGATGAAGCACAAAAAACTGAGATTATAAAAAAGTTTTCTTTAAACAAGCTTCCTAACTACACTGATGTATAAATAGACGTTTTATATCGTTTTTCTCAAAAATATTCACTACCAATATTTTGACTTTTGCCCTGCTTGATTAGCTATATTAGCCTGCTGTGCGTCGGGCTTAAAAAATAATGTTTGGCAAACAGCTGATAGCTATAATAGGAGAAGGATATTGAAACAATTGGTAGCGACCATAGAGGCAGTTTTTGTACAAAAAAAGATTTTTATGATGAAGCAAAGTTAATATTTGTATTTCGCACATCGAAAAACCGTTAAATACATATTACCATAGCAATCAAACAATAGCAACATTTTGCTCAAGAGTTTTTCCTATGGTTTCAAAAACCACAAAAATCATTATAACTTCAACATGAATCCAACTATCTACACAAAATGGCAAGAATTAAAGGTCTTATAAGCTAAACCAAACCACAGAAACCATACTCGCTAATAATTTAGAAGTGGATGTATAGTATAAAAACATTTTTATATTATTCCTTATAAAGGCTTACCCTTTAAAATTTATTGGTATGGTTTATAAGAGCAATAATTCAGTAGTAGCAGCGTTGTACTTGGAGAAAATACCAAGGAATTATGAATGCTTTAGTGAACGGAAGAAAAAACAAAACAAAACCTGACAATGACATCAATTCCAAAAATTTATGTATTTTAATGTCAATAAAAATTCGTATTTTAGATTATTGAATTGAATTGTTTTTTAGTGAAAAAAAAAATTACTCAGCCTGCTTTACTGGAAGCATCTTTTGTTTTTTTGCGATTTTTCGTACATTTGAGTTCAAAAACTGATTTAATTTAATGAGAAATATTTTCCTTATTAACACCCCCCAAAAAAAAGGTTGATCGATTAATATATTATAATTTAGAACTTGATGAAGATGAGAGGAAGAAAAAATTAATTAAAAAATGTTAAACTTATAAGATACAGAATATTTTCTCTATATCGTTGTTTTTGCCTTTGATTTGCAAGGATTTCTACAGTTAAATATAGGCTTTTGAGAAGTGTATATTTATACGGTTTTACCATTGTAAAGAGTTTTAAGTGTTTTGTTTATGGTTCTATTCCTTTTCTATATATCATGTTCACTTAACACGTTAGCTGCGGTTACGGTCCCAGGGGTCCGATATTTGCCTCGGCTAGCAAACGGCTGATCGTTTCGAATTTTGTCTATCTTACCAAGTCTCTAAAAATATTTGGGTGGGAGTTGGATAGATGTAAAGATACCAGCGTAAATAATCATTATACTTAGTGGTGAAAGGTTTTCGGAGGCCGGGGACCGATTCCGCACCAGACTAATAAATAATGATTTCCTTACCGTATCACCTCCCGGCGCCCGATACATATTCCTCCCCTGGTAGGACAGTGCACATGCATGGCCTTGTCTTCTTCGGGTAGTAGCTCTAGAGAGCTCATCTTAGACTGTTCCCCTTTCTTACTTAAATAGATGGATAATAATAAATAGCATACATTTATATAATGTAAAAATTATATCTTGAAAATTATAATTATATGTAATAAATAAACTTTTTCTCATTTCATTTTCAATATTTAAGATTTATATCCCTAAAAATAACACTTGTTTACTAAAATAAAGAGAAATAATAAAAACTCGTCATATAAACGGCATTGGACGTCGGAGTCCACTCCTACGATTGCTGGCCATTAATGAGGACACAATCAACAGATAGAGACTCTGAATAGGGAATTTAGTTCACCTTTATTGTAAAAAAAAAGCGTTATACCTCGAAACTGATGCATGTATATATAAGTTTTCAATGGAAATATATGTTTTGAGTTCTCCTGAGTCCAAAAAAACAAGTTCCGCAAAATGGTGTGTGCAGTGTGTGTGTGAACACTCTAGCTCAAATACGAAATATCGTACGAAACTGTATATTTAAGTTAAGTATATGCCTGGGATGTTACAGCAGTTTTTTCGTCATTGACTAACCGGAAGTGGCAGTTTATATCGTAGATTTTACTATTTTCTCGAAAACGGCTCTAAACGATTTTAATTAAACTCGGTCTAATTAAGTAATCTTTAATATCATTTAGCCTTATTGCTATTGATGGCGCTTAAAAGGGCTTAAATGCCCAATGCTCAAAAGGACCTTTAATTTGGTTTACTTTAAATAATTAACTATCTCCCATTGTTAGGAGTTATGAAAAAAGGGAAAACACAACTTTTGAAAGAATGTGATAATTGAATAAAGGAGAAAAAAATAATACTTATCCAGATAGAGAATGAATCTCCGGAAATAATAGTAACAAGGTATATGTATAGTTTATAGTGGTAAAGAGAAGAATTTTAGTAAAAAACAATGTTCAATTTAGAAAGTTAGAAATGTAGAAGGTAACGGAGAGTGATGAAAAAAATATAAGTAATAATTTATGAAAACTAAAATTATTTAACGTAAATAACATGTTTCCAAGAATTTTTTTTTTTTTTTATGATATTTACAACTGTATTACAAGTAAAAATACATTCAGTAAATGTGAACAAAGGAATAAAATAGCATGAAATCACATGTTGAAAAACTACCCATTGGTAGCACTCTAAAAATGTATTTACAAAAGGAGATCTCGAGGACCATCTTCTTTTCAGACTCCTCAGAGGGTTGTCAGGGATCGAAGAGGAAGCAAGGTTAGAAACGAGAATGTTTGGATGGTTCTGAAGTTTGTTATGGAAGGATAGGTATCTGGATGTTACAGATCACACTATGGATTGGGCCAGGTCAGAAACATACGGAACACTAAGGTCGTTATGGATGATTTTGTTTGTGACAAAGTAAGGAGCAGTGGGGATTTTACGAAGGATTTTGGATTGTAAGGATTGGATACGAGAGGAATTCGATGGCTTAGTGGAGCCCCAGAGCTCAACACCGTAAGTCCAAATAGGTCTTATTGTAGTCATGTATATGAGTCTTTTGTAATTGACTGGGAGGTTAGAGCGTTGTCTATTAAGTGCTGGAGTAGTCGAAAACGTCGACCTGTTTCTTGTCGTTTCAGTCTGGTATGAGGATTCCAAGTTGGACGTTTGTCTAAGTGGAGTCCAAGGTATCGAATTTGTTTAACAAGGATAAGTGGGGTATTATTAAAGGATACTGTAGGAAAAGAGGACATAGGTTTACGACGAAGGGTAAAGGTGATTTGATGGGATTTATTGGAATTTATTTTTATTCTCCAGTTTTGACACCATTCTTCAAGGTTTGTGATGTGTAATTGAAGGGTTTGGAATGCAATTGTCATTGAGTCGTTATTAACTGATAGGACACATGTAGCATCGGCATACGTGGTAATGACTGTGTTAGGATGGGTTGGGATATCAGCTGTATAAACTGTGTAAAGGATAGGACCTAGGATACTACCTTGAGGAACACTAGCGGACTGGGAAAAAAGGGATGAATAGGCATTATTATGATTTACTTTGAAGGATCTATCAGTAAGATATGAACGGATAATGAGGAATTATGTAGGGTGTAGGAATTTACGGAGTTTGTAAAGCAGTCCTGGGAGCCAGACTCGATCAAAAGCCTGTTCTACATCGAGAAAGACTCCCGTTCAGTACATTCCGTGCTCCAATGCAGAGGAGACAACATCCACCACACTATGGCATTGCTGGATAGTGGAATGGGATCTGCGGAATCTAAATTGATGATCTGGGATAATGTGATTAGAATCTAGGATGGGGTACAGGCGTTTTAGGATGAGCTTTTCCAGGATTTTGCCTAAGGGAGATAGGCCGATAGGAGGATGGGTTTTCTGGTGGCTTTTTGGGTTTATGTATCATTTTGATAATAGATAATTTCCAAGGGCCAGGAAAGTATGTGGATCGCAGTACAGCATTATATATATATATATATATATATATATATATATATATATATATATATATATATATATAAGTAAGGAATAGAATGGCTTTCCGAGGAAGCAGTTTTAGGATCTGGGATGTAATTAGGTCGTGTCCAGGAACTTTTCGGGAAGGTAACCTTTGAATGATGTCGGATATTTCTGAAGGATGAAAGGCTTTAGGTGGAAAAGACATTTGGAGTGGGATATCCATTTCTGC
Source organism: Nezara viridula (assembly GCA_928085145.1). Taxonomy (NCBI): domain Eukaryota; kingdom Metazoa; phylum Arthropoda; class Insecta; order Hemiptera; family Pentatomidae; genus Nezara; species Nezara viridula. The sequence goes on along the minus strand of OV725078.1, from coordinate 13,751,107 downwards.
TTCAATACATTCAAGGTGTTTTGGGTTAAGAATATCGGGGTGTGGATTAAAGGTTTTAAAGAGTTGATGAGCAAAGATTTGTGATTTTTGTACATCGGATTTGGACCAGGTTTGAGCTTCAGTAAGAAGTGGATGATTACAGTCTTTAAATTTCAGGAGCCTTTTAGTGGTCGTCCATAGTGATTTGTCGGTAGATGTAAGTTTTTCAATAAAATTTAGTAAATTTTAAATTTTGTATTTTTTAATTTCAGATTTTAGTTAGAGTAGCAAGTGTCATGGCCACTAGTACAATTCAACTTACACGTCGTTCTGTCTTTGTTACCATCTAACGTGCTTATCATTTAAAATACTGCTCTAAGACTTTTTCAACAGTGACTATATTAATAGTTTTACATTTTTATATTCACATATGATCAGGTGAGTGACTATTTATTAACAATGAAACAGTTATAAGTTAGTGCTCGTTTGGTTAGCCCATGTGGCTAGTAATTCCCTTGCGGGTTTTACCTTATCTGTGATAAGTTCAAGGCTCGGTACTGTGTACAATAACATTCTTCAATGTTATTCTCAGTTCGAATCCAAGACATTTAAATTCATTTTTTTTTTTTTTATATTTTCCTTTTTTTTTTTCTTTCCAGAGACTCTTTTATTTCATTTTTTCTTTGATTATTTATTTTTTGGAAATGAATTATTTTATATCTGTATATATTTATGCAAGTAATTTTGTAAATAGCTTAGTTTTTAAGAAGTTATCTCATAAATTTTAATTTTAATATTTAGGTTTATATATATATATATATATATATATATATATATATATATATATATATATATATATATATATATATATATATATATATTTTAAATTAGTTTTCTCTAACACTTATCATGATGAATCTGGATAAGAACACATCATGTCAAGACACGGAAGATGAGACACCCTTTTCGGATATCAGCGAGACCGACTCGCAATATTTGAAAAGGCGTACACTCCAAAAGCGTCTCCGAAACTCAGTTTCCGGATCGGGAAAAAACTCACCTAATAAAAAAAATAAATTAAATCAAATAAGCAGCCAGAACAAGATAAATCTCCACCGAGAACTAGGAGCAAATCTAATGCCACTCAATCTGAGCCAACTGTATCAAAAACATCAGAAAGCAAAAACTCAATTCTAGAAAACAACTTATCTCACAAGACTCCGAGGCTTCAAGATTTTTCTGATCCTCAGCCGCCGCCAATATTTGTTTAAAAAATTAAGAACTTTATGTCGTTTGGTCAACAAATTGCAGATTTGATCGGACTGCCAAATTTTCGATGTTACTCGAGAATGAACGACATCAAAATCAATACTAATTCTTGAGACAATTATAAAAAATTGATCAATTTTTTAACAACCAATAACTACGACTTCCATTGTTATTAATTAAAACAAGAAAAGGCATATCGAGTGGTCCTGAGAGGACTACATTCAACCACACCCATATCTGCTATCAAATCGGGCCTCGAAGAAATCGGTCATAATGTCAGGCACATAGCACCTGTACTACATCCTAGAGAAAGATATCCGCTACCATTATTTTTTATAGACTTGAAACCAGCAAAAACCAATGTTGAAATATTCCAGGTTCAACGATTGGTTTACTCAATTGTCCGTTTTGAGGAACCGAAACAGAAGCCTCTAATTGTACAATGCACTAAGTGTCAAAACTTGGGCCATACAAAGGCCTATTGTTATCACGAAGTCAGGTGCGTTAAATGTGCCGGCCTACACGCTTCAGACACTTGCCAGAAGCCAAGAGATGAGCCTGCGAGATGGTGCTCTTTGTGGCGAAGCCCATACTGCGAGCTACAGAGGCTGTGAAGTATATAAAAATCTTTACAAACAAAGATCACGAAACTAAGCGGTGAAAAATCTTGGATCTGCTCAGAAAACATACACCGAGGCACCTGAAATAGATAATCAAGAAATGTTCCCAGCATTGCCGACTTCACCTTCCCTCGTCATCCAACAACAACCATCCATCTCTACAGCTAAGGACTCACCTCACCAGAATCTCAGAAATTCTCACTCCCAGTCTTCCATCAGTAAGAAGCAGCCTCAACGTCAGGCGCCTCAGGCCTTCCAATCCAAGCCCAAAATCCCTAATCCTCAGCCTCAACCTCCTCGCCAGCGAATCATTTACCCTTAAGAGTCAAACTCCCACCAGAGCATCCACATCCAGCTCCATTCGTTCCTAATTCCAGGATGAACCCCCCTCCTCAAGTCCAACAGAATTTAGATCCTCCTCCTCGTACCCCACGACGGGCCCATCTCTCACCCAAAATTCCTAGTCGCATAACCTACCCATCACAACCTCCTGATCCAAACCCACTTCCCAGCCAAACACCATCCGACATCAACACTATCCTATCGTCATTCCTGATAGGTCTTCAACAGACTATCAATTCACTCATAACCCTTCTAACCAGACTCCTTTCCGAAATTCCGCTTAGCTTTCCTCGATGAACACAAAGTCCCTATTCTTTTATGGAACGCTAATGAACTGCAAAACCACCGTGACGAACTAGACATATTTCTCCATGACAATTATATTGACTTTGCCCTCCTAACAGAAACTCACTTCACCCAACGGACACATTTCTACATACGTGACTACATCACCTATAGATCTGACCACCCAGACAACACTGCCCACGCCGGTTCTTGCATCCTTATCCACAAATCTTTACCCCATTCCCTTATTCCTTCCATTCCAACAGATGCCATTCAGTCAACTTCTGTAATCCTCTCAACTCGTCCTTTCTATCTAACACTTTCAGCTGTATACTGTCCTCCTGGCGATTCCCTCTCTTGTAATCTGCTTGAATCCTTATTACAATCCCTCGGATCGCGCTTTATTGCTGGAGGAGACTACAATGCTAAACACCAACGATGAGGTTGTCGATCATCCAACTCCCGTGGTAATACCCTTTCACAAGTTTCTTCTTCCAACAATTATTCCCTCCTCTCGCCCATGAATCCTACTTATTTTCCAACATCCCTCAAAAAACGTCCCGATATCCTGGACATATTTATCACCTCCCAAACTATAATCAAATTCCTGGATGACCTTCCTTCAGACCATAGTCCATTTCTGCTTTCACTACATTCTGACTTTGCTCCTAAACCATCACTTCCTAAACTGATCACTGAACGAGTAAACTGGGACAAGTTTTGTGATGATTTGGAAAACAAACTAGACCCCAAAATCCGGCTAAAGACAAAAGAAGACATTAATGGTGCCATAGAAAAAATGACATCATCAATACCAGACAGTATAAATAATAACACATTTATCAATAAGATTAACTTCCCACAAAATACTAACTTGCCACAGCATATTCGTATGCTACAGGAAAAACGCAGAGCAAGATCGAAGTGGCATAGGACTAGATACCCAACAGATAAATCTCATTACACCCAACTGACTAACAACCTGAAATCAGAAATTAGAAAATAAAAAATTCAAAATTTACTAAATTTTACTGAAAAACTTACAACCACTGACAAATCATTATGGATGACCACCAAAAAACTTCTTAAGTTTCAAGACTTACCCACTACTTATCAAACCTGGTCCAAATCCGACGAAGAAAAAGCCCAACTATTTGGTCAACATCTTTTCCAAACATTTAACCCACATCCCGATATCCTTAATTCAACTCAGATCAATTGTATTGAAGCAGAACTGGATATTCCTCTCCAAATGTCTCTGCCATCCAAAGCATTTCATCCCATAGAAATATCCAACATCATTCAAAAATTACCCTCCCGTAAAGCTCTTGGACATTACCTAATTACATCCCAGATCCTAAAACTTCTTCCTCGAAAAGCCATCCTATTCCTTACTTACATATATAATGCTGTACTCCGTTCCACATATTTTCCTGATCCTTGGAAACGATCTATTGTTAAAATGATCCACAAACCCAAAAAAACACCAGAATACCCATCCTCTTACCGTCCTATCTCTCTTTTACCCATCATGGGCAAACTCCTAGAAAAACTCATCTTAAAATGTCTGTACCCTATCCTAAATTCTATACACATAATCCCAGATCACCAAATTGGTTTCCGAACTTCCCACTCCACTATACAGCAATGTCATCGTGTGATAGACGTTGAACTGGCGTTTGATAGAGTTTGGCACTCGGGACTGCTGTACAAACTCTGAAAATTCCTACCACTCACATACTTCCTCATTATCCGTTCCTACCTTGCTGATAGATACTTTAAAGTAAATCACAATAACGCATATTCATCCTTTTTTTCCCCGTCCGTTGGTGTTCCTCAAGGTAGTATCCTAGGTCCTATCCTCTATACAGTTTATACAGCTGATATCCCTACCTGTCACAACACTATCATCACCACATGTGCCGATGACACATGTATCCTATCAGTAAACAATGACCCAGCAATTGTATCCCAAATGCTTCAATCACACATCATAAATCTAGAAGAATGGTGTCAAAACTGGAGAATTAAAATAAACTCCAATATATCCCAACAAATTACCTTTACCCTTCGTCGTAAACCAACGACTTCCTGTCCTACAGTTTCCTTTAACAATACTCCACTTATCCTTGTTGAGCAAATCCGATACCTAGGACTCCACCTGGACAAACAACTAACTTGGAATCCTCATACTTGACTGAAACGACAAGACACCGCTCCACGTTTCCGATTACTTCAGCACTTACAAGACAAACGCTCTAAACTTCCCATTAATTACAAAAGACTCATATAATTGACTATAATAAGACCTATTCGGACTTACGGAGTTGAAGTATGGGGCTCCACTAAACCATCGAATTCCTCTCGCATCCAATCCTTACAATCAAAAATCCTTCGTAAAATCCTCAATGCTCCTTACTTAGTCACTAATAAAATTATCCATAAAGATCTTAATGTTCCTTATGTTTCATTTCTAGCCCAATCCAGACACCTATCCGTCCATAATAAACTTCAGAATCATCCCGACCTTCTCGTTTCTAACCTTGCCCCCTCTTCAATTCCTGATAACCCTCCGAGGCGTCTGAAAAGAAGATGGCTCCGTGATCTTCTAATGTAGTCATATCATTAGAGTGCTACCATTGGGTAGCTACTCAGCAAGTTTATTCATGTCATTATATCTATTATGTCCAAATTTACTAGATGTATTTATGTAATACAGTTGTAAATGTCATAAAGATATATATATATAAAAAAAAAAGATTTTAGTTTGTTAGTCATTGGGTATTATCAGTTTTATCTGTTGGATATCTGGTTCTATGCCACTTCGATCTTGCTCTGCGTTTTTCCTTCAATAAGATACGAATATGCTGTGGCAAGTCAGTCTTTTGTGAATTGTTAAACTTATTGATAAAAGTATTATTATTTATACTGTCTGTTATTGATGCTGTCAGTTTTTCAATGGCACCATTAATGTCGTCTTTTGTCTTTAGCGGAATTTTTAAGTCTAGATTGTTTTCCATATCAACAGGAAATTCGTCCCAGTTTACTCGTTCTGTAACCAATTTAGGAGTTGATGGTTTAGGAGCATAGCTTGAATGTAGTGAAAGTAGAACTGGACTATGGTCTGAAGAAAGGTCATCAAGGGATTTGATTATGGTTTGTGAGGAGGAGATCTGGAAAGTTATAAATATATCTAGGATATCGGGACGTTTTTTGAGGGATGTTGCCCAATAAGTAGGACTCATGGGCGAAATGATTGAATAATTGTTGGAAGTTGAAACACGTGATAGGACGTTACCGCGGGGGTTGGATGTTCGTCAACCCCATCGTTGGTGTTTATCATTGTAGTCTCCTCTAGCAATGAAGCGCGATCCGATGGATTGGAATAATTAATCAAGGAGGTTATAGAAGAGGGAATTACCAGGAGGACAGTATACAGCTGAGAATGTGAGATGGAAAGGGCGAGTTGAATGGACTACAGAAGTTGATTGAATGGCATCAGTTGGAGTGGAAGGAATAAGGGAATGGGGTAATGATTTGTGGATAAGGATGCAAGAACCGGCGTGGGCAGTGTTATCTGGGTGATCAGTTCTATAAGTGAAGTAGTCGCGTATGTAGAAATGTATTCTGCTCTGCTGAGAGTTCGCAGAGATGTTGAAGAAAGGGCGGAGCGATACGTCATGCTGCTTCTTTTTGATATATCCTCCGCCTTTGATAGTTTATGGTGGCCCTGCGTACTCCAGCAGCTGCAAAAATATGACGCTCCCAGCAACCTATATGCCCTCGTAAGGAGCTATCTTCAGGACAGGCGAGTGAAGATCAAAGGCAGCTATTACGAGGTAGAAGCTTCCGTAGAGAGAGGATGCCCTCAGGGATCAGTACTTGGTCCTGCTCTATGGAAGCTAGTTTTTGATGAGTTGCTGGGAGTGCTTGAAAATGAGCGGTTCTCTGCCACTGCCTATGTTGACGATCTAGCTGCTGTGGTGGCATCCAACAGCAGGGCGGGGATCAAACTAGCAGCAGAGCGATGTGCCAACCTTGTAGCCAGATGGTGTGAGGGAAAGAAAATGCGTATGGCTGCTGAAAAGACGCAAGCCATCCTCTTGAAAGGCACGACTGATAGAGCACACCACATTAGCATGGATATAGAAGGTCAAATAATACGCCCAAGTGAGGTGGTAACATATCTTGGTGTAAGGTTAGGAAAAGGCCTAAATATAACACCTCACTTGGATTATCTAGCAACTAAGGTGACCTAAGCCTTGAACGGACTCAGTCGTGTTGGGGGTGCATTCTGGGGCCTCAGATACCCCGCAACGATGACGATCTATAAAGGTGTTGTGCTGGGTATCTTGAGGTATGCATCTCCCTCCTGGTATAGGAACCTCACACAGCGACAGCGAAAAAGGTTGGCGTCGATCCAGAGGATGGCCCTGTTGCGTGTCACCAGATCATTTAGGACAACGTCACATGAAGCAGTGCAGGTACTAGCGGGGACGGTACCTCTTGACCTCCTCCTGCGAGAAGATGTGACCAAGCATAAATTCAAGAAAGAAGGCTTGGCTGGAGTTCCAGAAAATCTACGGGTGAGGATTGTGGAAAGTCCCAACAAATGGAAGAAGATAATCCGGGAGGAAACGATTGAGGAATGGAGCCGTCGGTGGGTTGCTACCCCGAAAGGGAGTACTCTCAGAAAATACTTCCCCACCGTACAGTCGCGGTTAGATGCACAATGGATCCTCCCGGACTATTGGATTTCACAGTTCCTCACGGGGCATGGGGGTTTTCGAGCTAAGCTACATGGCTTTGGCCAGGACATAGATCCCCAAAGCCCCACTTGTGAAGTTCTGGAGACTGTCGAGCACGTGGTCACGGCCTGCACTGCATTTGAAGGAATAAGGGCAACGATGATGAGAACCGCAGGAATTTACGTCCTAACAGAGGATGAACTTCCTCAGTTGGTAAGTAAGGAGAACTTCCCTCGGTTCAAGAAATTCATTTATGACTGGAAGGAGGCAGTGGGTCCAGCCCACTTCAACATCGGAGCACGGAGAAGAGGACCACCACTAAGAAGACCGCCGGAAGACGGACACCCTTGATAAGACTTCACCAAAGATAACATATTTTAAACTGTTTCACTTGCAGTAGTATGCTAACAGCCCACTATTGCAAACGCCCGTATGGCCCATCATGCAAGGTAGGGTGGAATGTAAATAATAAAATAATGTAGAAATGTATTCGTTTAGTGAAATGAGTTTCAGTCAGTAAAGCAATGTCAATGTTATTATTATGAAGAAATAAGTCAAGTTCGTCACAGTGGTTATTTAGTCCGTTAGCGTTCCATAAAAGGATAGTTAGGGGCGTTGTGCTCATCGTGGGAAATTGAATGGAATTTCGGTCAGGATTCTGGTGAGAAGAGTGATAAGTGGTTTTATGGTATTTTGGAGGTCCAATAGGAAGGATGAAAGAATGGAGGTTATATCAGATGGATGTTGATTGTGAATTGGATTCAGGATAGGTTCTTGTGGTGGATTAGGAATATTAGCTGAGGGCGGGATCCGTCGTTGTGCACGAGGTGGGTCTAGATTGGAAGGTACTTGTGCTGCACTTTTTTTCTGGGCGTTAGGGTGGGACTGTTGAGGATGCTGCGGCGGTAATTTGACTCTTAAGGGTATATGATGAGGAAGAATTTGCTGACGTGGAGGATGAGATTGGGGATTGTGAGGTTGAGGTTTGCATTGGGGGATTTGAGGTTGCTGCTTCTTCGTAGTGATTGGTGTTTTTCTAAAGTCCTGCTGAGGTTGATCAATTTCTTTTGAAGTAGACGCTAGCTGTGTATTTTGAGTAGTCGTTTTTGGCAATTCTGAAAAATCTGACGGATTATCAATTACAGATAGATGGGTGAAACTTTCTTGGTTCAATTTTACGCTTTTCGAGGCTATGTTCTGAGCTTTTTGCTTATAAAAATGTTTATAAACTTTGCATCCTTTGTAGTTTGGGGCACATTTCGCAGGCAGGTCTCGAGGTCTCTGACAAGTGTCTGATGCGTGTGGGCCGGCACATTTCACGCACCTGGCCTGTTGATGTCAACATTTTTTTGTATGCCCCAAGACTTGGCACTTAGTGAATTGCACTATTATAGACTTTTGTCTAGGCTCTTCAAATTCAATGGTGGAATATATAAGCCTCTTCACTTGAAAAATTTCGATGTTATTGCTGGCAGGCTCTAAATCGACGAAAAATAGTGGTGAAGAATATTTTTCCGTTGGGTGTAGTACGCATGATATGTGCCTAACATTGTGACCTATTTCTTCTAGGCCACTTTTGATGAAAGATATTGGGGTGCTTGAGTGTAGTCCTCTCAACACCACTCGGTATGGCTTTTCTTGACTTAATTGGTAACAATGAAAATCATAGTTTTTGGACGTAAAGTAATTTATAAGTGTTTTGTAATTTTCTCAAGAGTTTGTGTTTATTTTGATATCATTAACTCTGGAGAAACAGCGGAAATTGGTCTATCCATTCAGACCGGCAATTTCTTGACCAAATGTAATGAAGTTATCGATTTAAGATATGAAAATAGGTGGCGGCTCGGGCTCAGAAGACTCTTGAGGCTCCGGAATCTTGCTTGATATTTTATTAACGGAAACAGGATTATTGGTGTTAGTGGTGGTTGGTGCAGTTGGCTCTGATGCTATGGTAATTGATTTGCTTCTGGTTTGAGGTGGTGATATATTTTGCTCGGCTCATTGTTTAGTTTTAGTAGATTTACTTTGTTTAGTTGACTTTTTAGATTTATATTGCTCTGCCAACTGTTTAGGTTTTGCTGATTTGTTTTTTTTCTTATTGGGTGAATTAGCTCCCGACCCAGGAGGAGTGTTTCGATGACGTTTTTGAAGTGTTCGTCTTTTTAAATACTGCGAATCTGTTTCGCTAACCTCAGAAAACGGCGTTTCGTCCTCCGAATCTTCACTTGACGAACTCTATCTAAATTCATATCTTCCATATTATGATAAGAGAGAGAAAAAAAAATATTTACTTCTAAATATGACAATTAAAAAGATTGAAGATTACGAAATAAGGTATTAAAAAAATAAACTATATACATAACTATAATCAGAAATAAAATAAAACATTTCTTATAATAAATATTTAAATAAAATAAAGCGGTCTCTGGAAAAGAAAAAAAAAATGTAAATATAATGTCTTGGGTTCGAATAGAAGACCTGATGACTGAAGGAAGTTAGTAAACAGAGCTCCCGGCCGTGAACTACGTAAGGGAATAATAAGGCACGTAAGGGAATTAACGGCCTCTCGATCTAACCAAATGAGCACCAATTTATCACTTATTTATTGTTAATAAATAGTACCTCACCTGCGTGTACGTCAACGTAAAAGTGTAAAACTGCTTATTAACTCACTGTTGTTTAAGTGTTACACCACAGCTTTGAATTTTGAGCACATTACAAACCAACAAATACAGAGCGACATGAAAGTTATACTGCACTTGCGGCCATGACATGTGCTACTCCCAAGAAAATTAAATGAAATTTTCTTACTAAATCTAAACTTTTAAAAAAAAAATTAAGTTTTAAAAAGTGCTGTGCTCCGATTCACATATTTCCCTGATTCTTGGAAAATATCTATTGTCAAAATGTTACACAAACCTAAAAAACCACCCGAACACCCATCCTCTTACCGTCCTATTTCTCTGTTACCTATCATGGGCAAAATCCTGGAAAAACTAATCTTAAAACGCCTGTACCCAATCCTAGATTCTAATCACATAATCCCAGATCACCAATTTGGGATCCTCCCATGGCTCCTCCCATTCCACTATACAGCAATGCCATCGTGTGGTAGACGTAGTATCCTCTGCATTGGAGCGCGGTATGTACTGCACGGGAGTCTTTCTCGACGTTGAACAGGCGTTTGATCGAGTCTGGTACCCGGGTCTTCTGTACAAACTCCGAAAAGTCCTACCCCCTACATACTTCCTCATTATCCGCTTCTATCTTACTGATAGATACTTCAAAATAAACCAAAATAATGTCTCCTCATCCCTCTTTGCTCAATCTGCAGGCGTTCCACAAGGTAGTATCCTCGGTCCCATCCTCTACACAGTTTATACAGCTGACATCCCAACCCATCCTGACACTGTCATCACCACTTACGCCGATGACACATGTTTGCTATCTGTTAATAACGATCCTTTAATTGCATCCCAAACTCTTCAAACACATATCACAAGCCTTGAAGAATGGTGTAAAAATTGGAGAATAAAAATAAATTCCAACAAACCCCATCAAATCACCTTTACCCTCCGTCGTAAAGCTATGTCTTGTCCTACAGTAACTTTCAATAATTCTCCACTTATTCCTGTTGAGCAAATCCGCTACTTAGGACTCCATTTGGATAAACGTCTTACTTGGAATACTCATACTAGACTGAAACGACAAGAAACTGCTCGACGTTTCCGACTGCTCCAACACTTATTAGACAAACGCTCCAAACTTTCTATTAATTACAAAAGACTTATCTACATAACTATAATAAGACCTATATGGACATACGGAGTTGAGCTTTGGGGCTCCACCAAATCATCGAATTCCTATCGTATCCAATCCTTACAATCCAAAATCCTCCGTAAAATCCTTAATGCTCCATACTTTGTCACAAATAAAACCATTCATAAAGACCTTAATGTACCATATGTCGCTGATTTAGCTCGAGCCAGATATCTATCCTTTCATGATGAACTTCAGTCCCATCCAAATCCGCTTGTTTCCACTCTTGCTTCTTTCTCGATTCCTGATAATCCTCCTAGGCGTCTGAAAAGGAGATGGCCTCGTGATCTTCTTACTTAAAATTATTTAGAGAGTGCTACCACTGGGTAGTAACTCTTCAAGCCTGTACATGCCACTATTTATATTTGCGCTTATTTACTTGTTGTATTTGTAAACAGTTGTAAATTCCATTAAATAAACAAAAAAAAAGTTTTAAAAAGTATTTAAAAACCACTGAATCAAGCTAATGACATTGTTTAAAATACTATTTCATTGTAATTTTGTAAAAGAAAAATGAAATTTAAAAATATTTCATGGACATATTTTTACCTTAAAATAATAAATTTACTGTAGTTTAAAAACTCTAGATCTGATATTATATTTAAATAATTAAGTATCTATCGTCCGTTTATTTAGAAAAATCATCATGAAAAACATTTAAAAAATTAAATCAGTGAAAAATTTGATGAATTTTCCCTTTGTTATAACCCAACAGTATCCACTTCCAATTATTGTGATATCTTTTGACCTATCTATGATGGGCAATGCAAATCTTGTAATTCCGTTATAATAAACTTCGAAATGGAAAATAACATTTTAATAACTTATATAGCTTTTGACCGGGTATGGCAGGCCGGGCTTCTTTTCAAACTTAAAATCCATCTTCCTCAATCCTTATACCTTGTCCTCCGTACCTATCTCTCAGATCGTACCTTCCGTGTTCGCTGCGGCACTGAATTTTCAAATTGCTATCCAAATGAGGCTGGTGTTCCTCAAGGTAGCGTATTGGGTCCCGTCCTTTGCATCCTCTTTACCGCCGATATCCCTGTCCATCCCGATACCTTCCTGGCAACTTATGCTGATGACACCGCCATTCTATCATCCGACTCAGATCCTGATATAGCATCCTTAAACCTTCAAAGACATCTCTCTCTCTGATTGAGCGCTGGTGTAATAAATGGCGTATTACAGTAAACGAATCCAAATGCTAACACATCACCTTCACGCTCCGACGCAGTTCCTGTCTACCAGTACACTTTAATTCCATCCAGCTTCCTTTCTCAGACACAGTCCGGTACCTTGGCTTTTTCTTAGTTAGACGACTAACGTGGAACCCTCTTACTAGACTTAAAAGACAAGAACTTAACCGACGATACGGTCAACTATACATACTACTAAATAGAAAATCTAAACTCTCTATTGAAAATAAAATACTTATCTACAAGACAATACTGAAACCTACTTGGACTTACGGACTTGAACTGTGGGAAACAGCAAAATTTTCTAAAATCAAACGCATCCAATCCTTTCTATGTAACCAACAAAACCCTACACCATGACCTTAATATCCCATTTGTCCTAGAGCTTATCCCAGAAAAATTCTCCAAATTTCACCAGAACCTTACCCATCATCCAAATCGCTATTCACAATCCCTATCCATCACCACCCATCCCTATAATTCTCCAAGAAGGTTAAAACAGCAGTGGCCCCGCGACCTTTTATAGTTTGTAAATATTGGAGTTCTGGCGATGGCCAGATTCTCGACTCACGACATGAGCGTATGTGGCTAAAGCACTATTGCTCAATCTCCATTAGGTTTAGCCCCAGTGAGTAGTGCAGGGATCTCCTGTAATCATATTTTTTCCTCCACAGTTGGTGGGACAAGTCTGGTTTGAAGTTCTCTCGCCATATTGTAAAAATTGTATATAGGTATGTATGTGTTCTTTTTATTTATTTATGTTATTATTTATTGTATATACATTATTTTTCTGTATAATTTATTTTATTTATTGTACATAGAGTGTGAAGTGATCTTTGAACACTATTATAAATGTCCTTGAGATTGTAATATTTTTCAATAAACAAGAATAAAAAATAATAACTGATAGTCGTACAATCCAAAATCAACGGATCGTACCATCTATAATCAACCGCTGATATACTACATAGGATTTTGTTATTTTAATAGTATTAATGAGTTGTTAGCTGTAAGCTTTAGCTCCGTTAAAAATGCAATTAAAAGTTTTTATATTAGTCCAACATATCCAGAAAATAATTTCAACTCAAAGTAGAGCGGTAAGTGAAGGTTGCGTGTATATACCTTAGGACTGAAGTAATCTCTTATTGTTGTATCATGTTGTTATTCTCAAGGGATATTGTTCCAGAAAAAAGTTATTTTCTATTTATCTATCTAGTGAAATACGTTTATATATTATTATATGAAATTGTTTAATTAATTTATAGATCTATTACTATGCAAAATATTTCGGTGAATTAATTAGATTATGGATGTTCATTTCTTTTACCCACTACTACCTAAATAAATAACCATTACCAGTTAACCTGTAAACTAAAAGTGAGTTCCTGAAGGAGAAGCGTATTGATCTTACGGCAATTATGTTTTTACTGTTTGTGACAGACCTCATAAAAACGTTACTTCCACTTGCCACTGTCAGTTGAACAATCCATAGGGAGGTAAGACCACATTCACACTATGTGTACAGTACAATAAAATAAAACGAAGCAAAATAATAACGAAAAAACTATATACAATAAATTAAATAAGAAACTCAAAGATAAGAAAATTAAGGAAAAAAAATATGCATCCCTATATACACTATTTACAATCAGATCAAATTAATTAATGTGATCGTTAACAATGTACTCAACGGTTTTAACTGAAACCAATAACGAATTCACTTAGATAAAAGCACAACGATTCTTGATATTTTTGAAATCATTTTAACCTCTAAAGATTGTTATTAACGTTTGTTTTATATAAAATACACACAAGTAGCCTGTAGGGTCTTAGAATAATTCATATTATTTCTTTCTTTATATTCATGTTTCATATTTAAACATGAAAATATTAAATGGATTTTTCAAGCATAAAGAAATTCACAAATTTTCCTCGCACCAGCCTACTAAAGGTCTAAAATCAATCATAGATTATATAATCCTCAGGCGCACTACTAGGATAAAGGTGAACGATGTAAGAGTGATGAGAGGGCCGGAATGTGGTTCGGATCACTTTCTTTTAAAGTGTATTCTGAATTTTAAACCGCACAATCTTCTTAGAAATTCTCCAGAGACCAGAAGAAATTCAGACTCTGCGAAAACAATTCGATACTCAATTGAGAGTATGAAAAATCAAGAATCAGTAAAAGGACTGTTCCAAAGCCGACTGATGGAAAAATTTAATCATTAGAAAGGTGTAAATGATCGACTATATTACGAAAATATAGTAAAGTGTCTGGATGCCGCAGCTTTAGAAGCTGTCGGAGAGGAAAGGAAAGAGGTTAGAGGAAAAAACAAGCCTTGGTGGAATGAGGATGCTGAAGTGGCTGTTCAAGAGAAAAAATATTTATACAATAAATGGTTGAGCTCTAAAAATGAGAAGGACCTGAGGGAATATAGAAATACCTGTAAAAAAGTAAAAGCTATTAGAAGGAAAGCATTTAATATCTATTGGGAGAAAACCTGCAAGTATGTGGACACTTACATTGATGGACAAAAGTCTAGTGCTGCTTGGAGGACATTAAAAAATTGAAAAATACCAAAAGATGTGGAGATAACTTCCCATTGATCAAAGAGCATCAATGGGTGAATTACTTTGAAGAATTATTTCATGAAGAACGACTCGAATTCGCATGGAACCAATCGGATGAAATAATATTAAATAAGGAAGATATACCGCCAGTCACAATCATAGAACTGGATTCAGTTCTCAAAGGAATGAAAAATAGAAAATCTCCCGGCCCTGGTTCTGTTCCAATTTAATTAATTAAAGTAGGCCCGACCGAACTCAAAATGGCATTGGCAGAAAGTATGACACTTCTGTTAAATGGTGGAGAGATCCCCGAAGAATGGAAACAGGGTTATATCACCACAGTTTTCAAAAAAGGAGAAAAAAAAGACGTTTCCAACTACAGAGGTATTACTGTTACCAGCTCGCTGAGTAGATTATACGGCCGGATAATTAAAAGCAGAATTGAAGGAAGAGATTAGCGAGGAACATGCGGGTTTTCGAGCTGGAGGATCATGCACTGATCACATTTTTAGTCTCTCACAACTTATAGAAAAGAAGATGGGCCACTACCGTGAACTCCACATGATATTTGTAGATATACACAAGGCCTACGATTCAGTACCCCTAGCAAAATTGTAGAAAGCTTTGGAAGCCACATCTATTAAGAGATACCTCATCAGAGCAATTCAAGGGCTCTTTAAAAATATAACGGGGGCTATAAAAATAGGAGATAAAGTGTCTAGATGCTTCCCCATTAACAAAGGATTGAAACAGGGCTGCTGCCTTTCACCCCTGATTTTCAATATTTATATAGAACAAGCCCTTAAAGACTGGAAAAGACCGTGCTGTGGAATGGGTGTTCAAATCGGGAATGATATAATCTACAATTTGCAGTATGCCGATGATCAAGTCGTAATCGCATCGGATCCGGATGATCTGAGCTATATGATGAGGAAGTTTCTAGACACGTATTCCAAATGGGGTCTGAAGATCAGTGAAAGTAAAACAGAGTGCATGGTTTTCAACGCTCCAAACTTGCCCCTTGAAATTGATGACTGGACGCTAAATGTCAGCGAGCAGTTCAAGTACCTCGGATACTGGTTATCTTCAGAGGGAGGTAGTGAGGTTGACGTCGAATATGAAATAAATAATGGGAAAAGAATAATAAGTTCGATAAATTCAACCCTATGGAGTAAAGAAATAAGATTAGAAACTAAAAAGAAGATATACCGTTCCTTTGTAGAAAGCGTAGCCACTTATGGATCAGAAGTTTGGACAATGACAAAAAAGATCGAAAATAAGTTGCTTTCCATGGAAATGGATTTCTGGAGAAGAATCCGTGGCATATCTAGAATCGAGCGGATCCCAAACGCAGCTATTAGAGACAAGGTCGGGTGTCAAAAGAACATCCTTCACCTGATCGGGACCAATCGGTTAAAGTGGTATGGCCACTTAATGCGAATGGATGAGAACCGCTGACCAAAGAAAATTTATACCTATATGCTACCTGAAAGAAGGAAGCGTGGAAGGCCAAAGAGGAAATGGATAGAGGACGTGGAGGAAAGCATGGCAGTGCTTTTGGTGTTGGGGATATGACTCCTTAAGTTGTACAAAACCCAAATAAAAAAAAAATAAAAAAATATATATATATATATATATATATATATATATATATATATATATATATATATATCTAAATAATAAAATCACCTCGACTGGAATATTTGTTTTTTTAAAAAGGAGGAAGTAATTAATAGAGTACCTGTATCTTGTTTAGATATTGTAGCGTTTCCGAGATTTGAACCTGTTCCCATGTTTTTTTTGTTGTTTTTTTCCAATGCGAATTATTTGGTAGTATTTGGTCTAATAAATGAAAAGTGTATTTTACAACTACTGTTGCTACGAATTTACATAATATCCTACCGTTAACAAAAAAAATATTGGCTATTTACACTAAAGAAAAAAAAACGGATAGAGACAGCTTTAGGAACCGACGAGTGAGAATCCCTGGCCAATTAGCTTGAGTCAAACCGCCTCCCATTATAGAAGCTACTTCACGGGTTCCTCCTAATGATGGATATTTTTTACCGGCAGAATGTTATGCTTCATACATCTTCGTTTTTATTATTATTATTATTATTTCCATAGCCCTTAATTTGTTGTGCGACCACGAGATATAAAAAAGTTTATTCTTCGATTACATTTATTTAATTGGTAATAGATATCAAGTGGAATATATCTGAGGGCTAATTCGTATTTTTATAAATCCTCTACTTTCTCTTGTTTATATTGATTTTTTTATATCGAGATATTATTTACATGTTACATTTATTTTATCATAACTTGATAATTATTACACACAGGTCTTGATTTTCTATGTATTTATTTATTAGCGCTATAGTTAGACAATGTTTAAATTTCCTATTCCTATTTTCGAAATATATGAAATATTAATTCAATTCAAAGGACATTTAAAAAGTTGGGAAACAAATTTGTCTGTAGAATGGCTTCAATTTAAACTAATTCTAATCATATTTTTTCATGATTCGACTTGAACATTCGTAATCATCTGAGTGAGTACGCCGTCATTCTTAATCATCAGAAAAAGTCTGAGTTGAACTTATAAAACTAAAATTGACTTTATCTCAGCGTCCTAGAGACAGATTGTAATATTTTTCAATAAATAAGTCTTAAAAAAAAAATAATCTCCGATTTCTGAAAATGACAGTGATCCGTCTTTGACATGAAGCCACTCATATATTTTCATGTTTAATTTTATTATTATTTTTTTAAATATTTAATGTTCGGCTTTGTGTTGATCATTTTATGGCAAATAGAAATGTAAATGTTTAGTTGTTCAAAATCTTAAACTCGGAAAGTTCTTCACTCATTGCCTTGTAATTTTGGCTTAATGTTGCATTTAAATACGCGAGTGGTTTAATATATCTACTATTATAAATTATCAGGTGAAACTATACATATTTATTAAAAACTTACTATCAGTTGGATGTAGAAACAACACATGCTGTTAAAAATATTTTACGATACTCTTTCAATGTTTAAGATTTTCAAATATCAATCGTGGCAATGTGTTGAAATTCCACTATACATACACTACATTTTTTTTATTTTGTCATCAATTCTGGGATCTTTCAAATAAATACGGGTATTATCAATAAAAAATTGTGTACTTTTTTAGTTAATTGCAAATAAAATATTGAATTCATCGTAATATTTTTTCAACTTGTTTTCAGGAAAGTTATCTACCGTCATTAGCCACCTGCTAGCGAATTGTCCGATCCCTCGCTGATACCATTCTTTGGGATGGCTGTCAAAGAACTCTTGGACCACAATTTCAACTTCCGCAAAATTATCAAATTGTTTCCCTTGAAGAAAATAGATCATAGATATAAATAAGTAGTAATCCGATGGTGGGTGGTCTGGACTAAATGATGGGTGAGGTAGGAGTTTTTCATGTAAGGGTTTTTCAATAAATTTTCTCAAATTTCTAACCTCTTAGCTGATTGCTGAGGAGCAAGTTCGTGAGGGATCAGTCTACTGATCTTTTTCACCTTCCCCATGGAGGTTAGACGGCGACTAACGCTAACTAGAAAATGCTCTAAAGGGATTATTAAGTATTGGTAAGTATTAAATAGGATTAAAATATTTACAGTCTTTTGAAATCTTGAATTTGATATAATGGTAATTATTTTTATACACCCTATCATTTAACTAGGACGGTCAACGAATCATATCTAAGGAATCTAAATGAATACAAAATGTTCCTTGTTGAACAATCCTCTATTCCCACCCTCAATTTAGCCTTCCCTACTTGATCCCAAACAATATAACCGTTAGAAAATAATTTACTATTACTTTATATATTCATTATTATATAAAAAAACTCACACACAAACATATATACATATATATATATATATATATATATATATATATATATATATATATATATATATATATATATATATATATATATATATATAATCTTAGTTACTTTCATTAAGTTAAATTAATTTAGGGAAATATAGCGTGGTAGGTTGCTACTTAGTGAAATGTTAATGTCTTTATAAGTTATTTATTATAAAGGTTGCCATTTTCTTTTGATGCTCAACAGAGCGATCCTAGGATCCCTTTAGGGAGGAAGTTTACAGACTAAGGATTTTGTGTAGGTGTTGAGCTTGTCGTAAAACGATAAATATCTATTTCTGCTAAAGGTTGGACACTCCTAGTGACCAGAGAATTAAATGTATCAATTTACATAGGAGTAGGAAAGGATCCTAGATTAATTTTGTTTTTTATTAATATTATATTTTATTTTATATATGATATAATATTAATTTTTAGGTCTGCTATTAAATGGCTTTCATTACACTCTATTGTAACATAGTTGTTAATTAATTTGAAAATTGAATGGTTTTAAAAGCAAATACAGGAATAATTACGTACATAAGTGATAGTAATTGATATCATATAATGAATCACACTTGCTCAGGATGACAGAAATTTAGGCCAACTTTTCTTTTTAGGTTTAGCAATATCCACTCGTCTCATTCAACTGTATTCTGTCAATAAATTGATTTGATGATATTTATTTTGATATATATATATATATATATATATATATATATATATATATATATATATATATATATATATATATATAGTGTACTATATAGTGCACTATATATAGTGCACTATATATAGTGCACTATATATATATATATATATATATATATATATAGTGTATATATATATATATATATATATATATATATATATATATATATATATATATATATATATATATATATATTAGCTTACATATTTTTATAAAACAGTTGGGTTTCGCTGAGAGGAGGCGGTTAAATAAGGCGTGGAAAATTTTGGTGTAAAAGTTTGGTTCCCTTAAGGATATTTTCAAAATGGAAATAGAGATAGTACACTTTCCTTCAGCAGTCTAAAAAATACTCACCAAACAATGTTCGCATTGCTTTAAACATTACAATATATCGCTAATTTGCTGCAAGTACGTCATAGCTGGGATATCAATGATTTTTTGAGGAGGAGGATTTCAAGTTTTAAATGATGTGATTCCTTTAAAACTGTAATAAACCAAAAAAAAATATTTGAATGATTAGACATGCTAGTGCGGATATAATTCTTAGTTAAATTAAAAGAAAAAGATTTTTCGAGCTTGTAACAGTGTCTGAAAACCGTTAAACACATACTCCAAAACTCCAACCCCTTTTTTATAACCCTTTTTATTTACTATAATATAACGAATTTACAAGTTATTGACAAATAAACAGTAAAAAAGCTTGTCCATACCAATTAATAAATTAATTATTCAAATGTATTTATGTTTTCTTTTTCTATGCATTATATTATATTTTATTTACTTTAATGACTGTAATTTATTTTCTTTATATTTTTTAATACGCTGTGTATTTTTTATTAGATTTTCCTATTATATTAAAAGTTTCTGTATACTAAATAGCATTCATACTACTATTTTCATATCTGTAAGGTAATTGTAACCACAAACATGTGAAGATCATTATGACAAAAAGTATTGTAACAATACGAAAGCTCGATGGTTCGCTTCCTGTTGGGATTCGAAAAAAAAATGTTATGAACAAAATGGTGGATAATTTTAAGCTGTTTAAGATTGAATATAACAGTTTTTATCTGTGTCGCTGAAAAAGGAGATGTTTAGCGTAAATAAAAAAAAAGAAATTTCAATGGTTTATGGAAGAGAATCCTAAAGGCTTTCAAGGGCGGAAACTGGCGGAAAAAAAATGTATTGTAACAATCGGAGTGAATATTTAATAATTGTTGACCGTTGCATTATAAAGGAAGGAGATGGTCGGGGGGTAGCGGTCATAAATAGGCTAAATAGTGGCAAAACTATTTTATTAAAAGCCAGCGTTCCGACCCGACTTTGCAGGTCTTCTTCAGGGAGATGTGTTCAGCTAAGAGTTTCACTTAGAACTGTCAGTTCTAAGTGAAACTCCTAGAAGCAATATATTACATACACTTCAAAGATAAATTAATTTAGGAGGTCTCCTGGCCATCTTCTTTTCAGACGCCTCCGAGGGTTATCAGGAATTGTGTTGGATGAAAGGTTACCAACTAGAAAATTGGGGTGACCAAAGAATTTGGAATGAAAAGAAGTATATATGGTTCGGGCTAAGTCTTCCATAAGAGGAATGTTGAGGTCTTTAGGGATAATTTTATTTGTTACATAATAAGGAGCATTTCGGATTTTACGGAGGATTTTGGATTGTAAGGATTGGATACGGGAAGAATTTGATGTTTTTGTAGAGCCCCAAAGCTCAATACCGTATGTCCAAATGGGCCTGATGATGTATGTATTTGTAGAACATTGGAAGTTTAGAGCGTTTGTCAAGTATGTGTTGTAGTAGTCGGAATCTGTTGGCAGTTTCTTGTCTTTTAAGTCTTGTATGAGGATTCCATGTAACGGCGTTTGTCACGGAGTCCTAGGTAACGGATCTGTTCGACAGAGATCAGTGGAATATTGTTAAAGGATAAAGTGGGACAGGATGTTGTAGGTTTACGGCGAAGGTTAAAAGTAATTTGTTAGGATTAATTTTAATTCTCCAATTTTTACACCATCTTTCAATGGCTGAAATGTGTGACTGCAGGGTTTGTGATGCAATTTACTTTGAAGGTTGTATCAGTGAGGTAAGATAGGATTAATAGGAAAAATGTAGGGGGCAGGAATAGACGGAGTTTGTACAGTAAACCTGCATGCCAAACTCGATCAAAAACCTGTTCTGCATCGAGAAAAGCTGCCGTACAGTACATTCCGCGCTCCAGTGTTGAGTAAATGACATCCACCACGCGATGGCACTGCTGAATAGTGGAATGAGATGTTCGAAATCCAAACTGATGGTCAGGAATCAAGTGATTTGAGTCTAGAATTGGATGAAGGCGTTTTAATATAACTTTTTTAGTACTTTTCCTATGATGGGAAGTAGGGAGATAGGGCGGTAAGAGGGTAGGTATTCAGGTGGCTTTTTGGGTTTTAGAATCAGTTTTATTATGGAGAATTTCCAAGGATCAGGAAAACAGGTGGTTCTAAGTACGGCGTTATACTTATAGGTGAGAAGGACAGCTTTTCGAGGAAGTTAGGATTTGGGAGGTGATGAGGTCGTGACCAGGAGCTTTTTGGACGGTAATTTCTGAAATATATTAAATACTTCAGAAGGATGGAATGCTTTAGTAGGAAGCGGCATTTGCCAAGGAATAGTAAGTTCTGCTTCAACGTGTTCAAGATGGGTAGGATTGAGGATATCAGGATGAGGGTAAAAGTTTTGAAAAGGTGTTCACCAAATATTTGAGTCTTTTCTTCATCGGTTTTTGAGCAGGGCTGGGATTCAGCGAGGAGAGGATGGTTAAAGGTTTTGAAATCGAGTAGCTTTTTGGTGGTTATCCATAATGATTTGTCATCGGTAGTTTGGTTTTCTGTAAAGTTCTGAAAGTTTATGCCAGCTGGCTCTTGCCCGTCGTTTTCTGTTTGTGGTATGTTAAGATGATAAGGCAAATTGGTTTCTCGGTGATTTCTAATGTTGGGTTGTGCCGTGTTGTTATTAATGGTTGTTAATATTTAAATCCAGACTATTTTCTAGGTATCGATTTATTTCAAGTGACTTCTCATTTTTTGTTGTAATTTGAGATCCCACGTAAGAGAACTGTTGGACATTCTCAAAGGTGTAAGTGCCTAGAGATATTCTTTGGTTTGGGGGATTCTCTCCTCCTCCTCCTGTATACATAGATTTTGTTTTATTCTCATTAATGTGGAGCTCCATCTTAGCTGCAGCTTTTTGTAATTCAATTAAGGCATCTTCGAGAGCTGGAAAGGACAGTGCAACAGAATATCAATGTCGTCAGCATAACCTAACAGTGATACCATATTTGTAAATATCTTGCCCCTAGTCTGAATGCCAGAGTCCCTCAACACCTTCTCCTGAGCCAAATAAAACAATAAACATGTCAAAGCATCACCTTGCCTCAGTCCTTTATGGGTGGGAAACTCCAAGGAATATTCCGAATGAATGCGTACTCTGCACTGCACGTCCTGCATTGTCATTTTTACCAGACGAATTAGTTTTGAGGGGATATTTAGTTCTCTCATTGCTTCATACAACTTCAATTTTTAATTCTTCAATTAAACTCAACTTCAACTTCAATAGTTCAATATCAAAATCTTAATAGTCCAAAAAATACATCTGATATAAATGAATCTTATGGGCGATTACTTAATTAAATTACTTAAATCAGGAATTCAATAAAGAATAATAATATACTTGATAATAAGTCCGGTTAAGTTTTTATCGATTTCTGCAAGAGTGCTTGTCCAATTCACTCCATTTTACTGCCAATTTAATATTAATTATAATAAGTTTTTTTCTATTATTAAATGAGCCACAATTTTTTTTAAGGTCCACATGAGATGAGGGAATTATAAGATAATGAATTTTAAGTACTTGAACTTCACACAATAGTTCCAAACTTGATTTATGTGGTCATAATTCTGTAGGACCATTGTTTTTCATCGAATTTTCTATGTTTTTTATTATTAATATCGAATGTTCTTAATTGGCTATATAATAAAAAAATTCCATCTGAAAATATAAAACCGATTCTTTCGTTTAAACATGTAATGTAAGTTGGCCAAGGCGCTTATAAAATTTAATATTTTCACTTTAGCCAGTAAAATTTACATTTTAGTTTCTATAAGACACTCTCAGTCTAAATAAAATATATTAAATTATACTGTCACCACCTGCGAGTAATTCTCAAAGGCAATTAATTCTACGCATTTCTTGTATTTCACTCAGAATAGTAGGGAATTCAGCTGCTATTAAATTTATATTAAAATCGATAATTTTATTAAGATTTAAAAAACGAATTTAAAGTTAATTTAAATTCGGCCATGAACACGGGCGGATCTACGGGGGGGCTTTCGGGCTGAAGCCCCCCCCCCAAAATCAAATCCTGGATCCGCTAGTGGCCATGAACGTAATACAATCATGTCTACCGAAAGTTAGTCAAAAATTTAAATTTTTAATAAATCATTTAAAATTTTACCTCTAAGGTTAATTAATTTATAAATAAAATATATTATTATTATATCGTATATTATATGTATAGCAATATCTTGATTTTTTCATTTATTTCTATTGGAATTAATTAATTATAACAATCATATCTAATAGCAATACAGCTATTTTTGATTATAGTAAAATTATTTTTTTTTTGTAATATAGTAATAACTTTTCTTTATTGATTATTAATGCATTTCACCACATTGAAGGGCATTAATATTAAGGCTACATTCACACAATATGTACATACAATTTGTTAACGCCGCATAGGCTTATTTCTTAATTTTTGCATTATTATTTTCTCTCACATTTACCCCTTTTCTGTGTTAACAATAAAATGTTTATTATTTTTTTTTTTTTTGTAAAAGTTTGAGGGACAATTGTTCCTAAAATGTATTTAAGTTTATATTATAGTTTATATCTGCCTTCGTTTGCGATGTATTATCGCGTTTGTGTATACGATCGAGCCCGGCAGTAATACCCTGTCTTAGGGATTAAGACACAAATACTGCAGGGTCCCCAGCCTGGAGCTACCTTTCTTATGGAGCAGAAGTCTACCCCCACCATTTTCACCAAGTTCCAGCCTCCTCGCGTCTCATTTTCTCCTCACCTGCGCCATTTAAAGATCCCAGCTGTATCATCGCGAGTCATCGATCAGCACATCGATATGCATATCGATCCCCCCACCATCGACTGCTGTGACAGCTGAACTTCAGGTAACTAACCTCTTTGGAAATATAGCCTCCAAATTGGGATATTCTTCTCTAACCGTTACCACAGACATTTTTTTTCTCTTGGTTCACTATAATTTTAGAAGTTGCTTTATTTATATTTTGCTATTAATGGTTAATTTGGTTTATTTTCTCTGCATATTATAATTATGTTTTATTTTCTCGCAATTTTACACCAATATTTATTTTAAATATATAATAAAGAGTTGTACTTCGGTTTTGAAGTACCCCTGGCCCCAACACAATTAATATCAGTAATAAAGAAAAAGAAATATAAAAAAAAAATAAACTAAGTAAATTGGTGCGCCTGTGTACAAAAGAAATAATGAAATAATAGATAAAAGCTAGATGAAATTAAAGAAAATAAATCACATTCACACTTATGTACAATATTTACATTCACCCAGGGGACTCTGAGTCATGCCTTATTCCCCGACGTGGAAGCCAAGGCAGGACTCCAGGAGATCCCAGTGCTTCTCTCTCAGCCGCGCCACTGTTATTTGAAACCAGTGGAAACTGATGGAGGGCACTATAGCAACAGACGCTCATGTCTTGAGTGGAGAATCTGGCCATTGCCAGTACTCCAATATATACATATTTACAAAAGGTCGCGGGGCTACTGCAGTTTTAACCTCCGGGGAGGATTGTAGGGATGGCTGGAGCTAGATAGGGATTGTGCTACAGGATTTGTATGATGAGTGAGTTTCTGGTGAAATTTGGAAAATGTTGCCAGGAGAATTTCAGGATGAGTAGGAATATCAGTGGTAAACAGAATGCAGAGGACGGGACCCAAGACGCTGCCTTGAGGAACTTCCGCCTTGATTGAATAACAGAGGATTCTGGACATTGGAGGATTCTGTACCATAGCGAACTTGAAAGGAGCGGTCAGAGAGGTAGGATCGGAGGATAAGATATAAGGAATGGGGTAGATGGGATTTGAGCTTGAAGATCAGTCCGGGGTGCCATACGCGATCAAAAGCTTGCGCAATGTCCAGGAATGCCCCCGAACAATACAGTTTGCTTTCTAGGGCTGAGGATATGTGGTAAACAAGTCGGAGTCCTTGTTGGACAGTGGAATGTTGGAAGCAAAATCCGAATTGGTGGGTTGGAAGATTTTGGGATTCTATTATGGGTAGGATTCTTTTCGGTAGGATTTTTTCAAAAATTTTGGAAAGGATTGGGAGTAGGCTAATTGGTCTGTATAATGATGCATTATTGGAAGGTTTGCCAGGTTTCAAGAAAAGGACGATGGTGGAATGTTTCCATGAGACAGGAAAATGGGTAGTTCTTAGGATGCAGTTGTATATGTATGTGAGGAATATGATTGTTTTGGGTGGTAGTTGATGAAGGATCTGTGGGGTTAGAAGGTCGTATCCAGGAGATTTTGCGGGAAGATAGTTTTTGTAAATGATATTTGACCTCAGATGGATGAACTGCTTTTGGTGGTAAAGAGAGTGGAATTGGTGAAGAAAGGAATTCTTCTACTATTGTAGTGTGGGTCGGATTGGATTCGGGATGAGGAGTAAATGTACTGGAAAGGTGTTTGGCGAATTCCTCAGCTTTGTCTTCATCAGACGCCGCCCAGGAGCCATAACCTCGACGGAGGGGATGGGAAATATTATGGGTTTTTAGGATTTTTTTTGGTGATATTCCAGAGGGAATTGTCGTGAGCAGAGAGGGAGGTAAGGAGCTGCGGTCAGTGGGATGTCTGGTACGTTTTCATAACAATCTGGCACGGCGTTTGGTATGGATTATGTCGAGGATGTGATGAGGTAATTTATTTTTCTTTGGAGTTCTAGGGGAATGATTAGGAGAGGAAGCAGTCCAGACTGCTTGTTGAATGATGGTGGTTAAGGAATGTACAGCATTGTCAAGGTCTTCTGGGGTTTTCAGGGTTATTCTGAGGTCAATTTGATCGGAAAGGATTTGATGGAAGAGTTTCCAGTTGACTGGGCCTCTGATGAATGACGGTGGAGAGGGTTTAGGAATAGGAGCTAGTGATACTTGGAATATAATTGGACTGTGGTCTGAGGAAAGTTCATCAAGGCGTGCAATGGGATAGCCTAGGGGACCTAAACCACTATGGATAAAGAAATCAAGGATATCGTTATTACGGTTAGGATCAGTGGGCCAGTAGGTAGGAGAGTTCGGGGGAGCGAGATTAAAATGTTGGGAGTTGAGTCTGCACAGTGTTCGATCTCGAGAATTCGTAGTTCTTGAACCCCATTGCTGATGCTTGGCGTTTAAGTCTGCACCCAGGATGAAATGGTGTCCTAAGGAATTAAGGAAGGAACTAAATTGGATAATAGAGGTGGATTGGTTCGGTGGGCAATACGCTGATGCTAGGGTAATAGGAAACAAAAAGGTTTTGATTATGATCGCAGTGGATTGTAGGAAATAGTGAGTAGGTAATGGGAGTAGGTGATTAGAGAGGGATTGGTATACAATGACTGCAGTGCCGGCATGAGCTCTACCGTCTGGATGGTCAGTACGATATGTTGAGTACTGAGGTATATTTAAAATTTGTTTTTTGGTCAGTCGAGTTTCTGTAATAAGGGCTACATCGATGTTCTTATATAGAAATAAACCTGTTAGTTCGTCAGTGTGGTTTCTAACACCATTCGCATTCCAAAGGAGAATGGATATGGGTTTGATGGAATTCATTTAAGGATTTTTTAAAGGAGGGATGAGGTGAGATACGAGATTTGTAAGGAGAGATATCAGTGGGGTGACGAGGGATTTGAATTCAGTGAGAAAAGATGCCAACAAACTGGTAAGATCAGTGGCTTGTGATGGAGGAGGAATATAAGGAATGTGATGTTGATGAGGTTGTTGAGAGTTTTGTACATTAGGAGGGATAGGGTGTTGGAGTTGGGATTGGGGTTCCTGTTGCGGCAGGGCCTCACATTTATCAGTCAGGACTCTACCCCCTAGTAACTGAGAATATGATACTCTAGAGTCTACTATTTTAGCTGGCCCTCTTCTGGGTTTAGAAGTTTCTTCTGGGTTCCGGGGTTTACGAAATTTATTTTTGATGTTTTTATACACCTGGCAGCCCTTGTAATTAGCAGGATGTTCTTCTAAGCATAAAGCACATATTACAGGAGTAGTTTTCAATTTCTTGCACTCACCAGTCTTGTGTGACTCTCCGCATTTCACGCATCTTGGGATGTGGTGGCAGTATGTTTTGGTGTGTCCATATGTCTGGCAATTGTGGCACTGGACGATTTCTCTTTTAGTATATGGTTTTTCAACCTTGACACTTGTATAATATAATCTGTTGATTTCATATATTTTTTCGACTCCGAATAGACTGGCGTCATTCTATTCGATCGACGAGTTTTTTTTTTCGCAGGTGAAGAACGTGGTGTAGATCCGACAGAGCGAGATCTCGTTGTTGCACCCTTAGAAGACATGACTTGGTGATAAAATCTCATAACATATAAGAAGAAAGTAAGGGAAGAAAAAAAAATTAAAAAAAAAGTGAAATGAGAAATAAAATCAAAACACGCTGCGTGACCTTGATTTTGTATCAGAGTCGCTATAGGACCTCCCTTCTCAAGTGAAAGCTCCAGGCCAACTGACTACGTTGGGCTAGGCACTTATGGCTGCGATATAAGGACAGTCCTCTGTACACCAGTTTCACTTCGCACAACTGTACACAATAAATAACAACAGTACTCACTGTGGCATTAATATATATTATGGTCCAGGTGTTTAGTTAACACACAGTCACAGTTTTATCAAAAAATAGCACCAATTTCCTAACAAAAAGTAAATATGTCTATGAGACGAGGTGACAGTAGTAGTGATCTAGCGCATGCGTAGAACTCCAGATAAATTACTGAAGATAAATTTTAGAAAACGGTAACGTTATATTCGACTAGAAAAATGTTGTAATTTTTCTTCTGAATTCAGATACTTATTACTGAATTATATTTTATTCAGAGTTGATTTTTTATTTTTTCTTAATTATTCAATAAATGCCGCTATTAATCCTCGTCGAAACAAAACAAGATATATGACTATAAACCGAAAATTCCACCCCATTAACAAGATCTGCATAGAAGGGAAATCGTTTATGAGAGTAGAAAAAATCAAATATCTTGGATCCAAAATTACTTCAATAGTCCAATGGTCAGAAATAGACCATAGTGTAACTAGCGCAAACAGAGCTTTCTTCTCCCTTTCAAAGCTATTTAAATCCAGAAATATCTCAAGAAATATCAAATTAAGGGTATGCAATGCTATGATAATGCCAGTTCTAGCTTATGGTTGTAAGAACTGGACACTAACCAGCGCCATGGAAAAAGATATTGAAAGATTTGAGAGAAAAATCTCCGCATGATAACCGGAGTGGTCTGGGATCAGATTACTAAAACGTTTTACTAATATGAATAAACAGAAGTAAAGATGGGCTGGGCATGTATCTCGGAGTAATCCATCTGGAAGCCTCTACGTAACAATGAATGACTCAATAGAAGGCATGAGACCACGTGGAAGGCCAAAAAGCAGTCCAGATAACTGGAAAGAAATAGCCCAAGATACGGAGGATAGAAGCATGCTTCTTAAGGCGGCAGAAAATCTATAAGGATCAACAGAAAAAAAATTAATCTCGTCCATAATTTTCGCCAATAATTTTCTCGTTAAGCAAAGGATAGAAGAATCTTGAAGCTTATTTGAAGATTTTTGTCAAGAATCTAGTGTTAAATAACTATAAATAAGATTCTCAGGAAATTTTTTACTCTTACCCCTCACATTCGGATAACCAAAATATATTTTTCACCAAAAATCATTGCTTGGTACATTTAGAGCCTGCCCAAACTCAATGAATCACTGATTAAATAATTTTATTTAAATGGTCGTTTTGTTGAAAATTTTCAAATCACTGATAGTGTAGCAGAGTGTAGCGCTCTGATTAGTGTCACATTTTTTAACTTTCGAGGTCTTGATGAAACCAAATACATTGCAATCTAACTTTGTTTAATATAATTTAAGCGCCCTCCCTCACCCAAGAAAAAAAAAAAAAAAAAAAAAAAAAAAAAAAAAAAAAAAAATCTTTAATCTCCTTTTGTAGCTCTTTAAGTCTACTATCACCCCCTTTAAAATTTTTCCTCTAGTTTTAGGCACATCCCGTTTAGGTATACACTTTTGATGTAGGTAGAATAGAATAAAAAATATAACATAACGGACAATTCAAAAGAAAAAATACCAATCTGGCCATAAATCGACTTATTAAAGATCCTAATAATATATAATAATAATTATATTAATAAGGCTTAGCGAATCCGAAGGTTCAATGCCGACACCACCAATCGATGTCCACATTCTTCCATCCACCGAACTCCTTCTAAACCCAACCCCACCAAATTAGCAATCTACCCACCTTCGCTTTGGTCTACCCCTCGGTCGCTTGCCAGTCGGTATATTGCATATTAATTTTTTAGGAATTCTTTCGTTACCAAGCCCAGCGATTTTACATGCTCATTTATTCGCCTCAACTTAATCACCTCAATTATGTTAACCGAATTCAGAGTTGTGTAACCGCCTAAATTCTCCGGTTGACTCGTCCCGGCCACGTTTCGCATCCATAAAGAACCGTAAATAGGATATTGATTTTGTAAATTCTAATTTTTAAGTTTCGGGACAGGAGGCGAGAACTAAGTAATTTTGACAAAGAAAAATAACAAGCATATCCGGCCTTCAGCCTAACCTTAATATCATCTTCAATTTATCGTAGTTCAATATTTTAGTTATCGTAGACCTAAATGAGATAAATAAAACGTGTTCAAACACATTCCCTTCTATATCGATATCATCGAAATTGTAGCTGATTTTGAAGCTAACCATATATTTTGCCTTATCCGTATTTATCTCGAGTCCTAGGTCTTCACCAGCTTCCATCAACGTTGATGTATGCAAGATCAAAGACCGATTTTGGGCAACACTAATTTTGATGTTACTTTTCAAATTTTAGAGTATAAAGTAGTTTTCAGGTCAATTTTGTATTGAGGCCAGCTGGGAATTAACATTATGTCATTGCCCTTTATCGTTGTATTAAGATGTGGTGAAAGATATACGAGAAAAAGAAGTCACTGGAAAGCAAGCAGTATTGCTCGGGTGCTTTTCTGGACATAGCTCAAGCTTTTGACCGGGTATGGCACGCCGGGCTTCTTTCCAAGCTGAAAACCTATCTACCCCAGTCCTTGTACCTAATCCTCCGCTCCTACCCCTCTGATCGTACCTTTCGGGTTCGCTGTGGTTCAGAATTTTCCTACTCCTACCCAGTTGAAGCCGGTGTTCCTCAAAGTAGCGTCTTGGGCCTCGTCCTTTATATCCTTTTTACCGCCGATATCCCTGTCCATCCCAATACCTTCCTGGCAACATTTGCTGATGACAGCGCCATCCTATCATCCAACTCAGATCCCGAAATAGCATCTTTAAATCTGCAAAGGCACCTCTCCATGATTGAGCACTGGTGGAATAAAAGGAGAATCAAAGTAAACAAATCCAAATTCAAACACATTACCTTTACACTCCGCCGCAGATCCTGTCCATCAGTCCACTTTAATTCCATCCAGCTTCCTTTTTCAGACACAGTCCGATATCTTGGCTTTATCTTAGACCGAAGAACGTGGAACCCACATACTAGACTTAAAAGACAAGAACTTAACCGACGATACGGCCAATTATACAGACAACTGACCAGAAAATCTCATCTTTCAATTGACAACAAATTACTGATCTACAAGACAATCCTGAAACCTATTTGGACCTACGGACTTGAACTTTGGGGGACAGCAAAATTTTCTATCGTCAAACGCATCTAATCCTTCCAATCCAAAGTCCTATGAACAATAGTCGATGCTCCTTTCTATGTAACCAAGAAAAGTTTTATAACTGATATAGCTTTTGACCGGGTATGGCTCGCCGGACTTATTTTCAAACTTAAAACCCATCTTCCTCAATCCTTATACCTTGTCCTCCGTACCTATCTCTCAGATCGTACCTTCCGAGTTCGCTGCGGCACTGAATTTTCAAATTGCTATCCAAATGAGGCTGGTGTTCCTCAAGGTAGCGTATTGGGTCCCGTCCTTTAAATCCTCTTTACCGCCGATATCCCTGTCCATCCCGATACCTTCCTGGCAACTTATGCTGATGACACCGCCATTCTATCATCCGACTCAGATCCTGATATAGCATCCTTAAACCTTCAAAAACATCTCTCCCTGATTGAGCGCTGGTGTAATAAATAGCGTATTAAAGTAAACGAATCCAAATGCTAACACATCACCTTCACGCTCCGACGCAGTTCCTGTCCACCAGTACACTTTAATTCCATCCAGCTTCCTTTCTCTGACACAGTCCGGTACCTTGACTTTCTCTTAGATAGACGACTAACATGGAACCCTCTTACTAGACTTAAAAGACAAGAACTTAACCGACGATACGGTCAACTATACATACTACTAAATAGAAAATCTAAACTCTCTATTGAAAATAAAATACTTATCTACAAGACAATACTGAAACCTACTTGGACTTACGGACTTGAACTGTGGGAACAGCAAAATTTTCTAACATCAAACGCATCCAATCCTTTCTATGTAACCAACAAAACCCTACACCATGACCTTAATATCCCATTTGTCCTAGAGCTTATCCCAGCAAAATTCTCCAAATTTCACTAAAACCTTACCCATCATCCAAATCCCTATTCACAATCCCTATCTAGCACCACCCATCCCTATAATCCTCCAAGAAGGTTAAAACAGCAGTGGCTCCGCGACCTTTTATAGTTTGTAAATATTGGAGTTCTGCCAATAGCCAGATTCTCCATTCACGACATGAGTGTGTATGGCTAAAGCACTCTTGCTCAATCTCCACTGGGTTTAGCTCCAGTGACGCGGTTTAGAGAGAAGTGCAGGGATTTCCTGTAATCATACTTTTCCCTCCACAGTTGGAGGGACAAGTCTGGCTCGGAGTTCTCTCGCCATATTGTAAATAGTGTTTATAGGTATTTTTGTGTCCTTTTTAGTTATTTATTTTTAGGTTATTTTATTCTAATTTATTGTATATATATATTTTTTTTCTTTATAATTTATCTTATTTTGTACATAGAGTGTGAATGTGATCTCTGAGCACTGTTATAAGTGTCCTTTGAGACAGATTGTAATATTTTTCGAAAAACAAAACCAATAATTATAGCAATATACTTATAAT
Organism: Nezara viridula; assembly: GCA_928085145.1. Classification (NCBI taxonomy): domain Eukaryota; kingdom Metazoa; phylum Arthropoda; class Insecta; order Hemiptera; family Pentatomidae; genus Nezara; species Nezara viridula. The sequence goes on along the minus strand of OV725078.1, from coordinate 13,718,190 downwards.
TTTTAATATATATATTTCTCCCCAGACATTTTTTTTTTTTTTATGTATTCTAGTTTTCTTATCGACAACCCTGTTTATTTTCATTGCATTTGATTAAATATTTTTTTTTTGTAAGTGCAAACCTCAATAGTGCGGTTATAGTTACGAAATAAAATAAAAAAGTACACTAATCAATTCTATTTAGTAATATTATAGTAAATATACAGCATCACAAGAATAAATTCACATTATATCAAGTATTCCAACGTTGTCCAAGTTTTTGTAAAATGTTTTTTTTTAACAACAAAAATTCCCCTTACAGACATCCCACTTTTTAACCAAGAACCTGGAAATATCGTATTGCCCAGAGCCTCTCAAGGTCCTAAATCCGTAAATATGATTTATTATTGCTCAATATGGCCCTTACACGAGCAATAATATTGAGAGTTTTTCAATAATATTGGAGGAGCTACAATAAAAAGAAAAAAAATTGATATTAACTAGTTTGATTGACGTAAATATAATAGATACAACCAAGGTCTACCTTACTCGGTTACTATAATGACGAAATTCGATATTGGCTCAATAAAATTGACCATGTAAGGGGCCCAACTATGGGAATTAAAACAAATTGAAACACTTTAAATCCTAAAAGTTAAAACTATTTTAACGAAAAAGAAATATTGCAAAAAATACGTTGTTTTTTTTAACGCATTTCAATTTTATTTTTTTTATTCCTAAAATTTATTTCTTTTTTTCACTAACCATATATCTATTGTTATGTGCTTCCTCACCGCCTAATTTATTTTTAGTTTGTTGGATCTACCATATTTTGTTGGATTTTCTCCAGTTACCTCACAAAAAATGATAGAAGAAATGGGAAAAATGGAAATCTCCTTCCCTAGCTATTTGTTTTCTCCATAACAACAGCTGTTGTCGGTAGTTATTAAGTTGGGACGACTGGCTTCAGATTATTCTGGTATTTGAAGTTTTTTGGGCTGTAAAGGTGGCTTTTATTAAGGCGGATGCGAGGAGCCTCAGCTGCATAATGTTGAGAAAAGAGAGCTTCCTACATTCAACCCCAACGCTCTTCTAACTTTTAAGGGCAATATTTTCCTTTGCGGGCCCCGTTGTGGATTTCCCTCCCTCATAGCTTTATTGAAATAATCCAATTCTTATTGTTTACTTGGTCATAAAAAATAGTTAATGTACATCACTTATTTTGTTCATAACTTTTACAAAATAATTTATTAAAACAAAAAGAGACATATTTAGTGAATTGTAATATCTATTTCTCCTGCTTTAAAAACACTTCCAAGTCCAAACCATAACAAGTAAGACTTTAGTATACTATTAAGTAACTATTTCCTGAATGTACAATGATCGTATATTGAACACTTTATAAGTAATTGTGGTTAAGTATATAAATAAAAACACCTCACAATTTTTCGCTTTATTTCCATAAATATGCAATTTGTTTAAGCTACGAAGACGATTTTGATTATTGAAGGGAAGAAACATGATGTAAATAAAATAAGAATGAAGACCCAGAGCAGTCCTTCCGCCAACTCCCCTGGACGTTTATGGACAAAAAGTGGTAATTTTATGAAGCTCAAAGAAAATATAATTCATTCACCCAATTTGATGTTTCTTCTTCTCTTAAACATTGGCGATAAAAGGTTTCAAGTATCGATTGAGGACCGAGTAAGTAAAGAAGTCAACGGGACTATTTCAATTCACAATAACATTACTGTTTTCAGAAGCGTCTCTGCAATCAAATTGGCTGAAAGGAGTCATTTAGTTTTATAAAAGCATTCCTTTCAGACAGAGCTTTCAAGTGGAGCGAGAAGAAGGACTATGCATCCTCCAGGACTAAGACCCAAAGAAGATCACTGAAAAACATTTTTTTTTTTTCAATTTGTTACTGATTCGAATTTTTCGCATTGAATTTAATTTCAATATTCAGTTTTATAATTATATTTATTTTGTTTTTTCTCATTATTACTTAACAAGATAAATCATACAATAAACAAAATAAAAAAGACCTTTTGCAACATTTATCATCAATATATTTACATCACGTGTTAAACACCGACTCAGTTTAAATTAAACTTCGAATGAAGCTTAACTATGGTTTGAATTAAGCAAAATGTAATAAAAATAAAACGTGGACTGTACCGATTGAACATTTATTGTAAAATATTTACATATATTAATAAAGAAAAAAAAAAAAAGATTAAAGCGATTTTATACTTGTTCTGAATAAAATAAAACTTTATATAATATAAAATACTTCTTATAAATGAAAATAAAATAAATACAAAACAAATAAAAATAAAAACCAATATTAAAATATGAAACAAAGAAATGACATGTAACCGTCCCAAACTTCACTCAATAATAGAGAAAAAAAAAAGAAATATATATATATATATATATATATATATATATATATATATATATTGTTTGTTTGTTTGTTTCGATGTCTAGGCGCAAAACATCCAGGTCATAAGCGCCCGATCAACTAAATAACATCATTTAATACTATTCGGATGATTGGTACAAAAATAAATAAATAAAATAAAACAAAATAGATAAAGAAATGGATTGATAGAATAAAATAAATAATTAAGGATAATAATAGACATTTATAGGTAATAAGATGTATAAAAAATGTATAAATAAATAAACTTAAAAATAAACTTTAAAAAATAGCACTAGAATCAATAAAAAAAAAAAAAAAAAAAATTAATAAATAAAAAAAAAGCCTGTCAAATGTGTTTTTTAAGTCTTTCACTATCCATAAACTTGATGACTTTGGTAACCATTTCTTCCTGATTTCCCAGGGACGCTGATATATTCTGGGGTATTCCAAAATCTTCTAATCTTGCGGTGTAAAAAGGGCATTCTTCCAAAATATGTTTTATAGTTAGTGATTGGTTACACTTTTGACATCGGGGATAGAATCTTTTGTTATGAGGTGGAGGTGAGTCAGTCTAGTATGTCCGATCCTCAGCCGCGTGAGGACGACCTCTTCTCTACGACTGCTGCGTCTGGAGCTGGTCCACGGTTGCACCTCTTTCTTTATTGTTTTTAATTTGCTAGGTGCGCTGTTGTCCCACCGTCTTTGCCATTCTTGGAATATGGTTTCTCTCAGAGGTCGTGCAATTTCAGATGGTGTCAAAAAAACTTTACCGCGGCCTGGAAGAGTAAGAGCTTCCTTTGCTGCTCTATCAGCCATTTCATTTCCTTTAATTCCTATATGGCCAGGCGACCAGATAAAATGTGCCGTTGTTCCAACTCCATGAAGCATTTTTATAAGACTTAGAATGCAGTGTATCCCTGGATGGTCTGGATACATGTTATTCATAGCTTTCAGAGTACTTAGGGAATCCGATACAACAACCACATTTGCAATTGGCTTCTTCATGACGTATCGGAGACTCATTGCTACGGCGTTAATCTCTGCTGTGTAAACACTACAAAGATGGTGTAATTTATATTTGTAGGTAGTATCAGGAGTGACAAAGGCTGAAGCAGTAGATGTATCTGATTTGGATCCGTCGGTGAATATTAGATATATATATATATATATATATATATATATATATATATATATATTTTAATTTATGTATTTATTTAATGAATAATTGAAAACAATAGAGATAAAGAGAGAGAAGTGAGAGAAAGGGAAACTAAATGTTAAAAAAAAAAAAAAAGCATAAACAATGAAAGGAAGGGAAAAGGAAAAAAAAAATGGAAAAAAAAAATAAAAATTTCCATTTTTGTTTTACTTTTTCCTTCCTTTCATTGTTTATGCTTTTTATATATGTATATATATATATATATATATATATATATATATATATATATATATATATATATATATATATTTTACTAATATTAACTAAGACTTCTGTATATTTATATATAAGTTCATATATTGTCCTAAGTATAGAAGAGTGTGCTGTGTGTATAGCAACCCAATATAATTGGGCAGCAATCCTTTATATTTTATGAAAATAAAGTGTTTCTCTCTTATATATATATATATATATATATATTGCTTACACTAAAGTGAAAGAAGAAAAACAAAAGTTGTACGTTACGTGGTCTCACGCAGGTAGCGAACCGCTGGCTCTCTAATCTTCCCACAGCTATTAAACGTAAATCTTCTATGAGCACTGATAAATTACATAAAAGGGTGCAAATGGGCAGTAGCGAATCCACATAAAGAAGTATCTATCTCGTTCCAGTAGGATTGCAATGGGCAGTTTCATCAAGGTTGGCAGCACTGAGCTCACTGATGGACGAAGTCAGACTGTCTATTGCGACGGGCTTAAAACTTGAACCTCGGACTTGTTTATAGGGCTACAATCCCTAACAATTTAAGTATAAACTATTTAGCAGTCTATCGAATATAGACAAGACAAGCAATGGGCCTGTGAAGGTATATATAATTATTAATTGATTTCATCTTATGGGATAAACCAAAGTAACAAGTAATTAGAATATTGTTTAAATAATAAAATAAATAAAATTAACGCTGTGGCGTTAACATCTTGTATTATACGTTCAAAGGAATTTATTGAAATAAAAAAAAGAAAAAGCAACAACCAAATTAATCCTTTGAAAGTTGTTGAATATTTGCCATACGTAAAACGTGATCCGTAAAAGCTGTGAATTTGATTTAAAACAAAATGAGATTATACATTTTTATTGAATTGAGTGGAATAAATTTGATAGAAAAATGTAAAACGTATTTAATTCGACATAATAACCTAGCGGATTCAGTATTTAATTTGGGGGGGAGGGGAGGGGGATATCTTCTGCCCGAAAGCTTTTTTTTTCATAAAAATAAGGATAATTACTTTGGAAAAAAAGAAAGAAACTAAATACGTATATGAAATGGTGTTTAAGTGATCCTTATAGTCCTTTCAAATGTAATTACACGAACAATAATACTTTAAGATATATTTTTTTATAGAAATGGGAATTTATATCATGAGTTACTTAAAAATTGCTGTTTTTTTTTTTTTTTATATTTTGAAGTTAATAATTAAAAAAAGCTTACATTTCTGAACTAATTATTTTTTATTAATACAATGTAATTGACAAAGGTACTTACTAGTGCTCCATGGAAATGAGGGAGGCTATTTTAACCTAAGGGGATACTAACAGTCGTAAATTAAGCAAACATTTTTTTAGAAATCTTATCATGTACCTTTTTTTGTCGAACAACTAATAAGGCATATTTACATTAACGACATTAAATTACGATATCTAATTAATGTGTATAATATTTTGAACAATTATTATCTGGCGAATCAGTAGGCAATCTTGGTTCGGACCTAGAAACTCTCAATTTTTTTCCTCATTCACTTCCTTCAATACGTTTTATTATTATTATTATTATTTCCACAACTTAAAAAGCATAAGATCGCACTATAAAACTTTTTTTTTTATTTATTCATGATATTTACAACTGTATTAAAAAATTAAATACATTAAGTAAATTTGATAACAGAAAAAATACATAACATGAAATGACCTGTTGAGAAACTACCCACTGGTAGCACTCTAAAAACAAAATGTATTTACAATAAGAGATCTCGAGGCCATCTTCTTTTCAGACGCCTCGGAGGGTTATCAGGAATAGAAGAGGAAGCAAGGTTAGAGACGAGAGGATTCGGATGGTTCTGAAGTTTATTATGGAAAGATTGGTATCTGGATTGGGCCAAATCGGAAACATAAGGAACATTAAGGTCATTATGGATTATTTTATTGGTGACAAAGTAAGGAGCATTGAGGATTTTCCGAAGGATTTTGGATTGTAAGGATTGGATACGAGAGGAATTCGATGGCTTAGTGGAGCCCCAAAGCTCAACTCCGTAAGTCCAAATAGGTCTTATTGTAGTCATGTATATAAGTCTTTTGTAATTAACTGGAAGCTTAGAGCGTTTGTCTAGTAAGTGTTGGAGTAGTCGGAAACGTCGAGCGGTTTCTTGTCGTTTCAGTCTGGTATGAGGATTCCAAGTTAGACGTTTGTCCAAGTGAAGTCCAAGGTATCGGATTTGTTCAACAGGGATAAGTGGGGTATTATTAAAGGATACTGTGGGACATGAGGTCATAGGTTTACGTCGAAGGGTAAAGGTGATTTGATGGGATTTATTAGAATTTATTTTAATCCTCCAGTTTTGACACCATTCTTCAAGGCTTGTGATGTGCGATTGAAGAGTTTGGGATGCAATGGTTGGGTCATTATTAACGGATAGGACACATGTATCATCGGCATACGTGGTAATAACAGTGTTAGGATGGGTTGGGATGTCAGCTGTATAAACTGTGTAAAGGATAGGACCAAGGATACTACCTTGAGGAACACCAGCGGACTGGGAAAAGAGGGATGAATAAGCATTATTGTGATTGACTTTTGAGTATCTATCAGTTAGATAGGAACGGATAATAAGGAAGTATGTAGGATGTAGGAATTTACGGAGTTTGTAAAGTAGTCCCGGGTGCCAGACTCGATCAAAAGCCTGTTCTACATCGAGAAAGACTCCCGTGCAGTACATTCCGCGCTCTAATGCAGAGGAGACAACATCCACCACACGATGGCATTGCTGGATAGTGGAATGTGATCTGCGGAATCCAAACTGGTGATCTGGGATTATGTGATTAGAATCTAGGATTGGGTACAGGCGTTTTAGGATGAGTTTTTCTAGGACTTTTCCCATGATGGGTAAAAGAGAGATAGGACGGTAAGAGGATGGGTATTCTGGTGGCTTTTTGGGTTTATGTATCATTTTGATAATGGATAGTTTCCAAGGGTCGGGAAAATATGTTGATCGGAGTACAGCATTATATATATATGTAAGGAATAGAATGGCTTTCCGAGGAAGTAGTTTTAGGATCTGGGATGTAATTAGGTCGTGTCCAGGAGCTTTGCGGGAAGGTAACCTGTGAATGATGTTGGATATTTCTGAAGGATGAAAGGCTTTAGGAGGAGGAGTCATTTGGAGTGGGATATCCAGTTCTGCTTCAATACATTCAAGGTGATTTGGGTTAAGAATATCGGGATGTGGATTAAAGATTTTAAAGAGGTGGTGAGCAAATATTTGGGATTTTTCTTCGTCGGATTTGGACCAGGTTTGGGCTTCAGTGAGTAGTGGATGGTTGCAGTCTTTAAATTTCAGGAGCCTTTTAGTGGTCGTCCATAGTGATTTATCGGTAGGTGTAAGTTTTTCAGTAAAATTTAGTAAATTTTGAATTTTGTATTTTCTTATTTCTGATTTCAGTTTGTTAGTCAGTTGGGTGTAATGCGCTTTATCTGTCGGGTATCTAGTTCGATGCCACTTCGATCTTGCTCTGCGTTTTTCCTTTAATAAGATGCGAATATGCTGTGGCAAGTTAGTATTTTGTGGTTGTTAATCTTATTGATAAAGGTATTATTATTTATACTGTCTGTTATTGATGATGTCAGTTTTTCTATGGCACCATTAATGTCTTCTTTTGTCTTTAGCGGAATTTTGAGGTCAAGTTTGTTTTCCAAATCATCACGAAATTTGTCCCAGTTTACTCGTCCAGTGATCAGTTTGGGAGGTGATGGTTTAGGAGCAAAGTCAGAATGTAATGAAAGCAGAACCGGACTATGGTCTGAAGAAAGGTCATCCAGGGATTTGATTATAGTTTGGGAGGAGGAAATCTGGGAGGTGATAAATATATCCAGGATATCGGGACGTTTTTTGAGGGATGTTGGCCAATAAGTAGGACTCATGGGCGAGAGGATTGAATAACTATTAGAAGAGGAGCGACGGGAAAGGATGTTACCGCGGGAGTTGGATGTTCGACAACCCCACCGTTGGTGTTTAGCATTGTAATCTCCTCCAGCAATAAAGCGCGATCCGAGGGATTGCACCACCGTATCAAGGAGATTAAAGGAGAGGGAATTACCAGGAGGACAGTATACAGCTGAGACTGTGAAATGGAAAGGGCGAGTTGAAAGGATTACAGAAGTTGATTGAATGGCGTCAGTTGGAGTGGAAGGAATAAGGGAATGGGGTAAAGATTTATGTATAAGGATGCAAGAACCGGCGTGGGCAGTGTTGTCTGGATGGTCAGATCTGTAAGTGATGTAGTCTCGTATGTGAAAATGTGTCCGTTTTGTGAAATGCGTTTCAGTCAGTAGAGCTATATCAATGTGATTATCATGAAGAAATATGTCAAGTTCGTCACGGTGGTTGTGTAGTCCGTTAGCATTCCATAAAAGGATAGTTAGGGGCTTTGTGCTCATCGAGGGAAATTAAACGGAATTTCGGTCAGGATTCTGGTTAGTAGAGTGATAAGAGGTTTTATGGTGTTTTGGAGGTCCAATAGGAAGGATGATAGAATGGAAGTTAGATCAGATGGATGTTGATTGTGAAGTGGATTTAGGATAGGTTCAGGTGGCGGGTAAGGAGTGTTAACCGAGAGTGGGATTCGTTGTTGTGTACGAGGTGGGACTGGATTCGACGATACTTGTGCTGGGTTTTTTTTTCTGGGCATTAGGATGAGATGGGTGCGATTGCTGTGGCGGTAATTTGACTCGTAGAGGTAGATGATGAGGGGAATTTGCTGACGCGGAGGATGAAATATGAGAGGATTGGGAGTATGAGGTTTAGCTTGGGAGGCCTGAGGCGCCTGGCGTCGAGGCTGCTGCTTCTTGATGGTGGTATGGGTGCTAGTTTTGGTAGAGTCCTGTTGAGGATGGGCGATTTCAGTTGAAGTAGTTGGTTCTTGTTATGTTGAATGGGTAGTTTGTTTTGGCAACTCAGGGAAATTTGTAATATCAATTTCTGGTGGCTGGGTGTAAGTTTCTTTATTTAGTTGGCTGCACTTTAAGGCTATGTTATGAGTTCTTAACTTGTAGTATTTTTTATATACTATGCATCCTTTATAGCTTGCAGGATGGTCTTCGCCACAGAGAGCACATTTAGGAGGCTGGTCTCGAGGGATCTGACAAGTGTTAGATGCGTGTGGCCCGGCACATCTAACGCACCTCGCTTGATGATGGCAATAGGTCTTTGTGTGCCCCAAGTCTTGACACTTGGTGCATTGAACTATGACAGGTTTTTGTCTAGGCTCTTCGAATTTTACTGTGGAATACACAAGCCTCTTAACTTGAAATATGTCAATGTTATTACTTGCAGGCCCCAAATCAACGAAAAACAGTGGCAATGGATATTTTTGCGTTGGATGTAGCACGCATGCTATATGCCTAACGTTATGTCCTATTTCATCTAGATCTGATTTGATAACGGATATGGGAGTGGTTGAGTGCAAGCCTCTCAATACCACCCGATATGCCTTTTCTTGTCTCAGTTGGTATCAATGAAATTCATATTTTTTAGTTGTAAAATAATTTATCAGAGTTTTATAATTTTCTTCAGAGCTCGTGTTAATCTTAATGTCATTAACCCTAGAAAAACAGCGGAAATTGGTTTGTCCGATAAGATTGGCAATTTATTGAACGAATGATATAAAATTTTCAATTTTAGAGACAAAAATAGGGGGCGGCTCGGGGTCAGTAAAACCTTGAGGTACCGGAGGCTTGTTAGGTGAGTTACTACCAAGATCAAAATTATTGCTGGCTGTGGTATTTGGTGCAGTTGGAGCTGTTTTTGTGGTGTTTGATTTGCTTCTAGTTCTGGGTGGTGATTTATTTTGTTCAGCTGTCTGTTTAGATTTTGCTGATTTATTTTTCTCTTTGTTAGGCGAATCGCCACCTGACCCAGGTGCAGAGTTTCTGTGACGTTTTTGAAGCGAGCATCTTTTCAGATATTGCGAATCAGTTTTGCTAACCTCGGAAAATGGTGTCTCGTCCTCTGAATCTTCACATGAAGATTTCTCGTCCAAATTCATATCTTCCATTATGATAAGAAGAGAAAAGAAAGAAAAAAAGATTATATACCTAAATATTAAAACTACAAGATAAGACTCAGAAACAGAAATAAAACAAAACATTTCTGAGAATAAATAAACGAGGGGAAAAATTAAATAAACTGTCTCATGGAGAAAAAAGAAAAAAAAAAAAAAAAGGAGTTCTACAAGTCTTTGGTTTCGAACTGAGATCAGCTGACGGACACGAGCTAGTGTACAAACCTTGGCCGGGAACTTAACGTAAATAAGATAAGAACGGCAAGGGAATTAACAGCCACATGGGCTATTCAAACGAGCACTAATTTATCACTTCATTGTTAATAAATTGTAACTCACCTCTTTATCCGTGAACTTAAAAATGTTCAACTGTTTATAATGTCATTGTTAATCAATTATTAACACAGAGTTTTGACTAATTAGCACATAGCAAAGTAATAATCACAGAGTGAACTGAAAACTAAACTGCAGTAGCGGCCATGACACTTACTCTACTATAAAACTTTAAAAAATTAGTATATAGTAGTAATATTACTAATCGATTAACAGTATTTTATTTATGCAGATATTTTATACAAGTATATGGTCTCATAAATTGACATAAATATTTGATGAGCAGGATTGTTTTTTTTTCTTTTTAAAAGTGCTCACCCCCCCCCCTCCCCCGAAGTGCCACCACTACAATAGTTTCAGAAAGTGAGAGTGCTGTTAGAGTGATCGATAAAGTGACTTGAGTCGTTATGAATTGAATTAAAAAGTTGTAAGTAGGTGAATATATATTGGTCAACCATATCTCCAGTATTAAGCTCCGTAGTTAAAGTTTTCCCATCTATAATATGCCGATGATGGATGCTCTCCTAGTGCCCGGGGACCAAGTACTCAATTTATAGCATTTATATCAGAATTATGCCATATTAATAATAACTTTCTTAATCATTTAAATTTTAGTTTGTTCCATTCTATATTACCAGGCGATTCAATGTTTTAACTCATAATTTTAAAACTACTAATCTACTGCTGCATGTCTTTTGAAAAAAAAAAGATTGATTATTAAATTAATTTATTTGAATAATATTTTTAAAAACATTAAATAAACAAAGAATTATAAAATATATTAAAAACGTTTGCATTATTCAGGTCAAAAGTTCCTTTTTTTTCATATTATATTCTATGGAAAGAACCTTTGTTCTTGTATTACCTTTTTAATACATGTTTGTTTTTAAAAGATAATTAATTCAGTGTGACATGCGATACTTTTTACTATTGTTGAAGTGAGGGTATTTATTATAATTTATTTATTTGTTCATCTTTAATATTTATTTATTCTAATTTACAATTGTTGAAGGTATAGACAAAAAATTAAATATTCCCAAAAACTTTCCGGTTAAAATTTTTTATTGCTCATGTTTTGGCTTACTTACTCATCGTTTCGTATATCTTGAGGTATATTCTATTCCTTATGTTGTTGTTGTTAATTGGGGTTTTATTTAAAGTGTAAAACTTCAAGGTCATCAACGCCTGTGTTTAATTATGTTTATAGCTGAACTTCTTCTTTTTTTTATTTGTTTATTTAGAAATATAATAACCTGTCGTGAGGACAATAATTATAGTGAGATTTGAACACATTCTCACAATATATACAAAACACATAAAATTAAGAAAAGTAATACAATAACTAACTAATAATAAACAACTGTGTACAATAAAAAATAAAATAAGCAAAAGATAAGAAAATTAAGACCATAAAAACACAGTCATCCCTATGTGCAATACATACAAGGCAGGGAACCACAAGCCAGGCTTGTCCTTCCATCAACAGCAGGAAAAGCAGGACTCTAAGAGATCCCTGCGCTACTCTCTTACCCCACATCACTGTATCTTAAGCCAGTGAAGATTGATCGAGAGCGCTTTAGTCACACTCATGTCTTGAGAAGAGAATCGGACAATTGCCAGAACTCGAATATAAAGATATTACAAAGTTAAGTAAAGTTCTTGTCTTTTGACTCTAGAATGTGGGTTCCACGTTAGTCTTCGGTCTAAGAGAAAGCCAAGATAACGGACTGTGTCTGAAAAAAGAAGCTGGATATAATTGAAGTGGACTGGTGGTCAAAACTTAATAAAGTCGGCAGTTTGTTCTTCCAGGCAATTTTTTTATATTTCCTTCATATTATCTTTGACATAACAGTTTAAGTATCTGATGGGGCAAACAGATGAGAAAAAAAAGTTATGTATTTTCCAAACTAATGAAAATTCAATTTTTTTTATGCCATCTCATAGAAAATTTAATTTTGAGAAAACAATAATCTGTTGCTTTGTTTGCGAAAACCCCTAAAGAAAGCTATGATGAAAAATAACTAAAAAAAAAAACATGCAAATTTAGGATTTTAAAATTGCATTAGTACCAAGTGTCATGGCCGCAATTACAGTCGTATGCTTGCATCGCTCTGTCGTTGTTTCCTTTTCATCAGGTTAATGCTTTAATTACTGCTGATATACAGTGTGAATAGCGTGCTTTTGTACATTTGAACATTTCTACATTAACATATTGAGGTGAGAGACATTTATTAAAATTATGTTGACTATTTAATTGATATACGTTCGGTAGAAACAGATTCGATAGAAACCGATAATTCCCTTTGCGGGTCTTACCTTATCAAGATAGATTCACGGTCAACGCCTGGTACCAACACAGCTTCCTTCGAGTGATATCGAGTTCGTATCTAAGAAACTTTTTTTTTTCAAATATTTTTATTTGAGACTTTTAGTTTTATTTATTTATGTACATTGAGAAATGTTTTATTTTACCTGTAAATATTTTTGTAAATAGCTTAGTTTTAAGAATTAATTTCTTTTATTTCCATTATAACTTTTATAGACTTTTAATTATTTTGTTATCATGGATCTTGTTAATACGTGGCTGATAAATCGGAGGAAGAGACACCATTTTCCGAAATAAGCGAGACAGATTCGCAATATTTAAAAAGAAGGACACTCCAAAAGCGCAATCGAAATTCTGCCCCTGGATCGGCGGGTAACTTACCTACTAAGAAAAAAAAATAAAGCAACCAAATCAAAAAAAAAAAAATCTGAAAATAGCAAATCTACACAAAACACCCGCAGTAAAACCACTGCAGCCAACAAATTAGAAACAGTCCCACCATCCACCTCAATCAGTAATTCTGTCACTACCAATATTTCATCAAATAAAACTCAGGAGCCAAAAACATTTTCGGATCCAGAACCACCACATATCTTTGTATCAAAAATTGAAAATTTTATGTCCTTCGGGCAATAAATTGCTGACTTGATAGGACAGACTAATTTTCGATGTTTCTCAAGAGTTAATGATATAAAAATTAACACTACCTCTAAAGAAAACTATTAAAATCGGATTGGAAGAAATAGGCCACAGTGTCAGAAATATATCACCCGTATTACATCCTAGGGAAAAATATCCGTTACCACTATTTTTCGTGGATCTGGAACCAGCAAAAAATAATTCCGAAATATTTCAGGTAACGAGATTAGTATACTCAACAGTCCGTTTTGAGGAACCTAGACAGAAGCCCATAGTAGTGCAGTGCACAAACTGTCAAAATCTGGGACATACCAAAGCCTACTGCTTTCACGAGGCCAGATGTGTGAAATGTGCAGGTTCACACGCATCAGACACTTGTCAGAAACCAAGGCACGAACCTGCGATATGTGCTCCTTGTGGTGAAGCCCACCGTGCGAGCTATAGAGGTTGTGAGGTTTATAAAAGTCTCCACAAGCAAAGATCCCATAATATAGCAGTAAAAAGCCAGAATCTTGTTCAGAAAAGTAACACAGAACCGCCTGAAATTGAAAATCTGGATGTTTTCCCAGTACTGCCGACAACACCTCAAATCGTCCAACAACGGCCATCGACCACTGTATCAACGGACCTTCCTCAACAAGAATCCACCAAGCAACACTCCCAAACCACTATCATCAAGCAGCAACCTCGACGTCAACAAATCCCCCCTCATTATCTTCCCCTAACGGACAAACTTCCGCCAGAGCATCCGCATCCAGCACAATCCCATCCTAATCTCCAGATGAACCCCCCATCATATGTACCTCAGAAATTTCAACCAACTCCTCGTACCCAACAACGGACCCAACCCCCTACCAATAACCCTAATCGCACAAATTACCTACCAAAACCTCCTCCTGATCCGAATCCACAGATCCTTCAAAGCCAAACATCATCCGACATCAATTCTATCCTATCAGCATTCCTGATAGACCTTCAACAGACTATCAAATCACTCATAACCCTTCTAACCAGATTCCTTTCCGAAATCCCGTTCCATTTTCCTCGATGAAGAAAAAGCCCCTAGCTGTTCTCTTATGGAACGCTAATGGACTACAAAACCACAGTGACGAACTAGACATATTTCTTCTTGACAATTACATTGACGTTGCCCCACTGACAGAAACTCATTTCACTCAACGATCAAACTTCTACATAACTGACTACATCACTTACAGATCAGACCATCCAGATAACACTTCCCACGCAGGCTCTTGCATCCTTGTCCATAAATCCTTACCTCATTCCCTAATCCCTTCCATCCCAACTGACGCCATTCAATCAACCTCGGTAATCCTATCAACTCGCCCTTTCCATCTTACATTATCAGCTGTATACTGTCCTCCTGGAAATTCCCTTTCTCTTGGCCTTCTTGATTCCTTATTCCAATCACTCGGATCACGCTTTATTGCTGGAGGACACTACAATGCTAAACACCAACGCTGGGGTTGTCGAACATCCAATTCCCGTGGTAATATCCTATCTCATGTCTCATCTTCTAATAGTTATTCTATCCTCTCGCCCATGAATCCAACATATTGGCCAACATCCCTTAAAAACGTCCTGATATCCTAGATATATTCATCACTTCTCAGATTTCCTCTTCCCTGACCACAATAAAATCCCTGGATGACCTTTCATCAGATCATAGTCCAGTTCTGCTATTATTACATTCAAATCTCGTTCCTAAACCCTCACATCCGAAATTGATTACAGGACGAGTAGACTGGGACAAGTTTCGTTACGATTTGGAAAATAAACTGGACTTAAAAATTCCGCTTAAGACAAAACAAGACATTGACAAATCCATAGAAAAACTCACTACATCAATAGCTATTAGTATAAATGATAACACTTCCATCAATAAAAACAATAACTCACGATATAGTAACTTGCCATTAAATATTCGAATCTTATTAAGAGAAAAACGCAGAGCAAGATCGAAACGGCATAGGACTAGATACCCTTCAGATAAAACTTACTATAACGAATTGACTAACAAACTAAAATTAGAAATCAGAAAATTCAAAACTCAAAAATTACTTAACCTAACTGATAATCTTACAACTACTGACAAATCTTTATGGACTACCTCAAAAAAGATACTAAAGTTTAAAGACTTTAACCATCCACTATTAGCTGAATCCCAAACCTAGTCCAAATCCGATGAAGAAAAATCTCAATTATTACAAACCTTTAATCCACATCCTGATATCCTTAATCCACTTCAATTTTGAATATATTGAAGCAGAACTGGATATTCCACTCCAAATGACTCTTCCACCTAAAGCATTTCATACTTCGGAAATATCTAATATCATCAACAGATTACCTTCCCGAAAAGCTCCTGGTCACGACCTTATTACTTCCCAGATCCTAAAACTTCTTCCTCGGAAAGCCATCCTATTCCTCACATACATATACAATGCTGTGATCCACATATTTCCCTGATTCTTGGAAACTATCTATTGTCAAATTGTTACACAAACCTAAAAAACCACCCGAACACCTATCCTCTTACCGTCCTATTTCTCTATTACCTATCATGGGCAAAATTCTGGAAAAGCTCTTCCTAAAACGCCTGTATCCTATCCTAGACTCTAATCATATTATCCCTGATCACCAATTTGGATTCCGCACATCGCATTCCACTATCCAACAATATCATCGTGTGGTTGATGTAGTCTCCTCTGCATTGGAGCGCGGTATGTACTGCACAGGTGTCTTTCTCGACGTTGAACAGGTGTTTGATCGAGTCTGGCATCCGGGTCTTTTGTACGAACTCCGAAAAATCCTACCCCCTACATACTTCCTCATTATCCGCTCCTATCTTACTGATAGATACTTCAAAGTAAACCAAAATGATGTCTGATCATCCCTATTTGCTCAATCTGCAGGCATTCCACAAGGTAGTATCCTCGGTCCCATCCTCTACACAGTTTATACAGCTGACATCCCACCCCATCCTGATACTGTCATCACCACTTACGTCGATGACACATGTTTGCTATCTGTTAATAACGATCCTTTAATTGCATCCCAAACTCTTCCATCACATATCACAAGCCTTGAAGAATGTTGTAAAAATAAATTCCAACAAATCCCATCAAATCACCTTTACCCTCCGTCGTAAACATATGACTTCTTGTCCTACAGTATCCTTCAATAATACTCCACTTATTCCTGTTGAGCTAATCCGCTACTTATGACTCCACTTGGATAAACGTCTTACTTGAAATCCTTATACTAGATTGAAACGACAAGAAACTGCTCGACTTTTTCTACTGCTCCAACACTTATTAGACAAACGCTCCAAACTTTCTATTAATTACAAAAGACTTACCTACATAACTATAATAAGACCTATATGGACATACGGAGTTGAGCTTTGGGGCTCCACCAAACCATCGAATTCCTATCGTATCCTATCCTTACAATCCAAAATCCTCCGTAAAATCCTTAATGCTCCATACTTTGTCACAAATAAAACCATTCATAAAGACCTTAATGTACCATATCTCGCTGATTTAGCTCGAGCCAGATATCTATCCTTTCATGATAAACTTCAGTCCCATCCAAATTCGCTTGTTTCCACTCTTGCTTCTTCCTCGATTCCTGATAATCCTCCTAGGCGTCTGAAAAGGAGATGGCCTCGTGATCTTCTTACTTAAAATTATTTATAGAGTGCTACCACTGGGTAGTATCTTTTCAAGCCTGTACATGCCATTATTTATAATTTGCGCATATTTACTAGTTGTTTTTGTATACAGTTGTAAATTTCATTAAATAAACATAAACAAATAAAATTAGATTACCTTTTAAATGGGGACGGGTTATAGAAAGTGATACTAAAGTGGGTACTGCACTATACATTGTGGATTATGTGATATAGTTGCATCCGGCTGAGATATCGACATTCAATGTTTTGCATTTATTACTCAATATAACTTTTAAATATTCAACCTAAAAGCGCCAATAATGTATATATTTCATTGATTTATTTAATTCGTATACATTCCTTACTATGTTTATTTCCTTGTAATAGAACACACAAAATGCAGACTTTATTAAGTACACAACTTTTAGTAGAGTTTCTGCGCGTTAAATTTCAGTAGAAGGCATCATCTATTATTTTCTTTTTTCTTCGTCAGTCTCTTTATATCTAAACAAATTTCAATGAGTATTGTCCTCAGTTATATTTAAAAGATCTAAAACTTCAGGTTTTTTTTTTCTAAGGAAAGATAAACGTAATTAATGTATTACATCCTTGTTTGTTGCTGATCTGTTCATTTTTTTTTTAATGGTTATACCTAATTTTTCTGAGTTTTTGTGACTTGCTTCTTGAGCTTCCTTATATAACACTGGGCAACAAACAATTTTTTTTAATGTTTCCGGAACTTCATGAGTCAATTCTTACTAATTTTTGGTTGAAAAAAGAATACATCACAGTAGACAGGAAGGATTCTTATTTATTTCTTGAAGATATCCGAAAAAAATCAAATCTTCCTTATGTGGTAATTTTTTTTACTACCCATGTTTGCTTCCATATTTAACAGTCAGAATAGAAATGTAAGATTAATGAAGATGAATGTTCTTAAATAATTTTTTTTTACTTTTTTGTTTTAACTCCTCTTGACTCTTTTGACTTCCGTCATAAGTCTTTTCGCAGCAATGGACTGTTCTAGACGATAAGCTGTAATCGTTTCCAGAGGGTGTAATCCAGGGAGCACGTGGTTTATAATAACCGGACGCGATCACAATCACACCCTCTTCATCAGGAAGGTTGGCAACCTTTTGTATACGTCTCTATCCTGTTATTTTTTTTACGAGATAGGGTTACTAGCCCTGTGCCCAACACCTGGAACACTCTTGTGGAACTCCAGCCTCAATTGGATAATGTTTGGCGAGTTCAGTGCCGCAGCGGACTTGAAAGGAGCGATTTGAAAGGTAGGATTTGAGGACTAGGTACAAGGGTTGAGATAAATGGGTATTGAGCTTGAAAAGTAAGCCATCGTGCCACACCCGGTCGAAAGCTTGAGCTACGTCCAGAAAGGCACCAGTGCAATATTGCTTGTTTTCAAGTGCAGCGGATATGTAGTCCACAACGCGAAGGCCTTGTTGGACAGTGGAATGTCTTGAGCGAAATCCAAACTGATGGGGAGGGATATTGTGGGATTCAAGTATGGCTAGGATGCGTTTGAGAAGGATTTTCTCAAAGATTTTGGAAAGGATCGGAAGTAGGCTTATCGGTCTATAGGATGATGTATAATTAACAGGTTTACCTGGTTTAGGAAAGAGGATAATTATGGAGTGTTCCCACACCATAGGAAAGTGGGTTGTGAAGAGGATACAGTTGAATATGTATGCAAGGAATATAATTACTTTTTTGGGAAGTTTTCTGAGGATCTGGGAAGTAAGGAGATCGTATCCTGGAGATTTGCGAGGTTTTAGGTTCTTTAAAAGGAATTTGACCTCAGAAGGGTTGACGGCTGTAGGAGGTAAGGAGAGAGGAATCGGTGAAGAGAGGAATTCCTTACTTTCAGCAGTATGGGAGGGATGGAGTTCAGGATGAGGAGTGAATGTGTACGATATATGTTTAGCAAACTCTTCTGCTCTATTCTCATCTGACGAAGCCCAGAAACCATCATCTCGGCGGAGGGGGTGGGAAATGGATTGGAATTTAAGGATTTCTTTTAGTTACATTCCAGAGGGTGTTATCACTTGCAGATAGTAAGGAAATATAGGAATTATAGGATTGGGATCTAAACGTAGCCAGTTTTTGTTTTACTTGCTTGGAATAGTTATATGATTTTCGATCATCAGAATGCCTGGTTCTTTGCCAGATGGTCCTAGGGCATCGTTTTCTATTTATAAGGTCCAGTAGTCTTGGGGTAGAGGATTTCTTTTGCGGTATTTTTCAGAGGGATCAGGTGAAGATGCAGTCCAAACTGCTTGTTGGATCAAGGTAGTCATGGAATATACTGCTTCATCTAGGTCTGTAGGTGTTTTTAAGGAAACTCTGAGGTCAATATTATCATCAAGTATTTGACAGAGGAGGTTCCAATTAACTGGCCCCTGATAAATGAAGGTGGAGATGGTTTGGGAATTGGTGATGTGGAAACCGTAAGGATTAGGGGACTATGGTCTGAGGAAAGATCATCAAGTCTTGAGATGCAATAATTAAGGGACCCTAGACCTTTGTGGATGAAAACATCTAGGAGATCGGGATTGCGATTAGGATCTGTTGGCCAGTATTTGGGAGAATTGGGTGAGAGGATGTTGCTGTGATGGGAATTAAGTGCAGATAGCAATGTTCGTCCTCGGGAATTTGTGGTTCTGGCTCCCCATTGCTGGTGTTTAGCATTTAAGTCTGCACCTAAAAGGAAGTGGTGTCTTAAGGAGTTAAGGCAGGAAGTTAATTGTTATTCTGAGATGGGTATTTTAGGCGGGGAGTATGCTGCGACTACTACTATTGGGTAAAGAGAAGTTTGGATTATCATGGCAGTGGATTGTAGGAAATTATGGGTTAGCAAAGGGAATAGATGATGGGAAAGGGATTGATGGATAATTATGGCAGTGCCAGCATGTGCTGTTCCATCAGGATGGTCGGTTCGATAGATACGATAGTTGGGGATGTTAAGTGGTCGTTTGTTGGTTAGTCGAGTTTCAGTTATTAATGCCATATCAATGTTTTTGTCCTGTAATAAGATTGTTAGTTCGTTGATGTGATTTCAAATACCATTCGCATTCCAAAGGAGAACGGAGAGGGATTTGATTGGAGACATTTAAGGATTTCTCGGCAGTGGGATGAGGTTGGATACAACATTGGTAAGTAAGGAAATGAGAGGAGTGATGAGTGACCTGAATTCAGAGAGGAAAGAAGTCAATAGGCTTGTGAGGTCAGTGGCGTTGGGAGGAGGAGGAATGAATGCCTAGGTTATTAGGCCTAGGTTCAGAGATGGGATAAGGGTCTTGAGGTTGAGATGTGAATACTCGAGGTTGAGGTTCTTGTGGCAGGGCCTGAGTTTGTGTGGGTGAATTGTCTCCTTTGAACATCTGAGCACAGGACACTCTTGTATTTACAGTTCTAGAGGGTTGTCTTGGTGGTCTGGATGGCTGTTATTCTCTTGGAGCTGCATAAATTCTCGCTTTCAGTTCCTTATATGTTTGGCAACCCTTGGAGTTCGCTGGGTGCCCTTGATAGTATAAAGCGCATACTGCTGGTTTTCTTCTGGACTTCTGGCAGTCCTCTGTTTTATGTTGATCACCGCACCTGACACATCTAGGAATGTGGTGGCAATAGCGTTTCGTATGACCATAAGTCTGGCAGTTATGGCATTGCACAATGTCGTCCTTAGTGTAGGGCTTTTCTACAACAAAGCTAGTGTAATAAAGGCGTGTGACCTTGTAAATGTCTTCAACCTTTGGCGTTCGGTCAAGGTCAACGAAGAATAGTGGGAGCGGTATTTTACTTTTTGTGCCAGGCTGTTCTCAATCTTCCTTGAATATATTCACTATTTGGCGAACACGGAACCCCATCTCAGTTAGTTCTTCTTTAATGGTATCCATGGCAGCGGTGTTGATGGGTGTAATCTCCTGATCACCACCCTGAGCGCTCTCTCTTGGAGCAGCTGATATGTATGATAATCCGCCTTAGTGTCAGATAAATACTTGACAATTTTGCTGTACGTATTTGGGGTGTCAGACATTAATTTCGTGTCATTAGTGCAGCTTTGGCATAAGTATTTACCTGAGCCTACTATATTATTTAATTGTAGACACATTAATTGACAATTTTTTATATTTCTAACGAATATTGGTGGGGGTTTAGGTTCACTAGGGATGGGTACTGCTTCCATTTGTTCATTCTGTGTGTTTGACAGCACTTGGAATGGATTAGCTGTGAAAAAGGGGGATTCTTCTAACGTACCTTGTATTGGTATAGCTTGTGTTGACATATTTTGTGATGATGTGCCAGGTTGATTTTCAACTTCGTCAACTGAGCTCTCTGGTGTAGCTGGCGGGGTATTTTTTTTTTTTTTTTAGAGCGTCTAGCCCTTTTCTTGATAGGTGAACTCTTTGTGGTATCGAGACTCCTAGATCTTAAAGTTGGATTGTTACCTTTGCTCGACATTACCATGTGAAAATAGCGCATCTCATATTAATTTAATTAGAGGTAAATGTAATAATTTGGAAAAAAAATGTCCTTTATCAATTACGTATATATTACGCGAGTTTGTAGAAGTCTAGGTAACGTAGATCTGCCGAAGGGCAGCAGCCCACTGGTCGGATTAGCGAATGTATATGGCCGGCTTGTTATCTATCACTAACCTCAGGTCTATTTACACCGTTCACAATGCCGTTATAAATAAGACATTACTCACCTTATTTATGTCCAGTTTCAACTTAATTGTTGACTTAACAGTTTACACTACTTTTTCACATATAACATGAATTATTTCACTGGTAATAAAGTCACTTTATAAGAGACGAAATAAAGAACGTATGTGTAAGGTTAACGCATGTGCAGAGCTGAGACTAAATTAAAAAAAAAAATTAGGACCATTAATAAAATATATAGTTTAAATAAAATCTATAACTAACGGAAATGTTATATTAACTCATAATTATATCGTCACTTTCCCTACCCCCCAACCTTCACAAACTTTACAAATTGGTTACGGAAAAGTTAGTGTTCAACCTTATATACCGAATCCACTCAGGTGCTGGAACTGCTTGGGATTTTCACACGATTAACTGCAGAAAAGAATCCGTGCGTGTGCAATATGGCCAAGCTAGACACGGAGAAAATGTAAGATGCACTCTAAGACTCCACTGCGTGAACTGCAAAAATGAACACAACGCGCATGATAAACAATGTATTGCTTTCAAAATAAAAAAAAATAAAAGCTAAACAAATTATTAATAAAATTCCTTTACATGAGGCAAAAAAATATATATAGAGAAAAGAATCCTGCTCAATTCAATAAAAATTTCGCAGAAATAACTAAGAACAAAAATAATACAATAGAAAAAAAAAAAAGACGTTGCTATTCAACCTAATATTTTATATTATTTTTCAGAAAATCATGAAAAAAACAGAGATTAATAAACTCAGCACAGATGTAAGAAATCAAAATACTCCTAAAGAAAATAAAATTCGTTCTAAAGGTGTTCAAACCACTTCGTGTTTATCACATATTAGGTCTAGCTCAGGCGTCTTGGTTCTCCCACTTCCTTCCCACTCTTCCCCACTACCACCTCCTCCTCCCTCTCCATTCCCTCCAACTTCTACCAGAGATGGGCATATTTATATTCAAAAATATAAATACGAATACCATTTATATTTATGGTACAGATGAATATAAATATGAATATATTCATATTCATAAAAAGTAATATGAATACAGAAGATACGTTTTCACGACTGTAAATATAAATACGGCCGTATTCACGATTGTAAAAGTGAATACGGCTGTATTTACACCCGTAAAAGTGAATACGGCTGTATTCACATTTACTAAAATGAATACGCTTAAATTTACAGAAGTGAATGCAAATATTTTCAAAAAAATCTTATTAATGAATACTCTTATTTATTAAAAAAAATGTATTTATTAAATTATTTATTTAAAAATAATAGATTTGCTGTATATATATCATTTTATTTTTATAAATATTATTAATATTCTTCCTTTTACAATATGCTTTGTTAATTATGTTACAATGTACAATGTTATGTTTATTATCACATATTCACGACTGTAAATACAAATATGGCCGTATTCACGATTGTAAAGGTGAATACGGCTGTATTTACACCTGTAAAAGTGAAAACGGCAGATTCACGTTTACTAAAATGAATAGGCTTAAATTTACAGAGGTGAAAGGAAATATTTCCACACAAATTTATTAATGAATACTCTTATTTGTTTTGAAAAAAAAATGTATTTATTTTAAATTATTTACTTTAAACATATATTTACTACATATATCATTTTATTTTTATATATAGTATTATATTTTACCTATTACAATGTGCTATGTTAATTATCATTCGTAATGTATGTACGTAATATAAATTCCCATGCCTTTGTATTTACACTTGTAAAAGTGAATACGGCAGTATTCACGTTTATTAAAATGAATACGCTTAAATTTACAGAAGTGAATGCAGATATTTTTACACAATCTTATTTGTTAAAAAGAATATATTTATTAAATTTTTTACATAAAAAAAATATATTTACTATATATCGCATTTAATTTTTATTTATAGAATTATATTCTTCGTTTTGCAATATATTATGTTAATTATTACTGGGAATTTTTGTACGTAATATAAATTGTCAAGCATTTTTTTTTTATTGGGTCCAGAGGGTGGAGTCAATGATCCTAGACGTACAGACTTTTCGGGCACTATTTACTTATGGGCTGCTAATGGCAATAAATATAAGTTTAATGGACTGCCAGGGTAGGTACAACACTCGGAACGATTCCCTGGAAATTCCATCGGGGAATACGTGTACACGACAGACTTAAGTTGAAGCAAGGAAAGGGACAAGAGCTGTCAAATTTGAATGGTGACCTTTCCGGACCAGCCAATCGGTGTGTTATTTGAATATATGTGTTATGGTTTGCATATAGAACAATGTATGAAGTTGATAGCGAAACTGAGTCTGCAGGCTCTTGTAATCTGGATGGTAAGGTTTTTATTTCAAGTTTTTTCACGAGAGTACCGGCTCTTTATGCAATTCCAATATTCTCACCTACTCAGAATTTTCATTGAGGGGAGGGAGGAAGGCGTTGCCCGAAGAATATAATACTATGTATAATAATAAAATGGTATATATAGTAATGTTTTTTAAATAAATAATTTAATAACTACAATTTTTTTAATAAATAAGAGTATTCATTAATAAGATTGTCTGAAAATACTTGCATTCACTTCTCTAAATTTAAGCGTATTCATTTTAATAAACGTGAATAATGTCGTATTCACTTTTACTAGTATAAATACAAAGACTCGGGAATTTATATTACGCACAAAAATTACAAGTGATAATTAACATAACATAATACCTTGTAATATAATTAAAATATATTGTAAAAGGATGAATACAATACTAAATATAAAATAAAATGATATATATATATATATAGTTAATCTATTTTTTTAAATAAATAATTTAATAAATATAATTTTTTATAAATAAGAGTATTAATTAATGAGGTCGTGTGAAAATATTTGCATTCACTTCTGTAAATTTAAGCGTATTCATTTTAGTAAACGTGAATACTGCCGTATTTACTTTTGCAGGTGTAAATACAGCCGTATTCACTTTTACAATCGTGAATATGGCCGTATTTATATTTAAAGCCGTGAATACGTATCTGCTGTATTCATATTACTTTTTATGAATATGAATATATTCATATTTATATTCATTTGTACCATAAATATAAATGGTATTCGTATTTATATTTTTGAATATAAATATGCCCATCTCTGACTTCTACCCCTACTTCCCTCCCGCCACCTCATCCCTCTTCCTCAACTTCCTCAAACAGTCCCTCACCGCTTACTCCTGACCGCCCTCGGCCTGATCTGTTCATCAGTAACGAAATAGATGATGAGTGCTTCCAAAAGAGTAAATCAAAAAGAGGCAGACCAAAAAAACTTACCCATAGTAAAACTTAAGTTATTATTTTATTTAAAGTATTTGTATTACATATTGTTATGTATTTGTTTGATTTTTATTAAATTTATTTTTTCCTTCTGTCAAATAAATGTTACCATACGTCGTTATTGCTATGGAATTGTAATGGTTTAAAGACCCATTTTTGCGATTTACAGATACTAATACGTAACACAGACCCATTTTGCCTAGCCTTTCAAGAAACACTTCTTACAACAAAAGAAAAATTTACAACAACAATAAAACATTTCGAAATTTACAGAAAAGATAACCCTAATCCAAATCATAGTCACCGCGGAGTTTTACACAAATCTCTATATTCAGAACCAATTACAATCAACTCCCTACCTTCAAACCGTTGCAGTCCGAGTCCACCGAGGTTTCACATTTTCAATTTGCAATCTGCTACAATATCGTATAATAGATACACAACACCTCTTGAATATTTACAACCAACTGCCTCGTCCTGTCCTTTTTGTTGGAGACCTAAACGGACATAATCCTTTAAGGGGATCCCAGAGTATTAACATGCGAGGAAGATTAATAGAGAACTTTATAGATTTATCTTGTCTCCTCCTACTCAATACCGGAAAATCCACCTTCCTCAGTTCGAGTTGTGGTAGTTATTCGGTCCTTGACGTTTCTCTCTGTGGACCCGCCTTATACAGTACTATTGACTGGACACTTTTATTCGATTTATACGGCAGTGACCACTCTTCACTTCTCATCAAATTTATATATATATATTCCACCCGCGCTAGACCGACATGGATACTCAAAAGAGCTGATTGGTCTCTTTTTACTTCGTTGGTCTCCCCACCCCTATCCTCTCCATTTGAAATGGATATGGAAACAGTTTGTAAAATCATTACTGATACGATCATTCAAGCATCTAAGTCATCGATACCCATGACCTCTGGATTACCAAGAAGACCGTTTTTTCTTTGGTTCAATGATGCTTGTAAAAAAGCGATAAAGGATCGACGTCGAGCTTATAAAAAATTTCAGAAATCCATGTCGTTTGAAAACCTAATAGGATATAAAAAGCAGGAGCTATTTGCAGAAAATTATTTAGTCAGTGTAAATCCGAATCATGGAAAAAGTTCGTAATTTCTATAAATGCATCAGTAACATCAGCCGACGTATGGAAGTTCATAAACTTATAAAAGGTCTCTCTCCTTGCCGTTATACCATTTCAGCCAATGGTCAATTGTCAGACAATGTTTTTTTGGTTTCAAACATATTTGCCGATTTTTTTACAACTCTGGAATAAATAGTAACTGAACCCGATGAAACGGAATTCAGCAATATAATAAATGATGAGACCCCATTTTATAACCAACCCTTTTCAATGTACGAATTAAAGGCCACCCTAAATACCGTTATAGTGACAACACCGGTACTGACAACATTCATTATGACATGCTTAAAAACCTACCTACTGACACGTTGAAATGGATGCTGGAGATTTCAATCATATCTGGCATATTGGACACTTCCCAAGTACCTGGCGCGATTCTGTGATAAACCCTACTCTGAAAAACGAAAATTACAAACGGTTCAAAATCAGTTATCGTCCTATATTTCTCACAAGTTGTCTAAGCAAAGTTATGGAACGTATGGTCAATAAAAGACTAATGTGGATTATTGAGAGAAATAACTTACTTCAGCCATTTTAGTTGGAATTTCGCAAGGGGCGTTGCACAATCGATCCTTTGGTTGTATTGGAGGCCGAAGCCCAGTTTGCCTTTATCAACTCCCAACAACTGATTGCGGTATTTTTCGATATGAAGAAGGCTTTCGATTGCATAAATCGTAATATATTCCTAAGTAACCTATCATCCATAGGAATTAGAGGACAAATGCTCCGTTATATCAGCCAGTTTTTCTTAAATCGACACTTTAGGATTAGAATAGATCGCGAACTATCCGAGCAACACGAACAGATCAGCGGAGTCCCTCAGGGCCGTGTCCTTAGTCCAACCCTATTCTGCTTAACAAAAAGTAACTTGGGGCTCAACCTGCCAAAAGGTGTTAAACCACTACTATTTGCAGACGATTTAGCCATAATCTGTCGTTCTGAAAACATTGCCACCATAAAATATAAACTACAGGATGCAATCAACAGAATCAAAAACTGATCCCTATCCACTGGTCTTCAATTTTCTGCCGAAAAAACTAAATGTCTCCATTTCAGTAGGAAGAGAAACACCCCTCCTCTCTCGAACTCGTATCTAGGCAATACCTTGATTCTATATACCGACAAAAATAGTTTTTTGGGTATAACATTCGGCCGGAGATTGACCTGGGAGTCGCACGTTTCAATCTTGAAATATACCTTCACAGAAAGATTAAATTTTCTGAGATATCTTAGTGGCATCTCCTGGGGCTCTAACAGATCCACCCTACTAAAACTTTATCTCGTTTTAATATGTTCAAAACTGAAATATGGGTGCTTCGATTACGGTTCGGCTCGTTACCGTGTATTAAGTAGACTAGATGCTGTGCATCATATCGTTATTCGACTTGCGACTGGCCCGTTTCAAACCAGCCCTGTTCTCAGTCTGTGTTCTGAAAACTGGAATGCTTCCTCTTTTATTTAGAAGAAAAAAACTAGCAGTTAATTACATATCTAAAATTTTATTTCAACCGGACCACCCTACACGTAGATACACATTCAAAGTTTTGAAAAGCTTTTGAAAATAAAAAAACGAAATCAACGCTTCCGCTATCAGAGAGAATTAGTTCAGCTACTGCATTCCTCAGAGGAACTCCGAGTATGAAATTCACAACCCTCCTTGGATTAACAAACCACCTAAAACAATCCTAAACCTAATCGGTTACACAAAACTAAAACTTCACTTACTGAGTATAAAACCAAATTCTCACACATCCTTCAAAAAATATCAGAACCATATTTAATCTATACTGAGTGTTAAAGAGATGGCCGCAAGTGCAGTTGAAGATTCACGTCGCTCTGTATTTGTTACTATGTAATGTGGTTACTATTTAAAATTCTGGTGTAAGACTATATCAACAGTGACTATATAAACAGTGGTACATTTTATGTCACATATGTTCAGGTTAGTAACTATTGATTAACAATGAAGCAGTAATAAATTAGTGCTCGTTCGGCAAGCCCAAGTGGCCCGTAATACCTTACGGGTTTACCTTATCTGTAATAAGTTACGGTCAAGACTCGGCTCTGTGTATACTAACATTCTTCGGCTTTGTTCACAGTTCGAATCCAAGACGTTTAAGTTGTTTTTTTTTTTCTCTTTATATTTTTGATATTTTTCAGGAGACTTTTTTATTTTATTTTCTCATTAATTAATTCTGAAATGAATTATTTTATATTATATCGGTATATAGTTTGTAAATAGTTTAGTTCTTAAGAAGCTATCTTATAATTTTCATTTTAATATTTAGGTTTACAAAACATTTTTTTTCTCTTTCTCTCACACTCATTTATTCATCATGGATAAATTCATGGATTTAGATAAGAACACTTCTTGTGAAGACTCGGAGAACGATACACACTTTTCAGAAATTAGCGAGACTGACTCGTAATACTTGAAAAGACGTACGCTCCAAAAGCGTGTCCGAAACTCCGCTCCCGGTTCGGGAAGCAACTCACCAAATAAGAAAAAAACAAAAAATAAATAAAAAAAATCAAATAAGCCAGCAGAACAAGAAAAATCTCCACCTAAAACGAGGAGTAAATCTAATGCCACACAATCAGAGCCAACTGCACTAAGCACCTCAGCCAGCAAGAATACTATTCTCGATAACAATTTATCAAGCAAGATTCCGAAGCCTCAAGATTTTTCTGACCCCGAACCGCCACCTGTTTTTGTTTCAAAAATTGAGAACTTCGTGTCGTTTGGTCAAGAAATTACAAAACTAATCGGACAGCCAAATTTTCGCTGCTTCTCTCGAATCAATGACATTAAAATAAACACGAACTCTAGAGAAAACTATAAAAAATTGATTAGCCATTTAACTTCCAAAAACTACGACTTCCATTGTTACCAATTGAAACAGGACAAGGCGTATCGAGTAGTCCTGAGAGGTCTATATCCAACCACTCCTATAGCTGTCATCAAAACAGGCCTGGAGGAAATCGGTCATAACGTCAGGCACTTCCATTATTCTTTATAGATTTGGAACCAGAAAAAACAAATAATGAAATATTTCAGGTTCAACGTTTAGTATACTCGACAGTACGATTTGAATAACCAAGGCAGAAGCCCCTAATAGTACAATGCACTAAGTGTCAAAACTTAGGGCATAAGAAGACATACTGCCATCACGAGGCCAGATGTGTTAAATGCGCCGGTTTTCACGCTTCAGGCACTTGCCAGAGGCCAAAAGATGAGCCCGCTACATGTGCTCATTGTGGTGAAGCCCACCCTGCAAGCTATAGAGGTTGTGAGGTATATAAAAATCTTTACAAACAGAGATCACGCAACTTAGCGACGAAAACCCTTGGACCTGCTCAAAAAACTTGTCCTGAGCCACCTGAAATTGAAAATCAGGAAACTTTCCCAGCTTTGCCTACTTCATTTTCCATCGCCGTCCAACAACAACCATCCATCTCTACACTTAAGGATTATCCTCAACAGAATTCAAGAAATTCTCAATGGCAGCCTTCCATCATTAAGAAGCAGCCTCAAAATCTGGCGCCTCAAACCTCCCAATCCAAGCCCAAAAGCTCTAATACTCAACCTCAACAGCCTCGTCAGCCAATCCCTCCCCATCAGCTACCCTTAAGGGTCAAACTCCCGCCAGAGCACCCACACCCAGCTCCACTCGTTCCTACTCCCAAGATGAACCTCCCATCACAAGTCCTACAGAATTTAGATCCTACTCCTCGTACCCCACGTCAGACCCACCCTCCACCCAGCAATCCTATTCGCATAGATTACTCATCACAACCTCACGACCTAAATCCACTTCCCAGCCAAACATCATCCGACATCAACTCTATCCTATCATCATTCCTGATAGATCTTCAACAGACTATCAAACCGCTTATAACTCTTCTCACAAGACTCCTTTCCGAAATCCCGTTTAACTTCCGATGAATACAAAGCCCCTAGCTATCCTCTTATGGAACGCTAACGGGCTACAAAACCACCGTGACGAACTAGACATATTTCTCCATGACAATTATATTGACATTGGTCTCCTGACAGAAACTCACTTCACTCAACGGACACAATTCTACATACGTGACTACATCACTTATAGATCTGACCATCCTGACAACACTTCCCACGCTGGCTCTTGCATCCTTATACATAAATCTCTATCGCATTCCCTTATCCCTTCTACTCCAACTGATGCCATTCAATCAACTTCTGTAATCCTTTCAACTCGTCCTTTCCATCTAACACTTTCAGCTGTATACTGTCCTCCTGGTAATTCACTCTCTTATAACCTACTTGATTCCTTATTTCAATCCCTCGGTGCGCGCTTTATTGCTGGAGGAGACTACAATGCTAAACACCAACGATGGGGTTGTCGAACATCCAATTCCCGCGGTAGCATCCTATCACGTGTCTCTTCTTCCAACAGTTATTCAGTCCTCTCACCCATGAATCCTACATATTGGCCTACATCTCTGAAAAAACGTCCCGATATCCTGGATATATTTATTACCTCCCAGATCTCCTCCTCCCAATCCATTATCAAATCCCTGGATGACGTTTCGTCAGATCAGAGCCCAGTTTTGCTTTTACTACATTCGAACTTTGCTCCTAAACCTACACCTCCTAAACTAATTACAGGACGAGTGGACTGGGCAAATTTTGTCATGATCTGGAAGATAAACTGGACTTAAAAATTCCCCTTAAGACAAAACAACATATTGATAATGCCATAGAAAACCTTAATACAACTATAACAATGAGTATAAATAATAACACATTTGTTAATAATAAAAGCAATAATTTAAGACATATTAACTTGCCACAGCATATTCGAATCTTATTAAGGGATAAACGCAGAGCATGATCGAAGTGGCACAGGACTAGATATCCTTCAGACAAAACGTACTATGCTTAATTGACTAACAAACTAAAATCAGAAAATATAAAACTCAACAATTACTGAACCTAACTGAAAATATTACAACAACTGACAAATCACTATGGACTACAACCAAAAAACTTCTGAAGTTTAAAGACTTTAATCACCCACTTCTTACTGAATCCCAAACCTGGTCCAAATTCGACGAAGAAAAAGGCCAGTTATTCGGTCAACATCTGTTCCAAATTTTCAACCCACATCCTGATATCCTTAATCCAACCCACATCGAATGTATTGAATCAGAACTAGATACTCCTCTCCAAATGTCCCTTCCACCTAAAGCATTTCATCCCACAGAAATATCCAACATCATTCAAAGATTACCCTCCTGCAAAGCTCCTGGACATGACCTAATAACATCCCAGATCTTGAAACTTCTTCCTCGAAAAGCTATCCTATTCCTTACTTTCATACATAATGCTGTACTCCGATCCACATATTTCCCTGATCCTTGGAAAATATCTATTGTCAAAATGATCCACAAACCCAAAAAGCCACCAGAATATCCATCCTCTTACCGTCCCATCTCTCTGTTACCCATCATGGGAAAAATCCTGGAAAAACTAATCTTAAAACGCCTCTACCCAATCTTAAATTCTAATCACATAATCCCAGATCACCAATTTGGATCCGCTCCTCCCATTCCACTATACAGCAATGCCATCGTGTGGTAGACGTAGTATCCTCTGCATTGGAGCGCGGTATGTACTGTACGGGAGCCTTTCTCGATGTTGAACAGGCGTTTGATAGAGTTTGGCACCCGGGACTGCTGAATCGAAAATTCCTACCATCTACCTACTTCCTCATTATCCGTTCCTACCTTACTGATAGATACTTTAAAGTAAATCACAACAATGTCTATACATCCCGTTTTTCCCAGTCTGCAGGTGTTCCTCAAGGTAGTATCCTAGGTCCTATCCTTTACACAGTTTATACAGCTGACATCCCAACCCATCCCAACACTGCCATCACCACATATGCTGATGACACATGTATCCTATCAGTTAATAACGACCCATCTATTGCATCCCAAACCCTTCAATCCCACATCACAAACCTTGAAGAATGGTGTCAGAACTGGAGAATTAAAATAAATTCCAATAAATCCCATCAAATTACTTCACCCTTCGTCGTACACCAATGACTTCCTGTCCTTCAGTATCCTTTAACAACACCTCACTTATACCTGTTGAACAAATCCGTTACCTAGGACTCCATCTGGACAAACGTCTAACTTGGAATCCTCATACCAGACTGAAACGACAAGAAACAGCTCGACGTTTCCGACTACTTCAACACTTACTAGACAAACGCTCTAACCTTCCAATCAATTATAAAAGACTCATTTACATGACTATAATAAGGCCTATTTGGACTTACGGAGTTGAGCTATGGGGCTCCACCAAACCTTCAAATTCCTCTCGCATACAATCCTTACAATCCAAAATCCTTCGTAAAATCCTCAATGCTCCTTACTTTGTTACAAATAAAATTATCCATAATGACCTTAATGTTCCTTATGTATCAGATTTGGCCCAATCCAGATATCTGTCCTTCCATAATAAACTTCATAACCATCCCAACCCTCTTGTCTCTAACCTTGCTTCCTATTCGATTCCTGATAACCCTCCGAGGCGTCTGAAAAGAAGATGGCCACGTGATCTTCTAATATAGACATATTATTAGAATGCTACCAATGGGTAGTTTCTCAACATGTGTTCCATGTCTGTATACCAATGTGCGAATTTACCAGATGTATTTTTTGTATACAGTTGTAAATATCATATAAATAAATAATAAAAAAAAAAAATCTATACTGATTGATCAAAATCGGACGAATCCATAATTTTCACCCATAATTCAACTCACAAAATAGAAGTACATAATCTGTGCAGTATATATACAGCCGAACTTCAAGCAATATCCTCAGCCCTCCACTTTTCTATGACAATAACCTCCCAAAACATTACAATAATAACTGACTCTCTAAGTTCTCTAAAAGGGGTGAGTCATTTATACCCGGAACATCCAACCATCTTAAAAATTCATAAATATCTAAATATACAAGAAGCTCTAGAAAAATCGGTATACTTTATTTGGGTGCCGAACCACATAAAAATCGTTGGAAATGAACTCGCTGATATAGCAGCGAAACAAGCGCTTTCCCTTCTAGGCCGGGGTGCTGCCATTTTAACGCCGCAAGATATAAGTCTTCCCCTCAAAAAAGAAATAATTCATAGCTGGCAATCTATATGCGAGTCCGCCAAGCAAATTAAAACATACTAAAAAAACAGTAAAGCGGTGGTCAACAGAGAAGAAGTTGTTTTAACCAGACTGAGAATAGGCCTCACCAATCTCACCCATTCACATTTCATTAGCAAGCAGCCACCACCACCACAGTGCCCCAACACTGCAATAACACCCTTACAGTCAGCCACATGTTACAGGAATGCTCTTTTTACATATCAAATCTAAATAGTCTAGGACTTACTCCTCCTTCCTCCTATCAATATCAAACATTTTAAGTAATGACGAAGAAACTATAAATTTATTGTTAGATTTCTTAAAATCAAACAATTTTTTAATAAAATTTAAAATTGTTTAAAGTGATGGTTAAAAATTTAATCTAAAGATAAACAGGTTTAATTTGCAAGCGTTGATGACCTAGATGCTTTACGCCTCTGAAATCCCAACAAACAAACAAACATCATTATTTGTTTTTAAGAAAATTTAATAAAAAAGAAAATGGATGATTGCGCCTATTAACTGAAATAATTAATCAGGCCTAATAACGCACAAACGTGAAGATTTAAAAATCACGTTTACTTATTTTGCAAAAGTATTTATAAGAAAAATGGAAAAGATTGAACTACACTGAGTAAACATTTATTCAAGAAACTCAAGAGAATTTTAAAGAGAAAATGGGCCGTTTAGTCGACCACATGAAACAAGGTCGGTGAGGTGAAGTAATGATGGAAATTCTGCTAGATATTTTTTCGGAAACCAAGAAATATCAGCATCCATCACAGGACTCGAATTATCGATAATTAAAAAAATTGGTATAATATTGCAAAATATTTCCTCTCAGCACAAAATGGATTTAGATAAATTCGCGTAATATACAAAACATACAGCAGAAGAGTTTTTATAAGAGCTTTTTATAAGAATGGTATTATGCCTGCATCTGTACATATAATATTAATTCATAGTCATCTTATAATAAAAAACGCTCTCCTTCCAATTGGTCAATTACACTGGGCAACAATGAAAATGTTTCGGGCTCACAAATAGTCAATTGATATGTATATCCATCTGCTGATTTAAAAAATGCTGCCAGAAGACTTATGACGGAAGTCAAAAGAGTCAAGAGGAGGAATAAAAAGTCTATTTAAGAACATTCATCTTCATTAATCTTACATTTTTACTCTGACTGTTGAATATGCAAGCAAACAACATAGGTAGTAAAAAAAATTAGTCCTGTCTACTGTGATATATTAAAAAAAAAAATATGTTTTATTCTTTTTCGCTCCAATATTTATCTAGTTATATATTTTTGTTCATATACATTTGTTGGCGTTTTATCTTGTGATCTTAGCTATTTAATTTACTTTTCTCTTCTTTTTTTTTTTAATTTCTGAGGTATTATATATCACCCAAATATGTACTGTGTAATAGTCCTAATTTAGTGTAATATAGTAATGATTATTAAAATGATAAGGGAGAATAAATAATAAAATAATGTATCTGATAAGGTTAGGTGAAAAAGGATTGATGAGTATGCTCTGTATCAAGCAGCTCTATCTTGTTGGGCAGCAATAATTCCTATAAAGTATTTCTCTTCCTCAAGAAAATCTACGATTCAAATATTTATTTAATATCTCTATTTATTACTTCATTCATACAATGACGGAAGCTCAAAGTGATTTAAAAATATAATAAAAAGTGAAACATTAGCTTTTGAAATCTTACAGCACCTGAAAATATATTTATCAACATAGTTACTATATAAAATATACTTATCAACTACCTAATTAAATCCTAATTATTCCTTTTTTCCTCTTCTTTATTTGCCTTTTAATACTTCTAAAATTAGGTGAAATAGGTCTTCAGTTAAAATATAAGCACTTCATAAAACATTTTAATCGATTATTTTAAACTAATCGGTTTATACTAGCTGGTAATGAGCGAGTGGTTTTATAATTTGATATGTTGATTACTAATTCCAAGTCCAGAATCTAGTGAAATAAATAATTTCTCAGGGACAGAGTCATTAAGAAAACCTTGAAATCGATATGAAACATTATATCTGCTTGTGGTTGAGCTTGTGGTTCTTATTTATATAGTTTTTTTTAAAAATATATCAACATGGTGCCCCATTACAGAAGGTTCAACATTTTTGGGGTGTATCTGTCATGCCTTTTAGAATTGAATCAATTTCTAAATACATTCTAATCAATATCTGCCCAAAAATGTTTTCTAACCGAAATGCAACCATTCTTATCCTGCTCTTTTTTACATTGTTTTTTCTTCCCATTATGTTTACATTTTTAGATATTTCATTATCACTTGCACTTACTTTCAGAACAGCATCGATGAACTTCTATCAATAAGGTCTTTAAATTATAGCGAAATCCACGGTTTTCAACCGATAAATGTGCCTATATTCATTAGATTTATGGTTTTTCTAATATAGTAAAAAAAAAAAAAAAAAAAATTCTAAGTATAGAGTGACAGATGAACACTAAATTAACCTTCAAACACTATGTTAGACCGAATTCACAGATAATAAACTGTATAACAAACAGCAATGGAATAATAATAAACCTGTCATGATTATTTTGTAAATATATATATATTATAAAATTATGATGAGTTCAAACTTACATCCAATATTTCGAAATAATATCTAACTACCTCCAAGTGGATTTCACATTTCGAAAATACTTTTCTAAAAGAAATTTATGAGGGGATGGAGAATTGCCGTAGCAATACCAAATCCCTCATCGTATTTGTCATCCTGGGTTCTAGCAAGAGATTTATTGCTGCAGCAGGAGATCAAGCAAATCGCATCTGTCATAGGGCCTTACCTTCTCTTATTACTTCAGCCTGGGTTTAATTAAATTTTATTATCATTGCCGTATTAATACTTGAAAATCTGTGACAAGTAACATTGCTATTAGCAGGTGAAATAATAAATTAAACATTTACAAAAACATTTTTTTTCAATATATAACAGGATCTGTATTGAAGGGGAATCTTTCCTGACAGTAGACAAATTCAAATACCAAGGCTCAACAATAACCTCAATGGGTAACCAACGATCGGAAAGACGAGCGTATAACAAGCGAAAATAAAGCCTTTTTTTTTTTTTCTCTTTCAAAGGTATTTAAATCCCGGATATTCTCAAGGAATCTGAAATTAAGGGTGTAGAAATGCTATGATCAAGCTAATTCTGATATACGTCTGCGAGACCTCGACACTAACGAACGCCTAGAAAGAAGTACCTTTTGTAAATTTGGATATTTTGGAGTTCTAGCAATGGCCAGATTCTCCACTCAAGTCATGAGTGTCTGTGGCTGTAGCGCTCTTACTCATCCTCCGCTGGTTTAAAATACCAGTGAAGTGGCTGAGGGAGAAGCGTAGGGATCTCCTAAGCCTCCCTTTTCCCTCCACATGTGGAGGGGACAGGATTGGTTCGGAGATCACCTGGCAAATTGTAAATAATGTATATAGGTATGTTTTATATAAGGTGTTTGTTTTACTTTTATTTCTATTTTTATTTACTTATGTGTATATATATATATTTTTTTTTTCTTTACTCTTTTGTTCTTTTT
Source organism: Nezara viridula (assembly GCA_928085145.1). NCBI lineage: Eukaryota > Metazoa > Arthropoda > Insecta > Hemiptera > Pentatomidae > Nezara > Nezara viridula. Next base: position 13,681,333 of record OV725078.1, on the reverse strand, counting down.
TCTTATTCTTTTGTTATTACTTTATTTATTTATATTTTTGTATATACGGTATGAATGCAATCTCTGAACTCTATTATAAGTGTCCTTAAACGGTGACAAATTGTAATATTTCTGAATAAAGTGTTTTAATAATAAAAAAAAGAAAGAAGTACTCGAAGATTTGAGAGAATAATCCTCCGCACGCAGATGAATCAATAACTCATGGTATGAAGACAAGGAGGTTAAGATGGGTGGGACATGTATCTGGAAGAAATATAATAATAAGAAAACCTTTACACAACAATGAAGGCTTCAATATTAGGCAGGAGTCCACGTAGAGGGCAAAACAAAAAAACAAAAAAAATGGGTAGGCAGGCTCAACAAAGAAGCATTACAGCTGCAGGCAGATAACTGGAAAGAAATAGTCCGAGGCTTGGAAGGGGGGGGGGGTAGGGGTGTGGTAGGATAGCTAAGGCGGAAAAAGATCTACAAGGTTTGTAATGCCAACAGAAAAAAAAAAATGTTGTAAAATATACTAGCATATTGCACTGGAATTTTGAGAACGTATAGATTTGATGAGATTTCAGATATATTATGATGATTATAGGTGATAAATAATCAGGACGCAATAATTATAAAGTTTTGATTGGTGTGTCAACCCAAACATGTATTATTATTGGCAAAAAATTCGCACAGCATATTGTTATCAAATGCCAGATTAATAAGAAAATAAAATAATGCAACGTATCAAAAGATAAAGAAATCAATTGTTACTTTATCGATAAATATAATCGACAAAGAAAACAAAAATTAATTTAAATCTTCATTTTTGTTTGGAACCAACATGTTTACAAATTTCAGTAAGCTGTATCTTTGCTAAAAATTGTCCGATTTCGATGATTTTTTTTCCTTTTGTAGGGAATTTAGTAATCTTTTATATAATCATGGGCATAACCAAGGGAAAAGTGTGTAATTTTTTAGTTATTCGCAAATAAAGTTTGTTTTCTTTCATAACTTGTTTGCCTGAATTTTCGGGGTGATTGGACTATTTTGCCACCTGAAGGAGAAGGAAGCCTTCGAAATTGGTGGCTCAATCTTGAGATTTGGTGAAAAATTAACGATGATATGGCTTGCCGATCAAAAACACCATCGATAAATAATATAAACTCCTCCTCTCTCGATCATAGAGACCTCAAGTCGACGAAATGAGACATATATTCAATGACAGTACTACAATTAATGTAAGATTGTGTGGATGCGAACCCTATGCCTTGCGTTATCTCGAAAATAGTACGGTTTGGGGCTAAAAATCGCAGGATCCGATAGTTCCGGAGGAACTATCCGGGTCTTGCTGTACGCATCAAAATCTTCAAGATCCAATTTGTCCCGTATCGATTTACAGACCAGAAGAGAAACAAAAGTGGAGAATACGATTCGCTAACCCCCTGTGAAATTCTGAATCCAACGGTACCCCATACATGGTATTTGAGCATGACAGGAGCTTATATTTGGAACAAAACCGATTTCGAGCCTTACTGTAATAATATATGTGGGGATTGTATTAAAAAATTGTCAGCCCTGAAGATGACCCACATGTTTGGGTTGGATCGTCACATCAATAAAAACTTTATAATGACTAAGTCCTCAATATTTATATCCCCCATGATATGTAGAACAGTAGTCTACCTTCCTTCTTCCTATGGTCATCATAATTATAAATATAATTAAAACCATAATTTAGCAACTAAGTTTTACACATGATTCCCTAGGTTAACAGAAGCGATACGTTTAAGAAAATTATAAGTATCAGTTTATTTCTGAGGACGTTATCCATAAAAGACGAATATCATTTTTCTAAAGAGAACAATAATGAGCCTTAATGAGTCGATGAAAATTATACAGCCATGAGGAGGGGGGGGGGCGTCGCGTGCCATGTATCTAACTAGATCCTGGTTCCGCCCTACCTCAACCCATGCTTGAAATGTAAATGAAGCCTATATTTATGAAAACTACTTACAATATGGTAACCTACATTCTCTCCCAGGCTGCTTATAAACTCAAAATTTCCACCATATATAGTTAAATGATTTCCCCAATAGTCATATGATAAGGAAAATAAAATAACGACATATTTATTAGACCTTATATTATTGACAAATATGAAAACTTAAGCACTGAAAAAATATATAATAAAATATTTTTTAAGAAAACCTGTGCTGTTCATCACTCAACTTTCACATTTTTAAGTTGAAAAATCATAAGAATATTACTTATATTGTGAATAAAACCTGAAGACTTTATAATTTTAATATAAAGTACGACAATTTAGTTGACTGTATTCTTATTTTATCAAGCTGAAAACAAATTATAAGGTTTTACAATTAGTTTCCATGGAACCGTTTACTTGTCATTCGATAATATAAAATTAAACATTATTGACAAGAAATGTTGTTAGTTATCCCTTTTTCCTAACTTATCGAGAGCCTTTCTATGTTAAATATTAATTTATCTTCAATCATTAACTAAGCCCCAATGGTGTATTATGCATCTACTTTACTTGTATTATTCCTGGAAATTTATTTTCAACCTGCCAAAATATTTCTGCCAGCCTTCCAACCAGTGCTTCTTTATGGAGCGTAGATCTCGATGTCACTGCCACGGAAATGAAGTTCCTTAGGATAATTGTGAGAAAACATGGCGGGACTGATCCTGTTGCAATGAATGGAATTCTGAATGTACGATCGGTATTAGAAACCCTAGAGAAAAGGCAACTGAGGTGGTATGTGGTGGAAATGTCTCCACCAGGGGGCATCACAGAAATCCGATCAAGACCATGGAGGTGGAATCCGTGGAAGAAGACCAAGAGGGCGGGCAAGGAGAGACTGAAGAATCCCTGGCCGAAGTGAGGAGCCATGCCAGGGGCAGGAGCCTGATGGGCAAATCGTTAGAGCCTATTTCGGAAAAATAGTCAAAATGTGTAAAATCAATTATATAAAGTGGCACTTCCGCTAAATGGATTTTAATGAAACAAATATGGTACCATTCCAAGTTTATATTACCTACCATCATGAAAACTTAGGTATCAGATCCTCATTAAAATAGTCAGATGAAGGTTAAATACCGATTGTTTGAAATTTCTTATTTTAAAATATATTTAATTTTGTTTATTAACAATCCAAGATCGCTCAATTTCAGCACTAATTTCCAATGGATCTATAGGGAGAAAATCGTCAAATTTGTTTTCGCATGTCAGAAAAAAATTTCCGAAAATAGGAGTAGTAATTTGAGATGCCCAATATACCGTTGGGGATTCCTAAATGTACCAGAAAAATTAATACTAAACATATGTGGTCGTAGAAGGTAATGCAAAGTTGTGAAAAAAGTCATTAGACTTTCAATTGTTGAGGTTAATATATTATTAAATGGAAAATAAACGTTTTCATGGGAATTAAATGGAATTTCTATAGACAATGTTGGAAAAATATGTATTTTTCAATTTGACAAACCAAAATTATCCATGTACATAATTTTCATAATTTTATTAATTATCTTTATTTTGTGTTTGTAATTAAAGTCATATTAAAGGCATATTAACTTTTCAAAAAATAAATTTCTATTAGAAATAGGGTGGTAAGTAAAAGTTGTGTGAAGCATCGCAAAATATTTTTTCAAGAATAAAACACACATTTTTATACAATAGTGTATATTTTAAACTATTGTAATCTTTATAAACTTAAGTGCACAATTTTAATTTTATAAAAATAAAAACCTCCAAATGTATACAAATTTTCATAATGAATTATAAAGATGAATATGCCCTTTAGATAAAAATATTAGAAGTCTTAAGCTTGAAGTTTTCTTATTTGGGTAACAGTTATTTGAACACAAAGGAAGCGGGATATTAATATTCGGTTCCATAAAGAGACTTGATGCCACAGGATCGCTTTAGTCCTTAAGCTACTTTTTAAACCAAATAATTTAAAAATAAAATATATTTATATTTATTAGTATAAAGAAATATAATTCTAAATCGGCTCGATGACATGCTACTATATTTTCGCCTACATCTCGGTCTGCTAGCATTCGTGACCATTTTAAGGAATTCGTCTAACAAACGAATTCACACAAGTGAAGCAATAAACTTTTTAAAATAATCAAGAAATAACATAAAACAAAAGACAATGGAATAACTAATGATGTGTAAATTTACTCGAAGTTTTAAAATTGTAAACAATTTTAAAATCAGGCCGAAGTGTTATTATTATTATTATTTTTTTTGATCATCTGAGGGGCACTTGTGCCTCTTTGTATGAGCATTCATCTTATTTTAAATCATATATTTTTTCCTTTATTATAAATCAGATAGTTGGCCGATGCCAACTGTTTCCATGGAATATTATGAAACAACATTAGTGAATTAACTAAATTCAACAAAACTTCATAATAATGGACCACTGTGCTGTATGGCAAATCGGTTTTTGAATTACGCTCAAATAAAACTTTGTTTTCTTTATAACTTTATTTCGTGTTTAAGTCTGGGGAATGTGATTAATTTTCGATGTTAGTGAAAATATTTGATAAGGTCATTATTAAAATTATGGCTCAATCAATGGCGTTGAGGATTAATTGAAGTATTGAGGGAACTGTGGCACATTAGTAGAAGAATATTTAGTAATTTCCACGATTCCACGATTTTCTATATCCTTTTGTATCTTGTTCGTTCTAGCCCTGAAGAAGACCTGCAAAGTTGGGTCGAAACGTTGTGTTGGGTCAGTTCAAAATCGATAGTTAGGCCCAAAATAAAACCAGAAGGATACAGACTGAAATCCAATAAGACAATTTACAGTGAAACCTCTGATTTGGAAACGGAAATGATTGTAAGAAGACTTAGGTTTTATGGACACATGCAAAGGATGATCGAGGAGAGGTTGAAGAAGAAGATTTTCTTTAGGGTTATGGGATACAAGTTTAACCATGGATATACGCTACAAATATAACAGGAAATACAGAAGCTTGGGATAACACGAGAATTATGTGAGGATAGGACAGAATACAAGAAATTCCTGAAAAGTGCGGTGCATCTGGTGGACAGTAAGGAACTTCCGTCCAGGAGGAAGTGGGCGGAGGAGAGAAAGAAAAATTTTAGCGATATCAAGCAGATATGGGCAGAAAGGAAGAAATTGAAAAAGAAACCTGTTTCATAGTCGCGTAGTCCTTCAGGGCTGTATGTCTTATGTACATACTGTATATTATTTTTTTTCCCTTTCTTATATACATACCGCCTGAACCAGCCTTCTCCACCTCTGCCTATCTTAGGCTACTGCTTTCCAGTTTGCGGCATGAAGCTCAGTCATATCTTTGTTTATCCTATCTATCCATCTGGTTTTTGGCCTCCCACGTGGTCTACGTGGTCCTACTACTCTGGCATTCATTTTCTTGTAGAGGCATCCTGATGGATTACTACGAGCTACATGCCCTGCCCATCTTAACCTCCTTGCCTTCATATCATGAGATATTGACTGACCCGTTTCTTTCAACAGTTCTTTATTGTTCCTTCTCCTCCATGTGTTAAGGTTTTGGTCGCATATAGGTCCTGTTATCCTACGTAGAACTTTTCTTTCGAATCTTTCAATTCTGGCTTCTAATGCGTCTGTTCGAGCCCATGTTTCACAACCGTACAGGAGACCTGGCTTAATCACGGCGTTGTACACCCTTATTTTGAGATTTCAAAGGCTTCAAATACGTCTCCTTGTATTAGTGCCCTGCATTTAGGACCATTTGTACACGCCTCCGTCAACCTCACTAATTTCCGGGGTACACCCAGCTCAGTCATGATCTTCCAGAGACAGTTTCTGTCAACGGAGTCATAGGCTGATTTGAAGTCGACAAATTATGCGTGTACGTCCTGATCTACTTCCCATGGTTTTTCAAGTACTTGTTTCAGGATGAATATCTGATCTAGCGTACTCCTCCCTCTCCTGAATCCTGTTCGATGGTTGCCTATTATGTTTTCATAATACGGATATATCCGATTTAACAGAATAATAATAATAAGCTTTATATATAATAAGCCCCTACTACCGCTCACCTACAAGATTTTCTCAAAGGCTTTACTAAACAGACTCTATCCACAAGTAGATTCTAAAATCGGGGAGTACCAAGGTGGTTCTAGAAAAAATAGATCATGTCAGGAACAAATTTTGAGCCTTAACCTATTAATCAAACACTGCAGGACTAAAAGTAAAAACAACCTTTTTATCTCTTTCGTCGATTTTAAAAAGGCGTATGATTCCGTATATAGGAAAACACTACTTGAAGTACTAAAAGAATACGGAGTTGACCAAAAAACTAGAAAATTGATAGGGCTAACGATGAAAGGGACTGAATCCAAAGTTAAATTCCAAGGAAATATCAGTGAACCATTTCAGATCAAAACGGGACTTAGACAGGGAGACGGGTTGTCTCCAATAGTATTTAACGTAGTACTCGACAAGATCATAAAGGAACTATGGAAAATCAACAATTCAGGTGCAACCATAGGTACTAAGAACAATAACGTCAAAATTGGATGTCTCGCATATGCAGACGACGTTGCCCTTTTATCAGAAACTAAAGAAGAGGCGATTGCCCAAATAAACACCCTCTCGGAAATAGCGAGGAAAACAGGCTTACAGATATCTTTTGAGAAGACGGAATTGATGACCACGGAGGCGAATTATAAGAAGAAAACAATTGAAACCAAATACGGAACGATTAAAGTAACTCGGAGATATAAGTGCCTTGGAGTAAACATATGCAGCATTGGGTCAGAGAGAGAAGGGTTTTAGGAAAGAATCGCCAAAATAGAGAAATCAAGCTTCGCCACCAGTGAGCTTTATAAAAATAAGAACTTGTCTCTAAAAGCCAGAATACGACATTATAACACGGTCGTCAAGCCAGTGATACTCTATGCAACAGAAACTTCTTGTCTTCCCAGCCTAGAGGGCATTCTGAAAATAGAAAGAAGAATTCTCAGAAGAATCTACGCAACTAGGAGAACACCGGAAGGATACAGGTTGAGGTCAAATGAAGAAATATACAAGGAAACAACAGATCTAGAAACTGACGCTAGAGTGAGAAGGCTGAGGTTCTATGGCCATATGATGAGGATGAATCCTGAAAGACTGAACCATAAAATCTTTCAGCGCATCCACAGTCATAAGAGTTTAATCGGGTATTTTAAACAGCTTAAGGATGTTATGGACCAAGTTGGGCTAAGAGAGCAAGATTGTTTGGACAAAGATGAGTACAGGAAGGCGCTCAAGGGAATATCGGTTCTTGCGGGAAAGAAGCGCTCTGAAAAGGGTGTTGCGTGGTCCGACGATAGAAAATGTAAGCACGCGGAGCTCATGAGGGGCATATGGGAGAAGAGGAGGCAGATGAAGAGAAATCATTAAATTCATGATATTCGCGTGGTCTTTAAGGCCTGTTCGTAGAACAAAAAGAAAAGAAAATAAGCTTTGTTGACATCAATTATTGACAAAAGCCTCTCCCTAAGGAGGATTTTAACGGAGTTGGCTACATCACAGAAAAATATGTTTAAATTATTACAATATTTTTTTTAAATGTTTAAAATAAAGGAAAACAGACAGCATTTTTTTTTTTTTGTAAAATAGTCATATAAGGCCTAAGAAAAACAAAACAAAACAAATTCATACAGTAAACATAACAGTCTTGGAAGCAAGCGGTTAATAAAGAGACAAACAGAACGTAATAAATAAAACACATCAACTAAATATTGTTTATAACTTGCTTCCATCTGTATCTATGCCTAGCCACAAGCCACCAGTTTTCGCCTACTCGCTGTATCATTTCATCCCGCCACCTCAGATGCGGGCGGCTTCTTTTCCTCTTGTTCTCTCTTGGAATCCACTCGGTGCACGCTTTGGACCATCTTTCATCCTTCAACCTCGCCAATAGTGTTGCCCAAAATTGGTCTTGGTCTTGCAAACGTGCAAGACCCCAAAAATTGTAGTAAGACTAAGACCGAGACCAGACCCTGCTAGTCTTGCGCAAGACCAAGACCAGACCCTGCTAGTCTTGCAGGTCTTGCAGTTAAGTCAAACTGAGACTATTTTCAGATATAGTACGGTGCTTAAACATTTTAATCATCTAATCTAAACAGCGTTGTTTTTTCTTGTGGAATTGTATATTTGAGTATAGCTTTCCAAATAATAATAAAAAATAATCTTTTTTTTTGTTCTCCCACTACCTCGCCTTTTAGTTATACGGGGGTTTTCGCGGGCCATGGATGAGGGTGGGGATTAATGCCAGAGTTAAAAGACTCCCGGGCAGCGGGACCGAACTCATAATTATTTTATTGTCTCCAACATCGGTTATCAGGTTGCCGGGCAACGCGCAGTGCTGTGCACAATCGTTAGTCCGCTCGGCCACCCGCCCTAAAAATTAATCATTTGCCAGGACCGGAGCAAGATAAGAAAACAAAACATGAATAAAAATTAAGACTAAATGGTTACTAATACTAGCCCATTTTAGTTACTATAACGAAACTTAAGATACAATCCTGGTGAAATCGTCCATGTACAACGGCATAACTCGAAAGAAATTATTTCTTTGCATTGACATTTCTGTGTTTGGTCCACTGTTCGCAGTATTCGTTATTTCTTTAAAATGTCTAACACCAAGTTTTAATCGAGTGACTAAATTGCAAGTACTGAACTTTCTGATACTCTCATTAATTACACACCTTTTTCTTTGAAATTTAACCGGAACCATGTTGACATATTACAATCAAATGTGTGTAAACGTCAACAAAGGGTTAAGACTAAATTCTATTTCAGAACCGGATTCCTTGGTGGAACTAAGCAATACTAAAGTGGATTAATGTTCTAAGAATATGGGCTTCACAAGTTCCGTATAGTCACCCCTTACCGGATATTTTTGGCTATAATTCAATAAATCCGTTATTTATAACCAGATTTCCTTGTTTTTTTCGTTTTGTAGCAAAACTAGTATGTGAGCAATGAATATATTATCAGAAATAATATATAAAAATACAAATATAAATGACAGTGTGTTAAATAACGTGAAATATCTTATTATAAAATTCAGTTGTTTTTTTTTCGATTATTAAAAATTCTTGTTTTAGCTTCTAAATACTTTATATATACACTTCAAATAACTTATTATAATGTATGTTTTTTTATCTTAATAAATTTGAAATTTGGTTCATCTACTGAAAAACTCGTTTCTCGAAAACTGATAATTTTTTATTGTAAATTTCAGAAAATGTCAATATTATTAGACTTTCTGCGAGCAAAATAATATTTTTTTTTTATACTTGTACATGAAACAGGATTCAGAACTTTTTTTTTAAACGCTTTTTTTGACTCTTACCGGTCAATTCTCGTCCATGAATCGTTCTTTATTTTCCTTATAGTTCTTCATTCTAATAATTGATAATTTTTTAATGTACATCCTACCGATTTTTTATCTTTCCTTTTGTATTTTATTTCATATATAACTTATGACACAGTACTACATTAACGTTTATTGTTATTCTGGTCATAATAGTTATTATAATTTACTCATAATTTAATTAATGATTTAAGTTTGAGAGTTAATCATTAATAAGTTTAAATTAATGAGTAACGGGTATTGAGAAACGTCGACAAATATTAATTGCAAAGGGCCTCAAGTCAACGGTGGCCATTTGGTACCACTGTGTGCAGTCCGTTCTGGAGAAACGTTTCAATCAAAATCTAAATAGGAAACTAAAGCACGTGAAGGACGCTCGGCACTTGTTCATAATATATAAGTGCCTAAAATAATAATACATAAGTACCTAAACTACTAATAAAAGCTTTTATGAATTTTATGTGCGAATCTAACATATGTGCTAAAAACATTAATCAATTAATTGTATAAACATACATATTTATGATTTATGAAGTTTAAAATTAACATTATGCAGCTCTAATGATTTTAATGAAACTTTCTTCTAATTTTCTACTTAAAGTCTTTCTTTAAATTTTCTTATTTTTAGTGAATTTCCGAGACAATTCAAGAAAAAAAGTTATAAAGAAAAGAAAATTGTTTTGGGGAGCTAACTCACCACGTATACACCTATCAGTTTTTAAACGGATCTAAACGTTTCTGAGCTTGTTTTGAAGCTTATTTTTTGAAAGGTCATTAAATTTTTGACAAAAAATCACAAGAATCGGTCCAGTATAGTATTTATGGTTTTTTATACGCTGATTTTAATGGTGGTTAACTTGCCGGTTTACATTGCGTGTTTCATCTAAGGAATCATACCCTAATGATTTCACTGATTAATTTTTAGGAAAATCAATCTAATTCAATTGTTTTTTCTGATGGACACATTTAAAGTTGTATTTTTTTTAAAATATATAGGAAAGTCTTGTAAGTGGACACAATAGATTTTTAATTAAAATCATTGGGAACAATATATAAATTGTCTTTACTCTACAACTCTTTCATTCCATATAATCGGAGGGATGGAGGAGGGTTATCACTATCTTTCTTTATTCTTAATTTTATTGATTTAATTGGACTTTACAATATTTATGTCAATAAAACATCTAATTGTAGTTATTTTATAGAGTTTTTCAAAGATTTAAATTCTCATATTAATAAATAGCAATAAGCTGATAGTTAACTGCAAGACTCTTGCGCGAGAGCAAGACTAAGTGCGCAAGACCAAGACCAAGACCAAGACTAAGTGCGCAAGACCAAGACCAAGAATAAGTGCGCAAGACCAAGAATAAGTGCGCAAGACCAAGATCTAGACCAAGACCAAGATCGAGAACAAGACCAAGATTCGTTGGCGCAAGACCAAGACGAGACCGAGGCGGTCTTGTTCTTGGTCTTGCGTTAGGCAACACTACTCACCATGTGTCCAGCCCAGTTCCATTTTAACCGATGAGCTTCAGTCCTTATGCTTTTAATATCCACTTCTCGAAGAATGTCTTTATTTCTTGTTTTTTCTTTCTTCTTGATTGACATAAACTCTAAAAGCTGATAACATTCAATCTGAGTTCAAGTTTCCTAGACAATGTCCAAGTTTGTGCCCCGTATAGAATCGTAGGATAAACACAAGTAGTCAAAACTTTGGCTTTAAGATTTATCGCTATATTGCTTTTAAAAATCGTTTTGAGGGACCAATATTTGTACCATCCAAGCTTTATCCTTCTGTCGACCTCTTTACTCATTTTTCCATTGAATGATATTGTTTGACCCAAATAAATGGATTCTTCTACGTATTCTACCTGTTTATTATATACATAAATTGGAATTTCAGCAGATTTTGTCATTATTTTAGTTTTACCATATTTTTTACTCGTTTCCACTAATTCTCCAATCATTCCTTTAAGGCCTTCCATGTTCGGAGATATTAAGCAATGTCGTCAGCAAATCTTAGGTTGCTTAGTGTTTTCCCATTGACTGATATTCCCTGTTTCTCCCAATTTAATTTTATTCTTTAAACAGTTTGTTTAGAACACAATTGAATAAAATTGGAGATAGAGGGCACCCTTGTTTAACTCCTCGTTCAACTTCAAAATAATCACCTTCTCTATCTAAACCTATAAATGCCTTTCCATTCCTATATAGTTCAGTGATTACATCAATGTAAAGTTTGTCTACACCACATTCGTTTAGAGCTTCCCAAATATATTTATGACTGATCGAATCAAATGCTTTGGAATAATCAACAAAACATAAGTAAACTTGCTAGCCATATTCTCTACTTTTCTCGATGATCTGGTTAACACTTGCAGTTGATCTATTGTACTGAATGTGGGTTGAAATCCAGCTTGTTCTATATCATGGTCCTGATAAATAGTGTTTATAATTCTGTTTTTTATTATATTACAGAAGAGTTTAACAAACTTTGGGTTAGTGAGGTAGGGTGAAAGTTCTCTAAATTTTCCGTTTTTATGCAGACAACAATCTTGCTCACTTTCCACTTGTGTGTGTTACTAACTTTTTGTTAATTATTTTATTTAAGATATACTTTGGAGTTTTACTAATAATACTTTGGAGAGGTTTTATTAATGCTTCTTTCCCTTCAATAATAAGCTCATTAGGAATACCATCACTACCAACTGCCTTTTTCTTTTTCAAGCATTTTATTGACACTTCTATCTCTTCTTCCAGAATACTTAGGTCCTCGATGTTTTCCTCCTTTGCTACTTTTGGGTAGTTCCCTGGTTTTGTTTTGCTTTCATCCTTGTATAAGTTCTTATAATACTTAGTTATCTCTTGCACAATTTCTTATCTTTTTGTTATATTGATTCCTTCAGTCGAGTTGATCTTATTAATAAGCTTCTTGCTAAATGTATCAGTCTGGGCCTTGATTTCTTTTATGGATCCTGTACTCTCTAGACAGTCATATATCACTTTTCATTATGATGTTTGAGATCGAGAGCAATCTTTCTCCTTACTATCTTGCGAATCTCAGCATGCTCTACTTATTGTTCCAATGATTTGTTCACAATTCTATTTAATCTTTCTCTCTCTTCTATAAGTTTGCGGGTTTCTTCGAATAATTTATTGCTTTGTTTACATTTAGTTCTCGGAGTCTTAGTTTCTGTTCCATGTGCATCTTTAATACATGCTATTAAGTTGGAGTATATGCTTTCTATATCTTCTCTTTCATCAAATTTGACTTCTGATTTTTTTCTATGAAGATTTTCGAGATAGTTTTTCGGGGATTGTTTTAAAAAGTTTCCTTGTTCCTGCCAAGAATTTTCTACTATATATCTTCATTTGTTGCATAACAAGACGATGAACAGAATCAAACTTGACTGTATTAGGATATACTCATATCGGATTTAGCCATAATGAAGTCAATTTCAGGTTTTTCTTGGTTCGGAGCACTCCAGGTCCATTTTGTATCGATGCTAACTTTATAAAAGGTGTTTAATATCCTAAATTGATACTTAACTGCAAATTCTACAAGTTTCACCCCTCTTTCATATCTTTTTCCTATTCCATTTTTCCCTACATCCGAATAGTCTCCTGGCTCTTTTACTCCAACTTTAGCATTAAAATCACCAAGCAAGACTAGGGTTTTACTATTTTCCTCTTTCAATACATTTTCCACGGCCTCATAGAATTCCTCAACTTCTTCCTTTGAAGATACTGTGGTTGGGGCGTGTACCTACCTGTAGGAAACTAATTTAATGTTAATTCAGCTATTCTAGGAAAAATAGATTCAAATTCAATAACATTTTTCTTCAATTTTTTGTTCAAAACAAACCTCCTCTCATAGTTGCCTTTTACCGTTTTTGAGTGCATTAATAAATTTCCCTCGTTAGTTTCTGCCATACTATCTTTATTTCTTCTTATTTCTGAGAAACCAATAAGATCCCATTTTATTTCCTTTAAGGCTTCCTCTAGTTCGAATAGTCTATTATCCGTTTTAGGCGTTCTCGTATTAAGTGTCCGGTCTGATTGCTATTGAGAACTCTTGTTTTTATAAAACGTATTGTTATCCATATCATTTTCATTTTTTAGTTGTTATTTTTCCTAGATTTTGTCTTCATTTGTATTTCTTTGGCTTGTATTAGCAATATCCAAATAATATGATTTTGAGGTGTTATCAGCTCGTTTTGATGGTTCTTATTTATTTCAGTTGCTTTTTTATCTATTTTCATTATATTCTTGTTAAGAAACCGGTCTACTGTTCGTTGTGTGACTAAACTATCTGTTCGTTGTGTATTTCTAAAGCTAGTCCTTTACTTAGACTACTGTCCTTTTTCCTTTTATCAGCTTCTTTTGGAAAGTTTCCTTCTCTGTTACTTTTCTTCCTTAATGCTTCCTTTTCAGCAATTAAGTCTTCTAAACTAAATAACTTTCCATTTACAATTAGTTTGTCCTTCCTAATTGCTGCTTTACACCCTCTTTCTTTCTTTTCGAAAAGATACGGAAATAACTGAGCCCTTATCTGTCTAGTTTCCTTAGAGAAATCTCCCTTAATTGTAATATTCTTATAATTTTCACTCTTTACACGATTTTTCTTCACTTTGAGAATATCCTTTGTTGAATAAATTTAAGAGAATTTCGCAACAGCAATATTTGTTTTGGCAATGGTGAAAATATTTACTACATCGTACATTCTCACCTCACTATTAAGGAAATAATGCATGTCGTCGAGCTACCTAACGAATTGGTGGTCATAAAAACCTTCCTCGGTGGTTCCGCACTGTCGGACTCTGAGTGCACTGATTCGGACGACGTATTAACGAGAAGAGCCTCCGATTGCGTCTGGGCAGCGTGTCTTCGAATAAAGTCGGAAGTTCAATTTTGGACCCGTATTCCCTCTCGAAAGCCTCCCTGGTTTTGGCATCCAACGACCTGAGTGCCAAAGTGCTTAAAACGAAACCAGGAAGATCGCTAATCCCTAACTTAAGGAGTGCCGACGCGCTCTCCACAACAACCGAGGAGAAATTCTCCAAATTAGCGAGGTTACCCCCACTAAGCGGTTGGAAATTCAAAATCTTCGTAAGGTAGAACGTGGCTTGAATCCTCTTACTGTTATACCTTTTGTAGAGCGCGTCCCATGCTTGGGTATACCCTGAAGGGGATATAGAAAGTGAGGAAATAACCTGCAACGCCGTACCCTTCAACGCAGTTTTTAAATAATGAAATTTTTGGATGTTATCCAAATCGTCTCTCTCATGTACTAAAGATTTGAATGTCTCTTTAAAATCTTGACAACTCGCGATATCTCCGGAAAACGATGGAATACTAATCTCTGGCAATTGTGGATGCGAAAAAACATTTCTCATGACCTTACTCGTAGCGGAATTGTCAGCGTTTGATTTACACGCGGCACTATTAATTTTACTTTTAAGAGCCAATGCCTCGTAGTAAGAGTCGCTTACCTCTTCTTTTAATGTTTTATATTCGTCCCTCGAAACGTTCAATCTCCTCGCGAGAGAATTTATTTCCTTAAAAATAACCTCGAACCGCTCATATGTGGCATCGATACGAGAAACGCGAGCCAAAAACAAAGATTTTCGCGAAGGATTGGTGGGTAGACTCAGCCCTATAGCGGTGGCCGTCCTAACATATGTGGCTAAATCATCAAATTGATCTTCTAGATCAGCCAACTTCGCTTCCTGTTCCGTTGTGGTTTTTGGAGGCATGGTGAAGAATAAAAATAACGAATATTACCACAAAAACGAATATTACACAAAAAAATATTAACGAGAGAGAAAAAAAAATTAAACGTGAGCGGATCGATTTAAAGAGGTTTTACGAGCAATAAAAAAAATACCACCGATACAAATTAAAGAGTGAGAAAAAATTAATTAAACGTGAACGGAGAGATTTGAGAGATAACGAAAAACGAGATACAATAAAAAATGAACTAAAACAAATTAAAGAATAACAAAAGAAATAATTACGCGTAAATGGAGACTTAGAGAGTTTGCGAAATAAGAGAGATAAATAAAACAGTTTCCCAAAACGAAAAATAATTTTACTCGAAAACAAAAATTTTGAGGAATAAAAAATCGGAGGACCAAAAATAAATCGCTGATTTATCCGGCCCGGATCGGACCAAAAGATGTTGGGGCCAGGGGTACTTCTAAACCGAAGTACAAATCTTTCCCCGGTGCGTTTCCTCAATGGTGGGGAAAATTCGAGTAAAGTTAAAAATGTTGGAAAAGAGGGGAAAAAAAGAGTGAATGAGACCTGTAAAAACGTGAAAAATGCATGCACATCAAAATATTAAAAAATAAAAATATTTCAATACCTAAAAATGGAAAATAAAAAATACTCTTTTAAATGTTTACAAATTTATTGAGATAAAAGATGAAAAAACAAATGAGAAGAAAAAAGATTATTCAAATGCAGTGAAATCAAATAAAACATAAATACAATATTTAGTGAAAAATAAAAAAATTGTCCATCAAAAACAAAACGTAAATAAAAAACTTCTATAATAAAGATTAACTTAAGAGAGAAAAAAATAACTTCAAGAGAACAAAATCAAATTTCGAGAATAAAATTAATCAAAAGGAAAAAAATTAACTTGAGAGTTCATTAAAGTTTAAATAATAATTTAGAGAGAAAACCCAAATTAATATTTAAATGTCGCATAATGATGGTGAGAATAAAAAACGTTCCAAGTTGGAGAATCTTCTTCCAAAGAGGTTACCTTGTACGATGTCAAGTCGATGTTGGGGAGTATCAAATCGATAGCCTATCGATCGACAACTGCAGCGGCTCCAGACAGCTGATGTTCGAAAATGGCGCTATGTGAGAGTGGTGAATCTGGAATGGTGGGGGTAGTCGTCCACTGCTATCTCGACAAAGTCTACTTCCAGACTAAGGACCCAACAGTATTATCGCAGTATTTTGGTGTGTTAATCCCTAAGACAGGGTATTACTGCCGGGCTGGAGCGTATAAACAAACGCGGTAACACATCGCAAACGAAGCCAAATATAAACTGCAAGTAAATATCTCTGCAAGTACTAAAATAATCGGCAAGGATGCTCGTTTTGGATTCCACCGACAATTTTCCACCAGATTTCCTTTAGTTTTATTTACAATTTATTTAATAATATAACGTAACTATTATAAAGTCAATGTTAAGATAAAAGGACATGCGTTTTTTTAAAATAATAAATTCATTTTTATAATAGAGGTTAAATAGTTGACTGTTGTAAATAATGGAGAGAAGAATAGTTGGGGTGATCAGTCAAGTAAGAAGGCAAAAATAAATGATACTATTTATTTTTGCCTTCTTATTTGACTGATCACCCCAACTATTCTTCTCTCCAAAATTCATTTTTTAATTAAACCCTCAATGCATTTCATGCAAGTTTTCCTAACAATTATTTCAACTGTAATATAAGTTTTAAATACTGCCGAATTTTGTTTAACGTCCCCTCAGATCCCATCAGCTTCTATCCAAAATGGAGAGTCAAAGATGGCTACATAGAACTTTCTGACTTATGCCATGATCTTTCTAATATCTCCGTTAAAAACCATAATCATGAATTATGAATCATGAAATGCTAATATAACCGGAAATGATGCTCGTTTTAGATTTCATCGATGTTCACCAGGTAGAAAAATGATAAACAAGCTGTAAATTAATCTTTTTTGGGTCAAAAAAGCGATTTTTTAAATTCTAATTCTGTCACCCCTCATAACTTTGAAACTATTGACAAATAGAAAATAATATCTTCTACGTTTTTGTAGTACTAAGGAAGAGGAATGTTGGAAAAATTAGTTTCTTAATATTTGATGAAAAATGGTGGAGATATATTATTTTTTAATAAAAAAAGTCTGGATCTCAAAGCTGAATTCCATCTCGGACTATTCGGACTAGATAGGTAGTTATTGGCTAAGAGCGACCGATCATAGCCTTTAACTGAAGGACTTACAGTTAGTAACCATTTTAAATTGTTGATAAATCTCATCTGAACAAATAACTTCACACATTCGGTTGAAAGCCGTTGCTCTCCATGCGAAAATTTAAATTGAAGTGACGACATATGACATTTCATCTAACATTAGAACTGATGGCTGAAATTTTGATATGATTTAAAGAATATGTCTGATATGTTTTTTAGGGCGTTGAATCTAAATTTGAAGTTTTAAAGCGAACATTTTTATAGCGTTACGAAATATATGCAATTCGAAATCTCTGCACTTTTTATAGTTTTTTTGGCCATATTTCCAAAATTGTATATATTATCGGAATTACTGCTCTAAAGAAAGTTGAAGAACATTTTCTATATATTTGAAAAACACTTTTTTAATGTAAAATCAACAGGTAAGGAGTTACAGCAAATTAACTGTTTGCTTATTACACAAGAAATAGCTGTTTTCGTCCCTTTTTTCCCCAAAACTCGAAATATATGCATCTCTTGAAGGAATTTATTATAATAATTTTTAAAGTCCATACAATTTTCAAAGTACCTATGTGAGAAGGTAAACACCTGTTAATGCGCACGGAATTGAAGTCGTCGCATCTGCCGCACCCAAATCAAGCTAGAAATGCGCTCCGAAATACGATGCTGTTATAGCTTTTCACTTTTTTCGTTTACTACAACACTACATAAGCTTTAATCTAATTGAAAGAGCATCAAATTTCCTATTGAGCTAGACTATAATCATTAATAAGGGAATAAGTGAAAAGCCAGTAGAGCGCATCAATCATCCGTCAGTTCCTAATTTTTTTATTACTATAAATATTGATGTCTCTCATGCTAACAGAATAAATAAAAGCTATAGTAAATGTTTATATATTATGCTTTTATTATAAACATAATTAAATTATTTTTTAAAAAAACAACAACTAGCAAATGTGCACTCAGGAATAAGATTACATGAAATTGCCTGTTGAGAAACTACACACTTATAGCATTCAAATAATAAATTTACAGAAGAAGATAGCGAGGTAACCTTCTTTTCAGACGCCTCGGAGGGTTATCAGGGTTCGAGGAGGAAGCAAGGTTTGAAACGAGAGGGTTCAGATGGTTCTGCAGTTTGTTATGAAAGGATAGGTATCTGGATTGGGCCAAATCGTAAACATATGGAACATTAAGGTCTTTATGGATGATTTTATTTGTGACAAAGTAAGGAGTGCTGAGGATTTTACGAAGGATTTTGGATTGTAAGGATTGGATACGAGAGGAATTCGATGGTTTAGTGGAGCCCCAAAGCTCAATTCCGTAAGTCCAAATAGGTCTTATTATTGTCATATATATGAGTCGTTTGCAATTGATTGAAAGCTTAGAACGTAAGTGTTGGAGTAGTCGGAAACGTCGAGCAGTTTCTTGTCATTTCAGTCTTGTATGATTTACTTGATGTATTTATGTAATACAGTTGTAAATGTCATTAAGAAATTTAAAAAAAAAAAAGTCTGGTATGAGAATTCCATGTGAGTCGTTTGTCCAGGTGGAGTCCTAAGTAACGGATTTGTTCAACAGGGATAAGTGGGAAATGATTAAAGGATGCTGTAGGACAGGAGGTCATGGGTTTGCGACGCAGAGTAAAGGTAATTTGAGGGGATTTATTGGAATTTATTTTAATTCTCCAGTTTTTACACCAATCTTCAATGTTTGTGATATGTGATTGGAGAGTTTGGAATGCAGTTGATGGATCATTATTAACAGATAATATACATGTGTCATCAGCATATATGGTAATGACTGTGTCAGGATGGGTTACGATGTCAGCTGTATAAACTGTGTAAAGGATATGACCAAGGATACTACCTTGAGGAACACAAGACTGGGAAAAAAGGGATGAATAAAAGTTTTTGTGATTTACTTTGAAGCATCTATGAGTAAGGTAGGAGCGGTTAATGAAGAAGTATGTAGGCGGCAGGAATTTACTGATTTTGTACATCAGTCCCGGGTGCCAGACCTTATTAAACGCCTGTTCAACGTCGATAAAGACTCCCATGCTGTACAATCCGCGCTCCAATGGAGAGGAGACTACGTCAACCACACAATGACATTGCTGGATAGTGGAATGAGATGTGCGGAATCCAAATGATTATGTGATTAAAATCTAGGATGGGATACAGGCGTTTTAAGGTAAGTTTTTCCAAGATTTTTCCCATGATGGGTAAAAGAGAGATAGGACGGTAAGAGGATGGGTATTCTAAAGATTTTTGGGTTTATGTATCATTTTAATATTTGATAGTTTCCATGTGTCAGAAAAATATGTGGACCGGATTACGGCATTATATGTATGTATATATATATAGGTAACGAAAAGAAGGGCCTTCAGAGCAAGCATTTTTAGGATCTGGGATGTAATGAGGTCGTGTCCTGGAGCTTTGCGGAAAGGTAATCTGTGTATGTTATTGAATATTTCTGACGGATGGAATGCTTTAGGTAGAAGGGTCAGTTGGAGTGGTATATCCAATTTGGTGTCAATACACTCGAGGTGGATTGGATTTAGGATATCTGGGTGTGGATTAAAGATTTGGAAGAGTGCTGAGCAAATATTTGAGATTATTCATCATCAGATCTGGACCAGGTTTGATTTTCAATAATGGGAGGATGGTTAAAACCATTGAATTTTAGGAGCTTCTTGGTGGTCTACCACAGTGATTTATCAGTAGTTGTAAGATATTCTGTTAAGTTAAGTAAATTCTGAATTTTTTAATTTCTGCTTTAAGTTGGTTAGTTAGGTTGTTGTAATAAGTTGGTTAGTTATTATAAGTTGGTTAGTTAGGTTGTTGTAATAAGTCTGATGGGTATCTAATCCTGTGCCACTTCGATCTTGCTCTGCGTTTCCCCTTAATAAGATACGAATGTGCTGTGGCTAATTAGTCTGCAGGGAGTTGTTAGTTTTATTAATAGATGTGTGGTCGTTTATTGTGTTTCTTATAGATATTGTAAGTATTTCTATGGCTATGTCAATGTCTTGTTTTGTCTTGAGTGGGATATTTAAGTCCAATTTGTCTTCCAAATCAGTACGAAATTTGTACCAGTTTATCCGTCCTGTAATCAACGTAGGAGGAGAGGAGGGCTTAGGCTGGAGGTGGAGTGTAATGAAAGCAGAACTGGGCTATGATCTGAAGCAAGGTCATCCAGGGATTTAACTGTGACATGGGAAGAGTAAATCTGGGAGGTGACAAATATCTCCAGGATATCAGGATGTTTTTTGAGGGAAGTTGGCCAATAGGTAGGATTCATGGGAGAGATGAAGGAGTAACTCTTGGGAATTGAGACAGAAGATAGTATGTTACCACGGGAGTTGGATGCATACATGCATACATTTTGAGTTTGGGTAAAAATAAGGAACGAAAACAGGTATTTCTTGTAAAAGAAGTAAACAGTTAACTTGCTGCAACTCCTCACCTGTTGGTCTTACATTAAAAATCTGATGTAAGAATATATAGAAAATTTAACATAGATTTATAGATCGTTAATTTCAATAAAATACACTTTCGGAGATATGGCCAAAAGAACTATACAAAGTGCAGAGATTTCGGGTTGCATATATTTCGTAACGCTATAAAAATTCAAATTTAGATTCAACACCCTAAAAAACATATTAAACCAAGAAAAAACCGGAAGAGAGACTATTTGCTTTTTTCCCACAATATAGTATCGTTCTACTGGACTAATTTGATATCTTTGACGCCGTCATTTTTCAAAACTCAACCGAGTACATAGTCAGTCGAAGTAAATTCTCTTTTAGAGACGTATTCTTTAAATCATATCAAAATTTCAGCTATCAGTTCTACTGTTAGATGAAATGTCAAATGTCGTCACTTCAATTTGAATTTTCCCATGGAGAGCAACGGCTTTCAACCGAATGACTGGAGTTGTTTGTTCAGATGAGGTTTATCAACAATTTAAAATGGTTACTAATAGTAAGTCCTTAAGTTAAAGGCTATGATCGGTCGCTCTTAGGTTTATCAACAATTTAAAATGGTTACTAATTGTAAGTCCTTAAGTTAAAGGCTATGATCGGTCGTTCTTTTCCAATAACTACCTATCTATTCCGAATAGTCCGAGATGGAATTCAGCATTGAGATCCAGACTTTTTTTATTAAAAATAATATATCTCCACCATTTTTCATCAAATACTAAAAAACTAATTTTTCGAACATTCCTCTTCCTTAGTACTACAAAAAACGTTGAAGATATTATTTTCTATTTGTCAATAGTTAATTTACAGCTTGTTTATTATTTTTCTACCTGGTGAACATCGATGAAATCCAAAACGAGCATCATTTACGATTATATTAGCATTTCATGATTCATAATTCATGATTATGGTTTTTGACGGAGGTATTAGAAAGATCATGGCATAAGTCAGGAAGTTCTATGTAGCCATCTTTGACTCTCCATTTTGGATAGAAGCTGATGGGATTTGAGGGGACTTTTCATGGTTTATTCTGCATTGGATGAGGAACTAATCTCCACATTTACAGCGAATTATGAGTTTTCTTGATATAAAATCCTAAATTTATTGGGCTATTAAGAAACCCTGCTCAAAACATTACGCTTTTCAATTGCTGCACAAGTGATTTATATGTAAAAATGCGTTCGGTAAGGTGCTTTGTTAAATAAAAAGAATTAAAAAAATCATGATTTCAAGTGTGAAAACAAAAAATGTATTCAAATATTTATTGTCTTGTGTAAATTTTTGAATAATAATTATTTTAAAAGTCTTTCTGATCGAAATTCGGCAGTATTTAAAACTTATATTACAGTTGAAATAATAGTTGGGAAAACTAGCATGAAATACATTGAGGGTTTAATTAAAAATGAATTTATTATTAAAAAAAAGCACGTCCTTTTATCCTAACATTGACTTTATAATATTTACGTCATATTATTAAATAAATTGTTAATAAAACTAAAGGAAATCTGGTAGAAAGTTGTCTTTTGTCGTCCATCTCCCTGGAGACACCTCCTGCCTCATTGCGGATTTAAGTTTACTCCACCCTACAAAGAAATTGCTTTCTTGTTTGGAGGTACACAACAGAGTTATATGTCTTGAAGGCAGTCATAAAAAAGCTCCCTTCTCAATTAATTCGCATAAATAATGAAAAATTAAAATATCGTTAGTAATCCGTAGACATGGTACTCAAATACTCTTAATTTAAATAATATTTATGTAAATAAAAGGAAAACAAAATATGGCGATATCAATTATAGAACAAGAGATTTATCATGTATCGGATTTTCAATATGGACAAAAGTATTAATTTAATTTATATGTGTTTTCAAAGTGTGTAAAGCTGCCTATAGAATAAACTTTTAAAAAATACATTACATTTTCCTATAGGTAGGTTTTCAAACATCGGTTGTTTTTGAAAAGACCACAGTGGATAAAAAATATTTCTGATTTCTTAGCATAAAAATATGACTTCGGTATAACTATGACTGTACTATATGTATTAAAGTATAAAGTAAAAGGCCGATGAACGACTCGAAAGTAGTTGGAAACTAATATCTCATCATTGAACAGGTGCGAATCAGTAAATTTCAATTTCCAAAATGTAAAAGCTAATTAAGCATAAGTTTCCACAGCTAATTTTTAATGATAGGTAAAAATAAACATTTTAAATAAGGAAATCATAATTAACTAATAAATAGAAAAGTTAATTCAGTCAGTTAAAGTAGCCATGGTATATTGACGAAATAAAAAAATGTATTAAGTGCAATAAGGATAAGTATATTTAAAAATAAAAAAATAATTCATTCCTTTGTTAAAGTGTATAAGATTCAAGACATTCAATTGGAAGAATGAAACACAGACAAAAAAAAAAAAAAAAAACTTGTTCCAAAAGTGTATTGACGCTAACAGAAGATATTTTAAATAAAAAGTATAACCTTGATGTTTATTTTCCTTTGATTTTCCAACGATTTTAAGAGAAAATAATTCATTTCATATGTGCCACCCTGATCAAGCATATCCCAACCCTTTAGAATATAGACGAACAATGTTAAAAACATTTTTGTTCTAATGAAAAGAAACTTATGTTACAATGATCTAGACTTATAAAACACCCAATGATTGAAGAATAATTTTGACCAGACTTATCAATAAAAATTTTTAAAATGTTCATCTATGTGTGTGATAACGTTATGTCGAGTTAAATAAAATAGCATTGGGATGGGTTGGGGAGCCAATTTAGCCTAACGACGGCTATAATTACCTTTATCATCCCCAACCATTTTTTTATACCTTCCAAATACGGCTAGTGATTATTATGGGCATTTTTATTTCGCAGATTTTTAATTGCGTGGGTTTCGATCATAAAAACTACTTTTTTTATTTTATTAATATATTAATTTATGTATTTTCTAACCTATCTGTTATGTATTATCTGTCGTAAATTATCTATTCCAAATAAATATTGAGAAGTTATTGTGTACCAAATGTTCTATTTATAAGCATTTTTATGACTTAAAAGTAATAATAAATGACTTTAGCATAACTGATTTTCACGGCTTGAAATGTATTTTTTTTAGCAGTTTTGTTACGACTTAGATCTTTATTTTCAGTTGTTTTATCTTATTTTGGAACTAGATTTTCCCTTGCAAATTTTCAAGTAAAGGTTTTAGAGAACTTTTATTTTTAAAAAACTTTTATTTAAAAGTTCTGTAGATTTCGCCAAAAAGTCTATTTAAAAAAATTCTTTCATTCTTAGCTACTCAAACAAACGTCATATTAGAATGAAGTAACTCATTTTACGATTAATTATAACTAAAATGTAATCCTAGTTACTGTTTATTTCCATTTTAACGTAACTTTTTATAAGAACCTGAATAAATAAAAGTTAAAGTTTTGCCAGATATCTAGTACTTTTATTTTAAGAACTGTTTTTATTAAGTACGAAAACTGTTGAAATTGATCTTTACAAAAAAATTTCAATCCCTGTTTTACTTTACTGCATTGCTACCACTGTAACCTGGGGCATCAGAAGAAAGCTGAAAACAAGAAGTGTATGAGATCTATTTCCCTATCATCTAAAATCAAATTAGTCCAAGGAAAGAGATAGCTAGGTGTATAAGTATATATGTATAAAGTAAACAACTCCAAAAAATCCTTTTAATGCCCAGGTGATAAATTGACTCCATCGATGGTTACCCTATTTGATATATAAAAAATGATTGAGATTTTTATTGTTTGAATTCCAATTATGTCCGATACTTTGCAAGTTTCATCTTTTTCGGATGAAATGGCCCCTTCTGATTTGGAAAATCTTAAAATTGAAATATATTAATTTGTATATGGCTGAAAGTAATTATTACATAATATGTTTGATTCAATGCTTTTTCTTTTTCTCATCCCAAATCAGACAAAATAGTTTGTGTCTAGCTAAAAATTGTATACTCTAATTACGTATTAAAACCAGGTATATACCTCAGATCTTACGCCACTTTTCGCTGAAATCTGCTTACCGGAAATGTAAATTAATAATATTGTTTTTATATATTTTAATTACTTTCTCGAAAACAGCTCTACCACGATTTTGACTAAACTTATTGATGTGAAATGATAAAATGTTGCATTGACGAAAAATTGAATGACCTCTGATGCCAGTAAGAATCGTCATTGAAATAGAAATATTAAAATTACTTTTTTTTTTAACTTGTTTATTGAGAAATATTACAATCTGTCTTAGTCTTATATTATTACTAAAACAAAACTGTATAAATATTAACTAAGGATAATTTATTAACTGACTAAAGGTGAAATAAAGGAATAGTTTTTTTGACAGGTTAAAAATAAATTTCCTAGAATAAGAATAGTAATATAACAATAATCATAAACAATCGGTAATGCTGGGAACCGCCAGCATTGTTCGAATTTTTTTTTATATTTAAAATTAAATATTCAATAAAATGTACCCTTGGCCTCGGTCCTGGTCAGTGAATTTATCCGGCATAAAGTCGAGAATTGAAAAATAAAAAATAATAATAATGCTTTATTTATTAGGGGACAAGTCCCTTTAGAATAGTGTACAGAGATATAATTGTGGGCTTTAGAGCCTCAGCGAATAATTACAAAATAAACAGATTTATATAATGAATAAATAAAAGAAAAGAATATTATTTACCTACAATCTTCAATCATGAAAACAAAAATGAAATAAAATTATTTAAAACAAACTAATTATTTGTATACATATTTAAAATTTTATGAGGAATGGACGGATAAGAGGTAATTGAACAGGCGAGATTTAAAGGAGGGGAGGTTATTGGAGCGACGGATCTAGGATGGGATAGAATTCCATAGTGATGTGGATCGATTAATGGAAGATCTGTCAAAAGCAGCGGTTTTGGTGGGATGTTGTATACAAATCTGAAGACCGGAAACGGGTTTTGGGGGAGTGGACAGAGGATTTGAATTGAATGAGCTCGGAGATGTATGAAGGACGGCGGAATTGGATGAGTTGGAAGAGAAAGGACACTAGAAATACTTAAGGTTAACAACGGGAAACAGAGGCGCCCCTTGAGATCCCGAAGATGAATAGTGCAAGGTAATTTATCAAACGTTTTAGTTTCGCCTCGAGATTCTCGGAGACGCCCCCATATACCGTACAGCAATAGTTGAAGTGAGGAAATATTAAGGAAGTAATCAGAAGTTTATGGGTTTCAAATGGAATGAGGTGGCGGAGGTAATTTAGTCGTTTTAAAATGGAAAAGGCACAGTGGGATATATCGGATACATGTTTTTTCCAGGAAAGGATTTGACCAAAGGTTATTCCAAAGTTCTTAATGGTGGGATATAATATACCATTGGAAATATACCATTGGAATATACCATTAGAATATTCCACCAGGGCTTACCGCAAATGAAACTATGTGTGCTTAAGTTCACCCGATCCTAACCAGGAAAACATTACATAACTTTTGACGATCAATAGAGCCTAACGCTAGTTCTAAATCGATGAAAAACTTTGCTACGACGCTAATGGATCCCTCCTTCCTTACCAATATTTGTCTTGGAGACTATTTGGCCCTCCTTTGATACGTTGATGCAATACGCTCATGATCACTAAAAATGTTTGCTCTGTATTCTATAATATCTGTCCAAGTAAATCTGATAATGTTATCTGCCCTTCCGTATAGATAATCACGGATTCTGTGTTATCATTTGTCAATATTGTTGCGAATCAGTTGAAGAACAAGTGAATTAGATTTTAGTTTTTCAAATGCCCTCGTTGATTGAATTTTAATTTCGTTCGTTGGATATTTCTCAGTAAAATAAAATCGTTTACTTTTCGTTACCTATTCATGAAATATATGATAAAAAAGTAGACTATTGAAGGGATCTATAGGAAGCTGGACTCTTCTACATAGCGTGGCTGATAGATAATGAGGGTGCAGTCAACCTTTCAACTCGGGCTTATTAGTCATCATGAGCGAGGTGACTCCGGCTGGTCACTTGAACACCTCCACTCCTCCCAGAATGCTGTGATGATGTCCTCCAAGCCTCGTTTGAAAAGTGGCCAATAAAAAATTTCATAAACTGACTGCGTCCTGACATGTATGAGCTGATATTTGTCTGAGTTGTATAGCAATTATTTCGCTAAAATCGACTTGCCGCATTATTACTATTTATTATTTTTTTTGTAAAACGTATTTATTGAGAAATATTACAATCTGTCACATTATACAGTGTGTACAAACACGGACATTTATAACTGTGTAATTATAACAGTGTTTATAATATAAATTAGTCTACGAGCGGCACATGGAATATTTATATATAGCCGATTAATCTTTTAGTCTCTATTACTTGAGCATCTTTAAGTTGTAAGTAAGTTCAAAAATTGTTCCTTCCATTATTCTGGAAGATGCGACGAAATTAAACCGCTGCAAACATTTCGTTCATGCCCTTTCACGTAACTGACTTTTAAAGATGTCACAATGTGAACAAATACCGCGCATATTCCAAGACAGCTATTTTGCTGCTAACCCTCCTCCTCCTAGTATGATGTTGCCTGTGCTAACGAGGCAGTGAGGTAGTGACAAAGCCCTGGCCTACTCGCTGACAGTTAAACTTGTGACCGTTGGAAAATGGAGTGATGATTATTTTAACAAACCAAACTGATTTAGGAAAAAGAATTTAGGAGCTTAAACAATTAATAATAGTTTCAACTCAATATACTATAAATTAACTATAGTACAACAATACATCAGAATAGAACTAAATCCTAAATTAAATAAATTATTACTTAATGTTTAAAAACTATATTATATAATTCTAACAATTGAATAACCCAAAAAAGGTTAGATGGAATCCATTTTAAGTTTAAAAATAATCGAAACACAATATATAAGAGAAATGTTTATTAACACAATCAAGATTCCTTTTATTAGATTGTATGAGGTTCGATAGTTCACCTGTATGTGTCTATATATGATGTGAAAACGCCTTCACTCCCCTAGAAGTTCGAATCAAGCAAAATCTGACATGGCGACTTCACTACCAGGAAAGTTTATCGATGGAATTGGCTGGGATAGTTGCTACCGTGGCTGTGCCATTTATTGCTGCAAGTAATAAACATCATCATACTACATTCATCATCATCCCTACGCAGCCTAATCCTTATACTTTATTTTCATAATTGCTATCGTAATTTTATTTTTTTAAAGCTCTATACTTCATTTAATTTTGTTGTGCCATTGTATATATGTATGTATGTATGTATGTATGTATGTATGTATGTATGTATGTATGTATGTATGTATGTATGTATGTATGTATGTATGTATGTATGTATGTATGTATGTATGTATATATATATATATATATATATATATATATATATATATATATATATATATATTCATTATGCTCATCAGCAAAGAACATAATACTTCATAAAATATAGCTCTCTGTTATTTAAAAAAAAAATTTGTTCTCACCCACCTTCGATAAAGTTAAGTTTATAATTTGAATCTGAACTTGAAAAGGGCTAGTTTCAGAATAATAAACGATTGAGAAAATTCATAACGATGCACTAGAATCAACAATGGTTATTGTAATAATGAAGATCCTCTCCAACAGGAAATCAATTTTAAGTTTCTGTACGAAGTTAAAAATATAATAAAAATAGCATTTAGATGTTTTATTTTTTTAAATACTACTATGTAAAATGACAGTCAGTGTTTGTTTGTAAATTCTAACCGCAAATACCATTGGATCAATTAATACTTTTTTGTTTTTTTGCACAAGGATCCATGTTTTCTCGGAAAAGATTTAAAGCCATTGAAATCTTTGATCTGACTTGTAGAAAGAAAGTCAAAATGTTCCTGACCTTGCGTTCTACAGTTTTGTAGCTATACTTAATAATAATTAATCGTAATTTTACATGTTGTCACATTTTTGTTTGTTGCTTGATTTTTGTTAGAATTGTATTTGGGTTTTGTTAAAAATGCCATCGAAAAGTGCAGTCAAAAGAGAATGACAACAAATACAAAATGAAAAAAAAATAAAAATACAACACAATGAAATGAAGTAATACTTAAAAAAAAATGACAATACAACACATCTAGTGTTCATTGTAACTAAGAGTAACTACTTTTTATAGGCTAGTGTGCCCCTTATCATATCTAAGAAAAAGGTACATACAATCCAAATTTTAAAGTATATGACACCACTAGAATACTATCATTTATAAAGCCGTAGTATTAAATATTTTTTAATGATGTAGCTGGGTACCTCGACAAAGAAAATTAGAAATTTCCTTTTCATTTCTGTGTAATATTCTTTTCGGGGACATCTTTATTATTTTATCCTATTCTGTAATGACATGATACACTTGAATTTTTATTCAGGTCTAAGTTCAACAAATTAAAGTTCGTATCTAGAAGCTATATATATAGCTTCTAGAACTATATATATATATATATATATATATATAGTTCTAGCTTACGAACTATATATATATATATATATATATATATATATATATATATATATATATATATAATATATATATATATATATATATATATATATATAATATATATATATATATATATATATATATATATATATATATATATATATGCATTTGTTTAAATATACAACATTATAATAACAATAAATTTCAAAATAATTCCATTGTCCAAAAAAATCTATAACATGTTTTAATGGTTTTAAAACGATATTTAACAATAAATACGTATAAATTACGATATTTTTGTAACTAGAAATTCAATGAAGTACATCAAGATTATATGAAAATGATACTTTTTTTCTTTTTTAAGAGAAACAGGTTGTGTTGTAGACTTAAATACCCTTATAGCTCGTGAGTTAAATCAATAAAGCATGTCTAAATGTTAATTCACCGAAAAAAGTTCAGAATCCGGAATCTGTGTACAGAACGGTTTTTCAATGAATTTTCACAAATTTCTAACCTTTTTGCTGATTACTGAGCAGTAAGTTCGTGAGGGACTAGTCTACTGTAAAAATCAGTATTTTTCGTGGGCATTTTTTTCAATAAATAAAATGAGTGTTTAGGTAATTGGGTTTATTAAAATACATTCCGGATAAACAAACAAGAAATAAAAGCTTTGTAACAATTAATTGCAGTCATTTTTACTGAAAACAGTTGTACTTTTATTGGACAGGATAAAAAATATCATCATTTTACTACAAAACCTGAGCTGAATCTCGATTTTTTCTCACATAAACCTCAACATAATTATATCTTATTAAACAAAGAAGTTTTTGTAAAAGTTTAAAAACTGTAGTATAATGAATGATGAAAAAAAAATAGGGAATAATTTATGATTTTTCTAAAAACAGAACTTAGCTTAGTTTAGCCGCTCAAAAGTCCTCTGTAAATGGTTTTAACAATGATAAAATCTATGTTAGTTTAAAACAAATTTTATTTTTTTTACAATGAAGCAATTATTAATTATTTAAATTAAATATTTCTTTAGTTATCGCTTCCAATCCAATAAAAAACTATGACTCACTAAAAAAAAACACAAAAACTGGTGTTCTCCTTTTCTGCTGATAGGTTTGCTATCACTCTTATAAAAATTTCCCTCTACTTTCGGGACATATATATATATATATATATATATATATATATATATATATATATATTATATATATATATATATAATATATATATATATATATATATATAGAGCAGTAGAGCAGTAGAATAACTTCGGTTTTATATTTATCTATTTTCGACTTATATACTTGTTTATTCAATGAAATTTACTATTATATACAAATACAACTAGTAATTATGCACAAATTAGAAATAATGACATAAACAGGCTTGAAGAGATACTACCTAGTGGTAGCACTCTCCAAATAATTCTAGGTAAGAAGATCAGGAGACCATCTCCTTTTCACACAACTAGGAAGATTATCAGGAATCGAGGAAGAAGCAACGGTGCAAACAAGGGGATTTGGATGGGACTGGAGTTTATCATGAAAGGACAGATATCTGGTTCGGACTAAATTAGCGACATATAGTACATTAAGGTCTTTATGAATGGTTTTATTATTGACAAAGTATGGAGCATTAACGATTTTACTGAGGATTATGGATTGCAAGGATTGGATGCGATAGGAATTCGGTGGTTTAGAATTTTTAAGTCCAGTTTATTTTCCAAATCGTAACAAAACTTGTTCCAGTTTACTAGTCCTGTAATCAATTTCGGATGTGAGGATTTGGGAACGAGATTTGAATGTAATAATAACAGAACTGGACTATGATCTGATGAATGGTCATCCAGGGATTTTATTTTGGTCAGGGAAGAGGAAATCTGGAAGGTGATAAATATATCTAGGATATCAGGACGTTTTTAAGGGATGTTGGCGAATATGTTGGATCCATGGGCGAGAAGATGGAATAACTATTGGAAGATGAGACATGAGATAGGGTATTACCACGGGAATTGGATGTTCGACAACCTTATCGTTGTTGTTTAGCATTGTTGTCTCCTCCAGCAAGAAACCGTGATCCGAGTGCTTGGAATAAGGAATCAAGAAGGCTATGAGAAAGGGAATTTTCAGGAGGAAAGTATAAGCTGATAATATAAAATGGAAAGGGCGAGTTGATAGGATTACCGAGGTTGATTGAATGGCTTCAGTTGGGTGGAAGAGATTAGGGAATGAGATAAGGATATATGGATAAGGAAGCAAAAGCCTGCGTGGGAAGTGTTACCTGGTGGGTTATCTTGCTTGCTTTCCAGGGGTACTGAAATATGATCGACCATTCGAAGTCCTTTTTGGACTATGGAGTGTTGGGAACGGAACCTGAACTGATGTGAAGGAAGATTTTGAGATTCTATAAAGGGTAGGATTCTTTTCAGGAGGATCTTTGAAGGATTTTTGAAAGGATTGGAAGTAGGCTAATGGACCTGTAGGAATTAAGCTGTTGGGAGGTTTGCCTGGTTTTTTGGGAATAGGATAATATCAGAATGTTTCTATAAAAGAGGAAAGTGGATGGTTAGTAGGATACTATTGTATATGTATGTAAGGAATATGACAGTTTTAGGAGGGAGTTGTCTAAAGATCTGAGAGTTAAGGAGGGCGTATACAGGTGATTTGCGGATAGGTAGTTTTTATAAGTGATATTTGACCTCCGAAGGATTAACTGCTTTAGGCAGTAAGGAGAAAAGTGATGTCGTATGATGTTTGGCTGTGAAGTAGATTTGGATCAGGAGGAGTTTGTTTCGGGTAATTTGTGCGATTAGGGTTATTGGTAGAGGGTTGGGTCTGTTGTTAGGTGCGAGGGGTTGGGTGAAATTTCTGAGGTACATATGATTGGTTGTTCATCTGGGGATTAGGATGGGATGCGAGTGCTCTGGCGGAAGTTTGAATGTTAGGGAAAGATAATGATGGGGACTTGTTGACTTGGAGGTTGATGCTGAGGATTAGTGGTATTAGGTTTGGATTTGGAGGTCTGAAGTGCCTGACGTCGAGGATGCTACTTGATGATAGTAGTTTGGGAGTGTTGCTTGGTGGATTCTTGTTGAGGAAGGTCCATTGATATAGTGGTTGATGGCCGTTGTTGGGTGATTTGAGTTGTTGTCGGCAATATTGGAAAAACTTCCAGATTTTCAATTTCAGGTGGTTCTGTGTTACTTTTCTGAACAAGGTTCTGGCTTCTTAATGCTATGTTATGGGAACTTTGCTTGTGGAGACTTTAATAAACAGCCTCTGTAGCTTGCAGGATGGGATTCACCACAAAGAGCACATATCGCAGGTTCGTGCCTTGGTTTCTGACATGTGTCTCATGCTTGTTAACCTGCACATTTAACACATGTTTCCTCGTGATAGCAGTAGGCTATGGTATGTCCCAGATTTTGAAAATTTGTGCACTGCACTACAAAAATATGTGGCGGTTCTGGATCCGAAAATGTTTTTGACTCCTGAGTTTTATTTGACGAATTATTGGTACTAACAGAACTGAGATGGATGGTGGAACTGTTTCTATTTTGTTGGATTTGCTATTTTCTGATATTTCTTTTTGATTTAGTAGATTTATTTTTTTTCTTAGTAAGTGAGTTACCCGCCGATCCAGGGACAGAATTTCGATTGCGTTTTTGGAGTATCCTTATTTTTAAATATTGCTAATCTGTCCCACTTATTTCGGAAAATGGGCTCTCTTCCTCCTATTCATCACCAGACGTATTATCAAGTTCCAAATGAGAAAATAATTAAAAGTATATAAATTTTATAATGGAATAAAGATAGAAAGTAAAGAAATTAATTCTTAAAACTAAGTTATTTACAAAAATATTTACAGATGAATAAGACAAAAAGTCTCGGAATAAAAAAAAAAACCTTATTTCTTAGATATTAGGCCTTGACCGTGAATCTATCTAGATAAGGTAAGACCCGCAATGGGTATTATCGGCCAGATGAGATGTCTCTACCAAACGTATATCAATTAAATAGTCAACATAATTTTTAATAAATGTCTCTCACCTCAATATTTTAATGTGAAAATATTGAGATGTACAAAAGCTTAGTATTCACACTGTTAACACAGCAGTAATTGAAGAATTAACCTGATGAAAAAGAAAGACAGAGTGATGCAAACATAGAATTGTAGTTGTGGCCATTGCACTTGGCACTATTTCCAAACTAGTTAATTATCTATAAATATAATCAAATTATATAATTTAATTAGTAAAATAATTTACTAGCACTTTTATTTTTCCTATGCTCAACTAAAAGCCATGCAATAGAACGTTAAATCGATCTAGTGCAGATTTATAAACGAATAAAAAAGTCAGTAAAAGGGATAAAAAAAAGGGAAATAATAATAAAAGAACGAAAAGCGTTATAAAACTTATGACGTGAAATAAAACAGAAAAAAAGTATCAATATAACTTTTATGAACTTTGCAGCAGTTATTATTTTCAATTCCAACGCCATCAAGTGTTACGGCTCTCAGCTTTTATTTGTTACAAAATTTATATTAATTATTAACTTCGTGGAGGGTTCATCCATATACTTTCATTTTAAATGTTACTTATTAATGTACATTAATAGTAGCTATTACTCGCGTTCGCCAATATTCAGGCAGACCTTGATAGGATCAGTGCCTGGGCAAGTCTGAATAATTTAAAGCTAAATGCGATGAAAACTCAGGCCATTATTATAGGTTCCAGTTTTATTCTTAAATCCATATCCTTCCTTCCTCCTTTAGTCATCAACGATCGTCCCATCACATTCAGCTCCTCCGCTAAAAACTAGGAATCACCATTGACGTAAACCTCTCCAGGAAACCTCATATTGCTCTAATCTCCCGAAAGTCAATAGGTACCCTTAAGTTATTTCATCGCTCCCGCCACCTCCTCCCACAACCCATCCGCAAGCTCCTTGTATTCTCTCTTACGGCTGTGGGGTGTAGTACGGAGGCATCCCGATGGTACTTGAGGATAGATTGAAGCGACTCATGAATTCCTGCTTAAGATTTGTCTTCGGCACTTCGAGGCGGTCTCATGTGTCCCACCTTTACGAAGAGTTAAAGTGGCTCTTACTTTCTTTCCGCAAACAATTTTTGCTAGAATTTTTCTTATTCCAAACAATCAACACCAGACACCCTTCTTACATCTACAGTCTCCTACAGTTTAAACCCGTGGTCCACTTCCAGAAAACAAGATCCCGTGTTTCCGACCTTTATATCCCTTCCCATAGAACTAAGACATTTGAATATTCCTTTATTGCCCGATCCACGACCTTTTGGAATTCCTTGCTATCTGATATCCGCCATGCCTCTTCCCTGTCCTCATTCAAATATCATCTCTACCAATTCCTTCTCACATCCCAAAATGACTTTTTACAATGAAATAAATATTGTGAAACAAATTTTGACTGAGGTGAATGGTTGTTGAAATTGTTCGAGTTTTAATTTTAAAAATCAATCCATACTTATATTATTTTACCTGATTTATATTTTTCTTTTCATTTAAATAATGCTTGTTTGTTTTTTTCAAAATGGTGTTACTTTTTATTTGTTTTAATATACGTTTACTGAAGATACTGTATATATTCTTTAATGTTGATTAATGTAATTTTTGGCCAGATGTGGTTTTTATTTTTTTATTCACAATTGTTATTCATAAGGGAGGACGTCCCAGAATAAAGTTTATTTTCTACCGATCTACCTATCTATATTTATTTTCAGTTTTAATGGAGACCAATTATTATTTAATCCCTATTCTCTAATAGTATGCTTACAACTTTGAAATATAGTTAACCTATGTATTTCATTAGCTTTTAAATTTTTACTTCTTCTATCGTGTTTTAAATTTCTTGGTCGGGGAGGATACTTGAGTGATGTCGCTCTTGACAAACATATCCTTCATAAACTTCCGACATTATTAGGGTTAATAAGAGCCAAGCCAAGGAATGCGATAAAGCCTTTTTTTTTTTTTTTCAAAATCAAGCTTTAGAACAATGAAATGTCCTTGGTTGTGACAGAATGTAATATTTCTAAATAAAAAAAAGAACAATAAAAAGCTCATATCCAGTGGATTTAGCAGATAAATGATTTTTTTTAATTGCAGTTAATACTAGTTTGTTATTACTAGTTTTATGTACATCCCAACTACAAAAGAATATAATTTTATGAAAACGTTGTCTAAAAAGTATAAATAAATTACATTGTTTTTAATTTAGTAACTAAAAACCTAAATTGTTGACAATTATTATTATTTTTTTAACTTGAGGTATTTGTTTCCATGCTGACCATACTTCAACATGCTTGCTCAATCATTAGAAACAGTTGAATGGAATATGGCTGAAAA
Source organism: Nezara viridula (assembly GCA_928085145.1). NCBI lineage: Eukaryota > Metazoa > Arthropoda > Insecta > Hemiptera > Pentatomidae > Nezara > Nezara viridula. The sequence continues at coordinate 13,645,579 of OV725078.1, read as the reverse complement.
TGTTAATTCAAATTAGCAGTTCAAACGGTTGCTAATAATTTCCGGTAACTGTTAAATTAGAAACTTGAAGAAACGGAACTTATTACTAACAAGAATATAAATATTAATGTACCGTATGATATAAGAAAAAAATTCATTCCAAGAAACATGCTTCCTAAAAATAGCTTATAATATAATTTGTAGGAAAATTTGATTAAAGGCTTTATATTATATAATATATAGGCTGCAATAATAGGTCTTGGTCTTTACACCTTTGCAAGACCAAGAACGCCAACATTGTTGCAAGACCAAGACAAGAATAAGCCCTGCAAGAATTTTGCAACAAGGCTATTTTTTCAAACTGAGTATATTTTGAGATATAGTAAAGTGCTTTAACATTTTAACCTTGCCTTAAATCTGAACAGCTTTATTTTTCTGATTGAATTGTACCTCTGAGTATATACACACACACACTCACACACACACACACACACACACACATATATATATATATATATATATATAAACTTGACAGCAAAAAAAACGGCGCACCTCGTGTTTGTGTATAAATCCAGGTCCAATGTCTGTTTTAAATGAATTGTTGTTTCGAGATGGTTAGTATAGTCTTTCATAACAATAACACAGTATGATTACCTCAAGGTCCATTCGAATATGCGTAATTTTGACCCTGTTTATCTCTTAGTGTTGCATTTGCTGTTCTTCCCATAGTTCATCACTTGTCGTTTATTCAGTTGTCGTTCGCGCTAAGATCACATTTGTGTTTTGTTTTTTTTCAACTCATTTGTTCGATTGTTTTGTGCTTGTTCGGTTCTGAGGAATGGTTCTAACCACCGAAACAGTCGCCCAGATAGTCGGGTTGGTAGAAGATGGGAGAAGTCAACGTTATGTGGCTAGAACGTTAGGGCTACCAGAAACTACTGTTCGTCGGGCAGTCCAAAGGTACAGGGAGCCTGGTAGCTTCCAGAGGAGACCAGGATCAGGCCGACCGAGAGTGACAGTGCCCGCAGACGACCGATTTATTACGATGCAGGCTCTGCAAAACCACGTTCAGACGGCTGTAGAAACCACTCAGCGCCTTCGAATTGCCCGAATTGGGAATATTAGTGTTGATACAGTGCCTAGGCGGCTTGCTGAAGTTAACCTTCGATCGAGGGTCCCAGCTACTGCGATTCAACTCACCACAGCACATCGTACAGCTCGTCTTACATTTGCTCGGGAACACGCAGCTTGGTCAGAAGACGATGGGGGCATGTAATGTTTTCAGATGAGTCCAGGTTCTCATTATAGTTATTTCTTCAGATCGCCGTGTTAGAGTGTGGAGAAGGCCGGGACAGCGTTTTTGCACAGTGCAATATTTCTGAAGGGTGCCTTACGGTGGTGGGTCTGTAATTGTTTGGGGCGGAATCACTTCAGGAGCAAAAACCGATCTTCATAGTTTTTCCAAGAGGGAACTACTGCACTCAGGTACATTTCTGACATTCTGGAAGATTATGTAGTCCCATTCGCCCCATTCATCGGTGAAAATTTCATTTTTATGCACGATAACGACGCGCGGCCCCATGTTGCACATGTGGTACTGACTACCTCGAAGAGGTTGGTACACGCACCCTACAGTGGCCAGCCCGCAGCCCCGATCTCAATCCTATTGAACATCTATGGGACGAGCTAGGGAGGTGCATCCGAAGGCGTCCAAACCCTCCTTTGGACCTCCAAGGCCTCAGGACCGCAGTGGTAGCAGAATCGGACCAAATCGGGCAGGAAAAGGTTTCCAATTTAATCAGTAGCATGCCAAGAAGAATGCAGGCGGTGATACAAGCAAGGGGAGGCAACATACGATACTAAAAAAGTTTATCGTTAACTTTGCACCAATTTTTTAAGAAGAAGAATCAAATTAATTTTTCACAATATTCACGATGTGTAAGTAGTTTTTTTTGTATGGTTATTTTCTCTTTTTTTAATCTGCGCCCTACTATTCACTCATGGGATATGAGCTCAACTTGGCACGCCAAAAAAAAAACATCAACTAATTCGTTCGAGCTAAATAGGAAAAACAACAAAATATAGGGTGCGCCGATTTTTTTGCTGTCTAGTTTATATATATATATATATATATATATATAGGGTGTTTCAGGATTAAGTGGCCAAACTGCAAAAATGAACTAAGGACCTCAAAAAAATTTCCTCTGAAGGTATACAATAAATATATATTTTTTTTTTATTTCTTTATGACATTTACAACTGTATTACATAAATACATCAAGTAAATTTGGACATAATTGATATAATGACATGAATACACTTGCTGAGTAACTACCCAGTGGTAGCACTCTAATGATATGACTATATTAGGAGATCACGGGGCCATCTGCTTTTCAGACGCCTCGGAGGGTTATCAGGAATTGAAGATGAAGCAAGGTTAGAAACGAGAGGGTTGGGATGATTCTGAAGTTTATTATGGAAGGATAGGTATCTGGATTGGGCCAGATCTGAAACATAAGGAACATTAAGATCTTTATGGATAATTTTATTAGTGACAAAGTAAGGAGCATTGAGGATTTTACGAAGGATTTTGGATTGTAAGGATTGGATGCGAGAGGAATTCGATGGTTTAGTGGAGCCCCATAGCTCAACTCCGTAAGTCCAAATAGGTCTTATTATAGTCAAGTATATAAGTCTTTTGTAATTAATGGGAAGTTTAGAGCGTTTGTCTAGTAAGTGCTGAAGTAATCGGAAACGTCGAGCGGTTTCTTGTCGTTTCAGTCTAGTATGAGGATTCCAAGTTAGTCGTTTGTCCAGGTGGAGTCCTAGGTATCGGATTTGCTCAACAGGGATAAGTGGAGTATTGTTAAAGGAAACTGTAGGACAGGAAGTCGTTGGTTTACGACGAAGGGTAAAGGTAATTTGGTGGGATTTATTGGAGTTTATTTTAATTCTCCAGTTTTGACACCATTCTTCTAGATTTATGATGTGTGATTGAAGCATTTGGGATGCAATTGCTGGGTCATTGTTTACTGATAGGATACATGTGTCATCGGCATATGTGGTGATGACAGTGTTGGGACAGGTAGGGATGTCAGCTGTATAAACTGTATAGAGGATAGGACCTAGGATACTACCTTGAGGAACACCAGCAGACTGGGAAAAAAGGGATGAATAGGCGTTATTGTGATTTACTTTAAAGTATCTATCAGTAAGGTAGGAACGGATAATGAGGAAGTATGTAGGTGGTAGGAATTTTCGGAGTTTGTACAGCAGTCCCGGGTGCCAAACTCTATCAAACGCCTGTTCAACGTCGAGAAAGACTCCCGTACAGTACATTCCGCGCTCCAATGCAGAGGAGACTACGTCTACCACACGATGACATTGCTGTATAGTGGAATGGGAAGTTCGGAAACCAAATTGGTGATCTGGGATTATGTGTTTAGAATTTAGGATAGGGTACAGGCGTTTTAAGATGAGTTTTTCTAGGATTTTGCCCATGATGGGTAAAAGAGAGATAGGACGGTAAGAGGATGGGTATTCTGGTGGTTTTTTGGGTTTGTGGATCATTTTAACAATAGATCGTTTCCAAAGATCAGGAAAATATGTAGAACGGAGTACAGCATTATATATATAAGTAAGGAATAGGATGGCTTTTCGAGGAAGAAGTTTTAGGATCTGGGATGTAATTAGGTCATGTCCAGGAGCTTTACGGGAAGGTAATTTTTGAATGATGTTGGATATTTCTATGGGATGAAATGCTTTGGGTGGCAGAGACATTTGGAGAGGAATATCCAGTTCTGCTTCAATACAATTGATGTGAGTTGAATTAAGGATATCGGGATGTGGATTAAAAGTTTGGAAAAGATGTTGTCCAAATAGTTGGGCTTTTTCTTCGTCGGATTTGGACCAGGTTTGGGAATCAGTAAGTAGTGGGTGATTAAAGTCTTGAAACTTAAGAAGTTTTTTGGTGGTCATCCATAATGATTTGTCAGTGGTTGTAAGTTTTTCAGTAAAATTTAGTAAATTTTGAATTTTGTATTTTCTAATTTCTGATTTCAGTTTGTTAGTCAGTTGTGTGTAATGCGATTTATCTGTTGGGTATCTAGTCCTATGCCACTTCGATCTTGCTCTGCGTTTTTCCTGTAATAAGATGCGAATATGCTGTGGCAAGTTAGTATTTTGTGGGAAGTTAATCTTATTGATAAAGGTGTTATTATTTATACTGTCTGTTATTGATGATGTCAGTTTTTCTATGGCACCGTTAATGTCTTCTTTTGTTTTTAGCGGGATTTTGAGGTCTAGTTTGTTTTCCAAATCATCACGAAATTTGTCCCAGTTTACTCGTCCAGTGATCAGTTTAGGAAGTGATGGTTTAGGAGCAAAGTCAGAATGTAGTGAAAGCAGAACTGGACTATGGTCTGAAGAAAGGTCATCCAGGGATTTGATTATAGTTTGGGAGGAGGAAATCTGGGAGGTGATAAATATGTCCAGGATATCGGGACGTTTTTTGAGGGATGTTGGAAAATAAGTAGGATTCATGGGCGAGAGGATGGAATAATTGTTGGAAGAAGAAACTTGTGAAAGGGTATTACCACGGGAGTTGGATGATCGACAACCCCATCGTTGGTGTTTAGCATTGTAGTCTCCTCCAGCAATAAAGCGCGATCCGAGGGATTGTAAAAAGGATTCAAGTAGGCTGTACGAGAGGGAATTGCCAGGAGGACAGTATACAGCTGAAAGTGTTAGATGGAAAGGACGAGTTGAGAGGATTACAGAAGTTGACTGAATGGCATCTGTTGGAATAGAAGGAATAAGGGAATGGGGTAAAGATTTGTGGATAAGGATGCAAGAACCGGCGTGGGCAGTGTTGTCTGGGTGGTCAGATCTATAGGTGATGTAGTCACGTATGTAGAAATGTGTCCGTTGGGTGAAGTGAGTTTCTGTTAGGAGGGCAATGTCAATATAATTGTCATGGAGAAATATGTCTAGTTCGTCACGGTGGTTTTGCAGTCCATTAGCGTTCCATAAGAGAATAGCTAGGGACTTTGAGTTCATCGAGGGAAGCTAAGCGGGATTTCAGAAAGGAGTCTGGTTAGAAGGGTTATGAGCGGTTTGATAGTCTGTTGAAGATCTATCAGGAATGATGATAAGATAGTGTTGATGTCGAATGGTGTTTGGCTGGGAAGTGGGTTTGGATCAGGAGGTTGTGATGGGTAGGTTATGCGACTAGGAATGTTGGGTGGGGGATGGGCCCGTCGTGGGGTACGAGGAGGAGGAGGATCTAAATTCTGTTGGACTTGTGGAGGGGGGTTCATCCTGGGATTAGGAACGAATGGAGCTGGATGTGGATGCTCTGGCGGGAGTTTGACTCTTAAGGGTAAATGATGAGGAGGGATTTGCTGGCGAGGAGGTTGAGGCTGAGTATTAGGGATTTTGGGCTTGGATTGGAAGGCCTGAGGCGCCTGACGTTGAGGTTGCTTCTTACTGGTGGAAGACTGGGAGTGAGAATTTCTGAGATTCTGGTGAGGTGAGTCCTTAGCTGTAGAGATGGATGGTTGTTGTTGGATGACGAGGGAAGGTGAAGTCGGCAATGCTGGGAAAATATCCTGATTTTCAATTTCAGGTGGTTCAGTGTAAGTTTTCTGAGCAGATCCAAGATTTTTCACCGCTGAGTTTCGTGATCTTTGTTTGTAAAGATTTTTATATACTTCACATCCTCTGTAGCTCGCAGGATGGGCTTCGCCACAAAGGGCACACATCGCAGGCTCATCTCTTGGCTTCTGGCAAGTGTCTGAAGCGTGTAGGCCGGCACATTTAACGCACCTGACTTCGTGATAACAATAGGCCTTTGTATGGCCCAAGTTTTGACACTTAGTGCATTGTACAATTAGAGGCTTCTGTTTCGGTTCCTCAAAACGGACAATTGAGTAAACCAATCGTTGAACCTGGAATATTTCAACATTGGTTTTTGCTGGTTCCAGGTCTATAAAAAATAATGGTAGCGGATATCTTTCTCTAGGATGTAGTACAGGTGCTATGTGCCTGACATTATGACCGATTTCTTCGAGGCCCGATTTGATAGCAGATATGGGTGTGGTTGAATGTAGTCCTCTCAGGACCACTCGATACGCCTTTTCTTGTTTTAATTGGTAACAGTGGAAGTCGTAGTTATTGGTTGTTAAGAAATTGATTAGTTTTTTATAATTGTCTCTAGAATTAGTATTAATTTTGATGTCGTTCACTCTCGAGTAACATCGAAAATTTGGCTGTCCGATCAAATCTGCAATTTGTTGACCAAACGACATAAAGTTCTTAATTTTTGAAACAAATATTGGCGGCGGCTCAGGATCAGAAAAATCTTGAAGCTGCGGAGTCTTGTGAGATAGGTTGTTTTCTTGAATTGAATTTTTGCTTTCTGATGTTTTTGGTGCAGTTGGCTCTGATTGAGTGGCATTAGATTTGCTCCTAGTTCTCGGTGGAGATTTATCTTGTTCTGGTTGCTTATTTGATTTATTTTTCTTTTTTTTTTTATTAGGTGAGTTTTGTCCCGATCCGGGAACTGAGTTTCGGAGACGCTTTTGGAGTGTACGCCTTTTCAAATATTGCGAGTCGGTCTCGCTAATTTCCGAAAAGGGTGTCTCATCCTCCGTGTCTTCACATGATGTGTTCTTATCCAGATCCATCATGATAAGTGTTAGAGAAAATTAAGAAAAAGAAAAAAAAATATGTATATATATATATAAACCTAAATATTAAAATTAAAATTTATGAGATAACTTCTTAAACACTAAGCTATTTACAAAATTATTTACATAAATATATACAGATATAAAATAAAATATAAAATAATTCATTTCCAAAAAATAAATAATCAAAGAAAAAAATGAAATAAAAGAGTCTCTGGAAAGAAAAAAAAATATATATAAAGAAAAAAAAATGAAGTTAAATGTCTTGGATTCGAACTGAGAATAACACTGAAGAATGTTATTGTACACAGTGCCGAGCCTTGGCTTGAACTTATCGCAGATAAGGTAAAACCCGCAAGGGAATTACTAGCCACATGGGCTAACCAAACGAGCACTAATTTATAACTGTTTCATTGTTAATAAATAGTCACTCACCTGATCATATGTGAATATAAAAATATAAAACTATTAATATAGTCACTGTTGAAAAAGTCTTAGAGCAGTATTTTAAATAATAAGCACATTAGATCGTATCAAAGGCAGAGCGACGTGTAACTTGAATTGCACTAGCGGCCATGACACTTGCTACTTTTACAATAAATATAACCTATTTATTTGTTCTAACTACTTTTTTAATTAAATTTAAACATTGACATTGATATTAAATGTTGTTCAATCAATCAAGTGATTTCCTTGAGCATTAAGACAGGCTCGGCATTTATCTTCAATAGCAGCAGTGGCAGAACGGCACTATATATGTGTAATTGTTAAGATTTAATTATCACAAGACTTAATTGTCCTTTTTTCTGAGCAATTAAGGTCATGGATCGTAACATGTAACCATCGATCGTAACTGGATAAAACATATCCAGTGCCGTTCTGCCACTGCTACTGTTGAAGAAACATACTGTCTGTCTTAATGTTCAACGAAATTACTTTGAGCACAGTTAATATGAATTTTAATGTTTGCATTTAATTAATAAATTAGTTAAAATAAATAAATAATAATAATAAGGCTTAGCGAACCCGAAGGTTCGATGCCGACACCACCAATCGCTTGTTACACATCTCCCTCCACCGTTCGCCGTCCAAACCCAGTCCCTTCAGATCGGCTTTAATGCAATCTTCCCACCTTCGCTTCGGTCTACCCCTCGGACGCTTACCATTCGGCACAGCAAATATTAACCTTTTAGGAATTCTCTCGTTACTAAGCCCAACAACTTTACAAGCCCATTTGATTCGCCGCGATGAAATTACCTCAATTATATTACCCGGATACAGCTCACGCAATTCGGCGTTGTGTAACCGTCTGAACTCTCCGGTTAACTCATCCTTCTTCGGTCCGAATATTCTACGCAATACTTTATTTTCAAAAACCTTAAGACGCTGCTCATCCCTTAATGTAAGCGGCCAAGTTTCGCATCCATAAAGAACTGTAGGCAAGATAATTGTTTTATAGATTCTAATTTTTAAGTTCCGGGACAAGAGGCGCGAACTAAGTAGTTTTGTCACAGAAAAATAACAAGCATTTCCCGCCTTCAGTCTAACCTTAATCTCTTCTTCAATTTCGTTTTTTCTAGTTATCGTAGAACCTAGATACCTAAATTTATCTACCTGTTCAAACATATTACCATCTATATCGATATCACCAGTAGTATCGCCATTTTTGCAGCTAACCATATATTTTGTTTTATCCACGTTTATTTCGAGTCCTAGTTCTTTCCCGGCTTTCATTAACGTTGTCGTATTTAGTTTTATAGTTTCAACGTCTTCGCTTAACAGTACCAGATCATCAGCATAGCCCAGCACGGATGTTGTCCCGCCCAGATCCAACCCTTTCTCGGTTCGCATTACCTCCCTAATGGCATGTTCTAATGCCAAATTGAACAGGACAGGCGAAAGAGAATCCCCCTGTTTTAAGCCCGAACGAACCTCAAATTTTTCGGACAAATTATTACCGATTCTAACTTTATTGAGTGTCTCCGTCAAGCACATCCTGACTAGATTTACTAGTTTTTTTGGAATCCCCTGCTCGATTAGAATATTATACAGTTTCTGGCGGTCAATAGAATCGTAAGCCTTTTTAAAATCTATATACAGCTGGTGAACAATACCGTTATACTCCAATTTTTTCTCTAATATTTGCCGTAAAGAAAATATTTGATCAATAGTCGAACGATTCCGTCTAAATCCGCATTGGTAGTCTCCGATAATTTCCTCGGCGTATTCCGTGATTCGACTGGTTAAGATTAAAGTGAATATTTTATAACATACCGGAAGGAGTGAAATTCCTCGATAGTTATTACAATCCGTCCTCGGACCCTTTTTGTGAATCGGAATAAGAATAGATTCTTTCCATTCTTCAGGTAATTTCTCGTTCACCCAGATCTTTTTAACCAACCGATGTATTTTAGAAACTCCAGCTTCCCCGCATGCCTTAATTAGTTCAGTAGGAATATTATCGATTCCCGCTGCTTTATATGATTTTAATTTTCCGATAGCTACTTCAACTTCCTCTTTACTTGGTCCTTCTATTAACGGTTCAGCACTCTGGTACTCAGAAGGAGGACACAGATCATAATTTCCCGTATTTAATATATTGTCAAAGTGGTCCTTAAACTTATTCAATATGTCAACCGGATCGGTCAGAATATTGTTATTATCATCCCTAATTCCAGACGTTACGGGCCCTACATATTTACGTGATCTGTTTATACCTTTGTACATGTCTCTTACGTTATTTTCGATTCTATTAGTTTCTATTTCAATTATTTTATTTTTAAGATACTCCCTTTTTTTATTTTTGAGCAATTTTGTCGTTTCGTTCTTTGAGATTCGGAAGTATTCCAGATTGTCTTCGCTAGGATTATTTAGAGCTTTTAATTTAGCGGCTTTTCTTTTTTCGCACATGTTTAAGCAATCTTCATCAAACCACGGTTTGTTATTCTTATTTTCCTTTTTTCCTAGACACGAGTTACCGACCGCTTTAATATTATCCCTGATCTCTACCCATAACTTGTCAATATCCTCGTGGTCCTCGTCAGGAAGCTCTAAAGCTTCAAACCTATTCTTAACATCTAGCTCGAATTGGTTTCTAATTGATGGATTTTTTAATTTTTCCAAATTAAAATTCTCAAAATCGAAACGGTTTTCTTTTCTCTTTTTTATATTAAGTTTTTGTCGAAGTTTCGCGATTACTAATTCATGATCCGACCCACATTCTGCTCCGCGATAAGACCGTACATTGATTATACTGCTTTGCCAGCTGTGTTGTATCAAGACATGATCGATTTGATTTCGTGTTTGCGAATCCGGTGATGTCCAAGTATATTTATGAATATCCTTATGTTTAAACGTCGTACTTTTAATTATCAGGTTTTTCGAGATGGCAAAGTTTATCAGACGGATCCCATTATCATTACTATATTCGTGCAAACTTTCTTTACCAATCGTCGGAATATAAACTTCTTCCCTTCCTACCTTTGCGTTCGCGTCACCTACAATTATTTTCATGTAGTTTCGCGGTAGTTTATCATAAACCCATTCGAGTTTATCGTAAAATTCACTTTTGACTTCATCGTCACTGTCTTCGGTCGGACAATGTATGTTTATTAATGCGATTTTAAACCAACGTCCCTGAAATATAGCTACCGAAATTCTATCACTAAAGAATTGTACGTCCCTCAAAGCGGATAGTAATCTACTCCTAATTAGAAACCCGGTACCTAAACAATGATTCCCGCTTCCTCCGTACCAAATAGTGTACTTTCCTTCCCTCATCGAGCCCTCCCCTGGCCAGCGAACCTCTTGCAGAGCCACGACATCTAAATTGTACCCATTTACCTCATTCGCGACCGATTTTAGCCCCCCTGCTGTGTTTAAACTCCTTACGTTCCACGTACCAATATTTAAATCCCTATATTTCAACTTGCGCCATGAATCCCCTAAAGCAGTCCCCACCCGGAGACCCGAACGGGGGACTAGTTTACCTCCGGATAATGAGCGTTTTACCTTAGGGAGATCCATGACTTTTTGTGGTGTTTGGTGAACTAAAGATATGTGAGTAGGGCGTTCAATCCTACGTCACACCCTCCAGCAAGTCAGGTGGGCCCCTACCTCCAGCAAGTCTGGAGGTCCCCTCCCTCCATCAAGTCTGGAGGTCCCCTCCCTCCAGCAAGTCTGGAGGGCCCCTCTCATTGTTGGTCAGCGAGTCCATCGGACTTAGCCGGGAGGAACTTCCAAGGAATTTCCCCTGACCATCCCCACATCCGCCACCCGTGGGACGCTCCCCATACGCGGTAATGAGCCCGCGCGAGGCTTCTATATTTAGTAACATCTAAAAATACATAATAAGTTAATTAATTACAGTACTTACCCCCATGTCTATATTTATAGCACGAAAAGCAGGTAAGGGGTTCAAGTTGGTACAGTCTGATTTTAATTGAAACTAAATCTAATAACAGTCTATCCGGGAGTTCACTTTTTAAAAATATCACGATCAATAATGGAGTAGGTTTATTCTCATTATTTATTTTTATAAATTCTTTTAACCTTAACCACTCCTTAAGTTTGGAAACTATTTCATCATCGAAACAGTTCAATAATTGAAGGACGTACACGACACTGACAAATTCCTTGTGTATGGACACTTCAAAACACACTTCAAGGGGTTAGTCTAACTCAAATTCAGCGATACAAATGGAAGAATTTGTAGGACACAAATATGATTGAATTTGTGGTGAAAAAAATCCAGTACATATTTATGGATTTTAAAGGTAACAGCTCCCTCCCTGACATATTATTGGTGCACATAACCGCTCATCCCCCAAATAGTAGCCGCTCCACCTGGAGCATTTGGTCGCAAAATACCGCCTGCGTACCTTACCTTAGTGGGCACTCAAAATTAAATAATAGTTTAGTACCTCGTAAGCTCAGATGCAATTTGAAAAAAGGCCAATTGAAATCATTTTTCCCAACTCACCTATACAGCCATTACTCCTGAAACCATTAAGAAGAGTGTGGATGCATGCTGTCAATACGAATTGAAGATTTCTATTCAGTTTATTCATTTGGAAATATATTCGGTTGAGATCCCGTCTTTTAAGTCTAGTATGTTATTCTGTGGGCCAGATATCCCTACCGTGCACCCTCCCTCCCCCTTCCCTCCCACCACATCTCTATATATTGTAAATCGTTGTGTTCCTTGTAACTATTTAATAAAAAAAAACCAATGTTACGACAAAAAAAAGTGAACACACTGTCTCAAAATTGCGTCCAAACATGGCTAATTGACCAATTTGATTTTAGTTACTTTTTTGGTCACTGAGAATCAGCATTTGGCTAAGCTTCGTCATAGTTGGTCTTTTATTTAAGCTGAATAGTCAGAAATTAATAAAATATGAAAAAATATTAAAAAATAAATGGCTTAAGTTGAAAATCAAGTGTTGTTTGTAATTAAACAGCCCAAAATAACGCAAAACGTGCTGAAATAAAACATCTGGAGAATATATTTTTCTTTTTCAAACACTCATTACTTTTTAAAATATTTTAAGCAGTTCCGTAGAAAATGCACCTAAGCGGTAGAACAGCGGTTGGGCGTTAGCGAACTAATTTTTCAACTAGCTAACGTTCAGCTAAACAGCTAAAATTTGCTGCGATATATATGAAGCTAATTTAGCATCTAACTGTAGCAACTTTACAGATAAATTAGCTTTTAGTGGAAACAAACATCTAACTGTTAGCTATAGCTAAATTAACTATTAACTTAACTAAAAGACACTGAAGATCAATTTAAGTATTTCATTTCATTAATTGATATTAGGATCGACTATAATGTAATCGGGGCAGCTTTTTATGAAAATTCTATAGGATTCGAATTTGTTCCCCCTCCCCCTCGCAGCATGTTTTTTTAACTTTTCTGATTTAATCTATACCAGGGTCGATTATTAGGTTTTGGGGTGCGCTTTTTATGAAAATAATGATTTGAGATAGGGTCACCGAGCAATGACTTTTTATATCTTTTAGGATTTAATTTATACATGGATCGACTTTTACGTTTTGGGGGGAGCTTTTTAGGAAAATAATGTCGGATTTGAGATGAAACCTCCTCAAAATCTAATAGTCGGCCATGATAGCGATTAAATCCTAAAACTTATCAAAAGTATGTTAACTTAACTGCTATAAAACAGTTAGAAGCTAAATTAGCTTCATATATAGCGCCGCTAATTTTAGCTGTTTAGCTGAACGTTAGCTAGTTAAAAGTTCTTCTTTTACAGTAACCGGAACCGATTGTTTGGATTTGGTATCAAAATGAGGCAAAACGCGAGATTGAACCCAAAAATTGGAAAAATACATTATGCGAACGAGAAAGGAAGCGCCAAAATCTAGAAAATGAAAACTAGGATCAGTATATATTATATGGCTAAACGAATGTATAGTAGACAGATGAACAAAGTATTTCATGATGCTGCTAAAAGGGGATCAAATGCTGGAGTAGTTTGGATGATATAAAGGGGACGATGCAGGTTTATTATGGTAAAGACAATTTAATCAGCAAGAAAGATTTTTTGGAAGCAATAGGCAAGTCAACAGGTCTGGGTGAAGTAAATGAGGCTTATTATGGCGAAAACAACTTTATTTTCGATTGCTACTGGGTTGCACATTGGGACATGAAGTAGCACCTGAAGTTGCGCATTGGGACTATCTTCGCTTTGAAGCAGATGATAGAGAAAAACCAATCGAGAAAGGGAAATAGCTCTTTTTCTGTTTAGTGCATTTACAAAATATTTTTCAAGGAATCTGAAAGGAAAACCAGCTTTTCTGCTAGATATCAGTACAATCCAAAGTATGAGGCACTTAGCAGATAGAGAGCTATTTTCCTTTCTTGATGAACTTCTCTATAACCTGCCTTAATGTGAAGTCAGTCCCAATTTGCAACTTCTGTTCTAATGTGCAACTTGAGTTTCTCAATCCATATCGCTTCTTGCAATCGCTTAATTGCAATCGACAATATTTCTTATTCTAGCTTCTTGAAGATTCTTGAGTAGAGTTTCTTTAGTACACTAAACTGGAATGAATCTCTATGGGTATTACATTTCCTAGTATCTCCTTTCATGTAAAGGGACAAAACTACAGTCCTTTCTTATCATTTGCTAACACATTTGATGCCTATCTACGCGAAGCATTTCGGGTTACCTCCGCCAGACTAGCTGACTTGATAATTGCTTCAAAAAAATCTTTCTTGCTGATAAAATGATCTTCACCATAATAAACCTGCTTCGTCCCCGTTATATCATCCAAACTGCTCCAGCATTTGACCCCCTTTTAGCAGCATCTTGAAATATTCTGTTTATCTGTCTACTATATATTCCTTAAACCATATAATGTATACTTATCCTTGTTTTCTTTTTGGAGATTTCGGCACTTTCATTCTAGTTCACATAGTGTATTTTTCCAATGTTTGGGTTAAATTTCGCGTTTTCCCTCATTTCGCGTTTTCCCCAGACCAAATACTAACAATCAGTTCCTGTTACCTAGAAGAATTTATAGCTTCGCCCTTTTCATATTTCTTTGTACATAAAGAATAATGCATTCAATAGTTAAACTTCCTATTCTTTTATGATATGGTCCAACTTTCCAACAAAATAAAGGAAATAAAAATTATTTTTTTTATTAGGGATATATGTATTCTATTAAACAACCCATCAACTATTCATTATATGTTGATCAGATTAGGTATTTATTTTTTAGTTTATTAAACAAGTATTAATATCACTCATTTCCTGGGAAGTATATACAATTTAAATTACCACCAAAGATCAATAAATATACAAAACAAAGTGTTAAATTGCAAACGTTAAATAAAAATTTCACGTGTAAAATAAAACGTTGAATAAAGATATTCAACAAAGTATTTTTGAATTAAGTTTCACTATTATAATGATATCATTTTTACAATAAAGGCCGTTTTAAACGACCTGCGTATAGGATAAATTTAAATTTATCGTATACTAACGGAAGTTAAATTTAAAAAAAGAAAGTTATAATAAGTCTTTAAAATTTTTTAAATTTTTTTTTGACAATTAAATTATTACAAATATATATTTATTTATTGAAAAATATTACAATCTGTCTCTAGGACATTTATAATAGAGTTCACAGATCACATTCACACTCTATGTACAATAAATAAAATAAATTAAATATTTTTTCGTGAATAAAATCAATATAATGTACCAAAAACGTTATTATAGAACTATAACTTTTATTTATGAGTACTGAGTGGTGTGGTGGAGGCCTGATGGCACCGACGCCAGTACCGCTGAAGTACATTTTCTACGAAACTCCTTCAAATATTTTAAAAAGTAATCCGTGTTTTAGAAAGGAAAATATATTCTCCAGATATTTTAATTTAGCACGTTTTGCGTTATTGTTATTGTTGATGATTAAAAACGACACTTGATTTTCAACTTGAAATTTTTTTTGTTAAAAAAGTTGAATTTACTGGTGTTTTTTATTGCCTAAGCCAATTATTTGTTAATATTTTATCATGGTTTATTATTTTCTGGCTATTTAACTTTAATAGAAGACCAACTGTGACAAAATTAAGCAAAATGCTGATTCTCAGTAACAAATAAACTAACTATAGTCAAAGTCGTCAATTCGTCATGTTTGGACGCCATTTCTTTGCTGTGCTTTAACTTTTTTTTGTGGAACGTTGGCTTTTTTTTTATTAAATTGTTACAAGGAACACAACGATATGCAACAATTTATAGGGATGTGGCGGTGGGTTGTGGGGAAGGTGCACGGTAGGGGGGTCTGGCCATGTATGTGGGTATGTATATGTTCCACCTTAATCTTCGGTCTAATAGAAAATCAACATTACAGACTCCACCTAAAAAAAGGAAACTGGATGGAATTAAAATGAATTGGTGGACATGAATAACGTCGGAATGCAATGGTAATGTGAATATGTTTGGATTTGTTTACTTTAATACGACATGTTTTGGGGCAGTGTTCCATCAGGGAGAAGTGCCTTTGTAGACTTAAGGATACTTTTTTGGGATTTAAACTGGATGATAGGATTACGGTGGCATCACCGATTGTTGCAAGAAGGTATCGACGTGTGCAGGAATGTGTTCTGTGGAATACTGTTCCACAGAATTTTCCGAAAGCAGCGATCGCAAAGGAATGATCGAAGAACTTGGTATTATAACTGCATTAGATGGATTTTAAGCGTGAAGAGCAATCTAGCGTGCGATGCCCGTTTGAACGCCTGTGTAGACCCGAAGAGTATTGCTTCTTTTATAGGGCTGATGAAATATGATCAACAATTCGGAGTCTGTTGGACAGTGGAATGTTGTGAGCGAAAACCAAACTGATTGGAAAGAAGGTTTTGGGATTCTATGATGGGTAGGATTCGTTTCGAAAGGGTCTTTTCAACAATTTTTGAAAGAATTGAAAATTAGCTAATTGGTTTATAGGATGTCAAGCTGTTGAAAGGTTTGTTTGGTTTTAAGAAAATGATAATAAATGAACCGAAAAATTGAATTTGTTGGGAAAGACTAACTATAATTTTCAGCCGAGACACTTCATTTAGTGCTTTAATAAAAGAAGAAAACATGTAGTCTCAGTGAGTTTTCTAAAGTACCTAAATAAATTTATAAATTTAACTACAACTATTAAATAAGTTAATGCCTTTGTATTAATTCTGTAAAGTAGTCAAATATTGGTAATAGCATTGAATATTATAAATAAATATTTTTTAACAATTCATGTGGTGTAAAATCATTGTGGGCCTAACCCATTAAGCCTATCACCCGGCGGGGACCCCATGCACAGGCCGATATACGGGGGGGGGAGGGGCATTCCGGCTGAAGCTCTCCCCCCCTCCCCCAATTGGTAAAATATAACCATGTTTTATAGAAAAAAATATTAAAAACTATTTCTCAAAGTATTATTGTTCGTGTAATTACATTTAACAGAACTTCAAGAGTCACTTAAACACCATGCCGTATAGGTTAGTTAGTTTCTTTATTTATTTTATTTTTTTCACTGTGTGAATGTAATTTCTGAACTCTATTATAAGTGTCCTTAACTGACAAAGATTGTAATATTTCTCAATAAATGAAATTAAATTTTTTTTTCTTCCGGGCTAACCTTCTGTAAGACGGGTGCCAGGAAAAATAATGAATAATTACTGAGCTTCTACGAGTATATTATGTTCAACAATATACGTATTATGTTCAACATGCATGGAACTATATAAGCTAAATTACTAACTACACTAATATAATTATATTACATAACACTAAATATAATTGAACTCCTAATAAAACAATCTATCAAAATAATGTGCATATAAATAACTAAAATAACAATAACAACATGCGCATGTTAGCTAGATATATTTCTATATAATGATACTTAATAGTTAGCTCGAGAAATAAATATGATTAAACATTAACACAAGCAATAAATAGTTTAACTCCCAACCAGACGTCAGCCTCCAGAACATATCTTATTCTTTGGCGTCCTAGCAATATATCCCCACTGAAAAGAAACAACTATATAATTTCTTTATGTCAATCGATTCATAAGGTCGATAGGAAATCGATAATGATAATGACCCCTCATTACTGAACTACACAAGGTAGTTCAGTTTGCATGTGAAAGGTATCAGTAAATGTGTTACCTGCTTGTGGTGATTTATCCTAACAAAGGTGTATTCTTCTATTGGCTTCTTTATCACAGAATGTAGTGCTAACATGGCAGACATTCACTAGTGCTAACTTTCACCATTTTTCGAACCTTAATACGGTTTTCTCAACTCACTATTGCCACCGGTCATAGTTCGCAGTTCCAATCCCCCTCCCCCTCAGACCCCTCTCTCCCAAAAATTAAATCCTGGATCCGCTAGCGCCCCCATGGCAATATCGGACCTTAATTTCACCACTTTTGTGATGATTGTTATGTCTAGCTTGTTTAATAGGTTTTTGGTAATCCCATTTTCGGCTGTTAATCAATTGTCTATTTTGGCTCTTGGCTCGTTGTTGATGTTCAGTCCTCAATTATTTAATTTAACACAACAAGTAGTTTTGTAATATTTATTAAATTTAGGAATGATCTAATAATAGAATGTTTATTTACATAATCCTATAGCAAATATAAATAAATTGAAAGGTAATATACCGATTTAAAAATGATAAGGGAAATTATACTAGATATAATTCAGATGTATTTTTATATCGGTATAAGTACACTGTAAATTTTATATTAGTAAAAATATTGTGAATAACAGTTGATCATGAAA
The DNA here is from genome assembly GCA_928085145.1 of Nezara viridula. Taxonomy (NCBI): domain Eukaryota; kingdom Metazoa; phylum Arthropoda; class Insecta; order Hemiptera; family Pentatomidae; genus Nezara; species Nezara viridula. The sequence goes on along the minus strand of OV725078.1, from coordinate 13,627,600 downwards.
AGCTTATTAAGAAAACAAAATGCAAAAAACATGTAATTTTTTGTAGGAAGAAGTACGAAACTCCCTTTTAATATATGTAAATACCGAATATGTTTATTTTCTTCTTTCTCCGAAAACATGTTTTCGGTGAATTTTAAAGGGTAAAGTATTCCTTTTGAATACATTTTTCGTATCATAATATTTTCTAAAATTATTAAGATAATTATCACAACATATAATTATCTGATGAATTCTATTGTGACTTTAATATTCCATTTAAGCTCCCCATTCTCATACAGACGTTATGAATATTAGTATTTAAAGATAATAAATCATTTTATTTTCTTAAATAATTCAAACTATATGACGAATTTCAAAAGATAAATAATATATATATCAAATTTTTAAGATACAGAAACAAAGATAAAATGTTTCAGAAAACAATAAAACATTAAGTTGGCTATGGTTTGCTGCGGTAGTTGCCAGCTTCAAATTAGCAACAGCCAATGTCAACGTCATTTGCATTCTCTAATTGAACCTCCGACGGACACGTCATCAATACTGGTATGATAAAAATCAATATACGAGTGCATCAAACACATTAATAATCATAAATCATAAAATATCATAAATCATCATTAATAATAATAATAATAATATACATTATATATATATATATATATATATATATATATATATATATACTGTATAATACTGCATTTATTAATATAAGTCAATAAATATAAAATTATATAACATAATATACTTATATTTGAATATATTTATGTCAAGGCCGAGAAACACGAACATGACGTCAAAATTAGAAAATTTCCACGAAAAACAGAAAATTCCTGTATCTTTGTTTAAACCTGGGAATTTTTAAAGTTTATAATAAATTAACTTCGAAAATGATAAATACCACTTGAAATGTATGATTTTAGATAACTATTTATAAATAAAGTCTATATTACTACATACGTTATTTTATTTTTATTTTAAAAACACAGAATATAGTTATAATATATTTATATGTAATCATTAAAAAAATATAGCGTTTATCATTTATAAATATTCATTTTACAATAGATCTTATGGAATATTAAATCTTTTATTTTATTTTTATTACAATAACATTTTAAACTTCATCGGTAATGATATTTTTAACACAATCGATACTTCTTCACATTCTCAAATGAATAAAATACACATTTTATTTCATAAAAAAAGAAACTTTATTCATAAAAACATTTCTGAAACATACATTGAACATGAAGGAAGAACTGAAGTTTATTCAGAATAAGTGGAATCAAGAGAGAGATAGTATTTATTGAAAGCAGTGCTGCCCTACTACGCAGGGTTGTTTTACACGCAGCATACCGATCAATCTATTTGGACATAATTTATACATTACATTATTCTATTACTACATATATATATATATATATATATATATATATATATATATATATATATATTTATATTTTCCTTCTTTTCCTTAATCATTATAATAATAGTTTTATAAAATATAAACTAATAACTACACAAATCCCAATAAACTACCCAATTAAATGCTAAGAATCCAACACTAAATCGCACACACATATATCCACTACTATCGACAAAAAGACAAGACAATTACAACTTAAAATAGAATAAATAAATGATAAAAACATCCTCAATTCATGGTAAATAACTATATAAGTGATGGTGAATGATTCCCAGGAAGTCCTGGATAATATTCTCCTCTAATATCGCAAGCACCCCAACATCAACACCTAGTTCCTCGAGGAAGCTCCTTGTTCTTTTGGGAATCGTTCCGTGAGAGCCAAACCAGAGGCTTCTCACGGTGAACTCTCTCTCTCTGAAGGTCTCGCGGACTTTCTCTTTTAGAAAAGGGATAGATTTATCATAGATGTTTCTCTTTTCCCTTTCCGTTTCACCCGCCTGATCGAGGTCATTGCTGTAAGTAGAGTCCAAGATCAGCTCCGTCCCTCCTGTCATGGGAAATGCAACTATGTCAGCATATCTTGTAGAGCCTTCGCTGTCGATGCAATAGGCCTCGTCAAAGCAGGTGAATTATTTTTGTCTAAGGAGCCTCATCAACTCGAAGTTGACCCTATGGTGCCGTCGTGTTATGAGGAGGGACTTGTTGGGACATTTTCCCAGCACATGGGCTGGTGTTTCAGACTCTGCCGCATTTGCGACAGAGGGACCCAACTTCCTTTAACTGTCCACTGGCTCCTAGGAGTTTCTGGCATATATACTTATTAGCTTTCGGGGTCTCTTTAAAATGCCTTACTCCTTGTCAAAAATGTCACCTGCAACTGGCCCATTCTTCAAAAGCATTTTCTTTCAGCGACTGTCGTAGAGCTCTCACACTTCGGTGGCCCTAATCTACACTCAGTCTCTCCCCACATTCGGCAATTTCAGCGGCATAATCAAATGTAGACTGGAACAGGGCATCCGGCACATTGGATAGTACGGGCAATGGACCAATGTTGCAAAAGAGCCTCTCATTGACAGCTGATCTCAATCTGCGATACCTCCTAGGTGCATACAACATCGCCGTTAATGTATTAGCGGGGAGATCGATATTGGCCTTGATACTTCTGATATTGGTATCAATTCCCTCCAATATCGCAGGACGTATGTTGGTGAGGGGCTCCGTCTGAAGAGAGTAGGTAAGCCCCGGGAACACTTATTGGTTGACAATGTTGATCTTCTGTTCCGGTTTAAGAAGGCATGAGCTAATCAATGTTTCCAATTTTTTGTTCAATTTGGTCACCATTTCCTCATTTATTACTAGCACTCCCGAGAACGTGCACCCCAAATACTTTATTAAATCACCAGCCTTTGTTGATTCAATAATTTCTCCGTTCTCTAGGCAAAACTCTGTTTCTTGCTGCTCTCCTTTATCGATTAGAAAGCCCATGTTTTTTTGTGTATTTATAGCTAAACCAATCACAGCAAGGGTCCTCTGCACCTCGTTGATAATCCTCTCTGCAGCACCCTTGCCACGCGCTGTAACAGCCTGGTCGTCCGCGAAACCAGTAAGGACCACACATTCTTGGTCACTGGCTAGTTTATAACCATAGTGGTTGGAAAATTCTTGTTCACACAGGTCGCGGTATAGGTGATTTATAGCCAGGTTGAATAGCGAGGGCGACAATGGTCCGCCTAGATAGATAGTGGACTCAGAGTGGGCTCAGAATCCAATCTTAATTTGGTTTGTCCGCAGGAGAGTTGCAATCATATACTTGAAGCCCGGTGACACTCCTCTTGCCTCTAGTGAACTGATTATATGATCGTGACCAACGTTGTCAAAAGCGCCTACGACATCAAGAAATTCCACAGGGCAATCATTATTTCTGTTCTTGGCATCTTTTATGATCGCGTCGACTATTCTTGCACTCACATGTGCTCCCGGTAGGCCCCTGATGAAACCTTTCTGATTTTTGCTGAAGGTGGTCTGTTTTCTTAGTTCACGGTCCAGAACCTTCTCAATGATTCCCCGCACAATTGAATATATGGTAATAGGTCTCCATGTAGATACTGTTAGCATTTCCTTTTCATTTGTAGATCATGATTGTGTGACCTTGACTTCGAGGCTCTGGTACGTGAGCCACCCTCAGCATAATTTCCGCATTTGTCTTAATCATATGAGATATATCAAAGTATTTAATCGTGCGGATCAAAACTACGTCCGGCTCCGGCGACGTGTCCAACGACGTTGATTTAATGTTTTTTTTTGCCACTTGGACATCTATAGATTTTAAATTTGGCGTCGGGGCGCAATTCTCGTAATCCGCACTTTTGCAGAGATTTTTTTTCTCCAGGAGACCTCTGAAGTGGCCTTCGATCTCGGCTACCTTCAGAGGGCACTGCTTAGGAGCGTCGGCGTTCATAATGTTCTGAACTACTTTCTTCCTTCTATTATAATAATTATATTGAGCTACCTCATGTTGGTACTGCTCTTGCCGACGACTCCTATCCGCCTTGTTGGCCCTCTGTGGATTCGACAATTTTCCCGCACCCTCGCCTGCCATATAGGTTTTATTCTTCTTAGTTCATAAAATTTAACGGCAGGGTGTTGTGGACCAGACAATTCTTCATTAATGTTTTTTTTTTAAATTTTAGAACGCTGCCCACTGCTTCGTCGAGTTCCACATTGACAATTTCTGGAAGGTAGCCGACCATTTGATTATTTCTTTTTTTACTCCCTCTTCCTCTTACCCTCCATTTTTCACATTCTTTATTATTAATTAAGCTCCTGATTCCCGCGCCATTTGCCTCTCTGGGATGTTTCTTAGCTATTCTGAGACCTTCATCATCCTTGAAACTCAGTCCACAATTGGGGCATACCTTGTCATTAACCTTTGAGGAAGGGTCTTCTTTCCTCTCTTTTATCTCCCCACCAGGCTCTCCGGATGCCTGTGCTGGTTTAGGAAAACTAGGAAATGCTTTATAAATTGATATTGTATTGCCCAATCTTTGGCCATCTTCGTCCTACCACTCCACCTAGACGAACTTTTTATCAATGCCTCCTGCGGCAGCCACAGACATCACAGAGGCCACTACTGCTTCATGGACTGGGCTTCCTGATCTCAGAACCCATACCCTCTGACCTATATCAACTATTTAAAAATTATTTGGATTTACGTCCATATCTTTTTATGTTTATAATATGATTATAACCTATATTATAATATACAAATAAGTTTACATTACGCTTCTAAGTTAAAAAAAAATAAGTTACTGAATTAATTATAAATATATAAATAGATAAAATAATGTTAGTGTTAAAATTAAATAAATAGATTAAAATTACATGTACAAATTAAGTTTCAGTAGGTTAAAATTGATGAATAGATTAAAAAAAAAATTTTAATTATATATGTGGATAAAAAGTACTGATCTACCCAATCCTAAATATTGTGTTTGATCATTTGCTCAGCTTATTAACAGTCAATGTTTAGCATTGTAGTAGTGAACAACTCACTCTACTAGCTCTTCATTCAGATAAGCTAAATCATTTAATTTCTTATATAACTATTTTTTTTATCATATTTTAATAAATATAACGATATTTATATATTTTTTCGCTTATTTTCATTATCTATTTTCTTTATTTTTTTCTTATATTTAGTTTATTGCAAAAAGTCGCCCAGTATATTTTTGATATAGGTTATCTTTCATATATATTTTAGTGAATTTTCACATGGTTGTTGATACAAAATAATTATAAGTGTATGAAAATGACACAAATCCTTTTATATACCAAGTATAGTTTAATAAAACGAAAAAAGTTCTGATTTCATAATGGGAAAATTCTTCAAAGTTCTAATTAAGTTAGGTTATAAAATGTCACTTAATGACTTTTTGCAATAAACCCACACTCCACTAAATCTTCTCTTATATTTTTATTGTACTCCTTCTTTCTATGAGGAATCCCATATATCTAAATAGCACCAGGCTAAACGAAAACGATCTCGGTCGTCTCAAATTTGGACCCGAATGTATGTATGGACCCATCCAAATTAGACCGTATTCTTTTATTATAGAAAGAACAGACGATCAAAACTTTCAGAAAGTATACACATTCTTAATAAGCAAATTTATTGAAGGTTAGCTGGGAGACTTGAAGCAATAAAAAAAATAAATAAAAATTGACTCGCTACTGATTTGTGTTAAAAACGGAAAACAATCCGAAGAGTTATTAAAATGTAAACATTTTGGTGGCCAATTCCCAGGTATCAATGCACTAAATTACAGTAGGGGTGTAATTCGTTTTTACGATCTCCAATTTTTAGAAATCGAAGAAAACAAAACATAACAATCTTCAAAAATTAATGACATAATCCGTATCAAAATTTGAAGAAAAAAAGTTAACCAGATATAAAAAAATAACTATCCCAACACTGAGAATTCCGGAAAAAATAAACGTAGGGCTTCATAGGGTCAAAGTACAGAACTATATCCCTTTTACGATATAGATACGATAACCGCCTAAAGTAAGAACATCCTACCAATGTTAGTAAACAACAAATCATATGTATACAGTGCCGAGAGGCGCTGTATGCCGGTAAACGAGATCACGTAGTTAAGATGAAAGCTACTAGAGATAGCTAATAAAACATACAGCCAATTTTACATCCAGACCCTCCTGTTCAATTCTACATGAGTAATTGTGGAGGGCCCCTCTCATTGTTGGTAAGTCGGTCCATCGGACTTAGCCAGGAGGAACTTCCGAGCAATTCCCTTTTACCATCACATCTGCCACCCGTGGGCAGCTTCCTACGTGTTAATGAGTCCGCGAGAGTTATTTATTATAAAAAAATTAAATGATTGGTTCAGTATGGAACCTTTACTGTATTATTTATATACTTTATTTTATAATTAAAGTTTCTCCTGAACGTACAAATAAAAGTAATAAAGAAAATATTGTAAATTAAGAATGGCTGTTGATTATATTAGACCCTTGGGTTAGAAATTAGAAGAAAATAATTAATAAAAACAGGTCAAGACCATAAATATATAAAAAATTATCTGTACTTATATATAACAATACGTTTTTCATACAGGTATAGGAGAAACAGGTAATTGCAGTGTTTACAGGTGTCAACTGGTCAGGATAAAATTAATAGGGATTGATGTATCGTGGATCTATCCAAGGTGAATTAATGTAAGACTAAAAGATGGAATAGATCCATGAGCTAAACTATGTCGGTTCAAATGGAATTTGTTTTATGTTTTTTATTAAAATACTTTATTCAGAAATATTACAATTTGTCACAGTTTAAGGACACTTATAATAGAGTTCAGAGATTGCATTCATACCGTATATACAAAATATAAATAAATAAAGTAATATATATATATACATAAGTAAATAAAAATAGAAATAAAAGTAAAACAAACACCTTATATAAAACATACCTATATACATTATTTACAATTTGCCAGGTGATCTCCGAACCAATCCTGTCCCCTCCACATGTGGAGGGAAAAGGGAGGCTTAGGAGATCCCTACGCTTCTCCCTCAGCCACTTCACTGGTATTGTAAACCAGCGGAGGATGAGTAAGAGCGCTACAGCCACAGACACTCATGACTTGAGTGGAGAATCTGGCCATTGCTAGAACTCCAAAATATCCATATTTACAAAAGGTCTGGTGGCCACTGCCGCTTTAACCTACGAAGGGGATTGTAGGGATGGGTGGTGCTTGATAGGGATTGTACAACGGGATTTGGGTGATGAGAAAGGTTCTGGTGAAATTTGAAAAATTTGGCTGGGATAAGATCAAGAATAAATGGGATATTAAGGTCATGGTGTAGGGTTTTATTGGTTACATAGAAGGGAGCATTGACTATTGTACGGAGGACTTTAGACTGAAAGGATTGAATGCGTTTGATTTTAGAAAATTTGGCTGTTCCCCATAGTTCTAGTCCGTAAGTCCAGATGGGTTTCAGTATTGTCTTGTAGATCAATAATTTGTTTTCACCAGAAAGTTTAGATTTTCTATTCAGTAGTCTATATAGCTGGCCATATCGTCTGTTAAGTTCCTGTCTTTTAAGTCTAGTATGTGGATTCCATGTTAGTCGTCTGTCTAAGAGAAAGCCAAGATACCGGACTGTATCTGAGAAAGGAAGCTGGATGGAGTTAAAGTAAACTGGTGGGCAGGTATTACGCCGAAGGGTGAAGGTAATGTGTTTACATATAGATTCGTTTAACTTAATGCGCCATTTCTTACACCAGTGTTCAATCAGGAAGAGGTGCCTTTGTAAGTTTGCGGACGCTGTTTCAGGATCTGAGTTGGAAGAAAGGATAGCAGCGTCATCAGCCAAAGTTGCCAGGAGGGTATCGGGATGGACAGGAATATCAGCGGTAAAGAGAATGTAAAGGATGGGGCCCAAGACGCTGCCTTGAGGAACGCCAGCCTCAATTGAGTAACAGTCGGAGAATTCGGTGCCACAGCGAACTCGGAAGGAGCGGTCGGAAAGATAGGATCGGAGTACTTCAAATGGAATTAAAGAAGTGAAAGATGAGGGCGATTGGTGGATGGAAAAGGTCCGGTAATTACAAAAACGATTCCTCGTTTGTTACCACCACTTTTGCATAGCATAACAACCTCCTGCCTCTTTTATTCTTTTTTCTTTTCGAGTTTACTTTCCATTTGACTTGTTAAATAAGTTACCTGCTTTAATGTCTCCCAAGGGTTCGTGAATCTTCATTTGCATCCCACAATCTTCCTACAACTGTTTACTTTTGAAATTAATTAACTTAAAAATCTTTCCACTTCTTTATCTAAACTCATTAGTCATTATTACATATGTCAATATTTTAATTTTTTTTTATTTAGTAACGTTTTTCTTGGAAGTTTTCTTTTATAGCTAAATTAAATTATTTTTTACAAATTAATTATGTTGCGACTTCAATCAATGCATGTTTGCCTTAAAATTAATACATTAATCCTACTTAACCTTATAAAACGTTATCGCCATTACAAACACGAAGTCAGAGTGAGTGGATCACAAATTTCAACTTATTGAATTGAAAACTTCTATAGCCGAGTTTTGCAATTTTTTGTTAAGAGTGAATTAGATTGATCTGTCATATTTCCGAAGTGTTAACGCTCGGATAAAGTCGGCTAGAGTCGACTAATTGAAATGTTTTTACATATGGATTAAAATGATTCAGAAACTAAAAATCGTTCCATCCTACTGTAAGCGAGGACATTGTTTAGGATATCATACTATCTTTAATAGGCTATAATTCAAAATTGTTGACGCCGTGTTGGAGAGGCAAAAAGGAAAAAAATAGTGTCAAAAACCAAATGATAAATAGTTTAGTTGAAGATATGGATTAAAATATTTCAAATACTAAAAATCGGACTTGTATACTGTAAGCAAGGGAAATGTTGGGAATTTCATCTTCTTTGTAATGAGCTTTTATTCAAAATTGTATGCTGGCCCAACATCGTGTGAGAGAGTTAGAGAGGGAAAATGATAACGAGTTTAATATATAGTACAAATGCTATTATTATTACATTTAAGTTTTATTTTGACAACATTATTAACAATATATAAAAAATAAGAAGAGAATTAATAAAAATGACATTAATAGCAGACACTATTAGGCATAATTGAATATACAATAATATAACATTACATAACCTTCCAACTGAATACTTCCTTTTTTTTTTATTATTTTAATGGAATTTACAACTATATTACGTAGGGAATACAATAAGTAAATGAGAAATTTGTAACATGGCATGTACAACATGAAGAGAAACTACCCATTGGTAGAACTCAAACTAAAGTTCTATATTAGAAGATCCTGAGGCCATCTTCTTTTCAGACGCCTCGGAGGGTTATCAGGGATCGAGGAGGAAGCAAGGTTTGAAACGAGAGGATTCGGATGGTTCTGCAGTTTGTTATGGAAGGAAAGGTATCTGGATTGGGCCAGATCGGAAACATATGGAACATTAAGGTCTTTATGGATGATTTTATTTGTGACAAAGTAAGGAGCGTTGAGGATTTTACGAAGGATTTTGGATTGTAAGGATTGGATACGAGAGGAATTCGATGGTTTAGTGGAGCCCCAAAGCTCAAGAATACTTCTAGATAAATATTATACAGTCGTTGGATACAACATAAACTAGTAAGTATCACTAATTTAAATAAGTAAGTTATTAATCATTAAGGACATTTTTAGATTGATATTACTTTGATGTCTGGTAATGATGGCACTGTGGTAGGTGACGTGACATCTTATTATAAAATTCAATTTTTTTTTCGAGCATTAGAAATTCATGTTTTATTCACTTAGTTACTAATACGTAATATATATCATTTTTTTTTTGTTTTGTTTTTTGCCTGGAAACCTGATAACCGAAGTAGGAGACGATAAAATAATTATGAGTTCACGTCACGCTGCCTTATCCCTGCCCTATTTTTCCTGTTTTTCCATCATCTAGGATGTATTATCCATTATGATTTTCATGTTTTTTTTGTCCTTCCCTTCCTCGCCTTTAAGGCTATACGGGAGTTTTCCCGGGCCAGGGAGTGTGGGCGGGGATTTAAAAACTCCGGGCACCGGGACGCGAACTCGTGACTATTTTTATATCTTTGATTGATATATCAGGTTGCCGGGGAACGGCGGTGCATTGCACACGCGTTAGCCCATTCGGCCACCCCGCCCTTATGATTTTCATGTAAAGTTTCTACCAAATCTCTGTCATAGGAATTGATCTGTATTTATAATATCCCTCCCTAGGTCTATGGCGCAAGAACCTACCTCCCCCTCCCCCCCCAATATATTTCATTGCGGTCCTTTTATTAAGAACAGAGCAAGAAAGGTAGAATAAGAAAAATCGTAGATGATATACAATTGCTGCGGTCTATTTCATGTTTTCCTCTTATCTCTTAGTCTGAAACTTTTCATGCAGAAAACTTATAACACCTTCGAAATGTGCCACACCCAAAAATTCCAAAATACTTCAAATTATGCTTCCTTAAAAAACTTGCGCTATTAAAACTCTTTCTGGGCACCCCTAAGTGACAAACATAATGACCCTCATTGTAATATTTACGTTTTGAAGAAAAGAATTGAAGCAATCCGCAGGTTTGATTGTTTTAAACATAAATTTTAGGTCTAGAAACATTATTTTTGTTCCTTATAAATATAGATCAAGTTTATATAGTTTGATGATGATGAAAAAAAATCGCGAATAATTTAGGATGGAAGTCCTCTTTAAATGGTCTTAACAATGATAAACTCTATTTTTAGTTAAAGTATATTGTATCTAGTTTACAGTGAAGCCATTGATAATTACTTAAATTAAATATATTTTTATCACTTATTATATTAAATTAAATAAATATAAAGTTATCACTTGCTAGTCAACAAAAACCTGACTTACTTAAAAAACCACAAAACATCGACTTGCTACATTTCTTCTGAAAATTGTTTATATGAACTGTTTTGTAGCTCTTACTTACAGCTGTTAAATCTACTATTAGTTCTATAAAAGTGTCCACCTACTTACGGGACACCTTGTATATACAATAGTTAAAGCTAGACTGGGGCTCTATCTCAGGTGGGTCATGTATTGAGTTTATTGTCGAATCGAGGAATTTGAATCTGGATTTTTGGCTTCTTATCATATATCTTGTTTTATCATCAATTACTTATAAGCTCATTTGTTCAGTATCTCTTAAAATAAATATATATATTATTGCTATGTTTTATCCCTAAAAAAGGTATGACATTAAAAATACTACGTTTTGGTGTTTTTAATTTTTTTCGGGATGCCACTGGTTAATTATTGAGGATAATTATCCAGAATTATTTAATAAAATTTAATTAATAAAAAATTAGTAAAATAAATTTGGTTCTTTAACATATTTGATCCATGATTAATTAATGGGTTTTCTTTCCACAAATGCTGGTTTGTGTTTATCGTGTTTTATAATTACCTACATTTTACCTGTGATCATCATTATATAAATAGGTGGCAGAATTAAAATATCCTTTACCAAAAAACTTCATTTATTTTAATTTTTAATAAAGAATATATACAAAATATATTTACAAGAATCAATGAATTCAATAATTAACTGTGAAGGCATGATTTTAGATGGATTATTTGAGAATTATATTGTCATTAAATATTTTAACATTGGTAAATTTACTGTTGGGAATAACACTTATATATTGTATATGAAGTGGTGTGGTTGGTAGATTCCATATGTGCATCTGCTGATTCGTGGTCATCTCTTCATGGTTGAAAGCTCTGCTAGGATCATCATGGTCTATGTAGGAGCAAGGCTTCGGTCCCCAAGCCAGAAGAAAACGTAAGACCCAACCACAAGGCCGGAACTCAACATAAGACCTCTCCTCTAGGCCGGATCTCCACATCAGACCTCTCCTCAGCGCCGGAGATCAACATAAGACCAATGGTCTTCCTTCTCAGTAGATTTTATAGAAATATTCAGGGTGGGGCAAGAACGGTTCTCATTGGTTGAATTTTCGTGGCATAAAGGATGACCACGCCTCCAGGCCGTACGGCTGTTTCCTCTTTCTCGAAGGTGTTTCTGTTCCCTCCCTTGCTTGGACAAGCCTTCCGATCCTCTTCAAACATGCGCACGTAAGACCGGTGTCGGTCCTTTGTTGTTTTATTGTCCCTCAGAAAAGGTTGCACTCCCTAGTGGGTCACCACTCTCCCTCAGGTAACCGGACATCTGTTAGCAACCATTATTTAAAATGTATTTATATATTGGCAATAATTAAATATATTCCAAGTGTGGCCCTTACAATACATAGCATTAGTTATTATACATTAATAATATTTTAATAAATAATGGATAATGTTTTTGATATTTATTAGGAATAAAATAGAACTTTTTTTAAATTTCCTGTTATGACCACATATTTTAGATATTTCTGTAATGTATTTAGTGCAGTGGTTATTTATTTCTTATTTTGTCGTATAATTCAGCTAAATATTTTTGTATTTAGAAGGATTTCAAATTCAATGACTTTTTTTAGCTAGCTGTAATACAGTTGTAAATTTCAATATATTTTTTCTTTTTTAATATGTGAATATGTAGTTATTAGTAATAAAAAGTAATAATAATTAATAAATATTCTACATAAAGCCAAATGCTAACAAACATTTATAGTACATAATTATGCTTGTATACGTTTACAATATCAGAGATCGTTGAAATGGGGCTTATGAAGAGGGTTAATCTGGTACGATGGCTTTCCCTTTAGTAATTGCTTGATTAGTTGCTGAGGTCCTTTGTGTTGGCTGAGGGTGCATGGCTTAGGTAGATGATCTGCTTGTTTGGTAGGGGGAGGGGAGGAGAAGGGAGATCTTTGTTTCGAATGCTTTGAAACGAGTGAAGGGGTAGCGATTGTTGCTTGAGTAGTTGCGACATCTGTCAGCTACTTAACGATTTCCTTGTCAAGAATGGTGGTGTTTGTTGCACTCACCCTATTCTGTTTTTGTTTCAAGTATGAGTTTTTTACATGGATGAATGTAAAAGTTCCTCTATCCCATTTTTTATATCGTATTTATTTTAAATGCAGTATCGGATTCAGGTTATATTCCAAAGCATGGGTACCTACAGTATCCTTCGATGCTCGTATCAAATTTTTATACTTGTTTGATGGTATTGACTGAGTAAGTCGTACACAAAAATAAATAAACATTTAAAATGGCCGTGGCTTAATATGATGATTTGAATTCATCCGATAAAATATTATGTCTCTCCTAGTGAATAGAATAATTTTTAAAGTGTTTTATATATCAGGAGTGCATTTTTGGCCGCCTTAACCAGCCTTTTACAACTGTGCTTATCTTGAGATATTTATTTCCAGTTATATGCATGCAGCACTATTTCATCTCCGTTAATTCGATATATCCATCTGTTTTTTTGACCTTCCACTTGGTCTTTTGCCTGAGGCATTCATTAATGTGTAGAGCCCTCCTGATAGATTGCTCCTAGCTACATGCCCCATCTTCATATCCAAAAATGATTGTCCATTTCCTGTAAGCAGTTCTTTATTGGCCTTTCTTCATCACGCGTCCTTTGCTGGTTAGTGTTCAGGTCTGGCAACCGTATATCAGAATATTTATAATAGCATTGTACACCCTTAATTAGAAGAATGAAAAACGGTGCGAATATCGAAATGCATTCAGTAATTCGATAAATCTAAAATAATTTCGATATTTAATGTATTGAAAATTATCAAACACAAACGTCGATACATATAATATCGATAGTAATAAAATATACTGAAATAACGAAGTTGAATCTAAGTGAATCCTCACATTTTAAATATTTATAAATCGCTACAATTGAAATATTTACATAGAGGTTCAACAAGGGTTGCCTTTTCACGCCAGGGCTCAGCTCCAGAGGTGGGGGTCAAGCTAATCTCCATCCTAAGGACCCCGGCCAGCCATCTCCTCTTCAATTTTTTGTATCCACCTTTTTCTGAATCGTACACTCCTCTGTCTTCCTGGCGAGGGCCAATTAAGTCATTCGGTTAGGCCATCGCTCGGTAGACATTCGTCTTACATTGCTGTACCATATCAGACCTCGCCTTCCAATTCTCTGGTTGACGGATATAGAAGCCTCCATCTTGTCCCTAACAATCTCGTTTCTAATTTTATCTCTTCTTGTCACGTGGGCATCTTCTCCAGAAGTCCATTTCCACAGTCTGTACCTATTGTGAATAGAGCTGGGATGACATGGTCCAAGTTTCAGCTGCATACGTTGAGATGGGTTTTATTCTGTTTACATATTAATTATTCTAATAGAGTGCTACCAGTGGGTAGTTTCTCAACAAACGTGTATCATGTAATAATATTTCTCTGTACAAATTTACTAGATGTATTCATACTAATATAAATTGTAAATATCATAATAAAAGTTTAAAAAAAAAAAAAATTATTCTAAAAAAAAGAAGAACTTTTGTCATTAAATAAATAAAATTAATCTAAATAAAAAATTGATTTGATAAATTAATATTAAAATTTATGATCACAAAGACTTATTATTAACAAATATAAAATATGAATTAAATGACTCAACACAAAAAATAAAGAAACAATGACAAAATATTTTTAATTTTTTTATTGAAAAATATAACACTTAGACAATGATTATATGGAAGTAAGATCACATTCACTCTATTTGTAAAAATAAAAATATAAAATAACTTTTTTTTTAAATTTAATTTTAATGAAATTTACAACTGTATTACATTAAAAATACAACAGGTAAATGTGACATTGGTAACATGACATGTAAAATATGAAGAGAAACTACCCATTGGTAGAACTCAAACTAAAGTTCTATATTAGAAGATCCCGAGGCCATCTTCTTTTCAGACGCCTCGGAGGGTTATCAGGGATCGAGGAGGAAGCAAGGTTTGAAACGAGAGGATTCGGATGGTTCTGCAGTTTGTTATGGAAGGATAGGTATCTGGATTGGGCCAAATCGGAAACATATGGAACATTAAGGTCTTTATGGATGATTTTGTTTGTGACAAAGTAAGGAGCGTTGAGGATTTTACGAAGCATTTTAATTTGTAAGGATTGGATACGAGAGGAATTCGATAGTTTAGTGGAGCCCCAGAGCTCAATTCCGTAAGTCCAAATAGGTCTTATTATTGTAATATATATGAGTCGTTTGTAATTGAGTGAAAGCTTAGAGCGTTTGTCTAGTAAGTGTTGGAGTAATCGGAAACGTCGAGCAGTTTTTTGTCGTTTCAGTCTTGTATGAGGATTCCATGTGAGTCGTTTGTCGAGGTGGAGTCCTAGGTAACGGATTTGTTCAACTGGGATAAGTGGGGAATCGTTAAAGAATACTGTAGGACAGGATGTCATATGTTTGCGACGCAGGGTAAAGGTAATTTGATAGGATTTATTGGAGTTTATTTTAATCCTCCAGTTTTGACACCATTCTTCAAGATTTGTGATGTGTGATTGGAGAGTTTGGGATGCAATTGATGGATCGTTGTTAACTGATAGGATACACGTGTCATCGGCATAGGTGATGATGACAGTGTTGGGATGGGTTGGAATGTCAGCTGTATAAACTGTGTAAAGGATAGGACCTAGGATACTACCTTGAAGAACACCAGCAAATCGAGACAAAAGAGATGAACAGGCATTTTTGTGATTTACTTTGAAGTATCTATCACTAAGGTAGGAACGGATAATGAAGAAGTATGTAGGTGGTAGGAATTTACGGAGTTTGTACATCAGTCCCTGATGCCAGACTCTATCAAACGCCTGTTCAACGTCGAGAAAGACTCCTGTGTAGTACATTCCGCGCTCCAATGCAGAGGAAACCACGTCTACCACACGATGACATTGCTGAATAGTGGAATGAGATGTACGGAATCCAAATTGGTGATCTGGGATTATGTTATTAGAATTTAGGATGGGATACAGGCGTTTTAAGATGAGTTTTTCTAGGATTTTGCCCATGATGGGTATAAGAGAGATAGGACGGTAAGAGGATGGGTATTCTGGCGGCTTTGTGGGTTTCGGTATCATTTTGACTATGGATAGTTTCCAAGAGTCAGGAAAATATGTGGTTCGGAGTACCGCATTATATATATAGGTGAGGAATAATACGGCTTTCTGTGGAAGCAGTTTTAGGATCTGGGATGTGATTAGGTCATGGCCAGGAGCTTTCTGGGAAGGTAATCTGTGTATGATATTGGATATTTCTGAAGGATGAAATGCTTTAGGTGGAAGGGTCAATTGGAGTGGAATATCGAATTCTGCTTCAATACACTCAAGGTGGATTGGATTTAGGATATCTGGGTGTGGATTAAATGTTTTGAAGAGGTGCTGAGCAAATATTCCAGATTTTTCTTCATCAGATCTAGACCAGGTTTGGGTTTCGGTAAAAAGTGGGTGGTTAAAATCTATGAATTTTAAGAGCTTTTTAGTGGTCAACCATAGTGATTTGTCAGTAGTTGTTAGATTTTCTGTTAAGTTAAGTAAACTTTGGATTTTGTATTTCCTAATTTCAGCTTTTAGTTAGTTAGTTAACTTGTTGTAATATGGCTTGTCTGATTTGTATCTAGTCCTATGCCACTTTGATCTTGCTCTGCGTTTTTCCCTTAATAAGATACGAATGTGCTGTGGTAAGTTAGTCTGTTGTGATTTGTAATTTTTATTGGTTGATGTGTTATCGTTAATTTTGTCACTTATAGATGAAGTAAGTACCTCTATGGCTGAGTCAATGTCATTTTTCGTCTTAAGTGGAATATTTAGGTCCAATTTATCTTCCAAGTCTTTACGAAATTTGTCCCAGTTTACTCGTCCTGTAATAAGTGAAGGAGAAAAGGAGGGCTTAGGAACAAAAGTTGAGTGCAATGAAAGCAGAACTGGACTATGATCTGAGGAGAGGTCATCCAGGGATTTGATAGTGACGTAGGAAGAGGAAATCTGGGAGGTGACAAATATGTCCAAGATATCAGGTCGTTTTTTGAGGGAGGTTGGCCAATAGGTAGGATTCATAGGTGAGAAGATGGAGTAACTATTAGAAGTTGAGACAGAAGATAGTATATTACCACGGGAGTTGGATGCTCGACAACGCCATCGTTCGTGTTTAGCGTTATAGTCTCCTCCAGCAATAAAGCGCGATCCGAAGGATTGGAATAAGGATTCAAACAGATTATAGGTAAGAATATGACCAGGAGCACAGTATACAGCTGAAAGTGTTAAATGGAAAGGACGAGTTAAAATGATAATCGAGGTTGCTTGAATAGCCTCAGTTGGGTGGTCTGATCTATAAGTGATGTAGTCAGGTATGTAGAAATATGAACGTTGAGTGAAGTGAGTTTCAGTCAGTAGAGCAATATCAATGTGTTTGTCATGAAGAAAAATGTCAAGTTCGTCTCGGTGGTTTTGTAGTCCGAGAGCATTCCATAAAAGAACAGCTAAGGGGTTTGTGCTCATCGTGGGAGATTGAAAGGAATTTCAGTAAGGATTCTTGTGAGGAGGGTTATTAGTGGCTTGATGGTATCTTGGAGATCTTTCAGGAAGGAGGCAAGGGTGGATTGGATTAAGTCGATCGGGTTTTGTTGGTCAGCTGGAATATGTGAGGGATAGCTCTTATGATAAGGAGTGTCTGATGGATGATGTACCAGTCGTGATGTACGAGAGGCTGAATCATAATTAGATGGAATTTGGGAAAGAGAGTTAATGTGATGAATAGGATGTGAATGAACTGGAATGGGATCTTCAGGCGGTAGTTTGACACATAGAGGTATTTGATTAGGAGTGATTGACTGACGTGGTGATTTTGAGTGCATGTGGGAGGTCTGAGTTTTGGATTGGGAAGTCTGGAGCTTAGGTTTGGAAGCCTGGGTCTTAGGTTTTGAAGACTGAGGCTTCTGACGTCTCGGTTGCTGATTCTTCAGTGTGGAGTCAGAATATAGTTGTCTGGAGTCCTGATAGGGATGATTTGTTGATGTAGAAGGCTGTTGTGTAAATCGTGGTGCTATTTCATTCGGCAATTCAGGAAACGTTGCCAAACTTTTTAGTTCGGGTGCTTCTGCCTGGATAGGATTCTTCTGTTTTTTAAAAATATGTTATAAGTTCTTTGCTTGTATAGCTTCTTGTAAACAATGCATCCGCAATAGCTTGCAGGGTGGTCCTCACCACAAAGGACACATTTTTGTGGTTCATTTAATGGTTTCTGACATGTGTCAGAGGCATGAGAGCCGGCACATTTGACACACCGCGCCGAGTGATGGCAGTAAGCCTTTGTGTGCACTAAGTTTTGACACTTGGTGCATTGCACGACTATTGGTTTCTGCTTCGGTTCTTCAAATTTTACTATTGAATAAAGGAGTCTTTTAACTTCAAAGATCTCAGAATTATTCCGGGCTGGTTCCAAATCGATAAAAAATAATGGAAGTGGGTATTTATCGATTGGATGTAAAACAGAAGATATATGTCTTACATTGTGGCATATATCTTCTAGTTCTTTTTTTATAGCGATAGTGGGAGTGGTTGAGTGAAGACCTCTCAAAACGACCCTATATATTTTTTCCTCTTTTAATTGGTAGCAGTGGAAGTTACAATTGTGTGATGTCAAATGATTTATAAGTTTTTTATAGTCATCTTTGGTGTTGGTATTGATTTTTATGTCGTTGATACGAGAAAAGCAACGGAAATTGGTCGGTCCGATTAGATTAGCTAATTCTTGACCGAACTGCATGAAGTTTTCAATTTTGCTAACATATATGGGTGGTGGCTCTGGTTCAGTGAAAGTCTGAGTAATTTCGATATTTTTATTATTGGCGACAACAGAATTGTTGCTGGATGTGCTAGTATGTGGTTTAGTTTCAGCTTTCATGGTTGAATTATTTTTAGGGTTTATTTTAGTTTGTTTATTTTGGTCTACTTTAAGTGGCTGCTTTGATTTAGCGGATTTATTTTTTTTTTATTTGGTGAGTTGCCCGCCGACCCGGGGGCAGAGTTTCTGTTTCGCTTTTGTAGAGTTCGCCTGGTTAAATATAGAGAATCAGTCTCACTGATTTCGGAGAAGGGAGTCTCTTCATCTGATTCGTCACATAAAATGTTTCTCTCAGGTTCCATACCTCTAAATAATATATACAAAAAAAAAGAAGAAGAGAAAGTAAAAAAAAAATATATATATCACTAATAAGAAAATATACAAAATAAATACTTATTAACTAATCTATTTACAAAGCTATATACAAATATTAAATAAAACATTTTCTGTAAATAAAATAAAAGTCTTAGTAAAAAATAAATAAATAAAGAGAAAGGGAAAAAAAAAAAATTATAGACTGTCTTAGGTACGAACTCGCGATTTTCTCACGTGAAACCAAGCGCCGTGGCCGTAAACTTGAAAGATAAGACCCGCTGAGGGGAATTATCTGCCACGTAAACTGTCTACCAGACGAGTATCAATTGTTATTAAATCACTAATTGTTATTAAAAAGTCACTCACCTCACTAATTATTACGTAAAAATGCTTAACTGTTTATAAACACTCTGTTTGCAAAGTCTCAGAAAGGGATTTAAGATAACAACCAGGTGACAATGTAACAAAGACAGAACGATATGAATATTGAACTGCAGTTGCGGCCATGACGCTTGATACTGTCAAAATAACTTAAAGATAAGTAAATTAAAAAAAAAACACATATATACCTATATACACTATTTATAATCAGGAGAGGTAACTACGAAGCAGGCTTGTCCCTCCAACTATAGCGGGAAAATCAGAACTTCAGGATATCCCTGCGCTACTCTCTCAACCGCGTCACTGTTAGTGATCAAAGCCAGTAGAGATTAATCGAGAGCGCTTAAGTCACTTATACTCAAGTCTTGAGTGGAGTATCTTGCCATAGTCAGAACTCCAATATATACAAACTACAAACGAGTGCGAGGCTACTGCCGATTTAACCTTCTTGGTGGATTATAGTGATGACTGGTGCCTGATAGAGATTGTGCAAGAAGATTTGGATGATAACCAAGGTTCTAGGAACAATATAACCCGTTTTTTTTAAAGTTATTTAAAAACCAATAAGTTTCCGCACACCGTACCGTTATTTCTGTATGCAATTGGATGTCATGGGAAGATGTTATTATGTCGTTTTTTTTGTTGTCTTGTTGAATTGGCGAAAAGTTTATGGGTTATTATATTCCTTGCCTGCATTTAGAGACATAAGGCTGTGGATTTTTTCAATAATAATCTAACAATGGCAAGGTAAAAAAAAAAGAAAGAAATTAAACCTTTTTTTTCGCAGGTATTTCGTTTTAATAATGCTTTCATCTTGATGAGCTCATAATTGAGACGACATTCCTTGTTAAAATGTTTAAACCTTTTTTCTATATTTTTTTTATCTAAGAAAAATAGATGTTAGAAAAATATAGGTTGTTATAGTGATATTTTAATACAATAGATCGGAAAAAATCAATATTTTGATATTTTCCATCAGCGTTAATTAGACTACAGTTTACTCCAGTAAAATGTAAAAATCATAAGCATTTTAGTAAACCTTTTATCCACTCTTAAAGGACTATTTTATTACAAGTTTTAAAAAAATATATTTTATTGATTTCTTTTACCTTTGTTAATTTCAAAACAATTTTCACTGGAGAATCTGAATATTTTTTCATTGAGAAAAACATCGTGGTCTTTTGTAGGGTTTTCAACTATAATTTAACATTTTCACTACTATCTATATAAAATTTTAAACTGAATTGTCAGAAAGAAAAGCAGAGCAAATCGGCCTACAAGTAAATGAAAATAAAACAAAATATATGATAATAAGCCGAAATCATTCCTCAATACGAGCATCTGTGTAGAAATCAAATCGTGCAGAGGAGTTGAAAAATTGAAATCCCTCGGTTCCTCAATGAATGTACAGCGGTCGGAAATAGATCACCGAGCTTTATTCTGTTTTTCAAAGGTATTGAAGTCCCAAAAAAAATAAGGGTGTAGAATGCTATAATGAAGCCAGTTCTGTTATATCATATCTGCGGAACCTGGACCCTAGAAAGTATTGAAACAGTTGAGATAAAATTGTCCACACGATGGATCAATATATCAATCCTTGGGAAAATGAACAATAAAGAGCTGCTTAGAGTTTACCTGGAAGAGAGAAAAAAAAAAAACAGATGGATAAATAGAATCAAGAATGATGCAGACACCTGGAAAGAAATAGTCAAAGATGGATAAGGCTGATTAAAGCGGAAAAAGATATACAGGATCTGTAATGCCAAAAGAAGAAAAAAATGTGAAAGGGTTAAAACTAAAAATACTATAAATTATAATTTATTTTATATTCTTTCTCTCCCTCTCTCTGAATCTACCTATCCTCTGAAAATATTTGCCGAAGACTGCTTATAACGAAACAAATATATCCTTCTTTTAAAATTTTTATTGTAGGATTGATGAATAATCTGAATAATGAAATTTAGAGGTAGAAACCTCTATGAAAAAGAAATCGGTAAATCAGGGGCTTCTCCAACAGACTATGTTATTCCTGATAATAAATCTTAACTTGAGGGGGTAGGATAAGAGGTGGAGGAAATTCGGAAAATTGTGTATTAACTACAGCTCGTTAGTAATCCTATTATGTCCCCTTTTCGGGGGAAAATTCGTTTTGAGTCAACTGAATTTTCACCATCAATGCACCCCAGAAGATAGACTTTTTTTCATTTTAGACATTAATCCTGTATAGAATTAATGTAATATTCGATATTTAACATTTTTCAACATTAATATCATTTATCGATTTAACAAAAAGAACAACGAATATCGTCCATTATTAATACAACAAACAGTTTTAATATTTTTTTTTTTATTACTCACTTGTTTATTGATAAATATTACAATCTGTCTCAAATAAGGACTCTTATAATTTCATGTGGGTCATGTGCGATTCTTATGAGTTCATGTGGTTTTAATAATTAAACGATTAAAATTGATTTCGTTGGCTAATATTGTAACATTCTTGTAATTTTTAAAAGAATGATTGAGTAAAACATATTCTGTCAATAATTTGTTTATATTAAATAAATCTTCAATTTAGTAAAACATTTTTGAATATTTATGGATTTAACAGGAAAACAATATACTTGTAATATCTTCCAGCCTCAAATTGTTGCATCTTATTTTTAGAAAATATCGAACCCTCATCAAAATTTCGGCATTTTTTTTTGTAAGTCCCCGATACTCCAGTGCCAATGCTTAGTATACCAGATAAAAATTCTTATTATGATAACTAATGAGATATGACTATTAATCATATCAGTCGATTGACCAATTTTCAATAGAAATAATAAAATATTAAATAAGATAAAATGTATCTACTTTTTCTGTTAATTAATGCATAATTTCATATTCATCTGTTTTCAAGTTGCATTATAACAAGTATTTTAAAATTTGAGATATGTGTGAATGGACAGAGGTCCCCTGAATCAAAATAATTGTTTAGAGGTAGTTATTAAATTTTGAAAAAACTAACGGATATTTTTAGACTATATAGTCCAAAAATTAAAAAAATAAAGATGAAACTTGTCAGAAATTGTCATTAACTTTCCCGTAATAACTGAATTTGAAATATTAAAGTAATTTAAAATATTCTTAAAACTGATCCTTTACATTTTTTTAATAAAATCGATGGTTACAGAAATATTTATGAGATTATATTTATTGTATTCCAAGCAAAAATTACCTCAGTACATAAAATTGATGTTGTATATAGTAGATGATACCATTTTGAATTTATATTAGTGTTTATATTTTCGATTGCTTAAATTATTATTCAAAGTCTCTTTGTTCTGATGACTCTAAAAAGACATTGACAACAGCATTTCATTTGATATCTATCAATGGAGAATGTCGTGATATTGATATGAAGTTTAAATTGGTATTGATTTCAAATAATTGTTATGATGTGATAGCAGGCATTAAAACCTGAAGAATCTCAACTTATCTATCACCAACCTCAATATAATTAAGACAGATTTTAAGCTCATCAAAGAAAAAAGTTTTTCTAAGTTTGATATCTTTAGTTGGGGAGTTCGGGGAGTATCCTTCATTTTATGATAAACCCAACTTACCTCAGTTTAACTGCTTAAAAGTACCTTTTAAATGGTTTTAGAAAAGACAAACGTTACTTATACTTATTGTAAATTTTATCAAGTCTACTATGAAGTAATTTAGTGTAACCCAAATTAAAATTTTCAGTTATTTCTTTTTATTCAACATTGAACGTGGTTGATTTAATAATTATAAAATTTAAGTTTCGTGGTCTTCTGTATGGAATCAAACCATGGTTTATAGAAACATTTTTGTAGGTTTAAAGTTCCATTATCACATAAAATCAATTATATGAAATCAATACCAATCTAAACTTCATTTCAATATCACGAAATTTCCCATTGATAGGTATCTAACAAAATGCTGTTGACAATGTCTTTTTAGAATCATCAAATCAAAGAAACTTTGAATAATAATCTAAACAATCAAAAACATTAAAAAAAACTAATTAAACTTCAAAATAGCATCATCTACTATAAACAATATCAATTTCATGGTTTAGGGTCATTTTTGCTTAAAGTGGAAATACAATAAATATACTATCATAAATATTTCCGTAACCATTGATTGTATCAAAAAACTGGTTAAAACTTAATTTAATGAAACAAAACTAAGAGTACGAGATTTAAAAAAAAAATCAAATGTTTAAAAAGTGCAATCAAAGTCTGAGACTTAATATGTAACATCATTTAAGTTCAGTCGTATATTGTTTTATTCTCTTTTGTACTATAATATTTTTTATTTAATATGAATAGTACACAATTTTTACAATATTGTGATTTCATGTTCGGAGAAAGGATTTATCATTATAAAATATGATATCTCATAAGATTGAAAACATCGTGATCATATTTTAAAATTATTCAAAAATTATTAAATTTTACTTATTTTCTAGTAGAAAACAAAATTAAAAGAAAATTTGTTATTATAAACACATACAAATATACTCAAATGATATAGCTGTCCTTGGAAGTAATCAAGAAGACATTGAGAAACTCGCTACAGCACTGATAAGGGAGGCAGAGCAGACCGGCCTACAAGTAAATGAAGACAAAACAAAATATATGATAATGTAAACAATTTAAAAAAAAAACTTTTATTGAGTATTAATACAGTCTGCCACACTGAAGGGCATTGGACTAGGGCTATAGTATTCATTCACACAATATATACATAAGAAAGGAAAAAAAAAATATATATATATATATCATTATATAAATAGGCAAACACAAATCGGTTCAGCCCTTTTACTCCTCTATTCAACCGATTTTCTTCATTCTTTTTTTGTTTAATAGATATTGCCGAGCTTTAGTGTTATCAATAAATACAAATATTAAATAGTATGTGAATAAAAATATAAATGGTAGTTTGTTCAAAACGGCTTATATCCGTACACATTTTTTATAATACCAATATTTATTCGAAAGCTTTCAGAATTCCATACAAAATGAAAAAAAAATCATCGAAATCGGACTATTTGTTGCAGAGATATATCATTTTAAACATTTAGTACGTTTTCTTTCCCTTCCAAGTTCGATTTCTTTTATTTTGTTTTTTGATAAATCGAAAACTTTTCTCTTACTGAGGTAATTAGGTCTATTATTTGAAGAGATGATATCATGTAATGTTAGTGGAATGATACCTAATAAATTAAATTTAAAAATATTTTCCATAATTATACTCATTGTTAACTTAAATACTGCACAATCATTAGTCAATGGAACAGGAATTAGACTGTAGTATTAACGGGGGCTACTTTAAATTAAAGAATTTTAATGCCAATAATTAATTTAACGTTTTCTGACACTACTTACATTCGACTTTCAAAGAACAACGTTCCTATTAATAGCTGCATTTGCTATGACCATTATCAAATCGCAGGATAAAAGTTTTGGAAAAATGTATATATTATTGTGACGTCCAGTAATTTCACATGGACAATTATATGTGGCAGCAATTAGAGCACGTTCATTTAAAATATTAATATTCATATTTTCAATGGCAATGGGCCATTGAAAATTTAAATTGGGCCTATGCACTAAACGATGACAGAACATTCAAATAAAACATTATTTACACAGAAGCTTTGAATAAAAATGGATTTAAAGTGAATTTAAATTGCTAAATTAAATTACTTTTTACTTGCTTAATCATAACATTAATTTATTGTTATAATAACACACATAGATTAAAATTAAAATTAAATATTTTAGAATGAGTGTATTTTGTATTACTTATAAATAATTTTAAATGACTTGAGCTCGATTTTTAATTGAAACTGAAATTTTGTTTGTATTAATAAATGAGGAATTTTGAATCGTATAACACTGAATTGAATAACACTTGGAAAATTCAGTTCCACAGCGGACTTGAAAGGAGCTGTTAGAGAGATAGGATCGAAGTACCAGATATAAGGACTGAGGTAGATAGATTTTCAAGCTTGAAGAGCAATCCGGTGGGCCATACCCGGTCAAATGCTTGCGCAATGTCCAGAAATGCACCCGAGCAATATTGCTTGCTTTCTAGGGCTGAGGATATATGATCAACAACTCGGAGGCCTTGTTGGACAGTGAAATGTTGGGAACGAAATCCGAATTGGTGGGTAGGAAGGTTTTGGAATTCTATAATCAAAGATTTTTGAAAGGATGGGTAGTAGACTTATTGGTCTATAGGAAGTTGTGTTATTAGAAGGTTTACTTGGTTTCAGAAAAAGGATGATGACAGAATGTTTCCATAAGAGAGGAAAGTGGGTAGTTCGTAGGATACAATTGTATATATAAGTGAGGAATATGATTGCTTTGGATGGAAGTTGCCGAAGGACATACGGGATTAGAAGGTCGTATCCAGGAGATTTACGGGGAGATAGTTTTTGTAAATGATGTTTGACCTCCGAAGGATTAACTGCTTTTGGTGGTAAGGAGAGTGGGATGGGAGCAATTCTTCTACTATTGCAGTGTGGGTAGGATGGGATTCCGGATGAGGAGTGAATGTGCAGGAGAGGTGTTTGGCGAATTTATTTGTCTTCATCTGACGCCGATCAGGAGCCATCACTTCGTCAGAGGGGATGGGAGACATGGTGGGATTTTAGGATTTTTTTTGGTGACATTCTAAAGGGAATTATCATGATTGGAGAGAGATATAAGGTATGAGTTAAAGGATTGGGACCTGAAGTAGGATAATTCCTGCTTCAGTTGCTTACAGTAATAATTATATAAATGGCGATCAGCTGGATGTCTGGTGCGTTGCCATAATGATCTGGCACGGCGTTTGATATGGATTAGGTCAAGGAGATTTTTTAGTAAGTTATTTTTTTAAAGGATTTTCGGGGAGTGGTTTGGGGAGGAAGCAGTCCAGACTGCTTGTTGAATCATAGTGGTAAAGGAATGTACGGCATTGTCAAGGTCTTCTGCGGTTTTCAGGGTTACTCTGAGGTCAATTTTATCGGAGGGGATTTGATGAAAGAGATTCCAGTTAACTGGGCCTTTGGTGAAGGACGGTGGAGAGGGTTTAGGAATAGGAACTAGTGATACTTGGAGTATTAGAGGACTGTGGTCTGAGGAAAGGTCATCAAGACGGCTAAGAGAATGATTGAGGGGACCTAAACCACTGTGGATAAAGAAATCAAGGATATCAGGATTGCGGTTAGGATCAGTGGGCCAGTAGGTAGGTGAATTGGGTGGAAGAAGGGTAAAATTTTGGGAATTGAGTACAGACAGCAATGTTCGACCACGAGAATTCGTGGTTCTTGAACCCCATTGTTGATGCTTGGCGTTTAAGTCTGCACCCAAGGTGAAATGATGTCCTAAAGAAATGAGGAAGGAACTAAATTGGGTATTGGAGACGGATTGGTTTGGAGGGCAATACGCTGATGCAACGGTAATAGGAAAGGAGAAGGTTTTGATTACGACTGCGGTGGATTGTAGGAAATCGTGTGTAGGTTGTGGGAGTAGGTGATGGGAGAGGGATTGGTGCACAATGACTGCAGTACCGGCATGTACTCTACCGTCAGGATGGTCGGTACGGTATGTTATTTATTGTGGTATTTTTTGGAGCTGTTTTTTGGTCAGTCGAGTTTCCGTTATTAGGGCTACATCTACGTTCTTGTCTTGTAGTAAGGCTGTTAATTCGTGTATGTCATTTCTAACACCATTCGCTTTCCAAAGGAGAATGGATATGGGTTTAAGGAATTAAGAATGGAAGTTATTTAAGGATTTTTTAAAGGAGGGATAAGGTGAGATACTAGGTTAGTGAGAAGTGATATCAGTGGGGTAACAAGGGATTTAAATTCTGAAAGAAAAGATGTCAATAAACTGGTTAGATCT
Organism: Nezara viridula; assembly: GCA_928085145.1. NCBI lineage: Eukaryota > Metazoa > Arthropoda > Insecta > Hemiptera > Pentatomidae > Nezara > Nezara viridula. The sequence continues at coordinate 13,600,171 of OV725078.1, read as the reverse complement.
GTAGCATTAGGCGGTGGAGGAACATATTGAATTTGATGTTGGTGAGGTTGTTGTTGATTAGGTACATTAGGTGGGATAGGATATTGAGATTGGGGTTGAGTTTGTTCTTGTGTCAGGGTCTCACATTCATTAGTCGGGTCTCTACCCCCAAGTAGCTTGGCAAAAGAAACCTTAGAGTTCACAATTTTAGCGGGTCCTCTTCTTGATTTAGGTGTATCATTAGGGTCCCTGGGTTTTATATATCTCGCTTTAAGATTTTTATAAATTTGGCAGCCTTTATAGTTGGCTGGATGGCTTTCCAGGCATAGGGCACAGACTGCTGGTTCTGTAATTGGTTTGGTACACTCGCCAGACTTGTGTGTTTTACCGCATTTCACGCAGCGTGGTAAGTGGTGGCAATAAGACTTGGTGTGGCCATATGCCTGGCAATTATGGCACTGGATGAACTCTCTTTATTTTCTTTTAATACATTGGTTATCTGACGTATTTTGAACCCTAACGCCGTTAACCCTTCTTTAATCACTTCTGTTGGGGTTGAAGAGTGTAAATTTCTTATTACAACTCGTAGTGCTCTTTCCTGCCTCAACTGGTATGTGTGAAAGTCCGCGTTTGTGTCTGTTAAATATTTTACTTAGCCGGTATTATTTTTGTATCATTGGTTCTGTTTAGGCATATATGCAACTGCCTTGGCAGATTTTATTAAGTTGAGTACACAACAACTGGAAATTTCTCAAATTTTTGACAAAGATAGGAGGTAGGCATCGTTCTCTGGGTATAGGTGCATCTTCCATCTCTTCCCTATCATTTTCAAGCACCTGGTACGGATTTGGTGTAAAAAAGGGAGATTCCATTTCTTGTGAAGACATACTTGGCTGTGGTTGAGACACAGATGCTTGAGTGTTCGCTGAAGGAGTTCCGGGGGGTGTTGATCGCTTACTGCGACGTGTTTTCTATTTAGATAGTGAATTACGAAGGGTAGAGCCTACTGAATAGGACCGCGTAGTTGACATAACTTGGTGGTAATATCGCATATAAAAAATAAAAAAATAAAACTACATCTGCTTGTTCTTATAATGGATGATCCGCCGACTGTGGACCAGTCAGTTACGTGGCTGGGCCACAACTGGAGTGGGGAGCCGTCAGCTGTTATGACGATAGAGATAAAGCCTATAGACGCTAAACCACTAAATTCACTATCTGTAATAGTACACTGTAAATAACAACACTACTCACTGTGGTGTTAGTCCATTGTTGTTGTTTTGATGTCAGCCTAACTAGTTTTTTTTTTTTTAAATAAAACTGAGCACTTATTCTACTAAAAAATAGTAACACGACTATGGGACACGACGTGAAATGTGGGCATTCAAATCAAGCGCATGTGCAGAACTGATTAACGACTTAATAAATTATTTATTCGTTATTCATATAAACTCTCCCGTTAAAAAACAGATTATTTCTCAATTCGCCCTTTTATATCATTCCTGACAAATTACTTTTTAGTGACTAAAAATAAAACCGTCAATTGCTAATCATATAATTTTTGCATTTGGCTCAGTGAAACTATGCAATTTATATGCTAAAATTATATTACGTTTTATAATTCCATTGTAGATATAGGATGATAGGAGATAAAATGATTTCGTCGTAGAAAAGAATTAAGTATAGTCTAGTTGGTTGTGAGGCCTCAATGATAGATTTTGTATGGTATGGTATATGATGCGCCTTAAGAGAAGCTTAATTTTTTTTTAGGTTTCCCAGCTGAATTTGAAATATTTATAAAACTGTAGAGAATTGTGTATGTTTAGCCAACTGTTCTAATTTGTTAAACTAAGTTGTAGCGAATCGGGTATGTTTTTTTTTGCTTAAGCGTGTTGGCTTTGAGCTCCTCATCGGCCTTAAATAAGGATTAAGTTATGATTAAAGATGTTGATAGGAATGGTGGAATTTCAGTCCGTTGAAAAACGCATGAGTCCACCCGGAATAATGGAGATGCTAATAGAATCAACAGTGATTGAACTTTGAACATTTGAGACCCTAAGGCGCCGAAGGATTGAAACACTTGCCCTAGAGTTTTATACAATTTTCTATTCCCTGCCAATTTTCTTCATCATCGCCGATTTCGTGCTAAACTTTAGTTAGTCGGCATCCTGAAGGGATGCTTTTGAAATAAATTTTAGATTTGATATATAGAATTATTGATTACACAACTTGGCACACAAAACAAGTTTAAATATTTTTACTAGCGACTTTATATCGATATTCCGTTCTGTTACTTCAACACTATTCACTTCACGATGATCCTGTGTTGAGAGTAATGCATGGTTGACATCTTTATTGGCACACGGACGGGCACGAATAATAAATAATAAATACATAGTGATGGTAAAAAATAAATTTAAATGTTTTAAATGAACACTATCATACACTATTAAAAATTAAATTCTAAGAATTAAAAATCTATCCTGTAAAGAAAAAAACAGATGAAAAGATAGATAAAGGTATTCATTCTTTAAGATCTTTAATTTAAACTATTACCTATATTTCGGCTCAATAATCTTACGATCGACAAGTAATTTATTTTTAATAATGATTTTTGAAAAGAAGCTTAATAAACTTACATGTTTTCATAATCTCTCATACTTGCAATTAAACACTCTATAATATTGTGATATTAGGTAAAGAGCTATATACCAAGTAGACATTTCAAGGTGGTTATTTATCCAGAAACGAAGACTTTGCACATTCGAATAAACAAATACTTGTCAAATATATTAAAACAAAAGCCTAGCCAGAGGATTCTTCTTCTTCTTCTTTCTTTACCTCCTTCGTGCCTTTCAGCGTGGAGGTGCCTCGATCCATGCATCCCAAGCATTTCGGTCCCGAGCTAGAGCCCTCATATCTCCTATCCTCGTACCACTTTTCTGCCCGATCTGGGAGATGTACTCCATCCACGACAATCTGGGTCTTCCTCTTGGGCGCTTTCCTACAGGTCTCCCCTCCATGAGGCAGGGATTCATACTAACTAATTTCAAGAAAGGCGGAAGCAAACATATTTTTCTGTTACTGTTAACATTGTTATAAACAAGGCCTGAATTTTTATACAATTGCATATTTTGTTTGCGTGGTTTTTTTTTTTTTTTTTTTTTTTTTTTTTTTTTTTTTTTTTTTTTTTTTTGAACCGCTGATCAAAAGTAGCCAAATTTTGTTTTGCATATTTCTTTCATATTTGAGGATAAATGCATATAATTGCATGTTTTGATCAATTTAACAAAATACAAATATATAAAATAATATTTGTTTATTTTTATTACAAATTAAAATTCGGCATTGAAGATGGAATTAAATATTACAATCGTAGATTTGTTTTCTATGAACAAAACAACAAATCGACCACATTTGTAGACTTTATTTATATCTTTCCTTATACCCTTCGATAATTCCCTTCATTGATTGATGTTCACCGATTCCCGGAAATCCTTTCTCCCTTCTTCTTCTATGTCAATATCTTACTAAGTTTCTATTTCAGTTTTTGGGTTTACGGTCTGAGAGTCACATCTGTTTGTTAAAATGCCAAAAGTAAGTTCTTCATTTCGTCTAAATTGAAATTTTGGATTGTACCGCACAATACAGATGAAACAGTTTTTACAACTGATAGAAAAGTTTATTTTTGTAACTATTGTTCAAAACAAATCGTAAGTGAAAGAAAATCACAGATCAATACAGATCAGATCGGAGAACCCTTTCTTAAAATAACCTTTTATTTTCAAATAACATACTTTGTATCTATAGATATTTAAAAAAAAAAAGTGGAAGGGTTAGCAGAGAGAATTGAAAAGAAGTATTATTTATGAAATATTTGTTTTTCGTAGGAACAAATTGAAAAAAGTTCGGTTTGTTGAAAAAAGTTATCAGTTTATACAAGTACTTTAATTAATTTTCTCTCCGTGAAATCAAAACATGGTGCACTTTGTATGGTTAATTTTGACATGTAATAGAATAATTTACGCTTATTTTGATTCTTCCAAGATGAGTTTTGGCTGATCCTAATTTTCAAATATGTTTCCAAAAGTTAGGCTTTATGAAAAGGGTATATAGTGACTATTTGCATTGAATTGATGTTTAATGTATTTATGTAATATATAATGTATGTATATAAAAATAATGTATGTTTGTACTACGATCCCCCCCCCCCTCACAACCTTCGCATGAAAGCAAGAAATGCGTTATAATTTCCGCCCGTGAATGTAAAATTTACTAATGTTATATTTATTACCGAAATGGTTTATAGATTTTAAAACAGTAATTAAATGCGAACAACAGAAGTTTATCGCTAAAATCCCAATTATTAAATTATAATGTGCTAATAATGCAACATTTTTTAAATTGATATATATTAAGATATTTCACAAAGAGTATGACCAATTGTGCAATATTTTCTCCAAAATTTAGACACAATTTAATTTATTTTTTTTCTTTTTAATGAGAAACATATTATATTGGATGAGCACATGAATTTGACATTTATTTTGGGTAGAATAGTTTTATAATTTTGGATTAAGGACTTTATTTATTTTATTCTTTAGTTTAGATATTAAAAAAAAAAAAACTGTAACTATTGTAATTTTTAATCCCTCCATAATTTTTTTTCTATTAAATTTTTTCTTAAGAACATAAGTATATTTAAATACATTACTGGTAGATTAGTAATCAAGTAATTAGTAACTTTAGCATATTTAGAGATTAGTTACTGTATTTTTGACGTTTTTTGTTACTACACATTTTGCAGCATATTTCAGTGTTTTTTACTACATATTATATGGTATATTCTGTGTATATTTTTACTGCATAAAAATCCGGGCCTTGGTTTTAGGCAATTAGATTGCTGTCTTGGTAGCAGTAAGGAAATGCTTTGTGTCCATTCCTAATTTTCAATTATTTCTTCAATATCTTGAATTAGGGACACTTTTCGTTGTTTCCATTATCTCCGTCTCTATTTGTCATGTGGTTTTTTATTACATATATTAGATAGTAAATATTTAGAAGTTGGTATTTGTAATATTTTTTTGTTTTATTTATTTATGTTATTTACTATTTATTAATGTATTAATAAATGAAATACATTTAGTAAATTTGATAACAGAAAATAATAACACGAAATTACTTGTTGAGAAACTACCCAATAGTAGCATTCTAAAAAAAAAAATGTATCTACAATAGGAGATCTCGAGGCCATCTTCTTTCCAGACGCCTTTGAGTTAGTTATCAGGGATAGAAGAGGAAGGTTAGAGACGAGAGGATTCGGATGGTTCTGAAGTTTACTATGGAAGGATTGGTATCTGGATTGGGCCAAATCGGAAACATAAGGAACATTAAGTTCTTTATGGATTATTTTATTGGTGACAAAGTAAGGAGTATTGAGGATTTTCAGGAGGATTTTGGATTGTAATGATTGGATACGAGAGGAATTCAATGGCTTAGTGGAGCCCCAGAGCTCAACTCCGTAAGTCCAAATAGGTCAAATAGGCTTTGCGGGAAGGTTACCTGTGAATGATGTTGGATACTTCTGAAGGATGAAAGGCCTTAGGTGGAAGAGACATTTGGAGTGGTATATCCGGTTCTGTTTCAATACATTCAAGGTGATTTGGGTTAAGACTATCGGGATGTGGATTGAAGGTTTTGAAGAGGTGGTGAGCAAATATTAGGGATTTTTCTTCGTCGGATTTGGACCAGGTTTGGGCTTCGGTGAGTAGTGGATGGTTACAATCTTTAAATTTCAGGAGCATTTTAGTGGTCATCCATAGTGATTTGTCGGTAGGTGTAATTTTTTCAGTCAAATTTAGTAAATTTTGAATTTTATATTTCCTAATTTCTGATTTTAATTTGTTAGTCAGTTGGGTGCAATGTGCTTTATCTGTTGGATCCCTTGTTGGATGCCACTTCGATCTTTCTCTGCGTTTTTCCTTTAATAAGATACGAATATGCTACTAACATGTAAATTGATAAACTTAATCTATATATAAATTTATATATACGTATAAAATATCATATATATAAAACAGAAAGCTACCCTTAAATAAAAGTGTAATGCAGAACGTTAATCGAGACGGAATGAATATTCTCATTTTTGAATATTCTAAGGGGTTTTTAGACATTTCACAAACTATGGGACCAACAAATATATAAATAGTTATTTCACTATTCTAGTATTTTTGTTTCTTGTTTTTGATATTTTATATCTGCTATAGATATTATATACATAATAAAATAAAATAAATAATAAATAATAGAATGAAATAAATTGTTTGGTTTAGCAATAATGTTGCTGTTAGTTAAGTTGGATATTTGTGTTTTCCATGGGTTGTGAAATGTCTAAACCCACCTTCTCACTATATTTGAAGTAAGTAACGCCAGCCAATCAGATTACAATATTTCATATGATCAAGTTAGGATTTTTCAAAGCTCAGCAGTAGACAACTTACTTCACTGCATTAATTAGTCCGCTCTGTCCCTGTTCGCTTTATCTACGTTAGATTCATTTTATATATTAGAAAAATGTTATGTGGTAATGTTGCTTAATTTATTTTTTTCAGTTCTAATTAGTAATATTATTTAGATTCGTTAATAAACTGCCTGTCTTAAAGAAAAAAAAGCGATTAGTGAACCACAAGAAGCAAAGAAGCTTCCGAAGGAACCTGATGAAGTGAATTTCAAATTTATATTTATTTGTTAATTAAAATCCATATTTAAGTTTAATTGTTTTTTTATAACATACTTAATTTACGATCCATTAAATCTTAATTACTGTCACATATATATTCCGGCTTGAAATTTTACGATTCTATTAAAAAAAAAAAAAGCATTATAATTATACAAAATTTATTAAATGAAAACTTGCTGGTTTCATTGATATAGAGCGTAAGAGCAACTATGAATTCCAGTTTTTTATTTGGTATCGACGAATGCCTATTGTTATTAAAAAAATAGAGAAAACAATAGATAAAGAAAGGAGGAACAGATAACGCATTAATTAAGTCCCAGATGTTAATTTTATTGAATCATAATACAACTAAGTTTATTTATTTTACTTTCACTTATCTTCATATGAAATCGATAGAAACGGTGTGATCATCAAGAATTTCGAATCCGCTTTTTCAACGGAAAATATTCTTTTGACTAAACACAATATTGAAGTATTTATATGTTATTTCATTATAGTTATCATCCTCATTAATATAACTGGCTGGGCTTAAATGCCGAATTTTCGAAATTTCTACCCTTAAAGAACTTTTGATTTCGGTTATTAGAAATAATTAACGGTCTCTTATTATCAGTAGTTAAAAAGTGGATAAATATAAACAATGAAAAACTTGATAATAACTTAAGGGAAAAGAAAGAAAGAAAATGGTTTGCATTTGGACTAGTATCAGTACCTGTTAGGGCGGGGGAGGTGGGGGGGGGTTCAAGTTTATATTACAAGTTGCTGTAGTTGCTAATTGAGGCCCAGGGGCACATCATCAAGTTGGCTCCTCAAGCCATTTCGGTTGGGCAGGACTGTTCCAGGCACCTGACCATAGTTGCATATTGATTTGCCTCTGGTTGTCGTTGTTGCGAAATACATGTATCCCCTTCTCTACCGCAATGGACTACCTATTCGTTTTCATACTTCTGTTAAAAATTCATTATCAATTTTCGATCAATACCTGTCCTGGAATAATCATATTTCCCAAATTATCCGAAAATCCATTGCTACTCTAAAACAGTTCCCTGAAATTCCGTGATTCTATGCCCCTAAAAACCAGCCAACTCCTAGTTTTCTTACTCATCTTGCTCACTTCGATTATGGCTGCATTGTATACGGTGGACTATCTGGTGGGCTTGAGATCAGAATGAAGAAATTAGTTTTTTTGTTTGTTTTATTGTGGGTTTTAAGGCGTAAATCGTGAGGGCCATCAAGGCCTGTAAATTAATTTCGTTTAGCTGCGGATGAAGAGATTAATGAATTGTTTCATTCGATTCATCTTTTGAGGCCCCAGGTCTCAGCTCTCCAGCTGTCCGAGTTGAAGTGGCTCTACGGAGTTCTCTGGAGGAAATATTTCCTACATGAATTCCTTTCCCGAACTTTTACACCCAAAAAGTCATATTACCACCTTGATTTGTTTATTCCTTGTCCCACATTCCTTTAACACAAGAACCAAGTTCATAAACCTATTTGATTCCTCTCGTATAACCGTTTCCTTTACAAAATCCTTTGTGCTGCGTCCTACCTTTTTTTCTGGAATTCATTACCTGCCTCCATACGCAAATCATCTTCCTTAACCTCATTTAAACAACAATTATTCTTCCACCTCCTAAGCAATCAATCTTCCAAATACATATAAGAACGAAATTTCTTATTTAAGAGCTGACACTTTCATTTGACTATTATAATACTGTTATTTATATATTATCAATACTGCTAATCAGAGCAAATGTCACATAATTATATATATTTATGTGCAAATTAATAGGTTTACTTGTGCTTAATTTATTTTAATTTTAAGGTTGGATTATTATGTTATGTTAACTAATTATTTTTTATTTTCTTATAGTAACAGACAATTGTCATTTCTTTGTTCACCGTAGTTATTCTTAGCGGTCTAAACGTCCCAGGATAAAATTTCCTTTCTCCTTCTTTTCCTATAACGCGGTCGAAGCTATGTTTGTTGATTTTTTTTCTGTTTACTGGCCGTTAGGAGCCTTGTCTTGTCTAACTTTTGCGGTGGCCTTGCTCATTTGCTCATCAGCGTCAAGTCATTACATGAGCTGATAACAACAGTTTGGAATGGCCAATTCCGTAAATGAGGCAAGTTGATGTGCTCCTTCTTATTATCTTGGAACGTGAGCTTCGTGTAGGGAATGCTGTTATTTGTTTCTGTCAGTGATATGAGCGAAATACTTAAACAACCACCATATACTCTTTTTTTTTATTTTTATCACATGAATTTCAGTTACTAAAGGTTGAATGTAATTCAGTTACTAAAGAATAAAATTATCCCTATAAGCTTTCAGACTAATAAACATTATTATTATTTTTTAAATTTATTTAATAATAATAATACTTTATTTATTCTGGGACGAGTCCCTTTAGAATAATACAGATAGACATAAATATGGGCTAAGGAGCCTCATAGATACATAGATATAGGTACAGAGTAATTAATTAGCCATAGTAATAAAATCAAAAATCATAAGTTACTTTCTAATTTTAATCAGTTAATAATAAAAAAAAGATGAATTAAAAATAATGAAGATCGAAATAATACTTTATATATATATTTACATTAGTACCTATTTACAATTTCATGGGGACTGGATGGATAAGAAATGATTGAACAGGCGAGATTTAAAGGTAGGAAGGGTATTAGATTGTCAAATGTGAGAAGGGATGGAGTTCCAAAGGGATGACTATCGGATGATGAAAGATCTGTCGAAAGCAGCGGTTCGGTGGGCCCTTATATATAAGTCAGAAGACCAGGAACGAGTATTACGGGAACGAACAGAGGATTTGAATTGAATGAGCTCAGCTGCAGACTCCATTACCTCTCGGTCATTTTGAAGCACTTGGTAGGGATTCGGAGTAAAGGAAGGGGTTTCTTCGATCATTTATTGCGAAGAAGTTCCTGGTTTTGGCTGAAGTTCTGGTTCTGAAGTGTTCACTTCTGTTGTTGGAGATGTTTCTCATAGGCAGCGACGAGTTCTTTGTTTAGCTGATGAACTAACTCCGTCTGACCGAGTCTTCTTGGGCACCTTACTGGACATCACTTGGTGACTATACCGCATACCATAATTGAAGAAAGAAGGAAAGAAAAAAGAAATTATAAAAAAATATATATCAAACAGCAATATCAACTGCTCTGATGTACACGTGAAATATATTCAATGAAAAATCAGAGAGATTCCGCTGAAAAATAGGCATATACTGAAAGACCAGTTGAGAGCACAACCTTACAATCTAAGTAAATAAAAAAAAAAACACAGACATACCTATACAAACAATTTACAATTAGGTGAGAGAATTTCATGGCAGGCTAATCCCTCCAATTACAAAGATAAAAGCAGATTCCAGTAGATCCCTGCGCTACTGCCTCAACAGCACCACTGGATCTTAAGCCAGTGGGGAAAACAATTGCTAATAAAGAAACATCTTTTCTTTTTAAATTTCAAGGTCCCTTAGTATATTTCTCGAGGCTTCATTTATTTTTTACGAAACATATTTTATCGATGAATTTTTGAGATATGCCTAATAAAGGATATGGAAGGCCATTTAATGTAGAGCCGCCCCTTTAACGTGGCTCAAGTTTCGAGCCTCTTCATTCTCCTCCCCTCACTTATTGCTTAGAATGCTTACGCTATTGTCAACGCAATAGCATATGACCTTAGCTAATAAAAAAAAGAAAAAAATGACATCAAAAGGTGTCACTACTTTGTCCAAGCCTTTGTTAATAAAATAAAGTATATTAATAATGCCTTTGATAAATGAAAGGTCCCTGACATAATAAAAAATATGGCATACATCACTGTTTACAAACTCCTACCATTTTTCCTCTGGGGGACCCTACCCCCCCCCCCCACACCAAAACAAGTACGTAGAGAAATATAATAAATTTATATACAAGAAGAAAAGTACTAAAACAATTATCACTATAAAACATTTATATTAGCTGATTAAAAAAAATATAAGTTTTGCATTTTTCATATAGTTATATATATATATATATATATATATATATATATATATATTTAATTTCTTTTACTTTCCTACCAGCACTAGGTAAGGAAAATATTGCGATCGGGTCAAATTTCCAATATGCGGTTTTCGATGGGTCTATACGTCCGAAAAACACATTTTTAACCATTGGTCTGTCTTTGCCAAGATTTTCTCGGGAACTAGTGAACTGATTTTGTTACTTCTTTTTTCCTTTTGTAGGGTCTTGATTATTGATGCCTGAGACACAAATTGGATGCTCCATGCGCAATAGCAATAGCTGCTGCGTAATAAATGAAAAACGTATTTTTCTATGGACTGTAGCTCAAAAACGGCTCTAACTATTTTTATGAAACTTTCCTACAATGTTCTAGTAATTGTCCTCTCAATTTTCTTACCTGGACTAAATTCCAGAAAAAAATCAAGGAAAAAAGTTATAAAGAAAAGAAAAATGTTTTGGGGCCTAACTCACTAAGTATATATTTTATGGTAAAATTTTTAATAGAACTTTTGAAAGGTAATTTAATTACCAACAAAACAAAAAAAAAATCATCGGAATCGAACTAGTAATAGCGATGATACTGCGTTTTGTACACATGTTTTAATTTATTATTTTCCTACCTTTCTTTTTTTTTTTTCCCCCTACCTCGCCTTTTAGGCTATACGGGATTTTCCCGGGCCGGGGGGTGAGGGCGGGGAATTTAAAATCCCCTCCGGCACCGGGACGGAACTCGTACGTTTTTAATCATCTCAAATTTTTGTTATCCGGTTGCCAAGCAATTGGCGGTGCTGTGTACACGCTTTAGCCCATTCGGCCACCGCGCCCCCTATTATTTTCCTACCTATACTAGGTACGGAATGTACTGCAATCGGCTCAAGTTTTCGACGGATCTATACGTTTTAGAGCTCCCTGAGTCCGAAAAACACATTTTAAGCAATTTTCTCTTAAAGCCACTACTACTACTACTTTGATCCTGTGAGGTTTAATATTCCAGCTGTTTGTTCGTTCAGAAGTAGAGATGGGCAGTACTCGATTACTTTCATGATTTGAGTAATTTTATTAGGAAAAAGTATCGAGTAGTTTCTGTACTTGGCCTGACATCGGCGAGTACTGACAGTACTCACGCTGCGTTAATCATGATTTAGTTAAGTACAGAAAATACTCGCGCCGTTATACCGAATTACAGGAAATACTCAGCCTGATTCCTACAAAGAGTACTTTTTATTTTTCAACTCCTCCGTCATTATTATAAAGAGTACAAATGTTTTCATTTATTTCCTTCAATAATAGCGGCCATATTCGACCTGACCAATTCTAACCCCCCATTAATCGATATTACACTAACCATCATGTTTTGGGGGGCGCTTTTTATAGAAAATATATCGAATTTGAGATTGGGCCCCCGGCCTCGACTTTTTATAACTTATTGGATTAAATCGATATCAGGGTCGACTATTATGTTTTGGGGGGCGCTTTTTAAGAAAATGATATCGAATTTGAGATTGGGCCCCCCGGGCCCCGACTTTTTTTAACTTATTGGATTAAATCAATATCAGGGTCGACTAATATGTTTTGGGGGGCGCTTTTTAAGAAAATGATATCGAATTTGAGATTGGGACCCCTCGGCCCTGACTTTTTTTAACTTATTGGATTAAATCAATATCAGGGTCGACTAATATGTTTTGGGGGGCGCTTTTTAAGAAAATGATATCGAATTTGAGATTGGGACCCCTCGGCCCTGACTTTTTTTAACTTATTGGATTAAATCAATATCAGGGTCGACTAATATGTTTTGGGGGGCGCTTTTTAAGAAAATGATATCGAATTTGAGATTGGGACCCCTCGGCCCTGACTTTTTTTAACTTATTGGATTAAATCAATATCAGGGTCGACTATTATGTTTTGGGGGGCGCTTTTTAAGAAAATGATATCGAATTTGAGATTGGGACCCCTCGGCCCTGACTTTTTTTAACTTATTGGATTAAATCAATATCAGGGTCGACTAATATGTTTTGGGGGGCGCTTTTTAAGAAAATGATATCGAATTTGAGATTGGGACCCCCGGCCCTGACTTTTTTTAACTTATTGGATTAAATCAATATCAGGGTCGACTAATATGTTTTGGGGGGCGCTTTTTAAGAAAATGATATCGAATTTGAGATTGGGACCCCTCGGCCCTGACTTTTTTTAACTTATTGGATTAAATCAATATCAGGGTCGACTATTATGTTTTGGGGGGCGCTTTTTAAGAAAATGATATCGAATTTGAGATTGGGACCCCTCGGCCCTGACTTTTTTTAACTTATTGGATTAAATCAATATCAGGGTCGACTAATATGTTTTGGGGGGCGCTTTTTAAGAAAATGATATCGAATTTGAGATTGGGACCCCTCGGCCCTGACTTTTTTTAACTTATTGGATTAAATCAATATCAGGGTCGACTATTATGTTTTGGGGGGCGCTTTTTAAGAAAATGATATCGAATTTGAGATTGGGACCCCTCGGCCCTGACTTTTTTTAACTTATTGGATTAAATCAATATCAGGGTCGACTAATATGTTTTGGGGGGCGCTTTTTAAGAAAATGATATCGAATTTGAGATTGGGACCCCTCGGCCCTGACTTTTTTTAACTTATTGGATTAAATCAATATCAGGGTCGACTATTATGTTTTGGGGGGCGCTTTTTAAGAAAATGATATCGAATTTGAGATTGGGACCCCTCGGCCCTGACTTTTTTTAACTTATTGGATTAAATCAATATCAGGGTCGACTAATATGTTTTGGGGGGCGCTTTTTAAGAAAATGATATCGAATTTGAGATTGGGACCCCTCGGCCCTGACTTTTTTTAACTTATTGGATTAAATCAATATCAGGGTCGACTAATATGTTTTGGGGGGCGCTTTTTAAGAAAATGATATCGAATTTGAGATTGGGACCCCTCGGCCCTGACTTTTTTTAACTTATTGGATTAAATCAATATCAGGGTCGACTATTATGTTTTGGGGGGCGCTTTTTATGAAAATGATACCGAATTTGAGATTGGGACCCCTCGGCCCTGACTTTTTTTAACTTATTGGATTAAATCAATATCAGGGTCGACTAATATGTTTTGGGGGGCGCTTTTTAAGAAAATGATATCGAATTTGAGATTGGGACCCCTCGGCCCTGACTTTTTTTAACTTATTGGATTAAATCAATATCAGGGTCGACTATTATGTTTTGGGGGGCGCTTTTTAAGAAAATGATATCGAATTTGAGATTGGGACCCCTCGGCCCTGACTTTTTTTAACTTATTGGATTAAATCAATATCAGGGTCGACTATTATGTTTTGGGGGGCGCTTTTTAAGAAAATGATATCGAATTTGAGATTGGGACCCCTCGGCCCTGACTTTTTTTAACTTATTGGATTAAATCAATATCAGGGTCGACTATTATGTTTTGGGGGGCGCTTTTTAAGAAAATGATATCGAATTTGAGATTGGGACCCCTCGGCCCTGACTTTTTTTAACTTATTGGATTAAATCAATATCAGGGTCGACTATTATGTTTTGGGGGGCGCTTTTTAAGAAAATGATATCGAATTTGAGATTGGGACCCCTCGGCCCTGACTTTTTTTAACTTATTGGATTAAATCAATATCAGGGTCGACTAATATGTTTTGGGGGGCGCTTTTTAAGAAAATGATATCGAATTTGAGATTGGGACCCCTCGGCCCTGACTTTTTTTAACTTATTGGATTAAATCAATATCAGGGTCGACTAATATGTTTTGGGGGGCGCTTTTTAAGAAAATGATATCGAATTTGAGATTGGGACCCCTCGGCCCTGACTTTTTTTAACTTATTGGATTAAATCAATATCAGGGTCGACTATTATGTTTTGGGGGGCGCTTTTTAAGAAAATGATATCGAATTTGAGATTGGGACCCCCGGCCCTGACTTTTTTTAACTTATTGGATTAAATCAATATCAGGGTCGACTAATATGTTTTGGGGGGCGCTTTTTAAGAAAATGATATCGAATTTGAGATTGGGACCCCTCGGCCCTGACTTTTTTTAACTTATTGGATTAAATCAATATCAGGGTCGACTAATATGTTTTGGGGGGCGCTTTTTAAGAAAATGATATCGAATTTGAGATTGGGACCCCTCGGCCCTGACTTTTTTTAACTTATTGGATTAAATCAATATCAGGGTCGACTAATATGTTTTGGGGGGCGCTTTTTAAGAAAATGATATCGAATTTGAGATTGGGACCCCTCGGCCCTGACTTTTTTTAACTTATTGGATTAAATCAATATCAGGGTCGACTAATATGTTTTGGGGGGCGCTTTTTAAGAAAATGATATCGAATTTGAGATTGGGACCCCTCGGCCCTGACTTTTTTTAACTTATTGGATTAAATCAATATCAGGGTCGACTATTATGTTTTGGGGGGCGCTTTTTAAGAAAATGATATCGAATTTGAGATTGGGCCCCCCGGGCCCCGACTTTTTTTAACTTATTGGATTAAATCAATATCAGGGTCGACTATTATGTTTTGGGGGGCGCTTTTTAAGAAAATGATATCGAATTTGAGATTGGGACCCCTCGGCCCTGACTTTTTTTAACTTATTGGATTAAATCAATATCAGGGTCGACTAATATGTTTTGGGGGGCGCTTTTTAAGAAAATGATATCGAATTTGAGATTGGGACCCCTCGGCCCTGACTTTTTTTAACTTATTGGATTAAATCAATATCAGGGTCGACTAATATGTTTTGGGGGGCGCTTTTTAAGAAAATGATATCGAATTTGAGATTGGGCCCCTCGGCCCCGACTTTTTTTAACTTATTGGATTAAATCAATATCAGGGTCGACTATTATGTTTTGGGGGGCGCTTTTTAAGAAAATGATATCGAATTTGAGATTGGGCCCCCCGGGCCCCGACTTTTTTTAACTTATTGGATTAAATCAATATCAGGGTCGACTAATATGTTTTGGGGGGCGCTTTTTAAGAAAATGATATCGAATTTGAGATTGGGACCCCTCGGCCCTGACTTTTTTTAACTTATTGGATTAAATCAATATCAGGGTCGACTAATATGTTTTGGGGGGCGCTTTTTAAGAAAATGATATCGAATTTGAGATTGGGACCCCTCGGCCCTGACTTTTTTTAACTTATTGGATTAAATCAATATCAGGGTCGACTAATATGTTTTGGGGGGCGCTTTTTAAGAAAATGATATCGAATTTGAGATTGGGCCCCCCGGCCCTGACTTTTTTTAACTTATTGGATTAAATCAATATCAGGGTCGACTAATATGTTTTGGGGGGCGCTTTTTAAGAAAATGATATCGAATTTGAGATTGGGACCCCTCGGCCCTGACTTTTTTTAACTTATTGGATTAAATCAATATCAGGGTCGACTATTATGTTTTGGGGGGCGCTTTTTAAGAAAATGATATCGAATTTGAGATTGGGACCCCTCGGCCCTGACTTTTTTTAACTTATTGGATTAAATCAATATCAGGGTCGACTATTATGTTTTGGGGGGCGCTTTTTAAGAAAATGATATCGAATTTGAGATTGGGACCCCTCGGCCCTGACTTTTTTTAACTTATTGGATTAAATCAATATCAGGGTCGACTATTATGTTTTGGGGGGCGCTTTTTAAGAAAATGATATCGAATTTGAGATTGGGACCCCTCGGCCCTGACTTTTTTTAACTTATTGGATTAAATCAATATCAGGGTCGACTATTATGTTTTGGGGGGCGCTTTTTAAGAAAATGATATCGAATTTGAGATTGGGACCCCTCGGCCCTGACTTTTTTTAACTTATTGGATTAAATCAATATCAGGGTCGACTAATATGTTTTGGGGGGCGCTTTTTAAGAAAATGATATCGAATTTGAGATTGGGACCCCTCGGCCCTGACTTTTTTTAACTTATTGGATTAAATCAATATCAGGGTCGACTAATATGTTTTGGGGGGCGCTTTTTAAGAAAATGATATCGAATTTGAGATTGGGCCCCCCGGCCCCGACTTTTTTTAACTTATTGGATTAAATCAATATCAGGGTCGACTATTATGTTTTGGGGGGCGCTTTTTAAGAAAATGATATCGAATTTGAGATTGGGCCCCCGGGCCCGACTTTTTTTAACTTATTGGATTAAATCAATATCAGGGTCGACTATTATGTTTTGGGGGGCGCTTTTTAAGAAAATGATATCGAATTTGAGATTGGGACCCCCGGCCCCGACTTTTTTTAACTTATTGGATTAAATCAATATCAGGGTCGACTAATATGTTTTGGGGGGCGCTTTTTAAGAAAATGATATCGAATTTGAGATTGGGCCCCCGGGCCCCGACTTTTTTTAACCTTTTGGATTAAATCAATATCAGGGTCGACTATTATGTTTTGGGGGGCGCTTTTTAAGAAAATGATATCGAATTTGAGATTGGGACCCCCGGCCCCGACTTTTTTTAACTTATTGGATTAAATCAATATCAGGGTCGACTATTATGTTTTGGGGGGCGCTTTTTAAGAAAATGATATCGAATTTGAGATTGGGTTCCCCGGGCCCCGACTTTTTTTAACTTTTTGGATTAAATCAATATCAGAGTCGAATAATATGTTTTGGGGGGCGCTTTTTATGAAAATGATGTCGGACTTGAGATTGGGCCCCCGTGGCCAGACTTTATGTAACATTTCAAATTTGATCGATATTAGGGTCAATTATTAGGTTTTGGGGGGCTCTTTTTAGGAAAATGATGTCGGATTTCAGATAGTGCCCCCGTGCACCGACTTAGTAACTTTTCTGATTTACTAGATATCAGCGTCAAAAATTAAGTTTTGGAAGATGGTTTTTATGAAATACTGCCAGATTTGATATTGCACCCAGTGGATTCAGTTTGGAATTAGTCGATATCAGAGTCATTATGGTTTAGTGGACGCATTTTATAAAAAAAATCGGACATCATTTTCATAAAAAGTGTCGCCCAAAACCTCATAATTAACATTGATATCGATTAAACACGAAAGGTTACAAAAAGTCGGGTTCCGGGTGCGCTATCTCAAAATTTATGAAAATGATTCGTAATCCGATATCATTTTCATAAAAAGCGCCCCCCAAAACATAATATTCGATCCTAATATGGATTTAATCCAAAAAGTTAAAAAAAGTTGGGGCCCGGGGGGCCCAATCTCAAATTCGATATCATTTTCATAAAAAGTGCCCCCCAAAACATAATATTCGATCCTAATATTGATTTAATCCAAAAAGTTAAAAAAAGTCGGGGCCCGGGGGGGCCCAATCTCAAATCCGAAATCATTTTCTTAAAAAGGGCCCCCCAAAACATATTAGTCGACCCTGTTTTGGATTTAATCCAAAATGTTAAAAAAAGTTGGGGCCCGGGGGGCCCAATCTCAAATTCGAAATCATTTTCTTAAAAAGGGCCCCCCAAAACATATTAGTCGACCCTGATATGGATTTAATCCAAAAAGTTAAAAAAAGTTGGTGCCCGGGGGGCCCAATCTCAAATTCGATATCATTTTCATAAAAAGCGCCCCCCAAAACATAATAGTCGATCCTGATATTGATTTAATCCAAAAAGTTAAAAAAAGTCGTGGTCCGGGGGCCCAATCTCAAATTCTATATCATTTTCTTAAAAAGCGCCCCCCAAAACATATTAGTCGACCCTGATATCGATTTAATCCAAAAAGTTAAAAAAAGTCGGGGCCCGGGGGCCCTAATCTCAGATCCGACATCATTTTCATAAAAAGCGCCCCCCAAAACCTAATAGTTGACCCTGATGTCGATATAATCCGAAAAGTTACAAAAAGTCGGGCCCCGGGGGCACTATCTCAAATCCGACAGCATTATCATAAAAGTCAAGTGGTGTAGAAAAAAAAAATGGTCCCCAAAGTTGATTAAATCCAAAATATTTTAATAATTCTTTATTTTATCGATTTACATTAATATCGATACTATTTAAAAAAACTATACCCCCATAAGATAACAATGGACTTAAATATGGAAGAAATATTAAATATTCTACTCCTGTAATTTTTATAATGAAATACTCGATTACTTTGAAAAGTACTCAGAGTAAAATATTGCTGAGTAGATTTGAAAATAGAAAGTACTCGACAGCTGATTACTTTTTGTACTCGTCAATCATGAGGTCGAGTAGTGATTGAAGTACTCGATACTCGAACCGGGCGAGTATTTGAGTAAATTACTCTGTAATTGTACTTTTTACTCAGAGTACAATTTTGCCCATCTCTATTCAGAAGTTAGGTCGTTATACTTCCCCTCACAAGGGGTGGCTTGCAGACAGAAGGCCACCGATTTCAACCAAAATTTTTTTTTTGGTGATACTACATCGGAAAATATTGGGCACATATCCCGTCGCTCATTCCAATTAGCCCTAGGAGCCGAGAAAATTTGTTTTAAATATGATTTCAAATTATATTAATATTAATATTAATATTAATTAACCTTAATATTACCATTGGAAAGCTGGACTATTGCTCTTTCAACTTACATCAATAACTTTTGGATTTCATTCCTATTTAGAACTATGAAAAACATTTTAAGCCATTTTTATTTTATACATAGGTATTTAGTTCTAATTTGTTTTCGAAGGTCAAGTTCCTACGATGCCCTGCAGCATACAAAGGCCTAAATCTTTAATTATTTTCGTGTGAGTCGGTGGAGCTGTTATTTTAAAAATAATACTTGTTTATTAAGAAATATTACAATCTGTCTCAATTTTTTTTTATTTATTTATAAATATAATAATCTGTCACGTGGACAATAATTATAGTGAGATATGAACACATTCCCACCATATATACAGAAAACATAAAATTCACAAAAGTAAACGAATTACTAAATAATAATCAAACAACTATGTACAATAAAAAATAAAATAATCTAAAGCTAAGTAAATTTAAATAATAAAAACTCAGTCATACCTATATACAATATATACAATAAGTTAGGGAAACCCCCCTCCCCAAGCCAAGCTTGTCCCTCCGTTTATAGAGAGAAAAGCAGGGTTCCAAAAGATCCCTGCGCCACTCTCTCAACCACGTCACTAGTGCTAAAGCCAATCAAGATTGAGCGAGAGCGCTTTATATGCAATGGATTAAATTCAAAACATTTATTACTTGAGCAAAAAATAATTTCAGTCAAAAATAACTATCCCCAAAATTCTACTGCCTCAGGCAAATTCTCTCTTTCCCCTAATTTATATTTTTGGTGCAATATTTTAAATAATAAACCTTTTTAGTTGACCAAGAAATAAAAAGTAAACTTCTTCTAGATTTGAGTTTTTACTCTATAATAAAATAAAGAAATCCGTTCATCCTTCGTCCACTTCTTTCCTCTGTTGGAGCGATTTTTTTTGATTTGGCACAATAGTGGCAGATAATCCTAGAGTGAACCTAGAAACTCAACATTGCTATTCGAAATAGCGGCCTAAAAATCTGTCTTTCTAAAGGCTGTAGTTCCAAAACGGCTATAACAATACCAATCTGTTTATATCTTCATGAAGTCGGAGTATTTTTTTTTTTTTTTTTTAGCAGCGAAGACACAAGTAATGACGGTATTCGACTTAAGGCATAAGAAAGTCGTCTGAGTGGATACCTTAGATATATTTTTGTTTTACTTGTTTTGAGATCTTTTACTTTTGCAAAATCCACATATTTCCCTGATCCTTGGAAAATATCTATTGTCAAAATGATCCACAAACCCAAAAAGCCACCAGAATATCCATCCTCTTACCGTCCCATCTCTCTGTTACCCATCATGGGAAAAATCCTGGAAAAACTAATCTTAATATCCGCATCCAATCTTAAAACGCCTGCACCCAATCCTAGATTCTAATCACATAATCCCAGACCACCAATTTGGATTCCGCTCCTCCCATTCCACTATACAGCAATGCCATCGTGTGGTAGACGTAATATCCTCTGCATTGGAGCGCGGTATGTACTGTACGGGAGTCTTTCTCGACGTTGAACAGGCGTTTGATAGAGTTTGGCACACGGGACTGCTGTACAAACTTCGAAAATTCCTACCATCTACATACTTCCTCATTATCCGTTCCTATCTTACTGATAGATACTTTAAAGTAAATCACAACAATGTCTATACATCCCGCTTTTCCCAGTCTGCAGGTGTTCCTCAAGGTAGTATCTTAGGTCCTATCCTTTACACAGTTTATACAGCTGACATCCCAACCCATCCCAACACTGTCATCAACACATATGCTGATGACACATGTACCCTATCAGTTAATAACGACCCATCTATTGCATCCCAAACCCTTCAATCCCACATCACAAACCTTGAAGAATGGTGTCAGAACTGGAGAATTAAAATAAATTCCAATAAATCTCATCAAATTACCTTCACCCTTCGTCGTAAACCAATGACTTCCTGTCCTTCAGTATCCTTTAACAACACCTCACTTATTCCTGTTGAACAAATCCGTTACCTAGGACTCCATCTGGACAAACGTCTAACTTGGAATCCTCATACCAGACTGAAACGACAAGAAACAGCTCGACGTTTCCGACTACTTCAACACTTACTAGACAAACGCTCTAACCTTCCAATCAATTATAAAAGACTCATTTACATGACTATAATAAGGCCTATTTGGACTTACGGAGTTGAGCTATGGGGCTCCACCAAACCTTCAAATTCCTCTCGCATCCAATCCTTACAATCCAAAATCCTTCGTAAAATCCTCAATGCTCCTTACTTTGTTACAAATAAAATTATCCATAATGACCTTAATGTTCCTTATGTATCAGATTTGGCCCAATCCAGATATCTGTCCTTCCATAATAAACTTCATAACCATCCCAACCCTCTAGTCTCTAACCTTGCTTCCTATTCGATTCCTGATAACCCTCCGAGGCGTCTGAAAAGAAGATGGCCACGTGATCTTCTAATATAGACATATTATTAGAGTGCTACCAATGGGTAGTTTCTCAACATGTGTTCCATGTCATTATATCCATGTGCGAATTTACCAGATGTATTTTTTGTATACAGTTGTAAATATCATATAAATAAATAAATAAAAATAAACAAACTTTTGCAAAAATATGATTTAAAATGTTCCCTTTCCACGTTCGATAAAAATATTTTCTGCTCATGTTAGTGGCTTGTTATTGGGCCTGGAAATAATTGATGGCTTGTCAGATAACTTTGCCACCATGGTATTACATTTACTGAAACGTGAGCTGAGCATTTGTGACCGATTTAATGACTACCTGACATGCTTTAAATTAAATGGATCAAATTCCCTTTTGCCTTACATTTAGGCGAAACGGTTTAATGAATATGCAGTGGGCATGATTATAATGTTATCGGAAATAATATATATCTCCCTTATGTGTTCTATTTTTTCACCTACCGCCACACCCCCAATAAAAGTTAACATTTTATAATAAAACACCTTAGCTGTGGCTAAGGTTCCCGGGTTTCGATATTCGTCTCTATTTCGGCCGGGATTATTTAGAATTTTGCCTATTTTACGAAGCCTCTAAAATGGTAATTTTAAAAAATATTTGAATGAGAGTTTGCTAGATCCAAACGCAAATAATCATTATATTTGATATATCAAATCTATATCGGACGCCAAGCTCCACACAGGTAACCTTGTTACGGTCTTTATTTTAGAAAGGTTATTCCCCTCAACAAACTTGCCGGATGCTGAGTGGAGACGGCAGGGTTCGCAAAAAAAAAAGAATAAATAAATAAATTTAAAAAAAATTAAAAAAAAAAAGATTGGGAAGCGGAGTGACCTACGAGCTCGGAACCTTTGGGTTTAAAAACATATGTTAATTAACCTTCCTACTTGGTTAACCTATCGAACCGTCTTACTTGGTTAATTATGACTTTCCCTAATCCATCGAATAGGGTTTTATCATGCCTTATTAAACCTTAAAAAAAAACAATATAATATATACATAAAACATGAAAAAAAATAGAAAAAAAAATAAGAAAATAAAACTGGCTATTATTAATACTACTGATAGATTTACTTATTTATATCAATTTTAATAACTGTTAAAGGAAATGAAAATTATTAACAAGAACTTAGATTTATAAGAAAACAAAGAAAATAAAATTAACTTTAATTATCAAAGAAAAGATTATAAAATTATTATAGGACTAAACATTAACTTACAACTATACAATATACCAATTACAAACATTTGGAAATAAAAATAGATAGAAAAAAAACTTATATAATACATATTTACAAAATCTGAATGCCGAACTTTGTCCAATTGGCACATTTAATTATCTGAGGAATCGGCAACTTATTCGAACTAGAGTCTTCAATGTCTCCCCAATTTATCTCCTCAAGTTGTGAAAATGTTCATTCACCAACTTGTAAGATCAAGCGGCACTCGTCGCTGATGATCACAGGTTCTTGGAGAAGCAATGAAAATCCGGTGTACACCGTAAAACTAAAATATTTCACACACAAAATCCTTAGCGTGCCTCTACACTCGCGAGGTGCCGCCATCTCTCTCTCTCTCAACTCGACTGTCTTTTTTTTTCTCCCAATCAGCTGTTTTCTGTTCCACTGACTTAAAAATAATATCTACAATTAATACTTAAAACTAGACTTATTATAAACAATTGCTTATTATTAAAACTAATACTAAATACTTAATTAACTAATACTTAATTATATATTAAACCCTCTTCGAGTTAATAAAAAAAACATATTATTATTTATAAAAACTAAAAATTATTTTACGAACTAATTTTTTTTTTGTATTTTATTTTTCGTTACAAACTCTCCCCCTTCCTACCGAAAAAAAAATTAGGAGTAAAATGTGAATGTTATGTTGGATGAGGTTTCAAATCTTTGATATGCCAAGTTCCTAAAGGACGACCTTGCAGATCCTCTAAAACGTAAAGTAAATTGCCTTGTTTGCTTAGTATCTTGCATTTTTCATACAAAGGTGCCAATTTATTAGAAAAATTCTTTGAAGCATCAGAAAGCACCTGGGTCCTCTTCCACACAAAATATCCTGCGTTCAGGTCTACATTTCTTCGCCGAAGGTTGTAATTCTGACTACTCTTTTCGTACGCTTTACGTAGCCGTTCTAGCCACTTCTTCATACAGAACTGACATCCTATCAAATTTCTGAGCGTAAGCCTTTCGATCTCCCATTTCAGGCACGTTATCTGAGACCATCACCTGTTCATTCTCTTCGCCCGAACGTGGTAATTCTCGGCCGAAATTTAAGTAGGCAGGAGAGTAGCCTGTAACTTCATGGACTGCAGTCTGCATTGCAAAAGCTAACTTTGGTAACTCTTTGTCCCAATGCTTGTGATTTTCCTTCACATAGGAAGCTAGGAGTGTCTTTATCACTCGATTCGGACGCTCCATTGGGTTAGCTTGAGGGTGATAGCCGTCAACCAAGCCTGCCGAAACCATCTGCTAAGGCTGGGTAACCACTCGCTGTTTCCCCATAAAACCTGCTGGTTTCATCTGTAATGGTTTACTTGCCAAACAAACTTCGCATTTCCGAACATATCTCGTTACATCCGTGGTCATCCCAGGCCAATAGTAATATTCTTTAACCGTTGTAAGGTTTTGAAGCGACCGAAATGCCTGAAATTTCTTTATCATGACATTCCCAGATAGCTTCCTTGCGTCTTTCTTTTGGAACAACTAACTTCCACTCATTGCTGTCCCCCACTATCTTGCTGTAATTACTCACTCGTTTCCATAATCCTTCATTTTCAACCCTCCAATCGGCGTACTTCGCTGGATCCTCTTCTACTCGTTGCAACATTTTCTTGTACCACGTGTCTACTATTTCACCTCCAATGTCAATTCTAGCAATAGGGTATTCATATGTACGGGACAAAGCATCGGCTGCAGCGTTTTGTTTGCCCGGACGGTGAATTATAGTAAATTGGTGTTGTTGCAGTTTCAGTGCCCATCTAGCCAACCGACCTTGGGGATCACGGAGACTGTTTAACCATTTCAAAGCAATATGGTCAGTGATGACAGTGAAATCCATACCCTCTAGATACGGCCGAAACTTTTCTACTGCCCAGAGAACTGCAAGGACATTCTTGTTCAGTGACACTGTACTTTCTTTCCGCTGCTGTCAAACTTCGACTCGCATATGCAATAACTCTATCTCCTTCCGGGTATTCTTGGAATAGAATTGCCCCTAGTCCAGTTTTTGAGGCATCAGTTTGAAGAAAAAACCGTTTGCTGAAATCAGGACATGCTAAAACAGGCGGGTGACCAACTTCTCCTTCAGCAAACTAAACGCTTCTTCTTGTTCTTGTCCCCATTTCCACCTCTTGTTTTTCTTCAATAGTTCTGAGAGGGGTGTAGTCAAAGTAGAGAAATTTGGTACAAAGCGGCGATACCATGACGTAAGTCCTATGAACTGTCTAACCTGCTTCACGTTTCTAGGCGCTGGGTAATTTAATATGGCTTCAATTTTTCCTGGATCTACTTGCAGACCGTTCTCATTCACCACATAGCCCAGAAATTTTAATTCTTCCTACAGAATTGGCTTTTCTCCCAATTCACTGATAAGTTAGCAGCACTCAATCGCTCCAAGACTTTTTCTAAGGTTTTTATGTGGGAATCGAAATCCGACGAGACTACAATTATGTCATCCAAATAGACAAAAACGTTTGGCTCTAAGTCAGCCCTCAAGACATCATCGATAAGCCTTTGCCATGTGGCTGGCGCATTATGAAGACCAAAAGGCATTCTACAAAACTGAAAGAGGCCGCGGTTGGGGACAGTAAATGCGGTCTTTTCTTTGCTTGCTGTAGCCATCGGTATCTGCCAGTAAGCGCTTTTTATGTCGATGGAAGACAATATTTTGGCATCTCGTAACCTATCCAGGATATTTGAAACGTAGGGGAGCGGGCAGGCATCCCTTTTAGTCACGGCATTTAACTGGCGGTAATCTACGCAGAAACGATAGGATCCATCGGGTTTCTTGACCAAAACCACAGGAGATGACCACGCACTGTGATGGCTCTACAATACCTTCCTCAAGCATTTCATCAAGCTCTTTATCCAAGATGGCTTGAATTTTTGGTGATACTGGGTAGTAACGCTGCTTAACAGGCTTACTATCTCCCGTATTAATTTGGTGTTCGACCCTACTAGTGCGGAAAAAGCGCTCCTAAAATTAATTTTTTTGTTTTTAAACTTCAAAAACTAGATAAACTGTTTTATTAATGAATTTTGAAGTTAGTGACAATATTTTCATTTCTTATAATATACGTTTTTCACATTTTTTATCTTATAGTTCATTTGAAAACCTAGTAATGTTGTGAAATTTTGCGGGATTTGGAGGTTTTGTAAAACTGCTTGACCAGAATTGGTGGTTGATAATTTTGTATTAAAACTTTACCTACTTTTTACTGTCATATTCCCATATCAGTTTCTAGTCTGGTGGAGTTTCTTCCGTCTTCTTTCCGGTTTCCAATCCCGAATTCGTTTTAGCCAGGTGGCTTAGTGGAATCACTGTTACATTGCGGATAAAAGCGACAAATTTGGTGAAAAGATACTTTAGGTTATATTAATAGATGTTAGCCTCGGAGTCTCTTATAATTTTTAAAATAAATCTTGTATGTAAATAAAATCCAAAATGGCTGACAAAACGACCAAATGTTTCTTTTAACATTATGTAATGTCCACTTTTAGTTTCAATTACAGCTCTAAACTTATTATACTATACTGCAAACCTATAGTAAACTACAAACCTTACTTAGGGTAGTATAAATATTAAATGAAACATTTATATGTGCTCTCCAATATGCAAGCGCAAGTACCTATAATTGATTATAACTGTTGCATACTGAATTCCATTGGATGAATAGCAATAAATATTTTTGGTTTATTGATTTTAATAATAAACTTTTTTAATTGATGAGAAAAACAAACTCTTAAAATTTGAGGATTTATGTTTGAAGATGTGTAGCGTCCGTAAATTTAATTCTTAAAAATTCATTCGTCCTTGACAATTGAACTAATTTCTTTGAGATTTTACAAGAAATGTACAGGTCATTCTGGGATAATCCTAGGAACCCACGGTACCATCCGTCGTTTCTTTTAAAATGGCGAACGGAAAACTTGTTTCTAATGACAATTACGTCAAACCGGCTGGTTTTGATGAAAGTTGCCTAAGGTGTTCCTGTTCAATATTGGGGGGCCCGGTACATGCCATATGACCGGGAGCCCTTTTCTTGAGAGACACAAAATAAATAAATGTTTTAGAGAGGAATACTTGTGAATATATGTGTAAAAGTTTACGTACAGTTTGATGAGGGGGGCCGGTCTCGCGCCTTCTCTCTCTCTCCCTCCGCCGTTCCGGGTCCAGAAATTAGCCGAAGGGCTGTAGTTCTCGAGGTCTGGTCAGGAGGTGGTCGTCAGCAGTCCTTTTTACCTTCTTCGCTCGCTAGCATCTGTCCTTTGGCCGCAGATAAGGCCGTCTTAGAGAGGGGGTAGTGCAAGTTGAGACCGGGGGTCCCCCGTGTTGTTTATACAACGATAATTCAAAATGTTCTATACAATAAATTTTTGGATGTAAATCCAACATACCGCCCACCTAAATTTGGCTCAGCCAGATTTAACAATGATAAGCAAAGATAACAAATTCAAGAGCGAAGTGGGGAGAGGCAGTAAACAAGAGCGCGAAATTGCCTCCAGCATCCAAATTTACAAAGTAAAATAAATAATATTTACATGAATAAATAAATAAATAAATACTATAGAATAAATAATGAATATATACATCAATAAATTGGCAATGGTTATTATATTGAACAATGGCCAATTCTACCAAAGGTATGAATCGTCTCACAAACTCGCCGCCGCGAAAACCCTGCCGCCCACCAAGATAAGCCCAGGAACATTTTGAAAAAGTACAGCCGCAATTGCGAGGGGAAATGTGTACCTCGCAATTCCACCGATACGTAGTCCCAAAAAATAATCCACACGATGTGAATAAAATTTGGCATGAACCAATTCTCCGGGAGGAGAGTTATGGTGACCGATGGACCAGACCACACGGGATCGAAAATCCGCGAATTGTGAGATCGGAAACGGCAAAATGATTAAACGTATAAACGAAACGAAAACGACGATCGCGAAGTAAACCAAACGCCCGGATGGACCTTTGGCAAGCATCAATTCTCCGGCAGGAGAGTTTTGGTAAGCGGCGAATGATACCGAATGGAATTGAAAAATTCGCGAAAATGGGGTCGAAAACCCGCTAGATTCGGCCGATCGCGCTAATACCGAATATGATGTTGCCGAATGTGCATAGGTCGCCTCCAGCTAAGTGGCAGACATGATGATGTCGTTAAGCCTACTTAACGCGAGTGGTTACTCCCTTACGACTCACACTCCCTGCGCCAGGGCGATGTGTGCATTCAGAAGGGATTTCGCGAAGGATGTTGTGAGTAGTTGTTGACGCTCCGGCGTGAAAGCGTCACGTTTGTGTTTAAGTCGTGGGTTCCGGCTAAAAACGGCTTTTGAGTGACCAAAAAAAAACCAGGAGCGATTATCGAAAGGACGAAACAAGACCTTATTACGGGACTTACTACGGAACTATGTCCTGGCCCGTCCGCCATCGCGTGAGCGAGAAACTTTACGGCGGGCCTACTACGGGTTGATATCCAGACCCGTCCTCCATCGCGTGAGCGAGAAACTTTACGGCGGTTCGCGTGGATAATCCTCACGGACCGAAATTAGCGGCAAGATACAGAAACGTCGTTATCTCTAACGGACACGCGCATCCTTCCCCTGTTATGGTTGAAACGCCGTGTACGAGGGCGATATACGTGATCCGTATGGAAGCTTGCGGAGTTACGAGGTATAAAAGCATCATGCTTGTGTTCAAGGCGCGGGTTCCGGTTGAATTTGCCCTTGAAACATTCATCGCGACGAGGTGCCACGGATGATGAGCGGTTGCGACTGAAATATGCAAAGGAGTGACTTCTGGGTGGTGTGTCCAGGTATCTTCGATCGGCGGAGCGCGGATGCGTTTGCATGAGAATTCTGCCGCTACCTATCCTTTTTGAATGGCCACTGCTCGCGGGACCGAGATTCTTCAGTGCGGCCAGCGCGTCTTGAACAAGGAGAGAGACGCACGTCTGAAATGTCTCTGCCGAGGCAGCCTCGACACCGTACGTTTGGTCGACAAAACCGCTCGATTTTTCGGAAGGTTCTTCTGCGTCAAAACGGGAACGATTTTCTTGATGTAGCACACTGTGGTGCTTCTCATAGCAAAACATGCAGATAAACTAACACCGACAGTCCGAAATTCGATGTCCGGGCTTGAGACAATTAGGACAGAGCCTAGTCGACTCGACGAAATTGCAGCGGTCTTTGATCGCAAGCGCCAGAAACCTAAAACACCGCGCCAGTGGGTGCTTTCCTTTGCAGTGTGGGCAGGGTTCCTTAATGGGAGAAGTGAAATTTCTCTGTGGAGATCTGTCACGCGAAAATCGGCGTATGATTGCACTCTCACAGTTCCTATTCGAGACTTTCGCTTGAAAGGAGAGTTAAACGGAGGACCAGCTTTCCTCCTATCCGAGTGCTGGGCGCGTGACGCGTCCCAAGGTGCAGACTCGAATTCACATGCCATCTTAGAGGACATCATCCGATGCCTCACGAAAGCGACGACCTTATCCGCGGTAGGGAACTCGTTACTTGCATGAGAGAGCTCAAATTGGCGTCTGGTGGTTGGGTCCAACGCGCGGAGAGCCAAGGTGACCCACAGTTTTACTATTTTTTAGTAGAATAAGTGCTCAGTTTTACTTAAAAAAACTAGTTAGGCTGACATCAAAACAACAACAATGGACTAACACCACAGTGAGTAGTCTTGTTATTTACAGTGTACTATTACAGACAGTGAATTTAGTTGTTTAGCGTCTATAGGCTTTATCTCTAATCTCTATCGCCATATCAGCTGACGGCTCCCCACTCCAGTTGTGGCCCAGCCACGTAACTGACTGGTCCACAATCGGCGGTTCATCCATTATAAGAACACACAGACGTAGTTTTATTATATTTTATTTTTCTCTTATTTGTTTTTATTTTTTATATGCGATATTACCACCAAGTGATGTCAACTAAGCGGTCCTATTCAGTTGGCTCTACCCCTCGTAATTCACCGCCTTAACAGAAAACACGTCGCAGTAAGCGATCAACACCCCCCGGAACTCCTTCAGCGAACTCTCAAGTATCTGTGTCTCAACCACAGCCAAGTATGTCTTCACAAGAAATGAAATCTCTCTTTTTTACACCTAATCCATACCAGGTGCTTGAAAATGACAGAGAAGAGATGGAAGATGCACCTATACCCTGAAAACCACGCCCACCTCCTATCTTTGTCAAAAATTTGAGAAATTTCCAGTTGTTGTGTACTCAACTTAATAAAATCTGCCAAGGTAGTTGCATACATGCCTAAACAGAACCAATGATACAAAAATAATACCGGCTAAGTAAAATATTTAACAGACACAAACGCGGACTTTCACACATACCAGTTGAGGCAGGAAAGAGCACTAAGAGTAATAAGAAATTTACACTCCTCAACCCCAACAGAAGTGATTAAAGAAGAGTTAACGGCGTTAGGGTTCAAAATACGTCAGATAACCAATGTATTAAAAGAAAATAAAGAACAACCAGGTGTAAAGAATAAAATCCCATTGCCCTTATTATTCGTCGATCTACAGCCATCGCCTAGGATCGAAAAAATATACGATGTGAATAGAATTTTCTACACCAGCGTAAAGGTCGAAAAATCGTACCCAAAAAGAGAGTTCATCCAGTGCATATAATTGCCAGGCATATGGCCACACCAAGTCTTATTGCCACCACTTACCACGCTGCGTGAAATGCGGTAAAACACACAAGTTTGGCGAAACTAATTACAGAAGTACCAAACCAATTACAGAACCAGCAGTCTGTGCCCTATGCCTGGAAGGCCATCCAGCCAACTATAAAGGATGCCAAATTTATAAAAATCTTAAAGCTAGATATATGAAACCCAGGGACCCTGATGATACACCTAAACCATGAAGAGGACCCGCTAAAATTGTGAACTCTAAGGTTTCTTTTGCCAAGCTACCTACCGTGCCAAGATCCGACTAATGAATGTGAGGCCCTGGAGCAAGAACAACCATATATCCTACCCATCGGGTGCATTTCTGGACATAGCGCAAGCTTTTGACCGGGTATGGCACGCCGGATTACTCTTCAAGCTTAAAATCCACCTACCACAGTCCTTATACCTAGTACTCCGATACTATCTTAAAATATAAATAAATAAAGTAATAACAAAAGAATAAGAAAAAAGAACAAAGGAGAAAAGAAATATATATATATATATATATATATATATATATATATATATATATATATATATATATATATATATATATATAACTTACGTCAGTTCGAACAAGAAACAATAAAAAAAAGGGAAAAAAGGATCCGAAATGAAGCACGTGGTTACTCAAATAATACTGACTTTATTGCCTTAGTAATGCCATATATATAGTATTACACTTTGTTTACACTTCATAGATAGGATTAACTTAGGATTAACTGTTATATTGTCTTACCTCTAACCATAACTCCCCCTCCCCGCCAGTTTATGAACATTCCTCATAAACTAATGCAGGGTAACTGACGTAATACATAACCAAAATACAACAACTACAAACAAACAAAAAGAAAAGATATAATCGCCGTTGGAGTTCCTAGAACAGCCAGAGTAATAATAAATAAAAAAACAATAAAAATAAAATTAAAAGACACTGTTATCTTACAGCCAAAAGTGAACAACAAAATCAAATTAACTTTTTAGCGTCGGTCCCTAGCTTGTAGGAGACAGAAAAGAGGATATCCCACTACTGTAGTGACTCCGTCTCTATCGGGAGTTTTAACTGTTCTATGTGAACGGTCCTCCTTTTTCTGGGATCCTTCAGACTTTGGATCGTACAAACGTTGTGCTCTCTAAGTATGATTACCTTGAATGGTCCTTCGTAGCGCGCCAATTCCTTCCCCTATTGGATCCGACCCTACGATAGACGACCGTCCCTATTTTTAATGCACCCATTCTATCTCTGAGGTTCAAATTAACCTTTTCCACCCTTTTCCGCTTCTCTTTCTCTATTCTCCCTTTCGTTTTATCCCACACTTTCCTTATTTGCGCTCTGTTACACGTTATCTGTTGAGCGTGGTCCTCGCTCGTGACTGTTTCCTTCCAATCTCGACGCCGTATATTTATTCCGAACAGTACCTCGACTGGGGAAAACCCTGTAACGGAGTGGATTGAATGGTTGTAGGCCGCTACCGCCCTCTGCATTGCTACGTCCGCTTCTAATCCCTGCTCCCCCTGATATATACGTAGGTGATCACTTAGGGTGCTATGCAACCTCTCGATACCTCCCCTGCCCTTTGGATGTCCCGGCGTATTGAAGTGCCAAACTATATCCAAGCGCTTCGCTTCTTCTCGGATGGTACTGCTGTCGAACTCCCTGCCTCCGTCCGACGTTATGCGATCTGGCACTCCATAGAACTGGACCCACGTTTGGAGAGCTCCCACGACAGCCTCCGCCGACCTATCCTGTACCCGATGTGCCATTGCCATTTTGCTAAAGAGGTCTATCATGGTAACCCATTTAAAGCCTCTCCACGTGAATGTGTCGATTTGCACATCTTTCAACGGCGTATCTCCTGTAGGGGTTTCTTCTTGTACTCCTTGAGGTGGTCGTCTGTCATACTTAGTGCGCGCGCACACTTCGCACATTCCAATGACTTCCGAGATCGTTTTCCGCATACCATCCCAATAATATCTCCTGCGTAGTGCGTGGAATGTTTCCTGTACCCCCCGATGGTTCGTCTTGCCCTGGTGATGTGCCAGTGTCACCTCCCTTTGCTGCTCCCTGTCCATTAACGTTTCAACCAAGTATTTACATTTAATAAATGACCTGTCGACACCTATTTTCTCTGCCCTCCAGAGTTTCTTGATCTTTTCCCAAATGGTTGCATTGCCTACATACAGATGGTGAATTTTCCCCGACTCCGAAGCGTCGTGCAAAGCCTTGCAAATCTGTTCCTCTTTCACCCCTGGTTGGGACCAAATGGTATTAATTTTCTTCTTCCCATATTTAGTGAAGTCGATCTTCATAAGCCCCGACGTTCTGGTCTTCCAAATTACTTGTCGTCGCTTATCGTTAATGATCTCCTCACATTCCTCCATGTCGGTAGGCCTTTCATCCACCGAGCTCTCTTCTCCTCTCGATTCCTCTGTTCTCGCATCCCCGGGTTCCCCTTCACCTTCCGGTGTCCATGCTCTCAAAAACTGCCGCACGTCCCGCGACGACTCCCCTTCTTCCTCCTCAATGGCATTTATCATTACGGCTCTGGACAGCCAGTCCGCTACTATATTCTCCTTGCCTGGCTTATACCTGACCTCCATGTTATATTGACTTAGGAACTGCTTCCATCGCGTGACCCTTGCCGATGATTCCTTCAGGTTGCCCACCCACTGCAACGGTTTGTGATCGGTATGCACTTTAAACCTCCGACCAAAAATATACGGTCTAAAATGGCCGACCGCCCATACTATTCCCAAGAGTTCCCTTTCCAGGGCGCTATACCTTGTTTCCGCTTCTGTGAGTCGCCGACTCGCATACGCTATTGGCTGTTCCCCGTCCGTTCCTTCCTGCGCAAGTACTGCTCCCAACGCATACTCACTTGCGTCAGTGGTGATAATAAAACCCTTGTTAAAATCGGGAAAAGCAAGTACCGGCTTTTCTTGCAACCTTGCCATGCACTTCCGCACGTTGTTCTCTATCGCTGGTGTTATTGCGATCTTCCGGCCTTTCTTTAGGAGATTATTAAGAGGTGCTAGATATTCCGCCATCTCCGGGACAAACCGACGATAATAATTCAACGTCCCCAATAATCTCCGGATCCCCTTGACATCTCTGGGCATCGCCATCTTTTGTATCGCCTCTACCTTCTGCTTATCAGGCTTGATCCCTTCCCTCGAAATCGAATGTCCCAGAAAATTGATCTCATCCTGCCCCAGAATCGACTTTTCAGCAGACAATTTTAACCCCAACTGCTTCACTCTGTCAAATACGCGGCGCAAATGATCAATGTGTTCCGTTTCATTTTTACTGAAGACCAGGAGATCATCCATATATACCTGGCAGAATGCTTCATCCAGTCCCCTCAAAAATTCGTCCATAAACCTCTGGAAGGTTATAGGAGCGTTTTTCAACCCGAACGGCATGCGAGTAAACTCATAATGCCCCCTTTCGAATGAAAAAGCTGTCTTATGTTGATCCCTGGGATGCATACGTATCTGGTGATAACCTGCCTTTAGATCGAGAGTGCTGAAGATTGTGGCTCCGCTCAGTCTGTCAATGATGTCCTCAAATCGTGGGAGCGGGTATTTCTCATCCAAGGTATTGTCGTTGAGCTTCCTGAAGTCTACCACTACCCTATACTTCTCCTCCCCTGTCGTGGTCTTCTTCTTCACTGCCCATAGGGGACTGTTGTACGGTGACGTGCTATCCACGATTATGCCTTGCTTCTTCAAGCTCTCTATCTCATCCTTGATGTGTCTCCGTAGCGCTTGCGGATAACGTCGTTCCTTAACGTATGTCACTTTCTCCTGTTTTAAAGGAATTTCATGGACCGTTTTCCCTGTCGCAGTCAACACTTCCCCGTCTTTAAAAAAAATATCCGCGTACTCCCTCTTTATCCTCTGTACCCAATGTTCCGCTTGTTCTATTGCCCCGACATTCCTGTCCCGTCCACCCTCAATCGCTTACACCGATACTTCTTCCCTCCCATTCGAACAACCCAACCTGTACTCCTGTAATCTATCCTCGGCCTTACCTTACTTAATAAGTCACACCCTATTATGCCTCCGTACTCTCTCGGCATATTCTCCACCACATGAACCCTCAATTTCCCGATTCCGGCCACCCATCGATCCAGATCTAATTCTACCTCCCCCTCGACTCTACAAGGACCACCCAAAGTAATCAACTTACACTTACAATTTTTTATTTCTGGTATCCTCTCTCCTTTACACAATTCCTCCAGCATCTTTTTACATAATATTGTACTAGAGCTCCCCGTATCTACCAAACACTTCCCCCTCCCCACAACACTTATAATTGGCAAACCAACGCACTCACCTCCAATATTATTGACTACCGCGTGGCTGCCTCTCCTCTGCTCCTCTCCTCATTCGTCTGATCTTCCTCTCCTGTCCGCAACGGCTCCTCCTTCTCCACTTCTCCTGCTACTTCTTCCTCCTCGAGCTCTTCTTATCTCCGTCTCCTCTTCCTCGGTTCCCGATGTCCCTGATGACTCATCTGACTCCGATACTGCTCCTCTCTTTCTCCACAATCTCTGGGCGTTCACTTCCATTGGTTCATCCCGGCCCACGTCTCCCCGTCTACTCATATACGGGCATTGTCTGGCAATGTGTCCCTCGGTTCCGCATTCGAAACACCTGGTTCGCGGGCAATTCGCCACTAGGTGGCCTATCTTTCCGCACCCGTGACATCTCCTGTCTTCCTTTGTCCATTTCTTCCTTTCTTTGCCTGGCTTTCTCTCTCTCATTGCCGGCCTTTCTCTTGTACTAACCTCTCCTCCTCTTTTCTTCCACCCCTCCTGTCTTGCTTTGAACCTCCCGGTTTCCGCCCTCCTATACGAAACCCTGTTCCATCCATACTCGTTCTCTTCATCCCCACGGGCTGCTTCTTCATCCCGAGCACTTGCATCTATCATCTCTTGAGCACACTCCACAAAGCTCTTGTCCCTCGGTAGTCCATCCTTCTTTCCAGTATCTCTCCCTAACTGAACTTTAAGGATGGTTGACAAAAATGCCATCCTGGCTCCCGTTTCCACCGCATCAGCCACTTCCCTCGTCTTCTCTGTTACGTGGTTAAATCGTGCCAGCAGATTTGCAGCATATTGCCCGTTGGTCTGATGAGGCTGTTTCCTTTCCCGGAACATCTGCAAGATGTCCTCCTCGGGCGCCCATCGACCTCCTCCAAACGCCTTCTTCAGCCGATCCTTCACAACATTCCATGGAGTGTCTTCATCCGCCTGAATCATATTCAGCACGCTCCTCTTAACCCGGCATACCAGGGCTGCCCTTAATGCATTGGCGTCCATCGGGTCTATCAGGTTTTCCTCCGCCTTAGCCAATATACGCGATATCACCCGATCGCCACCTTTTAGGAAGTGATTCAACTCACCTACTCCTCCATCGAATCTTTCCAAGTCGGATATCGCTCTCCTAAGATCCTGCGACGTCGCCGTTCTCACCTTCAACCACTCTAACGTAGTTGCATGTGCCAACGTTTCCGTAGGTAGTGGAGGAAAATCCCTCACTAACGTCTCTGACAGCGGAGGGAACGCCGGCGGTGGAGCCAACGGTGCTGCTGGTGGTGCCGTCGGCGGTGTCGCCTGTGCTACCTGCTGTGCTACCTGTTGTGCGGTGGATGCTGGTGGTTGCCCTATTCCGTTCGGCATCCTTCCTCTTTTTTATTTCTTGTGACGTTAATAACAACAACGAAAAGAAAGAGAAAAAAAAAAACTACTTCCCCGACTGAATCTAAAGGTCCCGGGTTTCGGCACCACTTACGTCAGTTCGAACAAGAAATAATAAAAAAAAGGGAAAAAGGATCCGAAATGAAGCACGTGGTTACTCAAATAATACTGACTTTATTGCCTTAGTAATGCCATATATATAGTATTACACTTTGTTTATACTTCATAAATAGGATTAACTTAGGATTAACTGTTATATTGTCTTACCTCTAACCATAACTTATATATATATACATACATACATATACACATATATATATATATATATATATATATATATATATATATATATATATATATATATATATATATATATATATATTTATATATTTATATATGTATATATATACACACATAAGTAAATAAAAATAGAAATAAAAGTAAAACAAACACCTTATATAAAAACTATATACATTATTTACAATTTGCCAGGTGATCTCCGAACCAATCCTGTCCCCTCCACATGTGGAGGGAAAAGGGAGGCTTAGGAGATCCCTACGCTTCTCCCTCAGCCACTTCACTGGTATTTTAAACCAGCGGAGGATGAGTAAGAGCGCTACAGCCACAGACACTCATGACTTGAGTGGAGAATCTGGCCATTGCTAGAACTCCAAAATATCCATATTTACAAAAGGTCTCGTGGCCACTGCCGCTTTAACCTACGAAGGGGATTGTAGGGATGGGTGGTGCTTGATAGGGATTGTACAACGGGATTTGGGTGATGAGAAAGGTTCTGGTGAAATTTGGAAAATTTGGCTGGGATAAGATCAAGAATAAATGGGATATTAAGGTCATGATGTAGGGTTTTATTGGTTACATAGAAGGGAGCATTGACTATTGTACGGAGGACTTTAGACTGAAAGGATTGAATGCGTTTGATGTTAGAAAATTTGGCTGTTCCCCATAGTTCTAGTCCGTAAGTCCAGATGGGTTTCAGTATTGTCTTGTAGATCAGTAATTTGTTTTCACCAGAAAGTTTAGATTTTCTATTCAGTAGTCTATATAGCTGGCCATATCGTCTGTTAAGTTCCTGTCTTTTAAGTCGAGTATGTGGATTCCATGTTAGTCGTCTGTCTAAGAGAAAGCCAAGATACCGGACTGTATCTGAGAAAGGAAGCTGGATGGAGTTAAAATAAATGGTGGGCAGGTATTACGCCGAAGGGTGAAGGTAATGTGTTTACATTTAGATTCGTTTACCTTAATGCGCCATTTCTTACACCAGTGTTCAATCAGGAAGAGGTGCCTTTGTAAGTTTGCGGACGCTGTTTCAGGATCTGAGTTGGAAGAAAGGATAGCAGTGTCATCAGCGAAAGTTGCCAGGAGGGTATCGGGATGGACAGGAATATCAGCGGTAAAGAGAATGTAAAGGATGGGGCCCAAGACGCTGCCTTGAGGAACACCAGCCTCAATTGATTAAAAGTCGGAGAATTCGGTGCCACAGCGAACTCGGAAGGAGCAGTCGGAAAGATAGTATCGGAGTACTAGGTATAAGGACTGTGGTAGGTGGATTTTAAGCTTGAAGAGTAATCCGGCGTGCCATACCCGGTCAAAAGCTTGCGCTATGTCCAGAAATGCACCCGATGGGTAGGATATATGGTTGTTCTTGCTCCAGGGCCTCACATTCATTAGTCGGATCTTGGCACGGTAGGTAGCTTGGCAAAAGAAACCTTAGAGTTCACAATTTTAGCGGGTCCTCTTCTTGGTTTAGGTGTATCATCAGGGTCCCTGGGTTTCATATATCTAGCTTTAAGATTTTTATAAATTTGGCATCCTTTATAGTTGGCTGGATGGCCTTCCAGGCATAGGGCACAGACTGCTGGTTCTGTAATTGGTTTGGTACACTCGCCAGACTTGTGTGTTTTACCGCATTTCACGCAGCGTGGTAAGTGGTGGCAATAAGACTTGGTGTGGTAATATGCCTGGCAATTATATCACTGGATGAACTCTCTTTTTGGGTACGATTTTTCGACCTTTACGCTGGTGTAGAAAATTCTATTCACATCGTAAATTTTTTCAATCCTAGGCGATGGCTGTAGATCGACGAATAATAAGGGAATTGGGATTTTTATCTTTACACCTGGTTGTTCTTTATTTTCTTTTAATACATTGGTTATCTGACGTATTTTTAATCCTAACGCCGTTAACTCTTCTTTAATCACTTCTGTTGGGGTTGAGGAGTGTAAATTTCTTATTCTCTTAGTGCTCTTTCCTGCCTCAACTGGTATGTGTGAAAGTCCGCGTTTGTGTCTGTTAAATATTTTACTTAGCCGGTATTATTTTTGTATCATTAGTTCTGTTTAGGCATGTATGCAACTACCTTGGCAGATTTTATTAAGTTGAGTACACAACAACTGGAAATTTCTCAAATTTTTGACAAAGATAGGAGGTGGGCGTGGTTCTCAGGGTATAGGTGCATCTTCCATCTCTTCCCTGTCATTTTCAAGCACCTGGTATGGATTAGGTGTAAAAAAGGGAGATTCAAGTAAAACTGAGCACTTATTCTACTAAAAAATAGTAAAACTGTGGGTCACGACGTGAAATATGGGCATTCAAATTAAGCGCATGAGCAGAACTATGCAATGAATTAATTTTAAAACATTTATTACTTACTCGAAAAATAATTATTCCGAAAATTGTACTGCCTCAGGCAAATAATCTCTTTGCCCTAGTTCGGGCCCTGGAGGCAAACTCGTGGAAAAGTAAAATATCTCACTGTTTTTTTTTTTTTTTAATTTGGAATATTGGTGAAGTTATGAATAATATTCTTATTTTTACTATTTTAATATCTATTTGGAAGGGACATCCATGACTATTTGTGGTGGGTGTATGGTGAACTAAAGATATGTGAGTAGGGCGTTCAATCCTACGTCACACCCTCCTGCAAGTCTGGAGGGCTCTTCTATTTGTTGGTTAGCGAGTCTGTCGGAATTAGCTGTTCTGGAACCTCCAAGGAATTTCCACCGACCATCCCCACATCCGACAACCGTGGGACTCTCCCTATACGCGGTAATGGGCCCACGCGAGGGCTATTTCTTCTGTAAGGGAACACCTTAGGCAACTTTCATCAAAACCAGCCGGTTTGACGTAATTGTCATTAGAAACAAGTTTTCCGTTCGCCATTTTAAAAGAAACGACGGATGGTACCGTGGGTTCCTAGGATTATCCCAGAATGGCCTGTACATTTCTTGTAAAATCTCAAAGAAATTAGTTCAATTGTCAAGGACGAATGAATTTTTAAGAATTAAACTTACGGACGCTACACATCTTCAAACATAAATCCTCAAATTTTAAGAGTTTGTTTTTCTCATCAATTACAAAAGTTTATTATTAAAATCAATAAACCAAAAATATTTATTGCTATTCATCCAATGGAATTCAGTATGCAACAGTTATAATCAATTATAGGTACTTGCGCTTGCATATTGGAGAGCACATATAAATGTTTCATTTAATATTTATACTACCCTAAGTAAGGTTTGTAGTATACTATAGGTTTGCAGTATAATATAATAAGTTTAGAGCTGTAATTGAAACTAAAAGTGGACATTACATAATGTTAAAAGAAACATTTGGTCGTTTTGTCAGCCATTTTGGATTTTAGTGACATACAAGATTTATTTTAAAAATTATAAGAGACTCCGAGGCTAACATCTATTAATATAACCTAAAGTATCTTTTCACCAAATTTGTCGCTTTTATCCGCAATGTAACAGTGATTCCACTAAGCCACCTGGCTAAAACGAATTTGGGATTGGAAACCGGAAAGAAGACGGAAGAAACTCCACCAGACTAGAAACTGATATGGGAATATGACAGTAAAAAGTAGGTAAAGTTTTAATAAAAAATTATCAACCACCAATTCTGGTCAAGCAGTTTTACAAAACTTCCAAATCCCGCAAAATTTCACAACATTACTAGGTTTTCAAATGAACTATAAGATAAAAAATGTGAAAAACGTATATTATACGAAATGAAAATATTGTCACTAACTTCAAAATTCATTAATAAAACAGTTTATCTAGTTTTTGAAGTTTAAAAACAAAAAATTAATTTTAGGAGCGCTTTTTCCGTTATCGAAAAAGAAAGTTGATATTCGTTTTTAGCATCTCAAAAACCGTTTAAATACAAATTATTTCAACAATCGAAAATTATAATTTTCTGGGTGAAATATTTTCCTAGGCCGGGCAGTTCGAAATTTTGTCGACAACTACAAATAGTGTGACTTTAGATCAGAAATTTATTTTTATTTGTTGTACATTATTGTGTGAATGTTCTCACTGAACACTATTATAAATGTTCTTAATAGAGACTGATTGTAATATTTCTTAATAAACAAGTATTATTTGGAAAGAACAGCTCCATCGACCCACAAGAAAATTATTAGAGATTAAGGCCTTTGTATGCTACACGGAATGGTATAAACTTGAGCT
Source organism: Nezara viridula (assembly GCA_928085145.1). Lineage (NCBI taxonomy): Eukaryota > Metazoa > Arthropoda > Insecta > Hemiptera > Pentatomidae > Nezara > Nezara viridula. Next base: position 13,559,319 of record OV725078.1, on the reverse strand, counting down.
TCGCAAACAAATTATAACCAAATGCCTCTTGTCATAAATACTGTTACAAGAAAATATATAAAGATTTCAACAGAAAAATTGTTTTTAATATAAAAAAATATAAATAATAAAATCCGTTTCGCTTTTCTATTTTACTTAGTTCCTACAAATACACTTGAATCAATGTAAAGCTTACAAATTTAACATTAAAATAAGTTTATACATAGACACTTTAATCAGTAAAAAATGTTACAATTAAACCAAACAGAAAGGTGAAATAGTGTCTTCGAACAAATATAAGGCCACTGGTTCCTTTCCATTTCCCTTCCAACCTTAACTTGAAATGAGACCACTCGTTTCATTCCCATTCAAACCATAATTTGAAACGATACCACTCGTTCCATTCCCATTCAAACCATAATTTGAAACGATACCACTCGTTCCATTCCCATTCAAACCATAATTTGAAACGATACCACTCGTTTCATTCCCATTCAAACCATAATTTGAAACGATACCACTCGTTCCATTCCCATTCAAACCATAATTTGAAACGATACCACTCGTTCCATTCCGAATCTTTCAGAAGCTGGAATGGTTTCTTGGGACCAATCATGATCGTCCCATTCTCAATCCAAAGCTCTTTCCGCGATTGCTTTTTTCGTTCCAATCTTTCTTAATTCCTCTCTTAAAATATGGTGGGAAAAAATTACACTAATTTATCGAAACGCCCCATTATATATTTATTAATCCTTACGATCCAAAATCCTTCGCAAAAACTTCAATGATCCTTACTTTGTTACAAATAAAATCATCCATAATGACCTTAATGTTCCTTATATTTCAGATTTGGCCCAAGCCTTCCATAATTAACTTCAAACCATCCCAACCCTCTTTGTTCTAAATTCGCTTCCTTTTCAATTCCTGACAACCCTCCGAGGCTTCTGAAAAGGAAATGGCCCCATGATCTCCTAATGCAGTAATTCTAATGTACATAACAAGTATTTCATGTTATTATGTACATTGTACAAATTTACTAGATGTATTTTTTTATACAGTTTTAATTATCATTATAAATAATAATAATGTACTTATTAATAAAGTATAATTTTTTAACATTAAAAAAATTATTGATAAATATAACAATATTGATATATTTTGTCTCTTATAACAAATTAGGTGGTAAAAAAAAAGAATTTTTTTTTACTTTGAAAAATCATTTTTCACGCTTTTGTAGAATATTCATGTGATATCATATATTTTTTCGATACCTTTTGATGGCTCCAGGTCAACGAAAAACAAAGGTAGTGGGACTTTATTTCTCACCCCTGGCTGCTCCTTGTTGTCCTTCAAAACATTGGTTACCTGGCGTACATTGAAACTAAGCGTCGTTAGTTCTTCCTCGATTCCTTCAGGTGGGGTTGAGGAGTGCAAATTTCTATCAGCACTCGTAATTCACTCTCCTGCTTCCGCTGATACGAATGAAAATTCTCCTTCGTTTCTGATAAATATTTCACTATTTTTCGATATGTTTCAGTAGTCTTAAAATATAATATAATTAAAATGTTCTTAAAAAAATGATAATAAAAATAAACATTTTAGACGCAGGCATACCTAATCATTTATTAGAAATAAAGGGAAATTGTATTATGGCCTGAAAAAATTAAAACGAATCATGGATTCGTTTCTACAGGCCACTATACGAAAAAAGCAGAGAATACACGTTATTTCGTGTATCAATTACAATTCAAAACTTTGAGTATTGCTTTATTTATTGAATTAAATTATGGTAGATATATTCATTTTTTTTTCTCCTAGTTAATTTTTATAAATAATCCAGTAAATTTTGTTATATTTACTTTATCACAGAACAATGTAATTTTTTTTATTAAAATTTTAAATAAAACATAGAGAAACGAATGAAGGAAAAATGAAAGACAGAGAAATGAAGCTAACAATATTAGTGCTTTAAAATTAACAGCTCAAATCAGGGACCTAAACCTGAAGGATTTGTGCAGGCCCAATTATAGATGGTGGAACCCGTGAGACCGAAATGGTGATTGCTGTCACAACATTGGTCGGAAAGCTCTCTCCGTTTCCATTATTGCTCTTGGAGAAGGTGGGACCATTGATCGGGATAAGCTTTCGTTAGCATCTCTTTGCTTCTCTCTTCCGATCCTTCGTCCGTAAGCAATACATTTCTAATAAAATCTCCCCAAGATAGAAAGGTCATGTTTTAGATTGAAATTTTCGTTTCTACATTATGTTTCCTATAATTATGTTTTTGCCGAATTCATTTATGAATTCCAATATTCAATTATTTCTCACATCAGGTAACATAAATTTAAAAATATAAAAAAATTAACTCAATTTAAATCAACTAAAAAGGTTTAATAAAAGAAGGGCAGAGCGATGGACAACCTACCATCAGAACAGTAAGATGAAGAAGACTTAAGAGCCAAGTTACTACAACTAATTCAGAAAATACGGGAGAGGGAAACATTAGGTACATTTATCAGAGGAAATATTAGAAACTTGGAAAAGATGCCTAATCTGCGCTATCCTAAAGAAGAACGCCATGTATCAGTGTATTAATTACATAGGAGTAGCACTCCATCCTGTAATTTACAAGATATGACCAATATCCTACTAAAGCGGATATATCCGTATTACGAGAATATAATAGGCGACCCCTGAATTCAGAAGAGGAACGAGCACACTAGGCCAAGGTGCTCGAAAAACAAAGAAAAGTTTGTTTGTTTATTTAGACTTTAATGCGTAAAACCCTAAGGTCATCAACGCCTGTGAGTCGGTTATATTTGTAAACTCTTTAGGGGAGAAATAGAAAAAAAGAATGAACAATCAAAAATTAATAATAGATAGATAGAGTAATAAATGAAAAAGATATTTAAAAACATATAAAAATGAAATATATTAAAATAAATATTAAAAAAAAAAAGAACAATAAAATAGAAATTATATTTATTTTTATATTTTATTTAATAGTTTGATGGATTTTATGAAATTTTATCACTGTTTTTATGTTTGATTCGTTGTTGCTTAATACTGCTGATATATCCAGTTTTAGAGATAATCGAATTAAGCCTAAAGTATAATAAGTGCATTCTTGGAAAATATGGTTGGCTGTGAGAATGCTATTGCGATGCTGACAATTTGGTGGTGGCTGCTTAGTGATGAGATGTACATGGGTTAGGTTCGTGTGTCCTATTCTCAACCTGGTCACGGCTACTTCCTCTCTACGATTAGGGCGTTTTGATGTGATCCAGGGCTTTGCTGATTTTTTAACAACTTTTCATTTTCTAGGTGGGCTTTCGTTCCACATAAATTGACAAATATCTAATATTTCCTTTTTGAGAGGAAAAATCATTTCTGGAGGGGTCAGGATAGGAGTACCTCGGTCTGGAAGCGCGAGTGCTTGTTTGGCTGCCGTATCCGCAAACTCACAGAGAAGTAGCGCATGATGTTCAAGGCTTATTTTTCGATTTTCAGGCAGCCTATGATTCCGTGGACTAGAACTGCCTTTGAAAAATCCTGACTGAGATGAGATCTCTCAAGAAGTAGATGAGGTTGACGAAGGCGTGTTCAAATGACATTAAATGTCGAGTTCTAATACAAAGATAACGCAGAATATGATACTCGACAACTTTTGTTTTATGAGTTTCTTCTCTAAGAGAAGTCATTTCCAAGCTGCAGGGCTATTTATAGTAATTTGTCTCAGGATTTTGACAAGTTTAGTAAAAAGTTGCGTTAGTTGAAAGTTGTTTTCGACAATATTCCTTAACCAATTGTTATGTTTAGGTACTCGTTCGACGCAAAATTTAACGCTTTTTAATTCATTATGTTTTTCCTTGAGTACCAAGTGTCTTGGGCCGCAAATACAGTTCAATGCTTGCATCGCTCTGTCTTTGTTTCCTTTTCATCTGGCTAATACTGCAAATTCTGGTGCTGTAATTTGTGAACAGTGAGCTTTTGTACATTTAAACATATTCACATAAAATAATGAGGAGAGAGATATTTATTAACAATCATGTTTAATAGTTAATTGATAATAGTTTTGTAGAGAAAGTACAGCTGGTTGATAATTCCCTTTACGGGTCTTGCCTTATCTACGTAAGATTCACGGCCGATGCTCTATTTATTAATACACCTTCCTTCGAGTGATATCTAAGACTTTTACTTTTCTTTAATTATGTATGTTAACGCCGCATATATTTTTTTCATTATTATTTTTTCTTACCGTTCACCCTTTTTGAATGTTAATTAAATAAATATTGTTTTTTCTAATAGTCAACCAAAATACTGCGATAAGATTGCCTGTCTTGCATCGATTCCCACTAACATTGACTGCTTGACATCAGCTGATACCAAAAAAGGTAACCTCGTTGGAAGTAAGACTGTTTACATCCCTCTAGGTTCGTTTTTCTTTCATCTCTCAATTGATTTTTCTCCTTATTAATGATATATAATTTTAAAAGTTGATTTTATTGATAATGGTTAATTCTTTTTTATTTTAACTGAATATTGTATTTTGTATTTGGGTTTTATGTGAGTGAATTTTTATAGAAATAGAAATAGAAATAGGAAAATCATCTTTATTCTGGGACTAGGTCCCTTTAGAATAACAGTATTGTTCATATATATTAACTACAAATCTGGTCAAAAGACTTATTACAATGAATAATGACAAAATATATGTAATACATTAAGTATTAATTAAGCTCTTAGGATAAATTAACGAGGACAGTTGGGTAATAGGGGTTCAGTACTACAATATTGGAGCTAAAATAATTGCATAATAATCACTGAATGAAATTAGAAATGAAAGTAAAATCTATTTTATAGGTAATGCATTGTAGTGATGGAATATAAAAATTTAAAAAAATAATAATAGCTGTTAATATGTAGGGAAAGAAATTGTAATAACTAAAACAAAAAAATATATTAAAAAACAAATAATGATATACATATGTTCCCTAAGATATTTAAGTGATTATGCGTAAAGATTAGGAGAAGAGAAAATAAAATAAAGTATATATATACACATAGCGAGAAGTATGTTGAAGATAATTAGAAATAAAATATATTTCACTGAAATACATTCCATGAATAACAAATTAGAACTTAAGAAAAACAAACTTTATCTACTCACAATGCTTAGTGAGTGGTGATGAAAATTCACGTTCAACACAGAATAAAACAATAAAAAATAAGAGAAAAAAAATAATGTCTAAAGAAAATTAAATCCTTATAACATAGTATGTATTTAACCAGCGTCTGATTGCATTGTGAAGAGGAATTGGAATAAGAGGGTTTTAAAGGTGGATAAGGATGATGCATGGGATTTTTAGTGGGATGGAATTCCAGAATGCAGTGGAACGGACAACGAAGGAATGTTTAAATGATGCAGATCTGTGGAAAGGAGTGTAAAGGTCAGAAGGACGAGATCTTGTGGAGAGGGTGTGGATAGATGATTTGAATTGTAGGAGATTGTATGCGTAGGACGGACGATGACTATTGATTATTTGGTAAAGGTATGTGCCTAGGAAATATTGTCTTCGGAAGGAAGGGAAGAGCCATCCTAATTCAGCATAGTGGTGCGAAACACGGGAATACCTCAGGGCCCCTGTGACAAATCTTACGAAGGCATTCATAATTCTTTTCAGTCTCTCCCCGAGTTCTGCCGAGAAGCCACCGTACACCACGCAGCCGTAATCAAGGTGGGGAAAGATGAGGGAAGTTACTAGGAGTCTACGTGTGGAGATGGGTAGGAGATGGCGGAAGCGATGGAATAGTTTCAAGGTACCAATTGACTGTCGGGTAATGTGAGCAATATGGTGTTTCCAGGATAGGGTTTGGTCTATGAAAATGCCTAGGTTTTTTACTGAGGAGGTGAAGGTAATGGGATGGTCATTTAGGTACAGTATAGGTATGTTGGTATTGGCTCTGAGAAGGGGTTTGGAACCAATGACAATGGCTTGAGTTTTTGCAGCGTTTAACCTTAACCCATTTAAGTTTGCCCAGGCACTGATCCGATTCAAGTCGTCTTGAATTTTGGCAAACGCTTCATGCAACTCTGAGGGATGGAAGGAAAGGTAGATTTGGGAGTCATCGGCGTAAAGGTGATGGGAGCAGTGAAGGATTGAATTATGGATGTCATTGATATAAGAACTAAAAAGGAGGGGAGATATGCTAGAGCCCTGGGCCACTCCTGCGGACAAAGTAAGATAGGAAGACAAGGGTTGATTAGGAATAGCGACAGCTTGTGAGGGTTGGGAAAGGAATGATTGAAACCATAGGATAGAACTATGGGAAAAGGATAATGATTTTAATTTGGAAAAGAGAATGGAGTGGTTGATGGAATCAAAGGCTTTGGAAAAGTCAATGAGTATAAGGACGGTTAGTTTTTTGTCATCAATGGCGGACTGAACATCATTAATGATTTTGATTAGGGCGGATTGTGTGGAATAACCTGGTCGGAAACCAGATTCGTAAAGGTCAAGTTGATTGGACTGTTCAAGGAAGGTGGAAACTTGGGATTGCACAATTCTCTCCAGGGGTTTGGAAAGGTTAGAAAGGATTGAGATTGGCCTGAAATCTTCAGGGGAAGACGGATTTGAATTTTGAAGGGAAAAATTGTAGATGAAAAGGAGTACCGGAAGGATTTCAGGGAGGCATAATTTAATTAATTTGACGATAATGCCATCTGGACCAATAGAATTAGAGTGTGATTTCGTCACGGCGGATATGAGGTCTGTGGGAGAAATATCTGAAAAATAAAAATCGGCGTCATTAAAAGATGTTCCAGGAGGAAAGAAAGAAGGGAGAAATGAAGGAGTTGAAGAGGAAGCAGATATGAAATAAGAATTTAAGTCATTTGATGAAACTGGGGGCACTGCAGAGGGAGGAGATCTGGTAGGATCACAAAGAGGGAGTTTACGAAGGAGTAGCCATTTGGATTTGGAATCAGGAGCTGAGGAAAGGGCTTCATGGAAATAGGTAGATTTGGCTCGTCGGATTGTGGTTTGTGTCAGGTTGCGGAGCGCCCTGAACGCTTGATAGTCGTCAGGCAATCTACTGCGTCTGAAGCGTCTCCGGGCTGCATCACGCCTCTTCTGAAGATCCTTAATTTTCTGACACATCCAGGGAGCAGGAAGGCGACGAAAGGTGGAGGTTTTGAGAGGGGCATGGTCATCAAGGATATTAATAAGATTGGAGGTGAGAATGTCAACCATGGAATCAATTGAGGTACAGGAATATATTATATTCCAATCTAGGGATTCTAGGGAAGGTAAGATTTTTTCCCGAGTAAGGCCATTAAGGTTCCGGAAAGTTACCGTTCTCGGTAGGATCGGAGGGGTTTAGATATTATATGATATTTGGATTAGGTCATGCGACGATAAAAAAGAAACTGGTAATTGGGAAGAGGAAAGGAGGTTTTGAGCGGAATCAATAATGTACAGGTCCAACCAAGTGTCGGACCTTGCGGTTTGATGCGTAGCAGAAAAAGGAACGATAAAAAGATGAAGGGTAATGTGAAGCTGTCCGCTACTGTATATTACTACTGTTAGTGCAAAAAATCGTATGTAAAATTTTTCAACTTGTATTCCATTTGTATTAAAGGTAAAATTTTGTAGTCAGCAACTGATATAAATAGTCTGCTACTATGGATAGTAGCAGATGATAATAAAATATGAAATTATACTAATAAAGCATAAAGAAATAATGAGTTTTATGCACTCTTGTAAAACAATAAATTTTTACATAAGACCTTTTACACTAACAGTATTGAAATTCATGTTCAGGGTGCATTTTATTTATTTTTTTTTTTATTAAGGATAATCAAATATGGGATCTTCAAATACAGCACTCTTTTGTTGAATGTTGAAGGGTAACTATATTTCCGAATCGGCTTCTCCCAGAGATTTTATTCTCATACAAAAAATGGTATACATTGTAATATACAATGACAACGGTGAGGAAGCTATACGGACCTTACTTGGCAGACGTTTTTTATTTTGAAACTACTACCTGACTAGTTTAAAAGTAGTGTTATTTAATTGATCGGGCATTGATTGATAACCTGGATGTTCTTTATCCAGAGAGACAAACCACCAACCAACTTCATTTAGGTCAGTAAAATCTAAATAATTTATTAAATCATGTGTATTTCTCAAATCTATAACAGCTTTAAACAAGTAACAAAAAAAAAATCTGGTGCGGGTAACACATAACTTTCACTTACCCCACTACTTTAATAGAAATAATTTTGTGGCCTTACCCATCACCCTAATCCTGTAGCACAATCCCTATCTAGCACCACTCATCCCTACAATCCTCCTCGCAGGCTGAAACGGCAGTGGCCCCGTGATCTTTTGTAAAATGTATATACTGGAGTTCTGGCAATGGCCAGATTCTCCACTCAAGTCATGAGTGTCCGTGGTTATAGCGCCCTTACTCAATCTCCGCTGCCTTTCAATGCCAGTGAAATGGTTGAGGAAGAAGCGCAGGAATCTCCTGAAGCCTTGCTTTCCCTCCACGTGTGGGGGGATAAGTATGGTTCGGAGTTCCTATGGCCGACTGTAAATAGTATAAATAGGTATGCCTGCGTCTAAGATGTTCATTTGCATTACTTTTTTTTTCTTTTTTTTTTTTTCTCACTATGATATTTTATTTTGTTCTTTTGTAGCTTTATATTATTTGAAGTTAGCTTATTTTTTTTTTATTTATCTATTTTTTTTAATTTGTAAGTATGGTGTGAATGTGCTCTCAGAACTCTATTATAAATGTCCTTTATTGAGACAGATTGTAATATTTATCAATAAAAAAAAAAAAAAAAAAAAAAAAAAAATGTGGCAATGTTGGGTTATTTAAAAAAATTTGAAGTGCATTTTAAACGGAGCTAAATTTTAAAGCTTAGAGATAACAAATCTTTAAGACCAGTAAAATTACAAAAAGTCTATTTATTATATCGACGGAAGCCAATGAAAATCTAGTTTTATAAACCACATAACTTCAGTCTCTGAGGCCTTTCAGTTGACATAATGAATAACTATAATTTCAAGATTTTTGAGTAATGTCATTTTAGTGATATTTCTAGTTGGAAAAGTTGTATCTATACAGACAGTGAGCAAGTTGATTCCAGAGTACGTGATTGCAACGTTGAAATAGAGAACTGCGAATAAAGACATAAAGTTCGCCAATAGAAACATCACTAAAATTAATAATGAAGAATGTTGAAATTGAAGTTAGTTTTTCTGACAACCAAAAGGTTCATATATGTCTAGAGAGATTTGAAAGTACATCTAAATATTTAACATATAAATGATTATGAATTGTAGGACTATAAGTTATTAAACTGTTATTTTCCATTATAAAATTTACTAAAATGATATTACGAGATTTTCACTCTAATTTTCACACTAATTGGAAGTCGACAATGTTGGTGCTTCACAAAGGGAAAATTCATAAAATTATTCACTCATTTAATTTCCTAAAAGATTACTTGATGATTTTAAGAAATGACCAATAAATACCCTATAATTTAAATCTAATATCATATCTAGAGTTATAGAACCACATCAAAAGTACTTATGGTTATAAATATATACATTAAATATTTTTATATTTCACTTCTTTCACACAAGTACAATTAAATAGTATTTTAAACAATGATATTGGCATGATTCGGTGGATTTTAAATACTTTTTTCAAACTTAGAAAAGTACTTTAAAAGTTTAAATTTAGTAAGGTAATTTCGCTTAATTTCATTGGAAACATGTGATTTACGTTAAGTAATGTTAGTTTTCTGAAATTATTATTTATATTTTTTTTTCACTCTGCGTTACCTTCTATTTATTTATTTAATTTTATTTTTTGCTAAATTCTTCGCTTTTTAACGATATATTATACGTATACCTTCTGACTGTTATTTCCGGAGATTCATTTTTAACCAGGATAAGCATTTTTCTTTTTTCTTCAGTTTCCAGTTATCATATTCTTTTAAACTTCATATTTAGCCATTTTTTATAGTTACTGTCAATATAAGAGAGTTGATTTTTTCAAATAATCCATATTAAATGTGCTTTAGGGAAAGATGTATATAAACATTGTACATTTAAACTCTGTAAAGTGAGATTAATGAGGAAAAGACCTAAATAATATTAAAGACCACTTAATTATGCAATGATACACCGAGTTTAATCATAATCGTTAGAGCAATTTTTAGGAAAATTGTAAATATGTGTTTCGCTGTTGATATAAAGTGATACTTCCTTTTTATATAAAAAGCGTATTTAGCGTATTTTATATATAAAAGCCTTAAATACGCTATTTAAGTGTCGTGCGAGTTTTCGTTTTTGAGCTAGGCTGTTCACTTGCACACAGGACACAGACTAACAGACACACAGACCCTTTAGCAGGACTTATTTGGGCTTAGGGGACCTCAAAACGTGTATTTCCGTTGAAAACTCAGATTCGAAAATTTTAGCGATAGGAACACTTTCCCTTTGTTATATATTACATACACAGGTAAGCGAAAGTCAAAATACCAATATATTTTCTTATAGTTTTGTGGTTAAGCCAATTAATTAACAACTGTTTTGGTGACATTTCAAAATTTAATTTTTCTCTTAATAAATATGAGAGGACGATTGGTTTGATTATTTTTGTTGAGATCACTATTGACGGGAACCACTAGTCAAAAATTACGAATCACTCCATTCAACACTAAATAAATGGGGACTTGACAATCTACAATAGAAAAACCATCTATTTTTTAATAATATAATAAAAAAATTAAATTAATAATAAGGCCATAACTTTATAGATAAATAAACTATGTTTCAATTTAATTTGTTTTTATTAAGAAATTGTTTGCTTTATATGTATTAGGTTTTCCAACAATTTTTTGCTAGTGTTTGAGTTTTTGCTACACGTTTTTCGAATATTTACTACCGGTTTCTAGCGATTAACAAAATTTTATTACATTCCAATTCTTAAAAATTGTGCTAATGAACATAAAATTATAAAAAGATATGTTATTTGGTTATTCCTGTATTTCTTGCTTTGAAATATTCAAAAAATTAAATATATATATATATATATATATATATATATATATTTAATTTTTTAATATATTCCAGAAGAGATTTTAATAATGAACTTTCGTTCTACTTTTTCTTATGTAAAACTTCAGATTTATTTCAAATTATTATTTACTTCAAATGACATATCTATTTAATATTAATTTCGTAGTAACGAATTTCCTTTATTGCCATATATATCTTGGATAGTTATTATCTGTTCCTCAAACGTTTTAAATATGCAATATACACAGATTTTTTTTTTATTATTTATGTCCTTAGTATAGGCAAAATTTTAATTAGCAAAAGAACGTAAGTATAATTTTTAAATGATTTCAAGATAAAAAAGAATATAACATATAATTATTATAATGTTCAATAATTATAATAATAATATCAATTAATGCATTACTTGTGATATTTAGCTCTTCCACAATTTTTTTCCATATAACCTCCTTTTTAATAATTTTTTTTTAATATTTGCTTGAGGTGTCATATCAAATAAAAATGGACAATTCCTCACTTTTAATAATATATAAAATATAAATAATTCGGTGTTTTACATATCTATATGAATACTATCACTAAATAATTTCAACTGTAATTTGTATCTATAATATTTTTCATAGGCCCCGGCGATACACCTGTAATATTTTTCAAACGAAACGCCGGCCCCGGCGCTATAGAATGTATCGCTGAGGTGTAACGCCCTCTATGTGACTGCTATAGTGGAAAAGATAGTAATACAACTGTAGCGCTGTAGCGCCGCGATAAATAACGCCTTCTGTGTGAACACGCCGTTATAATCCTGCAATTTTTTTTTTTTTTAGTTTAAATTTTTTGTTTATTGATAAATATTACAATCTGTCTCAATAAAGGACATTTATAATAGAGTTCTGAGAGCACATTCACACCATACTTACAAATTAAAAAAAATAGATAAATAAAAAAAAGTAAGCTAACTTCAAATGATATAAAACTACAAAAGAACAAAATAAAATATCATAGTGAGAAAAAAAAAAAGAAAAAAAAAAAAGTAATGAAAATGAACATCTTAGACGCAGGCATACCTATTACACTATTTACAGTCGGTCATAGGAACTCCGAACCATACGTATCCCCCCACACGTGGAGGGAATGCAAGGCTTCAGAAGATCCCTGCGCTTCTTCCTCAACCATTTCACTGGCATTGAAAGCCAGCGGAGATTGAGTAAGGGCACTACAACCACGGACACTCATGACTTGAGTGGAGAATCTGGCCATTGCCAGAACTCCAGTATATACATGTTACAAAAGGTCACGGGGCCACTGCCGTTTCAGCCTGCGAGGAGAATTGTAGGGATGAGTGGTGCTAGATAGGGATTGTGCTACGGGATTGGGGTGATGGGTAAGGTTCTGATGAAATTTGGAAATTTTTTCTGGGATAAGATCAAGAATAAATGGAATATTAAGGTCATTGTGCAGGGCTTTATTAGAGACATACAATGGAGCATCGACTATTGTGCGGAGGACTTTGGACTGGATGGATTGAATGCGTTTGATGTTAGAAAATTTGGTTGTCCCCCACAGTTCTAGTCCGTAGGTCCACATGGGTTTTAATATTGTCTTGTAGATCAGTAGTTTGTTTTCAATAGAAACTTTGGATTTTCTATTAAGTAGTCTATATAGCTGGCCATAACGTCGCTTAAGTTCCTGTCTTTTCAGTCTAGTATGCGGATTCCACGTTAGTCGTCTGTCTAGGAGAAAACCAAGGTACCGGACTGTGTCGCAGAAGGGGAGCTGGATGGTATTAAAGTAAACTGGTGGACAGGAATTACGACGAAGGGTGAAGGTTATATGTTTACATATGGATTCATTGACTTTGATGCGCCATTTTTTTGCACCAGTGTTCAATCAAGGATAGGTGCCGTTGAATCCTGCAATAATCCTATTAACTTGGGTATTAGCTAACTTTTCTCCCTACATTAAGTAGAGAATAACGTCGAAGGGGGGCGATATTTTTGTAATTTGTATCAATATATCGCTGGCCTCGGCGCTACAGCATGTATCGCTGTGGCGTAACGCTCTCTATGTGACTGTTATAGTAGAATAGATAGTAATACGACTGTGGCGCTATATCGCGGCGCTAAATATCGCGTTCTGTGTGTATGATCCTTTAAGGCTCGGTCACACAGAACGCGATATTTATCGCGGCGATATAGCGCCACAGTTGTATTACTACCTATTCTACTATAACAGTCACATAGAGAGCGTTACGCCACAGCGATACATGCTGTAGCGCCAGGGCCGGCGATAAATTGATACAAATTACAAAAATATCGCCCTCCTTCGGCGTTATTCTCTACCTATTGTAGGCAGAAAAGTTAGCTAATACCCAAGTTAATAGGATTATTGCAGGATTATAACGGCGTGTTCACACAGAAGGCGTTATTTATCGCGGCGCTACAGCGCTACAGTTGTATTACTATCTTTTCCACTATAGCAGTCACATAGAGGGCGTTACACCTCAGCGATACATTCTGTAGCGCCGGGGCCGGCGTTACGTTTGAAAAATGTTACAGATGTATCGCCGGAGCCTATGAAAAATATTATAGATACAAATTACAGTTGAAATTATTTAGTGGTAGTATTCGTATAGATATGTTAAACACCGAATTATTTATATAAAAAGTGATGAATTTTCCATTTTTATTTGATATGAGACCTCAAGCAAATATTAAAAAAAAAATTTAAAAAGGAGGTTACACGGAAAAAAATTGTGGAAGAGCTAAATATCACAAGTAATGTATTAATTGATATTATTATTATAATTATTGAACATTATAATAATTATATGTTATATACTTTTTTATCTTGAAATCATTTAAAAATTATACTTACGTTCTTTTGCTAATTTAAATTTTGCCTATACTAAAGACATAAATGATAAACAAAAAATCTGTGTATATTGCATATTTAAAACGGTTGAGGAACAGATAATAACTATCCAAGATATATATGGCAATAAAAGAAATTCGTTACTACGAAATTAATATTAAATAGATATGTCATTTGAAGTAAATAATAATTTGAAATAAATCTGGTTTTACATAAAAAAAAGGAGAACGAAAGTTCATTATCAAAATATCTTCTGGAATATATTAAAAAATTATATATATTTGGTTATTCCTGTATTTCTTGCTTTGAAATATTAAAAAAATTAAATATATATATATATATATATATATATATATATATATATATATATATATATATATATATATATGTATATTTAATTTTTTGAATATTTCAAAGCAAGAAATACAGGAATAACCAAATAACATATCTTTTTATAATTTTATGTTCATTAGCACAATTTTTAAGAATTGGAATGTAATAAAATTTTGTTAATCGCTAGAAACCGGTAGTAAATATTCGAAAAACGTGTAGCAAAAACTCAAACACTAGCAAAAAATTGTTGGAAAACCTAATACATATAAAGCAAACAATTTCTTAATAAAAACAAATTAAATTGAAACATAGTTTATTTATCTATAAAGTTATGGCCTTATTGTTAATTTAATTTTTTTATTATATTATTAAAAAATAGTTGGTTTTTCGATTGTAGATTGTCAAGTCCCCATTTATTTAGTGTTGAATGGAGTGATTCGTAATTTTTGACTAGTGGTTCACGTCAATAGTCATCTTAACAAAAATAATCAAACCAATCGTCCTCTCATATTTATTAATAGAAAAATTAAATTTTGAAATGTCACCAAAACAGTTGTTAATTAATTGGCTTAACCTCAAAACTATAAGAAAATATATTGGTATTTTGACTTTTGCTTACCTATGTATGTAATATATAACAAAGGGAAAGTATTCCTATCACTAAAATTTTCGAATCTGAGTTTTCAACGGAAATACACGTTTTGAGGTCCCCTAAGCCCAAATAACCAAGTCCTGCTAAAGGGTCTGTGTGTCTGTTAGTCTGTTTCTGTGTGCAAGTGAACAGCCTAGCTCGAAAACGAAAACTCGCACGAAACTAAAATAGCGTATTTAAGGTTTTTATATTTAAAATCAGCCAATCGGAAGTATCACTTTATATCAACAGCGAAACACATATTTACAGTTTTCCCAAAAACTGCTCTAACGGTTATGATTAAACTCGGTGTATCATTGCATAATTAAGTGGTCTTTAATATCATTTAGGTCTTTTCCCCATTAATCTCACTTTACAGAGTTTAAATGTACAATGTTTATATACATCTTTCCCTAAAGCACCTTTAATATGGATTATTTGAAAAAATCAACTCTCTTATATTGACAGTAACTATAAAAAATGTCTAAATATGAAGTTTAAAAGAATATGGCTAAATATGATGTTCAAAAGAATATGATAACTGGAAACTGAAGAAAAAAGAAAAATGCTTATCCTGGTTAAAAATGAATCTCCGGAAATAACAGCCAGAAGGTATACGTATAATATATCGTTAGAAAGCGAAGAATTTCAGAAAAAATAAAATTAAATAAACAAATGTAATAAATAAATAGAAGGTAACGCAGAGTGACAAAAAAAATAGAAACAATAATTGCAGAAAACTAACATTACTTAACGTAAATCACATGTTTCCAATGAAATTAAGCGAAATTCCTTTACTAAATGTAAACTTTTAAAGTACTTTTCTAAGTTTGAAAAAAAGTATTTAAAATCCATCGAATTATGCCAATGTCATTGTTTAAAATACTATTTAATTCTACTTGTGTGAAAGAAGTGAAATATAAAAATATTTCATGTATATATTTATAACTATAAATACTTTTAAATATTGCATAATTGTTTTTATTAGCATTGTACTCAGTTTATCTTTATTTCCATTTTAGAAATTATTTTATTTTATCTATTAAAACAAGTGTAAAATTGATTTCATTTTATTTTTCATTTTCATTAATTATCTGCGTAAATGTTTCAAAATAAATGTTCAAGCTTACAGTTCACTTTCTTTTAAATCACAATCGACTTAATTTAAATAATAGTTAGGCTTCATTCTAAGTTTGATTTAAACTAAGAGGGATTGATTTAAACAATGCTTAACATGCATTTTGTGTCTAAATATTTTTTGCTGTCTCACGCAGGCTATATAATCATCCATGGTGATTTCTTTTTGCACAACATGTTCTGCAAAAATTAATAAAAATAATAAAATTAATCCTTTAATTTTTGTAATTACTTCCTCTCCAATGTTAATAAATACATTTTTGGTCGAAGCCCTATAAATTTTATGATAGTCTCTCATTTAGGTTCACCTTTAAATTTCCTCGTAACGTTTTTATTATTTATTGAGAAACAGGAGTGATGGATTGAATAATTCGATGTATCTATTCGATCGTTTATTGTTAAAATATCATTGCATAAATTATCAGTTTTAATTAAATAAATGAAGTAATCTGTATCTACGAACGTTAGTTCCTGATTGGCATTCCCATATTTAATTAACATTTCATTGCAGCGATGATGATATATAATCGTTTTTGACAAATCTACTGTGGTCATGCCGACGAATATTGGTTTGTCAAATTTAAGCTTCGTTTTTTCCGTATGGACAGTTGCTAAATTATCATTATATATAGTTCGGTCTTTAAAATATGTTTTTAAATTAATTCATCCAAATTGTTGGCATTGGAAACTAATTTTATATCAATTCTTTTTCTCATATTTTACATTGTTTGTATAATTTTATTTGATCCATTTTACGTTCATTACTCTTTTTACTTTCACTTACGTATATATGTAATATATAGTAAGAGTAAGTATTGCGATCGTGAAAATTTTCGAATCTCAGTTTTCAACAGAAATACATGTTTTGAGGTCCCCTGAGTCCAAATAACCAAGTGTCGCAAAATGGTCTGTGTGTGTGTTGTGTGTGTGTTAACAGTCTAGCTCATAAACGAAAAGTAGTACGAAACTGATATTAAGTATTTAAGGTTTGTATATGAGCCGGATGTGACAGTAACTTTTTCGTTAAAATCGGCTAACCGGAAGTGCCACTTTATATGAACGCTGAAACACATTTTTACAATTTTCTCAAAAACGGCTCTAACGATTTTGATTAAACTCGGTGTATCATTGTATAATTAAGTGGTCTTTAATATCATTTAGGTCTTATCCCCGTTGATGTCACTTTACAGGGCTTAAATGCCCATTGTTCATATATGTCTTCCTCTAAAGTACCTTTAATATGGTTTATTTTAAAAAGTTAATCATTTCGCATTATTCAGAGTTACGAAAAAATGCTACATATAACTTTTGAAATAATTTGATAAGTTAATAAAGGAGAAAAAAAATAAAATGCAGAAAAACCTGCGTTGCTATAGACTGTAGCGCCTAAACGAATGTACCGATTTCAATGAAACTTCGCTAAAATCATTTTCTCCACACCCTTTAAATTTATCTATATAACATATTTCAACGGAAAGAAGCTGGAAAAAAAGTTACGAGGAATGGTAAAATTAAATTCCGAATAACTCAAAAAGTATACACTTTTTTGTGGATATTGTATATGGTTTTTTAAATGTATATTGAATTTCTAAAAAAAATGCGTTAGAATCGGACGATTAGGAGGAAAGATATGGTCTCTAGTTTTTCCCCTGAAGAGGCGAAAATTTGTATAAATTTAAAATATACTTTTTTAATTGTTGAGACTAAAAAAACCTCTTTTTCTACAGATATTTAATAAAGTGTCTTATCTCAGAACATCTTTCATAAGAAATAAGTATCTAAATTTATACCTTTAGATGCCTCCAGTAAATCCTATATTTATGTCAGAGTGTAAGACCAATAAACTATCCATGCTCGACTTCCCTTTCCTAAAACCATATTGAGATTCCAACCACAATTCCAGAGTACCTATATTTGAAGGGTACAGGGAAAAAAGAAGGTTAGTCACAAATTTTTCATTGTGAGAAAATCTGATTTTTAAGTTTGAAACCCCATCCTAGGCAAAATCCTGGAAAAGCTCATCCTAAAACGCCTGCACCCCATCCTAGATTCTAATCACATTATCCCAGATCATCAATTTGGATTCCGCAGATCCCATTCCACTATCCAGCAATGCCATCGTGTGGTGGATGTTGTCTCCTCTGCATTGGAGCGCGGAATGTACTGCACGGGAGTCTTTCTCGATGTAGAACAGGCTTTTGATCGAGTCTGGCATCCAGGACTGCTTTACAAACTCCGTAAATTCCTACACCCTACATACTTCCTCATTATCCGTTCCTATCTAACTGATAGATCCTTCAAAGTAAATCATAATAATGCCTATTCATCGCTTTTTTCCCAGTCCGCTGGTGTTCCTCAAGGTAGTATCCTAGGTCCTATCCTTTACACAGTTTATACAGCTGATATCCCAACCCATCCTAACACTGTTATTACCACGTATGCCGATGATACATGTGTCCTATCAATTAATAACGACCCAACAATTGCATCCCAAACCCTTCAATCACACATCACAAACCTTGAAGAATGGTTTCAAAACTGGAGGATCAAAATAAATTCCAATAAATCCCATCAAATCACGTTTACCCTTCGTCGTAAACCTATGTCCTCTTGTCCTACAGTATCCTTTAATAATACCCCACTTATCCCTGTTGAACAAATTCGATACCTTGGACTCCACTTAGACAGACGTCTAACTTGGAATCCTCATACCAGACTGAAACGACAAGAAACAGCTCGACGTTTCCGACTACTCCAGCACTTA
Organism: Nezara viridula; assembly: GCA_928085145.1. Classification (NCBI taxonomy): domain Eukaryota; kingdom Metazoa; phylum Arthropoda; class Insecta; order Hemiptera; family Pentatomidae; genus Nezara; species Nezara viridula. The sequence goes on along the minus strand of OV725078.1, from coordinate 13,540,496 downwards.
CTAGACAAACGCTCTAAGCTCCCAGTCAATTACAAAAGACTCATATACATGACTACAATAAGACCTATTTGGACTTACGGAATTGAGCTCTGGGGCTCCACTAAGCCATCGAATTCCTCTCGCATCCAATCCTTACAATCCAAAATCCTTCGTAAAATCCTCACAGCTCCTTACTTTGTCACAAACAAAATCATCCATAACGACCTTAATGTTCCTTATGTTTCTGACCTGGCCCAATCCAGATACCTTTCCTTCCATAATAAACTTCAGAACCATCCTAACCCTCTCGTTTCTAACCTTGCTTCCTTTTCGATACCTGACAACCCTCCGAGGCGTCTGAAAAGAAGATGGCCTCGAGATCTCCTTTTGTAAATACATTTTTAGAGTGCTACCAGTGGGTAGTTTCTCACCAAATGATTTCATGTTATTATATTCTATTGTACACATTTACTGAATGTATTTTTACTTGTAATACAGTTGTAAATATCATTAATAAATAAAAAAAAAAAAAAAGTTTGAAACGCTGCAAAAATTCTAAATTAACATATTTTTCAACTGCTGAAATTTTGTTAGAACCACCATGCCCCCAAGGTACATAACAACAAGATAGGAAGAAAAAAATATCAACTAGTAAAAAGTATATATTTTTCATTAAGTCTCCAAACTTACAGGTACAAAACAAGGAGAGTTTGTTGTAAGTAAAGAAAACATCAATAGAGAGGCAATTTCTTGTAAAACTCTTGATTTCTTGGGTTAAAAAATTCTTTCAAACCTTGGAGATTGTCATATTTTGGTTTGAACAACGGTAAGCGGTGTAGGTATGCTGGTGGTGGTATCTCAAATTCTTCAGATTTTAATGAAGATGTTTCTTGTGGCCTGAAGGATTTTAAATTTTTCTTTCTTCTTGCTCAATGGAGTGGCTTTCCCAAACACCATTATAAGTGCTACGGTGGTACATAATCTGACCTGGTCTGTCTTGAGACAATCACAATTCTCTCACTTACTGAATTGGAAATGCTGATTTGGGTGCAACTTTGTGTTAAAAAAACATCTTCCATTTTTTAATATTTTATTAAAAAAACTCTAATCTAGAAGTAGATCATACCAATCCTTAGGCAATTCCATTTTAGTCTTCTAATTAATGAGTCTCATATTTTTAGAGAATTCTAAGTAAGAATGGAACCTGATTGGAAACGTAACTTTGAAGGACTCTAGACTCTTGGTAGTATGAAAAATGTAATGAAGAAATCTTATAATCGTTTTTTTAATTTTTATTTTAAACTGAGTCACAGAAGATGTGAAGATGTTTAATATTCGGATCCAAGTAATTAAAGGTGTAATGAAAAAGGAAAGACGAAATTTCATCAGCTCCTTTTTTTCCTCTGTATTCCAAATTGGCTCCTTTTCCACACTTATACCTCTGCTCGTCTTTTATTTAGTTCATTCTCTGTATGAACCTAATTCAACTCCAGCCTATCAACAACCGGATCTAGATTTTACATTTTTGCAATATACTTATCTCAAGCAGAGCAGGTATCTCTTCTTGGGTAGCCGAACGAAATATTAAATTCTGTGTTGAAAATCTTGCGATAGATTTTGTAGGGTACGAGGACACCGCAATATTTTTCCTTGAACATTTTCGAAACATTTAAATCCTCACTCAAGTATACCTTTTTGAGTCTTTAAGACTCATCCTGCCTTTGGACCATGAAATGTCCTCACGAATCTTGTTTCCAGTATCTTCTTTCAATTTTCAGTTTTGAAGAAGACTTTGTCAGTGGGAGGTGTGGTGTTTCCAGTTTTCAGATGTTTTTGGATAAATTCGATTTTGCCTTTTGTAATCTCGTGAATGGATAAAAACGCTTTGAAACAGATTTCAATATCTTCAATCCGTTCTTATTTTTTCACGCGTACTCTATAGCGGAATGAACAATCGTTAGACTTTGCATCTCCTACAGTGAGGTGCGATCTGGGTCTAGCTATCGGAACCATCGTAATTAATCCCGCTAAATAGGAATTCTGAGCATAAACCAACGGAAATGCGTTGAATACCCTATAATATGTTTTCTTTCCTCACATGTAGTGTATTGGTAGCATTTGTGGCGTTTGCATTGGCAATCTGGACCAAACTCGTGAGATCGTAGGCACATTTTCTTTATCACATCAGCTATTCTACCGTCTTCTTTCTTTTCTTAGATCGTTCATCACTTCATCTTTACACTCACTCACCATTGCTTTATTGGCAAACAATTCGAATCGATAAAAAACAAGGGCACACATGATGACAGATAGCAATGGCACGAATAGAAAATTGTAAAAAAAACCTTTGAAACATAGAGGTAACGAAGGTGACAATAGACAAGGTTACACTTGTGACTCTCCTTGTTTTTCCCTGTGACCCCTGGACTATTCTTGTTTCTTCTCTGTATGCAGATTTTTCAACATCGATTTTCATGGGACTATCCTGTTTTTACTTTCACTTACGTATACGTGTAATATTTAGAAATGGTAGGTATTGCGACAATTTTTGAATCTGAGTTTTAAACGGAAATACACGGTTTGGGCTATCCTCAGTTCAATTAACCAAGTCCCGAAAAATGGTCTGTGCGTGTGTATGATAGTAGTCTAGCTCAAAAACCAAAAGTCGTACGAAACTGATATTACATATTTAAGTTAGCTATATGCCTTAGATGTGACAGCAACTTTTCCCTTAAAATCGGCTAACCAGAAGTGCCACTTTAAATCAACGCTGTAACACATTTTTACAATTTTATCAAAAACGGCTCTAACAATTTTGATTAAACTCGATGAATCATTGTATAATTAAATGGTCTTTAATAGCATTTATTTCTTATCCCCGTTGATGGCACTTTACAGGGCTTAAATGCCCAAAGTTTATTTTAAATAATTAACTATCCCCATATCAGACTGAAACGACTAGAAACCGCCCGACGTTTTCGACTACTGCAGCACTTACTAGACAAACGCTCTGAACTTCTAACTATTTACAAAAGACTCATATATATTACTATAATAAGGCTTATTTGGATTTACGGGATCGTGCTTTGGGACTCTATTAAACCATCAAATTCCTCTTGTATCCAATCCTTACAATTCAAAATCCTTCGTAAAATCCTCAATGCTCCCTACTTTGTCTTAATAAAATCATCCATAACTACCTTAATGTACCATACCAGTACCAGATACCTATCCTTCCATAATAAACTCCTGAACCATCCGAACCCTCTTGTTTCCAAACTTGTTTCCTCCTATATCCCTGATAACCCTCTGAGGCCTCTGAAAAGAAGATGGCCTCGGACCTTCTACTGTAGAAATATAGTTGGAGTGCTACCAATGGGCAGTTTCTTTTTATGTTGTACATGTCATGTTGCTTGTTTCATATTTACTTGTTGAGAAGAAGGCAGTGGATCAGCTGATGCGAAGGTCGTATTCTGAAATCTTCTCTCAGTATTTGCCTATTTTTCAGCGGAATCTCTTTGATTATTTACTGAATACAGTTGAAATGTGCACCACAGCAGTTGTTATTTACTGTTTGCAACATTTTTTTAAAATTTTTATTTAATTTTTTTCTTCTCTTTGATATGCGGCATTGTCAGCAAGTGATGTCCAGTAAGGTGCCCACTAAGAGGACTCGGTCAAACGGTGTTAGTACCCCTCGTGATTCACCAGCGAAACAAAGAACTCGTCGCTGCCTGCGAGAAATAGCTCCAATAACCACAGTGAAAACTTCAGGTCCTGAACCTCAGCCTCAACCAGGTGCCTCTTGGCAAGAAATGGTTGAAGAATCTCCTTTTTTCACTCCAAACCCGTTCCAAGTTCTTCATAATCACAGAGAAGTAATGGAGTCAGCAGCAATACCCAGGGAACCAAGGCCTCCTCCAATATTTGTAAAAAATGTCAAAAATTTCTAACTACTGTGTACACAACTAAACGAAATCTTCTCCGGCAGTTACTCTTACCTCAACAGGACCAACGATACAAAAATAACACCAGATACTGCAGAAACCTACCGAAAAATTGTGAAGTACCTGTCAGAAACGAATGCAAATTTTCACACTTACCAGCTGAAACAGGAGAGATCGCTACGAGTGGTGGTAAGAAATTTACACTCCTCAACCCCAACTGAAGTTATAAAAGAAGAACTAGCAACGCTTGGTTTCAAAGTAAGTCAGGTAACCAACGTTCTGAAGGAGAATGAGGAGCAGCCAGGAGTAAGTAATAAAGTTCCACTACCTTTATTTTTCGTGGATCTGGAGCCATCACCTGGTATTGAGAAAATATATGATACCAAGAGATTGTACTACACTATCGTGAAGATAGAGAAGCCATACCCCAAGAAGGAAATTGTGCAGTGCCACAATTGCCAAGCGTATGGCCACACGAAAACTTATTGTCACCATCTGCCGCGTTGCGTTAAAGGCGGTGAACAGCACAAACCTGTGGAGTGCACTAAACCGATACAAGATCCTGCAGTGTGTGCACTATGCCAGGAGGGACACCCGGCCAACTACAAAGGCTGCCAAACCTATAAGAGCCTCAAATCCAGATACCAGAAGAACCGGATTCAAGATCAGACAACCAGACCAAGAAGAAACCCTTATAGAATTGTTAATAATAATTTATCATACTCCGAACTACTTGGAAGTAAGAACCCAAATAATACATGTGAAGCCCTGCCGCAGAAACTACCTCAGCCCCAACCTCAATATTCTGTTCATCCTAACACACATAATCATCAACAACCTCAAATTCCTCATATTCCTCCTCCTTCAAATGCAACAGATCTCACCAGTTTGTTAGCATCTTTCCTCACCGATTTCAAATCGCTAGTTACTCCACTCATATCACTCCTTAAAAATCTCGTATCTCACCTCATCCCTCCTTTAAAAATCCTTAATGACTCACATTCCAAAACCCATGTCCATTCTCCTTTGGAATGCGAATGGTGTTAGAAATCATATTGACGAACTAACAGCTTTACTACAAGACAAGAACATTGACGTAGCCCTAATTACAGAAACTCCACTGACCATAAAACAGCATTTAAATATCCCACAGTATTTAACATACCGTACTGACCATCCTGACGGCAGAGCACATGCCGGTACTGCTGTCATCGTACACCAATCCCCCTCCCATCACTTACTCCCATTACCTACTCAAGATTTCCTACAGTCAACAGCTATTGTAATCAAAACCTTCTCCATTCCAGTCACCCTTGCATCAGCATATTGCCCTCCTAACAGATCCATATCCAAAGTCCATTTCAGTTCTCCCCTCAACTCCTTAAGTCATCATTTCATCCTGGGTGCAGACTTAAATGCAAAGCTTGAAGTTTGGGGATCAAGAACCACGAATTCTCGTGGCAAAACATCTTTGTCTGCACTCAATAACCAACGTTTCAGTCTCCTTCCACCAAACTCACCAACCTACTGGCCCACTGATCCTAAAAGCAATCCTGATATCCTTGATTTTTTCATCCTCAGTGGTTTAGGTCCCCTCAATCATTCCCTTACCCGTCTTGACGAACTTTCCTCAGATCATAGTCCATTAATACTTCAATTATCAATGGCTCCTATTCCTAAACCCCCTTCACCGTCCTTTATCAGAGGCCCAGTTAACTGGAAACTCATTCATCAAATTCTTTCCGATAAAATTGACCTCAGAACAACCCTGAAAAGCCCAGAAGACCTCAATAATGCCGTTAATTCCTTTACCACTGATATTCAGCAAGCAATCTGGACTGCTTCCTCTCCAAATTTCTCCTCGAAAATTCCTAAGAAAAATAATTTACCTCAGCACCTGCTAGATCAAATTCATATCAAACGCCTATTATGGCAATGTTCAAGACACTCCACCGATCGGCGCTCTTATAATTATTTCACTAAACGATTTAAGCAGGAATAGGCCATCTTCAAATCCCAATCCTTCAACTCCTGCTTTACTTCCCTCTCTGTTCACGACAATTCTCTATGGAAGATCACCAACAAAATCCTTAAATCCCATCATATTTCCCGTCCCCTCCGTCGATGTGATGACTCCTGGTCAGCGTCTGATGAAGACAAAGCTGAGGAATTCGCCAGACACCTCTCCAGAACATTCACCTCACTTCCGGAATCCAACCCTACCCATACCATAACAGTAGAAGAATTGATTACATCACCCATTCCACTTTCCTTACCCCCCCCCCAAAGCAATTAATCCTTCTGAGGTCAAACATCACTTACAAAAACTTCCTCTCTGTAAATCTCCTGGATACGACCTCCTTACCTCTCAAATCCTTCGACAGCTTCCTCCTAAAGCTGTTATATTTCTCACTAATTTATACAATACCATCCTTAGAACCACCCACTTTCCTCTTTATGGAAACATTCCACTATTATCCTGTTTCCGAAACTAGGCAAATCTCCCAAAACCTGTACGTCCTACAGACCAATTAGCCTACTTCCAATCCTCTCCAAAATCTTTGAAAAGATCCTCCTGAAACGAATCCTACCTTTTATAGAATCCCAAAATCTTCCTTCCCATCAGTTCGGATTACGTTCACAACACTCCACAGTCCAACAAGGCCTCCAAGTGGTCGATCATATTTCCACAGAACTGGAAAGCAAGCAATATTGCTCGGGTGCTTTTCTGGACATAGCTCAAGCTTTTGACTGGGTATGGCACGCCGGGCTTCTTTCCAAGTTGAAAACCTATCTACCCCAGCCCTTGTACCTAATCCTCCGCTCCTACCTCTCTGATCGTACCTTTCGGGTTTGCTGTGGTTCAGAATTTTCCAACTCCTGCCCAGTTGAAGCCGGTGTTCCTCAAGGTAGCGTCTTGGGCCCCATCCTTTATATCCTTTTTACCGCCGATATCCCTGTCCATCCCAATACCTTTCTGGCAACATTTGCTGATGACACCGCCATCCTATCATCCAACTCAGATCCCGAAATAGCATCTTTAAATCTTCAAAGGCACCTCTCCATGATTGAGCACTGGTATAATAAATGGCGCATCAAAGTAAACGAATCCAAATGCAAACACATTACTTTCACACTCCGCCGCAGATCCTGTCCATCAGTCCACTTTAATTCCATCCAGCTTCCTTTTTCAGACACAGTCTGGTATCTTGGCTTTATCTTAGACCGAAGACTAACGTAGAACCCACATACTAGACTTAAAAGACAAGAATTTAACCGACGATACGGCCAATTATACAGACTACTGACCAGAAAATCTCAACTTTCAGTTGACAACAAATTACTGATCTACAAGACAATCCAGAAACCCATTTGGACCTACGGACTTAAACTTTGGGGGACAGCAAAATTCTCTAACATCAAACGTATCCAATCCTTTCAATCCAAAGTCCTCCGAACAATAGTCGATGATCCGTTCTATGTAACCAACAAAATCCTACATCATGAACTTAATATCCCATTTGTCCTTGACCTTATCCCTTAAAATTTTTCAAAATTCCATCAGAACCTTATCAATCATCCAAATCCACTAGCCCAATCCCTATCTAGTTCCACTCATCCCTACAACCCTCCTCGAAGGTTGAAGTGGCAGTGGCCCAGAGAACTTTTATAGTATTTATTTTGGAGTTCTGGCAACGGCCAGATTCTCCACTCAAGACATGAGTGTATGTGGCTAAAGCGCTCTCGTTCAAACTCCACCGGCTTTAGCACCAGTGAGGCGGTTGAGAGAGTAGCGCATTGATTTGGGTCCCCCGCCTGATTTTATATATTGTATATTGGTATGACTGTATTTTTATGTTTTTAATTTACTTATATTTAGGTTATTTTTTGTTGTATATAGTTTTTATTTATTATTATTTAGTTATTATTTTACTTTTGTTAATTTTGTTTCTTTTTTGTATATACGGTGTGAATGTGTTCATTTACCAATATAATTATTGTCCCTGTGACAGAATATTATATGTCTAAATAAATAAATTAAAAAAAACAAAAAAAAAACTGTATTTATCATTTGGTACAGTTTTAAATTTAAATAATAATAAAAACAAATTAACTATCTATCATTATTAAGAGTTATGAAAAAATGCTAAATATAACTTTTGATAGAATTCGATAATAGAATAAAGTAGAAAAAAATAAAAATGCTTATCCAGATAGAAAATGAATCTCCGGAAATACTGGTCAGAAGGTATACGTATAATATGTAACTTATGTATTTTAAGATTCGTCTTCTGCACTTCGAGATGGTCTCATGTGTCCCACCTATATGCCGAGTCGAAGTGGCTCTTCCCATCTTCCCGCCGCCAATACTTCCTTGAAAATTTCTTATACCAAACGATCAACTCCCAGCACCCTTCCTATATCTACTGTCTCCTCTAGCCTAAACCTTTAGTCCACTCAATAAAAACGAGATCCCGTGTTTCTGACCTCTATATTCCATTCCACAAGACAAAAACCTATGAACGTTCCTTCTTAGCCCGCTCCGTCGCCTACTGAAATTCCTTGCCACATAACATCCGTCATGCCTCTTCCCTGTCAACTTTCAAATACCTTCTTTTCCAATATATCCTTACATCCCAAACAGACGATTCGCAACCATAAATTTCATTTTATGAACTGAACTTTTGTGAAGTAAATGGTGGTGCCTACTGTTTAAGTTTTAACATAAAACAGCAATGATCTTTGTCACCTAGTTTGACTATTATTTTTACTATTTATTTGTTTATCTCTTCGCCTGAGGTCGTGCTTTTTCATTCGGGTATATATGTTTATATTTTATACTTGTTGTCTCTCTGTGTACCAATATGAGTATGTATGTATGCAGAGTTCTTTTTTTTCCATTACACCACAAGTAATCCTGAGATTTTATTTTATCTTAGTGTTATATAAATCACTGTAGATATTATTACATTTTGTATTAAGTTATTTTTCTATTGGATAGCCTATTGTTTATAAATTGTGTAGTTATGTATTTATAAATACGTAATTTATTTTATTTTTTTTTTTTCATCACAATAATATGGAATTTTTAGAAGATTTTATGCTCATTTATATATATATATATATATATATATATATATATATATATATATATATATATATATATATATATATATATATATATTTAGTGGTTACATACTACTTTTTAACTAATGTATATAATGTCAGAATTTTTATAAGTTAGTTTTTGGCCAGATTTGTATTTTATTTTGTATTAATTCATCATTGTTATTCTACAGGGGGAAAATCGTTGGAAAGCGGAGAGTTTTAGGAAAAACAATATCTAATATAGAAAGTTGTAGAAGGTAACGGGTAGTGGAAAACAATTATAAATAATAATTTATGAAAACTAATAATATTTAACGTAAATCACATGTTTTCAAGGAAATTAAATGAAATTTACTAACTAAATGTAAACTTTTAAAATATTTTTAAGTTTGAAAAAAGTACTTAAAATCCACCTAATCAAGGCAAGGACATTGTTAAAAAAAATATTTCATTGTACCTGTGTGAAAGAAGAAGTAAAATATAAAATCATTTCATGAATGTATAAAGCATATGTTTATAACCCTAAATACATTTACTGTTGTTTAATAATTCTAGATCTGATATTATATTGAAATAATTAGGTGTCAACGTCCGTTTATTCCGAAATATCATCATGTAACTTTTTAGAAAATTAAATTAGTGAGTAATTTGATGATTCTTCCCTTTGTGATATTCCAACTGCATCCACTACTATTTTATTGTAGTTGTGTGAAAGAAGTAGTGAAATATAAAAATATTTCATAGTTTCATAGATCATTTTTTTTTTTTTTATTGAGTATTAATAAAGTCCTGATGATGATAAAGCACTGATGGGCATAAATCCTTTTTTAACTTTAAATATATTTACTGTAGTTTAAAAACTCTTGATCTTATATGATATTTAAATAATTAGGGATCTATCGTCCGTTTATTCCGAAAAATCATCATGTAACCTTTTAGAAAATTAAATTAGTGAATAATTTGATGAATTATTTTCCCTTTGCGATATTCCAACAGTGTCTACTTCCAATTAGTGTGACAACTTTTGACCTGTCTATGACAGACAATGCAAATATCATAATTCCATTTTAGTAAACTTTGCAATGGGAAATATAATTTGGTTTGTTATAAATTAAAAAAAATTATGAAAGAATGTTAAATATAATTTTTGAAAGAATTTGATAATTGAATATGGGAGAAAAAAAGAAAAATACATATCCAGGCCGAAAATGAATATCCGGAAATAATAGTCCGAAATTATACATACAATATTATCATTGGAAAGCGGAGAGTTAAAAAACAAAACAATATATATTATAGAAAATTGTAGAAGGTAACCGAGAGTGGCAAAAAAAAATATAAATATTAATTTCTAAAAACTAACATTATTTAACGTAAATTACGTGTTTTCAAGGAAATTAAATAAAATTTTCTTACTAAATGAAATGTAAACTTTCAACATTTCTTTAAAGCTTGAAAAAGTATTTAAAATCCACGGATTCAAGGGAATGACACTGTTTAAGATACTATTTCATTTGACTTGTGTAAAAGAAGAAGTGAAATATAAAAATATTTCATGGATACGTTTATAACCTTAAATATATCTACTCTACTTTAATAACTCTAGATCTGATATTATATATAAATAATTAGGCATCATCCGTCCGTTTATTCCGAAAAATCATCATGTAACTTTTTTATTTATTTATTTATTTTTGGCTCTACGATCCTGTAAGAACCTGGGCCTCTCTTATAATCCTTCGCCACTCTCTCTGATCCCGAGCGAGCATTCTCCATCTTCGAATTCCCATCCTTTTCAGGCTGTCCTCTACCTGGTCCTGTCATCTCAGGCGTGGTCTTCCCCTTCCACGTTTTCCATTAGGTCGATCCTCTAGCAAGCGTTTGGGAATTGCGTCTCGGGGCATACTCGACACATGGCCTAACCATCTGATCTGGTTTCCCCTCACAATTTAGGCCATATCCGGCCTCGCATATATTTCATATAATTCTTTATTATTGCGAATTCTCCATTGTCCCTGTTCGCACACCGGGCCATAGATTCTGCGGAAAACCCTTCTCTCCCATGCGAGTAGCCTTTTCTCTGATGCTTTAGAGATCACCCAAGTCTCAGAGCCATAGGTAACGACGGGTCTGATGACTTTCTCATACACCGTGATCTTTGTTCTGTGAGAAAGATATCTGTAATTCAATATTTTTGGAATGCAAAACAGCACCTATTCCCGGCAGTCATCCTTGCTTTTAATTCTTCTACCATTTCATTGTTTTCTGATTAGTGCTCCCAAATATTTAAAATTTTCGGCCACTTTTAGGTTGTGGTTACCAATTGTGACGTGTTCGACTGTTTCACTTGTTTTGTTTTTTACGTTTGTATGTAAACACTCTTCTGTTTATTTATTTGTAGCCCTTGTTCTTTAGTTGCAGTTTCGAATTCGTCTAATGTCCCTTCTAATGATATTTTATTTTTTGCCGTTATCACAACATCATCAGCATAAGCCAGATGCTGGGTCATTCTATTATAAATCGTGCCACCAGGATATGTCCGAATCGCCCTTATTGCATACTCCAAATCAATATTAAATAGGAAAGGGGATAAAGGATCTCCTTGCCTAAGCCCATTTTTCACTTCGAAATCCTCCGACTATTGGCCATTAATTTTCCCAACTGATCTACTACCGCTTGTCAAACTGGCCAGTTTTTTGGGAATCCCTAATTTTGTCATTGCCTTCAGTAATTCTTCTCTGCTTATACTGTCATATGCCTCTTTAAAATCTATGAAAACATGATGTAAACATGCAACCTTTTAGAAAATTAAATTAGTTAATAATTTGATGAATTTTCTCTTTGTGATATTCCACATCCAATTAATGTGACAATTTTTGACCTGTCTATGACAGACAATGCAAATCTCTTAATTCTATTCTAGTAAACTTTGCAATGGAAAATAACAGTTTAATAACTAATAGTCGTACAATCCATAATCAACGGACCATACAACCCGTAATCAACCAGTGATATAATAAATAGGACTTTCTTTTTTCAATGGCATTCATGATTTTTTAGCTGTAAGCTTTTAGCTTTTGCTCGGTTAAAAATGTAATTCAAAGATTTTATAATAGCCCAACATGGCCAGAAAATAATTTCTATTCAAAGTTGAGCAGTAAGTAAAAGTTGTGTGTTGCGCGCACCAGAGTTTTAAACCTAAGACAGTGTTACCAACTGATAGTACTCGTCAAGACCAACAGAACGCGCTGAATAACGAAAAATCGCAAAATTATGGACTATCCTTGTTTTTTCCCTGTACCCTTCATTTAATCATTCTTTCAAAAGTTTTAAGTACGCAGGAATTTAACGAAATAGGTTTAAAGGAGGAAGCAAATTTTGGGTCCTTGCCTGGTTTTAGGATATTCCCTCCATGACTCCGGTAATAAATTAGTTTGCCATATGTTCTACTATATTTAATTATATGATTTTTAATTGTATCAGTAATGCATTTAACATTATATAATGAATATTTTCTGTAGCCGGGGAGCTATTAGCATTACTTTTTATTGAAGGAATGAGATCTGGTAAGATAAAATTCCCTGTTATTCGTTTATGATCTTCCTTATCTTTATCGTTATCGTTTGTGTGTGTAATCTGTAGTACTACTAAGATGTCTAACAATTCCTCTGGCCAGTCTCCTACGACACGGAGCGTTCTATTTGAGGTTTTTAGAAAGACTAATTTATTCCATATTTCTTTGATTGGGTTATTTTTATTGTTAGGAGGAGCGAAGGATCACCGTGACTCGTTTTGTTTATTTTTAGTGACCTTTTTGAATTCTGCGTCCGGCCTTTCATATTTTATTAGGTTATCGGTTCAAAGATTATTTTTATATTCTCTTAATGCCACCTTCCTACGATTAAGAAATTCTCGATATACGCTATCCCAGCGACTTCTGTTTTTTTTTTGTTTTTTTATTGAAAAATGTACTTCATAAGATAATCCTAATTTCACTTACATGATTAAGACATTTAATAAAATGCTCATATTTAGGATTATCTGGGAGTAAGGTACTGTTTTCCTGGGCCATTCTTTCGAATTGAGACCAATTTGCGGATTTAATTTGCCAGTTACATCTTTTTTATACTGCATTTCTATAATTATGGTAGATGATTAGAACCTAAAGGATTATGATCTTTCCATAGAAAACTGTTGGCAATGCTTATTGAGCTTAGTGTTATATCCAATACAATATTTCTTTTCTGTCGGGCATTGTTTAATAGGGTTGGAGAACCGTCATTCAATAGAGGAAGATTAGTTTTTTCAATTATTGAAACTAAATTTTCTCCCATCTTATCGCACAAATCACAACACCCCACTGATAATGGTAGGCGTTTACACCCTCCCCCCCTATAGTTACGGGATTTTGAATTTGAACTATGAAGAGATTTTCCCAATTAACATTTGTCGCTTTATTTCCCAGCTTTGCCTTGAAGGATAAAGCATTTAATTCATAATTTTTTTAATAGAGATATACTTAAAGCAACTGTATCAATATTAGAGCTTTTATGAAAATTGAAAAGTTGTTTAAAGTGGGATTTTGATCTAACGAAATTGTAACGTGGGAAGTTGACATATTCACCTGGTTTAAACAAAGTTTCCGAGATTACAGCGATACCAATTTTTTTCCGAAAATAAAAAGTATTCAAGACAATTGTTGTTTGATATGGCTGATCGGGCATTCCATTGTAATCATTGTAATGATTCAATCATATTTGTGTGGTTTAAATGTTAATATGTATATGTTTAAGTATTATATTTTATTGAATTCTAATAGCATTTGACATAGTTCTTTAATTTTAAATATTTGACTGCTTGATTATATTGCTATGGATACATTTTAGGATCTGTCTTTTATCATATTTTTTATTTCATCATCAGTAACTTTATTCTTGGACGCTAAAGCAGTATTTACTACCGCGAGAAGTGCATCCGTTAATAAATTAATTTTGTTTTATTTTTTTAAACTAGTATTTTTATCCTTATACATTCTATGTTTATACGGGTAATCTGTGATTGGTTAATGGGGCAACAAAGGAACAGAAAATTCTCAAATAATATTTTCCCTTAATTGCGTATTTTTATCAACTTTTTGAGGAATCAAAACTCTCTGCCTTTTTACGACCGTAATTTTATTTCTAACATAGTTTTTAGTTTATTATTATGGAGTTAGTTGGCGAATTATTGTTAGATTGCTCTAATGTTGAGAAAGTTTCAGGATTATTTTGTAATGTTAATGAGCTATAACTGTTACCCTCTATTTTTTCTTTAGCCTCGTTGTGAATCAGGTAATAGTTACTTATCTGCTCTTTGATATTTTTTTATTTGATGAATTCAGGGCAAACTTCTTTAGCCAGAGAGGAGTGGTGGTTCTCATGGCAGTTCATACATTTTAATAATGAATTCGGTGGACATTTTCGGTTTCGTGCTTATCAGCGCATCTCCTATGGTACTTCTATACCCCATTGTATAATGGTACTTTTACACTGGGCAGTATTTTAACCGTACCGTAAACAAGACTTGTATGGGTGGACTTGGCAGCTCAGACGGTGCATCGTAATGTATCCAGGCAAAAGTTGACCTCGCAACCTAATATAATACTGACATAAACGGTTTAAACTCAACCGTATTCTTTTCTTTATTAATAATTATTTTTTTAAAACTTCTTACATTAATGATTTTTTGTGTTTTAGAATATAATGTTTTTAAATTATCAAGTATTTCTGATTCGGTTAAGTCTAATTCGACATCTCTAATAACTCCCTTTTTTTCTAATGAAATACTTTGGTATGAAGACATTTCATTTTCAAATTATCGGACATTAATAAAGGGTTAGCTTTTTATTTTTGTCGGGTTTCCACTTTAACTCTATTTCTTCCTATTTTATTTATGCCTATTCCTATTTTATTTTAAATATTGTTATATGTTTCCTGGCGCAAATTATAGAGTAGTTTTACGATTGGCATTGGAGGCAAACAACCTATTTCCGCTCCTTCTGTGGAATTACTATAAAATAAATACAAAGTAAGGTCCTAAATCTGTTGTTTCATAGAATATTTCTGTTTTAATGTTATTTTTTATTTTTTTTTTTTTGAGTTCTGCGCATGCGCTTGATTTGAATACCCACATTTCACGTCGTGTCCCACAGTTTTACTATTTTTTAGTAGAATAAGTGCTCAGTTTTACTTTTTTAAAAAAAAAACTAGTTAAGCAGACATCAAAACAACAACAATGGACTAACACCACAGTGAGTAGTGTTGTTATTTACTGTGTACTATTACAGACAGTGAATTTAGTGATTTAGCGTCTATAGGCTTAATCTCTATAGCCATAACAGCTGACGGCTCCCCTCTCCAGTTGTGGCTCTGCCACGTAACTGGCTGTTTCTCAGCCGGTGGTTCATCCATTGTAATAACACGCAGACGTAGTTTTATTTATTATTTATTTTTTTTTCCCTTTCTTTTTTTTTATATGCGATATTATCACCAAGTAATGTCAACTAAGAGGTCCCATTCAGTTGGCTCTACCCCACGTAATTCACCGCCTAAACAGAAAACACGTCGTAGTAAGCGATTAACACCCCCCGGAACTCCTCCAGCGAACACTCAAGAATCTGTGTCTCAACCACTGCCAAGTACGTCTTCACAAGAAATGGAATCTCCATTTTTTACACCTAATCCATACCAGGTGCTTGAAAATGACAGGGAAGAAATGGAAGATGCACCTATACCTCGAGAACCACGCCCACCTCCTATCTTTGTCAAAAATTTGAGAAATTTCCAGTTGTTGTGTACTCAACTTAATAAAATCTGCCCAGGTAGCTATACATGCCTAAACAGAATAAACGATACAAAAATAATACCGGCCACACCTGAAGCGTACCGAAAAATCGTAAAATATTTAACAGACACAAATGCGGACTTTCACACATACCAGTTGAAACAGGAAAGAGCACTACGAGTTGTAATAAGAAATTTACACTCCTCAACCCCAATAGAAGTGATTAAAGAAGAGTTAACGGCGTTAGGGTTCAAAATACGTCAGATAACCAATGTTTTAAAAGAAAATAAAGAACAACCAGGTGTAAAGAATAAAATCCCATTGCCCTTATTTTTCGTCGATCTAGAGCCATCGCCTGGGATCGAAAAAATATACGATGTGCATAGAATTTTCTACACCAGCGTAAAGGTCGAAAAACCGTACCCAAAAAGAGAGTTCATCCAGTGCCATAATTGCCAAGCATATGGCCACACCAAGTCTTATTGCCACCACTTACCACGCTGCGTGAAATGTGGTAAAACACACAAGTCTGGCGAGTGTAATAAACCAATTACAGAACCAGCAGTCTGTGCCCTATGCCTGGAAGGCCATCCAGCCAACTACAAAGGCTGCCAAATTTATAAAAATCTTAAAGCGAGATATATGAAACCCAGGGACCCTGATGATACACCTAAACCAAGAAGAGGACCCGCTAAAATTGTGAACTCTAAGGTTTCTTTTGCCAAGCTACTTGGGGGTAGAGACCCGACTAATGTATGTGAGGCCCTGCCGCAAGAACAAACTCAACCCCAATCTCAATATCCTATCCCACCTAATGTACCTAATCAACAACAACCTCACCAACATCAAATCCAATATGTTCCTCCACCGCCTAATGCTACAGATCTAACCAGCTTATTGACATCCTTTCTTTCAGAATTTAAATCCCTTGTTACCCCACTGATATCACTTCTCACTAACCTAGTATCTCACCTTATCCCTCCTTTAAAAAATCCTTAAATGACTTCCATCAAACCCATATCCATTCTCCTTTGGAATGCGAATGGTGTTAGAAATCACATACACGAACTAACAGCCTTACTACAAGACAAGAACGTAGACGTAGCCCTAATAACGGAAACTCGACTGACTAAAAAACAGCTCCTAAAAATACCACAATACATAACTTACCGTACCGACCATCCTGACGGTAGAGCACATGCCGGTACTGCAGTCATTGTGCACCAATCCCTCTCCCATCACCTACTCCCACTGCCTACACACGATTTCCTACAATCCACCGCAGTCGTAATCAAAACCTTCTCCTTTCCTATTACCGTTGCATCAGCGTATTGCCCTCCAAACCAATCCATCTCCAATATCCAAGTGTTTAGTTGTTCCTTCCTCATTTCCTTAGGACATCATTTCATCTTGGGTGCAGACTTAAACGCCAAACATCAACAATGGGGTTCAAGAACCACGAATTCTCGTGGTCGAACATTGCTGTCTGTACTCAATTCCCAAAATTTTACCCTTCTTCCACCCAACTCACCTACCTACTGGCCCACTGATCCTAACCGTAATCCCGATATCCTCGATTTCTTTATCCATAATGGTTTAGGTGCTCTCAACCATTCCGTTGCCCGTCTTGACGAGCTTTCCTCAGACCACAGCCCATTAATACTCCAAGTATCACTAGCTCCTATTCCTAAACCCTCTCCTCCGTCCTTCATCAGAGGCCCAGTTAACTGGAAACTCTTTCATCAAATCCTCTCCGATAGAATTGACCTCAGAGTAACCCTGAAAACCTCTGAAGACCTGGACAATGCAGTACATTCCTTCACTACCAAAATTCAAGAAGCAGTCTGGACTGCTTCCTCCCCTGATCACTCCTCAAAAATCCTTAAGAAACATAATTTACCTCAACACCTCCTTGACCTAATCCACATAAAACGCCGTGCCAGATTATTATGGCAACGTACCAGACATCCAGCCGACCGCCACTCCTACAATTATCACTGTAAAAAATTAAAAAAAGAATTAGCCACCTTCAGATCCCAATCATTCAATTCCTACCTCACCACACTCTCTGCTCATGATAATTCCCTTTGGAATATCACCAGAAAAATCCTCAAATCCCATCATATTTCCCACCCTCTTCGACGAGATGATGGCTCCTGGGCAGCATCTGATGAAGATAAAGCCGAGGAATTTGCCAAACACCTTTCCTATACTTTCGCTCCTCATCCAGAATCCCATCCCAGCCACACAGTAAAAGTAGAAGAATCCCTCTCAATACCTATCCCACTCTCCTTACCACCTAAAGCTGTTAATCCCTCTGAGGTCAAATACCTTTTACGGAAAATCACACCTCGCAAATCTCCTGGATATGACCTTCTAACCCCACAGATCCTTCGACAACTTCCATCTAAAGCCATCACATTTCTTACATATATATACAATTGCATCCTACGAACTACCCACTTCCCTCTTTTATGGAAACATTCCACCATCGTCCTCTTCTTGAAACCAGGCAAACCTTCCAACAATACAGCATCCTATAGACCAATTAGCCTACTCCCAATCCTCTCAAAAATTTTTGAAAAGATCCTACTGAAACGAATCCTACCTATAATTGAATCCTATAACCTTCCTACTCATCAATTCGGATTTCGTTCCCAACATTCCACTGTCCAGCAAGGACTCCGAGTTGTTGACCATATATCCTCAACCCTAGAAAGCAAGCAGTATTGCTCGGGTGCATTTCTGGACATAGCGCAAGCTTTTGACCGGGTATGGCACGCCGGATTACTCTTCAAGCTTAAAATCCATCTACCACAGTCCTTATACCTAGTACTCCGATCCTATCTTTCCGACCGCTCCTTCCGAGTTCGCTGTGGCACCGAATTCTCCGACTGTTACTCAATTGAGGCTGGCGTTCCTCAAGGCAGCGTCTTGGGCCCCATCCTTTACATTCTCTTTACCGCTGATATTCCTGTCCATCCCGATACCCTCCTGGCAACTTTCGCTGATGACACTGCTATCCTTTCTTCCAACTCAGATCCTGAAACAGCGTCCGCAAACTTACAAAGGCACCTCTTCCTGATTGAACACTGGTGTAAGAAATGGCGCATTAAGGTAAACGAATCTAAATGTAAACACATTACCTTCACCCTTCGGCGTAATACCTGCCCACCAGTTTATTTTAACTCCATCCAGCTTCCTTTCTCAGATACAGTCCGGTATCTTGGCTTTCTCTTAGACAGACGACTAACATGGAATCCACATACTCGACTTAAAAGACAGGAACTTAACAGACGATATGGCCAGCTATATAGACTACTGAATAGAAAATCTAAACTTTCTGGTGAAAATAAATTACTGATCTACAAGACAATACTGAAACCCATCTGGACTTACGGACTAGAACTATGGGGAACAGCCAAATTTTCTAACATCAAACGCATTCAATCCTTTCAGTCTAAAGTCCTCCGTACAATAGTCAATGCTCCCTTCTATGTAACCAATAAAACCCTACATCATGACCTTAATATCCCATTTATTCTTGATCTTATCCCAGCCAAATTTTCCAAATTTCACCAGAACCTTTCTCATCACCCAAATCCCGTTGTACAATCCCTATCAAGCACCACCCATCCCTACAATCCCCTTCGTAGGTTAAAGCGGCAGTGGCCACGAGACCTTTTGTAAATATGGATATTTTGGAGTTCTAGCAATGGCCAGATTCTCCACTCAAGTCATGAGTGTATGTGGCTGTAGCGCTCTTACTCATCCTCCGCTGGTTTAAAATACCAGTGAAGTGGCTGAGGGAGAAGCGTAGGGATCTCCTAGGCCTCCCTTTTCCCTCCACATGTGGAGGGGACAGGATTGGTTCGGAGATCACCTGGCAAATTGTAAATAATGTATGTTTTATATAAGGTGTTTGTTTTACTTTTATTTCTATTTTTATTTACTTATGTGTATATATATTATTTTTTTTCTTTACTCTTTTGTTCTTTCTTCTTATTCTTTTGTTATTACTTTATTTATTTATATTTTTGTATATACGGTATGAATGCAATCTCTGAACTCTATTATAAGTGTCCTTAACTGTGACAAATTGTAATATTTCTGAATAAAGTGTTTTAATAATAATGTTATTTTTCCCTAAGTTTGTATTTATTTGAGAATTCTTTTTTGTACTTATTTATTGAAAAATATTACAATCTGTCTCAAGGACATTTACACTCTATGTAGAATTTGAGGAACTATTGCGTTTGAATTAGGTTCAAGATCAATGTTTATTTCTGCAATCATTCATCAAATTTTTTTTTTTTTTTTTTTTTTTGTTATTGAATAATAATACAATCAGCCACTGTTGGAGGGCTATAAGTATTAAGGCTAGAAGTTTTCATTCATACAGTATATACAAGTAATGCAGAAGTAGCTATAAATATAAAAAGTAAATAAATAATACTTATAAAAAAAATGTAAATCAATAGGATAAAAAATAAATAAACAAACAAAATAAAATAAAAACTTCTAAACACATTCATACCTATATACAATATATAGATTCGCCCAGGAATCTCCGAGCCAGGCTTTTCTCCCCATATGTGGAAAGCAAAGCAGGACTCCAGAGATCCCAGTGCCACTTTTCCAGCCGCATTGCTAGTAATAAAAGCCAGTGGAGACTGAAGGAGGGCACTAGAGCCACAGATGCTCAGGACTTGAGTGGAGAAGCTGGCCATTGCCAGGACTCCAGAAGCATATTTACAATATGCCACTGCCGTTTTAACCTTCGAGGGGGATTGTAGGAATGGTGGGAGCTGAATAGGGATTGAGCTAGAGGATTTGGATGACGGATAAGGTTCTGGTGAAAGTTTGAGAATCTGAATGTTACGATGTCGAGGACAAATGGGATGTTAAGGTCATGGTGTAGGGTCTTATTTGTGACATAATATGGGGCATTGGCTATTGTTCTAAGTACTTTGGACTGGAAGGGTTGGATGCGTTTGATATTCGAATGTTTAGCAGTTCCCCACAGATCAAGTCCGTAGGTCCAGATAGGTTTCAGTATTGTCTTGTAGATTAAAAGTTTATTTTCAATCGAAAGATAAGATGTCCTGCTTAGTAGTCTATATAGCTGGCCATATCGTTCGTTAAGTTCTTGTCTTTTAAGTCTCGTATGTGGGGTTCTAAGTTAGTCTTTTGTCTAGAAGGAAGCCAAGGTAACGGACTGTATCTGAGTAGGGAAGTGGTATTGAATTGAAAAGGATTGTGGGACAGGATCTGCGTCGCAGGGTGAAAGTAATATGTTTGCATTTTGCTTCATTGATTTTGATGCGCCTGTTGTTGCACCACTGCTCAATCAAGGAGAGGTGAGATTGTAGGTTTTGAGATGCTAGAGAGATCGTGATTTGAAGGGATATCGGCAGTGAAAAGGATGTAGAGAACTGGACCCAAAACACTGACTTATGGAACACCAGCCTCAACTGGATAGTAAGTGGAGAATTCGGTGCAGCAACGGACTTAAAAGGAAAGATTTGAGAGATAGGATTTGAGGAGTGGTGCTACCTAGGTGGTAGGTATAAGGATTGGGATAAATGGGTTTTGAGCTTAAAAAGCAAGCCATCGTGCCACACCCGGTCGAAAGCTTGCGCTACGTCCAGAAAGGCACCAGTGCAATATTGCTTGTTTTCAAGTGCAGATGATATATGGTCCACAACACGAAGGCCTTGTTGGACAGTGAAATGTCTTGAGCGGAATCTAAATTGCTGAGCAGGGATGTTGTGGGATTCGAGTATGTGTAGGATGCGTTTGAGGAGGATTTTCTCAAAGATTTTTGAGAGGATAGGGAGTAAACTTATCGGTCTGTAGGATGATGTATTATTAACGGGTTTGCCTGGTTTTGGAAATAGCACGATTATGGAGTGTTTCCACATCAAGGGAAAGTTGGTAGTACGAAGGATGCAATTATATAGATAGGTCAGGAATGTAATTGATTTTTTGGGAAGTTGTCTAAGGATTTGTGAAGTGAGGAGATCATATCCAGGGGATTTTCGGGGTTTTAATTTGTTTATGAGGAATTTGACCTCAGAGGGGTTAACAGGTTTTGGAGGTAGAGAGAGAGGAATTGGTGAAGAGAGGAATTCTTTAACTTCAGCAGTGTGGGTGGGATGGAGTTCGGGATGAGGAGTGAATGTGTGGGATAGATTTTTAGCAAACTCTTCAGCTCTATTCGCATCTGACGAAGCCCAGGAACCATCATCACGGCGGAGGAGGTGGGAAATGGATTGGAATTTAAGGATTTTTTTAGTTACAGTCCAGAGGGAGTTATCACTAGATGATAATGAGGAAAGGTAGGAATTGTAGGATTAGGTTCTAAAGATATTCAGTTTCTTTTTTACCTGTTTGGAATAATAATTATACGATTTCCGGTCATCAGGATGCCTGGTTCTTTGCCAGAGGGCCCTAGAGCATCGTTTGCTATGGATAAGGTCCAATAGGTCTTGGGGTAGAGGATTTATACTGAGGTGTTTTTTGGGACGATCAGGTGAGGATGCAGTCCAAACTGCTTGCTGGATCAGGGTAGTGAAGGAGTCCACTGCATCGCCAAGGTCTTCAGGTGTTTTTAAGGAAACTCTGAGGTCTATATTATCATCCAATGTTTGACGGAAAAGGTTCCAGTTAACTGGTCCCCTGATAAATGAAGGAGGGGATGATTTAGGAATGGGTGACGTGGAAACGATTAGGACTATACGACTTTGGTCTGAGGAAAGATCACCAAGCCTTGAAATGAAATGCAATGATCCTTTGTGGAGGAAAAAGGTCGGGATTGCGTTTGGGATCTGTTGGCCAGTATGTGGGAGTATTAGGTGAAAGGATGTTGCTGCGATGGGAATGAAGTGCAGATAGCAGTGTTCGCCCTCGGGAATTTGTGGATCTGGCTCCCCTTTGTTGGTGTTTTGTATTTAAATTTGCACCTATTATGAAATGGTGTCCTAAGGAATTCAGGAAGGAAATTATTTGGGATTCGGAAATGGGTATTTTAGGCGGGGAATATGCCGCAACTAATGTTATTGGCTAAAGGGAAGTTTACGGCAGTGGATTGTAGGAAATTATGGGGTTGGTAAGGGAAATAAATGATGGGAGAAAGATCTCCCATCTGATAATTATAGCAGTGCCAGCATGTGCTGTTTCATCAGGGTGATCGGTTATATAAATATGGTAGCCAGGAACGTTGATTTGTCGTTTGTTGGTTAGTCGGGTTTCAGTTAGTAGTGCTATGTTGATATTTTTGTCATGTAATAAGATTGTCTTGGTATTGTTGTCTTGGTGGCCTGGATGTCCCTTCTTCTCTAGGAGTTGCGTACATTCTTGTTTTTAATTCTTTATATGTTTGACAACCCTTGTAGTTGGCAGGGTGCCCTTGGTGGCATAAAGCGCATACTGCAGGTGAAGTTCTAGACTTCCTACAGTCCTCTATTTTGTGTTGCTCACGACACCTCACACATCTAGGAATGTGATGACAATATCGTTTCGTATGGCCATAAGCCTGGCAGTTATGGCATTGAACGATGTCGCGTTGCTGTAGGGCTTTTCTACAACAACGCTTGTATAATAAAGGCGTGTGACCTTGTAGATGTTTTCGACATCGGGTGTTCTGTCAAGGTCAACGAAGAATAGTGGAAGAGGTATTTTATTTTTTATTCCAGGCTGTTCTCTATCCTCCTTGAATATGTTCACTATCTGGAGAACATGGAATCCCATACCCACGAGCTCTTCTTTTATAGCATCGTAGTTAGCATGTTGGCGTAGATGGGTGCAGTCTTCTGATAACGACCCTGAGCGCCCTCTCTTGACGCAGTTGATACGTGTGGTAATCAGCCTTGGTGTCAGATAAATATTTTATAATTTTTCTATTTGTTTCTGGAGTGTCGGGAATTAATTTAGTGTCATTGGTGCTGCTTTGGCATAAATATTTTCCTGAGCCCACTGGGTTATTCAATTGGTGACACATGAACTGAAAGTTTTTAATATTCTTAACGAATATTGGTGGGGGTTTGGGTTCCCTGCGGGCGGGTGCTGCTTCCATTTCTTCGTTTTGTGTATTTGATAGCACTTGAAATGGGTTCTGAGTGAAAAACGGCGATTCATCACCAGTCTGAGTTGTCTCATGATTGTTTTGTTGTTGTGAGGTAGCAGGTTGGGGATCCACTTCTTCAACAGAGCTCCCTGGTGTGGCTGGTGGAGTATTTCTTTTCGAACGCCTTGTTCTTTTTTTTAATAGGAGAACTCATTGTAGTATCGAGGCTCCTGTACCTGGTATTTTTACCCTTGCTCGACATTAGCATATGATAATATCGCATTTCATATTATAAATGATAGGAAAAATTGTTAAATGAGAAGCGATAACATTTTTTTTTATTTTTTAAACACGGTAATATATACGCGTGCTTAGAGAGGACTGGTCGGCACAGAACCTCCTCGGACGGAGAGCCAGAGCCCACTGGTGGGATTAGCGATGTTATGGCCGGCCGTTATCAATAACTAACCTGAGGTCTATTTACGCAGTTCACTATTGAGCTGTAAATAAGTGATTACTCACCTTATTCTTTTGTTCAGTAACAAACTTAATTGTTAATATAACAGGTAACACTGTTGTATTGCATTGAAGTTGAACACTGCCACTATTAATGAAGAATTTTGTAAGAGACGACCTGACGTATGTTTAACTTAGGCTAACACATGCGCAGAACTCCATTCATCACTAGAAACCGGCATTTGAAAAAAAAAAAATGTATCTTACATGCATCATAAGATGAAACAAACCAAAATAAAACTAAAAATACTGACTCCTCTTTCGTATTTAATAAACCAAATCAACTTAAAGAATAAGAAAAGAAATATTAAACTTGAATAAAATGCTTATCTGTATTTCCTATTGAAGCAGCTATAAACGGTAGAACCTCGGAGAACGGCTGCTGACGCAAGACTTTGAACAATCATAAAAAGATCAAATTTATTCACATATTAACGGTGTTCGAATTCACGGTTATACTAAGCTTTGCAAAGTATTTATTTATTTTTCCCTCGTTGTATTTACGGTTTAACCCCCTCATGTTATCCAACTGGAACAGGAATGGCTTTTTATTCTACAGGTTAAAGCCTATTGATGGCAGGTGTTTGGAGATTGAGATTTTTTTATTGGGTGAGGTAAAATAACATTCAACTCTTTCAGATTGGATTTGGATTGCAACTGTCACACACTGGTGCCTTAGATGTCATATTGGCTCCAAAACCTTATTTTTTCATTTATTTGTTGTTGTATTTTTAAATTGGTCATATTTAAAGAAAATAGACCAAATATTGAACTAGCGAGTGTGAACAAAAGACACATAATAATCACAAATTTTATAAAATAAATATAAATAAAATAACTTAAAAATAAGTAAATTATAAAAAGAAAAAAACACAGGCTTACCAATATACACTATTTACAATAAAGCAAGGGAAGTCCGTGGCAGTATTGTCTCTCTAACTATAGAGGGAAAAGTAGGACCCCAGGAGATCCTTGCGCTACTCTTTCAACCGCATCCCTGTTACTGAAGCCTGGGGAGATTGAGCAAGAGAGCTTTATGCTCATACATTCATATCTTGAGAAGAGAATCAGAGCATTGCCAGAACTCGAATATAGAGATATCACCAATGGTCAAGGAATCGATACCGTTTCAATCTTCGCGGAGGATCATAGAGATGGTCGGTGGTGAATAGTAATTGTTCCAGGGGATTTAGATGATACGTAAGATTCTGGGTAAATTAGAAGTGTCTTTCTGGGATAAGGTCAAGTATAGAGGATATTGAGGTAACGGTTTGAAGTTTGGTATGTTACATAGAATAGGACATTTATAAATGGTCGAAGGACTTTGGATTGGATGTGTTTCCTATTGAAAAAATTAGCAGTCACCACATTTCCACAGTTCAAGCCCGTCAATAACTAATGTCGAAGGAAATTAATCGGGATTAGATAATAATCAATTTATTCGCTTAGTTCTTTGTCTAAGTTCCAGGCTTAAGTTTAACTAATGATTGAATAGTTAAATTTGCATGTTCCTGAATAAATCACCTGAATTCAAAACTTTCCAGTTAACAAAATATTGCAGATCGACATTCTTTAAAATGGCAAACCGAAACAGAAAATCATTCAAACAAACGCCATTCATTTATATACGTAATAATCCAATAAAAAAAAATGTTTGTCATAATAGAAAAGGGACTTGGAAAAACTTATATTTGGAAGGACAAATATAAGAAACTAAAAAAGAGGCTACCCAGGTTGAAAATCAATATGTAAGAGATCTAGAACCACCAAATGAAGATTAAATATTTGAATTTTTAAATTAAATAGTTGAATTTAAAAAAAAAAATAGCTGAAATTAAATAGAAGAAATTAAACTGAATAGCCATAAGTTAATAGTTTGCATGTACAACTCCTCAAACATGTCGAAAAGAAACTTTTAGCCTCTCTTACATCATTCTCACTATCTAGCCTTAGGAAACGCACCTGTGCATGAAAAAAAACAATTACAATCAATTCGTAAAAAGGGTGATATCATGTGCTTACATTATTGTGTATAAAAATTATTCGCAAATAGTCGGTTTCGCTGTCGAGTACCTGGCACTTGGGCTATTAATATTTATTTAATTGTTTTTAAAAAGAATAATTGTTGTCATTTGATTAATTTTCTTAACCACTGTATAAATATATATTTATTACTTAATTATTATATTTATTTTTTATTCCATCTAATTGTTTCTATTTATTTTTCAGGTAAGTCATCTGGAATATACTAGCAAGCTATTAAAAGAAGGTATATCTGATTTGTTTTTAAATACGATTAATTAAGGAAGCAATTATTATAGTGGTATAATGATCATATTTAATCTTAAATCATCATATTTAATAATCTTAAAAGTTGTTTTAAGATTTTAAGATGATATCTCTACACCAAAAAAATTATTTTCAACCAGCTGTGTTGAATATATAACGGAGTGGATCTGACATACAATGAATTACTGTTGGAAATATATTTGATATAATTTAAGAATCAATCACTTAAATAATAATCTTACTTAACATAATGTTTCTTCAATTTGTAACGTAATAAGACTTGTGTTGTATTCTTTTTTAAACTGTAAACGACATTTTCAAATCTTTATCTGAGGGGAATAAGTAGAGGTTTTCTCCTCAAGTTCAGGTAGATGAGAGAATATGGAGGCTTCTCCCAACAAAAGCCTACTCCCAATATAGATAGTTAAACGTTTGTTCCTGCCCTTTGTTAACAGTAACGGTAAATGATAATTAAATGGAGAAGTGAACAAAAGTGATAAGCCAGGCCCGGATTTTCATGGTATTGTATGTTTTTTGTTGTTTTTTATGCAGTCAGATTTTAAACTTCTGATGAAATATTTTTCGAATCATTGTACTGCAATGATGCAGTAAATTGAATTAACTAATCATTTAAATATCGCTACCCTCAGTTATTGTTTTCTTAGAATATGATTTTTTTTTTTTTTTTTCATATCCCGGCTTCCTCTCCGTTACACCCAGTTTCAAATTCCGTTCGTTACTCTTTTCTTTAACAGAAATAATACTTATTAATATGTTTAATACAAATATTTAGCATCGTTTCATTCAAAACCGAAATCTTTTATCAATCCTAACAGTGATGAAAAAGTTATTTTTCAATATACCTTATGTACTTGTTAGTATTTTTTCAAGAATTGTTTCTTATTACTTTTTTTAAAATTCAATACATATATATTTTACACCGTTTTTTTTATTTATAGAAAAAGACACAAAAAAAATTTAATCATTTTCGTTTAATTTTTAATTCTTCCTCCAATTTCTTTTTTAATTCCTTACTATGGACTGCTCTTCAAGCTTAAAATCCATTTACCTCAGTCCTTGTACCTAGTCCTCCGATCCTACGTCTCTGACCGCTCCTTCCGAGTTCGCTGTGGAACAGAATTTTCCAATATCTACTCCGTTAAAGCGGGTGTTCCCCAAGGCAGCGTCTTGGGTCCCGTGCTTTACATCCTCTTTACTGCTGACATCCCTGTTCATCCCGATACTTTTCTTGCAACATTCGCTGACGACACCGCAATCTTATCATCCAATTCTGATCTCAACATAGCAGCCAAAGCCACCTCACCTTGATTGAGCACTAGTTTAATAACTGGGGCATTAAAGTTAATGGATCTAAATGCCAACATATTACCTTTACACTCCGACGCAGTTGTCCTGTAAATTACCTGTCCACCAGTACACTTTAATTCCATCCAGCTTCCTTACTCAGACACAGTCCGGTATCTTGGCTTTCATTTAGACCGAAGACTAACGTGGAACCCACATACTAGACTCAAAAGACAAGAACTCAATCGACGATACGGCCAGCTATACAGACTACTAAACAGAAAATCCAAACTTTCTATTGAAAACAAATTACTTATCTACAAGACAATACTGAAACCTATATGGACATACGGACTTGAACTGTGGGGGACAGCAAAAGCTTCTAACATCAAACGTATTCAATCCTTTCAATCTAAAGTCCTTCGAACAATAGTTGATGCTCCGTTCTATATAAATAACAAAATCCTACACCATGACCTTAATATCCCATTTGTCCAAGACCTTATTCCAGAAAAATTCTCCAAATTTCACCAGAACCTTACCTATCATCCAAATCCCCTTGCACAATCTCTATCCAGCACCAACCATCCTTACAATCCTCCTCGAAGGTTGAAGCGGCTTTGGCCCAGAGACCTTCTGTAAATAAGCATCTATTGGAGTTTTGGCAATGCCCAGATCCTCCACTCAAGCCCGAGTGTGTATGATTAGGTTAGTTCTTTTGTTTATATACATTTATTTTATTTTATTGTATTTATTTTTATTTTATTTTATTGTATTTATTTTTATTTTATTGTATTTATTTTAATTTTATTTTATTGTATTTATTTTAATTTTATTTTATTGTATTTATTTTTATTTTATTTTATTGTATTTATTTTTATTTTATTTTATTGTATTTATTTTTATTTTATTTTATTGTATTTATTTTTATTTTATTGTATTGTATTTATTATTATTAAGTTTCTGTATTTTTTTTTATTGTAAATAGAGTGTGAGTGTGCTCTCTGAACACTATTATAAATGTCCTTGATGTGACAGAATGTAATATTTCTAAATAAACAAATATAAAAAAAAAAAAAAAATTCCTTACTATAGGCACCCTATTATATTTTAATATTTTAGCTGTATTCTTGCATATTCGGAGTTTTCTACATATTTAGTATTTTTTTACAGCATATTTTATCTTTTATTCATAGAATGTTATGTCATATTCTGCTGGTTTTACTTTATAAAATTACGGACTCTGGTAATAAATGACATTTTTCAAGTTCTGAGAAAATTTAATCAAACCAACAATAAGGCAGAAGAAGTTCATCATCAACGGGAACCTCTTACAATCCGGTTATGAACCAAATTTTGAATTTATATAAAAGGTAGGAAGGAATATTAAAAATACACATTATTTTTTGCTTATGCTTTCTTTTTTTATATTCCATCTGCTATCAAATTGGCTAAAATCTGTCCTTTTTCATTGAGTTTTATTAAAGCATTCTTTTTTGTCGGAACGTTCAGGAGTTAGAGGCAGGACTATCTATAAAATTTATATTTTAGTACAGAGAAACCAATTTATTAAATCATTCTTTTATGTTTATAAGATAAAATCAATTAAATATTTAATAATTTAATTAAATTAAATTAATTTAATTTAATTTATTTATTTTTTGTTTGAAAATTAATACTTTCTGCCGCATTGGAGGGCATTAATATTAGGGCTACATTAAACATTCATACAATATATACATACAAAGGATAACTAAAATAGAGATAAAAGAAAAAGCGTTGTATAAAGTAAAAAAAAAATAAGAAAATAAAAAAAATAGAAACTAAATAAAATTTAAATATATAAAACACATTCAAACCTTTATACAATATTTACATGCGCCCAGGAGATTCCGAGTCATGCTTTGTCCCCCAAATGTGGAAGCCAAGGCAGGACCACAGGAGATCCCAGTGCTTCTCTTCCAGCCGCGTCACTGGTATTGCAAGCAAGTGGAGACTGATGGAGGGCACTAGAGCAACAGACGCTCAGGACTTGAGTAGAGAATCTGGCCATTGCCAGTACTCCAATATATACATATTTACAAAAGGTCGCGGGGCCACTGCCCTCTTAACCTGAGGTATATATAGCGGTATAGATGATATAAAGGATGGGACCCAAGACGCTGCCTTGAGGAACTCCCGTCTCGATTGAATGGCAGTTGGAAAATTCTGTACCACAACAAACTCGAAAGGAGCAGCCAGAGAGATAGGATCGGAGTATTAGATACTTAGCCTGGCAAAATGAAAAAGAAAGAAAAAAGAAAGCCCATATGAGTAGATTAGTAGCAAAGGACATCTATCATTTTTAAAAAGTTGGAAAACAAATTTGTCTATAAAATGGCTTCAATTTAAACTAATTCAAAATAATCAATAAAAAAGAAAAAAAAATGCATGCCGCCCTTCGGTAGTGAGGAACCAAAAGGAAACGGCCTTTTCTGAAGAAAAAGCAGTAAATGTTTAAAACTCTTTAACTCTGCATTCAACCGTCCGATTTCGATGATTTTTTTTTATTTTGTCAGCAATTCAGAAATCTTTCATATAAATATGGATATTATCAATCGAAAATTGTGTACTTTTTTAGTTATCGGCAAATAGAATATTGAATTCATCGTAACATTTTCAGCTTGTTTTCGGGAAGGTATGTTATACACATAAATTAAAAGGGTTTCAATTGGAAGACTTTAGCCAATTTTCGTTAAAATCGGTAAAGCTGTTTTGGCGCTCCAGTTTATAACGACACATTTTTTTTGCGGCTTTGAACAGATAAACATTAACATTTTCATTTTTTTTACATATATAAAATTATCGTAAGACAGAAGTACAATGTCAGAAACCTTCCCAGGAGAGTACGGAACAACTTCCCAAAGTTTCATGGCGATCGGATGAATGGTTTAGTAATGAACAAAGGACAAACATACGGAAAGACAGATATACATTCATTTATATATATATATATATATATATATATATATATATATATTATATATATATATATATATATATATATATATATATATATATATATATATATATATATATATATATAGATAGATAGATAGATAGATAAGGACTGGGGTAGGTGGGTTTTCAGGTGTGCCCTACGCGGTCGACAGCTTGCTCGATGTCCAGGAATGCTCCCGAGCAATACTCTTTTTAAGGCTGAGGATATGTGGTCAACAATTCGGAGTCCTTGTTGAACGGTGGTATGCTGGAAACGAAATTCGAATTGATGGGTAGGAAAGTTTTGTGATTCTATTATGGGTAGGATTCTTTTTAATAGGATTTTTTCACATATTTTTGAAAGGAGTAGGCTGATTGGTCTATTGGATGATGTGTTATTGGAAGGTTTGGCTGGTTTTAGGAAAAGGACGATGGTGGAATGTTTCCATAAGAGAGGAAAATGGGTAGTTCTTAGGATGCAATTGTATATATATATGAGGAACATGATCGCTTTGGGTGGTAGTTGATGAAGGATCTGTGGGAATAGCAGGTCGTATCCATGAGATTTGCGGGAAGATAATTTTTGTAAATGATTTTTGACCTCAGAAGGATGAACTGCTTTTGGTGGTAGGGAAAGTAGAACTGCTGAGGAGAGGAATTTTTCTACTTTTGAAGTATGGATGGAATGGGATTCGGGATGAGGCGTAAATGTACAGGAGAGGTGTTTGGTGAATTCCTCAGCTTTGTCTTCATCAGACGCCGCCCAGGAGCCATCGCCTCGACGGAGGGAATGTGAAATATTTAGGGATTTTAGAATTTTTTTGTTTTTTTCTTCTTATTATTATTTTTCTTAGGAATTATCGGGGAATAATTAGGGGAGGAAGCAGTCCAGACTGCTTGTTGAATGGTGTTGGTGTAGGCATTATTAAGGTCTTCTGGTGTTTTCAGGGTTATTCTGAGGTCAATTTGTTCGGAAAGGATTTGATGGAAAAGTTTTCAGTTGACTGGGTCTCTGATAAAGAACGGTGGGGAGGGTTTAGGAATAGGAGCTAGTGATACTTGGAATATTAATGGACTGTGGTCTGAAGAAAGTTCATCGAGGCGTGCAATGGAATAGTTGAGGGAATCTAAACCACTGTAAATGAAGAAATCAAGGATATCGGGATTGCGGTTAGGATCAGTGGGCCAGAAGGTAGGTGAGGTCGGGGATACGAGGTTAAAACGTTGGGAAATGAGTGCAGACAGCAGTGTTCAGCCGCGAGAATTGTTTTAGTTATTAAACATATTAGACATTTTATTCTAAAAACTATCCAAGTTTGGTTGTTATTTCGATACATTGCCTTATAAAAGATTCTGCTCAGTTAGATTTTCTTTAACATTGATAATAATCTATTTATTATATTATTTTTATTAATCAGGAACGGCAGTAGAGGCAAAGGTGGAACAACATGATAAAAAACTAAATCACTAATCCCATAGCAAGAACAGACACAACTTTAATCTGAATGTCAAAAAAGTTTCCTTATATATGTCAGAGTCTGGCCAGAGACGGCGTAAAGTTCACATCACTCGTTCATTTTTCACATAAACTGATTTATTTCATAAAAATGTTTACGGTAATTTCTCACAATAGTATTTTTGTTTTTAATCCACCATAGTCGCGTCTTATATTTATTTACGAATCATTATACATAGAAGAAAGTTCGTTAACCAGCTGCGTCGGAGAGAATAGAAGTAGCTAATTCCCTTAAGCCGGAAAGTGTTAAAGGCCATCAACACGCCTAAGTTGATAAACAACACTTTTATTACGTAAGTAAATATTTTTTTTCTGTCAACAAAATGGTGCAATGCTCCACTTGTGACGGCCCTATCGTGAGAGACGATAAATATAATTTAAGCTGTAATAAATGCCGCGTAATATTTCACGGCAAATGTTGCAATTACAGTGAAAAGGAAATTGACGCTATAAAATTACAAAAAAAAAAAGCTTGGCTATGTAAAAAGTGTGAGCAGGGCAAAAAGGCTGCCCCAGCTAGTGATAAGTTACCCAGTCCATCCAAGAGCGACACCAGAGAACCCTCCTCATCGGATATTCTCCTGGTCGTCAACAAGCTCGGTGAACAGGTAAATGAAGATATAAAAAATTTAAAAGCGTCGCTTGAGAAGTATGGTGAACTCAGTTTCGAGTTGAATGAGAGGTTCACAAAAATAGAAGGACACCTCGAAGCCCAAGCGAAACGCCTAGAACAACTCTCCTCAGAAAATAAGATGCTGAAAACCAGAGTAGGCGAACTTGAGGTGCGTGTTAACAAAGCCGAGCAAGGTCTACTTCGTGGATCAATAGAAATTCGTGGCATCCCGGTACGCGCGGGAGAGACTCCATCGGCCTTGGTAGCCAGCGTGGGAGCCGGCCTCGGGATTAAGATCAACCCAGAGGACCTCGACTTTGTGGAGCGACGGAGACCAAGAAAAGATGATCCCCGACCACCACCCGTGATTGCTCGTTTTGTGAGGCAGTCTGTACGCGACGATTTGGTGCAAAGAAGAAAGGTAAAAAGGGACTTTTCTACTAGGGATATTGGTTGGCAAGAAAACGACTCCCACCGGATATATCTCGGCGAAGAAATGTCTCCTATGAATAGACGTCTGTACTGGCTCGCCCGTCAGAAGAGAGCAGCAGGCAAATTAAAATACTTATGGTTTGCGGGGGGTAGAGTTCGGTGTAGAAAAGAAGTGATCTACATCGATCAGCCACAAGATCTTGACATTTTCTGCTGACGGTTCGACATTCGTCAACTAGATGGTCATAATTGGGAAATGTTAAGCCTTGCATACTATAAATCACTTTGCCGTATTCTGTTACTGTTTTACCATTATTTTTTCTCTAGCACAACTGACGTAATCTTTTATTTTATCATGTTTAGTATTTTTTATCATTGCTGCACATTATTATTATTATTTGTATTTAGCCATTACTTGCTTCTTTTTAAATGCTATTCATTATATTTCAGCTGCCTTTCATCATATGTCTCTATTTCCTATCCAACATGACTAGTATCCTGACCTCTTGTCATGTTAATTCCCAATCCTTACCAGCCCATTTCGACGAATTTCAGCAATATTTTACTTGCAATTTATACCATACTATTGCAGTTTCCGAAACATGGCTAAAACCCCACATACCTTCCTCTTCCGTTTCCTTACCCGATCACACCTTTATCCGCCATGACCGGATTACACGAACGGGTGGTGGTGTGGGTCTTTACGTCCATAATAGCCTAAAATCACGAACCCTAGATATCTCACCACCTTCCAATTTTCCCCACATGGAATATCTTTTTGTTGAAATTTCCTTTAAAGCCCATCTTCTCCTATACGTTGTAGTATACCGCCCTCCTCTGGTACCTTTCGACCCATCCTTCGGATCAACCCTATACAAATTTATCCCATTTTACAGTAACATAATAGTTTCCGGTGACTTTAACGCCAATCTCCTTTCCGATTCTCACGATAAACACTACCTGGAAAACCTTTTCTACTCCCTCAACCTCTTTATAGTGCCATTTGCTCCTACTCATCACACTGGCTGGTCTGATACATGGCTGGAACTTATCATCGATTCTGCGCAGAACCTTTTGTTCTCGTCCCAACAACCTGTTCCTTTCCTGTCTTCACATGACCTCATCCAACTATCATACAATATCCAGACCCCTGCGATCCTTCCTAAAACCATAACCTTCCGCAATATAAATTCCCTAACCCGTGAAAGCATCTTACCCGATATTGAAACCCTGAATTGGAATGATGTTTACACCAGCTCCTCAATTGATACCATGGTAGATATCCTGACTTCTAATCTCCTCCATATCCTCAATACCCATTCCCCACTTAAAACCTCTACATTCCGCCGCCAACCTGCTCCTTGGATGCGTCAAGATATTCGAAATATGTAAAAGAGACGTGAGGCAGCCCGTAGACGCTTTAGAAGAACTAGGCTTGCAGATGACTACGAAGCGTTCAGGGTACTCCGTAACTTGACGCAAACAACGATCAGGCAAGCGAAAACCAATTACTTTCATGAAGCCTTCTCCTCAGCTCCCGATTCTAAATCCAAATGGCATTTACTCCGAAAGCTATCTCTTTGCAAATCATCTTCTTCCATAGCTGTCCCAGTCTCTCCTGATGCCTTAAATTCCTACTTTTTATCCTCCTCCTCTAGTAATATTTCTCCCGCCTCTTCTTATATTCCTGTATCATCTGCATTTAATAGTGACGATTTTTATTTTTCCTACATCACTCCTACGAACCTTATTTCCTCCATGATGAAATCCCAATCCAACTCTACAGGAATTGACGGAATACCTGTCAAACTGTTAAAATTATGCCTCCCTGAAATCCTTCAAATTCTTCTATTCATTTATAACTTTTTCCTTTAAAATTCTGTTTTTCCTACATCCTGGAAAAAAGCCTTAGTCCGTCCTATTAACAAAATCCCAAAATCCGTCCTATTAACCCCACCTCCCCTAAAGACTATCTCCAATCTCCATCCTCTCAAATATGTCAAAACCCCTCGAAAGAATAGTCCAATCCCAAATTTCCAATTATCTCGAAGAGTTCGAACTTTTAGATCCTCTCAAATCTGGCTTTCGCCTTGGCTTCTCCACTCAATCCGCTTTAGCTAAAATCACAAATGACATACATACTGGAATTGACGAAAGAAAACTGACTGTATTAGTACTCCTGGACTTCTCGAAAGCATTCGACTCCTTAGACCATTCTATTCTCTTCAATAAATTAAAATCTCTATCCTTTTCCAATAGTTCTATCCAATGGTTCCAATCCTTTCATTCTGACAGGACTCAAGCCGTTAGTATTCCGAATCAACCCTTATCTTCTTTCCTCACTTTGTCTCATGGAGTAGCCCAGGGTTCAAGCATTTCTCCTATCCTTTTTAATTCTTACATCAATGACCTTCCTAGTTCAATCCACCATTGTTCATACCATCTATATGCTGATGACTCCCAAATTTATTTTTCCTTTCCGCCCACTGAGTTATTAGAAGCGTTTACGAATATTCAGAGAGACCTAGATAGGATAAGTGCCTGGGCAAGCTTGAATAAATTAAAGTTGAATGCAACGAAAACTCAGACCATTCTTATAGGTTCCAACTCCCTCCTTAGATCCATTTCCACCCATCCTTCCTTGATTATTAATGACCAACCAATCTCCTTCACCTCCTCTGTAAAAAACTTAGGAATTACCATTGATCAAAACCTATCATGGAAACCCCATATTGCTCAAACCTCCAGAAGGTCAATTGGTACTCTTAAATTATTTCATCGTTCTCGTCAGCATCTCCCACAACCTATCCGCGTTTCCTCATTGATTTTTCCCTACTTTGACTATGGCTGTGTGGTATACGGTGGCCTCTCGTTGGAGCTTGAGGACAGACTGAAGAGAATCATGAACTGTTTTTTAAGATTCGTCTTCGGCACTTCGAGATGGTCTCATGTGTCCCACCTATATGCCGAGTCAAAGTGGCTCTTCCCTCTTCCCGCCGCCTATACTTCCTTGGAAATTTCTTATACCAAACGATCAACTCCCAGCACCCTTCCTATATCTGTTGTCTCCTCCAGCCTAAACCCTTAGTCCACTCAATAAAAACGAGATCCCGTGTTTCTGACCTCTATATTCCATTCCACAGGACAAAAACCTATGAACGTTCCTTCTTATCCCGCTCCGCCTCCTACTGGAATCTTGCCAATACATCGTCATGCCTCTTCCCTGTCAACTTTCAAATACCTCCTTTTCCAATATCTCCTTACATCCCAAACAGAATATTTACCACCATAAATTTCATTTTATGAACTGAATTTGCGTGAAGTAAATAGTGGTGCCTACTGTTTAAGTTTTAACATAAAACAGCAATGATCTTTGTCACCTACCTAGTTTGACTATTATTTTTACTATTTATTTATTTTTCTCTTCTCCTCAGGTTGTGCTTTTTCTTTCGGGTATATATGTTTATGTTTTTGTCTTTATGTGTGCCAATATGAGAATGTACGTATAAATAGTTCCTTTTATTTATTTATTTTTTCCATTACACCACAAGTATCCTAGGATTTTATTTTTTCTTAGTGTCTGCATATTATTATATAAACCACTGTATATATTATTACATTTTGTATTAATTTAGTTTTCTATTGGATAGCCTATTGTTTATAAATTGTGTAGTTGTGTAATATATAAATATGTAATTTCTCTTCTTTTTTTTCATTACAATTAAGTAATTTTGAGAAGATTTTATGTTCATTTGTATATATATTTTATTTTTTACTGGTCACATACTTTTTAAATGATGTATATAATATTAAAAGTTTTATAAGTTAGTTTTTGGCCAGAGTAAAGTACAAATACTTTTTATTAACTCATCATTGTTATTCTTCTTGTTTGACTTAGTCCCAGAATAAAGTTTAATTTTCTATTCTATGTTATATCTTAATTCTATTCCTATTTAATTCCATTATTTCGCTCAAATTTATTATCTGAACACTACAATTCATGTTTAGTTAAGGTTTAGCCTATCATCATTATGCGTTTAGAGCAGTGCATTCGTGAGTAAACCTTGTGATTGAGAAGTCAAGGATTTTCTCATCGAAAAATTGGAACTTTACTAAATAAATCACATGCAACTGTGCAGTACGTGTTAAACAGACAGAGTGAATTGGAGGAGCGCCCTCGTTCAGAGCACCCAAGAAAATTTGATAAAATTCACAGAACGACTATTCCGAACCAGGTGCGTCTAATCTCTATACAAGTGCAATATCCTTAGCCAGTGGGCTTGAAAGATATTACGAGGTATGCGTTATTCCAGAAACTGTTCTGAAAAAGAAAGATTGTCATGGTTGAATTGCTTGAGGCCAAACAAATTAGAAGAAGAGGTTGGCCTTTGCGATGGAGTAAGCCAATAAGCCAGAAAGTTTATGGTATTTTTTGATCTTCTCAGAAGAATCCAATTTCAACCTTTTTGTACCAGATGACAGGTGTCATGTCTGGAGAAAAGACGACTTATTTACAAGAATTTGTGAACGACCTTCAGAGGAGGAAGTGTAATGGGGAGGGGGCGTATGAGTGCTTTAGAGGTTGTCAATCTCGTGTTTATTGATAGAATTATGGACCAGCGTGTATTCCTGGACATTCTTAGGAACAATTTAATAAGTTTTGATGAAAAACTTGGACTTATTCTGAGGTTTATGTTTCAACAGGATAACGATCCTAAGCACGCCACCAAGAAAGTAAAACCATTTTTAAAGTTAATCCCAAACTCTCCAATCGCACATCACAAGCCTTGAAGAATGGTGTCAAAACTGGAGGATTAAAATAAATTTTAATAAATCCCATCAAATCACCTTTACCCTTCGACGTAAACCTATGACCTCATGTCCCACAGTATCCTTTAATAATATCTCACTTATCCCTGTTGAACAAATCCGATACCTTGGACTTCACTTGGACAAACGTCTAACTTGTAATCCTCATACCAGACTGAAACGACAAGAAACAGCTCGACGTTTCCGACTACTTCAACACTTATTAGACAAACGCTCTAACCTTCCAATCAATTATAAAAGACTCATTTACATGACTACAATAAGACCTATTTGGACTTACGGAGTTGAGCTTTGGGGATCCACTAAGCCATCGAATTCCTCTCGTATCCAATCCTTACAATCCAAAATCCTTCGAAAAATCCTCAATGCTCCTTACTTTGTCACCAATAAAATAATCCATAATGACCTTAATGTTCCTTATGTTTCCGATTTGGCCCAATCCAGATACCAATCCTTCCATAATAAACTTCAGAACCATCCGAATCCTCTCGTCTCTAACCTTGCTTCCTCTTCTATTCCTGATAACCCTCTGTGGCGTCTGAAAAGAAGATGGCCTCGAGATCTCTTATTGTAAATACATTTTGTTTTTAGAGTGCTGCCAGTGGGTAGTTTCTCAACAAGTCATTTCATGTTATTATTGTCTTTTATCAAATTTACTTAGTGTATTTAATTTTTTTAATACAGTTGTAAATATCATGAATAAAAAAAAAATAAGAAAAAAAAAAAAAATTTCCAAAACAGTTGCACACCTCTCCCCAATCACCAGGCATGAACCCAATAGAACATTTGGGGGACTTGGCGTTTGAATTGAAGAAGATTTTAAAACAGGTCTATTGGTAGAATTGGATTCAATTTGCTTAATGATAATTTGAAGTAGGCTGAACGTTGACTATACTTTAAATGTAATGTTGAGATGATAAATTTGAGTGATACAATGGCCATTGAATAGGAATAAAATCGAAAAAAAATTGAAGATGTATAAAAACTTTTTAGACATTAAGATTATTAAAGTTGTATCTCTTCCTGCTGTGGGGTTAGTGATCCAGCATCAACTTGTTATCATGCTGCTACACCTTTCTCTCTACTACCTGTCCTGGTTAATAAAAATAATACATTGTAATAAATAGATTTATAGCAATGTTAAAGAACAACTACCTGTATGGAAATTTTTTTCAGGCAGTGTACGTCAAATGTCTCTATAGCCATAATATACTTCTTTCTGAAAAGCTAATCTCAGAATTTATTATTAGATTATTAATGCAATCAGACGTCATGACTAAGGCTATAAAGGAATAAATTCAGCACACAATGTACGTAACAATCATTGTTAACACCATCTTGTAAATTTTCTGATGAACATGAGTTAATAAATTTAAGTTATAAAGTTAACATGAGCCAATACAATATATTTATTAAGAAATAATAAATAAACTTTATTGTTATTATTAATTTAATCAGGTTTTATTTTTTAATACAATTGTTTTCTGTTTTTATAAAAACATTACCACCAAATACAACTTATAATAATATGATTTTTCTATCGAGAAAAAAAAATTGACTTTTATTTTTTAAATGATACAAAAAAAATTTCTTTATAATATAGGTGCTGTAACATTTTATAAAGTTATTTTTGAAAATGACCATAATGGCTAAAACGTCACGTATGTGGATATTTTATATAACTAAATAAAAGATTTATTATTTTTGTATCTTTTACGGATAAAAATTGGTTCTATTTTGTTGGTTATTATTTAATTAGAAAAATAGTTAATTGTCATTTTATAAATTTGAAGTATTTTAATTTGATTTTACTATGAGTAGTTCAGTTTAATAATGTCAAAATCCTCATCAACTAGTTGGAGTTGTCAATGATTAATATCATATCGACGGTTTTAAAATGGTTATTAACCAATTCTTGAATAAAATTAATATTCTGAATGAAATAACCTTTAGCTAAGTTAATTGAGTTTAATGTAATTGCAAATGTACTCGCTTGTGCCTAATGAGGCCTTCCACTCCACTTCTAATTGTCTTTCCTGTGTATTTTCCATCCCCTTCTGAAGAGGAAAATTTTCGTAGCTGAGAACTGCCCCCCTAAGAGCTCCCAGATAGGAGCCCTCCTTTACTAATAACCTTTAATGCTAAAGAGTTTCCCTCTGAGAAATTACTCTACCTCTTCATAATTGGTTTTATTTTTTGTCCGGGTCAACTTCTTCCTCTTCTGCCCTCAATGTAAAGTTTCTGTAAGAAATTCTTTGGGATTAAGGTTCTTTGTTCAATGTTTATTCAAATACTAATTGTCACCGTACAAGTACGATCATAATATATTCCTAAGCTTGTTTTTTTTTTCTTAATTTTATTCCTTTCGATAAATTGGCATAAAGTTAACTTTTAATTTAATTTACCTTTGAATACCATATAATTAATATAATAAGTGTTTCCATGGAGTGTACGAATAGAGTTTTCAATACCAATAGGACCTCAGTACCAATTTCTGTAAGAGCTCATTATTGTTGGTTAACATTAATTATTTTTTTCAAGTTTTTCCACCACAGAGTGCAGCAGCATATATATATATATATATATATAATATATATATATATATATATATATATATATATATATATATATATATATATATTAAATTATAACAATTCATTTTCATAACTTCTGATGACAAGATATCATTTTAAATCAATTTATGATCGAGATACTAAATTATAATAGTTTTTTTTCAGTATTTTAAACTCAAATTATTTCAAAACACTCATGATTTTAATTTTCCAATATATATATATATATATATATATTTGAATTAAAAAAAAAACCGACTGCAGAAATCGGGAAATTCTATCCACCCTAACGGAATGTACTTCCTTACCTACTTAAACATGTTGGTAGATTGATTCGGAAATTGGCATTTATGGATATTTAAACTTGGAATATTAGTGGGGTTCCTACCATACATCTCTTTCGATGTAAACATGCACCGAAACATGGTACGAAATCTATTTGCCAATAGCTGTGATGTGTAGTGATAGGCATCCAACTATTACAACAAAGTTTAAATATTCGTAAATGTCAACTTCCCTATCAATCTAGCAAGATGTTTAATAAGAAATGCAAATCCATTATCTTAGGGTGGCTAGAATTTCCCAATTTCTGTATTTTTTTAGTTTTTGAAGTTTTTTTTTCAACTTAATTTTTTTTTATGAAGATATAAAATATGCAATTTACTAATAAAAGGAATTTACTGATTTTAAAAATAAAAAACATTACCAAAACTGACGAATGTTTTTTCTGAATGAAAAATTGACTGTTATTAATTATGACTGGTAAGAAATGATTTACATTAAGATGGTAAACATTACCAATAGGCAGAAACGTTACAAAACTTAGAAAAAAACATGTTATTCAACTGAATATAGGTTTTTAATGTTGATGAACATTTTTAACGCTTTGTATCTTCAATTGGAATAAATATAATTCTCCTATTTATTTATTGTAATCAATTAACTTTTTTAGAAAATAGCATCACATCACATCACATAGCTTTTGACAAAAGTGGCAGAAAATCTGGGGCTATTAACATAATTTAGTTTAGTTTATTATGAAGCAATTTTTAATTACCTAAAACAATTGTGTTTCAGTTACCGCTTCCTATTCAATAAAAACCTGCCTTATTGAACACAAAAATTGAAAACTTATATTTCCTTATTTTTTTTTGGAAGCGGGCCATAGTGTGTATGTAATTCTTTATATATAGATTATTATTATTACTCATGGTGTATGAATTATTATTTTTATAATTTAACAATATATTCTGCCACAGCCGGGCTAGAACCGTAATATAAGAGTACCTTAATTTGCATTGAGCCAGCTTGCTCCCAGTACAGTCTCTTGTAGAATATTTGATTCTTGGCATAAGGAACAATCAAAATTTTAAATTCTAGAGAGCCGATATGAGATTTATTTGGTTCATCATTTATTGGTTCATGGATGGCGTACTTAGACCACTGGGTGAATTTATGTTTTAGAACTCTTGAAAAAAAGAAAATCCCCTGATGTGAGGCCCCTGCTTAATAAGTATGCTCCAAGAGAATATAAAACA
Organism: Nezara viridula; assembly: GCA_928085145.1. Classification (NCBI taxonomy): domain Eukaryota; kingdom Metazoa; phylum Arthropoda; class Insecta; order Hemiptera; family Pentatomidae; genus Nezara; species Nezara viridula. Next base: position 13,497,980 of record OV725078.1, on the reverse strand, counting down.
TAATTTTTTTTTATTATTGAAATTTACATCTGTATTAAATGATAAATACAACAAGTAAATATGAACAAGTAACGTAATGACATGTACAGCATGAAGAGAAACTACCCATTGGTTGCACTCCAATTATATTTCTATGTTAGAAGGAATATATCAGAATAGAAGAGGAAACAAGGTTGGAAAGAAGAGGGTTCCAATGGTTCAGAAAATTATTATGGACAGGTATCTGGATCGAGCTAAATCGGAAACAATTGGTACATTAAGGTCATTATGGATGATTTTATTTGTGACAAAGTAGGGAGCATTAAGGATATTACGAAGGATTTTAGATTGTAGGGATTGGATACAAGAGGAATTTGATGGTTCAGTAGAACCCCAAAGCTCGATCCCGTAAGTCCAAATAGGCCTTATTATATTAATATATATGAGTCTTTTGTAAGTAGTTGGAAGTTTACAACGTTTGTCTGTAAACTGCTTCAGTAGTCGAAAACGTCGGGCGGTTTCTAGTCGTTTCAGTCTGGTATGGTGGTTCCAAGTGAGCCGTTTGTCAAGATAGAGTCCTAGGTATCGGATTTGTTCAACAGAGATAAGTGGGGTATTGTTAAAGGATACTATAGGACAGGAAGTCATAGGTTTACGACGAAGATTAAAGGTAATTTGATGGGATTTATTGGAATTTATTTTAGTCCTCTAGTTTTGACACCATTTTTCAAGGTTTGTGATGTGTGATTGAAGAGTTTGGGGTGCAATAGATGGATCGTTATTAACTGATAAGATACACGTATTGTAGTGGGCATGTAAGAGTGTGGGAGTGGGTTGGGATGTCAGCTGTATAGACTGTGTAAAGGATAGGACCTATGATACTACCTTGTGGAGAAAAAAATAGATGAAAAAGCATTGTTATGATTTACTTTGAAGAATCTGTCAGTAAGGTAGGAGCGGATAATGAGGAAGTATGTAGGTGGTAGGAATTTACGCAGTTTATACATCAGGCCCGGATGCCAGCCTCTATCAAACGCCCGTTCAACGTCGAGAAAGACTCCCGTGCAGTACATTCCAGAGTCCAATGCAGAGGAGACCACATCTACCACACAATGACATTGCTGAATAGTGGAGTGGGATGTTCGGAATCCAAATTGCTGATGTGGGATAATATGTTTACAGCCTAGGATGGGATACAGGCGTTTTAAGATGTATTTTTCCAAGATTTTGCCCATAATGGGTAAAGGAGAGATAGGACGGTAAGAGGATGGGTGTTCTGGCGGCTTTATGGGTTTAGGTATCATTTTGACAATGGATAGTTTCCAAGGGTCAGGAAAATATGAGATTCGGAGTACAGCATTATATATATATATATATATATATATATATATATATATATATATATATATATATATATATATATATATATATATATATATATATATATATATATATATATGTATACTGGGTGAATTTATGTTTTAGAACTCTTGAAAAAAAGAAAATCCCCTGATGTGAGGCCCCTGCTTAATAAGTATGCTCCAAGAGAATATAAAACATAATTTTTTTTTATTATTGAAATTTACATATATATATTAATATATTATTATATTATATATATATTATAGATATTATATATATATATATATATATATATATATATGTATATATATATATATATATATATATATATATATATATATATATATATATATATATATATATATATATATATAGGTGAGGAATAGTATGGCTTTTTAAGGAAGTAGTTTTAGGATCTGTGATGTGATTAGATCATGGCCAGGAACTTTGCGGGAAGATAATGCATAAATGATATTAGGTATTTCTGAAGGATGAAATGCTTTATGTGGAGGATTCAGTTGGAGTGAGATATCCAATTCTGCTTCAATAAATTCAAGGTGGGTTGGATTAAGGATATTTGGGTGTGGATTAAATGTTTTGAAGAGGTGCTGAGCAAATATTTGAGACTTTTCTTCGTCAGATCTGGACCAGGCTTTGGTTTCAGTAATAAGTGGGTGGTTAAAATCTTTAAATTTAAGAAGCTTTTTAGTGGTCAACGATAGTGATTTGTTAGTAGTAGGAAGTTTTTCTGTCAAAAACATAATTTAAAATCTAAAAAGATTTTTTATACCTTTATATTAATTGATGATTCCGATTTAGTTCTATTATCGAGTTTATTGCTTTGAATCAAACTTGGGAAAAGGTATTTTAATTATTAGTTTATAATACAGTATTTAAAGAACAAGTTTTGTTTTTTTAAAATATCGTGTATTTTCATTACAAAATATTTAAATTATTTTATTAGGAGGAATTGGTCGGGGGGTGCGGTCAACTAAATACTAGATTATTTAAAAATAGTATTTTTAATTACGCTGACGTTTCAAGCCACCATGCAGATTTTCATCTGTACTAAAAAAGATACATAATATAAAAGATACATGGTGAAAATAAAATAAATGAATTATAAGTAGATAATAAATAAGAAACTATTGTCTGATAAAGAAATGATAACATGACATCAGAGACATAGTGGGTGACAGAGTAGTTAAAATATCAAGTATTATATATATATATATATATATATATATATATAAATAGAAGATACAAATAAAAATAGATAAGTATGAATAAAAATAGAAAACAAAGGATGATATAGCGTGTAAGTTAAAAGTAAACAGATTGTGATAAAATATAAGAAATGTGCATATAACAAACTGGTAAAGATTACATTTGTTGATAACTACAGGTTAACAGATTAAAAAAAAAATAATGAGCGTTGACAAATAAAGAAATTGAAAATTGAAGAAGTAGTCATCTACTAAAGTTAAAATAAGAATAAGATAACATAATAATAAGATATCATTGGATAACAAGTTAGTGGAGGTTACATTTGATAAATAACAGATAACAGGTAACAGATAACGAGACTAAAGGTTATCAAATAAAGAAATTGAAAGATTAATATTATAACATTAGTCGTAATATCGTTAGGATAGATTTATTAAATATATATATAACTCTATAAGAAATATTTTTTAGAAGAGTTTAGAAGACAATTGACATTCAGTTTTTTTTTAAAGATGTAATGGAATAGTAGGCTATATGAAGATTATAATAAGGGGTATAGTTGAAGGATAGGTGAGTATAGGTGAAAGAATCATATAAAAGTCAAACATACCGTGGCAGGTGGCACTGCAGGAGACAGTTGATATACTGGTAGTTGAAACGGCTCTAGTATACATACATACACATAAATACATATATATATACACATACATACATACCCATACATACATGGTTTACGATTAAGAATTTTTTAAAATGTTAATAATTTGGGAATATGCGAGTTTATAATTTGTTTGTCTCTTTTTAAGTTTGTTGTCTAATTGACTAAAAACACTTTCCGTTGTGGTCTTTTGTCATGGTTGAGTACTGTAGCAAGAATGGAGGTGTTGTCTAAGTCAAATGTGTGATTTGATTATAAGGCGTGTTCAGAGATTTAGAAGCAGTAGAGTTTTTGGAAGAAATTGCGTATTTGTGTTGGTTGATGCATTCATTTAGGTGGTTTTTGGTTTCTCCAATATAAGCAGCCTGATAATTGGGGGCAGAGCAAGGAATGTGGTATACGGCATTTGAGCAATGTTGTAGAGGCATGAGGTTTTTTAGGTTGGAGTAAATATTGGAAAGTTTGTTGAAGTTTTTAAAAGCAATTCGCAGGTGAGGGATGGAGGAACGTAAGGTTTTTTTTTAATTCTATCAGAAAGGAAAGGGATGCTTGGTAGAGATCTAGAGAACAGATTTTGAGAACTAGGGAAGGAGTTGGAGGATGAGAGCCGGGTTCTGTAATCATTAATAAGTTTTTTAATGGTGTTGGAGGGGAAGTTATTAGAAAGTAGTATCTGTTGGATGCGTCTTGTGTTCGTTTCATGTAGTCAAGGATCAGATAGAGAAGAACATCGGTGAATACGGTTTTTGGCAATGTTGAGTTTTTGGTGAGAGGGGTGTTGAGAATACTAGTTAAGTAATCTAACAGAGTATGCCGGTTTTGTGTACCATCTGTGGATAAAGTATTGTTGGAGTGTCTTTTAATGGGAAGATCAAGGAAAGGGAGGGTTGTTATTTTCATATTCGTCTGTAATACAGAGGTGGGGATGATAAGAGTTAAAGGCAGAAAGGATATCAGGAATAGTATCAGGATTGAGGATAAGAAGAAGATCATCGGTATATTTTTTATATGGAATATGTCATTAGGAAACTGAGGAGCTATGTTGTTTAGGAGATCCTTTAGAACGATGTTAGATAAGTCGGAGGCGGGGGAGGGTGGGGGGGGGGGTTACCTATAGCTAGTACTGCAATTTGGTTGTAAAACTGTCCACGGAACATGAGATAACCGGATTTGCAACAAAGTTGTAGGGATTCAATAAATGAGTGGGCGGGGTGGCCGAATGGGCTAACGCGTGTGCACTACACCGCCGTTGCCCGGCAACCTGATATATCAATCAAAGATATAAAAATAGTCACGAGTTCGCGTCCCGGTGCCCGGAGGAGTTTTTAAATCCCCGCCCATACTCCCGGGAAAATCCCCGTATTAAAGGCGAGGAAGGGAAGGACAAAAAAAAAATAATAATTTAAAAAAAAAAAAAAAAAAAAAAAAAAAAAAGGAGTCGATAAATGAAGAATCGTTGAGAGAGGTATGAGACTCTAAGGATGTCCAGTCATATGGGTCATCATGATTAAGCATTTGCAAGGATGGAAGTAGAAATTTGCTTCTCATATTATATCTATACATCATTTTAAATACAAAACACCAGAAGTATTTTAATTACGAAATACAAATACAAAATACGTACGTCAATAAAAATGATATCCTGAAAAGATGGAACAATCAGCTCACACCTGTAGATGTGGAGCGCTTACTTGGTACTTGGTACTTGGTACCGTTATCTGGCTGTGGCAGAATATATTGTTAAATTATAAAAATAATAACTCATACACCATAAGTAATAATAATAACCCATATATAAAGAAATATTAGCAAATATCTGACAATTATTTGGTTATTAGTACAACACTTCTTATGTAGAATTTTATGAAAAATATATTTTCCGTCTGATCAATGGATTCAAAGTAACTGAAAAAAATCTGACGCAAGAAGCCAAATATGCAGGTGGGATGGGTGATTTTTCGCGAATTTAGGGTTGCTTCTTCCATCAAACAAGTGGGAATTGTTTTGATTCTTATTCCTGACCTTAAAAAGAAAACCTCCTGAGAAGAGCAAAACGTTATAAATTATTTTTTCCCAAAATTCTAAAGTGATAGAACTAGTGGAATGCCCGTCATATCTGGTGGATGTAATGGCTGCCTATTTTGATATCTATTGATTCATATCTACACGTTTATGATAAATATGCTTTTTTAAATATATATAAATCTTTCGTATACTTCCGTCCCTAAAAAAATGCATAGTTGAATGGCCGAAATTACCTGTAAAAAAAAGAATATGGTTGGGTGGTGGTGGGTGCCCTTGGCACGTGGTGGGCCCCCACTATCCGTCCTCAATGCCGGCCGCCGCATAAAGAACAGAAACAATGGCACTCCTTCTCCCCCCAGCGCTTCCTCCGTTTCTTAGCTCCTTAGCTTGGCAAATGTTTTCAAAAATTACCTAACTTTCTTCTGCCCCATCCAACGTAAGTAATTTTTCACCTAGTGTTTCGCTGGACTCAAAATTATTTGCTTGTCCGGAAATTAAATGAGTGAAAATAAATTATACGATTTTTTTTTTTACTAATTGTTACATTTCTGCCAACATGTTCGTAACTTTTACATTCATTCTAAATATAACGTTGATGGATTGTTATTATTTCGAATTCTGTAATTTTGAAACAAATTATTTTGATAAATAAAATGTTTACGTTTTAAAAAGTGTTCCAGATCCTAAAAAAATGGTAGTCGATATGCGAGAGGTCTGGAGACGGAGGCCAGAAACGATTCGATTATATTTTAGGTGTTATAGGTGCCGCCCACTAGCCCGTGGCACAGAAACGTTTTATACACATTTCTTTCTTGAATAATATTACATTTTGTCACAACACCAAATGACTTTTCTATTATTTATCATCTAAAGTGGTAATAGACATTGCGCAGATACAGACGTTTCAGAGGAAAATGATGCCTCTATTTTGGCAGAAGAAAATTGCTGGGGACATTAAGGATATCAAGATTTGACTTGAAAAACAAAATGATATGGCATTCGGATATAGTGTGAGATTGAAAAAAAATGAAGAGATGTCTCTCAAAAAGAACAAAAAATATAAAATCTATTAAGTGATACTAGATTATTGAAATAGCAGATAAATCCGCGAGAGGTAAGGCTTAATCAAGCTGAGTAAGACCAGATTTCTAGCTCTTTGAGATAAGGGATATTAGCCTTAATCCGGGATAAACAACAGAAGGCAGTATTGGTGCGGGACTAGAGCCAAGGCTAGATATCGAAATTTTGTAGAAATGAAAAGATGTAGAAGAGAAGAGGATCGGCCAGCCCCTCCACCCCCTCCCTCCACCCCTGCCTTTGTAAGTTTGCGGACTCTGTTTCAGGATCTGAGCTGGAAGAAAGAATAGCAGTGTCATCAGCGAAAGTTGCCAGGAGGGTATCGGGATGGACAGGAATATCAGCGGTAAAGAGAATGTAAAGGATGGGGCCCAAGACGCTGCCTTGAGCAACGCCAGCCTCAATTGAGTAACAGTTGGAGAATTCGGTGCTACAGCGAACTCGGAAGGAACGGTCGGAAAGATAGGATCGGAGTACTAGGTATAAGGACTGTGGTAGGTGGGTTTTAAGCTTGAAGAGTAATCCGGCGTGCCATACCCGGTCAAAAGCTTGCGCTATTTCCAGAAATGCACCCGAGCAATACTGCTTACTTTCTAGGGTTGAGGATATATGGTCAACAACTCGGAGTCCTTGTTGGACAGTGGAATGTTGGGAACGAAATCCGAATTGATGAGTAGGAAGGTTATAGGATTCAATTATAGGTAGGATTCGTTTCAGTAGGATCTTTTCAAAAATTTTTGAGAGGATTGGGAGTAGGCTAATTGGTCTATAGGATGCTGTATTGTTGGAAGGTTTGCCTGGTTTCAAGAAGAGGACGATGGTGGAATGTTTCCATAAAAGAGGGAAGTGGGTAGTATGTAGGATGCAATTGTATATATATGTGAGAAATATGATGGCTTTAGATGGAAGTTGTCGAAGGATCTGTGGGGTTAGAAGGTCATATCCAGGAGATTTGCGAGGAGTGATTTTCCGTAAAAGGTATTTGACCTCAGAGGGATTAACAGCTTTAGGTGGTAAGGAGAGTGGAATAGGTATTGAGAGGGATTCTTCTACTTTTACTGTGTGGCTGGGATGGGATTCCGGATGAGGAGCGAAAGTATAGGAAAGGTGTTTGGCAAATTCCTCGGCTTTATCTTCATCAGATGCTGCCCAGGAGCCATCACCTCGTGAGGAGGGTGGAAAATATGATGGGATTTGAGGATTTTTCTGGTGATATTCCAAAGGGAATTATCATGAGCAGAGAGTGTGGTGAGGTAGGAATTGAATGATTGGGATCTGAAGGTGGCTAATTCTTGTTTTAATTTTTTACAGTGATAATTGTAGGAGTGGCGGTCGGCTTAATGTCTGGTACGTTGCCATAATAATCTGGCACGGCGTTTTATGTGGATTAGGTCAAGGAGGTGTTGAGGTAAATTATGTTTCTTAAGGATTTTTGAGGAGTGATCAGGGGAGGAAGCAGTCCAGACTGCTTCTTGAATTTTGGTAGTGAAGGAATGTACTGCATTGTCCAGGTATTCAGGGGTTTTCAGGGTTACTCTGAGGTCAATTTTATCGGAGAGGATTTGATGAAAGAGTTTCCAGTTAACTGGGCCTCTGATGAAGGACAGAGGAGAGGGTTTAGGAATAGGAGCTAGTGATACTTGGAGTATTAATGGGCTGTGGTCTGAGGAAAGCTCGTCAAGAAGGGGCACCTAAACCACTATGGATAAAGAAATCGAGGATATCGGGATTACGGTTAGGATCAGTGGGCCAGTAGGTAGGTGAGTTGGGTGTAAGAAGGGTAAAATTTTGGGAATTGAGTACAGACAGCAATGTTCGACCACGAGAATTCGTGATTCTTGAACCCCATTGTTGATGCTTGGCGTTTAAGTCTGCACCCAAGATGAAATGATGTCCTAAGGAAATGAGGAAGGAACTAAATTGGGTATTGGAGATGGATTGGTTTGTAGGGCAATACCCTGATGCAACGATAATAGGAAAGGAGAAGGTTTTGATTACGACTGCGGTGGTTTGTAGGAAATCGTGTGTAGGCAGTGGGAGTAGGTGATGAGAGAGGGATTGGTGCACAATGACTGCAGTACCGGCATGTGCTCTACCGTCAGGATGGTCGGTACGGTAAGTTATGTATTGTGGTATTTTTAGGAGCTGTTTTTTAGTCAGTCGAGTTTCCGTTATTAGGGCTACATCTACGTTCTTGTCTTGTAGTGAGGCTGTTAGTTCGTGTATGTGATTTCTAACACCATTCGCATTCCAAAGGAGAATGGATATGGGTTTGATGGAAGGATTTTTAAGGATTTTTTTAAAGGAGGGATAAGGTGAGATACTAGGTTAGTGAGAAGTGATATCAGTGGGGTAACAAGGGATTTAAATTCTCACACTCAGATCCTGAAACAGCATCCTTAAACCTACAAAGACACATCTTCCTGATTGAGCAATGGTGCAACAATTGGCGCATTAAGATAAATGAATCCAAATGCAAGCATGTCACCTTTACCCTCCGACGCAGATCCTGTCCACATATCTTTTTCAACTCTGTACCTCTCCCCGTCTCCGACACAGTTCGGTATCTTGGATTCCTTTTAGACAAAAGACTAACTTGGAACCCACATACCAGACTTAAAAGACAAGAACTTAACCGACGATTTGGCCAGCTATACAGACTACTTAACAGAAAATCCAATCTCTCAATAGAAAACAAACTATTAATATACAAGTACATACTCAAACCCATCTGGACCTACGGACTTGAACTGTGGGGGACAACTAAATTTTCGAACATCAAACGCATCCAATCCTTTCAGTCTAAAGTCCTCCGTATAATAGTCAATGCTCCTTATTATGTTACAAACAAAACCTTACATCATGAACTTTACATCCCTTATGTCCTTGATGTTATTCCATCTCGATTCTCAAATTTTCATCTGAACCTAATCCACCATCCTAACTCCTTAGCACAATCCTTATCCAGCTCCAGTTAGCCCTACAACCCTCCTCGAAGGTTGAAACGGCAGTGGCCTCGAGACCTTTTGTAAAGACTGTCACTGGAGTTCTGGCAATGGCCAGCCTCTCCACTCACGTCATGAGTGTCTGTTGCTTTAGTGCCCTCTCTCAGTTTCCACTGGACTCCTGCCGGTGACGCAGCTGAGAGAGAAGCGCTGGGATCTCTTAGAGTCTCGCTCTGTCCTTCACATGTGGAGGAAAGGGCTGGACTCGGAGCTCCCTTGGCTGATTGTAAATAAAGTATGAATGTTTTTATTTTTTATATATTAATTAGGAATATTTTTCTTTTTTATATATCTATTTGTTTTACTTATTATTATTTTATTTTTAATTTGAATTCAAGTTACATTTCTTTAGTTTTATAGTTTTTACCTTTGTTATATAGATATATCCTTTTTTTATTTTATTTTTTTTTTTATTGCATTGTACATATAGTATGAATGAGCCTCACTCAGCTTTAGTACTCAGTGCCCTTAAATGTGGCAAAATGTATTATTTCTCAATAAAAAGATTTAAAAAAAAAAAAAAAATCTGAAAGAAAGGATGTCAATAAGCTGGTTAGATCTGTAGCATTAGGCGGTTGAGAAACATATTGGATTTGATGTTGGTGAGGTTGTTGTAGATTAGGTACATTAGGTGGGATATGATATTGAGATTGGGGTTGAGTTTGTTCTTGCGGCAGGGCCTCACATTCATTAGTCGGGTCTCTACCCCCAAGTAGCTTGGCAAAAGAAACCTTAGAGTTCACAATTTTAGCGGGTCCTCTTCTTGGTTTAGGTGTATCATCAGGGTCCCTGGGTTTCATATATCTCGCTTTAAGATTTTTATAAATTTGGCAGCCTTTGTAGTTGGCTGGATGGCCTTCCAGGCATAGGGCACAGACTGCTGGTTCTGTAATTGGTTTATTACACTCGCCAGACTTGTGTGTTTTACCACATTTCACGCAGCGTGGTAAGTGGTGGCAATAAGACTTGGTGTGGCCATATGCTTGGCAATTATGGCACTGGATGAACTCTCTTTTTGGGTACGGTTTTTCGACCTTTACGCTGGTGTAGAAAATTCTATTCACATCGTATATTTTTTCGATCCCAGGCGATGGCTCTAGATCGACGAAAAATAAGGGCAATGAGATTTTATTCTTTACACCTGTTTGTTGTTTATTTTCTTTCAGTACATTGGTTATCTGACGTATTTTGAACCCTAACGCCGTTAACTCTTCTTTAATCACTTCTGTTGGGGTTGAGGAGTGTAAATTTCTTATTACAACTCGTAGTGCTCTTTCCACTTGCTTCAACTGGTATGTGTGAAAGTCCGCGTTTGTGTCGGTACGCTTCAGGTGTGGCCGGTATTATTTTTGTATCATTGGTTCTGTTTAGGCATGTATAGCTACCTGGGCAGATTTTATTAAGTTGAGTACACAACATCTGGAAATTTCTCAAATTTTTGACAAAGATAGGAGGTGGGCGTGGTTCTCTGGGTATAGGTGCATCTTCCATCTCTTCCCTGTCATTTTCAAGCACCTGGTATGGATTAGGTGTAAAAAAGGGAGATTCCATTTCTTGTGAAGACGTACTTGGCAGTGGTTGAGACACAGATACTTGAGTGTTCGCTGGAGGAGTTCCGGGGGTGTTGATCGCTTACTGCGACGTGTTTTCTGTTTAGGCGGTGAATTACGAGGGGTAGAGCCAACTGAATGGGACCTCTTAGTTGACATTACTTGGTGGTAATACATATATAAAAAAAAAGAAAGGGGAAAAAAAAAAATAAAACTACGTCTGCGTGTTCTTATAATGGATGAACCGCCGACTGTGGACCAGTCAGTTACGTGGCTGGGCCACAACTGGAGTGGGGAGCCGTCAGCTGTTATGGCGATAGAGATAAAGCCTATAGACGCTAAACCACTAAATTCACTGTCTGTAATAGTACACAGTAAATAACAACACTACTCACTGTGGTGTTAGTCCATTGTTGTTGTTTTGATGTCAGCCTAACTAGTTTTTTTTTAAAGTAAAACTGAGCACTTATTCTACTAAAAAATAGAAAAACTGTGGTACACGATGTGAAATGTGGGCATTCAAATCAAGCGCATGCCTAGAACTGAGGAATATAAACACGGAATCTTAGGATTTATTTAAGGACAGTTATGGATTTTCGAGTTATCTAGGAAATATCGTTATTCCAGGAAAGGTTCTGATCAAAGATAACTCCTAGATTTTTAATCGTTGGGAAAAAATGGATGGGGCGGTTATTGAGGTAGAATAGAGGAGAGTCAGGAAGGGAACTAATGAGTTGCCTGGAACAGATGAGAAAAGCTTTAGTTTTATTACCATCTAGCTTTAACTCTTTATTTCAAATGATTTTTAATATTTATTAACTGTTAATTATTACAAAGTTATTTATTTATTTATCTCATTTGTATTTATATTGCTGTATAAATTTCCAAATTTATATCATACTTATATTTATAATTAATATTTATTGACATTATTAAAACGTAGAATCATAAGCAATCTATTTTAAAAAATTAAAAAAAAAAAATTAGAAACAATTTGAATAATAAATAAATAAAAAATTGAGGCTTCTTAACAAGAAATATTACTTCTTTTTGCTTGAATGAGAACGGCTCTATCCGTATATCCGTATACGGTCATATTTCAATAAGCTTCCTTTCAACATCTGGCTTGATATCCTTCCACATCTCCACTAAAGCTGTTTTCAGCTTATTTGCCTTACCTGGAAGAACATTGGAATATTACACTTCTTGTTCTTGAGGATATCAAAAGATGGTCGTTATGGAAAATGGAATATGACGTAAAATGTTTTAATTTTTTTTCTAATATCAGGTCATTAAAACTATTGAGCTTAAATACACAAATTTAAGTAGTTATTTTGATTAGTTTAGCTTCTTTTTGTTTAGTTTAGTTTCTTTTAGTTTATATAAATTAACTATTAGTATTAATATTTCGCTGTTTATTTTATTTGTATTTGTTTTCTTTAGTAGATGTGACAGATTGTCATATTTCTCAATAAAGAATTGAATAAAAAAAAATTAGAATTAATCGATCTGTGAAAAAAATAAAAATGCATATTTGATGTTGTAACCTCACATATAGGAATAAATCTTAATAAATGTATTTTAATATACGGTATTCAAAATACAAATTATTTGCTGTTTTTAAGATACAGTGTAATTTAATTACAAAATTCAAGTATTCTTTATACAATGGTTTTCAGTAAAAGTCTTTTGAATACAAAATACTTACTCTTTAGGAAGTGGCACTTTACAGACAATTCCTTTAGAAATCGGTTTATTTTTGAGAAGAAAGTTTTTAGGTTAAAAGATTATTTTGGAATTAATATATTGTTCAATTAATATCATTTCTAAACGATTTACTAGAAGGATGGCACTTTGTATCATTATTTCATTTTTAATATTCACAAAGACATGGAACATAAACAAATCGAATCTTTCTTTTGTGTTTGCCAAAAGGTACATGAAAATATTATTAAATAAAACAAAGTCATACTTTTCCCCAAGAGAACATTTGTCGGTTCACCTTTACTTATTTATTTACAAAATATGTTATTTTATCCTTTCCTGTACAAAGTCTCTGGAGCTCTGTATAATTTGTTTTCAGATTAATAACTTTATGGACAAATATTATTGTTACCAAACTTTTAGAGGAACCTACTTATTCCGGTAATTTATTTAGTGTATTTAAAATACACTTTTTTCTATTTTATTATCTTGGAAAGAAAATAGAGTTACAAACAAGATATTTTATGTTTTATTCCTTAAGAGGCAAAATAAAAAAATGTTTTTAATTTTTTACTTTTAAATATTTCATTCTAAATACTACCCAGGTCTGTATATATACAGGGTGTTCAGGGCTAAGTGGCCAAAATGCAAAAATGAACTAAGGACCTCAAAAAAAAAAAAAAAAATCCTCTGAACGCTCTGTTTAAGAGATATTCACATCTAAAGATTTGCGTTGTTATCAATTAAGGTCATTGACCGGACTGGCTCAATCATATCCCATATCTCAATCAATAGACTGGCCGTACAGGACCAGTTGCTTGGCCTGCACACTTTCCAGGCCTGACACCACTGAACTTTTTTATTTGGGTGACACTAAACATTCGCTGATGACAAAGCCATCATATCTTCCAATTTAGATCCCAAAACAGCATCCTTTAACCTACAAAGTCACCTCTCTCACTTTTATTGAACACTGGTGTAATAAGTGGCGCATCCAAGTAAATGAACCCAAATCCAGACACACCACCATCACCCTTCGGCTCAATCGTGTCCACCAGTTTATTTCAACTCCATACCACTTCCCCTCTCCGACACAGTTCGGTATCTTGGCTTCCTTCTAGACAAAAGACTAACATGGAACCCACATACATACTAGACTTAAAAGACAACAGCTTAACTGACGATATGGCCAACTATATAGACTACTCAATAGAAAATCTCAACTTTTAATTGAGAACAAACTACTAATCTACAAGGAACTCCTGAAACCTATCTGGACCTACGGACTTGAACTGTGGGGGACAGCAAAACTTTCTAACATCGAACTCAATGAATCCTTCTAGTTTAAAGTTCTTTGAACAATAGTCGATGCTCCCTTTATGTAACCAATAAAACCCTACATAATGATCTTAATATCCCTTTTGTACTTGAACTAATGCCAGACAAATTTTTCAAATTTCACCAGAATCTCATTCATCATCCTAATCCTGTAGCACAGTCTCTATCTAGCTCCAGTCATCCCTAAATCCTCCTCGGAGGTTAAAAAGGTAGTGCCCCCGCGACCTTTTGTCAATATGTATATATTGGAGTACTGGCACTAGCCAGATTCTTCACTCAAGTCCTGAGCGTCTGTTACTCTAGTGCCCTCCATCATTCTCCACTGGCTTACAATACCAGTAACACGGCTGGGAGAGAAGCACTGGGATCTCCTGGAGTCTTGCTTTAGCTTTCATAATTGGGGATTTCAACTGATTTCAATTGATTTCCACAGTTTGATTGAGTCCTCTGGGTCAATGTAAATATCGTACATAGGTGTGAATGTGTTTTATTTATTTTATTCGGATATAATCTGTTATTTTACTTATCTTGTATATTACTTTATCTTTTTATTTATGTATATATATATATTTTTTTTTCTCTTTTTTTACTTGGTTATTTTTATTTATTTTCCTTTCTTATGTACATAATGTGTGAATGAATACTATAGCCCTAGTACCAATGCCCTTCAGTGCGGCAGACTGTATTCATAATCAATAACTCAAAAAAATCCTTACGAAGGAGGATAATTGAATGTTGTGAAACAATAACACATATCCTGTGCCGTTCTGCCACTGCTGCTGTTGAAGAAAGATTCTGAGCCTGTCTTAATGCTCAAGGAAATCACTTTGAGAACAACATTTAATATGAATGTTAATGTTTACATTTAATTAATAAAGTAGTTAGAACAAATAGGTTTTATTTATTTCATATAACGTAAAAAATTCATAACAACTAAAATCTTTAGGTGTGAATATCTCCGAAACAAAGCGTTAGCTGACAAACCTTCAGAGGAGATTTTTTTTCTTATTTTGAGGTCCTTAGTTCATTTTTGCAGTTTTGCAACTTAACGCTAAAACACTCTGCATACTAGCGAATTTTTCGGTACTAAAATGTACTTAAATCGGTACTTCTTGTACATGTTCGTTGAAATCTCCTCGCTTTCCTCTCCTCTGTTGTATGCCGTAATTTATCGCCCTCCTCGTGTTCCATTTGACAACCTCTTTGAATCTTCCCTCATTAACCTGGTCTCCAACTACACCAATATTATTATTACCGGTGATTTTAACGTGAACATGCTTTCACAATCTCCCGAAAAATATTTCCTTACCGACCTGTTGTTTTCCCTTAATCTTCATCTTGTTCCTTATTCTCCTACCCACCACACGCAATTTTCCGATACTTGGTTAGATCTTTATATCTCTGACTCCCCCATCAAAATCCTTTCTTCTTCTCAACACCCAGTTCCATTTCTTTCATCACATGACCTGATCCAAATTACATACGACCTACCCGTAAAATCCTTCACTCCCAAAATAGTTTCATACCGCAATTTAAACCTTCATTCCTATGAATCCCTTCAACCAGACCTTCATTCTCAGCAATGGGACACCATATATTCCTACAACTCCATTGATCCTATGGTATCCACCCTGACCTCAAACCTATAATATATATTAGAAATCCACGCTCCTCTGAAAACCAAAACCTTACGCCGTCCCACTGCGCCTTGGCTGACCAGTGAGATAAAGGAAATGATGAGGGGAAGAGATGCAGCAAGGCGCAAATACCGTCGAACCCGTCTAGCTGTTGATTATGTGTCTTTCAAGGCGCTTCGCAATGGAACCCAATCCGCAGTCCGTCTTGCTAAAACCACCTACTTCCATAATGCCCTGTCCAATGCTCCCGACCCCAAATCTAAATGGAAAATACTCCGCAACCTATCCCTACCAGAGTCCATTAATCATAGTTCCTTCGATCTTTCTCCAGATGATCTCAATAACCATTTCTTATCCTTTACTCACTCTTCCTCCCATACTTTCGACATTAAACATCACAAATTCAATCCTGAAGACTTTTTTTTCTCCCACGAGTCCTTTGATGAATTACTTTCCACCATCCTAAAATCCCACACCAATGATTATGGTCCCGACAATATTCCTGTAAAACTAATGAAATCCACCCTTCCTGACCTTATTCCTGTTCTTTATCATATCTACAATTTTTCACTGCAGAACTCCATATTCCCATCCTCCTGGAAAACCGCCCTAGTCCGACCTTTGAATAAAATAGCCAATCCTACCTCACTGCACGATTACCGTCCTATTTCTCTCCTAGCCAACCTCTCAAAGCCGCTAGAACGCCTTGTCCAAAATCAGCTCTCAAACTTCCTAGAGGAACGTTCCTTTATCAACCCATGCCAATCTGGCTTCCGACCCGGCTATTCAACACAATCTGCTCTCCTTAAAATAACCCATGACCTACAAAACTCCATTGAACACCAAAACCTTACTATCCTCATCCTTCTAGATTTTTCCAAAGCGTTTGATACAGTTGACCATAACATCCTTCTTACCAAACTGCAAAACCTTCCTCTATCCAACAGTGTCCTGCATTGGTTCAAATCCTTCCTTTCCAATCGATCCCAGTATGTAGTAGTCCCTGATCAACCTCCTTCAAACACACTTCCCCTCACCTGTGGTGTCCCTCAGGGTTCCTCTCTCTCTCTCCTACTCTGTTTGCTATTTACATCAATGATCTTCCCCTCCAGATCCGTCACTCCTGATACCACATCTATGCAGATGATTTCCAAATATACCTTTCCTTTCCGCCCTCCGACTTATTATCTGCCACAAAAAAACTTCAAGAAGACTTAGATGGAAATTGTGACTGGGCAAGAACAAACAAGCTGGAGTTGAATGCGGATAAGACAAAGGCAATCTTAATAGGCTCCAATCACCTCCTTAAAACTGTCCCTACTATTCCAACTCTGTTCCTACATAATAACCCCATCAAATTTCACCACACCATCAAAAATCTTGGAATAACCATTGATCAAACGCTTTCTTGGAAAAATCATATATCCAATATTTCCCGCCGTACCATTTCCATCCTAAAACGTCTTAACTACTCCCGTCACCTATTTCCTTTTGAAACCCGTAGGCTTCTAGTCACTTCCTTAATTTTTCCCCACTTTGTCTATTGCTGTACGGTATATGGGGGCCTCTCTGGGGATCTCGAGGCGAAACTAAAACGTCTGATAAATTGCTTTGTACGATTCATTTTCGGGATCCCAAGGGACGCCTCTGTTTCCCATTTTTACGCGGAGTTGAAGTGGCTTTATCCTTCCTACCGTCGTAAGTATTTCCTGGCATCCTTCCTCTTTCAAGTCATCCAATCCCACCGTCCCTCATACATCTCCGAGCTCCTTCAATTCAAATCCTCTGTTCGTTCCCGCAATATTCGTTCCCGGTCTTCTGATTTATACATAAGGGCCCACCGAACCGCTGCTTTCGACAAATCGTTCATTATCCGATCCTCATCTCTATGGAACTCCATCCCTTCCCATATCCGTCAATCTAATACCCTTCCTACCTTTAAATCCCGCCTGTTCAATCATTTCTTATCCATCCAGTCCCCATAAAATCGTAAATAGATACTACTGAAAATATGTACATAAATTATTAGTTCGTTCTTCATTATTTGTACTCCAATTTTTGTCTATATATTATTTTTTTCTCTTTTATTATCAACTGATCAAAATTGGAAAGCAACTTATATGTATATGTGTATATATATATATATATTATTTTTTTTAACCAAGACTGTTCAATTACTCTGTATTTTTATTTATATATCTCTGAGGCTCCTTAGCCCTCATTTCTGTCTTCCTGTATTATTCTAAAGGGACTCGTCCCAGAATAAATAAAGTATTATTATTTTATTTGTCAACACTTTTACAAAAGGTTTTTTTTTGTTTACTTGAGAGGGGGAGAATCAACTCCAACCACCTCAGGTATGTTCAATTTTAATTACTATTGAATGTTGAGAAAGCTTCTTACAATTCTGGCAGTATTCAGCAGCACCGCTTTCTGAGCTTCCTTTATTACATGAGTTGGGAGGCCCAGCCTGTCAGTAGCTTCCACGGTAGACACCGGTACCAGGCCATTGCTGGAGATCACAATGCCCCTAACGGTTACTTTATTAAGTTTATACAAACTTTTTAACTCAGCTGCTAGACCTTGATATTTCCGAATTTTTTCTGCACAGACTGAGTTAATGTTTCCGTCATTTGGCACAGCGATATCTATAATTTCAGCCACCTTAATATTACCGTCAATTAATACAATATCAGGTCTGTTGTGGATCACGAGATGGTCTGTTATGAACGATTGGTTCCAATATAATTTTAAGTCATCTTTCTGGCAAATACTTTTAGGGCAATATTTATAGTAGGGCTTCGAGTCGTTTAATAATTTAATTTTTAGACCAATCGCCTGGTGATAGACTTTGGCAACATCGTCATGTCTTTTTAGGTATTCTGTACCTGCAAGAGCTCCGCAGCCTCCAGTTATGTGTTGAATGAATTCATATGTGCTTGCACAGAGCCTACATTTGTCCGATACATTATGTTGCTTCAAGACGTGTCGCCAGTAGGATCTGGTAGCTATAACCTGGTCCTGGATTGCAGTTAAAAAACTTTCAGTCTCGGGGAACAGACTTCCTCCTACCAGCCAGCTAACAGACAAAGATTTATCTATTTCAGTCTGCTGAAGCTGGTGAAAAAACCTTCCATGTAATGCTTTTGACTTCCATTCTTCCATGCGGTCTTTGTCGGTAACAAAGATTGGCGCAGTTTCATGAGAGGCTAATTGTAGAGCAGTGTGCCCGCGATCGAGATTGCAGATTATCTTATGGCACGGCACTGCGCTTTGTTTAAAGTACTCCCTTAGGTTCTTTTCTTGGTTTCGACAAGACTCTTCAATATTTGTAAGACCCTTATTATTATTATTATTATTATTATTATTATTAAAATGGGTGGAATCGTGTAATTAAAGAAAAGACTGAACATATGATGGCCATGTATCTTTCCACTAGGGATGTGTTCTCTAACCAGCAAATTTGGATGGATAATTCAGTTTTGAACAAATAATCCTTTGTGGCGTGCACATCACACAACTATCACTTATTCATATGCATTTATAACCATTATTGTTTTTATGTGTGTTAAATTTATGCATCACTGTCTATTTCCCTCCGGGTAATATTATAATTGATTATTTAATTATTATTATTTATACGAGGGTGCTCTCAACTGGTCTTTCATTAGTTGCCTATTTTTGAGCGGAATCTCTCTGATTTTTTATTGAATACATTTCCCGTGTACATCAGAGCAGTTGATATTTGCTGTTATACATTTTTTTTCTTCCATTCGTCCTTTCTTTCTTCTCTTATGATATGCGGTATAGTCACCAAGTGATGTCCAGTGAGGTCCCAAGAGGACTCGGTCAAACGGAGTTAGTTCACCAGCAAAACAAAGAACTCGTTGCTGCCTACGAGAAACATCTCCAACAACAAAAGTGAATACTTCAGAACCAGAACATCAGCCACAACCAGGAACTTCTTCTCAACAAATGATCGAATAATTCCCTTTCTTTACTCCAAACACCTATAGCCCTGGAGCCAGAGCCCTAAAATCGACCTGATCGCAGGCGAAGGTTTGATTGTAAATTACGAAAGTGTATGTTATTCTGAGTAAAAATAACCTTGCCTGCCGTTTCAGAACCGCTGATTTCAAATATTACGGCTGATTTAAAGAATATCAGGCCAACGATTTGAGGATCGAAACAGGAGAAATCCATTGCGAAAAATGTGAGGAAAGTTATTATTTTTTTAACTTGTATATATAGGTTTAGACATGTAAATAACAAAATTACTAACGCGGGCCACCAACAGAAAACTTTGTACAGTAAAAAAAGACAGACTTTTTCGATATTTTTTGTTTCTTTCACCGATATCTCCTAAATGATGCATCAAAGCGAAAAGTGTATTCTTTAATAAATTTAAGAACGTTAAATTTTGCGTCAAACGAGTATATAATCTTTATAATTTGGTTTTTGACCAACGCTGATTTTTACCAAAATTGTCAAAAACTCAGACAAATTACTATAAATGGCCCTGTAACTTGGAGATGAGTTCCCTTAGAAGAAAAACCCATAGAATAGAACCCACGGTTGGAGGGACAAGTCTGGCTCGGAGTTCTCTCGCCTGATTGTAATTGTTGTATATGATTATGTATTTGTTCTTTTTATTTATTTATTTTTAGGTTATTTTATTCTTATTTATTGTATATATATATATATTATTTTTCTGTATAATTTATTTTATTAATTGTACATAGAGTGTGAATGTAATCTCTTAACAGTATTATAAATGTCCTTTGAGACAGATTGTAATGTTAAATAAGATAAGAAAAAAATATTGTAAATAAGATAATAAAAAAAAAATTATATGAGAGCCGCGAAGTGTTTTTAGTCTTACAGATTGTAATATTTCTGAATAAATAAATTTTAAAAGAAGTCTGATAATTATGCTGTGGAGGAAAAAAGTAAGACAACCGGTTCCTGGTTCCTGCACTAATGTAACCCAAACGTGCCAAATATTTTATATCATTCTGCTATTTTTATTAGGTATATATAGATATTTTAGTTTTCATATTGCCGTTATTTGTATAATTAAATTTTAATTCTTACCAGGGATATCATTTATAAAAATAGAGAAAATTTGTAAATTCAACGAAGTGGATTCAACTGGCCCTGCTTTCGGCCAATTTACTTGTAAAAGTAGGAAATTTAAGTTTTATGATTTTTTAAGTGACATGTTTTTCTTAAAAAAGGAGGCGATAACTAAAAAATGATTTAATTTAAGTTATTACCAATTACTTCACAGTAAACTGGACACAATTTAGATCCAATTGATGCTGGGTTTGGAAATAACTAAAACCATTTAAATGGGACTTTTGAGCGGTTATACAAAGCTAAGTTCTGTTTTAAAAATATCATAAATTATTAAAACTATACTAAAGATGCTTCAAGTCTATATTCATTCAGTTAAGGTTCATTAAGAAATAAGTTGAGAGTCACCTCATGTGTAAAAAGCTGATGTGATTTGATACCATCTCCTAACGAACCACTATCAACCAACCTAACATTACTTCAATAAATTATTGGCTTTTATTTTTTTCTATTGCCTGTAATGCATTATAATAAGCATGACACACATCTATTTTATGTTATTAATTTTTTTTTTTAAGTTTTAAACTTCTTAATTATGTGAACTTTTTCCTATTCACAATTTAAAAAGGTTAAACAGTTCTGCGCATGCGTTAGCCCTAGTTAAACATACGTCAGGTCGTCTCTTATAAAAATCTCATTTATCAGTGGCGGTATACATGTTTAATGTGAACAATTAGTGTTATCAGTTACATTGACAATTACCATATACATCGTTAATCCCACTAGTGGGCTAGAGCCCTCCGTCGGAGGCAGATCTGTGCTCTCCAAGTGCGCGTCTATATTTTCGTGTTCAATAAAAAAATAAAAAAATTCTCGCTTCACTTTTATTAATTTTTCTTTTAAAAATTAATATGAAATGCGATATTATCACATGCTAATGTCGAGTAAGGGCAAAAACACCAGATCCAGGAGCCTCGATACTACAATGAGTTATCCCATTAAAAAAAGACAAGGCATTCGAAAAGAAACACTTCACCAGCCACACCAGGGAGCTCCATAGAAGAAGTGGAACCCCAACCTGATTCCTCACAACAACCCAACAATTATGAGACAATGGGTGAAGAATCGCTGTTTTTTATTTCGAATCCATTTCAAGTGCTTTCAAATACACATAACGAACAAATGGAAGCAGCACCCACCCCCAGAAAACCCAAACCCCCACCAATATTGGTTAGAAATATTAAAAATTTTCAATTGATGTGTCATAAAAATCATATAGAAAAATCATAAAATATTTATCTGACACAAAGGCTGATTACCACACGTATCAATTGCGTCAAGAGAGGGCGCTCAGGGTCGTTATCAGAAGACTGCACCCATCTACGCCAACAGATGCTATAAAAGAAGAGCTCATGGGTATGGGATTCCATGTTCGCCAGATAGTGAACATATTCAAGGAGGATAGAGAACAGCCTGGAATAAAAAATAAAATACCTCTTCCACTATTCTTCGTTGACCTTGACAGAACACCCGATGTCGAAAACATCTACAAGGTCACACGCCTTTATTATACAAGCGTTGTTGTAGAAAAGCCCTACAGCAACGCGACATCGTTCAATGCCATAACTGCCAGGCTTATGGCCATACGAAACGATATTGTCATCACATTCCTAGATGTGTGAGGTGTCGTGAGCAACACAAAATAGAGGACTGTAGGAAGTCTAGAACTTCACCTGCAGTATGCGCTTTATGCCACCAAGGACACCCAGTCAATTACATGGGTTGTCAAACATACAAAGATTTAAAAAAACAAAAGTACGCAACGCCTAGAGAAGAAGGGGCATCGAGGCCACCAAGACAACCCTCTAGAATAGTGAACGGAAGAGTGTCCTATGCTCAGATGTTCAAAGGAGACACTGTAAACACTCAATCTCAGGCCCTGCCACAAGAATCTAAACCTCAAGAATTCACACATCAACCTCATGACCCATATCCCTCCATCCCCGAACGTAGGTTAAATACCCATACATTCATTCCTCCTCCTTCCAATTCCACTGACCTCACAAGCCTACTGACATCTTTCCTTTCCGAATTTAGATCTCTCATTACCCCTCTTATTTCGCTACTTACCAATGTTATATCCAACCTCATTCCACTGCCAAGAAATCCATAAATGTCCTCAACCAAATTCCTCTCCATTCTCCTTTGGAATGCGAATGGTATTCAGAACCACATCAACGAACTGAAAATCTTATTACATGATAAAAACATCGACATAGCACTAATAACTGAAACTCGACTAACCAACAAACGACAAATTAACGTGCCCGGCTACAATATTTATCGAACTGACCATCCTGATGGAACAGCACATGGTAGCACTGCCATAATTATCCATCGATCCGTTTCCCATCATTTTTTTTCCCTTACCAAGCCATAATTTCCTATATTCCACAGCCGTAATAATCCAAACACCCCTTTACCCAATAACTCTAATTGCGGCATATTCCCCGCCTAAAACACCCGTTTCCGAATCCCAAATAATTTCCTTCCTGAATTACTTAGGACACCACTTCCTCCTAGGTGCAGATCTAAATGCAAAACACCAGCAATGGGGAGCCAGATCCACAAATTCCCGAGGGCGAATATTGCTATCTGCACTTAATTCCCACCGCAGCAACATCCTTTCACCTAATACACCCACATACTGGCCAATAGATCCCAACCGCAATCCCGACCTTCTAGACTTTTTCCTCCACAAAGGTCTAGGATCACTACATAGGATCTTTCCTCAGACCATAGTCCTCTAGTCCTAACCGTTTCCATATCTCCCATTCCCAAATCATCCCCACCTTCATTTATCAGGGGGCCAGTTAACTGTAACCTTTTCCGTCAAATACTAGAAGATGATATAGACCTCAGAGTTTCCTTAAAAACAACTGAAGACCTCGACGATGCAGTGCATTCCTTCACTACCCTGGTCCAGCAAGCAGCTTGGACTGCATCCTCACCTGATCGTCCCGAAAACGAAAACCTTTAGAACCCAATCCTACAATTCCTACCTCTCCTCATTATCCGCTAGTGATAACTCCCTCTGGAATGTAACCAAAAAAATCCTTAAATTCCAGTCCATTTCCCATCCACTTCGGCGTAATGATGGTTCCTGGGCTTCGTCAGATGCGAATAGAGCAGAAGAGTTTGCTAAACATCTATCCTACACATTCACCACTCATCCCGAACTCCATCCCACCTACACTGCTGAAGTTGAAGAATTCCTCTCTTCACCAATTCCTCTCTCTCTACCTCCAAAACCTGTTAACCCTTCTGAGGTCGAATTCCTTATAAACAAATTAAAACCCAGAAAATCCCCTGGATATGATCTCCTCACTTCACAAATCCTCAGACAACTTCCCAAAAAGCAATGCTATTCCTTACCTATCTATACAACTGTATGCTTCGCACAACCAACTTTCCTTTGGTGTGGAAACATTCCATAATCATCCTGTTTCCAAAACCAGGTAAACCTGTTAATAACACATCATCCTATAGACCGATAAGCTTACTCCGGACCCTCTCAAAAATCTTTGAGAAAATCCTTCTCAACTGCATCCTACACATAATCGAATCCCACAACATCCCTTCTCATCAGTTTGGATTCCGCTCAAGACATTCCACTGTCCAACAAGGCCTTCGTGTTGTGGACCATATATCCTCTGCACTTGAAAACAAGCATTATTGCACTGGTGCCTTTCTGGACGTAGCACAAGCTTTCGACCGGGTGTGGCACGATGGCTTGCTTTTCAAGCTCAAAACCCATTTACCCCAATCCTTATACCTAGTCCTCAAATCCTACCTCTCAAATCGTTCCTTTCAAGTCCGTTGTGACACCGAATTTTCCACTTACTATCCAGTTGAGGCTGGTGTTCCACAAGGCAGTGTCTTGGGCCCAGTTCTCTACATCCTCTTCACTTCCGATATCCCTTAAAATCCCGATACATTTCTAGCTACATTTGCTGACGATACTGCCATTCTATCATCCCACTCAGATCCTCAAATAGCATCTCTAAACCTACAACCTCAACTTTCCTTGATTGAGCAGTGGTGCAACAACTGGCGCATCAAAATCAATGAATCAAAATGCAAACGTATCACTTTCACCCTGCGACGCAGATCCTGTCCGCCAATCCTTTTTAATTCAATTCCACTTCCCTACTCAGACACAGTCCGTTACCTTGGCTTCCTTCTTGACAAAAGACTAACTTGGAACCCACATACCAGACTTAAAAGACAAGAACTTAACCGACAATATGGCCAGCTGTATAGATTACTAAGTAGGACATCCCATCTCTCGATTGAAAATAAACTTTTAATCTACAAGACCATACTGAAACCTATCTGGACCTACGGACTTGAACTGTGGGGAACACAATTTAAATACACATTTTATTTAAAAAAAAAAAAAAAAGATTTTTCGAATATATATTATGTAAAGTGATAATAAAACTGTTCTTTTTATTATCTAAGATCTATATTATATAAATTGATTAATATTCAAATCTAAACGTCCCCAATCGCAATATATAAGTTTAGAATATTAAATATTTTCGATTGCTCGAATTAAATTCTTAAAAACGTAAATATTAGGATTAGGAACATTTATTTGCTCAGTTATAAATACCAATCAACTCCAATAATAGAATAAATTTGGGTAAAATCCATATTTTCGTTATAAGTTCAGATAATAAATATTCGAAAAATCATTATTTTAACATGACAAACTATACTTCATTTGAAATAAATTTTGTCTAGTTTACTGTGAAGCAATTTTTAATTATCTAAAATATTTTTTTTAGTTATCGCTTTCTATTCAATAAAAAAAATTACTTACTTAATTAACACAAACTTAAATTTCCTACTTTTTTGCCGCAAATAGGACCGATGTTTATATTAACTCTTTTGTTGCTCTTAAGGTCTGCTAACTCCCCTATATATTATTTTCTTCTACATACAAGACGCCCCTGTATATTGTTAGTTTATCAAGCCGAAAAAAAAAATACTTTTCGTATATTTTTTGGTGGAATTTCAGTTAGTTTAGTTTTTTTCCCATTTAAAAATACAAATACAAAAATTATTTACTTCAACAATTAAACTCATTATTAATTTTTAGTTACTCCCTATTACCTCTCGAAGCAATGGCAAACATCTATCTTATTACTCTTGTTTCCGTTAGATTATAAAAGAGCTTTAATCATCTCAAATTTAATTACCTCGAGGAAATTTTGACAATTCGCCATTTCAGGCCTGTCTGTCTATTTAAATGAGGTTAATACTTACATGATGTTAAATTACATCAAATTTTACCTTGACATAACGACCCAGGGTACCTTAAAGCGTATATATCCGTTGAAAACTTGGGTTTTAAATGATTGCATGATACAAAATAAAAAAAAATGTATGTGTGCGTGTGTGCGCATATATATATATAAACTGTAGAATAGTTCCCTTTTCAAGCTCTCAGGAGCCGTGGATTTTGATGAATGAGATATTAACCGAAAGAAAAGTTCATGGAAAAGTGAGGAATCCCCCTTTTGATCCTCAAATTCAAATAAAAGTCATTAAAAAAAATGGGAGGTTTCAAAACTCGGATTGTTGCAAAGTTAAAGAATGGAGGCGGGGATAAGTTGTGTTTTAAAGATTTTACAATAACAGATTGATCATGGGCCCATATTGAACGGTCCTGCAATACACAGCGAAAATATGTGCCGTTTTTGAGATAAATCGTAATTCTTGCTGAATGCCTCTTTGCTATTATGGTTGTATTAGGATACTTTTACGGTTTTATAAGTTAAAAAAAATTAAAACAGCTAATGCGAAAAGTTCTGTTTCTCTGCGAAAGGCTCTCAAAATTGGCCTATTTTTCAGCGGAATCTCTGAGATTATTCATTTAAAACAATTCAAGTGTAAAAAAAAAAAATGATATTTACTGTTTACAGTTATAGATTATAAATTGATGTTTATGTATTGTACATTGAGTATTGAATAAGCTACTCTTCTATCACTATTATTGATGTCCTAAGTATTGTTATTTATGATATTCTTCAACGAACTACAAATATTTTGTAAATAATATATCTTTGATCCCTTGGGCACTTGGGTCAATGGAGGCGGACTGTTTGATATATTTAATAAATAAAAATATATCCAGGAATGACTTCTATACTCTAAGTAACAGACTTTTATACTTTCTGTAAGAGAGAAAACTGCGAACCAAAACAAACAGATCTTATGTGAGTACAAAATGAATTAGTATAAATTGGGGAATAGCTGTTTCTTATTGCTTACCTATAAAACTGGATAGATATTTGTCCGTTGCATAAGTTAATCACATATTAATTTAATTGATACTTTAAATTTTGACTCTTGACTAGACCATCTTGATTGTATTATGTTATGTATAGAAATAAACATGTTTTCCTGATGTCCAATATATTTGGGAGAAGGTTCTCCTCAGGTTCGGGTAGTTATATCGTGTAGTTAATTGTTGAGGCAGTTCCAACAGTGAAAAAAAGTGAAGACAACTTTACACGAGTTAGAAGTCTTAAGCATGTTGTTATATTATAAACATATATATTCTAACTTTGTGATGTTATAAAGGTGGCTCTTAAGAGGGATACCAGCCATGAAATAAATACTGCCTGATCCGAACATTAAATAAG
This sequence comes from Nezara viridula, assembly GCA_928085145.1. Classification (NCBI taxonomy): domain Eukaryota; kingdom Metazoa; phylum Arthropoda; class Insecta; order Hemiptera; family Pentatomidae; genus Nezara; species Nezara viridula. Next base: position 13,470,626 of record OV725078.1, on the reverse strand, counting down.
GACTGCTATAAAACGGCTGAACCTATAAAGTTAGCTGTTTATTTGTGGGCGGGCCCTGGGGTAGATACACCCGTGTAACCTTGTTCTGAAAGCAGTTCGCCTCAAAGTGGCTCCCTGTACTTTATTTATTAACAACTCCCAGTCAATTCTCACTAATGAGAAAATAAGTCTCTTCCGTTTTAAACAAGTGAATGCGAAGGAAGTAATATTCTATGAATTAGAATTACCACTGAGAAAAGAAAAAAAAATTACATGACCATTTATAAACATTAAAAAGTTGTATATATTGGAAATCGTATTCATCTATGCATCTATCTCTCCCATTGTTTATTATTTAAAATTGTTTTTTGACATTTCACGGTGTTTCCGTATGGATTACTTTGATAATCTTTCGATCATATAAAAAAACGTTTTTAGTGACCTTCATATTGTATTTTATTTTAGTATTAAGAGAGAATTGTTGCTCTCCTATGGCGAATATTTTGAAAATTACAAAGTCGTTCATTTGATAACATATGTGTTGAGCTCCTTCCTGTTACCTCATACTCTCCTAACACAAATTAAAGATCTTAAACTAAAAATTTGCACTGGAAATGGTATTCCGCTGGAGGTGGTAGTTTGATTTTACTTGGAAGACAGCAGTTATTTTCCTATCTAGACATTTCCTCTCGAATACAATATATTAATTATTAAATTATATATAATATTATTAATATTATATTGTGATATAATTATTATTATAATGAAATAGGAAAGGAAGCACAATATAACTCACAATGAAAATACTAGAAATAAAAAACTCAAATTATTGTTTGGCTTATATGAAAGTTGACAAGATGACTATATGGAAAATTGACAAAAAATATTTTATTGGTCCAGACTTTTTTATCGCAGCCGACCGCAGGTCTAACATCTTTTTTGTTTATTAATCCTACATTCCTTAAACAATATGAAAACTGAGTCCAGCTTTGTCCACATGCTTTTGTAATTTAATATTATAAATTGAATTAAACTAATTATATCAACCCATCAGTTGCTATATTTAATGTTTCCTACAAGGAATATTATTTTATTAATTTGAACATTTGGAATTTTATTTATTTTTATTTTTTCTCTACTTATCTGTTAATATTTTTACTTGGCCACTTATTTTTTCAGTTGAAAATTCATTTATTATTTAAAAATAGATAATTATTTATCCTACTTCTTTTCTTTGTTACCACTTTTTTTTTCATCATAATTAATTTTAATTCAAATAATTACAATTGTCCCTTTCCTTTCCATAATTTCTCTGAATTGCATCATTCCTCTTCCTTACATTACTTATATCCTACTAACTTGTCCCACTAGCCCTCCGATCCCTTCCAGCCCGCTTTGATGAACTCCTTGATTATTTCCTCCATAATTTTTATCATATTATTGCCGTTTCGGAAATCTGACTCAAAACAAACATTCCCTCTTCCTCTATATCCATCAATAACTACGCGCTCATTCATCATGATCGAACGGACCGAACAAGTGGCAGTGTTGGTTTTTACTTACATGAAAGTCTGAGGAAAAAACTCCTACACAAGTCTTCTTCTCCCATCACTCCTCATTTAGAATATTTATGTGTAGAAATATCCTCAGATTCCTTTTCCCTCCTCTATGTCCTTACATATCGCCCTCCACAAGTCCGATTTGATCCTGCCTTAGAAACCCCTTTACCGTTCCTCTATACAATAATTTTATCATAAGCGGTGACTTCAACACCAATTTGTGTTCCAACTCCCACTCCCAGTTCTTAATTCTCATCCACTCTTATTCCTCCATTAATGAAATGGTGGAATATCTTTCTACTATCAGACGCCCTGCTGCTCCCTGGATTAATCTTGAAATCAGAAAGTTGATGAAGAGAAGAGACACTGTTAGAAGACGCTTCAGACGCACACCTAATCCAGAAGATTACATCTCTTTCAAGACTCTCCGAAACCTTACCCACTTGATTGATAGAGAATGAAATAATAGTTGATCACAGCTAAAATCCAGAACAAAGTATTGATTTACAATTTAAAATATATCCTCTAAGTTCGGCTCTAGCCGGTGACAAAGATAGATCGGCTCCACGGTGGTTTCCCTTTTAATAGGGTTTTATTCGCCCAATCGAGCCAAACAATGATATGCGACCTAAGCCTTGTGCTGGAGACCTGCTTCTTGAATTTGAAGAAAATCAAACAAGGAACTTCGCCAGGACCAGAAGGTAAAAAAAAATCAAGTTGCCTGTGGGACCGGGGTCCTTATCGCTGTGCAGCACAGGACTTGTCGGCCCCCTCCACCTCTGAGCAACCACCTCCATCCAGCAAGGTCAGTGGCGTCTTATCAATAACAACAGCTGCCATCGAAAGAGCCCAACCTATTTTGTTAACCTTATCCATTGTTTCATTGATTTTCTATATTTTCTCTCTGCTCTCTTATTCAAGGAAAAAAATTATATAAATACATATCAGCTTTATCAATTGATTTATTTATTAAATTTTATTTATTATTTATTCAGTGGACGTGGGTATGTGTTTTTAATTTTATTTAATTTTTTAACAATATATTTTAAATTGTTTTTATTCATTAACTCATTTATTAATTTATTATTATTTAAATAAGATTTTATTGATTGTATATTTTAACTTGTTCTCAATTGTTAACGTATTTATTAATCTTTTATTTTTTACTCAGATTATATTAATTGTATATTTTAATTTGTTTTTAAAAAATTGATTTTATAGATTTTAACTTTTTACCATTACTTATTTGATATATTTTAACTTAATTTTAAGCAATAGATTTGTAGATTTTAACTTCATTTTATATTTTAGCTTAGTTTTAAAATTAAATTTAACTTTTTATAGTATAACTTGGTTTCTATTGATTTTAAATTTTAGGTTATTTTACCATTATTTATTTGATATATTTTAACTTGATTTTGTGCAATAGATTCTATAGATTTTAACTTATTAATTAACTTTTTTTTTATTATAACTTGGATTCTCTTGATTTTATATTTTAAGTTATTTTTAAGTAATTGATTTTTTAGATCTCAATTGTTTTTTAGCTTTATACATTTTACATTTTAACTCTTTTTAAAGATATTTATCTGATACTTAAATGTTTATGATGGCATATATGCATGTCTCTCTCGTTTAGTTTTTATTTATTTATATATTAACTCTCCTTAAAATAATTTATTGTAATCATGCGTGTGGTATACATGGCCTGGAATAAAGAGATTATATTTTAAATGGAAAATATGAGAAAAATCGAAATTGGCCAGAGAGTATTGGTTCCGAGAACAGAAGGACCTGCTCAGGACACTGTTGTTGCCTCTGTGATGTCTGTGGATGCCGGTGGAAGGCGGCGAAAAGAAATTTGTAAAAGTCGAATGGCCAGACACAGAAGGTGTACTATTGGGAAAGACAGTTTCGATAGATGATGTCTTCCCAGCATTGCCAAATGTTCCACAGAATGTCGCGGGGGCGAGCAGAGAGCAGGAGAAAGACGTTCTACGCCCTAATAATAAAGTTTGTCCCATATGTGGGCTTTCTTTTAAGGGTGAAAGAGGTCTTGTAACCCATATTGCAAAAAAGCAACCCAGGGAGGCTAACACCAATACACTGAGGGGCATAGTGAAAAATGTTATAGGTCCTAAAAATGGAGAGGGTGAAGTATCAAAAATAAAAGAGGACATTATTGGATGGTCTACCGTGTTCATGAATCTCTTAAAAGAAAACACAATGAATATTGCGGATTTTGATGAGGCCGTAGGCAAGTTCCTGAATTATTCTCAAGAATGTCAATGCGGAACTGCCTGGTCCCCAGCACCCAGCCGTTAAATTTTACAGGATGAGAAAAAAAAATAAAACTAAAGTGGCTGATAAGGGCGCTGGACAAGTCTCAAATCCGCAAAGAGCGAACAAGGTAGATAAGAGTCGTCGGCAGGAGCAGTATCAATACGAAGTTGCACAGTATAATTATTACAATAAAAGAAAAAAGTTGTGCAAACTGTTATGAATGCCGATGCTCTTAAGAGGTGTCCTCTAAAGATGGCTGATATCGAAAAATATTATAAAGACCTCTTTGAGAGCGAAAATCTTTGCAGGCGTGCGGATTACGAGCAATGCGCCCCGATGCCAAATTTAGTGTCCATTGATCTAGAAACCGCCAAGAAAGCCATTAAATCAACATCAATGGACACATGGCCGGGGCCTGATGGAGTTCTGATCCGCACGATTAAATATTTTGATGTTGCAAATATTATTAGAACAATTGCAGAGATAATGCTGAAGGTGGCCTATGTCCCAGAAAGGGCGCACAATACTAATATATAAGGGGAAAGGTGATGTAAACAAAATCCCTTCCTGGAGACCCATCACCATTTATTATATTGTGCGCCGAATCATAGAGAAGGTTCTGGACCACGAATTAAGAAAACAGGTCACCTTCCACAGGAATCAGAGAGGCTTTATAAAAGGCCTCCCGAGAACGCACGTCAACGCAAGGATTATCGATGCTGTATTGAAAGATGCAAAGATTATGAAAAACGATTGTGCGGTGGTATTCCTTGACGTTGTCGGTGCTTTTGACAATGTTGGCCACAATCATATCGTGAGCTCCTTGGAAGCAAGAGGTGTGTCTCCGGATCTCTGGACGAACACAATCAAAATTAGTAACGGTGTTCACGCAACTAGCCAAATCAAAGTGCTGCGCGGGGTACCCCAAGGCGGCCCCTTGTCGTCGTCGCTCTTCAACCTGGCCATTGACCATCTCTATCGCGACCTGTGCGATGAAGAATTTTCCAAAAAATTTGGATACAAGTTAAAAAGTGTCCAAGGTTGTGTGGTCCTCACAGGTTTCGCGGATGGCCAGGTCGTGTCAGCGCGTGACAAGGGAGCTGCAGAAAGAGTGATCGGCAGCGTTCAGAGGACGTTTGAGGAAATTCGTTTGGCTATTAATCCTCAAAAAAGCGTGGGCATCGTTCTAAATAAAGGAGAGCTGGAAACCGCGATGCTCTCCCTTGAGAACGGAGAGTACATCCAAACATTGCAGAATGGAGATATAATCAAGTATTTTGGATGTACATTCTCGGGAGAGCTACAGTTCAACGAAGATTCGGTGACCCAATTGAACGAAGATCTGAATAAACTGGTAACCTCTCCCTTGCTGAAGCCGGAGCAGAAGCTAAACATTGTCAACCAATATCTGTTCCCGGGTCTTACTTACCCTCTCCAAACTGCGCCCCTCACAAAGCTGCGTCCTGGCATACATGACGGCATCGACACCATGATTCGCAGGAGTGTGAAGGCTATTGTTGGACTTCCTGCGAACACCTCCACGGCGATGTTATACGCTCCCAGGAGGTATCGAGGATTAGCATTAATCCGCTGCCAATGGGAGGCTCCTCTACAACATTGGTCCATTGCTTAGCGACTGTCCAATGTGCCCGATGCCCTTTTTCAGTCGATCTTTGATTATTCGGCTGAGGTTGATGAATGTGCCAAGAGATTGGGGGTTGATCGGGGTATTCGAAATATGAGAGCTCTACGGCAGTCGCTTCGAGAAAATTCGTTTGAGGAATGGACCAATTGCAGGTAGCAGGGCATTGGAGTTCGCCATTTTAAAGAGACCCCGAAAGCCAATAAATACATGTGCGATAAGCAAGCGGATAGGGAGAGAGTTTGCTCACGGGGGGGGGGACATGCGTGTGTTACAGCATTTTTATTATTATTTATTGAACACGTCCACTGTACTTTATGTATTTTTTATGTATTAGGTTAGAAAGAGAAAGGATAGAATGTGAGGAGTGGTAACATGTATAGGGGGAAAGAAGGGAGAAAAAGGGTACAGAATGATGATAAATGAATGAAAGAAATAGTAAAAATAAAAATAAAAAAAGGAAGAAAAAAAAAAAAAAAATATATATATATATATATGTATATGTATAAAATATTGTATACTATGCTCATACATATTGTTAATCCTATATAATTGTATAATAATTTCAAATAATGTCTGTGATTAATAAGTATGCTGTGTTGTTAGCAACCCAATGTAATTGGGCAGCACCATTTTATTTTATGATAATAAAGTGATTCTCTCTCTCTTTCTAATTGGTATATAACTTTATTAGTATTTATTATCTATTATCTTATGACCTCATGCTTATGGGGATAAATAATTTTGAGAAATAAATATAATACAAATTTCTTATGAATAAAAAGTTTTGTCTCAATTCACTAAGTAGGTGGTCGGCACTCGAACTAATTGTGCGGGAAAATCTTCAGAAGATTAGGTAGTTCTCATAATATGATATTTTTCCCATATCAATTAAAAATGTCACAACTTTACTTTTTCAAACGTCTTTAAAACTAAATACATCCTTTGCTCGTTTCTATACTATGTGTCGTGTAGGCGATGAGTCATCATGAATTCCAGACTCTTTTAACTCTGATTTTGAATAATAATTTTTAGCCATTATTCCAATGCATTTAAATTCAAATGGTGTAGAGTTATTTTCCACTTTTGTCCAACCAAAGGTTTTTAGTTCTATAAGGAGAGCCCCATTTTTTCACAATTTCTTCTTTATTTAGAACTTCGGTTTTGTTATTATTGTGAACCACCAATGATGCTACTTTTCATGTATGATTTTGACCATCTATTTCTTCTTCTAGTTTTTTATCTCCTCATTCAGTGGTTTTGTTTTTATTTCGATCTCTATGTTGAAAAAGTTCGAAATTTCTTCTCTTATTACAGACAGTGTTTTTTTCAATTTCCTCCCTTAATACATCACTTATTACCTGGTTTTGTTCATATGACCCGGCAGATATCATATTGTTGGATTCACTTTGAACTCCCATTTTACTATCGGCACCACATCGAATTGTAGTCATAATATATGAATAAATTTGCTTCTAGTCGACCAATATAACTAGGGGTACTCAATTTAAAATAAATGAACTATATAAGGTCCTTTTTACAAATTTCTTATTTGTTTATTTTAATATATGTATTTTTACTTACATGTTTTCTTCTTATTTTATATTTTTTTCTCAAATTTATATTTTAAAGTGTATATAAAATGTCTGAATTTAAATATAGCGCCATAATGCTCAATGCCCTAGATTTTGGCAGATTGTATTATTTTTCTTCAATAAAAACTAAAATAGATAAATTGGATTCTCCTTGATGTAGAGTGGCTGCCATCTTGGCTTTATCTATTATGTTTAATTGAAAACATTTAAATTACTTTCTCATTGTTTTCACCTCATATTTTATTTAAGTTCCTGCGGTCTGCCGTATTATCAATTGTATTTCCCTTCTGAATTATTCTTATATTTTGAATAATAAATAATTTGTTGATTGCTACTCAGTATTCATTCAGTAATTTTGATTGAGGTAAGGATGGCAAACATACATAAATATTTTATACCCATCGGTGTTTAATAATCGACCGTCCATATTTTTCTCCTTCTGGTTTTTGCTACCAAAAATTAGATAATAATATTCTTTACTATTGAAGAGAATGATGGTTGGAGCGATCAGTCAAAATAAAAATAGTTATAATAAATATAATTATCTGTTTTTATTTTGACCGATCACCCCAACCATCCTTCTCTTCAAACCACAATTCTTTATTATATATTTTTGTTTTCATTGGCGCTAATATTTTTACTTAAATTTAAAAGTTTAATTTTTTAAGTATGTATGTATGGATTAATATTTAAATAAAGAGGTTCACATAATTATAGATATACTTTTTAAGTCGTCCTACATAAAAGAAAGATCAATGTTTCCTGTAAATCCAGCTTTTATCGAAAAAAATATTTTCATTACCTAAATTATTTATTAGCAGCTATAGGTATTTTATAGATGATAGTAGATTGATTTTGTATAATTACAATTCTAATAACAATTATGATATGAAGACTCATTGAAGCAGGCTAATTATAGAAAAAGATGTTACATATAGCCGCAGGAGTGGCCATCCTTCCCCCTCTCCAAAAATTTTATTTCTCTCCTCTTCTTAAAAACAGTGCAAGTGAAAGTAGGATTAGGCAAATTGTGGATGATACACAATTACACTTGGAGTTTATTAACCAATAATTAAAATTTGGTCCTACCAGATGGCAAGATCTATAGGTCGGGGCCATTAATATTAAGTAAATAATTTTGACATAGTTACATTTTTTTCCCCAACAATTTCAACATAATCCAATTCTAACACAGTATAATAGTACAATATAGTTTAATGATGTAATAATTTATAGCATAATGATAATAAAATATAATACTAGTAGGCCCGTGCGAAAATTCGCACAGCATATTGTTTAGTGATCAAATAATAAATTAATAAGAAAAGAAAATAATGCAACGTTTCATAAAAGAAATCAATTGTGAGTTTCTCGCTAAATATAATCGACAAAGCAAAATTAAATTTCATAATCAATTTCGAAAATTGTTTTTCCTTTTGTAGGGAATTTACTAATCTTTTATTTAATCATGGACATAACCAAGAGAAAAGTGTGTTATAAAGTTTGAGTTATTCGCAAATAAAGTTTCTTTTCTTTCATAACTTTTTTCCTTGGTTATGTATTTTTCTATTGGTCTATTTTTCACGCCTGAAGGAGAAGAAAACCTTCAAAATTAGTGATCCAATCTTGTGGGTTTCATGAAAAATTAAGGATGATATGGCTTACCGACAAAAAAAACACCTTTGATAAAGGATATAAACTCCTCTCTCGGTGATAGGGACCTCAAGTGGACGAAATGTATTCCATGACACTACTACAATTAACGTATAGTTGTGTGGATGCGGACACGTTAACTTGCATTATCTCGAAAATAGTACGTTTTTGGTTTTAAAAACGCAGGGCTCGATAGTTCCGAGGGAACTATCCGGGTCTTGGTGTACGCATCAAAATCTTCAAAGCTCAATTTTGTCCCGTATCGATCTACAGACTTACCACCGTTCCAGTATTGAAGTCTAGCAAAATGCTTATATGGAATTTATTTATTTTAGAAAGAAAAACAAAAGCGGGGAGTACGATTCGGTTACTCCCCGTGAAATTCTGAATCAAACGGTACCCCATTCATGGTATTTGTGCATGACAGGTTATATTTGGTACAAAACCGATTTCGAGCCTTACTGTAATAATATATGTGGGAGTGGGGATATGGGGAGGGGGGTATATTAAGTACTAAGTGGCAATATATGAGATCTATAAGAATCTTTTTTAATATGATATAAAATATAAATGATAATTAAGATTATGTATAGGTATTAATATATAGCGGTAATAATTTATAAGATAATAATAAAATAATTATTAATTATGAAAAGAAGCATATCAACTACTATAAGAATAATAGCTTGACTGGAAGGAATAGAAGTTTATAATCAGAGGATTATACGTCGTACATCATTAATTGGAGTGACTAGTAGAAGATAAGAAATACAACAAGGTAAAGAAAAAGGCAGACCACAATATTTGGTCCATATGATTAGAGCTCACTCAAACTTGGAAATGATAAAGTATTCAATTAAACATTTATTTTTTAGTTGCCGTAGCTAAGATGCCGGAGCTAGTGTTAGCTCCGTTTAACAGATCTTCTGGTATTCGGTTTAGCTGATAGGGAACCACCAATGTCCGTTTCACGAATCTATAGTTAAATTAATTGTGTGAATGAATACTATAATAGTCCTAGTACCAATGCCCTTCATTGTGGCACATTGTATAATTATTTAACAAAACCATTAATTGTTAAATGTAGGTTTCATTTTGAAGTGAGTCATCATACTTGAATTTGAGTGCTATTTTGTATATGAAAATAGATTTGGTGGTAATGATGTAGCAATTTTTCTTTTTAGCAAGTTTTCTTCCGTATCCCTGTTTTTTGTTACTATTTTTCAACGTCTTGCTTTGTAATTTAGAGTTTCGATAAACGACTATCTGCGCTTGCTCTATAACATTCAATCCCGTATCTATACTATACGATCTATCTATCTATCTATACGATTCAAAAAATGCCTTATGCACCATTATTAAAGACTCTTTATTAAGTGAAAATTATAGACAATCAATTTTGTACGAACATGTACGTAATCGTCCTGATATACTCGTAATATGGGGTTCAAAGGAAAAATTATTGGCTTCAGTAACACCTAAATATTTACGCTTATCGACAATGTTTAAAATTTCACAAGAGCATGAGTTGTTATCAGGATTATTGTTAAGACAAAAACAGCCGTGGTTTTTGACTGTAGGATTATCTACTGACGCCATATACAGTGATTCTATTAACATAACAACAGTTTTGTCTTTGTTTATTTTATGTCCTTATTATGTACTGGGGCTGAATTTTTTTTCAGTAATGCCTTAATATTACCAAAATTTCGGAGGGCACTGTCATGATTCTTCTTTGAAACAGATAACTAAACTGAGGCTTTTTTTGAAGTAGTCGAATGGGATTAAACAAGCTTAGAGAATGCTCTATAGAAATAATTATGTATTGGTAAGTATTAAATAGGATTAAAATATTTACTGTCCTCTGAAATCTTGAATTTGATAACAGGGTCATTTTTTTTATATACCCTATTATTTGGAGGATACCGACCGTTACTTCTACTAAAAATATTAGGATAAATTATAAAATTACAATTTTATGTCATACATTATTTATTGTCAGTTACAAATATTTATATAAGATATTAAAAAAAAAAAAATTAGAATGTACCTTACTTTCTCAATTTATATTTATGATTTTATAATCTAAAAAACAATCTTTTTAAATATAAAGATATTACTTAATATATAAAAGTGAAAATTAAATATAAGCGATTATTCTAATCAAATTATAAAAATTACCGTAGATAAAAAAAATGTGAATAACATATCCATATATACACAACATAAAATAAGTGATAATGGAATAAAAATGTCGAAAACGTCACAATATGTGAATAAATATTAGAACAATGAAGGTGCTAAAACAATTTCAATTATCATATGAAATTGTTTATGTTTCAAGACAAAAAAGATAACAAAGTAAATTATATTTAGTTCTAAATAGAAAGATATCCTGCGTACCACAAATAAATCGTAAACATTTCTCATTTGTCATTTCTGATTGGGGAATTCAGCAGATATTCACTTTTAATTAAATATTGGTTATAACAACAGTAAATAAACAGTCTGTCGACTGCGCGGAGAGGATGAGATCGAGGCAGGATGATGCACCCGGGTCGCTACTGGTGAGATTCTTCAGACAGACTCTTAGAGACGAGTTGGTCCAAAGACGGAAGGTTATACGGGACTTCTCAACTCGACACCTGGGATGGCAGGAAAATGATGCTCACAAAGTATATGTAAGTGACGCAATGTCCGTAACCAACCGACATCTATATTGGTTAGCCCGACAGAAGAGATCTGCGGGAAAGATCAGATACGTCTGGCCAACGCGGGCAAAGTGAAATGTCGATGTTATGACGGCCAGCAGGTTGTCGTGATCAACTCGCGATCGGACTTGGAGATATTCGCATGACTTGCACTCACATGTTTAATTGCTCTGCTCACTTTATTTTTCATTTCTATTTTTGCACATTTCGATTTTTATTTATTGTTTTTCAAGATTACAATTTAGTTGTTTTAGATCTAATTTATTTTGATAATTATTTTATTTTCGTTTATAAGAACAGTCTATGTTTCATACTTTTAGACATTTTAATATACTTAAATACGTTTTATTCCGATGTAGAGGTACATCTTTCGTTTACTGAATTGTATATCTCTAACTTTTCAACATTAACTATACCTGGAAAATTACTATTCTTTATTTTCGGTTTTTGTTTAGCATCATTTATTATTACACTCATGATTCATCGCAATGGAGGTGTCATCAACAATTATTTACTCTGGGCTCATACTAGCTCCAACCAACATAGAACTATTCCTACCTCTAGCACTTCCAGTCTGTTAACCAAGCCACCCCTCCTTCTCCAATGACTAATATCCTTTTAACCTGCCACGTCAACGCTCAGTCACTCTTAGCCCATTTTGATGAATTTTATGATTTTTTCCTCCACAACTTCTACCATTTAATTGCAGTTTTTGAAACCTGGTTAAAGCCCTCTATTCCGTCTTCCCAAATTACTTTACCCAATTATACCCTCCTTCGTCATGACAGAGAGGATCGTACAGGTGGTGGAGTGGGCCTCTTTGTCCATGACAGCCTTAAATTCAAAATCCTACAGTGCTCTTCCCATAAAGATTCTCCGCACCTGGAATATCTTTTTACTGAAATCCTCACCCCATCATCTCCCCTTCTCTTTGCAGTCATTTATCGTCCTCCAAGAATTCCGTTTGATGAATCATTTGAGACGTCCCTTTACAAATTGATCCCTTCCTACTCCAATATTATCCTCACCGGAGACTTCGATACCAATTTAATGATACCATCTTCTGACCATTCCTACCTCATAGGCCTACTCCAATCACTCAGCCTTTATATAGTACCCTACAACCCTACCCATCATACCCAGTTCTCAGAGTCCTGGCTTGGTTTGTTTGTCTTGGATTCCCTGGATAAACTCTTGTCGGCATCTCAGCACCCGGTTCCATTTCTGTCTTCCCATGATCTTACCCAGATTTAGTACAACATCCCGGTTCCATTTTTTTCTCCTCAAACCATATCCTTCCGAAATCTCAACTCCCTCGCATATGAAGCCCTGTCGCAGCATCTCGATGCTTCCCAGTGGGACCCCATTTATTCCTGTAAATCCATTGACGCCATGGTAGAAATCCTTACCAACCATCTTCATACCATCCTCGACTGCCATGCTCCTCTCCTGACTGAAACCATTCGACATTCCCCTGCTCCTTGGCTGACACCCGCTTTAAGAGAGTGCACGAGAAGAAGAGATGCGGCAAGACGAAGGTTTAAACGTACCTAACTCTCGCAAGACTATATCGCCTTCAAGCAACTACGAAACAGCACTCAGTCTGCTATACGCCGAGCTAAATCCCGTTACTTCCATCATTCCTTATCCAACACTCCAAACTGCAAGGCCAAGTGGGCTATCTTAAAAAAACTGACCAATTGCAACACACCTCAAACCCAGCTCATCTCCTTTTCTGCTGATGACCTTAACGTTCACTTTGTCTCCTGTCCCTTCTCATCCTCATCTCCCGCGGCTATGCCGACTCCTTTGTGTTTTCCTATAAATTTTAATCCTGATCAATTCTTTTTTTCCCATATTACACCTGATGACCTCCTCAACTCCATTCAAAAGTCGCAAACCAATGATTATGGACCTGATAACATCCCAGTCAGACTGATCAAAGCCTCACTACCATCCATCCTTCCAATCCTCTACCATATCTACAATTACTCACTACAAAACGCTACCTTTCGTACATCTTGGAAAACCGCGCTAGTTTGCCCTATGAAAAAGACTTCCAACCCATCAACTCTCAATGATTTCTGTCCAATTTCTCTCCTCTCAAATCTTTCTAAACCTTTAGAGGGACTAGTTCAAACCCAGGTATCCGAATTTTTAGAACAGAATAACCTCCTAAATCCCAACCAGTCCGGTTTCCGGCCTGGCTACTCCACACAGTCTGCCCTCATCAAAATTTCCCAAGACCTTCATATAGCCATGGACCAGTAGAAACTCACCATCCTTATTCTCCTTGACTTCTCCAAAGCCTTTGACTCAGTAGACCACAAAATTCTCCTAACCAAGCTTAAAAATATTTCCTTCTCAACTAGTACCCTTAATTGGTTCCAATCCTTCCTTTCCTACCGTTCCCAGTATGCTGTAGTCCCCCATAACCCCCCCCCCATCAGAAGCTTTAACTTTGTTTGCCAGGGATGTCCCACAAGGCTCCTCGTTATCTCCCACCCTTTTTTTCATCTACATCAATGACCTTTCATCCCCTGTCCTACACAGTCAATACCATCTGTTTGCCGACGACGTCCAGATTTACCTCTCCTTCAATCCAACCGAATCCTCTGGCGCCATCCAAAAATTACAGAAAAATATAAACGCAATATGTGCCTTGGCAAATCACAATAGGATTAATCTAAACTCCAATAAGACGAAAGCCATTCTAATCGGATCTCCCTCACTCCTCAAATCCATACAGATACTCCCCAATCTTTTCCTGAACAACTCACCTATCTCATTCCATACTTCCGTAAAAAACCTTGGTGTTACATTTGATCAAACCCTCTCCTGGAAACAACACATCTCCCAAATTTCCCGTAGTACTATCTCTACCCTGAAACAGTTTAAACGTCTCCACTTTCTCCTTCCATATAAATCCCGTCAACTCCTGGTTTCCTCCCTTGTGTTCCCCCACTTCGACTATGGCTGTCTGGTGTACGGCGGACACTCGGTAGAATTGGAGGCCAAACTTAAACGCCTAATGAACTGCGCAATACGTTCTGTTTTCGGAATCTCAAGAGATTCGCATATAACCCATTATTACACCAAGTTAAAGTGGCTCTATCCATCCAACCGCCGTCTGTACTTCCTTGCCACCTTTCTATACCAAGTCATCAGAACCCACCCGCCTTCCTATATTTACACAGCCTACAATTCAAATATTCCATTCAATCCCGTCTCACTAGATCTCGTACTTCCGACCTCTATCCACCTCCCCACCGAACTGCAGCGTTTGACAAATCCTTTATAATTCAAGCCGTCTCCTTCTGGAATACAATCCCTTCCGATATCCGACATGTACAATCAGTTTCCTTATTTAAATCTCTCCTTTTTAACCACCTACTCCTTTCCCAACCCGATTGATTATGAAATGTATATTAGAGAACTTTTAAAGTTCCCCCAGAAATGATTTTCTTTACTTATGCTATTTTATTTTCCCACGTTTGTATTATACACATCAGAATGTTTTTAGTGTAATAGTTCTATTTTTTGTTTTATTCTTTTTTCAAAATCTTAATCTTAATAATAATTGTAAATAATTAATTTACACAGGCATTTATTCTGTATCTGTAATTCATCCTAAAGGAACAACAGTCCCAGGATAATTAAAAATAATATTTTCATTTCATTTAAATCTAATTATTGTAATAATTATATCTTATTTATTAATAGCTTATAATTTCAACTTAGTAAGAGTCTACATGCTTACACTAATGTTAAAGTAACTCTGAAAATGAGGCTGCGTTTCTGTTTATGCTCCTGTTATGTCATCAACTACCTCGTAATTCTTCTAAGTTGTGGAACGGGATGTTAGAATTATTTTGCAGAATACAGTTCCACTTTCAACCGATTTACTATTCAGCTCCAAGAAAGTTTGGTGAGACTTTTGCCACAATAAGTCCAGCTAACTTTGACTCCCTTAACTTTGCGCTGTTAACGGAAATATTAATACTTGGTAGAATAAAAAAGTAGATTAGTCATTATTGACTAAGATTATTATATATTTAAGAATTAAATAAAATAGGTAAAGCATTAAGAGTAAACTTAGTAATAACTTTTAAAAATACATATTATGTCTTTCTTTTTTATATAATACACACATGACATTTTTACTTTTCTACCTATACTAGGTAAGGAAAGTATTGCAATCGCGTCAAATTTTCGATAAAAAGTTTTGACGGATCTATACGTTTCAGAGAACCATGGGTCCGAAAAACACATTTTTAGCCCTTGGTCTGTCTGTGCTAAGATTTTCTCGGTTTTGACTATTGATGCCTCTGACACAAATTAGGTGCTCCATGCGCAGTAACGGCAACCCGATAATTGAAAACATATCTTTTTATAGACTGTAGCGCGAAAACGGCTCTAATGAATGTTGATGAAACTTTCCTATATTGTTCTAATAATTGTCCTTTCAATATTTGTATATGTATTAAATTCCCGATAAAACTAAGGGAAAAACGTTATAAAGAAAATAAAAATGTTTGGGGGCCTAACTCGCTAATTATATATTCTATGTTAACATTTATAATGTAACTTTTGAAAGGTAATTAAATTTATTACTTTCCTACCGGCTTAATACCTGCCCACCAGTTTATTTTAACTCTATTCAGCTTCCTTTCTTAGACACAGTCCGGTATCTTGGCTTTCTCTTAGGCAGACGACTAACATAGAATCCACATACTAGACTTAGCAGACAGGAACTTAGCAGACGATATGGCCAGCTATATAGACTACTGAATAGAAAATCTAAATTTTCTAGTGAAAACAAATTTCTGATCTACGAGACAATACTGAAACCTATCTGGACCTACGGACTAGAACTGTGGAGAACATCCAAATTTTCTAACATCAAACGCATTCAATCGTTCCAGTCCAAAGTCCTCCGTACAGTAGTCGATGCTCCCTTATATGTAACCAATAAAACCCTGCATAATGACCTTAATATTTCATTATGATGATATTAATATTCCTCAACTAAACCATCTTTACATATTTAGGAGAAAAAAAAAGCTTTTATCGTATATTAATATTCTTTATTATTTTATTTTAATAAGTATTAATGTTTACTGTTACAAATATGTAAACATACCGATGTATATACACTGACAGGCAAAAAATTCCACCCACTTGATTTTTTCATGTTTTCGTCTAAAAATATTTCTGCTTTGGATTGGTCTATTGTTTTTAATGAATAAATAGGTAATCTTTTTGTTTGTTTTCAATTAGGAATGTTAATATAGAGGACAATAACCCTTAATCCTTAATTCAATGAAATGATTCTAGATTCCAATGTTTACTTTCTATGGAATCAAAATGTTTATTCAGTATTGCTATTTTCCTGGCCTCGCGTTTCTACGGCGAGTAGGGGGTTGCAGGAACCGCATTTCTTTGTATTTAATACTTATATTTGTATTCATATCGGTTCCAGAAGGGAACCGATCTACAGAAAAATATATTAATTAGGTATTTAAAGGTAAGATACCACAGGCCCCCTACTATAGTATCCTAGATTGAACCATATAATTTTTATTGGATTTCCTTTCTAAAGGTATCATGTTTTTAAATTTACTATTTGTTCTATATCTAACTAGTGGCATGCAAGGTAGATGGTAAAAGTACTATGTTGGTTTACTAACTATTATATTTACAAGCTTAAATAAAACCAAAAAACATCTATATACAAAATAATAACTAAACCTATATACCTAATGAATAGTTGAGAATCATACTGGAGGAGAATGCTTATGTTTGATTAAAGTTACATGTGTTATATTGATTATATTAATTAATGATATATGGTTGCCAACACAAATTTACATTAGTATAACTAAATGCTTGTTACCACTTAGCTGGTCCTTCATAGTGTTTCTAGCCGTCATATCTGGATTCCCTGTCTCTGCTCTCCTTCAGCGTCTAGTCCGTCCATCTGCTCTCTCCGGCTGTCTTCGTCTTCCTCCCTCGACTCCCCCGCTTGAAGTCTCCTCCGCTGAATCCCAAAAAGAAGTCCTCTCCTCTGAGTCCCAAAAGGAAGTGTTCAGTCCCAATTCTCTATTTCCCACCTTTCTTCATCCCCCTCTCTTTTGGTAGTCTTTTTCCTGATTGGCTGAATATTCTCAGCCTAAGGGATGACCACGCCCTCTCCCCCAGGCCAAGGTAAAGCAGCAGGTACAGATTTCCATATTTCTGGTGGAAGGTGTGAAAAGGTCTTTCGGGATCCTGTTTAAACACTCAGTTGTCGGTCTTGGTCGGTGGTTCTTAAAGGTTTCTATTACCACTTACAAAAGGTTGGGCTTGTGGGTCGTTACCCTCGCTCAGGTAGCGCCGGATGTGGCCACTTATGATATTTATTTATTTATACCTTTAAAATTATTAAATGAATACCACCGGCGGTCTTTACAATACATAGCAGTACCATTAGTTCAGTGCCGTTTCTTGCAGCACATTTCTTAGTCTCCGGCTTTTAATTTTTTCAATATTAAGTTTAAAAATGCCTCTTAGTGCTGAGGATGTTGCGCGTGGTGTGGCACTTATTGATGATGGACGTTCCATTAGATATGCAGGTAATGCCATCGGAGTTCCATATGAAACTTTACGAGACGCCGTCAGGCGTTTTCGGGAAACTAGTTCTTACAATAGAAGGACCAGTTCTGGACGGCCTAGGGTAACAGAACCACGGGATGACCGATTTTTGACTTTGAGAATTTTACGAAACCGGTACCTTACCGTTGTTCAAGCGAACGATCGCCGATTTCGTAGAGGATATGCAACACATGAGGTTCCAAAATTTAATCTACATAGCGAATGGCCGTCGAAGACCCTCCACAAACAACAACCAATTCTGTGCGGCGTTCCATTGAAATCCCACATCACACCATTAAGGGACCACGTTGGAAAAGTTGGCTCTGGGAAAAATTTCAGGCTGCATATCTTTCGTTTCTTCTTCGCCACACCCTTTTACGCCCGTCTGGAGATCGAAGAGCAAATCTTGACTCATCAGTAAAAAGTACAGCACTCTATTCGTCCATAGTCCAATGGCTGTGTTCTCGAGCAAAAGCCAGCCGTGTTACTCTGTGAGTTCTGGTCAACTCTGGTCCTCTTACTGGACGAAAAGCCATTTATTTAAGCGATACTCATTTAATCTTCTTCGAGCCGATGAATCGCTTGAACAGCGGTAAGGTGCCGGTTTCGTAAAATTCTCAAAGTCAAAAAATCGGTAATCCCGTGGTTCTGTTAGCGTGGCCGTCCAGAACCGGAACCCGGACCTTCTATTGTAAGAACCAGTTTCCCGAAAACGCCTGACGGCGTCTCGTATAGTTTCATATGGGACTCCGATGGCATTAGTTGCATATCTAATGGAACGTCCATCATCAATAAGTGCCACACCACGCGCAACATCCTCGGCACTAAGAGGCATTTTTAAACTTAATATTGAAAAAATTAAAAGCCGGAGACTAAAAAATGTGCTGCAAGAAACGGCACTGAACTAATGATACTGAATAAACATTTTGATTCCATAGAAAGTAAACATTGGAATCTAGAATCATTTCATTGAATTAAGGATTAAGGGTTATTGTCCTCTATATTAACATTCCTAATTGAAAACAAAAAAAAAAAAGATCACCTATTTATTCATTAAAAACAATAGACCAATCCTAATCAGAAATATTTTTAGATGAAAACATGAAAAAATCAAGTGGGTGGAATTTTTTGCCTGTCGGTGTATATTTACTTGTGTTTGTATTCTTTTTAATAATTTGATTTTCCATAATTATCAAAATATTTATTACAAATGTGATTGGAAGGGAACAAAATGGAACTTTCACTTACCCACATATAAAATATAAAGTAAGGGAAAGTCTTGCGATCTTGAAAACATTCGAAAAAAGGTTTTCAACAGAAATAAATATTTCAAGGTATCCTGAGTTCAAACAAACAAGTATTGCAAAAAATTGGTGGGTATGTGAACATTTTAAATAAATAACGAAAAGTTCTACTGAATTGAAATTACGTATTTATGATAAGTATCCACTTGGTGTGCTACAGCAACATTTTCGTTGACTTTTAATTGTTATAGTTAATAATTTCTTCATTTATACGAAAAATATACGAAAAGTTTTTTTTTTTTTTCAGCTCGACGATCTGAACATATCTGTAGCACATGTGCATAGTGTGTCTAGTGTATCTAGTGTAAACTTCATAGTTTCGGAAAAACGCCTTTAAAAGTTTGTATTTTACAGGTACTAGTTAAATTTTCGAGTTTTGACCCATAATTTACAGAGGAATCTTTTTAATTGTCGCATAACTTTGCCCAATAGACACAAAGAGAGAAAAATTAACTTTCTGGTAATATCCATAAAAATTCACAAAATTAGACTTCACTCACTATACACTGGTGCCAGAAATATATAGTATTAAGAATTTTCAAATTTTATGTTAAGTTTCCATATTTAAAATTAAAGTTTTATTCTTAAGGTTTTATTCTTCAGGTTTATTACTTTTTTTTTTTATTTCTTAATGATATTTATAACTTTATTTAAGAAATACATTTATTATATTTGAAAATATGGATTATATCCATATGTTTAAATTTAATAAATTTGACGTGAAAACGCTTGTTGAGAAAGGCTTGTTTCTAATGAAAACAGAGTGATAGATGAAAGGTGTGTGGTGTTTCAAAACAGATTTTTTAGAACAGGGGAACACTTTATATAGATCTTTTATTATAATCGAGAAAGATTTTTAAAATACAAAGATTAGATTATTATTTACAATAGCCTGTCACTTGCAGATAAGAAAATTGATCAGTTATGTACAGAATAATAAATGGTAAAGTTTTAAGTTTTTACATGTTTAAGAAGAATTTTTTTTAAATTTGTCTATTTAGAAATATAATAATCTGTCACATAGACAATAATTATTGTGATATATGAACACATTTACACCATATATACAGAAAATATAAAATTAACAAAAGTAAAATAATAATAAAAAAACCAAGTACCATAAAAAATAAAATAACCTAAAGATAAGTAAATTAAAAACATAAAAACACAGTCACACCTATATACAATCAGGCAAGGAACTCCAAGCCAAGCTACTCCCTCCAACTATATAAGGAAAAGCATGGCTCCAAGAGATCCCCGCGTTACTCTCTCAACCGCATTACAGTTGACCTCTGACTTTCATGGAGTGCGGTTGTACTGTGGAGTTATTCGGACTGTTTTCATGTATTTTGTCTTTTTTTTTTAAATGTAATTAATGAAACCCGGCGAAGAATTAAGTGATTCGCCCGGTGTTTCCCTCACTACTAAAACGAACGTAGACCAACATACGGACGAATCCTGTTCTAAGAAGAGAGTTCATGAAGCTATTGATTCACCTCAATCCCGATCACCAGTTAAAAAAATGGGCAAGTACTACCAGGAAATCGCTCCAATTAAAGTAAGCAATAGCTTTAATCATCTTACTGAAATTGACCTTTCATCCGATAAGCACACTACAGCAAGTACTAGTTATAAAAATAACCCAAATGTTCAATCCAATGATATTAGAATACCACCGATATTTTTACACAATGCTAACAATTACAGACTTCTATTAAATGACCTAAATGCATTATGTATCGAACCATTTAATACGCAACTGGACGGTAACAACACAAAAATAATGCTATCAACCATTGAAGGCTACAGAACTATGACTAAATATTACGATGAAGAAAAAATTGAATATCACACATTTTCCTCAGATAAAAATAAATATTTAAACATTGTCATAAGGAAGGTCCCTTATAGCATAACCGAAGATGAATTAAAGGCCGAGTTAAATTCCAAACAGTTCGAAGTTGTTTACGTTTCCAGAATATTGAATAAAGATAAGAAACCTACTCCTCTCTGCTCAGTGTCTATTATAAACAATGAAACGGCTAATGACATTTTCAATCTTAACGATTTATTTTCTGCTTTAATTACAGTCGAACCTAAACACAAGAAAAATGATATCCCCATGTGTACCAACTGTCAGAGGTACGGCCACACAAAAAATTATTGTCATTTAGAGCCCCGGTGCGTTAAATGCAAAGCAAAACACCACTTCTCTAAATGCCCGTTAAAATTCACAGATAAGCCATTTTGTGTAAACTGTAAATTGGCCCATGCAGCTACCTACAAGGGTTGCGTCTATTATCAAAATATAAAAAATAGAGTAAATTCACCTCTAGAGCCAACTAGTCAAAAAATTGAGAATATTTCTTCTAGACCTGCCTCCAGAATTACTTCAAAACAGTCATTCGCAGACACCATTAGACCGATAACAAAACAATCGGAACGAAAACCTCAGCCCACAGTTAATCAAAACATTGAAATAAACGGCGATAATTTACTGTCAACAATAACTAAAATTATTATCGATGCTATCAAACCGTATTTACCACAAATTATGACACACCTATCTTCGCTCGTAGCTTCTTTATTTACTAATGGACCCTAAAGTAAACACTATCTTATCTGTTACTAACTCGTTCGAGACTAACTGCGCATTATTCCAGATCACGTATTATTTCATTTATTTCCAAATATTAATTTTTTATATATGACTGCAGAACTAAAAAAATTAAAAATTTTAAACTGGAATGCGCATGGCATATCATCTCAAAGAAATGAATTTAAAATTTTTCTTGAATCAAATTTCATCGACATAGCCTGCATAACCGAGACACATCTATCTCAAAACATCACATTTAGAATCCCAGGTTACAAAATCTTACTAAAGGATCGAGAATGTTCGACTACTTCCGGCGGTGTAGCCTTAATAATTAAGAATAATATTAGCTTCACTGAAAACATTATTGATAATATTTTAAATATCGAAGTCATATCAGTTCGTTTACATTCATTTCCCTCTACAGTCGTTACGGCAGTTTATAAACCTCCAAACAAAAAACTACTCCAAGATGAAATTTTAAAACTCTTGCCATCAGGAGACCATTCTTTAGTTCTAGGTGACATGAACAGTAAAAACATCTACTGGGGCTGTCGTCAATCAAATTCTAGCGGAAATATTTTGCTAGAAATTTGTTCTAGGCACAATATTCAAATCCATACGCCAAATGAACCTACTTTTTATAGACCATGCTGTAATCATGCATATTTTGGATATTGCACTCACTAAAAATTGTAGGCTTCCTCTCTCATCTCACGTTATCACAGCCTTAAATTCGGACCACATCCCTGTATTAATTAATTTTTCAACTGAGCTAAATGTAGTGCCTAAGCGAAAATCACTCATTAATGGAACGATCGACTGGGAATTATACAAAATCTTAGTAGCTGAGAAAATAAATCTGAAAAATAATTTTTCTACTGCCCTTGAAACCGAAGAAAATATAAATAAACTAAATGAGTCTATCTCGAATAGTCTACAGGGAACAACCGTACGACCTTTCCAGTTAGTGAGGAAAAATTTTTCAAGGAGTTGCCCAAAATCAATTTTGTTAAAAATTAAAGAAAAGAGCCATGCAAGGAGACAGTGGAAGCGCAACAGAGATCCTACTTACAAAAAGACATGGAACCACCTCAAACACGTAATTAAAAAAGAACTGGATGAATGGGTGTATTCTAAATACCAAAATTACGTAAAAGATTTAGACCCAAAGGACCAATCTCTGTGGAAGGCTACTCGGCGTGTACTAAGCAAATTTGAGAAAATTCCTAGTCTGGAAGAGAATGGAGGATACATCATCAGTGACGCAGAAAAAGCTGAAGCATTTGCAGATTACTTTGAGAAAACGTTCTCAAACCCAGAATGCGAAAGAAGTCCGCATTCACCAAATGTTGATGTTGAATATTATTTAAAATTGCCCCTAACAACTGTACAGCTTCCGATTAAATTCACAACCCCTAAAGAAATTCAAGAACTAATTAGGAGTCTCAAAGTAAAAAAAAGTCCAGGACATGACCTTATACCAGTTATTGCTTTAAAAAATTTTCCTAGAAAAGCTCTCGTTTACATTACGTCTATATTTAATAGCTGTCTACCCACTGGATATTTTCCCGAAACGTGGAAGAAAGCTGAACTCGTAGTAATTCATAAGCATGGTAAAAACGCTAAACAAGTCAGTAGCTATAGACCGATAAGTTTATTACCCATAGTTGGAAAATTACTAGAGTCAGTCATAAAAAGACATCTTGCATCCTTTTTACAATGTAATAGCATTATTCCTGATTTTCAATTTGGTTTTCAGTATAGTCATTCCACTTCACACCAACTGGCAAGATTATCAGAATTCATAGTAAATGGATTTGAAATTAAAAAACATACTCTTGTCACGTTTTTAGACTTTCAACAAGCGTTTGATAAGGTTTGGCATTGTGGTCTATTGTACAAGCTAAAGAAAGTGGACACGCCCAAATATTTATATGACGTTCTGAGCTCATTCCTCAACGGCAGAACATTTACAGTTAGAATAAATAATATAAATTCAACCTTAAGACAAATCCATGCCGGCACCCCACAAGGTTCTGTTCTTTCTCCCATACTTTTTAACTTTTATGTTCACGACATTATCCAATCCACAAACACCTCCATAGCTATGTTTGCCAACGATACAGCTGTCTTTTACCAACACAATGATATATTAATAGCCAGAAATACACTGCAGTCTTACCTAGTAAATCTAGAACAATATTTAAAAAAATGGATGATTTGTCTCAACACCGAAAAATGTACAGCAAAAATTTTTACTCTTAGACGTCCCTCAGACCCACCTGAACTGATTCTCAAAAATAAAGAACTAAAATGGAACCCAGCTAGTGAAGCAGTAAAATACCTCGGAGTTTATCTGGACCGACTTCTTACGTGGAATTACCATATAAATAATAAACTGACCCAAACATACGCAAGGTTAGCAATGTTATATCCCATAGTAAATAGAAAATCTAGTTTAAAACCAGAGACAACTGTTCTTATTCATAAAACCATACTAAGACCCTTGCTAATGTACGGATGTGAAGTCTGGGGAGCAGCTTCAGCTACGAAAAGAAAAAAACTTCAATCCTTTCAAAACAAGGTATTAAGAATTGCAGTAGATGCCCCCTGGTTCATAAGAAACGCTCAACTACATCGAGAACTAAAATTGAAAACAATAGATGAATTTATCAAAAAACGATTTAAAAAATTCCATACGCAGCTACCAGCAGTTAAAGGTGCAGTGGCCTACAACTTAGGAAACCCAACCTCATCTCGAAGACTGAAGCCCAGACTGATCCAAGACATCATGTTATGAACAATTAATAATTTTCTCTTTATTAATTGTAATTATTCAATAATTATAATGTATAAATAGTTAGGGGTGTCTTTTGCAAAGACTATACCCCACCAGAACAAATTGTTAAAAATCATCAAATTGTTACAACAACCATGTAAGGCCCACCAGGCCGATCTGGTAATAAATAAATTAAAAAAAAAACCGCATTACTGGTGCTAAAACCAGTGGAGTTTGAGCGAGAGCATTTTAGGCACATACACTCATATCTTGAGTGGAGAATCTAACCATTGCCAGAACTTCAAGATAAATACTACAAAAGATGTCTGGGCCACTGCCGCTTCAATATTCGAGGAGGATTACAGGGATGAGTGGAACTAGATAGAGATTGTGCGAGGGGATTTAGGAGGTTTTGATGGAATTTAGAAAAAAATTTCAGGGATAAGGTCGAAGACAAATGGGGTATTATGGTCATGATGTAGGATTTTGTTGGTTACATAGAACGGAGCATCGACTATTGTTCGGAGGACTTTTTACTGAAAGAATCAGATGCGTTTGAAGTTAGAAAATTTTGCTGTCGCCCAAAGTTCAAGTCCAAATAGGTTTCAGGATTGTCTTGTAGATCAGTAATTTGTCGTCAATTGAATGTTGAAATTTTCTAGTCAGTAGTCCGTATAACTGGCCGTATTGTCGGTGAAGTTCTTGTAATTTAAGTCTAGGATGTGGGTCCCATGTTAGTCTTCGGTCTATAAGAAAGCCAAGATACCATACTGTGTCTGAAAAAAGAAGCTGGATGGAATTAAAGTAGATTGATGGACAGGATCTGCACCGGAGTGTGAAGGTAATGTGTTTGCATTTGGACTCGTTTACTTTGATCCGGCATTTATTGCACCGGTGTTCAATAAGGAAGAGGTGTCTTTGCAGGTTTAAAGATGCTATTTCAGGATCTGAGTTGGATAGTAGGATGGCGGTGTCATCAGCAGATGTTGCCAGGAAGGTGTCCGGATAGACAGGGATATCAGCAGTAAAAATGGATATAAAGGACTGTACCCAAGACGCTAACTTACTAAGGAATACCGGCTTCAACAGGGTAGGAATTGGAAAATTCTTTACCATAGCGAACTCGGAAGATGTTATCAGAGAGGTAGGAGGGGAGGATTAGGTACAAGGTGGATGGGTGGATGGGTTTTCAGCTTGGAAAGAAGCCCAGCGTACCATACCCGGTCAAAAGCTTGAGCTATGTCCAGAAATGCACCCGAGCAATATTGCTTGCTTTACACTGCTGCGAAAATATGATAGACCACTTGGAGTCCTTGTTGGACTGTGGGGTGTTATAAACATAAACGAAATCCGAAGTGATGGGGATTTAGGGATTCTATAAAGGATAGGATTCGTTTCAGGGGGATCTTTTCAAAGATTTTTGAGAGGATTGGGAGTAGGCTAATTGGTCTGTATGACGTAGAGGTGTTAGGAAGTTTGCCTGGTTTCGGAAACAGGACAATAGTGGAATGTTTTCACAAAAGAGGAAAGTGGGTGGTTCTTAGGGATGGTATTATATAGATAAGTGAGAAATATAACAGTTTTAGGAGGAAGTTGTCGAAGAATTTGAGAGGTAAGGAGGTCGTATCCAGGAGATTTGAGGAGAGGAAATTTTTGTAAGTGATGTTTGACATCAGAAGGATTAACTGCTTTAGGGGGTAAGGAATGTGGAATGGGTGATGTAAGAAATTCTTCTACTGTTGTGTGGGGTTGGATTCTGGATGAGAGGTGAATGTTCGGGAGAGGTAGCTGGCAAATTCCTCAGCTTTGTCTTTATTAGACGCAGCCCAGGAGCCATCGCATCTGTGGTGGGGATGGGGAATATGGGATTTTAGGATTCTGTTGGTGAGAATCCATACAGAATTGTCATGAACAGAGAGGGAAGTAAGGTAGGAGTTGAAGCACTGGGATTTGAAATTGGCCAATTCATGCTTTAATCGTTTACTGTAATAATTATAAAAGCGGCGATCGGTGGGGTATCTTGAACGTTAGCATTATATTCTGGCACGCCGTTTGATGTGAATTAGGTCTCGCAGGTATTGAGCTAAATTATTTTTCTTAGGAATTTTTGAGGAGAGATTTGGGGAGAAAGCAGTCCAGGCTGCTTGCTGAATAGTGATGTTAAAGGAATGCATTATCCAGGTCAAATTAGTTAAATACACATTGAATAGTTTAGCGTAAAAACCAGACAAATCTAGGTTAAACCGGTAGAACTACTAAAATCAAGATAAACACCGTGAGTCAAGAAACCTTTGTTTTATCTGTTCCCGCAGTATGTTTCTAGGTGTTGTACTCAGTGTAGTAAACATGCCTTATTTTTCCATTCTTTCTCAATAAGTGTATTTAATTTCTATCGTTGTTGTTTATTTCGTTGCCATCGTTGATATATCATTGTTTATTCTCCCAGGGGATGCCATCGGATTACTTTTGTCATATTTGTGGAAAGTATATTGTAAGTAAGCGATTAAGATATGTGCTTGAATTAAAAACAAAATTGCTTTAGATATGCGGTGTCAATACAGGGCTTGATTCGTGTTTTTAAACTAATATAAAATAAAGAGGTATATATTTTACCCATATATTTATACTAATATAAGGAGGTTCATTCAGTTTCAATTAAGACAATAGCTTAAGTATGTAGAAATGCTCCTTTTTGCTCAGATTACTGGATTCAATCGCTTTTGATATAAAACAATTTCGTAGACTCCGTTATTTAAAGAAAATTAAATCCTGTTTCGAAATCATCTAAATATTCATCTTTCTACAAACATCGCATATATTAACTTCTCGAACTGTAGAGTTCAAACGTTTTCTAAAAGGTGCTAGGCAGTCAGAGATGTCTTGGTATAGCCAGTTTTTGTCAAGAAAAAAGTTATTAACTGAATAAGGTTACATAACGCAGTGTTACGTGACTTGCATCCGTAACAAAAGTTGAGTAATAACATCACAGCGATAGAAACGGTGCTGTAAATTTGCTAGCTTGGATGAGGAACAAATAGGAAGGTGCATATCTGAGAAGTTGAGGTCCGATTCATAGTTCAAGAACTATTAAATATTTGAAGATAAATTACATTGTCAATTTTTAACGGATTTCTGTGTATGGAGTCTTGTAGTCAACAATTTTATGTAGCGGTACCATCACACCTCTAAGTAATTTAAACATTATTACTCATTTTGTAGAATCGTGATAAACCAAGAAAATGATATGTGTTATCTTATATACAATTATGGGCTATTTGCCTACTCATATCTGTCCTGGCAACTGAATATAATCTACTTACTGCAAAATTTTGTAACCACACAAAAGGTGAGCGTACTCACGCTATTTGTATTGAACAGCATTATAAACATATAATAACTCTACAAAAATTACTTTTCCTTGTCCCAAGCTATTTCATTGCCTTTCATTTAAATTATAAGTAATATTTTTTTTTTTAAAAGTATACCCATCAGACTATGTAAAATATTTTTTTTAGTCAGATCTTCATAAATGCACTATTATCACATGATAATGTTGAGCAAAGTTAAATGACCGAGAAGCTTAGGTAATAATAGGTCTCAAAACTCTCCAGTAAAACAAAGGCTAAGGCGCTCCAATAGAAAAACACCACCATCAACACCTGATAGACCAACCGAAATTAATAATGATCCGCAACCTGGTTATTCGACCCAAACAACAGATGAATCTCCATTTTTCACCCCCGACCCATACCAGCCAAATCTTCAGAAGAGACAATGGAAGCAGCACAAACTCCCAGAGAGAAATTTTCTATTATTCTGACAGTACCTTAATAAAATAATTGAGAACGATAAATATGTATGCCACAGAAGAACCAAAGACACCAAATTAATGCCGGGTTTTCCGCAATCATATAAAAAAATTGTCAAATAATTATCAGAGTCAAAGGCTGAATTTCGCAAGTACCAGCTATAAGAAGAGAGCACTAACAGTAGTCATAAGAGACCTCCACCCAATGAAATCAAAGAAGAATTGATGGCTTTATGTTTCAATGTCCGCCGAATCGTTAACATCTATAAATTAAGTAAAGAGCAGCCAGGTACAAGTTACAAAATAGCGTTACCACTTTTTTTTTGTAGACCTGGAAGGCACTCCAGTGGTCGAAAACATTTATTATCTAACACGTATGTACTATACCAGTATAGTGGTTGAAAAACCAAACACAAAAAGTGAAATTATACAATGCCATAATTGTCAATCTTACATCCACACTAGAAGCTTCCTCAGCAGCTTACCTCGATGTGTGAAGTGCGGACAGCAACTCAGATCTGAGTAATGTAACAGATCTGAGCAACACAGTCCCAGTCAACTGGAACCTTTTCCGCCAAACAATAATAGATGCAATAGGCCTCAGAGTATCCATAAAAACTTCTCATGACGTAGATAAAACAGTGAGTTCCTTCACCATTTGGATCCAACAAGCAGTCTGGACTAATTCCTCACCACTCCTTTCCAAAGAAACGCTTAAAAATAATCCTTTACCCTAACACCTTACTGACCTTATTGAAATCCAAGCACCAATCCAGGACCCTCTGGCAAAGAACCAGGCATCCTGATGATCAGAAATTATACAATTATTATTCCAAACAGGTTAAAAAAGAACTGGCTTCCTTTAGATCCCAATCCTACAATCCCTAGCTTTCTACCCTCTCCACCGAGGACAACTCCCTCTGGGAATTGACCAAAAATGTCCATAAATACCACTCTATTTCCGATCCCATCCGATGCGATGATGGAACCAGGGCTTCGTCAGATGAGACTAGAGCTGAATTATTTGCCAAACACCTATCCAGCACATTCACTCCCTACCCTGAACTCCATCCCACCCACACTGCTAAAGTTAAAAAATTCCTTTCTTCTCCGATTCCTCTCTCCTTGCTTTCTAATGAAGTCAACCCCTCAGAGGTCGAATTCCTTATAAACAACCTAAAACCTCGAAAATCCCCTGGACACGATCTCCTTACTTCCCAGGTCCTTAGACAACTTTCCCAATAAGCAATCATATCCCTCACATACCTATACAACTGTTTACTCCGTACAACTCATTTTCGTATGATATGGGAACACTCCATCCACAATCCAAGCACACTCCATCCACCATGGAAAACAATCCAAACATTCGTCAGTAGTTTGTCAAGATGTGTTTCATGTCATTATATCCATGTACGAATTTACAAGATTTATTTTTTTTTCTTATACCGCTGTAAATATCATAATAAATAATTAAAAAAAAACAATTATGAAGGAAGGAATTTTTTATTTATATGTTTTTTTGTTAAAATCACAATCTTACCTCCTTTGGAGTGGCTTTATATTCTATTTAAAAAGTATAATAAAGTTTCTATTATTATTTTTATTTATGCGATTTTTCGCAACACTAAAAATCCCATAAATAAAAACCCCTTCACCCACCCTCTGCACTATTTCCTCTCTCCATTTTGAGGTCTTCCTCTTCTTCTCTTGAGATTCATTCTGTGACAATTTTCGACCAATTACTTGAGTCCAATCTAGCTACTACTACTACTGGAGTTTCTAAAACAATCTCGGTTGCCAGACTCGATCAAACGCCTATTCGACGTCGAGAAAGGCTCCAGTGCAATACTTTCCGCGCTCCAATGCAGAGGAGACAACGTCTACCAAACGAAGGCATTGCTCGATAGTGGAATGGGATGTGCGGAATCCAAATTGGTGATCAGGGATTATGTGGTTAGGATCTAGGGTGGGATACAGGCGTTTTAAGATGAGCTTTTCCAGGGTTTTCTCGATGATGGGTAAAAGAGAGATAGGACGATAAGAGATAAGAGGATGGCTATTCTGGTGGCTTTTTGCCTTTTATGAATAACAATTAAGGTAGAATAGTCACTAAAACTTGACAATTTTAGGTACCATATGTAAAGAATTGGTATAACCAATATCCTTTGGAATTTAACACTCAATTTTTCATTCAGGCTTAGTTAGATTTTTTATATCTGACTACAATAAAATTACAATAATATCTCTATAATAATAAGCTAATAGGTAACTGCAAGACTGTCGCGAGACTTGCGCAAGACTATGACCAAGACTGAGTGTGCAAGACCAAGACTTATCTTACACACTTGTAAGTACACTCGTCTTAGTAACAAAGTAAAAGTAAATAAATTATATTTTTTAAATTTACATTAAATAATTTATATTTATTAAATGGTTTATGTTTATTAAATAATTTATTTTTATTAAATTTACATTAAATACTTTATATTTATTAAATTTACATTAAATAGTTTATATTTATTAAATAATTTATTCTTATTGAATTTACATGAAATAATTTAAATTTACATTTACTTAAAGTTTTGTTTTTTTTCAAATAAGAATACTAAGAATAAAATAAATAAAAATAGTTCCATGGTTGCTGACTTAGAATTGAATTTCTGGTTTCCCCAATGAAAGTTAATTTTCACTCAGTATTTGTTTAATTTTTTAATAATTATATAAATTTTTTTGTGAAATTTGCCAATGAGAGAGTTAGGTGAATAAAATGGAAAGTTTATCGGAATATATTTTGAAAGAAGTTAAATATAAAAAAATATTGTTCTTTGATTTTATTATTTATTTCCGCGTGATGTAAGTGATTAATATGGTTCATTCAACTTGTCCAACTTCAATTCTATATCCCAAACCATTCTAGTTAATAGTTTGTTGCAGTAATTACATTTTAAATTGAAATAACAAAGAGAGACTACTAAAATATTAGTTTCACTCGGACCCAATATGGCCGCCATATCGGTATGACCGCACTGTATTATTAACCCACTGTAGCAGAGATGGAGCAGGCCTGTTAAGGCGACAAAAGATATACATATTCTTTTATACCAACAGAAAATAACAAACAATTGTATTCCATGGAACAGTAAAAAAAAAATTAAACTATAACGTCCTAATATTACAACGTCAAAACTCCAACCGAGCTGAAAAGGTGTTAGTTAGTTGTTTATTAAAATGCTTTATTAACGTTAACTTTGGATTATTTATGTACTTTACTTAATACTAATCAACAACTTAACTAATGGTATTAACACATTTCATGACATAATTTCTATCTTCGTTTTGGAATCTAGTTTGGCTAGTTTCGCAATCCCCACTGTACGCCGCAGAGCCGATGAGAAGGCCGATCGCCGATATAGAAGGACAAAAACAACTTTCAAAATATGAGAAACTACCAGTATTCTTGAGGATCCGAAGGAACAGGGAGACCGAATATTGTTTCATTCTTGCTTCGAAAAACTAATGAGGGGAAATTAAAGGATATAGGATGAGTAAGGGTACCCAGAAGAGGCCTGCATGGCCCAAGTTACGTTAACAAAATTTTGAGGTTTTATTTTTACGGGGTTATGGATTTTTGAAGAGTGAAAATATTTTCAGACTGTGCAGGCAAGAAAAAGAAAAAAAAAATAAGGTAATAAAAGGGAAATTCAAATTGCAATTAGGAAGTTATTATGAGTGACTTCAGCCAGAGAATGAGCTATCCATGAGATATCCATTCTCCTTTATAATGCGAATGGTGTTAGGAATTATGCAAAAGAACTAACTACATTATTACTTGAAAAGAACATTGACGTGGCACTAATTACTGAAACTCGACTAACCACTAAACAACACTTCAAAATACCACAATACCTGACATATCGTACTGACCACCCTGACGGAAAAGCACATCCTGGTACGGCTGTCATTGTACACCAATCCCTCTCCCATCGCCCACCCCCATTACCTATACATGATTCCCTACAGTCCACCGCTATCGGGGTAAAAACCTTCTCCTTTCCGGTTACCCATGCATCAGCGTATTGCCCCCCTAACCGATCAATATACAATGCCCAATTCAGTTCTCTCCTCGACTCCTCAGGTCATCACTTCATCTTGGATGGAGACTTAAATGCCAAGCACCAACAATGGGGTTCCAGAACCACAGATTCTCTTGGCCGAATTCTGCTTTCTGCACACAATTCCCATCGTTTTTACCTCCTTTTCCTTAACTCTCCAAGCTACTGCCCCACAAATCCTAACCGTAATCCTGATATCCTTGATTTCTTTATCACAGCGGCTTATGTCTGTACTTGGCATATCGTAATGACCATCCTGACGGTATGGCACATGCCGGTACTGCTGTCCTTGTACACCAATCCCTTTCTCATCACCTACCTAAGATTTCCTACAATCCATCACTATAGTAATCAAAATCTTCTCCTTTCCGGTCATTCTTGCATCAGCGAACTGTCCTTCTAACCGATCTACATCCAATACCCAGTTCAGTTCTCTCCTCGACTCCTTAGGACATCACTTCATCTTGGGTGCACACTTAAATGCTAAGCACCAAAAATAGGATTCAATAACCACGAATTATCGTGGCCGAACATTGCTGCCTGCACTCAATCCTCAACGTTTTCTCCTCCTTTCTCTCAGCTCTTCTACTGGCCCACAGATCTTGTTCTGATATCCTTGATTTCTTCATCCACAGTGGCCTAGATCCCCTCCATTGTTTAATTACACACCTAAACAAACTTTCCTCTGACCATAGTCCACTAATTCTCAATGTTTCACTAGAATCCGTCCCCAAACCTTCTCCACCGTCACTCATTAGAGGCCCCCTTAACTGGAACCTTTTCCGCAAAATTCTCTCTGACAAAATAGACCTCAACATAATCCTGAAAACTTCCGATGATCTTGACTATGGCGTAAATTCATTAACTACTTCAGTTCAACAAGCTGCTTGGAGTGACTCCTCTCCAAGAAAACCGTCGATAATTCCTAAGAATAACAATATACCAGATCACCTTGACCTAATCCGTATGAAACGACGCACCAAATCACTGTGGCAGTGTACCAGACATCTCGCTGATCGCCGTTCCTATAATTACTATTATAGGTCCGAATCATTGGAAACTCCTACCCACCCTCCCTCTCTTCGAGTGACAATTCCCTTAACAAAAATACTTAAAAAATACTAAAATATCACCAGATTTCCCAACCTCTCCAGTAAGATGACGGCTCCTGGGCAGCATCTGACGAAGATAAACCCGAGGAATTCGCAGCCACCTTTTTAATATATTTATTCACCTCCCGGAATCCCATCCCACCCACACCAAAACTGTAGAGCAATTCCTAACATTACCCATTCCAATTACCCTGCCTCCCTAAGCAATCCACTCATGTTCTCCTGTTATGGAACATCTTTTTCGCAAAAACAAACAAACCTCCCAACAATTTGATATCCTGTAGACCAATCAACCTACTCCCAATTCTTTCAAAAATCTTTGAAAAGATCCTTTTGAAACGAATCCTACTACTATAGAATCCTTAAATCTTCCTTCCCATCAGTTTGGTTTCCGCTCACAACTTTC
Source organism: Nezara viridula (assembly GCA_928085145.1). NCBI lineage: Eukaryota > Metazoa > Arthropoda > Insecta > Hemiptera > Pentatomidae > Nezara > Nezara viridula. The sequence goes on along the minus strand of OV725078.1, from coordinate 13,436,448 downwards.
TACTGTTCAACAAGGACTCCAAGTTGTTGATCATATTTCATCAGGAATACTGTTCGGGTGCATTTCTGGACATATCACAGGCATTTGACGGGGTATGGCACGCCGGATCGCTCTTCAAGCTTAAAATCCATTTACCTCAGTCCTTGTACCTCTGTAACCGCTCCTTTCAAGTTCGCTGTGGAACAGAATTATCCAATATCTATCTAAGTAAAAGCTGGTGTTCCCCAAGGCAGCTTCTCAGGTCCTATACTTCCTCTTTACCGCTGATATTCTTATTCATCCCGATACCTTCCTTTCAACATTCGCCTATGACACCGCAATCTTATCATCCGACTCTGATCCCAAAATATTATCCTTAAATCTGCAAAGGCACCTCTCCTTGATTGAGCACTGATGCATTAACTGGTGCATTAAAGTGAATGAATCCAAATGCCAACATATTACCTTTACACTCCGACGAAATTTCTATCCACCAGTACACATTAACTCCATTCAGCTTCCTTTGTCAGACACAGTCCAGTATTTGGTTTTCTTTTAGACCGAAGATTAACATGGAATCTACATACTAAACTTCAAAGACAAGAACTCAACCGACGATACGGCCAACTATACAGACTACTAAACAGAAAATCTAAACTTTCTATTGAAAACAAATTATTTATCTACAAGACAATCCTGAAACCTATTTATTTTTATTACCTAGTTATTTTCATTACTTTTCTTATTAGGTTTATTTGTTTGGTTTAGTTTATTTTAATGTATGCACATTTACTTTTACTATTATTATTTGTCTGCATTATTCATTTTTATTTATTTTGAAGGTGCTCTTTGAACACTATTATAGATGTTCTTAATTGTGGCAGATTGTTATATCTCTCAATAAATATGTTTAAAAAAAATATTGGAAATGAATTATTTTATATCTGTAAAAGTTATCTCGCAAATTTTAATTTTAGTATTTAGGTTTATATAAGTTAAGCGTCGTCGGACTTAAGAAATAAAAAAAAAAAGAAGGAAAAGGGAAGAGATGTAACATACACGACTTCTGAATATACACTGCTTTATTCGTTCCATAAGCCTCCTTATATACACTTAGCCTGTTTATTAACATTACCAGATAGTATTAAGGCTGATACCGCCAGTCTCCGGTCTTTATCTCCCCCCCCACCAGTTTACGAACAGGATTTTCGGAAACTTAAATATTCCTAGATCGGAGCCCACGGTGACCAGCCTTAACACTTTACAATTGGTTTTACAGTATATCCTTAAAAGAAAATAAAACACTTCCACTCAACTGGAAAAATAATAAAAAAAAAATAATTAAAAACACTGAAACTAAACACCACACTTTAGAACTCCTACCACTTGAGAACTCCTAACAACAACAAAAAAAAAACACAATTTCCTCTATACATGAAATACTACAAAAAAAAAATTTTTTTTTTCACAATTTGTTTTGTTTTGACAGCCACAAAAAAACATATTTCTCTGTTTTATCTACAGCGGTGAGGGTACTACGAATCCGTAGGTCTATGTCCCGACTCTATCATTGGGAGCTTTAATTGTTCGATATGAACGGTTCTCCTCTTTCTGGGCTCATTCACGCTCTCAATAGTTAACAGGTTATGCTCCCTAATAGCAACCACTCTGAATGGACCCTCGTACCGTAGCAATTGTTTCCCTCTGTTGGTTCCCAATTTCCGGTAAACTATTGTTCCTATTTTTAGTTCCCCCATTTGGTCGCGTACCTGTACATTCTGCCTTTCCACCCGCTTCTGCTTTTCCCGCTTAATTCTCGCCGTTATCTTCCCCCATGTTTTCTCTACCTTTACCCTATTGCTGAGAATTTGATCCCCTAACGGTTCGGTAAGCGTAGTTTCCCCATAATCCCGCCTTGGCCTGCGCATCCCGAATAGAACTTCCACGGGTGAAAATCCCGTTACGGAGTGGATCGAGTGGTTATAGGCTGTTACCGCTTTCCTCATTGGCACATCCGGCTCCAACCCTTTTTCACCCTGATATACACGGACGTGGTCGCTTAATGTACTGTGCAGCCGTTCAATACCGCCTCTACCTTTAGGATGTCCTGGGGTGTTATAATGCCACGCAATTTCCAAGCGCTTCACCTCCTCCCTAATCGCGGCATTGTCGAACTCCCTACCACCGTCCGATGTAATCCTCTCGGGGACCCCATAGAACTGCACCCAGGTTTGTAGGGCTTCCGCAACTGCATTGGCTGACTTCTCCATCACTTGGTATGCCATCGCCACCTTGCTGAATATGTCGATTACCGTGACCCACTTAAACCCTTTCCAGGTAAACGTGTCAATCTGAAGGTCCTGTAGCGGCATATTCCCTGTAGGTGTCTCCTCCTGAACTCCTCTGGGGGGGTGTCGATCGTATTTTGTGCGCATGCATATCTCGCATTTCCCAATGACTTCCTGGATGGACCTCTTCATGCCCCACCAGAAATACTTCCGACGCAATGCCTGCAGCGTCTCATTAACGCCTCGGTGATTGGTTTTCCCCTGGTGATATGCTACTGTGATTGCTTGCTGCTGCTCTTCGTCCTGTACCGTCTCCACAGCATACTTGCACCGGATGAATGTCCTGTCCACACCTATTCGCTCGGACCTCCACATTCGCTTGATCTTATCCCATACCGTATTGTTTCCCACGTATAGGTAGTGCGTTTTACCCGCTTCCGAGGCATCCCTCAGTGCCGTACAGATTTGTTCTTCGCTGACCCCGGGTTGCGACCAAATGACGCGGATCCTACTTCTCCCGTACCTTCTGAAATCGATCTTCATGATTCCGGTTGTTCGTGTCTTCCAAATCACCTGACGGTGTTTGTCGTTCACGATCTCCTCTATTTCTTCCATCTCCGCTGCCCTTTCTTCCGCTGAGCTCTCCTCTTCTGGGGACTCTCCCCTGTCCTCAATACCTGCGGTGTCATTTGCCCCTTCGCCATCGGGAGTCCATTCCCTCAAGAATTGACGCACGTCCTGCGATGGTCCTCCCCTGTCCTCTTCAACCGCGTTGATCATGATGGCCTCGGAGCAGTCTGCCACCACGTTTTCCTTTCCCGGCTTATACACCACCTCTATGTTGTATTGGCTCAGGATCTCCTTCCATCTCGTGACCCTAGCTGAGGTTTCCTTGAGTTTTCCTACCCACTGGAGGGGTTTGTGGTCGGTATGGACTCGAAATTTTCTCCCGAATACGTATGGCCTGAAATGGTCGATAGCCCATACTATCGCGAGTAGCTCCCTCTCCAAAGCGCTGTACCTTGATTCCGCACCCGTAAGCCGACGGCTCGCGTATGCTATCGGTCGTTCACCCTCACTCCCCCCCTGGGACAAAACGGCCCCTAACGCGTATTCACTCGCATCGGTGGTTATATTAAAAAGCTTCTCGAAATCCGGGAACGCTAACACCGGCTCCGTCAGCAACCTATTCATACATTTTCGAATGTTATTCTCCATCTCTGGTGTCACCACAATCTTCGCGCCTTTCTTCAACAAATTGTTAATGGGTACCAAATACTCTGCCATCTCGGGTACGAATCTCCGGTAATAATTCAGCGTCCCGAGAAGCCTACGAATCCCCTTGACGTCCCGTGGTACCGCCATCCGCGTGATTGCCTCCACCTTTGCCGCATCCGGTCTGACCCCCTCGCTAGAGATAGTGTGGCCTAAAAAATTGATCCGCGTTTGTCCCAGCAGAGACTTCTCGCTTGACAATTTCAGCCCGAATTGCCGGAGCCTTTCGAATACTGCCCTCAGATGTCCCACGTGCTCGGTTTCCGTTCTGCTAAAAATCAGCAGGTCATCCATGTATACCTGGCATACCGAGTCATCGATGCCCCTCAAAAATTCGTCCATCAGACGCTGAAATGTTATGGGCGCATTCTTCAGACCAAACGGCATTCTGGTGAATTCATAATGCCCCCTTTCAAATGTGAACGCTGTTTTGTGTTGGTCTTCCGGGTGCATCCGTATTTGGTGGTATCCCGCCTTGAGGTCCAGCGTGCTAAAGACCACGGCCCCACTCAACCTATCGAGTATATCCTCGAATCTCGGGATCGGGTACTTCTCGTCTACCGTGTTATCGTTCAATTTACGATAGTCTACTACCACCCTGTATTTTTCCTTATTATCCCCCGGCGCTGCCTTCTTTTTCACCGCCCACAGGGGACTATTGAATGGTGAGGTGCTATCAACTATGATTCCCTGTTCTTTTAGACTATCTAGCTCCTCCCGAATATGCTGTCTCAACGCCTGCGGGTATCTTCTCTCTTTCACGTAAGTTACCCTCTCCTGTTTCAGTGGGATTTCGTGCACCGTCCTCCCTGTTACCCCTAATACCTCACCTTCCCTGAAGAAGATATCCCTAAACTCCTCTTGTAGCAACTTCCTCCAGTCCTCCACTCTGTCCACCGCTCCTATCCGCACCCTTCTTTCTCTCGCGACCCCTATACATCCGAACTTCCTCTTTCCTAACCTAACGCTCCAGACTCCTCTACGATTTCTAATGCTCGCCCCTACCTGACCTAACAAATCGCACCCTACTATGACTTGGTATTCCCGAGTCATGTTCTCCACCACATGCACCGTTAGCTCACCCTCTTTCCCTGTCCACCGATCAAGCCCAATTGTCGCCTCACCCTCTACACTACAGGGACCACCCAGAGTGATCAGCTGGCAGTCACATTTCTGTATCCGGAGTACCCTCTCGCTCCCGCACCCTTTTCCTAACGCCCTTCGAGTCATAATAGTGCTCGAGCTACCCGTGTCCACAAGACACTTTACTCCCCCGTCTACTTCGATAATTGGCAACCAGCATGGCTTACCTCGGATGTTGTTGCATATTGCTGTGCGGTCGCCTCTCTGCCGACACACTCCTCAGATGTCGTCCCGCTTCCTCCTTTCTGCCGCCGCTCGTCGCTGCTCACTCCGTTGGCTGCGCCTACCTCCTTCACCTCCGCTGCTGCCTGGTTCGTCCGTCTCCGTTCCCGACGCTCCTGACTCCTCGGTTGCCTCCTCCGAAGATCCGTCCCGCTGATGTACCCTGGCTCGTCTTTTCATCCTCTGCACATTCACCTCCATGGGTTCGTCCTGAGGTCTCTCCCTCCTGTGAAATATGTATGGGCACTGCCTTGCTATGTGCCCTTCCGTCCCGCACTCGAAGCATCTGGTGCGCGGACATTGCGCTACTAAATGTCCCGGCTTCCCACACCCGTGACATTTTCTCTCTTCCCTCCGGGGCCCATTCCTCGGCCTCGACGACTGTCCCGATCTTCTTTCCCTCGTCGGGGCTTTTTCTCCACTCGGCTGCCTTGTGTCCCTCTTCTTCCAACCTGTCGGGGCTGTCCATGGTCGTCTATCCGTCACTCGGGTCCAACCCGGTTCTTCCACATCCATCCGTGTCTCCTCCTCTCTGGCACTTAGGTCGATCATCTCCTGGGCGCATTCGAGGAACGATCGCTCTCTGGGCAGTCCGTCCCTCTTCCCCGTTTCTTTAGCCAGCTGGACTTTCAATATTGTCGACAGAAACTCCATCCTGGCTTCGACCTCTCCCACGCTCATTGTTTCCCGCATCTTCTCGGTTATGCGATTGTACTTCGCCACGAGTACTCCCGCATATTGCCCCCTTGACTGTCGTTGGGCCCGCCGCTCCCTAAACATTTGGAATATGTCCTCTTCCGGTGTCCACCTACCTCCTCCAAAAGCCTTCTTCAGCCGCTCCTTAATCACCGGCCACGGAGTCTCCTCGTCCGCTTGGATCTGGTTCAGGACGTTCCTCCTTACTCGGCACACAAGAGCTGCTTTTAGTTCTTCCGCGTCCCCTAGGTTCACCAGGTCCTCCGCCACCTTCACCTCGATTCTTGACATAAGACGATCTCCGCCTTTCAAGAAATGGTTGAGCTCGCCTACCTCGCCTCCGAATCGTTCTAGGTCCGCAATGGCCCTCCGTAAGTCCTGCGTGGTTGTTGCTCTTATTTTCATCCATTCCAAGGCATTGGCGTGTGCTTCTGCCAACGTGTCCCTTGGTAATGGAGGGATCTCCTGGATCTGAGGGATCTGTGCTACCTGAGGGACTTGAGGTATCTGAGGTACCTGAGGCGCGATCTGGGGTACCTGATTGATCTGTGGAATATCCTGAGGTTGAGGAATTTCCGGTACGCTTAGTACTCCCGGTCTAATCAATCCTTCTGTCGGCATTTCACCTTTTCCTTAAACACCAAAAAAAAAATATCTACTTAAAAAAAAATTACTTCCCTGACGTTGTCCCGGGTTTCGGCACCAGTTAAGCGTCGTCGGACTTAAGAAATAAAAAAAAAAGAAGGAAAAGGGAAAAGATGTAACATACACGACTTCTGAAATAACACTGCTTTATTCGTTCCATAAGCCTCCTTATATACACTTAGCCTGTTTATTTACATTACCAGATAGTATTAAGGCTGATACCGCCAGTCTCCGGTCTTTATCTTATATATATATATATATATATATATATATATATACTTATTTATTTATTTATTTATTTATTTATTTATTTATATTATATATATATATATATATTTATCCCTCTCTATTACCTATCATGAATCTGGATAAGAACACAACCTGTGAAGACTCGGAAGACAAGACACCCTTTTCAGAAATCAGCGGGATCGACTCCCAAAATTTGAAAAGACATTTCCTCCAAAAGAGTCTCCAAAACTCTGCTCCCGGATCGGGAAGCAACTCACCTAATAAAAAATAAAGAAATCGAATAAATCAAATAAGCAAGCAGAACAAGATCAATCTCCAGCTAAAACTAGGAACAAAGCTCATGCCACGCAACCAGAGCCAACTGCACCAAACACCTCAACCAGCAAGAATCCTATTCTCGATAACAACTTATCACACAAGACTCCTCAGCCTCAAGATTTTTCTGACCCTGAGCTATCACCTGCTTTTGTTTAAAAAATGTTAAGTTTGGATTCCGTAATAAATAAATATTAAGTAGTTTGCTTTATTTTAATTATTATTATTTTATTAATTTTTTTTGATTTTATAGTTTTAAATTAATTCATTTATCTCCATGCTTTTGACGATTTTACTCCCTTTCGCTGTTGTTGCGGAGTGGGAGCTTCGGAGTTGGGCATGGTTTCGAATCTTAAGTCGGTGGAATGATCTAAGATTTTATTCACTACGAAGACATTATTATAGACATCTCCGCCAGTTTTATTGGAATCAGATTGTTTTGCTTTGTCCATCTGTTTTGAGGTTAATCGGAGTTCATTGTGGGTTATTTGATATGTACTTACAGTACCATTTGATGAGTTAATCAGTGGTGAGTTTGTGAGAGTATAATTTGTGTTTTCAGTTTTATTTTCTTCTAAACTGGAAGGGATTACTTTTGAGGGAGAAGGTTGAGTTGAATTTGGAATCATACATAATTTGGTTTCTAGCTCAATGATTCTATTTACGAGAGATTCTATGATTGGTGTTAATTTTTTTATTCTTGTGTTTTGGGAGTTCTTTGAAGTAGGTAGGATTTGGGAATAGGTTCCTCTGGGGTCCGACACTGATAGAGTTACCGCTTCAACTTTTTTTTTTTGCTATTATATATGGAATCCATTCCGTAATTTTTTCTCTCTGTCCCTTTTAAAAATGTTGGGCAGGAGCGAGATCACTTTGGATGTGCCCCCAAGCAGTTGATACATTTAATATCACTGCTGTAATTATCCTCGTGTTTGGGGTCACTACATTTCCCAAAAATATTCTTTAAGCATTTCTTGGAAATGTGGTTGAAAGCGAAACATTTAAAACATTGGAGAGGGATAAGAATATATGGTATTACTTTAATATTAAGAAAATCTAGCTTTATGTGACCAGGAAATTCTGGAATTTCGAAAGTCAGAATCATAGATGGCGTGAGACTTTCTGTACTTTTCTTCCGGAAGATTCTTTTTACTTCTATGACTCCCGCTCATCTTAGTTCTTCTTTCAGTTCAACTTCTAAACAACCGTTTAGTTCTGGACACAACATTACTCCTTTAGTGTAGTTCAAATATTTGTGCGGAGATAATTTTACTGCATTGTTTTCATACCTCATAATATTGCTCAAATTAATGAAATCGTTTTCTGAGTTCACTTATAAAAGAATTTTTCCGTTTTTAGTACATTTTACATTTGCATAGTTTTTCATAAATATACATGCTTTGAAAGGTCTAAACTGCTTGAATGATTTACCATCCTCTAAGAAAAGATCTTTCCTGGTACTCTTTTGCCCATAGTTTTCTGTTTGATTTAAATTTTTTGAAGATATCATGTGGTTCTGGTCCACAATTATTTGTCATTTTGTCTATAAAAGTTTTAACTAAAATAGATAACAATAACATTTAATAAACCGATAAGGAAAAGTTAATAACCTGATCACCAGTTTCGGGTTGTACGAAAGGGCCAACTCAAGAATCAACAATAAGCCTATTGTAGGCACAGAGCAAAGCGCTAAACCGCGATGTGTACACAGCGAAGGCTGGAAATAAACTCTCTTTGGATTATTTATCTCTCATAAAACGTACGGTAATTTATCTGAGTCTTCCAAATTTTTATAGGCTATTATGCCTAAAACAGATTTTCCTATCAGACCGTATTTCCTATCAAGCATAAGGTTCCTATCAAGGAACTTCACTAGGCACCTTTATCGCATGAGAAAATCATTAAAACAGTTAATAATGATACAAATAGCTTTTTTTTTAATGGTTTCAAGTTTTAATATTAAAATAAATAAGACATTTCTCACTATTACGTTTTAAATTAATCGATTAATTAAATATATCTTATATAACATTCATCGCTATGTTTCTCAAAAATACTTATATTACCTTCGAGTGAGTGGCTCATTGAAAATAAATGAAACGCAAACAAGATACTTGCTACAGTGGTAAAGCAAACAATAAACATGCGAGAATTGACGAACCTTAACAATTATTGTTTGTTTTTCATCAAATGTACACGTTTTCCTTACAAATAGAAAGATACACAGGCATATGATCACGGTGGTTTGAATAATAATTTTACATCATATTACTGGCTTTTTTTTTTCTTCCTTTTTTTATATTCCGTTGTCAGTCTTCCATTTTCTCGACTTATTTTCATATCTGAAAATCTTAGTGAGTTATTATTCTCATTTTCTATTGTAGAATTTATTTTTTGATGGTAATTATTTAAGTTGTTAAATAGCAGATCTATTTTTTCTTTTTCCATAATAAAAAAAAATGTCATCTACATATTTAAAACATACTTTTAGATTAATGTTTTGGTTATCTATTATATCTGATAGAAGTTTATTTATATAAACTTGTTTATAATGTTTTTTTTTTATAATATTACACCCATTTTCATTACTCAAATCTGTTTGTACTTTATTGCATTAAATGTAAAATAGACATTTACTTAACATAATTTTATACCATCTATTTGCATTTTCTTATTTTTATCTCAGTATAAGGTTTTGTATTATCCAATTTTTATCTTATATTTTAATTACTTGTTTTATTTGTACATTTCTATATAACGGGACTAGTTCAAAACTAACCATGACTTAAAGAAGTAAAGACCGAACTCATATTCTTTACTTGTATAATGTTTTTTGCGTCAAACGGATTACTTCCATTCATAAAATCTAAACGTGGTATTATATATCTATAGATTGGGCTCCAAATTCCATTTAAAATACGCTTGAACATAATTCCGTCTTTGTGAAGATTTATTAATCCAAATAACCTAAGTGTTACTGGTTGTTTTTCTATTAGCTTTTTCTTTGTTTCTGAGCTTAAGTAATTTGTTTATGTAAACTTCAGTTTTCCAAGCTATTTCTTTTAACGGATCGTTTCTGAGTTTTCTATAATATTATATTTTTTGTTTTTTGTCTGTATTTTTAATGAATAGAAATGTTTTATTTTTAGAGTTAAGAGTTTGTTTCGTATTGTAATTTTTTTGATATATTATAAGGTTTTTTAATTTTTATTTTATAATTTTCATTTATTTTTAAGACTAATATTCATGGTCTTAAAATCTTAGTTAAAAAACGATAATTCTTTCTTGTTCATAATCAAACCTCTGTACCGATGCAGGGTGGGCAAAGATCGAAATAACCTCATAAGAAAAAATTTTAAAATCCATATAATTCTAATTTGTTGTAGTTGATAAGCCCTAGAATGGAGGTACAGTTATTTAGAGGAAGAAATAGATTTTAAGAGATGATATTCATTAACTTTCAAAAGAAATTAGTCGGGGGTGCGGTCAATATATAAAATACTATAGTATACTACAGTACGAAACATTTAATAATCTAAACAAAAACCTTGCCACAGTCACGATCTTCGTCGACTGCACACAGGCTTTTGATTCCGTATCCCACTCCATCCATATCGATAAACTGAGGCTTGACCAATTCCCCGACTAACTGGTCGACATTATTGGCTCATACCTCAGTCACAGGACCTTCTCAGCTCGGGTCAAAACTGGTATGTCTCTCCTCGTAGCGTCCCCCAGGGCTTAGTTCTGTCGCCTATCCTATTCAACATTTACACTGCCCAAATCGTAGGGACCAAAATTTATAAACTTCAAATAGCCGCTTATGCTGATAATATTGCCATTTATACAGCAAGCATGGGAACTAAACACACAATGCGCCGAGCACAAAAAGCAGCCCAACTAATTATACCTATCGGTTTTATACCAACTTAAAGACATAAAAATTCACATCAACCCAAATAATCATACAAGAAAACAACTGAAAAACACCCTGATCTAAACGGACAAACCATTAAAACAAAAAGACAACTCACATACCTAAGTATGAAACTCGAATCATATCTATCATTCACAGCACACAAACAACACAGAACACAAATAATCAAATCCACTTCAAACCAACTCCGATAAAACCAACGCGCGTGCAAAGCATGCGTTGTCCGGAGCAACCTGTGATGGACCGAAGTTAACAAGTTGAAATCCCTGTTCAGGGTGACTTTTTACTCTGGCATAATTCCCCGTTCTCTCCCCTGGACCACTTCAAATGAGTAACCGGTGGAAGTCTATTTTAAAACCTAAAAATGTATCTAAAGTACGGCTGAAAATTTTACTAGCGAACCTGAGCAATTTGATTTTTTTTTTCTGTGTTTACTGATTTCATGTTTTTAATTATATGAATATTGTTCCTTGTTAGTTCGTTGTTTTTAATACGTTTTAAGATTCAATTATTAATTTAATGTTATAAGCTACATTTTTTTATATTTTGAATTTATAAAATAGAAGGTTTAAAGATTTTCAAAGTATATTCAATGCATATGGGATGTTCTTAGCTGTTGAGAGAGAGGCTCTCTGAACAGAAAAAAAGGTAGACACAAAGACAAAAATGGATTTATACAAAACTGTTTTTTTTTTTCCAGTCCTCATGTACGCTTCAGAATCTTATTCCTTATTCCTATAAAACTATTTACTTTTTACTACAATATATATACTTTTTTATTTAATTGCTATAAATGGCCGATAATTCAAATATTAACATATTAAATATTAATTTTGAAATATATATATTTTTTAATTAACGCATTTATTGGGAGCTATTACAATCTGTCACAATTAAGGACATTTATAATAGTGTTCAGTTTTTTTTTTGTTTTATATTAAATCCTTTAATCATAATAATAATAAATTTATAACTAGACCCTACACTCCAATACCGTTTTAATATTAGTGATATATTTCATTAAAATAGAAAGATCTTGCGATGTAGACTATCGAATATGAACATGAAATTGATTATTTCGAAAGGTATCTTAAATTTTAATCTTTCCGACTTCACCTGGACAAACGTTTCCGGATAATCCAGTACTTATTAAAGAAACGCTTTAAGCTCCAATTTATTAAAAAAAAGCAAATATGCATGATTGAAATCAGGCCTGTATGGACTTAGAGAATAGAGCTTTAGGGCTTCCCAAAACCCTCGTATCCAATGTTCCTTACAATATCATAAATAAAACCATCCATAATGACCGTAATGTTACAGTTGTTACTAATCTTACTCCATCCAGATATATATCCTTCCATAATAAACTTCAGCATGAACTCTGTTGTTTCTAATATCGCTTCCCTTTCGATCCCTGGTTAACATCCGAAGCGCCTGAAAAGAAGATGGCTTCGGAATCTTCTAATATAGAAGTTTTATAAGAGTGCTACCAATTTAGTTGTTGCTACCAATTTTACTAAATTTAGTTGTTGCATATTATTATTTCATCATTTGTAATTGTAAATCATTAGTAAATTTTATGAATAAGAAAAATACTTTATCTCATGAACTGTTCAAAAAAGAAAAAAAAAAGTTTTATTTGGGGATATTACCCCCTTTGGGTTGAATTACTGCTCCAAGCCTTCAAAAAAGACTAGCTACAACATTCCTCTAATGTTTTGTCTAAAGCTGTAACTTTCTAGGAGGGCTTAAATCTTCTCAGAGGCCTCTCAAGTTTATCCCAGGGATCAATTGGATTTAAGTTGCTGTGGCAAGCTCCCATTTTAAACTCTTTGTTTCTTTATTATCGTATATATTAATTGTTCACTTGGAACAATCGTGTCATAACATGAAAAGTAAAATTTTAAAAAAGGGCATTTAAAGTTTGGACATTTAAGCTCATCGTTGTCCCTAACTAACTTTTAAAGATAAAAGGATATTTCAGTATTATTTTCATAGAATAAATTATTAAATTTTAATTGCGGTCAATGTTAAAATTAAGAATCTGATCCCACAGAAATATAGAACAGAAATCTTACCAAATAAAAAAACCAAAAGAAAAAATACCGTTCCTGGAAATGGAATTCTGTTTCCTTTAGTTATTAGTTAAACCACCAATGGTTCAGCGGTTACATCAGCTTTTAGGGTCAATAAATTCGCTTGATGTATCCTCTTCATGTGTATGTATATTTATGTAAGTAAATATAATGTAAAATGTGTTGTTTTTTTCGAAAGTGTTAACTTTTTCCGAGCGTGTTGCTAGAAATCAGTTGTGAATGCGGGAAAATCTATAGAATAAAAGTTTAAGATAATTTTATAAAATTTCATTTATTATCAGGCTGTTTTCTCCTGCGACTCACCGTTTCCGAAATATAAGCGGAAACCTGAAAATTGTCAATATTCCTTTCCTCACAAGAAGGTGCCTGGTTGTTTTTGGAATAGAATCACGGAATCTTAGTTATGGATTTTCGGATGAACTAGGAAATGTGGTTATTTCAAGAGAGGTTCTGATCAAAGATTACTCTGGAGTTTTTGGCTATAGTGAAAAAATTTATGTAATTGTAAAATTAACATTGAAGTAAAATATAGGAGAGAAAGGGAGCGAACTAATGAGGTGCCTGGATCGGATCGGTGAACCGATGAGGATAGCCTTAGTTGTTTCTACGTTCAGCTTCAGTTCATTTTTTTCGGCCAATCTGTGGATACAATCAACATCCTCTTGCAGTTTTCGAGTATTCTCAGCATCTGTGAAGGTTGAAACGATTTGTAAATTAGGAAATTATCGACATGTAAGTAAAAACAGGAGTGACGAATGGAGTCAGAAAGATCATTAATATAAATAGAGAAAAGGAGGAGAGAATGAGGGGCCCTCAGAAACACTTGTTTTGTGTTAATTGAAGGAAGGAAAAAGGCATTTTTTAGGAATAACAACTATCTGGGAGCAATAGGATAAAAACGATATAAACCATTTTAGAACGCTTTTTAACATAGATAGCCTTTATAGTATGGATAGGCTCTGGAGTTTTGATAGGTGGATATTATGATTTACAAAATCGAAGGCTTTGGAAAAGTCGAAAAGGATTTTGATAGAGATTTTCTGTCTATTTATGGATGATTGAAGGTCTTGGGTAATTTTTAATAAGCCAGATTGGGTGGAATATTGGGAACGAAAAGTGGATTGTAAACGTTTGAGGAGACGGGTTTTCTCGAGAAAGTTATTTTACTGTGAGTGAACTATTTTTTCTAAAGGCTTCGGTAAATTGGATTAAATAGAAATGGGTCTGAAGTCGGAAGCTGATAAAAGAGCAGGAACTTTGTTCAACGGCCAGACGATGATTTTTTTTCTAGTCTTTAGGGGAAAATGTTGTTTCGGAGGGTAAACTTGTAGATGTGTTAAAGCATATTATATGGAAATAAGGTTGGAAGGCTTAGTTTAATGGTTTTAACTGGTATTTGGTCAGGGCCTTAGTCCCTGGTTTTGGATTTAAAGATGGTAAATAGTAAGTCAGTAGGAGAAATATCAAGAAAATAAAACGGATCTGAATCAAAGCAGATTTTATCAATGGAAAAAAGCGAGAGTTCAGATGAAAATGCAGAAAGGAGATGTACAGAAAAAGTGGCATTTAGTTCGTAAGGATTAACTCGATAATGTGAACAAGTTTTGGAGCTAACGGCAGAGAGATTCCTAAGGATTGTCCGCTTGGATTTAGATTTGGGTACTTGTGATAAAGCATTGTGAAAGTATTGTGTTTTATGAGATGCAAGATTATTTTAGTAAGATTTCGTAGGGTTTAAAAGAAAGAGTAATGCTGAGGCAGTCGTGTACGTCTGTATCGTCTTCCAGCAGAATCTCTTCTTCTTGTTAGCTCTCTAATGTTTTAATTGATCCAGGGGGTTAGAGGACGTCTAAAAATACGGGTTTTAAGAGGACCGTGATGGTTAAGAAACTCAAAGAGGTTAGAAGAAAGGCATTCCACCATGTCATCGATTGAATAAAGGGTATAAATTAGTGTTGCCTAACATCAGTGTGCCGAAATTAGTGTTCTAAAGTGCAAGACCAAGACCAAGACTAAGGCCGCTAAAAGAAATCGATTTTTTAAATAAATACTAAGACAAAATAGTTACTAATACTTGACAATTTTGGTTAGTATGTGTAAAGAATTCGTGTGCCCAATATACTTTTGTATTTAACTCTATTTTTTTCATTCAGACCCAGTTAGGTTTCTCTAATCCAACAATTTACAGCAATATCTCCATAGAAAAAAGGTAACAGGTAACTGCAAGACTGCTGCGAGACTTTTGCGCAAGACCAAGACTGAGTGCGCAAGACCAAGACTCGTCTTGGTCTCTCATTAGCGCAATACTATTATAAATGGGTTTTAAGGAAACGAATTTTAGAACTAGAGAAGGATTGATGTCTTTCAGTGCTGGATTCTATCTATAAAATAGCTGCTCTGATTTTAGAAACTTGTCCATTTATTTTAATGATTCTAGTGGTTATTCTAGTGAATTGTGACCCATATTTTGTATGATGAAAATATTATGTATTTGCCTTTGGTTTTATTTGTATACGGGTTTTTGTTCAACATCTCTAATATTATCATTTAAATACATTGTTACTTTGTTAATCTTGATGATATTCTGTATCGATGGCAATCAGGAGACGTTTCAGTTCTATTTAATATTGAATTAATTGGAATAATTAAAGTTTAAAATCAAGACTTATATGCGATGCAGAGTAGCATATCGCATGATAGAAAGATTGCCAGTCGTAAAATCAGAGGTCAGTTTAGTGGCTGTATTGCGTGATCCAGCCCATTAAAGCGAATATTATCTCGTTTCTCATTTCACGAATTATTATAGACGAAGGCTCAGCTTTATGCATGAATGTTTAGCAGTCACATGGATTTAATGTATATAAACTTAAATTTATTGTAGTTAATAGAGCGATAGTGTTTAATAATCAGAACAATAGTGTTTAATATTTAAAAAAGCTCATTTACCTTTATGCTAGATCAGAAAATCTAGTCGGCTTAAATTTATATATTCCGTTTGAATTATAGGCCTTGTAAATCTTCCACCGTCTGAACCACCTATTTTTCTAAACTCAGTGCTAAGCTCATCGATACCATCGAATTCGCCTCTAAATGGCGGAACGATGCTATCGATGAGTTCCACACGAGGTTTAAAAATATTCCCCTCCTCTACCTATGCCTATCTTGGTATATTGCATTCTAATTTTGCAGTTCTGCAGCATTTGTGCTGCTTTTAGCTTTCTATTTGGTTTTCTGCCTTCTACTTGGTCTCTTGCCTAGTATTGAGCCCTTCATTGATCTTAGAGGGTTCCTGATGGATTGCCCCTTCCATCTTAACCTCTTTGCCTCCATATTACGTAATATAGATTGACCAGTTTCTTTAAACTGTTCTTTGTTGGTCCTGCTCCTCCATGCGCTAGTAAACTCATCCCAGATCGCTCCGGTTATCGTGCGGAGTATCTTCTCATATCTTTCAATACTCCTTTCTAGGGCGCTAGTTATTGTCCATGTCTCGCAGCCGTATACCGATTTGTTAGAAAGAAGGTATTTGTTATGATAAAGAGTACAATTAACTACATACACCAAGGTAATTCTTTATTGAGGTTATTTTAAAACCTAGGTATTTGATTTTGCTACTCTTGGGAACTGTTCCTCTTCTACTCAGATCCTGTTGTTGGGTTGGATTTTTCGGCTTGCTATCATGGGTCTTGTTTTATCTTCATTTATTTGTCGGCCAATTTGTTCAGTTGACAAACAATTTTGGCGATTCTCGCAATGTTTTGTTAATTACTTCCAGAGATGAGTATAGTATATGTATACTTTAATATTTAAGAGTTTAATGCGATTTACCACTCTCTATATACTTCTACTTGTATCAGATCTTGGCATGTTCATATATCAACGGAATTATGGTTGTGTATGTATATATGCTTATTTTATTTTTGAAAACAAAAAACTATCAAATAGCAATGCTCAATAATACAGAATCACAGAATCTCGACTAAAATCTTTAAGTTGATAATAATAATAAATAGTTCTGTCTGAAAGACTACCATTGTATGATAATGATTTATGTTCTTTTAAACACAATAAGCTCAAACAAAGACCATCTATATCGGCCTGGTGACTAGAGACTGCTGGATGGAGTGAGTAGCTGACGCGGAATACCTTCAAAGGAAAAAATAATTTATAGCCGATTTTTTTATCAGGATTGGTCATGGTTTCACCATTAAATAATAGTACGCAATATTATCGTTTTACCTTCTATTACCTTTGGAAGCAAATATTTCTTCACAACCGGCTTGCCATCCTCTTTACAAATCAGGAAAAAAAGAGAGAGCCTTAGTGATATTATTATTTCTTATAGGGAAAAAATAGGAGATAAACTCACAAAATACCAGGATAGATGCGGATAACATTCCTCGACAATGAGTTTGAAGCTTTGTGATTTGCAGCAAAAAACGCAGTATTCCTCATTTTATTTCTCCAAAGTCTCTTGTTAAAAAATCTTACAGAGCTGTTTCGCATTTCGGCCGATAAAGGTTTTTTTTAGACTTCCCGTGTTCAGTTAAAGTGGCGAAATTTTTTTTTCTTAGTGTTGATGTTTTTGAGAAGGAATGTTTTTGAAGGAAAGAGGAATATGAGGAATTTGTTGTTGATGGTTAGGTATATTAGGATGAAGAAGATTTTGAGGTTGGTTTTGAGGTTGTTGTTGTTGCATGGCTTGACATTTATCGGTTGAAGTCTTGCCTCTAAGTAGTTGGGAGAATGATACATCATTGTTTACAATTCTGGAAGGCTCTCTCTCTCTTCTTGTTCTTAGTGCTTCATCTTGAATCCGGTTTTTTCTGGTGTCTGGTTTTGAGATTCTTGTAAATTTGGCAGCCTTTGTAGTTGGCCGGGTGTCCCTCCAAGCATAGGGCACATACTGCTGGATCTTGTATAGGTTTGGTGCACTCTACAGATTTGTGCTGTTCACCGCACTTCACTCAACGCGGCAGATGGTGGCAATATGTCTTCGTGTGGCCATAGGTCTGACAATTATGGCACTGCACGATGTCTCTCTTGGGGTATGGCCATCACCAGGTATCGAAAAAATATATATCACAAGAATATACTACACAATGGTGAAAGTTGAGATTTCACCATTGTGTAGTATATTCTTGTGATATCATATATTTTTTCGATACCTGGTGATGGACTCCAAGTCCACGAAAAACAATGGTAGTGGGATCCTATTTCGTAATCCTGGCTGCTCCCTGTCCTCCTTCAAAACGTTTGTTACCTGGCGTACATTGAAACCAAGCGTCGTTAGTTCTTCTTTAATAACTTCAGTGGGGGTTGAGGAGTGTAAATTTCTTATCACTACTCGTAACGCTCTTTCCTGCCTCAGCTGGTAAGTGTGAAAATTTGTATTTGTTTCTGATAAGTACTTCACTATTTTTCGGTAGGCTTCAGCAGAATCATTTGTTAATTCAGCATTTAAGGCCATTAAAACTATTTCAAAGAAAGGATAAGAGCTATCAGATCTTAAATACCATTAAATCGTTCTTTAAGAAGAAGTTAGTAGGTGGTGCAGTCAATACATAAAATAATATAACATATAATAGTATTTTTATTAAATAAAAAAATTAATATTTTAAATATTGAGTAAAACACCTTATTACGAGAACAAAACGAAGTTAGGAAAATCGTACTGCCTGTAAACTTGGTAACGAACTAGAGATACAACCAAACAAATTCCAACCAGAGTGGGAGGGTCGAGTTTCATTCCGTGGGGCCCCCACGAAATAAAAGTCAACAACTCCTAGGCCGAATTCGAATCGGCGTCGCTAGGCACGAGGATGCTACGCTCCTCCCGGGCAACGCTCCAACACATTCGGCCACTACGACCTCAATGTGTGATATACTGTTCTGTGTCAGTGTTAGTGCAGTCGTCAATCCCCACTAGCTGGGCTTTTCAGCTAGCCCCTGCGGTATCCAACCCTTTCAATCTAAAGTCCTTCGAACAATAGTTGATGTTCCGTTCTGTGTAAGTAACAAAATCCTACAACATGACCTTAATATCCCATTTGTACTAGACCTTATTCCAGAAAAATTCTCCAAATTTCACCAGAACCTTACCTATCATCCAAATCCCCTTGCACAATCACTATCCAGCACCACCCATCCTTACATACCTCCTCGAAGATTGAAGCGACAGTGGCCCAGAGATCTTCTCTGAATAAGCATATATTTGATTTTTGGCAATGGCCAGATCCTGTGTGATTATAGCGCCTCTCCTCAGGCTCTATTGGTTCTTAATACCAGTAATTTCAGGATCGCGCTCAGTGCGAGGCGCTGGGATCTCCTAGAGTCTTACCTTTCCTTTCACAAGTGGGGAGAAAGGCTTGGCTCGGAGTTCTTCTGAATGGATTCTGTAAATATTGTATAGTATGCATGTGTTTTAGTTATTATTTTGAATAATTTAGTTCTTTTGTTTATATACATTTATTTTTATTATTATTAATTTCTGATTATTTATTTTTATTTATTGTAAATATAGTGTGAGTGTGCTCTCTGAACACTATTATAAATGTCCTTAATTGTGACAGAGTGTAACATTTCTGAATAAATATATAAATATTTGATAAAAAAAAAACTTCAGGATTTTTAAAATTACGGACTTTGCACCTCCTTTTTTCCACTCGATCTCATATTTTAATTCTAATCAGACTGTGATCCGAATCACAGTCTGCTCCACGAATGCTTCTACTAACTTGTATTGAGCTCAAATGTCTCTTGTCTACCAGCACATGATCAATTTGTTTGTTTTTTTTGCTCCTTTGGGACTAATCCAGGTGTACTTGTGGATATACCCTTGTATAGGAACATTGTTCTGCTCACGATTGGACATTTAGCTGCTGCCAGACTGATACATCTCACTCCATTGGCATTAGTATTTTCGTGAAGGCTTTGGACTCCGATCACGGGCCTATATTGGGGTTCTCGTCCTTTCTTTACATTGAAGTCACCCATGACTAATTTTATGTCATATCTATGAACTTGTCCCACAATATTTTCCAACTGATCGTAGGAATAATTCTTCACCCCGTTATCTTTATCTTCGTTTAGTGCATACACGTTAATTATCGTGATATTAAAGCAACTTCCTTAAACTCGTGATGCACTAATCTTGTCGTTTGTCGGGATGAAGTTTATGAGTGCTTTCCTTGCTGCTGGACTAACTATAAATCCTTTGGCGGCTGTCGTTTCTCCCCGGAGTAGAATAGTGTATGGCCGTTTATAATGGTTTCGCCATCATCTGGCCACCTTACCTCTTGAATGGCTGTTTACATCATATTTTACTTTTTTTATTTCCAATGTATAGTCTGTGTCGAGTTCGTTACCAAGTTTACAGGCAGTCCGATTTTCCTAAGCTTCGTTTTATTTTCGTAATAAGGTGTTTTAGTAAATATTTAAAATATTAATATTTTTATTTAATAAAAATACTATTATATGTTATAGTATTTTATATATTGACCGCACTCCCTACTAACTTCTTAAAGTACGATTTAATGGTATTTAAGATCTCATAACTCTTATCCTCTTTGAAATAGTTTTAATGGCCTTAAATGCTGAATTAGAAAAATATATATTTATGTTACTTTAAAGTAACAATTGCAATAGAACAACAAACGCAACAGCGCAATCCAAAAAAGTATGTAGTTTTAGTATGGCATTTATTTAGCTGTTTAATACAGTGAATAATAATTTTAAATATGTAGCCTTTTGGGTAGGTTCTGTAGCAACAGGCAAATGCTGTTCCAACCACAATTAACATCAACAATCCAAAATTATGATTAAACATTAAGTGTTCAAATATGTATTCAATAGGAATCAAGTCATTTTAAACTTACTTGTTAGAAAATAATAAATGGGCCTGAAAATTTTTTCAAAGATAACTATTATCTACTGAATACATTAACACTGCGACCTGGTTTTTCGTAACCCAATATTTAGCTTAAATAGAAAGAAACTTATTTAGTTTAAATTATAACCTCATACAAACATTAATTATAACCTTTTATAGATGTTGTTCCAGCTAGTCGCCAAAAATTTATATTATCATTGAGGTCCCTTAATCTTTAAAATAAGAGGAAAAGTAGCTTAGTTATTTCTCAATATTATAAATATTATTATGAGGAATGTTTCTTAAAATAATATTTGTTTACTAGATGTAATTTTTAAACAGTTGTAAATAACATAATAAATAGTAATAAAAAAAAATATTTCTTCAATCCAAGTCATAATTCAAAGGGATTCTTTGCTTTTGTCAATGTGGTTAAGATGCATCATAACGGAAATTACATAAATATCTTAAAATACACTTAAAAAAATGTTTTTTACAATAAGAAAAGGTAACGAGTTTTTGATTGCAACATGTTTTTCTTAGTTATTAAGCAATTAAATATATTAATTTATATTGATAAAATTGGAGTTGTGTCAATAAATATTCAACAATATTTTCACGAAATTTCAATAATTTATTGTTCTCATATTCATACCGCTCATTCTCAATCGCAACACCGCAATCCAAAAAAGTATGTAGTTTTAGTATGGCATTTATTTAGCTGTTTAATACAGTGAATAATAATTTTTAATTTGATCTTAAATTGTAATAGTCAGTAATTTCCTAAACTAGGTTTAGGTATAATACCTCAATCGTCAAAGTGTATTCTACTTGTGAGTAAATTTTTTATCAAATAAATACGTAAAAAGCACACCTTATTTTTCGATTTCAAAGTAGCCTATGATTCCATAGACAGAACTTTTTATGGAAAATCATGAAAGTGCTGGGAGTTTCCAACAAAATGGTGTGATTGACGAAATCGTGTACAAATATTTAGTTACTTCCAGGAGTATGTTTTTCAAGCCATTTAATGCACCCATATACGGTCTTTTTAAGGATCGTTAAGCCCTTATAATAAGCAAAGTAGCTCGAAACGTTGTTATAACGAAACTTTATAATATTTTTATTGGAAGAATAATATAATCAACCACAATCACTGGCATTGGGCGTTAAGGCTTTATGTGTACATTCATACTATTATATACAAGTTGAGAACAAAATAAGAAGAAAACATCCAGGTAAAAAATATATACAATAAAATAATAACAAATATATAAGATACTTGTAAAAAGAAAAAAAAATACTTGTCACACTCATTCCTGTATATTTACATTCAGCCTGCGAAACCCTGAAACATGCTTTGCCGCTCTCATGTGAAGGGATTCAAAGAGATCCCAGCGCTTCTTTTCGAGTCGCATCACTGTTTGAAAGTCATTGGAGGCTAGTAGAGTGAGAACGCTAAAGCCACATACACTCAGGACTTGAGCGGAGAAACTGGCTACTGCCAGAACTCCAATATTGTATTTACAAAAGGTCTCGGGAAAATTGCCGTTTTAACCTTCGTGGGGAATCATATAGATGGTTGGATCTGGAGAGGGATTTTGCTAAGGGATTAGAGTGAGAGAAGTTTGAGAATCTGGATGGAATTAGGTCTAGGACAAATGTGATGTTGAGATCATGATGTAGGATTTTATTTGTGGTGAAGTATGGAGCATTGACTATTGTTGGAAGGACTTTGGATTGAAAGGATTGGATGTGTTTGATGTTTGAAGATTTAGCTGTCCCCCACATTTCGAGTCCATAGGTCCAGATGAGTTTCAGTATGGTCTTGTATATTAGTAGTATATTTTCAAGTGAAAGATATGAGTATCTGTTCAGTAATCTATATAGCTGGCAAAATAGTCGGCTAATTTCTTGTATTTTAAGTCTAGTATGAGGATTCGATGTTAGTCTCTTGTCTAGGAGGAAGCCCCAGTACCGGACTGCGTCTGAGAAGGGAAGAGGTATAGAGTTAAAAAATATAGGCGGACAGGATTTGCGTCGCAGTGTGAAGGTAATATGCTTACTCTTTGATTCATTTACTTTAATACGCCAATCCTTGCACCACTGCTCAATTAGAGAAAGGTGGCTTTGCAGGTTTAGGGATACCATTTCAGGTTCTGAGTGGGAGTAAAGGAAAGCAATATCATCAGCAAATGTTGCCAGGAAAGTATTGGGGTTTGTAGCGATATCAGCAGTGAAGAGGATATAGAGAATTGGGCCCAAGATGCCACCTTCTAAGGAACACCAGCTTCTATTGGATAATAGTTGGAGAGTTTTGTGCCGCAGCGTACTTGGAAAGAACGATTGGAAAGGTAAAATCTAAGGATTCGGGTAAATAAAGAATTGGAGTAAATATAACTAAAATAAAGAGTAACATCATAAGGGCTTATCCATCCTTGAAAACACCATACATGTACAAAATTTCCTTAGGAAAAATATCTGAAATCTTCAAAGTTCGAAATGGTATACGACAAGGAGATGGGCTCTCGCCGATGCAATTCAACCTATCACTGGAGAAGGTGATAACCACGTCGGCATGAATCATAAAATCCTGGGATACGTAGGTAATGTACCTGCTACAGGAAGCAATCAAGAGGACTTTGAAAGACTTGCTAAGACTAATAAAAGAAGTAAAGCAAATAGGTATACAAATATAAATAAATCCGCAGATAAAACAAAATATATGATAGTAGAGCGAAAATTCTGAACAATGCATGATCGTTGTAACTTTGGACTCAAAATTCAAATCAAAATTTGTATAATACATGAATAATAATATAGTAAATAAATTATTAAAAAAAGTAGAATAAATAATAATAATAAAATTTTAAATATATAAGAAATTGCATTTACTCCATCCTATATTCTAATTACATAATCCCAAATCACCAATTTCGATTCCGCAAATCCTATTCCACTATCCAGCAATGCCATCGAGCTGTGGATGTTGTCTTCTCTGCATCGAAGCGCGGAATGTACTGCTCGGGAGTCTTTCTCGATCAAGTCTACCCTAAATTCCTACGTCCCACAATCATCCTCAATATCCATTCCTACCTAGCTGGTTGAAATTTCTATGTAAATCAGAATAATACTTATTCATCCCTATTTTCCCAGTCCACTGATGTTCCTCAAGGAAGTATCCTAGGTCCTATTCTTTACACAGTTTATACAGCTGACATCCTAAGCACTTCTTAACACTGTCATCACCAGGTATGCCAATTACACGTGTGTATTATCAGTTAATAATGACCCAAAAATTGCATCCAAAACTCCAATCGCACATCACAAACCTAGAAGAGTGGCTTCAGAACTGCAGGATTAAAATAAATTCCAATAAATCCCATCAAATCACCTTTACGATTTTCTTTAACCTATGAATTCCTGTCCTACATTATCTTTTAATAATATCCCACCTATCACTGCAGAAAAAATCTGATACTTTTTACTCCACTTGGATAAATGTCTTACTCGAAATCCTCAACCAGAAGGAAACTACACGAAACTGCTCTACGTTTCCGACTACTCCAGCACTTTCTAGAAAACCCTTCTAAGCTTCCAGTTAATTAGAAAAGACTCAGATACATGACCACAATAAGACCTATTTAGACTTACGGAGTTTGGTACTTCACTAATTTCACTCGTATCTAATCCTTATAATCCTAAATCCTTCCTTTAAACCCTGAGTACTCCTTACTTTGTCACAAATTAAAATCATCCACAATGATCTTAATATTCCTTATGTTTCCGATCTGGCTTAATCCAGATAGCTATCCTTCCTTAATTAACTTTAGACCCATCTGAACCCTGCTGCAAAGCTTTTATTTCTTGTTTTTCAGTGATTTGGAATGTTGGAATTGCAATCAACATTATTGCCTAAAAACACATTTTATTTATAATAATAAATTATTTGAAATTAATGATTTTTAAATATTTTTAATGTAAGGTTGTTATGAAATTATTTTCATATTCTACATTTCTGTCATAGGAATTGACGCCTATTTCTAAGTACCAATCTTAATGTTTGTAGCCTTAATATTTACGTTTTCATGAAAATAATTAAAGAAATCAGTAAATTTCTTTTTTCTAAACATAAATTGAAATAAGAAACATTAAGTTTGTCGCTAATAAATACAGATAAATTCCTATGGCAGATATGTGGGGAAAAACAGTTCATAACTACTTCACATAAAAAATATATAAAAAATCATTAATTGGTAATTGGTTGACTGTCGTGGATAATGAAGAGAAGAATAGTTGGGGTGGTCAGTCAAAGAAGAAGGCAAAAATAAATGTTAATATTTATTTTTTACGTATGCCGACGTTTCAATAAAAAATCATTATTTGTAAATTATTTATTTACATAAATAAAATTTGATTTTAGACAATTATGTTTATTGCAATTCAATCATCCAAAAAGAAAAGTTTTGGAACAGTTAATTGTAGTCATTTTTACTGAAAACACGGGTACTTGCACTAGGTACCGGGATAGAAAATAGCATCATTTCTTTACAAACATTTTTTCTGATAAGCCTCAACTGAATTAATATAGGAATTCAAAATTATTAAACAAGGGAGTTTTTCTAAAAGTTAGGTATCTAATATTTTTTTTTTCAAACGAAACGTAGCTGAGTTTGTCTACTCAATAGTCCTCTTTCAATGGTTTTAGAAATGGCAATTTCTACTTTTAATTAAAGTACTTTTTTTAGTTTACTATGGACCATTGTTTAATTCCTTGAATCAAATATATTTTTTTGTTATCGCTTCCTATTCAATAAAATCGTGACTCGCTAATAAAAACACAAATCTTGAATTTAATACTTTTCTGCTGGAAATTGAATAATTGTTTATACATACTTTTTCAGTAGACCATGATGTATATTATCAATTTTTTAAATATTTCTTTCTACTTACGAGACACCCTGTATATATAACAGAGTTGACATTAGAAGGCCATGCAGAAGTCTGGGTTCCAGTTTAGGGAATAATTAAATTAAAAGGTTTTTAAAATTATTTTCTACTTTTTGATTCACGTGTGGTCCCTTGTTTTGGAATTGCCTACCTACTTCCGTACGCAAATCTTCATCCTTAAACTCATTTAAATACCATTTATTTTTCTATCTCATCAGCAATCAAACTTCCTAATAAATGTAAGAATAATGTTCTTGTGTTTTAGAGATATCAATCTCATTTTACTGTTGTAGATCTCATTTATCTTAGAGATACCTACCTATATATTATCTATTGTTCATATGTGAACACGCTCACATATATCTATCTATAATTCAAATATTAACTTGCGTCTTTCTCTCATTTTAATTTCAAGGCTGGATAATCATGTAATTTAATTAATTCTTGATTATCTCCTTGAGTCATGCTTTTCCCTCCACAGTTGGAGGGACAAGTCTGGCTCGGAGTTCTCTCGCCAGATTGTAAATATTGTATATAGGTATGTATGTGTTCTTTTTATTTATTTATTTTTAAGTTATTTTATTCTTATTTATTGTATATATATTATTTTTCAGTATAATTTATTTTATTCATTGTACATAGAGTGTGAATGTGATCTCTGAACACTACTATAAATGTCCTTTGATACAGAATGTAATATTTTTCAATAAATAAAAGAAGGCTGAAAAAAAAATTCTTGATCATCTTCTTATGTCAGACAAATGTCGCTAAAGTGTTCATTGAAATTATTCTTTTATTCTTCTTCGTTATTGCTATTTTTGGAAACTGCTGTTCATTCATATTCACAATACTACGCTATATGTCAACCATAAAAGACTATACCTTCGTATATACCTGAATACTTTTGCCCTAAAAGCTACTCGTTGATATCAACTTAATTATATAATTACTTAAATTAGAAAGTTCAAAAAATAATTTATCACTTCAATGGATATTCCTATTAACAATTCTCTATGAACCATTATATATTTGACATAAACACTAAATTTCAATTGATGGTTATTAGTGATATTTCAATACAGGACGTTGTTTAAGTTGGGGACAGTCTGAAGTTCATATAAAAATAACGAGACTTAAGCTTTCAAGCATTGTAAATACACATTAATTAAGTAATATATCATTCTAAGTTTTATTTGTGATGTTTATGGTGGTACAGTTGTTTTTTTTAACAGTTTATTTTTTGTTTATTTCGAACTGTTTAAAAAAGTCACTGTTATTTAAAACCGTTTACAATGAATACAGATTAAACGTGAATTCTCGATCAAATTTCTCGGTTATGCTACCTTGACAAGTTTTCATGTTAAGTCGTAAGAGTTCCCCTGCAATGCAGGTGAGAGCAATGTCAAAGGTTACGGTGTAGTGCAGCCAACCCACTGATAAATGTCTTTTGATATACACCCTCCCCCCTCCCCCCCCGATAGGAGTTTCTCATCAATAATCATTTGAATAGCATCTGATTATTGTGAGAGATCCTGGCGGCGTTGGCCGATTCATGAATAGTAAACTTAATTCCGATTCAAATTTTATAATATTGTTATACGTTTAAAAGCATCCGGTTATTTGTTTATTGTGGCAACTTTTTTAATCTACATCACTCTATAAGTCTCCCTTTTGAGCTTGTAAAAATCATAATAATGTACCTCCCTATATAATATTTTTAGAGGAACGTTATGTTAAAATTCAAGCTATAATTCATTTTGTAAATTCTTTATTTTTAAAAATTTAAATCTGTAGATAAAAATATTTTTTTTTTTTCACTTTCTACTTTCCATTCAGATTGAGGGGGCGATGGACTCCCCCTCAAATAAAAAGTTTCGGATGTTTATATTATGCATACAAATTATGAGTTATAATTACCATAATCAAAGTAATTATTGTAAAACGATTTATATAATAATACATATAAATAAATTGATATGTTAGTTTTTTTCGTGTTGGTTTATTTGGAAATTCTTGTTGATTTATTCTAAAAAATCAATTGAATATATTAAATATTTTTATTTTTATTTAAAGTTCGGAAGCAGTAACATTTCTTATATGCTTCAAATTTGCGGAGGAAATGTGATAAAATTCTTATATGGTGATAAATTATTCTTACCAGGAAGATAACTCATAATACAGATTCTGAAGAGGAAACTACCTCTCAAGATGAGATAGAGAAAGATTTTTTTGTATGAAAAGGATTTTGCCTGTAAGGCAGGTATAACAATATGTAATAAAATGTATAAATAGTGAAAACCAGAGTTATATTATCGCTGATGATGAATTATAACAATGAATCTTAAAAATGTTGTGTATGTAATATTTTATACATAGTAACTTTCAATATAATCATTAATCGTATATAAGTGATTTTTATTAACTTTAGTAAAATAAAATGAAAAATATATTATTACTTCTACTTTATAATACTTTTAATATCATCATGTTTTCTTCGAAGTTTAACGATTACTGATTCATGATCCGATCCACATTGCTCCATGATAAGACCATACATTAATTATATTGCTTTGCCAGCTATGTTGTCCCGAAACATAATCGATTTGATTTCGTGTTACCGAATCCGCTGATGTCCAGGTATATCAGTGGTCAATGAATATCCGTACGTTTAAATGTTGTAGTTCTAATGATCAAGAATTTTTCTTAATCATCAATAAACGATTTGTTTTTCAATACCCAGTAGTTTCGTTCATGAGTTTTTGTTTGGATCAAATAAACTAAATATATCTCTTGATTAAATAAGGTTTTCAGAAAATTACCAATAGCCACATTAAAAAAAAATCGAAATTAATTATAAATATTTAATTGAAACAATTCATATAAAATAGCACAATTCTGTGCACTAGATAGTCTTGGTTTCTCTAGATAAAATACTATAAATATAATAGGAGATGGTCCGGGGTTGCGGTCAATTATTATCAACAAAAAATAAGTTTTTATCTATTTTTGTGTTATATATTTAAAAATAACATGTGCTCTTTTATGTAACATTTTTCGATTACTCGGTATCCCTGTCCGCAACATTGTTGAACCTCCTCAATAAGGCCTTCGTGGTTTGGTTAAATC
Organism: Nezara viridula; assembly: GCA_928085145.1. NCBI lineage: Eukaryota > Metazoa > Arthropoda > Insecta > Hemiptera > Pentatomidae > Nezara > Nezara viridula. The sequence continues at coordinate 13,407,657 of OV725078.1, read as the reverse complement.
GCGTTTTTGATGTCCCCATGCTTCAAATGTGATGTTGAAGAACTAGTAAATACATAGTTTCAATTATTAACAAATAAAATCAGCATTTAGTAATTGTATGTAAAAATATTGGCAGGTAGCTAAATTATAAATAAAATAAAGAATTCCATTAATGAAATATTTTTTGGCTGTGGTTTAGAATTAAAGGTGCAAGCATCCTCAGTTACTTCCTATCGTTTTTCGAGCACCTATTTTTGGATGAAGATCTAGTCGAGGGCACCCCTTCCTGTTTTGAATCCTCTTTTATGTTTTCATCATTCGTAGAGGAAGGTTCTTCTTAAATTAAATAATACAATAGAGACTTTGAAAAAAATTACTAAGAGTAAATAAATTAAATTACTAGCCGTAAGGTCAAAGTTAAACTCGCAAAGAAAGTGCGCTCACAACCCCAAATACAATGCAAGAGAGAGAAAAAAATTACGCAACTATCATCTTCTATATGTCATAGAACGGCCAAATATATCTCCTCAATTGAAAAAATCGTTGTTTGAGTATGTTTCATCTTGTTTTCTTTTTTTTTTTAATTTAATTTAATCTGGAGCTGATGCGAAGGTTGTCTCCTCAACTCCTCTCTCAGTTGTTGCCTATTTTATAGCGGAATCTCTCTGATTATTCACGTAATACAGTTAAAGTGTTTATCAGAGCAGTTGATATTTACTGTTGACATATTTTTTTTTTTTATTTCTTTTTTCTCTTATGATATGCGATATGATCAGCAAGTGATGGTCAGTAAGGTGCCCAAGAGGACTCGGTCAGACGGCGTTAGTACACCGAATGGTTCACCAGCCAAACAAAGGACTCGTCTCTGCCTACGAGAAATAGCTCCAGTGACCAAAGTGAACACTTTAGAACCAGAACTTCAGCCCCAACCAGGTACTTCTGCGCAAGAAACGATAGAAGAATCGCCTTTCTTTACTCCAAACCCCTACCAAGTGCATCAAAATGACCGAGAAGTAATGGAGTCTGCAGCAATACCCAGAGAACCAAAGCCCCTCCGATATTTGTGAAAAATATAAAAAATTTCCAGATGTTCTGCACCCAACTTAATAAAATCTGGTCCGGCAGTTATTCATGCCTTAACAGGACCAATGACACCAAAATAACACCTGATTCTGCTGAAGCCTAAAGAAAAATAGTGAAGTACTTATCAGAAACAAATGCGAATTTTCACACTTACCAGCTGAGGCAGGAAAGAGCGTTTCGAATAGTGATAAGAAATTTACACTCCTTAATCCCCACTGAAGTTATTAAAGAAGAACTAACGACGCTTGGTTTCAATGTACGCCAGGTAACAAACGTTTTGAAGGAGGATAGGGAGCAGCCAGGATTACGAAATAGGATACCCCTACCATTGTTTTTCGTGGACTTGGAGCCATCACCAGGTATCGAAAAAATATATGATATCACAAGAATATACTACACAATGGTGAAAGTTCAGGAGCCATACCCCAAGAGAGACATCGTGCAGTGCCATAATTGTTAGACCTATGGCCACACGAAGACATATTGCCACCATCTGCCGCGTTGTGTGAAGTGCGGTGAACAGCACAAATCTGTAGAGTGCACCAAACCTATACAAGATCCAGCAGTATGTGCCCTATGCTTGGAGGGACACCCGGCCAACTACAAAGGCTGCCAAATTTACAAGAATCTCAAAACCAGACACCAGAAAAACCGGATTCAAGATGAAGCACTAAGAACAAGAAGAGAGAGAGAGCCTTCCAGAATTGTAAACAATGATGTATCATTCTCCCAACTACTTAGAGGTAAGACTTCAACCGATAAATGTCAAGCCCTGCACAACAACAACCTCAACCCAACCTCAAAATCCTCTTCATCCTAATATACCTAACCACCAACAACAAATTCCTCATATTCCTCCTCCTTCAAATGCAACAGATCTCACAAGTTTGTTAGCATCTTTCCTCACCGATTTCAAATCCCTTGTTACTCCACTCATATCACTCCTCACGAATCTCGTATCTCACCTCATCCCTCCTTTGAAAAATCCTTAAATGACTCACATCCCTAAAGCCATATCCATTCTCCTTTGGAATGCGAATGGTGTTAGAAATCATACAGACGAACTATCTACTTTACTACTTGACAAGAACATTGATGTGGCACTAATTACTGAAACTTGACTAACCACTAAACAACACTTCAATATACCACAATACCTGATATATCGTACTGACCACCCTGACGGAAAAGCACATGCCAGTACTGCTGTAATTGTACACCAATCCCTCTCCCATCACGTACTCCCATTACCTATACATGATTTCCTACAGTCCACGGCTATCGTGATAAAAACCTTCTCCTTTCCGATTACTCTTGCATCAGCGTATTGCCCTCCTTACCGATCCATATCCATATTGGGTTGTTGATCATATTTCCTCAGCCCTAGAAAACAAGGAATTCTGTTCGGGTGCATTTATGGACATTTCACGGGCATTGGCCGGGTATGGCACTCCGGACTGCTCTTCAAGCTTAGAATCCATTTCCCTCAGCCCTTGTACCTAGTCCTCCGATCCTACCTCTTTGACCGCTCCTTTCGAGTTCGCTGTGGAACAGAATTTTCCAATATCTACTCCGTTAAAGCCGGTGTTCCCCAAGGCAGCATCTATGGTCCCGTGATTTACATCCTCTTTACTGCTGACATCCCTGTTCATCCCGATACTTTCCTTGCAACATTCTCTGACGACACCGCAATCTTATCATCCAACTCTGATCTCGAAATAGCATCCTTAAATCTCCAAAGCCACCTCACCTTGATTGAGCACTGGTGTAATAACTGGCGCATTAAAGTTAATGAATCTAAATGCCAACATATTACCTTTACACTCCGACGCAATTCCTGTCCACCAGTACTCTTTAATTCCATCAAGCTTCCTTACTCAGATACAGTCCGGTATCTTGGCTTTCATTTAGACCGAAGACTAATGTGGAACCCGCATACTAGACTCAAAAGACAAGAACTCGACCGACGATATGGCCAACTATACCGACTATTAAGCATAAAATCTAAACTTTCCATTGAAAACAAGCTACTGATCTACAAGACAATACTGAAACCTATTTGGACTTACGGACTAGAACTGTGGGGATCAGCAAAATTTTCTAACATCAAGCGCATCCAATCCTTCCAGTCAAAAGTCCTTCGAACAATAGTCAAATAAATATTCTCGCGTCACTAATCCCCCAAAAAAACTTTATTGGTATGAAAGATTACAATTTACAATATATTCGTTCTTAACTGCACTAGGTTATTAAATAGAGACACTGAAATGTTACTATATGTCTCGTCGAAGTCGGTTGGTGTAGGTATGTCCACTGACCGGAGGGTGTCACTGTTAACCGGTGGGGTGTCTCTCTGCTAACTGGTGCCATATGCTCCGAAGGGCTGATATATATATACAAGTTTTGAAGTGCTGATTTCAGCTGTGACGATAAGGGTGGTCCTAAGGATTTATGTTCTCCCTTCTGAAGATCTGAAGGCCCTGAAGATTAAGTGGTTGAAGATGCGGAGGGTAGTTTCCATGGCACAAAATATGTTGCAGGTGGTTGAGCGCTAAGTGGTTGGTTATGTTGACCTAGACTTGAGGGATTTTTACATTTCCTGGCTATTTTTATAATATGCTAAACTAATACAAAAATGATGACAAAAGTTTCTAAAGTTTCAAATAAATCATCTTTCAATTCAAGTGTAGAAAGTTTTTCAAAAGTTATATTATAAGGTTTAAAATCATTGATAGAACTAGTAGTTAAAATAATATCTGAATCTATCACAAAAGAGTGAGTTTTAATATGGTTAATTATGGATTCATTATAATACAATTTTATGAGTGCTGTTTCGGGTAGGTATATAGGATAAGTTGTGTTAGATTTTAGGATTACAAATGGTGTCTTAAAACTGAAATATAAATCAATATCATCATAATATTTAACAAAAGGAGGGGTATTTACAGTTGTGGTTAAACAATTTTTATAATTATTATTAACTAGGTTAGTAATACATTGATCCTTAATAACTAATAAATGATTACAATAATGGTTAGTTTTAATAAAAGTACAATTTGCAATATATACATTGTTTTCATCATATAATACAAGTTCGTGTTGTGTAATTGTTGTTACAATAGTGTTGTTTTTAATAATTGGGATTGATAATAAATATAAAGTGCTAATTTGTTTATATTTTAAAGGCAAAGAAATAATATAATGAATAATGCCATTTTTGATTGAACAATGAATTTTACTTGTTAGCCAAAGGGTTTCTAAATCATTTGAAATTAAAGTTGCATTAATTGCATCTATGTCTGTTTGTTTTAAAATGTTTGAGTGTAGTATACCTAATTTGCAAAATTCTAATGAATTCTCTATGTCTGTTACTCTAACTGTTATGTAATTGATTATATTGTAAAGTTCATTTAAATGTACTGTAATTTGTTCTTTGTTTAATCTTTTTAATACTTCTGATGTTTTGTTGTTATTATTATTTAATATTTTAATGTCATTTTTGAAAGTGTTAATGAGATTTTTGTTTATGTCTATATCATGGGCAATGTTATGTTCTACGCAATATGAATTTCTTTCGAGTTGGTTTATAATTCTGTCATACCTTTCTTTATCTTGAGCGTCCATGTTTCCTGTTACCCAGCTGATTGCTGTTCCTAATCCATTAATGAGTCCTCTTTTTGAACGTTTGTTCGTTGGAACTATATTATCGTGTTTATTTCTAACAAATTCTAGTTGGTTTCTAATTACCTTTTCTGTGGAATGTAGTTTAAATGTTGTCAACTCTTTACTGGTAATTTCTAATTCGTCTTGTAAGTTTGTAAAGTTTAGAAAATGAATAATGTTACGATAATTTTCGATAATTCTTGCCTCAGGTAGTTTGATTGTTGTGATTCCAGGTATTTGTGTAATGTCAGTAATTTTATATGCTGAGAATAGATCGATTGTCCAAAGAATTGTCAGTGTCATTACCATTTGATTCGTCATGTGTAATAGGAATATACTTTTTTTTATGACGTTTTTTATAAGTTTTTCTGGGTCTTTGTATATTGTCTGCTTTAATTGGTTTGTTTCTGCCTTTGAATTTAAACACATGTTTGCAAGGATTTTCATTTTTATTTCTTGTTCTTATCCTAACGTAAGGGTCGTCTTCTATAATAGGATCTTCCCGATTTTTATTTAATTTATCCGTCCTATCTTTCTTTTCTTTATCTATCCTTGATTTAATTTGATCTTGAATAATTTTTAAATTGTCATGATATTGTTCAACTAATTTTTCTTTTATTGGGGCTTTATTAACTTTGTCTTTTTGAATTCCGAAAGTTATTTCGTTAGGTCTCAATTTTAATTTTTGATTTAATGTATTGTTAAACGCGATTACCGCATGGCTTAATCTCTTTTTTAAACTAGTATTACATTCTGTCTCTTTTAAATTTCTTAGTAATTCTATTAGTGTGGAGTGAGTCTTGTTTAAGAGTCCTAATGAGTTAGGGTGATTTGGTGTTACGTAGTATGCTTCTATACCTTGTGATGTCAGTAAGTTTTCTACTAAATTGTTTTTGTATTCCCTAACATTGTCCATTTTAATTCTATCAGGTGCTGGAAAAAATTCTAAATATTCTATTATGACTTGTGATACTTGGATTGAATTACATGCTTTTACTGTTTTGGCAAAAAGTCGTTTTGAAAATGTATCTACAATAGTTACTATGTATTGTTGTTCGTAATGTAGCGTATCTATCATTAGTTCTTGGAAAGGTTTGTCAGGTGTTGGAGTTATACAAAATTTGGTTTTAATGGGTCTCCTATCATATTTTGTTTTTCTACAGGTGTCGCATTTATTTATATAATTCGCTATTATGTCTTTCATCCTTGGGAAATAATAAGATCTTTTAAGTTTGTCATATGTTTCTAAAATTCCTCTGTGACATGTTTTTCCTGTGTGGTAATTCTCTATAAGTTCTATCTGTTCGTTTTCGTTAGTAATGTCTAACGTTTTTCTTTTGTATCTTTTTATTTTGACCGTTAAAAATTTTTCGTCTATGATTTTCGTTATTTTATTAAAAATGCCCTCAAATTCATTTCCAACCGTTTCAATATTTGGTTCGCAGTAAATTCCGTAAGTCGAGTTCGGTTTTAAAATTTCTAATAAAATTTCTTCTAAGTCATCGTTCCACGGGTAAGCTGTTTCTATAAGATATCTATTTTTTCCAAATGGTTTTTCTAAAATGATTTTCTTTCCGCCTCTTTGTATAAAAATTTGATTTTTCTCAATGTTTATCGGTTTGTCGTCATCCACTATCCATATTTGTCTTGATGAGGATTCTTGTGAATGTTGTGTTACTAAACTTTCATTATCTATTGCGGCTTCTAATGGTTCTAATAAAGCGTCTATGTCTTCAACTAGAATTGGTGGAGCATTTGCTGCTTCTTCAATGGCGTTTTCGATTTCCATTGCTACTTCTTCGTTTATATCAAATTCTGGGTCGTCAATCATAAAACAGTCTGTGTTATTTTGTAAGTCTATCCTACTGAGTGCGTCTGCTACATAATTTGTTTTTCCATCAATGTGTTTTATATCGAATTCAAATTCATGTAAGTAAAACATCCACTTCATAAGTCATGGTGTTTGCATTTTTCATTGTAAATAACCATTGTAATGGTTTGTGGTCAGTTTGTAGAGTAAATCTTTTCCCGTATAAGTAAGGTTTGAAATGGGTACATGCGTATACAACAGCGAGTGGTTCTTTTTCTATAGTAGAGTATTTTTGTTCAGTTTGTGATAGAGTTCGTGAAGCGAAAGCTATAGGGTGGTCTCTCCCTTTTGAGATTTGAGATAGTACTGCTCCTAAAGCGACTGAGCTAGCGTCTGTTGTTAAAACGAAAGGTAATTCCCAGTTAGGAAATTGTAATACCGGCGAGTTTATTAAATGTTGTTTTAGTAATAAAAATGAGTCTTTAAATTCTTCAGGATTAATTTCTGTTCTTTTTCTTAGTTGTAAAGTCAGTGGTTTTGCAATGTGTGCGTAATTATGTATAAATTTTCTATAGTAGCCTGTCATTCCTAAAAATTGTTTTATTTCTTTTTCTGTACGCGGTAAGGGAAATTTTTCGATTGCATCTATTTTTGATGGGTTAGTTCTGATACCGTCTGCTGAAATAATATGTCCTAGAAATGGTAACTCTGTTCTTAAAAATTCTGTTTTGTCAAGTTGTATCGATAAGGAGTGTTCGCATAGTTTTTTAAATACTGTTTCCAAGTGTATAAAGTGGTCTTCAATGGAAGAAGAGTATATTATAATATCGTCCATGTATATTAAAGTGTTTGGTGTATTACTTAACATCATGTTCATAGCTCGTTGAAAAGTTGAGGGTGCTTTACATAATCCAAAAGGCATTCGAAGGAATTCGTAATGTCCTGTATCAGTACTAACAGCAGTTTTTGGAATTGATTCTTTTGTCATTTCGATTTGGTGAAATCCCGAAGCTAAGTCTATAGTAGAAAATATTTTTGAATCCATGTAGTTTGTTAAGTATGTCTTCTATGTTCGGTAAAGGATATTTATCAGGAATAGTTTCTTGGTTTAATTTTCTATAGTCAATAACCATTCTAATTTTGTTTTTTCCGCTTGCATCTAATTTTTTCGGTACAAGCCAAATGGGTGAGTTATAAGGTGAATTACTTTCTTAAAGTATATTGTGTTATATTTGATATTGTTTTTTAAAAGTATGTTAATCTCTTCATCAACTAAATTTTTAAATTGTTGAGGGTATCTATAATTTCTTGAGAAAATAGGTTTGTCCGTTTTTAAGGGTATATTATGTTGCAATAATTTTGTCGATTTCAATATTTCATTCTCTTTCTTTATCATTTTTGGATTCTTATTTTTTTTATTTTTTTTTTTTATTGAGAAAAAATATATTTTGCCTCAATTAAGGGCATTGAGTATTTATGATGAATGAAGTACAATCATACCATATATACAATAAAAGAACAACAAGACTTATTTATTAAATTAATTAATTTATCTTTATTTTTATCTTCAATATGATCATGCCTTAATACATTTTTTATTTCATTTACATCATTCATATAATTAACTTCATCAATTAATATCATTTGTCTATTCACATCAATTTTTATTTTATTATAAATTGTAAACTCATCTGTCTCTGAATCTAATTTAACTTTTAATTTTTTCATTGTTTCATAACCTATTAATATATTAAATTTATTACTTAACGCTAAAACATAAAATTTAAATTCTAATTTTTCGTTTAACCCTAATCTAGGTGCAAGGTCAACCATTACTGATTGTTCTCCTCTTACTAAACCTGATCCGGTTCTAACGAAAAATTCTTCTGATGTAGTTTCAGTTCCTACAGGTACGGAACATGGATGTATATAATTTTTTACTGATCCCGAGTCAATTAGCCATTCTTCGTTTTTTAAATCAATAAATGTAGTCAAGTTTTCCGTAAGGTTTAGGGAATATTCGAGGGTTTTTCTGGCCTCCCTGGTTCTAAAAAATTATTGAAACTATCATTTAATGTTTTGAGTTGGTTCCTAAGTTCAGTAATTTGATCGTCTTTGCTCACGGTCTCAATTTGATTAACCTGTTGCTGATTCGGTTTTACTGTTCGCATTGTCACTGTGTTTTGTGAGTTAGGATACTAAGGTTTTTGTGGAGAATTAGTATGTTGTGGATTGTTTGTATAATTCTGATTCCAATTAGGTTTTTGTTGATAATTGGGACGTTCATTCATCACTTAAATATCTTAGGGAACATATGTATATCATTATTTGTTTTTTTTATATATTTTTTTGTTTCAGTTTTTACAATTTCTTTCCCTACATATTAACAGTTATTATTATTTTTTTTTTTTTATATTCCATCACTACAATGCTTTACCTATAAAATACATTTTACTTTCCTTTATAATTTCATTCAGTGATTATTATGCAATTATTTTAGCTCCAATATTGTAGTACTGAACCCCTATTACCCAACTGTCCTCGTTAATTTATCCTAAGAGCTTAATTAATACTTAATGTATTACATGTATTTTGTCATTATTCATTGTAATAAGTCTTTTGACCAGATTTGTAGTTAATATATATATGAACAATACTGTTATTCTAAAGGGACCTAGTCCCAGAATAAAGATGATTTTTCTATTTCTATTTCATTATAGTGATTTTGATAATAAGGTTTGTTTTGGTTTTGGTAACATGGTCTTTGTTGGTTTTGATAATTTGGTCGGGGTTGGTAATATTGATAATTTGGTTTTGATTGATATTGAGGTCTTGGGGAAAAATTATTTTGTTGGTATTTATTTTGTTTATGTTAGTTAGTATAGTATTGTGGTCTTTTGTCTGACCTATAGTTTCTATTTTCGTATTGAGTTTTTTGTGAGTAAAGTCTGTCCATTATAATACAGCAGTTGTTTTCAATTGCAGCGCGAATGTCGTATAAATCGTCAAGATTTTGTGTTATTAAGCAATTACTAAGGTCTGGATGTAGATGTCTAATAATATGATGATTTATTCTTTTGTCTTCATCAACCATAAGGGATTTTTTATTAGTAATTTCATCATCAATGTTAATTCTAGTGAATAATAAGGCTCTAATTGCGGCTATTCTGTTAATAAAATCAAACGGGTGTTCGCGATTGTGTGATATTGTATTTAGTAAATAAACCTCTAAATTTTGTACTGTCTTCGTGTTCCTAAATTTGCGATTTAATGTTTCTATTAATTTGTTTATACTTAAAAATGTCTTACTTTGTAAAATGTCCCTAGCGTTCCCAGTTAGCTTGGATTTTACAATAGTTAATAACCTAGCGTGATTGTTATCTTTTAACGTATTATCATTTGCACAAACATTATTATATATTTCTTTTACTTGTTAAACAAAAAAATATAAATCAGATGGATTACCATCAAAATTTTGAAGGTGACCGTAGTCTTCTTTGGTCATTTGATAATTAGTCATTATAATAGTTTGTTTTTTAGTATTTGATCTAGTTACTTTTTGTGTACTTGTATTGTTAATCAATAATGTATCTAAGCTTTTCGTTAATGTATCTATGTTAATTCTTAATTTAGACATACATGAATTATAATAAAATAAAATAAAATTTTAAATCTAATTACAAAATATATTGAAATACCTCAAGTCTTTTATGGAGATTGTCTTTATGGAGAAATCTATTAAATTTGTTGCTCGCTTGCCTCAAGTGTTGAAAGACAGGTTAAAGGTGGATTACCCTAGATTCTGTTAATATTTCATCGAATCTTCATAGGAGTTCGTTCAGTGATGTCTCGAAGAAGTTCCAGCTTCTGTTGGGATATTTCGTCAAAGCTTCTTGAAGGTCTTCGAAATTTCGTCTCACTTGCTACCTTTAACTGACAAGTACCTGTTCGCGGGCGCCAAATAAATATTCTTGCGTCACTAATCCCCCCAAAAAAACTTTATTGGTATGAAAGATTACAATTTACAATAAATTCGTTCTTAACTGCACTAGGTTATTAAATAGAGACACTGAAATGTTACTATATGTCACGTCGAAGTCGGTTGGTCTAGGTATGTCTACTGACCGGAGGGTGTCACTGTTAACCGGTGGGGTGTCTCTCTGCTAACTGGTGCCATATGCTCCGAATGGCTGATATATATACAAGTTTTGAAGTGTTGACTTCAGCTGTGACGATAAGGGTGGTCCTAAGGATTTATGTGTCGATGATCCTTTCGATGTAACCAACAAAACCCTACATCATGACCTCAACATCCCATTTGTCCTAGACCTTATCCCAGAAAAAAATCTCCAAATTTCACCAGAACCTTACGTACCACCCAAATCCTCTTGCACAATCCCTATCAAGCACCTATGATCCTCCAAGAAGGTTGAAACGGCAGTGGCCTCGCGACCTTTTGTAGATTGTATAAATTGGAGTTCTGGCAATGGCCAGATTCTTCACTCAAGACATGAGTGTATGTGGCTAAAGTACTCTCGACCAATCTCCACTGGCTTTAGTACCAGTGACGTGGTTGAGAGAGTAGCGCAGGGTTCTCCTGGAATTCCCTCGCCTGATTGTATATAGTATGCATGTGTTTTTTTTCTTAGTTTTAATTTTCTTATTTTTTAGGTTATTTTATTTTATTATCTATTGTATATACTTTTAATTGTTATTTTGTTCTATTTATTTTGTTTTTTGTATATATAGTGTGAATGTCGTCCTACCTCACTATAACCAATGTCCAAGAGACAGATTGTTGTAATAATCAATAAAGAAATTTAAAAAAAAAAAATGATTAGTCAAGTGTCGAAATTTAATACTTTTAGTATTATTTTCTCCCTTTTCCAATTCTTTACTTAGCACTGACTTCTTTATTTATTTTTAACACAATTTAAATCTCTCCTGGCCCTTCTATTCCCTCCTCTTTTACTAAAGAGTTTACTGATCAAATTGTCCCCAACTCGAGAAACCTATAAACTGCTCCCGATTATCTTCAATTCTCGACAACCCTCCGACTATTTATTTAAAAATCAATTGTTCATTACCTAGAAATTCGCAATAATCTCATGATTGTCGGTTGAATGATGATGGTTGAAAACATGATTTCAAGTTCACGTAATTAAATGAGACAAATTCCATGCCTTAATGATTTGTAAATAAATATTCGATGGCTTTTCGAGAATTCAAGATAATGAGAAGCAGTTTAAACGTGGAGAGGTATGAATAGGTGGAGAACTGTATGGAACAGGCTAGAAAGCAATAGGGAGCCATTCCAATCGAAATCATCCAGTTCGAAAGTTCGATTCGACACCCACCTCCCGTATAATTTAATGCAAATTTATATATATTAAGTAAATAAATAAATGGCAAATTTTTCCCAATTCTAATGAGTAGTTTGAGAATGATCATCATTTGGACTTTTGGGGTTTTCTCAGTTCGGAAAACAATTTGAGCTCGTAACCGGCTCGTATGTGTTCGGGCTTTTTTTTGTAAAATCAATACTTATAGCAGACATGGGAATAATGTATTTTAAAATACTTTGTTTGAAATGCCAAGTATTTTCTGTTTCTAAAATACAATTTTAATCACCAAATATTTATGTTATTAACAGAAAAAGTATTTTGTATTTCAAGTTTAAATAATTAATAGAAGTAATTTAAAAGTTAGTAGCAATTGAAATACGAGGTGATTCAAGTTGTATTTCAGAAAAATAAAATACTTTGTGTTTTAAAAAATTTATTTTAAAATACTTTTCGCCCAGCTCTGACTTATAGAGCTGGAGCATTTAAAATTTATTCGTTTACCCTGTATTTAATGCAGAATCAGATGATACTAGAAGTATTAGCATTTTAATTTTTCATAATGGATAAAATAAATCATAAATATAAAGAATTATATATTTTACAAGCTGTGACACCATCAATGAAAAATATCTGTGGCTAATGTCTCTTTCCAAATACCCTAGTGCATTAATGAAATGAGCATAAAATTCTCTATCGAATGATAAAAAAATATCAGAGGGCTTTTGAGTTTTTAGAGTTTTATTAATATGTAATGAAAATAATTATTTCGTTTGTTTCGGGAACTTTATGTTTGCGGATCATAGTATCCAAAATTTTCAGATTTTTTTTTCTATAGTTTTTCAAATATGTACTTATTTTTTAAATATTTATGTACAATAAATGAAAATAAATTAAACAAAAAATAATATATAAATATAAATGTATACAAACAAAAAGAAACTTAACTAATCCAAATGACAACATTAATACAGACATAGTCCTGTCCACCAAAGTATTTTACTAAATAATAATCTACAAGACGATCCTGAAACCTATCTGGACCTTCGGACTAGAACTGTGGGGATAGCAAATCTCACCAGAAACTTACGTATCATCCAAATCATCTTGCAAAACCCCTAGTAAGCACCACACATTCCTACAATCCTCGCCGGAGGTTAAAACGGCAGTGACCCCGCAACCTTTTGTCAATATGTATATATCGGAGTTCCCGCTATGGCCAGATTCTCCACTCAAGTCCTAAGCGTCTGTTACTCTTTTGCCCTCCATCAGTCTCCATTAACTTCCAATGCCAGTGACGCGGCTGGGATCTTCTGGAGTCTTGCTTTTGCTTCCACATTGAGGAAACAGCTTGATTCAGAGTCCCCTGAGCGAATAAGAATATTGTATATAGGTGTGAATGTGGTCTTTTTATTTTAATTTTATTTAGCTTCTAACTATTATTTCAGTTTTTGTACATTTGTATAGTAATTTCCTTATTTTATTCTATTTTTTTATTTGTTTATTTAGAAATATAATAATCTGTCTCAAAGGACATTTATAATAGTGTTCAGAGGTCACATTCACACTCTATGTTCAATGAAAAAAAAAATTATATAGAAAAATAATATATACAATAAATAAGTATAACATAACCTAAAAATAAAAAATAACACATACATCTTACAATTACATACGATTTACAATCAGATGAGAGAACTCCGAGCCAGACTTGTCCCTCCGACTGTGGAAGGAAAACCATGACTCCAGGAGATCCCTGCACTTCTCTCTCAACCGCTTCACTGGGGCTAAACCAAGTGGAGATTGAGCGAGAGTGCTTTAGCCACATACTCTCATATCGTGAGTGGAGAATCTGGCCATTAAGTCTTTGCAGATTTAAAGATGCTATGTCGGGGTCTGAGTTGGATGATAGGATGGCGATGTCGTCAGCAAATGTTGCCAGGAAGGTATCGGGATGGACAGGGATATCAGCAATTTATTTTCTATATTTATTTTTCTTTATTATCTCTATTTTAGTTATTATTTTTATGTACATATTGTGTCAATGATTAATGTAGCCCTAATAATAATTTTCTTCAATGTGGCCGACTGTAAATGTTAATGTTAATCGAATTAATATTCGATTAACAAAAAAAAAAAAAAGATTTGTACTCTTTAAAAAAAATACAGGCATACTTTCATACATAGAATATTTACGAAAAAAATAAGTTTTGTAATCAACAGTTATAATATCTGAGGTGTTATTTTTTTTTCCTATGCAGTGGTGTAACGAAAAATGAAATACAAAAAAAAAATAGTTCGTAAAATAATTTTTAGTTTTTATAAATAATAATAAATTTTTTTATTAACTCGAAGAGGGTCAAATATAAAATTAAGTATTTAGTATAAGTTTTAATGATAAGTAATTGTTTATAATAAGTCTTAGTTTTAAGTATTAGTTGTAAATATTATTTTTAAGTCAGTGTAACAGCCAACAGCTGAAAAGAGAGTTGAGAGAGTGATGGCGGAACCTCGCGAGTGTTGAGGCACGCTAAGGATTTTTGTGTGTGAAATACTTCAGTTTTACGGTGTACGCCGGATTTTCATCACTATTCATGGACCTGTGATTATCAGCGACGAGTGCCGTTTGAAAAAAAAAAAAAAAAAAAAAAAAAAATTCTCGATCGCAATACTTACACTTACTATATATTACATATATACGTAAGTGAAAGTAAACATATTTAAAAATCGCGATATCTCTACTAATAGTGCTTCAATTTCGATGAAACTTCTTTTGTTTTTTAGGCAATTTAAATACCTTTGAAACATCTTATCACAACATTCCCAAAAAAATTTATACTTTTTGAGTTATTCGGAATTTAATTTTACCATCCCTCTTAACTTTTTTTCAGCTTCTTTGCACTGATGAATTTTATATAGATAAATTTGAAGGGTGTCGAGAAAATGACTTTAGCGAAGTTTCAATGAAATCGGTACATTCGTTTAGGCGCTACAGTCTATAGCTACGTTTTTCTGCATTTTTATTTTTTTAAGTTGATGATTGAACATTTGACAGCTTGAGAAGATAGGCCCTGACGACGCTAGTTCGAATAAGATCCCGATTCCTCAGATAACCCAATGTGCCAGTTGGACAGAGTTCAACCAGTGGGATATTGTAAATATGTACATATAAGTTTGTTCCTATTTATTTTTTTTTCCCAAATATTCGTAATAGGTTTATTGTATAGTCGTAAGTTAATGTTTAGTTCTATAATTATTTACTTGATGTATTTATGTAATACAGTTGTAAATGTCATTAAGAAATAAAAAAAAAAAGTTCTATAATAATTTTATAATCTTTCCTTTGATGATTAAAGTTAATTGTATTTTCTTATAAATCTAATTTCTTGTTCATAATTTTCATTTAATTTAACAGTTCTTTAAATTAATAGAAATAAGTAAATTCATCATTAGTATTAATAATAGCCAGTATTATTTTCTTATTTTTTCTTCTGTTTGTTTTCATGTTTTATTTATATATTATATTGTTTTTTTATATGTTTAATAAGGAATTGTAAAACCCTATTCGAGGGATTAGGGAAAGTCATTGTTAACCAAGTAAGAAGGTTCGATAGGTTATGAGGTTAATTAGCAGATGTTTTTAAACCCAAAGGTTCCGAGTTCGAAGCTCACTCCGCTTCCTAATTTTTTTTAAAAATTAAATTTATTTTATTTATTTATTTTTTATTTTTGTGGTTTTCGGTATTTTCCAAATTCAACAAATTAAATAGAGTGGCGCTCGTTAGAAAGTTATTAATATTTAATTGACTCTTGATTATTTTTATATATATATATATATATATATATTTTTTTTTTTTTTTTGAGAACCCTGCCGTCTCCACTGAGCATTCGGCAAGTTTGTTGCGGTAATGATTTTTCCAAATTAAAGACCGTAACAGTGGTCAGCTCATTTAAAGCTCATTGTTTTTTTTCTGAATACTGTAGATATTCATCCTAGTCTAAATCTTATGTAAAGATTTAGAAATGGCCGCGTTGGAGCTAAAGGGAAGTGAAATTTAAGCTTAAATATAGTTAAAGAGGTGCCCTTATTTTTTTATGTGAGCCTTAATACTGGAAAATACGCTGTCACCTTCTCTCTAGTCACCCCCTCTTCAAAACTAACTCTGTCCTTTGTACTGTTAAAGATTTTTTACCTTCTTTCCTTGTTTTTTTTTTATATTTATTTTCTTTTTTCTGAGCAAAGTAAAATATATTAAAATTAATAAATTAAAAAAAAAAAATCCAGCTAAAGTAAGAAGTTCTTCTTTTTCACTTTTTAAAAACAAATTAGCGAATCCCCTTTCACCCACGGATTTCATCCAAATAAATTTCATAATTTAATTTAACCATATTATTCTTGGTATTTTGATTAGTTTAGTTCTTTTGTTTATACACATTTACTTTTATTATTATTATTATTTTCTGTAAATAGACTGTGAGTTTGCTCCCTGAACACTATTATAAATGTGCTTAATTGTGACAGAATGTAATATTTCTGAATAAATAAAATAATTATTTTTGGACTTATGATTTTAGTTTCCTTAATTTAAAATTAATTTCTAGACTGTAAATGTTTCTCTAAATTTTGGTATATTGAGGATTAAAAGGTTGTTGTTACATCATATTAATAAATAAAAGACTTATAAAAAAAAATACTTAAGCTGGTCTCATTACTAACCTCATGATGCAGGATGTGCGATTTCGAATTTGGCAGTACACATCTCATACATCCAATTCTAATGAAACGTTAATAAACTGATTTATTACGAGAAGTCGAAATAAAAATTACTATATTAAAATTTACAAAGAAGCCGGTTGCGAATGTATTTCTTGCAAACTAGTTACAACTCGTGTGGAAGTAAATTCAGAAATATATACCTTCGTAAAGAAAGAATGTCGAACATGGGAAACAATGTGAACTGATTTATGTACACCGAAATGGGAGTATAACTATTGGAGAAATAAAATATTTAGGCTCATTCTAACTAACCAAAAAATGGAGTACACCCAAGGAAATTAAATTCAAAAGAAATCAAGACATTTATCGCCATATCCAAGTATTCGAAAATTAGTGAGAAAAAAAAATTCAACTATAAAAAAAACAAAGAACAGGTTTACAATTCTTTTGGCCATTTACTAGATAATATAATATAACCATTAAAGTGCGATGCTATACCTTATTATTTAAAATTACCTTGTTTCTATTATTTGTAAGTCATTTTAAAAATTATATGATGGTGCATATTTAAGAAATAATAGGATTTATCTGTTTTCAATGGAAATGCTTTCATACTTCAATTTCATCCTCTTTTCTTTTATCAGGAAGTAAAAACACGCCCTTCTTACTTTTCCCCCATCACAAACTGGTGTGAGCGAACACTACTGTTGGATTTTGGGAGAAGTTAAAATTTGGAAGATTGGCTGCTAATGCTAGAAGACCTTGCTCCAACCGGTCACTCCGAAATTATGGAGGATTTGACGAGCGGGAAGATTGAATTTAGAGTGACTATCATTACTTTTTATTTATTTAATTTTTTTTACTAGCTTATTCGAGTTACCATCGACCCAGTTTTTGTCTATATAACATTTAATTGTCTTTACTGACCAAATTATAAACATATCACGAGTTTAATAGCCAAGTTTAAAAAAACAAAACATCTTATTTTGTAATATTGCATGAAATAAATATTTTGCACGAAACACTTATTATTTAGCATAAAATACCTGATAAATAACAATTGATAATTTATAGCAATAATTTTAACAGAATATTTTGTTCATAGAATATCTATTTTAAAGAATTAAAAGGAAAATATAACTGTTTATCACCACTTCAAAATATTGCTAACATTTGAATAAATACAATATTTTACTTTTGATAATCAAAGAAAAAAATTGAGCAAGAATATAACTTGAAAGATTGAACTTTTCTAGTTGATATAGACCTATCCAGTCAACGACAGGTTATAGCAGAAACGTATTTAAAAATCTGTTAATCGATTCCGATTTCACCATATCAAGTTTAGGAACTGATTAAAAGCACAATATCACGAAGCGAAAAGTTCTAAAAGTGAATTGAAGAAAGTGAGTTGACAAATATTTTTATGAAATTCAATACATATAAATTATTTTATTTGATCTATAATTATTCTATAATAGAAGATTATAGTGGTACAGCAGTAATATTTCATGTGTACATATCTTTAAAACGAAAAAATATTACCAAAATAAAATACAAAATATTTTGATTCTAATGTATGCTGTCTGGTCGACTAAATGGCTTGAGTTCTGTTTTGTGAACACGCACTCTATCTAGCGACAGGTTGGCAAAACAGAGTAGATAACCTGATGTGGCTCAATTAGGGCAGCTCACTTGAAAAGAAGACCTATGTAGCAGGGCCCTGGCCTCCTACCTCAATAGAACAACTGCCGTATATCCAATGGAAATAGAGAACCAAGCCTTCTTTTCTTGCATTAGATATGCCTCCCCCGTGCCTTTCATACAGTCCACTTAAAATTTAATACTTGCTTATAAGACGTACTTACTCCTCATGTTCAATTATCAATTCATTTTTTTACCAACAATTAGTTTATTGCCTAAACAAGTTCAAATTCAATACCTTCAAATCCAATAATATGAACAGACAAAATTTGGGCATGTACTGCGATTACCGAGTAAGTTAGAACAGATGTCCGAGAAACCTTACCACCTGACCCCAGTGTGCATCTTGTGGAATAAAAGTTGGCAATGGAAGGATTTAAATACATGAGATACCTGTAGTAATAATTGGTGACAATTCTTTATAATCAATAAGAAAAAAACGAAATATATTTACTCTCATATATCTTGTTTTTCATTTGGATTTCGATGCAATTCGCATAGATATTAGCAATACTCATGTCTTGCGAAATAAATATTTATTTTATTTTATAGGAAAATCCGTTTTCCTTTCCTTTCCTTATTTCGTTACACAAACAGAAAAAGATTTAGGAATACTCACACATGAAATGGTACCCTATAAAGGTTAAATGCTTTATACATCTAGTTTAGGCCAGGCTGAATGCTTGGTGAAAGCTCATTTAGTTAGCGTTCCTGCTCGGCGTTGTTTACAACCAACTTTTCATGAAGTTTGTTATCTTATTTTTTATCTATAAACGGAATTAATTACGATTATCGGATGTTTCTTATATTTATTCCTTTTCGTGTAAATATCAAACTTTATAGCCACTATGACTCTCATATTATCATTATGAGTTTACCCATTGTTAATAAAAGTTTTGATATACCTTTCATCGGATAAATAAATAACATAGCTATCGGAAGAGGCTAGAAGTTGGTAGAACTTTTGGCCGAACAAGTGCAAATCTGTCAAGAAGGTTTCGATGAGGAGTGTGCAGCCGAGATAACAACTTATAGATCGAGGGGGAGGATGGAGGGGGGAGGTATTTGTTAAGCAAGGTGTGCTGTGAATTTGTCGATAGGAGGCTTAGCAACTGAAAGCGAATTTAGCAGGATTTAGTGAATACTCCAATTTTATTTTTCACCAGTCTCGTACAATCTCTCCTCTATTCAGCTATGAATCAATTGCTGCTAGTCTCGTATTGTTCACTTTTATTGGTTTTAAATTTTTTTCTTATTTATCTTTGAAAATAAATATTAGCAAGTATTGTCCATGATTAAGCAAACTCCTCAAATCCCAGCTTTCCTAACAGCCTAACTTCCCTAAGCGGTTATTTACTCAGTGATTATCAACAGGAAATGGTTTTTTAAATTTTGATCAACATATACCTTGGGGCATATTATATTATTATTATATAGCAATATTGTATTATTAATTTAATTAATACTCAAAAATATTTCACTGCTCCAATGATATAAACTTTAAGATAACTCATAGGAATTTCATATAAAAATAATGGCATAAATAACGATTGATGTAGTGGCCAATAGGCCAAAAACAAAAATTCATTTCACGATTAGAAATATATATTTTATATAAAAATTGCTTATACGTATTTTCTTATATGTTTATTTTTTTATATTTTGTTAAATGTATATATCATCCTATTCTGTTTACGTTACTATCAATTTATTTTTAACTTGTTTTAATAGTTATTTAGATTTAGTTTGTTTATTTTTGGATTATGTTTACATTTCTAATTTAAAACTCAGACAAGGCTCTTTGCCCACTGAATAATTCATATCATATAATGTGATTTATAATAACGAATTTTTGCTTCTATATAATGTATTGCTTCTATATATTTCCAATTCTTGGTGCCTTAATTTATATATTATATTAAATAATGAATATTAATTATGTTTAAATAATAAATGAATGTTGAGCGCTAATGTTCTTTGACCAAGTATATAATCGAAGCATAAATGTATGTATAATATTTTTTCTTAATAATTATAATTAGTATTATAAAGCACTTTAAGCCCACATCTTTCGGATTCTTCTTGTAAAAAATATGAAGTAAGAGGGTGGTGTAAAGATGATTTCAATACTTACAACATACAACATACTTATCTCTTAAATTGAAACCATCTTTACACCATCCTCACCAACCATCCTTTAGCCGCCATCGACAACCCATTCCCAAGTAATTCTGTAATTAAAGAAATAATAAATGTATAGTGGGAAGTAAAAAACAAAGGCATGTCAATAATATTCGTTTGGGTACCAGACCAATGTGGCATTGCGGGGAATGAAAAAGCTGACCAAGCAGCCCATTTAGCAAGGAGTGAAGAAGAAACGGTGGTGATAAGATTAAAGAAAGTTACCTTAGAAGACTGGCTATACCACGCAAAAAAAAAGACTACTAACAGAATGGGAAAAATAATAGAAAAGGAACGAATGCAAAATCACTGAAATAAATCCTAATTGCGACAAATGGCTCACAAGCTATAGAAGTTGAAGGAGAGAAGAAGTTGTTATGCTTTGCCGACTAAGGATATAACATTGCCAGTTTACACATCTATCTTATGAGAGGACTTTAAGCGTCCACGTGTGAACAATTTAATAACGTTCCACAAAGATTGAAACACTTGCTGGAAGGTTGTCCTCCAGCCTTAGCCAAAACATTAAGAGAAATCCTTCAAGATAATGAAGAAAGAATCACTACTTTGTTTAAATTTTTTAAGTTCACAGAGTATTACAAAATAATATAAATCGTAGTAAAACGCCAAAACCTCGCGCGGGCTCATTACCGCGTATGGGGAGCGTCCCACGGGTGGCGGATGTGGGGATGGTCGGTGGAAATATCTTGGAAGTTCCTCCCGGCTAAGTCCGATGGACTCGCTGACCAACAATGAGAGGGGCCCTCCAGACTTGCTGGTATAATTGTAATAATTGTAGGTGACGCGAACGCAAAGGTAGGAAGGGAAGAAGTTTATATTCCGACGATTGGTAAAGAAAGTTTGCACGAATATAGTAATGATAATGGGATCCGTCTGATAAACTTTGCCATCTCGAAAAACCTGATAATTAAAAGTACGACGTTTAAACATAAGGATATTCATAAATATACTTGGACATCACCGGATTCGCAAACACGAAATCAAATCGATCATGTCTTGATACAACACAGCTGGCAAAGCAGTATAATTAATGTACGGTCTTATCGCGGAGCAGAATGTGGGTCGGATCATGAATTAGTAATCGCGAAACTTCGACAAAAACTTAATATAAGAAAGAGAAAAGAAAACCGTTTCGATTTTGAGAATTTTAATTTGGAAAAATTAAAAAATCCATCAATTAGAAACCAATTCGAGCTAGATGTTAAGAATAGGTTTGAAGCTTTAGAGCTTCCTGACGAGGACCACGAGGATATTGACAAGTTATGGATAGAGATCAGAGATAATATTAAAGCGGTCGGTAACTCGTGTCTAGGAAAAAAGGAAAATAAGAATAACAAACCGTGGTTTGATGAAGATTGCTTAAACATGTGCGAAAAAAGAAAAGCCGCTAAATTAAAAGCTCTAAATAATCCTAGCGAAGACAATCTGGAATACTTCCGAATCTCAAAGAACGAAACGACAAAATTGCTCAAAAATAAAAAAAAGGAGTATCTTAAAAATAAAATAATTGAAATAGAAACTAATAGAATCGAAAATAACGTAAGAGACATGTACAAAGGTATAAACAGATCACGTAAATATGTAGGGCCCGTAACGTCTGGAATTAGGGATGATAATAACAATATTCTGACCGATCCGGTTGACATATTGAATAAATTTAAGGACCACTTTGACAATATTTTAAATACGGTAAATTATGATCTGTGTCCTCCTTCTGAGTACCAGAGTGCTGAACCGTTAATAGAAGGACCAAGTAAAGAGGAAGTTGAAGTAGCTATCGGAAAATTAAAATCATATAAAGCAGCGGGAATCGATAATATTCCTACTGAACTAATTAAGGCATGCGGAGAAGCTGGAGTTTCTAAAATACATCGGTTGGTTAAAAAGATCTGGGTGAACGAGAAATTACCTGAAGAATGGAAAGAATCTATTCTTATTCCGATTCACAAAAAGGGTCCGAGGACGGATTTTAATAACTATCGAGGAATTTCACTCCTTCCGGTATGTTATAAAATATTCACTTTAATCTTAACCAGTCGAATCGTGGAATACGCCGAGGAAATTATCGGAGACTACCAATGCGGATTTAGACGGAATCGTTCGACTATTGATCAAATATTTTCTTTACGGCAAATATTAGAGAAAAAATTGGAGTATAACGGTATTGTTCACCAGCTGTATATAGATTTTAAAAAGGCTTACGATTCTATTGACCGCCAGAAACTGTATAATATTCTAATCGAGCAGGGGATTCCAAAAAAACTAGTAAATCTAGTCAGGATGTGCTTGACGGAGACACTCAATAAAGTTAGAATCGGTAATAATTTGTCCGAAAAATTTGAGGTTCGTTCGGGCTTAAAACAGGGGGATTCTCTTTCGCCTGTCCTGTTCAATTTGGCATTAGAACATGCCATTAGGGAGGTAATGCGAACCGAGAAAGGGTTGGATCTGGGCGGGACAACATCCGTGCTGGGCTATGCGGATGATCTGGTACTGTTAAGCGAAGACGTTGAAACTATAAAACTAAATACGACAACGTTAATGAAAGCCGGGAAAGAACTAGGACTCGAAATAAACGTGGATAAAACAAAATATATGGTTAGCTGCAAAAATGGCGATACTACTGGTGATATCGATATAGATGGTAATATGTTTGAACAGGTAGATAAATTTAGGTATCTAGGTTCTACGATAACTAGAAAAAACGAAATTGAAGAAGAGATTAAGGTTAGACTGAAGGCGGGGAATGCTTGTTATTTTTCTGTGACAAAACTACTTAGTTCGCGCCTCTTGTCCCGAAACTTAAAAATTAGAATCTATAAAACAATTATCTTACCCACAGTTCTTTATGGATGCGAAACTTGGCCGCTTACATTAAGGGATGAGCAGCGTCTTAAGGTTTTTGAAAATAAAGTATTGCGTAGAATATTCGGACCGAAAAAGGATGAGTTAACCGGAGAGTTCAGACGGTTACACAATGCCGAATTGCGTGAGATGTATCCGGGTAATATAATTGAGGTAATTTCATCGCGGCGAATCAAATGGGCTTGTAAAGTTGTTGGGCTTAGTAACGAGAGAATTCCTAAAAGGTTAATATTTGCTGTGCCGAATGGTAAGCGTCCGAGGGGTAGACCGAAGCGAAGATGGGAAGATTGCATTAAAGCCGATCTGAAGGGACTGGGTTTGGACGGCGAACGGTGGAGGGAGGTGTGTAACAAGCGATTGGTGGTGTCGGCATCGAACCTTCGGGTTCGCTAAGCCTTATTATTATTATTATTAAAACGCCAAAAAAATATATTATTCTAATAATGATTATAATTATTGATTAAACACATACTCCAAACATTCCCCAAGGCAATACCTATGTTATTTAAAAAGGTTATATATTGTAAATATCACAATGAATTGGTGATTTAATTAAAGTCTTATGAGGTACAATATCGACTGTTATTTGAATGAATTGATAGAAAACTTAAGAATCTAATAATAATATTATGTGTTTGAAAACCATTTACTTTCAAAGACGGCTTTACATATTTTCCAAACACCGCAAGCGCAAACTATTGGTAAACAAGAAAATAACAAACCGGACGGTGGGAAAGTTCTTAACGTGCTTGCTTGTAGAAAAAAATGAAATAAAAATTGAACACATAGAACTATTGAAATATCACTAGTGCTCTGGTGGTGCCTTCTAGAAGCTATTTTTTTATTTGTCCCCGAACACAGTAGATGCATGCCCTTGATTGAATACAGAGCTATTATATTTTTGTTTGCTAAAATTTTTAATTATCAATGACAATATTCATATTATAAAAACAAAATAAAATTAAAACAATAGTACCTATATTTTATACATTAACATTAAGCCACGTGTTAAAATTAAATTACGTGAACAAAAAAGTTTTGTTGAATGCAGATATCACAGAATTTGCACTCAACCCCCTCCCAAACCCTGAGCAGAAATATCTTTAAAATAAATTAATAAACTTCATCATAATTAATATAATTGATTCGAATTTACTATAAATGCAAACCTACGACAATTAATTCAAAATATAGAATTACAATTTAATATTAATATTAAATAATAAAAACAAGCAGAACTAATTATTACAATAGTTTTTCAATAATTTTTTTTTTAAGCCATAATTTTTTTCGACGTTGAGTTACATATTTATATGGTTTTACAAAGAGTATTACTTAATAGGAATATACGTATATATTTGTGTCCTCGCGCGGGATCGTTACCGCGTATGGGGAGCGCCCCACGGGTGGAGGATCTGGGGATGGTCGGTGGAAATTCCTTGGAAGTTCCTCCGGGCTAAGTCTGATGGTCTCACTGACCAAGACCAGACTTGCTGGAGGGTGATGTAGGCTTGAACGCCCTACTCACATATCTTTAGTTCACCATATACCGAAAATAGTCATGGATCTCCCTATGGTAAAACGCTAATTATCCGGAGGTAAACTAGCCCCCCGTTCGGGTCTCTCGGGGGGGGACTGCTTTAGGGGATTCATTGCGCAAGCTGAAAAATAGTGATTTAGGTTATTTAGGTAGATACGTGGAACGTAAGAAGTTTGAATTCAGCAGGTGGGTTGAAATCGGTCGCGAATGACGTTAATGGGTTCTGTTTAATGAGGTTAATGAGGAAATCGTGGTTCAACAATAGGTTCTCTGGCCAGGGGAGGGCTCGATGAGGGAAGGAAAGTTCACTATTTGGTACGGAAGAAGCGAGAATCATCGTTTAGGGACCGGGTTTCTAATTAGGATTAGATTGTTAACCACTTTGAGGGACGTGAAATTCTTTAGTGATAGAATTTCGGTAGCCATATTTCAGAGATGTTGGTTTAAAATCGCTTCAATAAAGATGCATTGTACGACCGAAGAAAGTGACGATGAAGTCAAAAGCGAATTTTACGATAAACTCGAATGGATTTATGATAAACTACCGCGAAAATAATTTTAGGTGACGCAAACACAAAGGTGGGGAGAGAAGAAGTTTCTTTTCCAACGATTGGTAAAGAAAGTTTGCACGAATATAGTTATGATAATGGAGCCCATCTGATAAATCTTGCCATAAACCTGATAATTAAAAATACTACGTTTAAACATAAGGATATTCACAAATGTACCTGGACATCACCGGATTCACAAACACGAAATAAAATTAATCATGTTTTGATACAACAAAGCAATCAAAGTGGTATAATTAATGTACGGTATTTACGCGGGGCAGAATATGGGCCGGATCATGAATTAGTAATCGTGAAACTTTGACAAAAACTTAATATAAAAAAAAGAGAAAAGAAAACCGTTTCGATTTTTTAAATTAGAATTTAATCAGGAAAACTTAAAAAATCCATCACCATTAGAAATCAATTCGAGCTACATGTTAAGAATAGGTTTGAAACTTTAAAAACTTCTGACGAGGACCGCGATAATATAGACAAGTTATGGATAGATATCAGGGATAATATTAAAGCGGCCGGTAACTTGTGTCTTGGAAAAAAGGAAAATAATAACAAGGCTTGTTTTGATTAAGATTGCTTAAACATGTGCGCAAAAAGTAAAGCCGCTAAATTAAAAACTCTGAATATAAAGGCTTTCGAACTGGCTACTCGACACATCAACACTCCATTGAACAGCAAAACCTTAGCATCCTCATCCTTCTAGATTTTTCCAAAGCGTTCAACACAGTTTACCATCACACCCTCCTTACGATATTGCAAAATCTTCCTCTATCCAACAGTGCCCGGCGTTGGTTCAAATCCTTCCTTTCAAATCGGTCCCAGTATGTAGTCGTCCCAAGTCAACTTCCCCCTCTCCTGTGGTGTCCCTCAAGGTTTCTCTATATCTCCTTCTCTGTTTGCTATTTACATTAATAACATTTCCCTCCTGATCCGTCTCTCCCAATACCATTACTATGTAAATGATTACCAAATATACCTGTCCTTCCCGCCCTCCGACCTATTACCTGCCACAGAAAAACTTCAAAAAGATTTGTACCAACAAGTTGAAGTGAATGCGAAAAAGGCAAAGGCAATCTTAATTGGCTCCAATCACCTCCTTAAAACTGTTCTTCATATTCCAACTCTATTCCTACATGATAATCCCATCAAATTTTATCCCCCTATCAAAAATCTTGGAATAACCTTTGGTCGAACGCTTTTCTGGAAAAACCATGTATCCAACATCTCCCGCCGTACCATTTCCACCTTAAAACGTCTAAACTACTCTCGTCACCTATTTTCCATTGAAACCTGTGGGCTCCTGGTCATTTCCTTAATTTTCCCTACTTTGACTATTGCTGTACGGTATATAGGGGCGTCTCTGGGGATCTCGAGCCGAAACTAAAACGTTTGATAAATTGCTTTGTACGATTCATTTTCGGGATCCCATGGTAAGCCTATGTTTCCCGTTTTTATGGAGAGCTGGACTGGCTATATCCTTCCTACCGTCGTGAGTATTTCCTTGCATCCTTCCTCTTTCAAGTCATCGAATCCCACCGACCTTCATACATCTCCGAGCTCCTCCAATTCAAATCCTCTGTTCGTTCCCGCAATACTCGTTCCAGGTCTTCTGATTTATACATAAGGGCCCACCGAACCGCTGCTTTCGACTGATCGTTCATTATCCGATCCTCATCCCTACCTTTAAACACCGCCTGTTCAATCATTTCTTATCCATCCAGTCCCCATAACATTTGAAATAGATATCACTGTAAATATGTATATAAATCATTAGATTGCCCTTAATTATTTTTACTTTATTTTCATTTTTTTATTATTAACTGATTTAAGTTAGAAAGTAACTTATAATTTTTATTATTACTATTTAATTACTCAGCATTTTTTTATGTATCTCAGAGGCTCCTTAGCCTACATTTCTGTCCTTCTGTATTATTCTAAAGGGACTCGTCCCAGAATAAATAAAGTATTATTATTATTATTATTAAATTATCCTAGCTAAGACAATCTTGACTACTTCCGAAACTCAAAGAATAAAACGACAAAACTGCTCGAAAATAAAAAAAGAAAGTATCTTAAAAATAAAATAATAGAAATAGAATCGAAAATAACTTAAGATACATGTGCAAAGGTATAAACAGATCAAATGTTCAGGGACCGTCACGTCTGGAATTAGGGATGACAATAACAATATTCTGACCGATTCGGTTGACATATTGGATAAGTTTAAGAATTATTCTGACAATATTTTAAATACGGGAAATTATGATCTGGGTCCTTCTTCAGAGTACCAGAGTGCTAAACCGTTAATAGAAGAACCGAGTAAAGAAGAAGAGGAAGTAGCTATCGGAAAATTAATGTCTTATAAAGCAGCTGGAATCGATAATATTCCTAGTGAACTAGTTAAGGAATGCGGGGAAGCTGCAGTTTCTGAAATACACTTGTTGGTTAAAAATATGTGAGAATTTACCTGAATAATGGAAAGAATATATTCTTATTCCGATTCACAAAAAAGGCCCGAAGACGGATTGTAATATATATCGAGGAATTTCACTCCTTCCAGGATGTTATAAAATATTCACTTTAATCTTAACTAGTCGAATCAAAGAATACGCCGAGGAAATTATCGGAGACTACCATTGCGGATTTAGACGGAACTGTTCAACTATTGAACAAATATTTTCTTTATTGCAAATATTAGAGAAAAAGTCAGAGTACAACGGTGTTGTTTACCAGCTGTATATCAATTCAAAAAGGTCTACAATTCTATTGACCGACAGAAGAGAAGTCAGACGACAGTTGTGGTACAGTGTACATGGTCTGTTAAAACTGCATTAAATTGAAATGGTTAAAAGATTTGTTACCCTTACATATTCAATTTATTCTTTAAGTTTGTATATAAACATACATCCGGGTTCATTCTTTAAAATAGGTTTGTAAATAATCAGTAGCTTTATAATACTTCTTTTTTTAATGTTTATATATTATAAATTATATAGATTTTATCCTTCATTTTTATACTATTCAGTCTACAAATAAGTAGGCTAATTAATTTAAATTAAATAACAACAAGGCCTAATTTTGTGGGTTGACGGTAACAAAGATTAAACCACGTATAATATTTATTATAAGGGTGCCCCTTATTTATCGGTAGAAGGATCATTAATTTGACAGTATGTGCTATGTGCTATATAGAAGGGGATACTTAAAGCGATTTAAGCCCAAGATCGTAAAAAGCGGTCAAGCCAGTTAATCCAAAGCCTTCTCTATGCTTTGTGGTTGAGCAGAATTTTAATGCCAGGAAAATGCCCTTTCAAACTTTATTAACCCTGTTCCCAATTATTGGGTTGTAGATGGATCTATTTTGTAGTTTGCACACATGAGCAGTACCGAAATACATTCCAAAGATTAGTTGATTGAATTGCAAAAATTGCAATTTTTTTTTAATCTTATTTATTGAAAAATATTACAATCTGTCTCAAGGACATTTATAATAGTGTTCACAGATCACATTCACACTCTATGTACAGTAAATAAAATAAATTATACAGAAAAATAACATATATACAATAAATAAGAATAAAATAACCCAAAAATAAATGAATAAAAAGAACAAATATATACCTATATACAATATTTACAATCTGGTGAGGGAACTCCAAACCAGACTTGTCCCTCCAAGTGTGGAGGGAAAAGCATGGCTCCAGAAGATCCCAGCACTTCTCTCTCAACCGCGTCACTGGGGCTAAACCCAGTGGAGATTGAGCAAGCGTGCTTAAGCCACATACACTCATGTCGTGAGTGGAGAATCTGGCCATTGCCAGAACTCCAATATTTACAAACTATAAAAGGTCGCGGGGCCACTGCCGTTTTAACCTCCTTGGAGGATTATATGGATGGGTGGTGCTGGATAGAGATTGTGCAAAGGGATTTGGATGATGGGTAAGGTTCTGGTGGAATTTGGAGAATTTTGATGGGATAAGGTCTAGAACAAATGGGATATTAAGGTCATGGTGTAGGGTTTTGTTGGTTACTTAGAAAGGAGCATCGACTATTGTTCGAAGGACTTTGGATTGGAAGGATTGGATGCGCCCGATGTTTTTTTTTTTCCTTTTTTTATTTCTTTCTTTCTTCTCCTATGGTATGCGGTATACTCACCAAGTGATGTCCAGTAAGGTGCCCAAGAGGACTCGGTCGGACGGAGTTAGCTCACCAGCCAAACAAAGGACTCGTCGCTGCCTACGAGAAACATCTCCGACAACAAAAGTGAACACTTCAGAACCAGAACCAGAGCCAATACCAAGATCAATTCTCAAGGAATGATCGCAAAATCCCCTTTCTTTACTCCAAACCCCTACCAAGTGCTTCAAAATGACCGAAAAGTAATGGAGTCTGCAGCAATACCCACAGAACCAAGGCCAATATTTGTGAAAAATATAAAAAATTTCCAGTTGTTCTGCACCCAACTAAATAAAATCTGCCCTGGCAGTTATTCATGTCTTAACAGGGCCAACGATACAAAAATAACACCAGATACTGCTGAAACCTACCGAATAATAGTGAAGTACCTCTCAGAAACGAATGCGAATTTTCACACTTACCAGCTTAAGCAGGAGAGATCGTTACGAGTAGTTATAAGAAATTTACACTCCTCAACCCCAACTGGCGTGATAAAAGATGAACTAGTGGCGCTTGGTTTCAAAGTACGTCAGGTAACCAACGTTATGAAGGAGAATAAGGAGCAGCCTGGAGTAAATAATAAAGTTCCACTACCTTTATTTTTCGTGGATCTAGAGCCATCACCCGGTATTGAGAAAATATACTATATAACAAGATTATATTACACAATGGTGAAAGTAGAGAAACTATACCCTAAGAGAGAAATCGTGCAGTGCCATAATTGTCAGGCGTATGGCCACACGAAGACTCACTGTCACCATCTGCCGCTTTGCGTTAAATGTGGTGAACAGCACAAATCTGTAGAGTGCACCAAACCTGTACAAGATCCTGCAGTGTGTGCACTATGCTTGGAGGGACACCCGGCCAACTACAAAGGATGCCAAATTTACATGAATCTCGAATCCAAATCGAAGACCAAGAAGAGAGAGAGAACCTTCTAGAATAGTAAACAACAGTGTATCATTTTCCCAGCTACTTAGAGGTAAGACTTCAACCGATAATTGTCAAGCCCTGCTGCAACAACAACCTCAACCCCAACCTCAAAATCCTATTGATCCAAATAACCCTAACCATCAACAACAGATTTATCATATCCCTCCTCCTTCTAATGCAACAGATCTCACCAGTTTGCTGGCATCATTCCTTACCGATTTTAAATCCTTAGTTACTACACTCATATCACTCCTCACGAATCTCGTATCTCACCTCATCCCTCCTTTGAAAAATCCTTAAATGACTCACATCCCTAAACCCATATCCATTCTCCTTTGGAATACGAATGGTGTTAGAAATCACTTTGACGAACTAACAGCTTTGTTACTGGACAAGAACATCGACGTAGCACTAATTACGGAAACACGACTGACCAGAAAACAGCATTTAAAAAATACCTCAATACATAACATACCGTACTGACCATCCTGACGGTAAAGCACACGCCGGTACTGCTGTTATTGTACACTACTCCCTTTCTCATCACCAGCTCCCATTGCCGACACAAGATTTCCTACAATCCACCGCTATCGTAATCAATACCTCTCCTTTCCCGTCACCATAGCATCAGCATATTGCCCTCCTAATAGATCCATATGCAATATCCAGTTCAGTTCTCTTCTCAACTCCTTAGGACATCATTTCATCCTGGGTGGAGATTTAAACGCCAAACACCATCAATGGAATTCTAGAACCACGAACTCTCGTGGCAGAACATTGTTATCTGCACTCAATTCCCACGTTTCAGTATCTTTCCTTCTAACTCACCTACCTACTGGCCCACAGATCCTAACCGCAATCCCGATATCCTTGATTTTTTCATCCACAGTGGCTTAGGTTCCCTCAACCATTCTCTTACCCCTCTTGCCGAACTATCCTCAGATCATAGTCCATTATTAATCCAATTATCTCTAGCTCCTATTCCTAAGTCTTCTCCACCGTCCTTCACCAGAGGCCCAGTTAACTGGAAACTCTTTCACCAAATCCTTTCCGATAAAATTGACCTCATAATAACCCTGAAAACCCCAGATGACCTTGACAATACCGTACACTTTTTTACCACCACTATCCAACAAGTAATCTGGACTGCTTCCTCTCCATACCACTCCTCACGAACTCAAGCAGTTAATCCTTCTGAGGTCAAATTCCTCTTACAAAAACTACCTACCCTCAAATCACCTGGATACGACCTCCTTACCTCTCAGATCCCTAGACAACTCTCTCCTAAAGCTGTCATATTCCTTACATACATATACAATAGCATCCTACGAACCACCCACTTTCCTCTTTTGTGGAAACATTCCACTATTATCTTGTTTCTGAAACCAGGCAAACCTCCCAACACCTCAACGTCCTACAGACCAATTAACCTTCTTCCGATTCTCTCAAAAATCTTTGAAAAGATCCTCCTGAAACGCATCCTACCCCTTATAGGATCTCAAAATATCCCTTCCCATCAGTTCGGATTTCGTTCACAACACTCTACAGTCCAACAAGGACTCCGAGTGGTTGATCATATTTCCGCAGCATTGGAAAGCAACCAATATTGCTCGGGTGCATTTCTGGACATAGCTCAAGCTTTCGACCGGGTATGGCACGCCGGGCTTCTTTCCAAGCTGAAAAACTATCTTCCTCAGTCCTTGTACCTTGTTCTCCGTTCCTACCTCTCAGGTCGTACCTTCCGAGATCGTTGCGGTACTGAATTTTCGCATCGCTATCCAATTGAGGCAGGTGTTCCTCAAGGTAGCGTATTGGGTCCCGTCCTTTACATCCTCTTTACCGCCGATATCCCTGTCCATCCCGATACCTTCCTGGCAACTTTTGCTGATGACACCGCCATTCTATCATCCAACTCAGATCCTGATATAGCATCCTCAAACCTTCAAAGACACTTCTCCCTGATTGAGCACTGGTGTAATAAATGGCGTATTAAAGTAAACGAATCCAAATGCCAACACACCACCTTCACGCTCCGACGCAGTTCCTGTCCACCAGTACACTTTAATTCCATCCAGCTTCCTTTCTCAGACACAGTCCGGTACCTTGGCTTTCTCTTAGACAGACGACTAATGTGGAACCCTCATACTAGACTTAAAAGACAGGAACTAAACCGACGATATGGCCAACTATATTGGCTACTAACCAGGAAATCTAAACTTTCCATTGAAAACAAGTTACTGATCTACAAGACAATATTGAAACCTATCTGGACTTACGGACTTGAACTGTGGGGAACAGCAAAATTTTCTAACATCAAACGCATCTTTAAAATTAGGAATATTTTTAATAACAGGCAGGATAGTTTTATCACAAACTAACTTTACCCGGCCACGAGCTGCTGTGGCTCTGAATGGCAAAATGGAAAAGAAAGAAAATAGAAAGCACATATTAGTGAGATCCGTCTTTGATATGAAGATTTTCATGTTTAATTTTATTATTAAAATTTTGTAAATTTAATGGATTCTTTAATGTTCAAGTTTGTTTGATTCTTTTATGGTAAATAAAAATGGAAAATGTTCGTTTGGAAAATCTTAAATCTCAGAAAGTTCTTCACTGATTGTCTTGAAATTTTGGCATTAAAATACAGGAGTGGTTGTATATACCTATTATTAAAAAATATTAGGTAAAACGATATATATTTATTAAAAACGCACTATCAGTAGGATGTAAAAGAAAAACATGCTGTTTAAAATATTTTAGGATATCGTTTCAATGTTAAATATTTTCAAATATGAAGTATTGGAATTGAGAGCTATACCGCCTACCATAGCGTTAATTTCCTGTAGGTGAGAGCTTCCACCTTTAAAATATTTGGCCTACCTCTCCTAAGATATTTGATTACCCATTTCTTCTTAACAACAACTTGAATAAATATAGAACTATGAAAATCGTAGTGGAGAAATAAGCCTTACTAGTAAAAGAAACCTTACGGCAAACTGCGCAGCATTATTCAAATGTAATGTTAAAGGAAATAATCTATTAAAAAATAAAATAAACCAAAATTAATGGAAAAAACTGATTTCTAAAAGGAATCAAAAACATAAAAAGTGATAATTATTACTCAAGGGTAGCTGTTTATAAATAATAGCATATCAAACATTTGAAACGTATCATATTACATCCTGAATACATTGGGGGGGGGGGGAAATATAAATTTGAATTTAAAGCCCAATCCGCCTGATACACTATACATTTGCCCAGCTAAGATCTTGTAAGGAACTTCGTTTTGATCCATCCTTATGACGTGACCAGCCCAGCGAAGTTTTAATACCTTTACGAATGTTGATACGTATCATTTCCTTGTACCTCGATCTTAAATCAGCATTCGTTCTTCTTCTCCATGTGCCTCACTCATATATACCACCATATATACGGCGAAGCACTTTTATTTCGAAACGGAGGAGATGCTCAAGGGCTTTAGTTGTAGTCCAAAATTCTGAGCAATATGTAAGAACTGGTCGTATGATTGTCTTATAAATTCTCACTTTCGAGGCCTCGACAGCACACTACTTCTCAAGAGTTTATAGAGGGAGAAATATCAAAGTAAATGTTTGAAACTCTATATCTCTGCAACAAATCGTCCAATTTTGATGATTTTTTTTATTTGTAGGGGATTGAGGAAGCTTTCAAATAAATATGGGTGTTATCAATAAAATATTGTGTACTTTCTTAGTAATTGGCAATAAAAATTTTGAATTCATCGTAACATCTTTTGCAGCTTGTTTTTGGGAATGTATGTTATAAACATAAATTAAAAGGATTTCATGGGGAAGACTTTAGTCAAGTTTCGTTTACATCGTCACACTCGTTTCGGCGGTATTCTATAGCGATATTTTTTTTGCACATATAAAATTATGGTAGGACAGTTGTACTATGCCAGAAACCTTTGCGGGAGTGTACGCACGCAACAACTTCCTAAAGTTTCATGGCGATCGGATGTGGTTTAGTAATGCATAAAGGAAAACATATATATATATATATATATATATATATATATATATATATATATATATATATATATATATAGAGAGAGAGAGAGAGAGAGAGAGAGAGAGAGAGATAAAATACACTGATTATTTCCATTTTGATTACGTGTAATCATACTCAATATATCAGTCTGTGGACTAGACCCACTTACCGTGCACCTCTTCCCCGACATCTCTTTAAATTGTATATCTTTGTGTTCCTTGTAACTAATTATTTAAAGCAAGCCAATGTTCCCACAAAAAAAAAAAAAAAAAAAAAAAAAAGAGAGCGCACTGTTCCAAATTGACGTCCAAACCTGCCAGACTGACGACATTTACTTGACTTAGTTTTTTGGTCACTGAGAATGAGCATTTGGCTTAATTTAAGTATAATTGGTCTTTGATTAATGCTGGATAGTCATAAAATAGCAAAACATGAAATGACCCTAAAAAATAATTGGCTAAGGCAAAAAAAAAAAAAAGTAAAGTCTTCTTTTCTTTTGTCAAAAAAACTATTTTAAACTCTAAAATAAAGCATCGTTTGTTATTAAACGGTCAACAATAACGAATAAACCCAGTAATAAACATATGAAGAATACCATTTCCTTTCCAAAGCACTTATTACATTTTAAAATATTTGAAGCAGTTCTATAGAAAATGCACATAATCAGCGGAAAAGCGGCACTGGAGTAAGCCCCTACAGGCCTCTGCCACTTCATTTAGTACTCATAGTTATAGATCTACAATACTGTTTTTGGTATATTATTTTGATTGCATTAATAAACAATATTAATGCAATAATATTGTTATTGCATTAATATATATATATGTATGTATGTATATTCTTTCCTTCCTTTACTTTATATATATATATATATATATATATATATATATATATATATATATATATATATATATATATATGTGTGTGTGTGTGTGTGTGTGTATGTATGTATATTCTTTCCTGCCTTTACTTTATACAAAGGATTATTCAGAATACCTCTAATGCAAAATGATACATTTATAATAATAAAATGATTATTATTAAATATAGGTTTCATTGAGGGTTGCCTCTCACGCGAGGGCTGAGGTTGAGAGGTCACCGTCAAGCCAATCCCCATCCTGAAGACTCCGGCCATCCACCTCCTCTTTCACTTCATGTGTCCATCTTTTTTTGGGTCGTCCTCGCCTCCGTCTTCCCGGTGGTTGCCAATGCAGGATTCGGTTAGGCCATCGGTCGGTAGACATTCGTCTTACATGGCCGAACCATACCAATCTTCGCCGCCCAATTCTCTGATTGACGGATACAGGAGCCACCATCTTAACGACCTCGTTCCTAATTCTATCCATCCTTGTCACACCTAGACATCTCCTCCAAAAGTACATTTCCACAGCTTGTGCTGGTATAATTAAATTTAATTCAAAAATACTTTGCTGAATATCCTGAATATTTTATTTAAAGATTGCAAGTTAACACTTTTTTTTATATTTATTGATTCTTATTTTAACGTCCAATTGTATGTACTTTCCCGGAAAAGAGTCATATTAATACTTGTTTTATTAACTAATATATATGCTTAATCTGAAATACATATAATGAATAGTTGCCGGACTGTTTTGTAAAAATATTCATTCGCACCGCATACAATGGGATGAACCATCCCATAAAAATGAAAATGAAACGTTCATAGGGCTCACTAAGTATCCACCTGGAATGGACTTGTACTCAGCATGGGACATCCATGATCTCCGATGTACTGTGGATAGGCAGAGAATCGGTCGTGCTCTAGGACTAGACGTTATTGATGCTGCGAGAGAAAAGACCGAAAATGGCAGGTGCCAAAACCCAAGCTATACTTCTAAAAGGTACGACTACTAGGGCTCACCCTATTGTCATGAAAATGCAAAGGATAAGGGTAAGTCTGAGTGAAGAAGTAGCCTACCTTGGAGTAAGAATTGGTAGAAGATTTAGTGTTATTCCTCGCTTGGATTACCTGAGAACTAAGGTGATCCTAGCCCTAGTCCTCACTGGAATAAGTCATATTGGTGGCGCCTTCTGTGGCCTCAGGTACCCGGCTACGTTTACTATGTATAATGGAGTAGTACTGGGTGTCATGTGGTACCTCTTCCCATCTTGAAATTATAAACTCGCATTTTCAGAAGAGGAGATTGGTGACAATCCAGAGAATGGCTCTTCTGCGAGTAAAAAAATCCTACAGGACTGTTACTCATGAAGCGGTGCAGGTTTTAGTTGGAGGAGTGAGGCAACTGTCAATCTTCTCCTTCAGGAAGACAAGCTTATGTATATTGTTAAGAAAGAAGGCTCAGCAAGTCTTCGAAAGAAGGTGGCAGATCCATCTAAATGGCAAAAAATAATACAAAAAGGGAGGACACCTTTGAGCGGTCGAATCAACGGTGGATAGCTACTCATAAAGGTTCTACCTTGAGGAAATACTTTCATATCGTTCATTTAAGGTAGGAAGCAAAAGGGGTCCTCTCTGATTATTCATTTTAACCTCCGCTAACGAAGACCAAAGAACCAGATAATAAGCAGTACACGCATCGCGCTACTTCTACCAAAAATCCGTATTGTCAAGAGGCAAGAAAAGTAAAAAAGAAAATAAAAAGTTATGTAAAAATCATATATCACTATTTTTATTTTTTTATTTATTTATTTAGACATATAATATTCTGTCACAGGGACAATAATTATATTGATAAATGAACACATTCACACCGTATATACAAAAAAGAAATAAAATTAACAAAAGTAAATAATAACTAAATAATAATAAATAAAAACTATATACAATAAAAAAATGAAATAACCTAAATATAAGTAAATTAAAAACATGAAAATACAGTCATACCTATATACAATATATACAATCAGGCGGGGAACCCAAATCCCTGCGCTACTCTCTCAACCGCCTCACCGGTGCTAAAGCCGGTGGAGTTTGAGCGAGAGCGCTTTAGCCACATACACTCATGTCTTGAGTGGAGAATCTGGCCATTGCCAGAACTCCAAAATAAATACTATAAAAGATCTCTGGGCCACTGCCGCTTAAACCTTCGAGGAGGGTTGTAGGGATGAATGGAACTAGATAGGGATTGGGCTAGGGGATTTGGATGATTGATAAGGTTCAGATGGAATTTTGAAAATTTTTCAGGGATAAGGTCAAGGACAAATGGGATATTAAGGTCATGATGTAGGGTTTTGCGAAGGAATCGCAAAAATCTTTGAACAGAAAACAAGGATCATTAACTATTATTTTTCTGAACAAATCGAGTAGTTCAGGAAGAGAGTACTTCAAGGAGCTATTAGAAAAGGGTCAGAAGCTGGTGCAGTTTAGATGAGATTAAGGGAATGATATAGCTTTATTTTGGTAAAGACGATATAAAAAAAATAAAATGAATAATTTTGATTAGATTTTCACCGCAATTGACAATTGTATAATGCAATGTATGCGAAATAAAATTTTAAATGTTATTATTTTCTCCTTATGTTTATTGTTTTGTTTAAATTAATTACGATACCTACAATAAATATTGTGATGACTTTTAATAAGCAATTTTATTATTCTTACGTTAGCAGGTGTTAAAGTTCTAGTAGCTACTGTTAAGTCGACGTTAGCTTATACCCAGAAGTGAAGACTATATGGGCCAAGTAAACTGGTTTTTATCGGAAATAATTAACTACTTTCCGAGTAGTCTCCAACAGTTAAAATTCTTTTTATGTTCAATAACTTGGCTGTTCTGGCGGTGAACAGCACCTACATATCCACTACTGCATTGCGAAAATCCCTAAATGTTATTTTTCTTGAATATCGGTTAATGGAGACGTATTGGTGGTATTACCGCAATAAGGGAAAGGATATTGGGACATTGTTACCATCTGGGCGGCCCCTAACTTTAATCACTCGCTTACTCACTTTAATATCTCAACCATCTCAGCTTCTACTCTTGATTTTGTTCTTTGAATGATAACTATTCCACGTGGCAATGTCTGCCATATGTTTAGTCCACTATTGTACTCAATGCAGGTATTCATTCTGAAACCTTTGGAAAAAACTTGTACCTCTACAACCCATGAAGGATTTTGGATTCTGTTATTCGGTGGACCAGACCCCCCTACCACATCCTTATTAATGAATTTCGTTGTGTTCCTTGCTACCAATAACTAAATTAAGTCAATATTTCCACAAAAACGAGTGGCCGCTCTGCCCCGAAATGGCGACCTACGAATTTGACTTGATTAAGTTATTTGGTCACTGTGATCGTTTGGCTTATTTTTGTCATAATTGGTCTTTTATTAAAGCTGGATAGTCAGAGAATAAGAAAAACGTGTTAAAAAATTATGGCTTTGACAATAAAAAAAAAGCCCACAAAGTCAATTTTTTATTAATTATATTATTATCTGTTTTAAGAAACAAAATATATATTATATCAGAATTACATACAATGAATAATTACAGGACTCTTTAACGTTTCAACACAAACATATGGGTCATCTTCAGGGCTGAAAATTTTAAAATACGATCAGAGATATAATGTTATACGACATAATGTACATGAATATAATTTTTTTTTTATTTATTTAGAAATATAATAATCTGTCACGTGGACAACGATTATAGTGATATATGGAACACATTCACACCATATATACAGAAAATATAAAATTAACAACAGTAAAATAATAATCAAAAACTATGTACAATAAAAAAATAAAATAACCTAAAGATAAGTAAATTAAAATACATAAAAATACACTCATACCTATATAGAATACATACAATTAGGCAGGGAACCCCGAGCCAGGCTTCTTCCTCCAACTGTAAAAGGAAATGAAGGACTCCAAGAGATCCATGCTCTACTATCTCAACCACGTCACTGGTGCTAAAGCCAGTGGAGTTGGTGCCAGACCGCTTTAGCCACATACACTCATCTCTTGAGTGGAGAATCTGGCCATTGCCAGAACTTGAAGATATATATTACCAAAGATCTCTGGGCCACTGCCGCTTCAGCCTTCGAGGAGGATTGTAGGGATAAGTGGAACTAAATAGAGATTGTGTTAGGGGATTTCGATGATTTATAAGGTTCTGATGGAATTTGGAAAAAAAATTTAGGGATAAGGTCGAAAACAAATGGGATATTAAGGTCAAAATGTAGGGTTTTGTTGGTTAAATAGAACGGAGCATCGACTATTGTTCGGAGGACATTGGACTGAAAAGATTGGATGCGTTTGATGTTAGAAAATTTTGCTGTCCCCAAAGTTCAAGTCCGTAGGTCCAAATAGGTTTCAGGATTGTCTTGTAGATCAGTAATTTGGAAGAGGAACAATAAAGAACTACTAAAAGAAACTGGTCAATCAATGTCTCATGATATGAAGGCAATGAGATTAACATGGATGGTGCTTGTAGCTCGTAGCAATCCATCAGGACGCTTTTACACAACAATGAATACCAGAGTAGTAGGAAAGAGACCACATGGGAGGCCAAAAACCAGATGGATAGATAGGATAAACAAAGATACGACTGAGCTCCATTCCGCAAACAGAAATGCAGGAGCCCAAGATAGGCTGAGGTGGAGAAGGCTGGATCATGCGGCTAAGGATCTACAAGGTCTGTAGAGCCAACCAAAAATAATAATAATAATAATAATAAATATATGTATATAGATAGATAGAAAATAAACTTTATTCTGGGACGAGGTCCCTTATGAATAACAATTGTGAACAAAAAAATAAAAACCACATCTGGCCAAAAATTACATTAATCAACTTTAAAGAATATATATAGTATCTTCAGTGAAAGTATATTAAAACAAATAAAAAGTAACACCATTTATTTAAAAAAAAAAACATTAATTAAATGAAAAGAAAACCAGAATCAGGTAAAATAAAAAACAAAAATAATATAAACATGGGTTGATTTTAAAAAATTACAACTCAAAAAATTTCAACAACCATTCGCCTCAGTCAAAATTTGTTTCACAATATTTATTTCATTGTAAAACATCATTTTGGGATGTGAGAAGGAATTGGTAGAGATCATATGAATTGAATGAGGACAGGAAAGAGGCATGGCGGATATTAGATGGCAAGGAATTCCAGAAGGCAGTGGATCGGGCAATAATGGAATATTAAAAATGCCTTAGTTCTATGGGAAGGGATATAAAGGTCGGAAACACGGTATCTTGTTTTTTGGGATTGGACCACGGGTTTGAACTGTAGGAGACTGTAGATGTAGGAAGGGTGTCGGGTGTTGATGGTTTGGAATAGAAAAGATCCAAGGAAATATTGTCTGCGGAAAGAAGGGAAGAGCCACTTTAACTCGTCGTAAAGGTGGGACACATGAGACCACCTCGAAGTGCCGAAGACAAATCTTAAGCAGGGATTCATGAGTCGCTTCAATCTATCCTCGAGTACCATCGGGATGCCTCCGTACACCATACAGCCGTAGTCTATGTAGGGAAAATAAGAGAGGATATAATAAATGTATAGATAGGTATATAGTACTGTATTGTATTTAATGTATATGTATGTTTTTACAAAATATCTTCAATCGACCTTTGAGTATTATATTTTAACATAATTATTTAAATTGGGAGTTAGGTCACTTAATGATTATTTTATTATATTAGTCAATTAAGTGACCTAACTCCCAATTTAAAATATTATGTTAAAATATATATATATATATATATATAGTTTCTTCCTTTTTCTTCTTTTTTTTAAATCTCTTTATTGAGTGTTATAACAATCTGTCTGTTGGACATTGGTTATAGTGAGGTAGGATGACATTCACACCATATGTACAAAAAAATAAAATAAATAGAACAAAATAATAATCAAAAGTATATACAATAGACAATAAAATAAAATAACCTAAAAAATAAGAAAATTAAAACTAAGGAAAAAAAAAAAAAAAACATGCATACCTATATACAATCAGGCGAGGGAACTCCAGGAGAACCCTGCGCTACTCTCCCAACCGCGTCACTGGTACTAAAGCCAGCGGAGATTGGTCGAGAGCACTTTAGCCACATACACACATGTCTTGAGTGAAGAATCTGGCCATTGCCAGAACTCCAATTTATATAATCTACAAAAGGTCGCGAGGCCACTGCCGTTTCAACCTTCTTGGAGGATTATAGGGATGGGAGATGCTTGATAGGGATTGTGCAAGAGGATTTGGGTGGTAAGTAAGGTTCTGGTGAAATTTGGAGAATTTTTCTGGGATAAGGTCTAGGACAAATGGGATGTTAAGGTCATGATGTAGGGTTTTGTTGGATACATAGAAAGGAGCATCGACTATTGTTCGAAGGACTTTAGACTGGAAGGATTGGATGCGCTTGATGTTAGAAAATTTTGCTGATCCCCACAGTTCTAGTCCGTAAGTCCAAATAGGTTTCAGTATTGTCTTGTAGATCAGTAGCTTGTTTTCAATGGAAAGTTTAGATTTTCTGCTTAGTAGTCGGTATAGTTGGCCGTATCGTCGGTTGAGTTCTTGTCTTTTGAGTCTAGTATGCGGGTTCCAAGTTAGTCTTCGGTCTAAATGAAAGCCAAGATACCGGACTGTGTCTGAATAAGGAAGCTGGATGGAATTAAAGAGTCTGGTGGACAGGAATTGCGTCGGAGTGTAAAGGTAATATGTTGGCATTTAGATTCATTAACTTTAATGCGCCAGTTATTACACCAGTGCTCAATCAAGGTGAGGTGACTTTGGAGATTTAAGGATGCTATTTCGGGATCAGAGTTGGATGATAAGATTGCGGTGTCGTCAGCGAATGTTGCAAGAAAAGTATCGGGATGAACAGGGATGTCAGCAGTAAAGAGGATGTAAAGCACGGGACCCAAGACGCTGCCTTGGGGAACACCGGCTTTAACGGAGTAGATATTGGAAAATTCTGTTCCACAGCGAACTCGAAAGGAGCGGTCAGAGAGGTAGGATCGGAGGACTAGGTACAAGGACTGAGGTAAATGGATTTTAAGCTTGGAGAGCAGTCCGGAGTGCCATACCCGGTCAAATGCCTGTGCAATGTCCAGAAAGGCACCCGAACAGTATTCCTTGTTTTCTAGGGCTGAGGAAATATGATCAACAACTCGGAGTCCTTGTTGAACAGTAGAATGTTGAGAGCGAAAACCAAACTGATGGGAAGGGATATTTTGGGATTCTATAATGGGTAGGATTCGTTTCAAAAGGATCTTTTCAAAAATTTTTGAAAGGATTGGGAGTAGGCTGATTGGTCTATAGGATGTTGAGCTATTGAGAGGTTTTCCTGGTTTTGGGAAAAGGATAATAGTGGAGTGTTTCCATAACAGAGGGAAGTGGGTGGTGCGTAGGATACAA
The DNA here is from genome assembly GCA_928085145.1 of Nezara viridula. Classification (NCBI taxonomy): domain Eukaryota; kingdom Metazoa; phylum Arthropoda; class Insecta; order Hemiptera; family Pentatomidae; genus Nezara; species Nezara viridula. Next base: position 13,364,698 of record OV725078.1, on the reverse strand, counting down.
TTGTAGATATATGTAAGGAATATGACTGCTTTGGATGGAAGTTGTCGAAGGATTTGAGGTGTAAGGAGATCATGTCCAGGAGCTTTACGGAGGATTAGTTTTTTTAATTGAAATTTTACTTCGGAAGGATGAATAGCTTTTGGGGGCAAGGAAAGTGGGATTGGTGATGTAAGGAGTTCTTCTACTGTTACGGTGTGGGCAGGATGGGATTCCGGATGTGAAATAAATGTATTGGATAGGTGAATGGCGAACTCCTCAGCTTTATCTTCGTCAGATGCTGCCCAGGAGCCATCACCTCGTCGGAGAGGATGGGAAATGCGGTGAGGATTTAGGATTTTTGTTGTGGTTTTCCAAAGGGAATTGTCGCGAGAAGAGAGGGAGGATAGGTAGGAGTTGAAGGATTGTGATCTGAAGGTGGCTAATTCCAGTTTTAATTGTTTGCAGTAGTAATTATAGGAGCAGCGGTCGGTAGGATGTCGGGTACGTTGCCATAATAATCTGGCACGGCGTTTGGTGCGGATTAGGTTAAGGAGGTGTTGGGGTAGAATGGTCTTTATAGGAATTCTGGAGGAGTCTTTTGGAAGGAGGCAGTCCAGGCGGCTTGTTGGATTGTGGTAGTAAAGGAATTTACGGCACTATCAAGGTCATCGGGAGTTTTGAGGGATATGTTGAGATCAATATTATCGGAGATTATTTGGCGGAAAAGGTCCCAGTTTACTGGGCCCCTAATGAATGACGGTGGAGAAGGTTTGGGAACAGGTTCAAGTGAAACATTAAGGATTAGAGGACTATGGTCAGAGGAAAGTTCATTTAGACGTGTAATGGAACAATTGAGGGGACTTAAGCCGCTGTGGATAAAGAAATCAAGAAGATCAGGATTACGGTTGGGATCTGTGGGCCAGTAGGTAGGAGAGTTGGGGGAAAGGAGGTGAAAACGTTGGGAATTGAGTGCAGACAGCAGGGTTCGGCCACGAGAATTCGTGGTTCTGGAACCCCATTGTTGGTGCTTGGCATTTAGGTCTGCACCCAAGATGAAGTGATGTCCTAAGGAGTCGAGGAGAGAACTGAATTGGGCATTGGATATGGATCGGTTAGGAGGGCAATACGCTGATGCAAGAGTGACCGGAAAGGAGAAGGTTTTTATCACGATAGCGGTGGACTGTAGGAAATCATGTATTGGTAATGGGAGTACGTGATGGGAGAGGGATTGGTGTACAATTACAGCAGTACCGGCATGTGCTTTTCCGTCAGGGTGGTCAGTACGATATGTCAGGTATTGTGGTATATTGAAGTGCTGTTTAGTGGTTAGTCGAGTTTCAGTAATTAGTGCCACATCAATGTTCTTGTCAAGTAGTAAAGTAGATAGTTCGTCTGTATGATTTCTAACACCATTCGCATTCCAAAGGAGAATGGATATGGGTTTAGGGATGTGAGTCATTTAAGGATTTTTCAAAGGAGGGATGAGGTGAGATACGAGATTCGTGAGGAGTGATATGAGTGGAGTAACAAGGGATTTGAAATCGGTGAGGAAAGATGCTAACAAACTTGTGAGATCTGTTGCATTTGAAGGAGGAGGAATATGAGGAATTTGTTGTTGGTGGTTAGGTATATTAGGATGAAGAGGATTTTGAGGTTGGGTTTGAGGTTGTTGTTGTGGCAGGGCTTGACATTTATCGGTTAAAGTCTTACCTCTAAGTAGTTGGGAGAATGATACATCATTGTTTACAATTCTGGAAGGCTCTCTCTCTCTTCTTGTTCTTAGTGCTTCATCTTGAATCCGGTTTTTCTGGTGTCTGGTTTTGAGATTCTTGTAAATTTGGCAGCCTTTGTAGTTGGCCGGGTGTCCCTCCAAGCATAGGGCACATACTGCTGGATCTTGTATAGGTTTGGTGCACTCTACAGATTTGTGCTGTTCACCGCACTTCACGCAACGCGGCAGATGGTGGCAATATGTCTTCGTGTGGCCATAGGTCTGACAATTATGGCACTGCACGATGTCTCTCTTGGGATATGGCTTCTCAACTTTCACCATTGTGTAGTATATTCTTGTGATATCATATATTTTTTCGATACCTGGTGATGGCTCCAAGTCCACGAAAAACAATGGTAGTGGGATCCTATTTCGTAATCCTGGCTGCTCCCTGTCCTCCTTCAAAACGTTTGTTACCTGGCGTACATTGAAACCAAGCGTCGTTAGTTCTTCTTTAATAACTTCAGTGGGGGTTGAGGAATGTAAATTTCTTATCACTACTCGTAAAGCTCTTTCCTGCCTCAGCTGGTAAGTGTGAAAATTCGCATTTGTTTCTGATAAGTACTTCACTATTTTTCGGTAGGCTTCTGCAGAATCAGGTGTTATTTTGGTGTCATTGGTCCTGTTAAGGCATGAATAACTGCCAGAGCAGATTTTATTTAGTTGGGTGCAGAACATCTGGAAATTTTTTATATTTTTCACAAATATCGGAGGAGGCTTTGGTTCTCTGGGTATTGCTGCAGACTCCATTACTTCTCTGTCATTTTGAAGCACTTGGTAGGGGTTTGGAGTAAAGAAAGGTGATTCTTCAATCGTTTCTTGTGCAGACGTACCTGGTTGGGGCTGAGGTTCTGGTTCTGAAGTGTTCATTTTGGTCACTGGAGGTATTTCTCGTAGGCAGCGACGAGTCCTTTGTTTGGCTGGTGAGCTAACTCCGTCTGACCGAGACCTCTTGGGCACCTTACTGGCCATCACTTGCTGATCATACCGCATATCATAAGAGAAAAAAATAAATAAATAAAAAAAAAAAATTTTTTTTTTTTTCTTAAAATAACAAAAAAAAAGATGCCAACAGTAAATATCAACTGCTCTGATATACACTTTAACTGTATCACGTGAATAATCATAGAGATTCCGCTATAAAATTTTTAAAAACTGAGAGAGGAGTTGAGGAGACAACCTTCGCATCAGCTGATCCACTGCCTTCCTTTTTTTTTTCCTTCTAAAGTAATTATTTATTTATATTCTTACTATTTCTGTTATAAATATTTTAATTTTTAGTAAGATACATACATAAATCTTTATTTCTTTATATGTCACTTTACTTTATTTATTTTTTCTTGGTGCTCATCTATGAGAGGAATATTTTTTTTTTTTACAGATTGCTTTTCTTTCTATCTTCTTGATTTATTTTTATTTATTTTTTTAGCTAAGTAGGAATTATTTTATTTCATTTTTATATGTATTGTATATGGTTTCATTTGTTTGGTTTTTTATATTCTTTTAGTTTACATTAGGTTTTTTTATTTATTTAAGGTAACTCTTCTTATGTAATTTAGCTCTTTTGGCCAGAAGTTTTTTTTTTTTTTTGTTCTGTAACATTCTGTTGAAAGACTTCTTCCCTGAATAAATGTTGTTTTCTATTTATATAGGTATGTTTTTTTTTCAGGTAAGTACGTTGGTGAAAGAAAAACTTACACCAAATCCTCTCATTCATCCTCTAAAAACTAGTAAGTAACCATTTAAAATAAAATCATACTTCAGGAGATTTTTAACTATTATTCTATTAAAATAAAAATGGGCTTTCAAGATCGATATTGATACCGCATATTTGAAAATTGTTGAACTGTTAAAAATAAGCTAAGGCTGATTTCTAGATTATCGGCCTTTTAGTGCTTATCTTACTCAGTGAAAATCTAACTGCTTTAGCAGCTTTTCGTTTTTCGATTGAAATTTACGAATACCATGTTATTATAAACAAAATTGTCTACCTATGTATTAAATATTAAATGAATATTTTTTTTTTTACACTTCAATTTAATTATTAAGTGAAATTTATTAATTCATATTTAATGAGCAAAACTTTTCTAAAACTAAAAAACGTGCAACAGAATAGCATATTTAACTGATGATGGAAAATATTAAAACCTGCGGCATCTTCTAAAATTAAATACATTAAGAACTTTGTGAGAATATATTTAGTTGGCAGAGTGAACATTTGATACTGTTTTAGTAAACAGTTCAATTAAAACCCTAGTTAATTTGTGGAATTTCGCATAATCTGTAGGTTTTGTAAAATTGCTTGGTTCGATCTGATGGTTGATAATTTTTTCTTAAAACTCGATACACTTTTTACTGGCATTATGCTTAATTAACAAAAAAATATATATAATAATTTCTAAAACTAGTTTTACTTCGAATCTTTTTTTCTTTTTTGTAAGCAAAAGTAGGTGTTTTTAAATATAATTTTTACAGATACTGCGGTTTAAAGAAACCTCCGATATCCTCTGAACAAATTATTTCTTACAACTTTGTAACAGTCATTGTTAAAGATAAATTCGTATTAATTTAAACCGCCATGGTCCGCCTAAAGGTGGTTAAAATATATTTAAAATTATTTTTTGTAAGTATAAATGTTCCAACAATTTCTAGGTATGTATCTATTAATATCTCCTATAAATAGATATGCTCTCAAATTTAGTTTTAAGAATTGTATTGAACATAAAGAAAATAAGGTTCTGTAGTTATTTGCTTCGATCAATACCTCAAATCAAAACAATAAAAAAAAATTACAATAAATATTAAATCTTATTTTTCATTGTTTTAAAATTTTAATTTTGTCTACCTAGATAGGAAATAAACTTTTATATTATTCTTTTATATTCAGCCATTTTTTATTTTTAATGATGAATAGAGACAATTATTTTTTTTAAAAACAAACCAAAGTTAAGGCACTTTAGAGGAGAGCATATTGAACATTAGGCATTAAAGTCCTGTAAACTGACATAAATGTGGATAAGACCTGGCTAACCTTAAAGACCACTTAATAATTCCCTGATATATCCAGTTGATCCAAAATCGTTAGAGCCGTTATTGAGAAAATCGTAAAAATGTGTGACATCGTACATATAAAGTGCCACTTCCCGTAAGCCGATTCCACGAAAAAGTTGTAACATCTCGTACATATACCTATCTTAAATACGTAATATCAGTTTCTTACGACTTTTCTTTTTTGAGCTAGACTGTTAACATACATACATACATACATAGACCATTTTGTGGGACTTGACTATTTCCATTCAAGGAATCTCAAAAGTTGTATTTCCGTTGAAATCTGAGATTCGAAAATTTTCGCAATACTTGCCCTTACTATATATTACATATATAGATAAGTGAAAGTAACAAATGTTAGCAGGCCATAAGGAATTCATATTGTTTTCTAATATAAAGCCATAATTTCACCAGAACCTTTCTTATCACCCAAATCCCGTTGTACAATCCCTATCAAGCACCACCCATCACTACAATCCCCTTCGTAGGTTAAAGCGGCAGTGGCCACGAGACCTTTTGTAAATATGGATATTTTGGAGTTCTAGCAATGGCCAGATTCTCCACTCAAGTCATGAGGCTGGTGTCAGTGGCTGTAGCGCTCTTACTCATCCTCCGCTGGTTTTAAATACCAGTGAAGTGGCTGAGGGAGAAGCGTAGGGATCTCCTAAGCCTCCCTTTTCCCTCCACATGTGGAGGGTACAGGATTGGTTCGGAGATCACCTGGAAAATTGTAAATAATGTATATAGGTATGTTTTATATAAGATGTTTGTTTTACTTTTATTTCTATTTTTACTTACTTATGTGTATATATATTTTTTTTTCTTTTATCTTTTGTTCTTTGTTCTTATTCTTTTGTTATTACTTTATTTATTTATTTTTGTATATACGGTATGAATGTACTCTCTAAACTCTATTATAAGTGTCCTTAACTGTAATATTTCTCAATAAAGTGTTAAAATAAAAAAAATATAAAGCCATAACTAAAATGATATTTTTCTGTGGTAATTAACAATTCTTTCTTAGTAAACTAGACAAAGCTTTTTTTAAAGTCAAGTATTGTTTGTCTTAGTCAAAACCATTTTAAGGGGACTTTTGCGCAGTTGAATGCCGATCAAGGATTATTGACTCTTTTTTTATGATAACCCTCAACTTGGTTACGAATAAGTTTATATTCTACCTTTATTTGTGTAAAATATTATTTGACATTCTGTGACTCCAAAGTTCATGTGTTTTTATCAAAAATAACTATGATAAATTATTACAAATCTTTGGGTTTTTTTATGAGCCCCGGGATGTCGATTGATACATTAATAACCAAAAAATACTTAAAATGTTAGAACTTAAAAAGAACATCTAAAGTTACAATGAATTATTATTTTTTATACAAATCTCTATGATGGGGTTCGATTCATAATTTAATAAGTGACCATCTAGTTGTTCCGAATCCTAATATTGACCTTCTTATGAAAAAAAAGTATTGCGATCCAGTTAAATATTTTTCCTACACTTCCGGGGCACCCTCGATTAATTAAATTGTAAAAACTAATCAGTTCTAAATAATATATGGCGGTATTAGATAGTAAAATTTATGATATTAGTTGCGATCTCGAATCAGAATAAAAATGAAGGATAGGCCTTAGAGGGACTCGCCGAGGAAGGGAAGAGGGTAAAGCGGGCGGTGCATCCATCTCCATCAGCCCGTCTCTATACTCCTATCAATTCAACAGTAGTGGAATATAAGCCGTCTGGGAAGAGGCGAATAAATAAAGATGCCGCAGTGCCACGAGCAGCAAATTGTGTTATAGATCAATTTTAAAAATTCAGTGGTTATTTTTCAGAGTAGCTGAAAGATATCTCACTCCACTCAACAATTTTTTCCTATATCGGAATATACGGAAAGTTCGTAAAGATTTTGAAAATAAAGCTTTATTTGTATTCCTTCAACTCCTAATGAATTACAATGCTTATGTTTGTTGATATATATATTTAATCCTTATTTATTAAATGTCTTTATCAAGGCTCAGTAGGTCCTGTTTGTGGCAATCGAACATGAGTGACATTAAAGTCCATTTTCACCATAATTTCAGCTCAAACTGCAAATAAGATTGACGCTATGCATGGTGACGGTTCTGTTGCTGAGAGGACCGTTGAGGTGTGCTTTTGGAGATTTGGATCTGGAAAACCGTCCCCGAGGCGGCCACCGTTCAACGATGGACATGGAGGATATCGCCGCAAACAATCCAGATATTACTGTCCCTGAGGTAGATGCGGAATTCGTTTTTGGTAAATCGACCATTTTTCACCATCTGATGAACGCCTGTCGTTACGATGTTTGTGTCCACCATGAGCTTAGAGAAAGGGACCTTATGGAACGAATTTTAGTTTGCGATTTCTAATTTAATGGGAGGTTTTACCTCGTTGGATTTGTTCACCTCTTTTAGATTACCATAATTTCTTTTCCTCGAAATTTTTTTTAATAGGAAAATCCTCCACTACAGAAAAATATGTAAAGAAGGACCTTTGATTGTTGTAAAGACCTAAAGGCAGCCAATTTTGGAAAAAGGGGATTAAGGACCTTCCGAACCGTTAGGAAAGGGTAATTACTAATGGTAGTCTATATACTTAAGTTACATAAATATATTTTTAAGTTTTAACAATTTCGATTCTTGTAAAACTTTTCCTAACAACTTTTCGGACAATCCTATAAATCTAAAAGTAAAATCAAATGGAAATGTTTACTGTATTGAGCACCAAATGAATCTCGCTTATTTGAATGAAAAATTGAGTGTTTTCACCTTACGGTTTTGGAAAAATGACAAAAACTTTTTTTTTAAGCTCAATATATTTACAATTTATGAATTAAATACTGCTGTTAAGATTAAAATGGTTCGACATTTGAGCTGTGTCAATTTCGATTTCTTTGAAAGTTTATTCTGTATGAAGTTGTTATTATTAATAGCAGTTAGAAGAAAAATGAAAACTCTGTAGAAAGAGCAAATTAGAGTAGAACATTCGAGGAAGAATAAGAGCTGATTATTTAGTCAGTAGTTATTTAGTACTCCACTTTATATTATTTGGTGAACCCCGAATCCCTCGTGTAGGCACTAATTAAACTTTCTTGAATTAACTCAGCCACAAAACCGATAGACTAACTACTCAAATAAATAACTGTTCATTCATATTTATAAAAAAAAAAAAACAAGTTGCTTTGTTAAACTATATTTGCCCATAGAGTATAAATTTAAACATTATTTTGTCGTCTATATCATATTTATTACTGAGAATTACGATAACTGAAAAAATTGACCCGTTTCCCATTAAATTATACCAGCGAGACCCTAATTTAACCACTAGTTAAACATTAGGGTCCTAACCAACAGTTGAAAACATTATGTCTCACTGTTTTGTTTCAATATTTAAATAATAAAATGAAAATTTACTACATCAACAAAAGCTTTTCATATGTAATAATTTTAGTTGTTATTGTAAAGAAACAGTAGTCATTTGTTGATAACTTGTTTAAATTATCTCTAGATCTACGGCGCCTTATTCTGCTGGTGCATATGCAGCAGAGGCAAAACAATGGAGCGGTTAGTGTATCCCGTCCTTCCTCACTGCGTAGTGTTTCCCGTCCAACGAGAAATAAAAATAATTTTTTAACTATTTTTACTCTTTTACGCCACCCTGGGTCATCTCTTTCCTCGATGTAGATAATAACTACCAATTACAAAAAACATATATCATTTACAAAACTATACTTTTTATATTTTCAATCTCGGAGATTTTTTAGTATTTGGTAGAAGATTTTATAGCTAAAGTATTGTAAGTATGTATGTATACATACAGAATCATAGGAAGTGATAAGATTGCAAATATTATTGCAAAAAACTACCTTATAGTAAACTGGACGAAATTTCTTTCAAATACAAGTAGAGTTTGTATTTTTCGAAACCTTTTAAAGGGGACTTTTGAGCGGCTATAATTGCTTCCACTATAATTGCTATATATGAAATACAGGAAAGTGTAGCGCTCGCGAAAATATTCCAATTCCAATTCATAACAGAAATAAACGTTTTGAGGCCCCCTAAGTCTAAATTACTTAGTCTCACAAAATGGTCTGTGTGTCTGTTTGTATGGGAATACTAGCTCAAAAATAAAAAGTCGTACGAAACTGAAATTGCTTATTTAAGAATTGTATGTTGTAGATGTTACAACTTCATCTTCGAAATCTGTTAACCGGAAGTGGCATTTTGTATCATCGACTTAACACACTTTTAGGATTTTCGAAAACTGATCTAACGATTTTGATGTACTCAGTAGATCAGTGTATTATTAAGTGTTCTTCAATATCATCTAGGTTTTATCCACATTGATTTCGCCTTACAGGGCTTAAACGCACAATGTTCGATATTTCTTTCTCTAAAATACCTTTAATTTGGTTTATATTAAAAAATAAGCTATCTCTCATTATCAGGAATAACAAAGAAAAATGATAAATGTATTTCTTGAAGAAATAAGATAATTGAATAATGGAGAAAAAAGAAAAAAAAGTTTATTAAGATTGAAAATGAATAACGGGAAGTAATAGTCGGAAGGTATAGGTATGATATATGGTTAGGAAGTGGTCAATTTTAGATAAAACAATATCCAATATAGAAAGTCGTAGAAGGTGATGAAAAGTTACCAAAAATTATAAATAATAATTTTCGAAAACTAATATTATTTCACGGAAATCACATGTTCCCTAGGAAATTAAGTGAAATTTCCAAACTAAATGTTACTTTTTTTTTTCAAACTTGAAAATAATTTTAAAAGTTTACATTTTAAACTAAATGTAAACTTTTAAAATTATTTTCAAGTTTGAAAAAAAGTATTTGAAATCCATCGAATCAAGGCAATGACATTTTGTTTAAAAAGCTATTTCATTGTGCTTGGGTGAAAGAAGAAGCGAAATATAAAAATATTTCATGGATATTTAAAACATATGTTTATAACCTTAAATACATTTACTGTAGTTTATTAACTCTAGATCTGGTTTTATATTTGAATAATTAGGTATCTAACATACTTCGAATCGATAGCATAGAGAAACTTAATAAAATTTACTGGTTCATAATGTCAGCGTGCAATTCACTGGATTCCTTAAGCTCTGATGTTCCACACACCAACCAAGTGCTATGACTAAGGATAATTGTTGGTCAGTTCAATTAATTGTTTGTTTCTTTTTTTCTTTTTTGGTTTTATTGATAATGTAGATAGAAATTAATTGGAATATAATAAAGTATTATTGTTTAGTTATTGTTTTTATAATAAGCCAATGTACAGTTAGGATAAACTAGACTCATGTAGGTGAAATGAAGTTATTCATATATGTATCATTTGTACAAGATTGTAAAATAATCTTTAACAAATAAATTCAATTCTATTCTATTAGGTATCTATCGTAGTTTATTTCGATAAATCATCAAGTGACCTTTTAGAAAATGAAATTAGTAAATAATTTGATGAATTTTTCCTTTGTGAAATACCAACATTATCCATTTACAATTAATGTGACAAATTTGACCTATCCATGGCAGACAATGAAAATCTTATAATTCTATTTTAGTAAACTTTAAAATGGCAAATGACAATTTAATATCTAATAGTCGTACACAATCCATAATCATTTATAGTTTAAATATATGTGCTTTCAAATCTTTCTAGGCCTATATGAGACTTTCAGTTGACAGACTGACATCTCCAAATTCAACATTTTTTATTATAAATTTTAATGATATTTCTAATGGGAAAATGTATACCTTTATTCACAGTTCTATATTTAAAAACTGCAATTACCTACTCTGGAATCAAATTACTCACTGTCTGTACAGATATTAAAAATTTGTCGAACTAGAAATATCAGTAAAATGACATTACTCAAAAATGTTGAAATTGGAGTCAGTCATTCTTTCAACTGAAAGGCAGCTCAGAGACTGGAAATATGTTGTTTATAAAAACAGATGGAGTAACCAAGTTTTTATTGCCTACCTTCAATATAATAAAAAGGATTTTTGTTATTTTAATGATTTGTTAATGATTAGAAGCTTCATCTCGGTTAAAAATTCACATCAAAAATTTTATACTGGCCCAACATTGCCAGAAAATAATTTCTATTTTAAGTAGAGCGATAAATGTATGTTGTGTGTTGCGTGATCACTCCTCTAAAAATTCACCACTACTTACGCGACACCATTTTTGATAAACATTTAAAATCTTGACTGCAAGAAGTCCTGCAAAAAAATTTATATTAACTAGTAGGCCCTTGCGAAAAATTCGCACAGCATATTGTTATCAAATGCCAAATTAATAAGAAAATAAAATAATGCAGCGTGTCAACAGATAAAGAAATCAATTGTTACTTTTTGATAAATATAATCGACAAAGGAAACAAAAATTAATTTAAATCTACATTTTTGTTTGGAACCAACATGTTAACAAATTTCAATAAGCTGTATCTTTGCGGAAAATTATTTTGATTTCGATGATTTTTTATCCTTTTGTAGGGAATTCAGTAATCATTTATATAATACCAAGGAAATAGTATGTAATTTTTTAGTTATTCACAAATAAAGTTTGTTTTCTTTCATAACTTGTTTGCCTGAATTTTCGGGGTGATTGGACTATTTTGCCAGCCTGAAGGAAAAGGAACCCTTCGAAATTGGTGGCTCAATCTTGAGATTTGGTGAAGAATTAACGATGATATGGCTTGCCGATTAAAAATGCCATTGAAAAATAATATAAACTCCTCCTCTCTCGATCATAGAGACCTTAAAGTCGACGAAATGAGAGATGTATTCAATGAAAATACTACAATTAACGTAAGGTTGTGTGAATGCGAACCCTATGCCTTGCGTTATCTGGAAAATAGTACGTTTTTGGGCTTAAAAACGCAGGATCCGATAGTTCTGGGTCTTGCAGAACGCATCAAAATCTTCAAGGTCCAATTTGTTCCTTATCGATCTACAGATCTACCACCGTTCCAGTATTGAAGCCTAGCAAAATGTTTGTATCAACTTTATTTATTTTAAGAAAAGAAAACCAAAAGTGGAGAATACGATTCGCTAACCCTCTCCCCCCCCCCGTGAAATTCTGAATCCAATGGTGCCCCATTCACGGTATTTGAGCATGACAGGAGCTTATATTTGGTACAAAACCGATTTCGAGCCTTACTGTAATAATATATGTGCAGATTGTTGAACAGAAAGCGATAACTAAAAAAATAATTAAACATTACTCCATAGTAAACTAGATAAAATTTACTCCAAACGAAAGTATAGTTTGTCATTGCTAAAATCATTAACAGAAGACTATACATATATAATATAAAAAGTTTTCAGTGAGAATATCGTATTTTATTTCACATATACAAAGCGGGACGGGTCGTAACCAAAACACCACACTTCTTATTCCCAGAATTATTTCATCCTTGTTATGGATACAAATTGGCAATCAGAATAATAATTATTATATAATAGAAATTGGCAATATAGTGGAAAATATAGATTTTTACACAAATTAAAAATTTATCTGAACTGTGATTTCGTTCCGTTTATTTTATGTCGATAAGGAATGATCATTTTGAAGTAGAGAATTGATGTAAATGGCAGTTATTCATTTTTTTATTCCCACCTTAGCCCGCGGCTGGCTGTTACATAAGGGTGAGTAACGTTTTACTGCTGAATAAAAGCAACAATAATTACAATACGTAAATAGCAATAATAAAAAAATTATAATTGAATAGATCTAGATGATTTCAGTCTTCATTCTACATCAGCTGGTACGGTCGCCATCCAGGAGCTGGTCTTCTTCGCCTAACGTTGAAGTGGGTAAAACTAACTAAATTCTTCCACTCGTACACAAAATCTTTGAAATACGGGTAATGTTCTGCAGTCACTTACTGGGGAATCCCATCCTGTTTTTCAAGGTAAATTAAAACGTATTAGCTTATAATATTTATTTTTGGGGTGCCCAGAAGTATGTGGCACAGGAAACAGTGAAGTATATAAAGCATATATATATTAACACTTTATTCATGTAATATAAAATGTACTGAAGATATGTATAGTGCGCTTGAATTAAAGTGAACTATTTAAATTTATATATATATTTTAATTTATTGCATTATTTTTAATATTGTTGGGAAATGGGAAGAGGGGTAAAGAAAAATCTCTGAAAGATAAAAAATCAAATTAAAAGCTGTTCAGTGAAGAACTCTTGTTTATTTTCGTTTGGCTTATTTTAGCCCAGTCCCTTGATATTAAAGGAGAGACATTCCTATTAAAATCTAACCATTTCTCTCTTTTTAAAATTTTTTGAACCCTCCTTAGACTTCTCAAGCTACGAGTCTTACCTAAATGAAATCCTTTGATTCTCGTTGAGCTTGTTCATTTTAAATTTCGTTTGATAATGATAATAATTGTTAGCCAAGATATATGTTGCCCTTGATATTGTAATATTATGTGACAAAGAAAGTAAATATGTGTCACAAAGATAAAAATGTTGCCAAGCTCATAAGTATTGACCGAAAATTTCCCAAAAAAGAAGGAAAAATATGATACAAACCTTTTATATTACGGGTCTGTCGTCATTTTAACTTCTTTCGAATATTCTATCAGCATAAGTCATAATGAGAAAAAATTGAATTTTAGAATATTTGTAAAGGACGGGATGCATTAGCGAATTCGATTCAGGTAAATCAGTGTACAACAAAACTCAGATCACCTCCTTATACAGCCATTCAACGAAAAACGGCTCTTTCCTTGCCAGGATCTGAACCCAATCATTAGTTTTAGTGGTTCAGGTTTCCTTCTCCCCCCCTTCTAACTATCGATGAGTGTTATAAGATTTAAGTTTTATTTTATTGCATATATTGTATAGGTACTTCTAGGACTAACGTTCCTCAAAGAGTATTACTTGAAGAAATGTCGCATTTTGCTTTTCCATATCTGCTCCGATTAGTGCAAAGAGTTCATATTTTCTAGTGACATTATAAAATTATTATTTTTTGTTTTTATCACCTCTTTTAAGATCTATTATTAGAATTTATATAAAAATATATAGGAGTTGACGGTTGGCCGTGCTGGGGTATAGATCGAGTCTGTGATTAAAGTGGTTTAAAGTTGTCAGATTACATTAAAATTTGTTTAAGTGGTGTATTTGACATACAATATTATAATATTGTTTAAAAATAGGATTAAACTAGCTTATATTGAGCTAATATCAAATAATTAAATGAGGGGATTGGAGTGGATTTGAGACAGGAAAACTACTTGTGCGAACAGGTTAAATACCTTACCATTGAGTAGATATCTAACTAACTACTACTCTTTAAGTAATAAATACTTCTTTAAAAAAAGAAGTAACAATAAAAAATTTATTAAATAATTATAAACAATCAGCAAAATGTCAATAGAAACAGAGGAAGTCACCCTTTCGGTCAATAATGATGGAAATTCATATTAACAGGAACGATACTAAAATAATAAAAGAAGCAGTTGAAAAAATGAATACCCTTTTATCAGAACTAAAAAGCGTTAAGAATGAGAGAGCGGAGCTCGAAAAGGTAAATCAGAAAAAATAATTTAGATTGAATATTTAATAGTTGACCGTTTCATTATAAAGGAAGGAGATGGTCCGGGGTGGCGGTCATAAATAGGGTAAATAGTGGTAAAACTATTTTTACTAAAAGCCAACGTTTCGACCCGACTTTGCAGGTCTTCTTCAGGGAGGTGTGTTCAGCTAGCTAGTTTCACTTAGAACTGAAGCGAAACTTCTAGCTGAACACAACTCCCTGAAGAAATAGTAAAGATCAATCAATAGATAAAAAGAGAAAAAAAAATACTAGAATTTCTCACAATATCTGGTTTAATTGTGCTTAATGGTAGAACAGAAAACGACGAGCTTGGCGAATTAACATATATTGGTAAGAGAGGTCAGTCACTTATTGATTACTCTTGTGTTTCAGAAAATATTATACCTATTATAAAATATTTCAAAGTAGAACCTCAAATATTTTCGGATCGTATGCCCCAAGTAACATATTTTGAATTAAATAAAGGACAGAAACAGTCAATAGGACATGCTAAATTACAGCTAAAATTAAGGTGGCAAGAAAAAAAAAAAGATAAAGTATCATGAAAAATTAAAATAGACAGTTCTATTGATTTGCCTTTCGATACGATCAAATATATTACAGGACTAATTAAAAATGCTTTGGGAAATTTCAATTACCAAAAAAATAATTTTAAAACTAAAGAAAATAAACGGTATGATAAAGAATGCGACAAAAGTAGAAGAATAGTGTTTGAGCTATTAAATACTTACCGTAAAACAAATGATATTGATGAAAAAGTAGTTTATATAGATGCGAATAAAAAATATAAAGACCTATGTGAGAAACAAAGAAAAATTATACGGAAAATATTATTGAAAAACTTCTATCTGTTACTAATACGAAACCATTCTGGGAACTTGTAAATAAATTTAGGAACAGAAATTTAACATCCGGAGAAAATATTTCATGTAAGGAATGGACCAAGCACTTTCAAGATTTGTATAATAACCCTTTGATGGAGCAGCCTATACAATACACTGCACCCTTAGTTGAAAACAATTCTTTAGATTATCGATTTACCCTGACAGAGCTAAATGAAGTTTTGCATAAGACTAAGGCAAATAAAGCTCCAGGTACTGACCGTATTCCTGTTGAGTTTTATAAAGATACACCAATAATGTTTTGGAGTGCGTGTTGAATACATTTAATAAACTTTTTAATTCAGCTAAGATAGTTTTAAAAGTTCAATTATATTCCCCATATATAAAGCAGGTAATATTAATAAAGTTACAAATTATAGGGGAATATCATTCAACAACTTGACTGAGAAAACTTTTACAGGGCTGACAAACCTAAGATTAATAAATTGGGCAAATGAATTTAATATAATAAGTGAATATCATTTTTATATATATAGGAGTCCATTTTTATTTTCCTGCTATATAAATGATTTAGAGAATTGTTTGGGGCGTGAATTATCTATTAATAACAAAATAATTAAAATGCTAGCATATGCAGATGATATCATAATTTTGGCCACAAGCCCTATAGTACATCAAGAAATAATAAATAATTTGGAAATACGTTGTAGGACGTGGAATTTAAATATAAATTAAAATAAATCTAAAATTATAATATTTAGAAAAGGAGGGAAACTTGAAAAAAAATGATAATTGGAAATTTTATAAACAAACTTTGCAGATAGTAAACTTTTATAAGTATTTAGGGATATTATTAACGCCAAATTTATCAATGAGTAAGCATTTTCAACAAAAAGTATCTAAAACAATGATCAGTATTAATGCATTATAGAAGAAGCTATTTGCTTATGATAAAATAAATTTGAATGCAAAACTTAAAGTGCTCAAATCTGCAATGAAATCAATTATAGGTTATGGCCCAAAGGTGTGGGGAGGTTGTGAATATAAAGACGCAGAAAAAGTTCAGTACTATTTTATAAAAAAAATATTAAATTTACCGCAATGTACACCTGCATATATTATTCATATAAAAACGCAATTAAAGGCAGGGTATCAGCTGATGCGAAAGGTCGTGTTTTTACATCGTCTCTCAGAATTTGCTTATTTACCAGCGTAATCATTGAGATTATTCATTCGAAACAGGGCAAGGGTTCGAATAGAAGTTTTTTTTCCCTTTTATTTCTTTATTGCGATATCACCATCAGGTCATGTCTAGTAGAGCGTCTATCAAGAGAATTCGGCCGTTAGGCTCAACACCTTGTTCTTCGCCTGTCAAACAAAAGCCTCGTCAATCTCGTCAAACACCTGCAGTAACGCCTATTAGCTCAAAAGAAAATGAAACCCAGCCAGGTATATCATCAAAACAAACAATTGAAGAACTTCAGCATCAACCAGGTACATTTTCTCAAGAGATAAGAAAAAAATCTCCATTTTTCACCCCCAATCCCTATCAGGTGCTTCAGAATGATAAAGAAGTGATGGAATCCGCTCCGATACCATGAGATCCCCGACCTCCACCGATATTCGTTACAAACATAAAAAAAAATTCAGTTACTATGTTCTCAACTAAACAAAAAAACAGGCTCTGGAAACTAATCATGTCTAAGCAGAACAAATAACAGGAAGATATCACCAGATACAGCTAAAACCTACCAAAAGATTATGAAATATCTAACAGAAACCAAAGCGGATTTTCATACGTACCAACTCCGGCAAGACCGAGCATTAAGGGTAGTTATAAAAAATCTAAACACCTCAACACCAAAAATACCAATAAAAGAAGAAGATTCAAATGTTCTAAAAGAGAGTAAAGAACAGCCAGGTGTAAAAGTTCCTCGACCCTTATTTTTCGTAAATTTGGAGCCAACTCAAGGGATCGAAAAAATATACAATGTAAGAAAAATGTACTACACATGTGTTATATTGGAGAAGCCATATCCTTAGAGGGAAATCGTACAGTGCCATAATTGCAAGCCATATGGCCACACCAAG
Organism: Nezara viridula; assembly: GCA_928085145.1. Lineage (NCBI taxonomy): Eukaryota > Metazoa > Arthropoda > Insecta > Hemiptera > Pentatomidae > Nezara > Nezara viridula. The sequence continues at coordinate 13,347,329 of OV725078.1, read as the reverse complement.
ACTTACTGCCATTATCTGCAGCGTTGTGTGAAATGTGGAGAGCAGCACAAATCCGGTAAGTGCACAAACTGGAAACAAGATCCTGCAGTTTGTGCTTTGTGCGTTGAAGGATACCCAGCCAACTACAAGGCTGTCAGATTTACAAGGATATCAAGACAAGATATCAAAAATCCCGGACCCAAGAAGAAGCAGAAGTATCAGGAAGAGAACCTAGCAGATCAAGAAGAGGACCTTAAAAAATAATTAACCCAACGGTGTCTTTTGCACACCTATTAGGAGGTAAGAGTGATATTACTTATTGTGAGACCCTGCTGCGACAACATCATATACCTCAAAATTCTCAACCCCAACCTCAACATCCTAATCAAACTTCACTAGATCTTCAACACCAAATTCCTCACATCCCTCCTTCATCAAATACCACAGATCTCATCAGTTTACATACATCTTTCCTCTCCGAATTCAGACCCTTTTTTACTCCTTTGATATTCCTTCTCACCACAAAATATATCCCATTTTATCCCTCCCCCGAAAAATCCATAATTGACTTCCAATAAACCTATACCCATTCTCCTCTGGAAATGGTGTTAGGAATCATACAGACGAACTAACTACATTATTACTTGACAAGAACATTGACGTGGCACTAATTACTGAAACTCGACTAACCACTAAACAGCACTTCAATATACCACAATACCTGACATATCGTACTGACCACCCTGACGGAAAAGCACATGCCGGTACTGCTGTAATTGTACACCAATCCCTCTCCCATCACGTACTCCCATTACCAATACATGATTTCCTACAGTCCACCGCTATCGTGATAAAAACCTTCTCCTTTCCGGTCACTCTTGCATCAGCGTATTGCCCTCCTAACCGATCCATATCCAATGCCCAATTCAGTTCTCTCCTCGACTCCTTAGGACATCACTTCATCTTGGGTGCAGACCTAAATGCCAAGCACCAACAATGGGGTTCCAGAACCACGAATTCTCGTGGCCGAACCCTGCTGTCTGCACTCAATTCCCAACGTTTTCACCTCCTTTCCCCAACTCTCCTACCTACTGGCCCACAGATCCCAACCGTAATCCTGATCTTCTTGATTTCTTTATCCACAGCGGCTTAAGTCCCCTCAATTGTTCCATTACACGTCTAAATGAACTTTCCTCTGACCATAGTCCTCTAATCCTTAATGTTTCACTTGAACCTGTTCCCAAACCTTCTCCACCGTCATTCATTAGGGGCCCAGTAAACTGGGACCTTTTCCGCCAAATAATCTCCGATAATATTGATCTCAACATATCCCTCAAAACTCCCGATGACCTTGATAGTGCCGTAAATTCCTTTACTACCACAATCCAACAAGCCGCCTGGACTGCCTCCTTCCAAAAGACTCCTCCAGAATTCCTATAAAGACCATTCTACCCCAACACCTCCTTAACCTAATCCGCACCAAACGCCGTGCCAGATTATTATGGCAACGTACCCGACATCCTACCGACCGCTGCTCCTATAATTATTACTGCAAACAATTAAAACTGGAATTAGCCACCTTCAGATCACAATCCTTCAACTCCTACCTATCCTCCCTCTCTTCTCGCGACAATTCCCTTTGGAAAACCACAACAAAAATCCTAAATCCTCACCGCATTTCCCATCCTCTCCGACGAGGTGATGGCTCCTGGGCAGCATCTGACGAAGATAAAGCTGAGGAGTTCGCCATTCACCTATCCAATACATTTATTTCACATCCGGAATCCCATCCTGCCCACACCGAATCCTACCCATTATAGAATCCCAAAATATTCCTTCCAAGCAGTTTGGTTTTCGCTCTCAACATTCTACTGTTCAACAAGGACTCCGAGTTGTTGATCATGTTTACTCAGCCCTAGAAAATAAGGAATACTGTTCGGGTGCATTTCTGGACATAGCACAGGCACTTGACCGGGCATGGCTCACCGGATTGCTCTACAAGTTTAAAATCCAATTACAGCAGCCCTTCTACTTAGTCTTCCGACCCTACCTCTCTAACCGCTCCTTTCGAGTTAGCTGTGGAACTGAATTTTTCAGTATCTACTCCGTTAAAGCCGGTGTTCTCCAAGGTAGCGTCTTTTGTCCCATGCTTTGCATCCTCTTTAGTGCTGACGTAACTGTTCTTACCGATAATTTCCTTGCAACATTCGCTGACGACACCGCAATCTTGGCATCCAATTCTGATCCCGAAATAGCATCCTTAAATCGACAAAGGCACGTCTCCTTGATTGAGAACTGACGTAATAACTGGCGCATTAAGTTGATGAATCTAAATTCCAACATATTACCTTTATACTCCTATGCAATTCCTGTCCACCAGTACACTTTAATTTCACCCATCTTCCTTACTCAGATACAATCCAGTATCTTGGCTTTCATTAGGACCGAAGACTAACATGAAACCCACATACTAGACTCAAAAGACAAGAACTCAACCAGAGACCTTGTGTGAATAAGCATATATTGGAGTTTTGGCAATGGCCAGATCCTCCACTGAAGCCAAGTATGTGTGATTATAGCGCCTCTCCTCAGGCTCTACTGGTCCTTAATATCACTGATGCGGCTCAGTGCTAGGTCCTGGGATCTCCTAGAGTCCTGCCTTTCCTTCCACGCGTGGGAAGAAAGGCTTGGCTCGTAGTTATTCTGAGTAAATGGATTATGTAAATATTGTATAGTATGCTTGTGTTTTAGTTGTTATTTTCATTAGTTTAGTTATTTTGTTTATATACATTTACTGTTATTATTATTAGTTTCTGTATTATTTTTTTTTTATTTATTGTAAACAGAGTGTGAATGTGCTCTCTGATTCTAATATTTCTGAATATAAATATATATATATATATATATATATATATATATATATATATATATATATATATATATATATATATATATATATATATATATACTATATATTTAGAGTTAGAGTATATATAATATATATATATATATATATATATATACCACTGGTGCAATAATATAAAGTATCGACTAGCCAAATACCTAGAGACAGCAAATACCTTTAGTAACAAAAGAAAGAAGGCTCTTATAGTCCCTCCCACAATTACATATGAGACGAACGATGAGCAGCAAGATCTCATAATACAAATTGAGAAGGAGGAAATATATAAAAATGCATTCCGTACCTGAAAGAGAAATATAGTTTTTTAGAAAAGCTAGGTATTGAAAGGTATGGTATACAGAGTATGGCAGAGTCTATTATTTTGGAGTCATTGGGAATCACCTCTATTAAATTAGGTCATTGCTTTATGGATCGGAGTTACAGTATTGAGAGAAAAGAAAGGAACAAAAATAACATTTGTATATACAAAGTGTATTAAACTGATTTTTTAGTTATTGTCTACCAGATAGATTAGTATGCTGTATTAGTTAGCTACTCAACACAGTTGAGCAGCACTACTATTTCATTGTAAATATATATGTATATATAAACTATTTAATGGTTTATTTCATTACTTAAAATTTTTTTTAACGGCTCTTAGTATTAGTATTTCTCATTTTAATTATTTGTTGTTGTTTTTTAAATGTACCGTATATTTTTTGAAATTCATAGTAAAATAATCTTAACCAGTTTTAATATATCATTATAGATCATCGCTGATAATGAATGCAATATTTGTATAACTTTTACTCATTTTTCTACGTGAATAAATAACATGAATCAAAGATAACTTAATCAAATTTGTCAGGGCAGTTTGGCAATTTTCGGCACAATTAGGTTGATTACATAGGATTGAACCCTGAGGAAAATATACCAATCCATATCTTCTAAAAGGATTCTTTCAAATATACAATATCTTTCAGTTCAGGTTGGTAATATTAAAGGAAAAAATTATATTTTTCCATCAACTTAATTAAATCATTTTGTTCTTTATAGTTCATTTTTAAAGTTTACTTTTCTTTTACGAAAGTGGTTGATATTGGTTAATGTGCTCTTAGAGAGTTGCTTTTTATAGAGCATAAAATTTAAATACTGATATTTCACAAATCAGCCAAGAGAGTTACTTAAAAGTAAAATAAGATGAAATAAGAATAAATGTAAAATATAATTACTCTAATAATGTTTACAACTATATCAGCTTAACCAACTGTGGGTCTGTATTTCTTTTGTCAATTTTTCCAGTGAGTGGAAACTTCATAAGCTGTTCTTCAAGATACTTTGTTATTTACATTTCTTTTTCATACTTTTATTTTTTAATGATTAAGTTTTAAACAAATTTATTGATCATTTGGAAATCAATTATTTTGCACCTTCCCCACAACTCCTGCTGCTTGAATATTGAATCTTCCAGATAGCTTATATTCACCTTAAGGCTGGTGCAAGTATTATACTTACTAGTTATTACTAAATTGAATTAATAATATAATAAAAATTGGCTTATTTGTTACATTGACTTTAGGTTAATATTTTAAACTTAATGATTTGAGGAAAATTTCTTTAAAAATAGGAAAAATCCTGATTTAAATATAAATATGCTATAGTTATTTAAAGTGGTTACTTACCTCAATCTTCAATGTAAATCGTAGAGATCAAAAAAGATCATTGTTTATCAATAATATGTATCCTACAATGCAAGGTAGTATAATATAACCAGTGTAGGGGGGAAAACATAGGATACTATGTCTACTAAATTATTTGTTTTGAACTCATAATAATAATAATATCGAGTTTCAATGCCAAAATCATTAATAGGAAGTTGAAAGTATACAACAGCCTCTGAACAAAGAAATAACCATCATGCTTGAAATTATTGATGGATTTATTAATTTTTTTAAATCTGGAGAGAATTTTAGTACCAATAACAAACAATAGATGGAGACATAAAGTTAGTTCCTTAGTATACCAGCAGATAGTGCTAAGATGAACAAATCCCTAAATATTATCTCAACTTTTTAAAATTATCTTCCTCATTAAATAATTGGTTAATTTTTATTCTTATGCTTAAAAATATGATTTTATCAAGTTTTATCTTAATTTTATCAAGTATATACACAATAACCAAAATAATAATCCTTATTTGATGAATTATAATCGAAAACAGTTTTTATTATAGATTATAACATTATTTCTCAATTAAGGAAAACGGTAATATTAACAAGAGAGTTCATTTACAATATATTTACAGAAAATATAAATAGATTAAGTAATACTAAAATATTAAGTAGGAAATAAATTCAACTTAATGAGGCGTTAATGGCCAGCGGTTTTACACCTATATACAGCAACAAACAATCAAATTCAACTTAACATCAAATGAATACTTCAAACACAACCACACTTAAATGTACACCATTTACAATCAGCCTGGAAAGCTCTTTATCAGTCTTATTTCCTCATTCGTGGAAAGGAAAGGAGAACTCCAGAAGATTTTAGCATTTCTCTCTCAATCGCATCACTGCTATTGCGGGGCAAAATTTGGCCATTGCTGGAACTTTAATATGCATATTTATAAAAGGTTGAAGCCACTACTGTCTTAAGAATGATTGAAGCTATATGGAGATCCTGCTTATGAATTAAGATGATGATTAAGATTTTGAAGGAATTAGGAATGTTTGTAGGGAAAAAGGTCTTAAAAATTAGGATATTAAAGTTACAGTGTAGGTTTTAATAGTTGGTTTTGAAGAATGGAGGATTGACTATTTTTTTTGAAAGGATGTTTTTATATTGGATGTGTTTGATGATAAAAAAATTAATTTTCTTCCACAGTTTAAGCTCCTAGATCCAGAAAGGTTTGAGGATTCTCTTGTTAATCGGTAGTTTGTTGTCAACTGAAAGATATTTTCAATTTATCAGTTTCTATCACTGACCATATTGCCAGTAAAGCTCTTGCCTTTTATATATAGTATTTGGGTTTAATCTCTGTCTTTTCTGTGAGAAGACACCAAGATTTCGGGATGTATATGATAAGGAGGGAATTCGGACTTAAAATATGAACTGCTTGATAGGATCTGGGTTTAAGAGTGAAGGTGACATGATAGGTTTCAGATTCATTTACTCTGACGTACCCATGAACATACCAGTATTCCATTGCATCTTTAGAGATTAAACGATGCTGTTTCAGGATTTGAGTTGGAAGATATGCTGGTGGTTTTAACAAATGTCATCCGTACAGTATTGGGATGAATAGCAATATAAGGGGCAATGAAAATGTACGTTATGGGACTCAAGTGCAATAAAGTGAATTGGGGATAAATTTTGCTTTATTTGCCTCATTAACTGTGAAAATTAATTAGGACTTATTTAGGTATTAATATTAATAATAATGATAATAATAATAATAATATGTACAGCTCAGAGGAAGCCATAATTATATATAGCGATAGTTATTAGCTATGATAACAATTGATATTTGATGACATTTAATGACACAACCGCTATGATAACTGTATATTTATTTTATGTTTCCTTTCACCTATGTAAACTAAACACAGTTACACTAATATTAATATATAGTTATTAGTTATAGTTTTAACTTAGTCTATAACTATAGTTATATAGTTATAAACTAAGTTAAAACTATTAACTACAGTTATATAGTTATAAATATATAGTCTAAGTTATAGTTTATATATATATATATATATATATATAGTATATATATATAATATATTATTATATAGTTAGTAATGATAAAAAAAGAACTTAAGTTCTTTATTTACATCAAACAATAGGTGAATGTAAAAAGTTAGTTGTATAATATACGAACAGATAGGACTAGCATTGAATAATTCTTGAAAAAAGAAAGTTATAATTAAATTTTTTTAAATAATTGAAATAATTTTGTCTTTAGACTGTGGGGATTAAATTTAAATAGGAGGTTTGCTAGTTAAAGATAAAAATATCCAAAGCAACAATTCTTTGATAATTCGTTTCAATTCATTATGTTTGAATTAGATAATTACAGTAACGGATTTTTTTTTTTTTTTTTTGTTCTTGTTCTTCCCTACCTCGCCTTTTAGGCTGTACGGGATTTTCCCGGGCTGGGGATGGTATATTTAAACAGTAATGGTATATTTAAACATAATAAAATTCCCAAATATAGACAAAAATACTGATTTTTTATTTATTTATATATTAATTTTTATTATCCCCTTAGAGTAGAGATAGTATTTTTTTCCAACTTTGCCTCTCCTTTTAAGCTATACAGAGAATTTATAGGGGGATAGTGGAAGAGTGTGGGGGATTAATGCCATAGTTAAAAGCCTCCGTCACCGGGGATGTGAACTCGTAATTATTTTATATCATAAATTTTGGTTAATCACCCGATTGGCAGGCAACATGTATTTTTACAGGCGTTGGCCCTCTCAGCCGCCCTGCCCCGACTGATATACTGATAATACATTTTTTTAGCTCTCATCTTCATCTCAAGCTGGATGGTCCATTACTAGATGTTGGCAGGCCCAACAGTTGCCTTCTCTGTCCTCGGCCATTCATTCTGGCATCGGATATTTATTATTTCTTTACATATAGCTTAATAAAAATATTATATTATTTTTTAATTTACTTCGTGATTCTTATAAAAACATGACGATAATTTAATTTGATTTTTTCCCACACTCTTCCACTATCCCCCTATAAATTTCATGCATAGCTTAAAAGGAGAGGCAAAGATGGAAAAAATAATACTATCTCGACTCAAAGGGGATAATAAAAATTAATATATAAATAAATAAAAAATCCGCATGTGTATACATGCACATGTGTGTGTGTTTATATGTTTGTATATATTTGGAAATTTTATTATGTTTAATATACCATTACTGTAATTATCTAATAACATAATGAATTGAAACGAATTATCAAAGAATTGTTGCTTTGGATATTTCTATCTTTAACTAGCAAACCTCCTATTTAAATTTAATCCCCACAGTCTAAAGACAAAATTATTTCAACTATTTAAAAAAATTTAATTATAACTTTCTTCATTCAAAAATTATTCAATGCTAGTCCTATCTGTTCGTATATTATACAACTAACTTTTTACATTCACCTATTGTTTGATGTAAATAAAGAACATAAGTTCTTTTTTTTATCATTACAAACTATATATTAATATATAGTAACTTGATATATTAATATATAGTTTGTAATGATAAAAAAAAGAACTTATGTTCTTTATTTACATCATACAATAGGTGAATGTAAAAAGTTAGTTGTATAATATACGAACAGATAGGACTAGCATTGAAGAATTTTTGAATGAAGAAAGTTATAATTAAATTTTTTTAAATAATTGAAATAATTTTGTCTTTAGACTGTGGGGATTAAATTTAAATAGGAGGTTTGCTAGTTAAAGATAGAAATATCCAAAGCAACAATTCTTTGATAATTCGTTTCAATTCATTATGTTATTAGATAATTACAGTAATGGTATATTAAACATAATAAAATTTCCAAATATATACAAACATATAAACACATATATATATATATTAACTATTGATTTCAAATTCAGTATATACAATAAAAACTAACCTAATTTGTAAACTTAATTATCATAAATGCATCAGTTCTTGGATATTATGTGAGTATAAAATAATCCCTTATACAGGGAAAGGTTATAGGGATAAAAAAAATTAAATTTTGCTCTGTGAGTAGGCTTTTTAGGCTCCCAATATACTCCCATCTACCCGTTCCAGGCCATCCAGGAGTTGTTTACGCAGTCGTCTTCTAAGTTTTCCTCCTTCTAAGTGAGCATAAACCATTTTCCGGAGTATTCTTGAAGATTTCATTTTTACTACTTGGATTTATTATTGAAATCTTATTCAAAACTTCTACGATTTTTACACATTTTAACACAAATACATAGTATTATTGTTTTAAATGGAAATCTTTTCTCTTGTTTCAATAGTTTTTTGGTACTTAGTTTTATCTGTACTGTTTGTATATCTATATTTCAAAAATATAATGACTTATTTATATTCTTAATTTTTAATAGTACGTAGGTATGTCTTTTGTAATATTTCACAAATTTCAACGGTTACCTGAATTATTATAGCAAACGAGAAAAAACTCAACAAGATGCATCAACTGTATGTTAAAATTACATGAATTATAAAGTTTTCTTGCAAAATTAATAAACCGGCATTAAATTTAATAACAATCTTAACAATGGCTTATTCATATTAATTGTAACAAAAATATGGTCCATTTGTTTCTAAACAATACTTTTAATATGAAACCGATAGATTGATAGATAAATAAATTCTGTGTTTTGTATAGAACATTTACAGGAGGTCTGGCTGGCTATTTTATATTTAACACAGTACTAACTCATTAGTAAGATTATTCATTAAAAATAGACTATATATTTTTTTTTAAACTTGTTTATTGAAAAATATTACAATCTGTCTAAAGGACATTTATAATAGTGCTCAGAGATCACATTCCCACTCTATGTACAATAAATGAAATAAATTATACAGAAAAATAATATATATACAATAAATAAGAACAAAACAACCCAAAAACAAATAAATAAAAAGAACACATACATACCTATATACAATATTTACAATCTGGCGAGAGAACTCCAAACCAGACTTGTCCCTCCAACTGAGGAGGAAAAAGTATGACTCCAGGAGATCACTGCACTTCTCTCTTAATCGCGTCAGTGCCTTAGCCACATACACTCATGTCTTGAGTGAAAAATCTGGCCATTACCAGAACTCCAGTATTTACAAACTATAAAAGGTAGCGGGGCCACTGCCGTTTTAACCTTGTTGGAGGATTATAGGGATGGGTGGTGCGGGATCGGGATTGTAAGGGATTTGGGTGATGGGTATGGTTCTGGTGAAATTTGGAGAATTTTGGTGGTATAAGGTCTAGGACAAATGGGATATTAAGGTCATGGTGTAGGGTTTTGTTGGTTACATAGAAAGGAGCATCGACTATTGTTCGTAGGACTTTGGATTGGAAGGATTGGATGCGTTTGATGTTAGAAAATTTTGCTGTTCCCCACAGTCCAAGTCCGAAAGTCCAAGTCCGAAGGTTTCAGTATTGTCTTGTAGATAAGTATTTTATTTTCAATAGACAGCTTAGAGTTTCTATTTAGTAGTATGTATGTATGTATGTATGTATGTATGTAAGGCCGGATCGTCGGTTACGTTCCTGTCTTTTAAGTCTAGTATGAGGGTCCCACGTTAGTCATCTGTCTAGGAGAAAACCAAGATACCGGACTGAGGAAGGAAGCTGGATGGAATTAAAGTGAACTGGTGGACAGGAACTGCGTTGGAGCGTGAAGGTGATGTGTTGGCATTTATATTCGTTTACACCAGTGCTCAATCAAGGAGAGGTGTCTTTGAAGGTTTAAGGATGCTATATCAGGATCTGAGTCGGATGATAGAATGGGGGTGTCATCAGCAAAAGTTGCCAGGAAGGTATCGGGACGGACAGGGATATCGGCGGTAAAAAGAAGGTAAAGGATGGGACCCAATACCCTACCATGAGGAACACCAGCCTCAATTGGATAGCAATTTGAAAATTCAGTGCCGCAGTGAACTCGGAAGGTACGACCTGAGAGGTAGGAATGGAGGAAAAGGTATAAGGACTGAGGAAGATGGGTTTTAAGTTTGGAAAGAAGCCCGGCGTGCCATACCCGGTCAAAAGCTTGAGCTGTGTCCAGAAATGCACCCGAGCAATGTTGCTTGCTTTCCAGGGCTGCGAAAATATGATCCGCCACTCGAAGTCTTTGTTGGACTGTGGAGTGTTGGGAACGGAATCCGAACTGGTGTGAAGGAAGATTTTGAGGTTCTATAAAGGGTAGGATTCTTTTCAGGAGGATCTTTTCAAGGATTTTTGAAAGGATTGGAAGTAGGCTAATGGGTCTGTAGGAAGTTAAGCTGTTGGGAGGTTTGCCTGATTTTGGGAATAGGATAGCAATAGAATGTTTCCACAAAAGAGGAAAGTGGGTGGTTCGTAGGATGATATTGCATATGTATGTAAGGAATATGACAGCTTTAGGAGGGAGTTGTCTAAGGATCTGAGAGGTAAGGAGGTCGTATCCAGTTTTTGTAGGTGGTATTTGACCTCAGAAGGATTAACTGCTTTAGGCGGTAAGGAAAGTGGGATTGATAAATTAAGGAATTCCTCTACTGCTGACGTGTGGGTGGGGTTGAATTCCGGATGAGGTAAATGTAAGGGAAAGGTGTTTGGCGAATTCCTCGGCTTTATCTTCGTCAGACGGTGCCCAAGAGCCATCACCTCGACGGAGAGGATGTGATATATGATGGGGTTTTAGGATTTGTTTAGTAATCTTCCATAGGGAATTGCCATGAGAAGAGAGAGAAGTAAGGTAGGAGTTGAAGGATTGGGATCTGAAGGTGGCCAATTCTAGCTTTATTTTTTTGCAAAAATAATTATAGGATTGACGTTCGGTGGGGTGTCTAGTACGTTGCTATAATAATCTGGCACGGCGTTTGGTACGGATTAGGTCTATGAGGTGTTGAGATGTGAGTCTTGAGGAGTGGTTTAGATTACATAGTAAAATAATAAAGAAGATACAGACAAAATCTAAAATAAAACATTAATAAAATTTATGTTAATATATAGAACAACAATACTATACAATAATAATAGATAATAATATGTTTACATAATAATATAATCAGACTAACAATTAGAATACATAATAGAATATAATCAGATTTCAAGATGGGCCACAGCCCAGAAGCCGTACTAGTGATGCATTATAAACGATAATAGGTTAAAGCTCCCTATTCATACAAAATAAAGGACCTAATTTTGAGAGCCTCTCCGAAAGAGTTCGAATATTATTTCCTTCTTAGATAATGAAAGTGAGAGCGCCAGTCTACTCTAATCATTTGCTATTTTAATGTCCTGAAGAAAACCAATTGTACATGGCACATTCGACAAGAATATGAGCAAAGTGTTTCAGATCTTCTCAAGTTGCACATGGGGCAATCCAGCTCAGTGTTTAATCCATAATAGACACCCTTAAGATAAAGCGCTACTTGCATTTCCCAGAGAGTCTGAGCCGCATGAAAGCCCTCTTCCATTGTATACACCTAAGCACTGTCACAGCCGTCCGTTTGGATGGGGTCGGTTGTGACATTTTCCTTTTTTTTTCTTTCTAATTTGCTCCTATGAGATAACCATTGTACTTGCTGACAAAATTTTAGTATTTATACGTAGTCGAGTGTACACTTTACTATAACAAAAAACACTTTTCTTTTATATAATTGGTATACTAACAAAATTGAGGACGATGACATAAAAATTGTCATAACTGTAGCCGGCCTCCCCTAAAGTAAATTGTAACTTTGAAGCTCTATTTTTCAAAATTATTTTAAACGCAGTTAGAATATTTTCAAACCAAGGCCATGGTATGAAATAATAATAATGAAATAAAGCTATACTTATGCACAAGGGCTTTTGTAACAAGTTAGTATATTATATAAATTATAAAAGTATCCATTATTGACAACAACAATTCTTACTGATTAGTTTTTGGTCCCTCTACATTTACACGTACGACTTTATGCGCTAGATATTAATTTATCTCTAATCTCAAGCTATACAAGGGTACATTATACAGCTACGTTACTTACCTTATTTCCGTAATTTGTTTTACGGAGCCCAAGACAATACCAAGCCAAACAAAACCAAGACAAATACTTTTCCTTTTTTTCTTATTTTTTCAAACAAGAAAATCCTTTCATAGTTTAGATTTATCCATTTTTACTACTACTAAAAAATAAAGACGGTCAATGTTTTTTTAAAAGGATATAAAAAATTCGAAGGAAGAAACTGCATTTGAATACATCGTTCAAATACGGTAAAGAATAAAAATACGGAAGCACGGCTGATATCGCCATAAATCACCATGTTAGCACACACACCACGGCCAAATATATAAGAGGATAAATGAAGTGGCGGATGTGGTTGAGCCCCTCTTTTAGTATCGAGAGCCAATTCTAAAAGCATGAGCAGCGGGGCACTATCAATCAACTTGGGGGAGGGAGATTCCACATTCACCTTTATTTCTCCTCCTCAGGTCCTAACCAACAAGCAACCCCTTTATCTTATATTATAGTCTAAACCTTAAGTGATACAATTAAATCACAGAGCTTCAAATATAAATTTTACATTTATGTTTATTATAAAATTATTCTTATCAGTGCTGAAGAAAAAAATATATATGTACCACTACAATCCACGTTTCAAGGGTAACGATTGTGAAGGGATGTGCCAAAATCACTGTGGACCACTAGGTGTCTCCCCTTAATTAATTATTTGATTTAAATCACCCGCTTTAAAGAGACTGAGGATGACTCCTTATTCCAGGGTCGATCGACGGCTGATGCAACAAAATAAATAATTACCTACCATAGCCAGACTCAAATCCGAGACCTAGTTCAGAAAATTAAATACTATTTTTAAAAAAGAGGTAGAAAATATGCTGTTTTAAATTTTTTCGTATCTATTTTTCCAACAGCGGGATCCAACACCTGTTACCACCAGACATCTAATCAAGGGTTCAATTCTGAATCTTGTATCAAAATAATGTTCCTGCGGGGAGTATAAGTTCTGTAGATCTACCAGGCAACATTTGGATCGGGTATGGTGAATTAGCACAATTTACATGTTCTGGACGCCAGCCCGAATACAGCCACCGTAATTCATCGACAGCACAAATTAAACATTAATGAATGTCTGGGGATGGTAAGGAGTGATTGGCTCATCAGTAGTTTTTTTAAATCCTTAAACATCCAGGGTTAGTGGACTGGACATGATTTAAAGTTTTTTAGTTAATTATAGAAAATTTCCCTGAATTATATACCATCTTGAAGAAGGTATTAGCTCCTTAAACCCAGCAAAAAATAATCAACTGTATCAATTATTTACACAGTTATAAATACTAAAAGTTATTAAAACTATATTTTTATGTCTAAAGTTCCAGGGAAACAATTGCTGATGCTCTTAACTGGTATTGAATTTCTAGCTTTTACTTCTTGAATAATTTGCTGTAATGATAAAGGAACAATAATGTTTCATATTAATGGTCTAGCTGGGTTCGCCCATCGTGCAGCATCATCTCTGTGAAAATTGTAATAGCTATTGTTCGTAGGCGCTCTATCTAATTCCATAAAAATTAGTATCGGTTCTAATTTCGTAGTGTTGATTGCAGTGTAAGACTTTCAGTTAATAGAGTATACGACTATTCTATGCGGGGCGGGCACCGCCTGTTGTCGTAGATAACCCGAAGGTCTTTACCAACCCCAACCTAGCCCTACACCTCGGAAAGGTCTTAAGATGTAAGCACACCACCGGTGCTCACGGAGAGGGCCGGCTCTACTATTGTAGCTTTCAACCGCTTGTCAAAACACTGAAACCAGATGACTGGCCGGAACTCAGTCATGACCAGCTGAACACTGGTGTCGTACAGCGAGCAGTCGCAAACACACGACCACCACGGCCAAGCAATGCAAGCACTCTTGCCGTCCACCCAAAGCTCCGGCAGTGCTCCAGCGACGCTCCGTTGCACCAATTTGATCAGGTAGATTTCTACCTGACCTCAAAGCATGATTGGTCACAGGCTCCGAGATCTTACGACCGCTACGGCTTTTCATCAACTGCTGATAGTGCAAGAGGGTGCCTGCACTTCCGCAGTCGATGAGGGACGACTTTAACCGAGGGCTCAAGCCGAGAACCGTCCCTTGAAGTTAATTAGGACAGCGAAAATGGCCCTACGGAGACCGTCAAGTTGAGGCCTTACATTTATTTCTATATTACATTTTATTTTTATTAATTCCCATTTATTTTCACCAGCTGCGCTTATAAATGTATCTTTTTTTCGCATACATAGATCTGTCGGTATGAATAATTAACTTAATTATCGTAATTTATATATGCATCTAATTTATTTATTTTTCATATTTTATTCTAAGCTATTATATATGTATATATTTTTTTTAATCTAAAATCTATGAATATTTTTAACATTCCATTGAATACTTAATTCTATTGAATATTTAACTGACCTTGCACAAAACTATACACTACTTATTTATAGATCTTTACTTGTTGATTTTTATTAGCGTATCTATTTGTATATTATAACTTATGTTTTTATCCTTTTGGTTGGTAATGGGTTAGAATTTACCCTGCATAATCTTATTATAACTATTGTGATTATTATTTTGTAAATTAATTATTTAATGTTCGTTATAGTTTATAGATGGGATGTATTTAGTTATCCACTACCATATTACATTATTTATTTGTCTTAGACCGAGATTAATTACAGATTACCAAATTAAGATCATTTACAAATATTTCTTGATAAATAATATTTTATTAGGCTTAATCTAAACGAGCTTTGGCTATAGTTGGGTACAGGGGAGGGAAAATATACATTTATATGAATAAGGGAAATAATTTTTTTTTTTTATCTTTTTATTGAGTAATAATACATTTTGCCACACTTAAGGGCACTGAGTACTAAGGCTGAGTGAGGCACATTCATGCCATATGTACAATACCATTAAAAAAAAATAATAATAAATAAATAAAAAAAATATAAAAATCTATATAACAAAGGCAAAAACTATAATAAACCAAGGAAATGTAACTTAGAGTTAAAATTAAATGAAATACAGAAATTCGTAGCAAAATTAAATAAAGTATATGTAATAGAAATAAATAGAAAAACATTCATACTTAAATACAATATTTACAATTAGGTAAAAGATCTCCGAGTCCAGCCCTTTCGCCCACGTGTGAAGTACAAAGCGAGACTCTAAGAGATCCCAGCGCTTCTCTCTCAACCGCGTCGCCGGCATTACCAGTCCGGTGGAGACTGAGAGAGGGCACTAAAACCACAAACACTCATGACTTGAGCCGGCAAAAGTGCAAGACCAAGACCGATTTTGGGCAAGACTATCTGCAAGGCTCATATTCCCATTGTTGAAACGCCAGAACCAAAGTGCTGCAGTATTTTGATGGGTAACTGACTCTATAGCACAAATTTATTCGGCGGCTGCATATGCGTTAAGACCTTTTTTTCCAGTAATGTATATTAACTGTATAATACAGAAATATCTATTAACAAATTTAAGGGCACTGGATGGACAGGAAGTGATTGATTAGGCGAGATTTCAAAGTAGGGAGGGTATTGGAGGGACGGATATAGGAAGAGATGAAGTTCCATAAGGATGAGGATCGAATAATGAATGGTGGTCCATTGTATAAATCTGAAGGTCGGGTACGGGTATTGCAGGAGTGAACTGAGGATTTGAATTGAAAGAACTCGGAGATGTATGAGGAGTGGCCAAATTGAATGATTTGGAACAGGTAGGATACCAGGAGATATTTCCGAAGGTAAGAAAGATATAGCCACTTCAACTCTTTATAAAAACAGGAAACAGATCCTCCCAAACCCTTGGGATTCTGAAGATGAATAGTTCAGAGTAATTAATCAAACATTTTAATTTCGTCTTGAGATCTACGGGTTTTAAAAGGAAAAAGGGTGACGGGTGCAATTTAGATGAGATATTGGATACACGTTATTCCAGGAAAGGATTTGATCAAAGCTTATCATCATATAGGAAGAGGGTTGAAATACTAGAAACAGTTTTATGGTGGTGATTGGAACCTATTACGGTTGCCTTAATCTTTTCCGTATTCAGTTTCAGCTTGTTAGCTCCTGCCCAGTCACAGATTCTATTTAAGTCTTCTTGAAGTTTTTGGCAGCTGGTAATAGTCTAGAAAGCGGAAAAGACAGGTATTTTTGGAAATCGTATGCATAGATATGGTATGGAGGGGAAGGTCATTAATGTATATGGCAAACAGAGTAGTGGATTGAGAGGAACCTTGAGTGACACCACAGGAGATGGGAGGAGAAGTGTCTTAGAAGGAGGTTGACCTGGAAACACTACATACTAGGAGCAATCTGAAAGGAAGGATTTGAAACAACGCAGGACGCTGTTCGATAGAAGATTTTGCAATTTAGTAAGGAGAATGTTATGTTCAACTGTGTGAAACGCTTAGAAAAAATCTAGATGAGTGAGGATAGTAAGGTTTTGGTGTTCAATGGAGTTTTGGAGGTCATGGGTTATTTTAAGGAAGGCAGATTGCATTGAGTAACCAGGTCGAAAGCCAGATTGGAATGGGATGGAATAGTTACTTTAATTTTGTTTTCATTAATTTTTACTAATGTATTATAAATTAATTTCTGCTGAAAGTAATGTCGTTTGTAGAGCATCATACATTTTTCTTGGCTCAACCGCGTATAATGAATACCCTTCCATCATCAGTGCTTGTAACATGTTTTGGTCGAAACAGTAAAAGTCTTAAAATGACTGCGTCCTGGGGGGTATATATCACCTATGATTTGTAGAACAGTCAACTAACTTCCTTCAATAAATAAGATTATACTTAGCTTATCTGCTATCTTGTTCTTTATTTTTAATGTATTTCTATGCTTCTAACTCAAAGAAACCGAGGAGCTTCCTTGAAAACCTGGATATCAATACTAGGAATATTTTGATATTGGTCGAGAAAATTATTCTGAACTCCCTGAGTATTATACATTATCACTTATGGATTACATTTAGAATTTTTAATTCCCTAATCTCTATTTATTTCTGTCTTTTTGTTTAATTTCTTTAATTTATTTTTATTGATATATGAGCGTTCCTGTGATTTTATCATTAGATTTACCTTTTATTTATTTTTGTTTTTAGTTTATATAAGTCTTATAATGAGTTTAGAGAAAGGGAAATATAAAATCGTGGGTAAGATGATTGAGTATAACTAAGTAAAGAAACAGATTATTTGGTAGTGCGAGATGAGGGAATAAAAGAAATAAATGGAGTGGAACAAAGAAGAGGGTTAAATGAAAAAAGAGGAAAATGAAAAAACAAAAAAAATAGTTATACTGTGTATGTAGACCAACCCTGAATATACTATACATTTGGGCAGAACAACTTGCAAATGAATTATTTCTCTCTCTCAGAAATCAGTTGTAAATTTTTGTTTATTCAAAATTTAATCCTTTATTTACTTTTTATTTATAGACGATCTGGATTATATTTTGAAATAATTCCTTTATTTTAAGAAGCGAAACCCTCGAATTGATGGCGAAATGTTGGAGAGGGAAATAGCCATTGATCGGAAGAAATGATAGGGCCCTCGGGAGAGGAAGGTGGGAGCTAGGGAAGGTAGCAACTCGATTCCATTAACTTGTTGAATTTTATATTGAGTTATATTGCAAGTAAAGGCTTGTGCATTATCAAGTTAGAAAAGTACTTACTATCTTCTCCAACACTAAAGTAGGATAGGATGCTACTCTTCGCTGCCAATTAGCGATCCCTTGGTTAAAACCGATTTAAACTAAATTACACCCTCTCGGTAACAAGAATTTTCAGATATAATATGTATATGTTTAACTTTAAAGCATTATACGAGATTTAGTTAATGACGGTTTGCTTTTATTTCCAAGTATAGAGAAATTTATTTTCGTCTGGTTTTATAAACCACTCCGGTTAATATGTTTGAATTTCTTCCCCGAAATAAAAATCACTAACTTATACAAAAACTACATTTTAAATTCTGTTCAATCTACATCATTTAGAAGCAGTCGTGGCGAGAATGAAACGTATCCTCGAGCCTAGGTGTGTGCCGCGGAGGTGCTATCATATCCTATAGAAATTTCTACTCATGTTTAATTGTTTAAACAGCTTTTATTAATATAATAATAATTAATTTCTCCACGTTTCTTTCTCATTGGTCTACTTTAACAAATAAACACTCATTACTTATGGTGTTTTCTTTATTATTTTTATTTGGACGTTTCGGAAATACTTTGACCCTTTATTCAGGATAAATTATAATGCATTATGTATAATATATTAATTATACCAGTGGATTGATGGTTGACTGCTGGGAATAATTGAAGAGAAGTAGGGCTGTTCAATAAAAAAAAAATAAATAAATAAACCACGGCCTCCCTCACAGAACCCACAGAACCAAGACGTCCTCCTATATTTGTGAAAAATATCAAAATTTTTCGTTTGTTCTGAACCCAACTAAATAAAATCTGCTCTGGCAGTTATTCATGCCTTAACTGGCCCAATGACACCAAAATAACACCAGATTCTTCTGAAGCCTACCGAAAAATAGTGAAATATTTATCAGAAACAAATACGAATTTTCACACTACCAGCCTAGGCAGGAGAGAGCGTTACGAGTGGTGATAAGAAAATGTACACTCCTCAACCCCAACTGAATTGATTAAAGAAGATCTAATGGATCTTGGTTTCAATGTACGCCAGGTAACCAACGTTTTAAAGGAGGACAAGGAGCAGCCAGGGTTACGAAATAAAATCCCACTACCATTGTTTTTCGTAGACTTGGAGCCATCACCAGGTATCGTAAAAATATATCATATTACAAGAATATACTTCACAATGGTGAAAGTTGAGAAACCATACCACAAGAGAGAAATCGTGCAGTGCCACAATTGTCAGGTATACGGCCACACGAAGACATATTGTCACTATCTACCGCGATGCGTGAAGTGCGGCAAACAGCAAAAATCTGTGGAGTGCACTGAACCGATACAAGATCCTGCAGTGTGTGCCCTATGCTTGGAAGGACACCCGGTAAACTACAAAGGCTGCCAAATTTACAAGAATCTTAAAACCAGACACCATAAAAATCGGATTCATGATGAAGCAGTAAGACCAAGAAGAGAGAGAGAGAGCCTTCTAGAATTGTAAACTATAATGTATCATTATCACAACTACTTACAGGTTAGAACTCAAACGATAAATGTCAAGCCCTGCAGCAACAACAAATTCAACCCCTACCTCTAAATCCTATCAATCCTAATATACCTTACTATCAACAATAAATTCATCAAATTTATCCTCCTTCAAATGCAACAGATCTCAGAAGAACTAAGTCATACAGACGAACTATCTACTTTACTATTTGACAAGAATATTGATGTGGTACTAATTATTGAAACCCGACTAACCACTAAATAACTCTTCAAAATACCGCAATACTTGACATATCGTTACCAACATTCCACAGTCCAACAAAGACTCCGAGTTGTCGGCCATATATTCTCAGCCCTAGCAAAGAAGCAATGCTATTTTTCTTCTATTTATTTTATATTTTTTGTGCATATATTGTGAATGTTATCCTACCTCACTATAACTAGTGTCCATGTGACAGATTGTTGTAATACTCAGTAAAAAAGTTATTTTTTTAAGAAATGTATGGAAATTTGTAATTTTCTATATTACTTCAGTGACAATTTATTTTTCTTTTATATTAACCATATGGGCGGATCTTGTATTTCTAAAGGTCCACTTCTAAGGTGTCGATGTTTAGAAATTTTCCTGGTTGTTTTGTATTAGATTTATGAATTAGATTAGGAAGATATTTGTTGGTTTGTTTGAACTTTATAGCTCAAAATCAGGCCTCAATACAATAATACTGAGTGGTAATGGACAAACCGTTATTTTCCAGTGCCTCAAGAAATTTAAAATTATGGTTTACCCTAGGGCAAAAGAGATTTCGTCACCCTACTTGGCATTGGACATTTAGACTTTCAAGTCAGAGCCAATGAAAACATTAAAAATGACTGCGTCATGAATATTTATCACATATGATATATATATATATATATATATATATATATATATATATATATATATATATATATATATATATATAATAATAATACTTTAATTATTCTGGGACGAGTCCCTTTAGAATAATACAGAAAACATGAATATGGGTTAAGGAGCCTCAGAGATACATAAATAAAAATACAGAGTAATTAAACAGTCATAGTAAAAAAATGATAAGTTACTTTCTAATTTTAATCAGTTAATAACGAAAAATAAAAATTGAAAAAAAAAATGATGAAGTAAAAATAATGAAGAACGAGCTAATAATTTATATACATATTTATATTAATATCTATTTACAATTTCATGGGGACTGGATGGATAAGAAATGATTGAACAGGCGGGATTTAAAGATAGGAAGGGTATTAGATTGACGAATGTGAGAAGAGATGGAGTTCCAAAGTGATGAGGATCGGACAATGAAAGATCTGTCGAAAGCAGCGGTTCGGTATGTCCTTATCTATAAATCAGAAGACCAGAAATGAGTATTGCGGGAATGAACAAAGGATTTGAATTGAAAGAGCTCAGAGATGTATGAAGGACGGTATGATTGGATGACTTGAAAGAGGAAGGATACAAGGAAATATTTACGATGGCAGGAAGGATAAATCCACTTCAACTCTGCATAAAAATGTAAAACAGAGGCGTCCCTTGGTATCCTGAAGATGAATCGTACAAAGCAATTTATTAAACCTTTTAGTTTCGCCTCGAGTTACCTAGAGACGCCCCCATATACCAAACAGCAATAGTCAAAGTGGAGGAAAATTAAGGAAGTGACTAGGAGCCTATGGGTTTCAAATGGAAATAGGTGACGAGAATAATTTAGACCTTTTAGAGTGGAAATGGTACGGCGGGAAATATTGGATACATGGTTTTTGCAGGAAAGTTTTTGATCGAAGATTATTCCAAGGTTTTTGACGGTGGGGTAAAATTTGATGGAATTACCATGCAGGAAGTTGGAATATTAGGGACAGTTTTAAGGAGGTGATTGGAGCCTATTGAGATTGCCTTCGTCTTTCTCGCATTCAACTTCAACTTGTTCGCCCAGTCACAAATTCTATCCAAGTCTTCTTGAAGTTTTTCTGTGGCAGATAATAGGTAGGAGGGCGGGAAGGACAGGTATATCTGGAATTCATCTACATAGATATGGTATTAGGAGTGATGGATCATAAGCTAAAACTCACAAAAACTTACGGTATCAGCAAATTCTCTTATAACAAATAATACATTTTAAACATTTGGTAACTTTTCCTACTTTTGTTTTTATTTCATATTTACAATTTTTCATAACGATATGAGGGGGGTGAGTGTCAAATTGAACTTTTACTGGATGATTTTTTATGGAGTGGCCCATAGGTATATTTTTGAAACAATTCAATTTCAAAACATTAAATATCTGCATATAAAATAAATTAACTTACTCCATTTTAAAAAGAAACTGCCCATATACTTAGAAATTAGAAAACGTTTTGGTGATCAATGAGAAAATTGAACATTCTAATACACAAGTACAACATAAAATCTTCTTAATGTTTAATTTATAAGATTCAGATTTTTATTCTGGCTGCGATGTACTATTTTAAAACCCATAGCATTAATTTTATGTTTGCTTTGTTAAAGAATAGTGGAGGACCAGTTTGGGTTCTAAACCAAACTTCACAATCTCGAGGGATTGTGAAGTTTGGTTTTGGTTGGTGAAATTTGGTTGGTCCACGAAAACTGGAGCCAAACGGCCTATAAAGATGTATTTAGGTACTTCCGAGTATCACTTTTTTTTTTATTTATAATATTACATACGTTGGCCATCTAATATATTTTTCATCAAATACTGAAAAAATAAACTAATATTTAGTGTTTCAATTCTAAAATATTTAACACACTCAAACTTTAGTAATGTTGACGTTTTTAATTCGATATTTTGGATAATACTAACTTCTCTGAGCTGTTTTCTACCTTAACAAAAAAAAAGTTGTACCATTTTAAAAATTAATATTTTACTCTCTTGAGAAAACTATAAAAACAAATTGACGTCAATGAACTCAGCGATCACAATGGTCCTTTTATAAATAGGCTTGTTTAATTCAAAATATTTCAGAGTTCCAAAAAAAAAATCGAATTAAACAAATTATGCTGAACAATAAAAAAATAAATCTAATTTTTTTTTTAAAGTTGATAAGGACGTAGATAGGGGTCTATTTAAAAGTAGATATTAACTAGTGTTGCCCAAATGCAAGACCAACGCAAGACTTGGCTAGTTTTGGTCTTGGTCTTGCACACTCAGCCTTGGTCTTGGTCTTGCAGCATGAGTCTCGCAAGTCTTGCAGGTCTTGCAATTACCTATTAGCATATTGATATTTATTAAACACGTTAATTTATGTATTAGAACGACACAAAAGAATAGATACATCGGAGCCTATCTTTTGACCTATACATAGATAAGTTCAACCAAATTTACTTGAAAGACCAAATGTACTTTAAAGACATTGTCAAGATAGATAGTGATAGACCCTCACCTTAGATGGAATGTAAGGGTTGTGGTATAAAGACATTAAATACAATGTTAGCATTAACCAAAAAAAAAAATATATATATATATATAACACACATTTAGTGTTTAGAGTTTATTTAAACAATAATAACAATTTGGTCCGACCAGATGGCAACGTATATCGGTCGGTACTATTGATAATAAATAAATCGGTTTTTAAATAGTGACATATTTTTATTTAACAAAAGTTATAGTTATGTGTGTGTGTGTGTGTGCGTTGTGAAAATACTAATTTGCCAGGCTCACTTTGACTTTTTTCACATAGCAACTAACAAAAAACAAATCTAACAACTGTGGAATAAATAAATAAATTTATTCGAATGAAAAACAAATTAAAATTAAACAATTTTAGCATAAAATTAAATATTCAAATAATATTATTTGTTATTTTATCAGAAAAATAAAAATATTTTTATATTACTGAAATATATAATTATAAGACTTATAGAATTATTGAAGGAAGCTAGTCGACTGTTCTACATACCATGGCTGATAAATAGTCAGGACGCAGTCATAAAAATTTTTTATTTGATCCGACGTTTCAATGTGGGTCATGTGGGTCATCATCAAGTACTCTGGAGTACTTGAAAGCCTCCAGTGCTCGAACCACGCCCTAATGATGACCAACATGTTTGGGTTGAAACGTCGGCACAAATAAAACAAATTTATAATGACTGCATCCTGAATATTTATCAACTATAAGACTTATAATTATATATTTATAATAAGAAGGATATTTAATATAAGGATATAATTTGTCCGAAAATTATGAAATAAGTCAACAGCGACCGATGGGGATATAATATAACATACGTTGTCGAAGATTTAATAATTAGTAGGAACCTTATTCGTTTATTTCATAATGTAAACAAAGAGAATTGTCCGCGTTATGTATTCTTGCAAACTATAAAGCAATAAATAAGATAATCAAATGAAACGCCGTCCGTAAACAGGAAATCTTTCTTGGAATCAAAGTAGGGAATTAACCATTTCCTCTGGCTTAATACACAAATGTTTTGTTTTTTCGTCTAGCATATTACTTACTAATGTTTTCTACACGAATATCTAACTCATGATAATAATAATAAAAATAAAATACTTAGCGCTGATGATACTAGCCCCGGAGCCATTGGCCAAAAATCTACCAGAGCAGCTGCTTTAAAAATGGCGGCTGATTTAAAGAATATTAGGCCAATAATTTGAGGATCGAAACGGGAAATCCATTGCGAAAAATGTGAGAAAAGTTTTTATTTAGTAAACTTTTATATATGGGTTTAGACACGTAAAAAACAAAATTGCTAAAGCGGGCCACCAAAGTAAAAACTTTTTACAACCAAAAAAATTTTGGGTATACTGACTACTAACATTTTTATTGTTGGCCAATTATAATTTCGAATCGGGATTCCTTATTCCTTTATAAAATTCGGTATCTTTCGGCACATCGTTTACCCAAATCTTTTGCTGTTGAGAGGTGGAAAAGAGGCTTATACTGTATGTAACAGAATTTAAACAAAACTAACTCAGTAGAATAGACGCCCATACTGATGAAATATTGAAAATCATGTTTACCTTCATTACCAATTTCTAACCATCGGGAGATTACCGATTTTGTTCCTAGCAAGTGATCTACATTAAATTAGTTGATACTGAGTATACGCGAAATTTGATGTTCTGTAACTTTGATTCTATGGGTTTTTCTTCTTAGAGAACTCATTTCCAAGTTACAGGGCCATTTATAGTAATATGTCTCAGTTTTGGGCAAATTTGGTAAACCTCACCGTTGGTTGACCGTGGTTTTATACCTTACTGCGTAACCAAATTTTATAGTTTATGTACTCTTTTAACGCAAAATTTAACGTTATTTAATTTATTAAAGAATACAGTTTTCGCTTTGATGCATCGTTTAGGAGTTATAGATGAAAAACTCATAAAATATCGAAAAAATCTGACTTCTTTGGTTGTAAAAAGTTTTCCCTTGGTGGCCTGCGTTAGCAATTTTGTTTTTTACATGTTTAAACCCATAAGTATAAGTTAAAAAATAGAAACTTTTCTCACATTTTTTGCAATGGATTTCTCATTTCAATCCTCAAATTATTGGCCTAATATTCTTTAAATCAGTCGCCATTTTTGAAAGCAGCGGTTCTGGAACGGCATACAAGGTTTTTTTTACTCAGAACAACATACACTTTCGTAAATTACAATCAAACCTTCGCCTGCGATCAGGTCAATTTTTTGGCTCCAGGGCTATGATACCTTCGTTAAGTTTACATAATTAGATATTTAGTTTAGTGTAAATTGGTTATATAATCAACTCAAGGAAGACACAAGAATAGATCTTTTTTATGCTAAATTACAAAATAGATTTGTTTTTTTTTTTGTTTTTTATTTTAACTTGTTTATTGAAAAACATTACAATCTGTCTCAAAGGAGAAGATTTGTTTTAGAGCAAAATCGCAAAAAGATCTAAAAATCTATTTTAGTGCCAAATTGCAAAATAGGTCAAAAAAGATCTTATTAGATTTTGCATTTTAAATGTCTACTTAAGATCAGTATAGATCTGTTGAAGGTATAAATACAGGCATAAACGGAGACAAGCGCCTGTCAGGTATGGGTCGCAAGAGTTAGCTGCTGAGGTCATAAAAAAAATTCCCATAATATCCAAACAAAAAATTACCTCATGTCTCATAGAAAGGTCGCGAGATAATTTGAAAATAGAGTTGAATCACTGAGCACATCGAAATTTCAAGAGAAGAGCCCGACAGGCTCTCGAGTCCACCGTCGTTAAAGATTTAATAAATATCTTACATTGTGTTTTTAATTATTATTAATTATGTCTGATCTGTGTTTAAGATTTTTTTTTTTCTTAAGAATCCTGACTTTGGCTTTTTTAGTCTTCTAGGAGCAAACTTCTAGAGTTTCTAGGAAATACTGTTTTAACTAATTTCATATTTATTTGGCATTGGTTAACTTTTTTTACTGCATAAAAAGCTCTGGCCATAATATTGGCTGGAGCAAAAACTGTTACTATGCTCGATCTAGGATGATATATTGCAACTTTGCTGTGTAGGCTACCATTTTTCAAAACATAAATACATATGAAGAGAAGAATAGGTGGGGTGGTCAGTCAGACTGACCACCCCAACTATTCTTCTCTTCATTATCCATGACAGTCAACCAATTACCAATTATGCATAAATACATATGTTTATATAATTCAAAAGATAGAAGACGAAGTTAGTAGATGTACCTGTGGGGAATCCCACATAATCATTTGATAAGTCGTAACTTTTTTTTTTTTTTTTTTTCTTAAAGACTTTTACAAATGTATTAAATAAATACATCTAGTAAATTAGAACATAATGTATATAATGACATGAAAAACACTTGCTGAGTAACTACCCAATGGTAGCACTCTAATGATATGTTTACATTAGGAGATCACGGGGCCATCTTCTTTTCAGACGCCTCGGAGTGTTATCAGGAATTGAAGAGGAAGCAAGGTTAGAAACGAGAGGGTTGGGATGATCCTGAAGTTTATTATGGAAGAATAGGTATCTGGATTGGGCCAGATCTGAAACAAAAGGAACATTAAGGTCATTATGGATGGTTTTATTTGTAACAAAGTAGGGAGCATTGAGGATTTTACGAAGGATTTTGGATTGTAAGGATTGGATACGAGAGGAATTCGATGGATTAGTGGAGCCCCATAGCTCAACTCCATAAGTCCAAATAGGCCTTATTATAGTCAGTGTATATGAGTCTTTTGTAATTAATTGGAAGATTAGAGCGTTTGTCTAGTAAGTGCTGAAGTAATCGGAAACGTCGAGCGGTTTCTTGTCGTTTTAGTCTAGTATGAGGATTCCAGGTTAGTCGTTTGTCCAGGTGGAGTCCTAGGTATCGGATTTGCTCAACAGGTATAAGTGGAGTATTGTTAAAGGAAACTGTAGGACAGGAAGTTGTTGGTTTACGACGAAGGGTAAAGGGAATTTGGTGGGATTTAACGGAGTTTATTTTAATTCTCCAGTTTTGACACCATTCTTCTAGATTTATGATGTGTGATTGAAGCATTTGGGATGCAATTGCCGCGTCATTATTTACTGATAGGATACATGTGTCATCGGCATATTTGGTGATGACAGTGTTGGGATAGGTAGGGATGTCAGCTGTATAAACTATATAGAGGATAGGGCCTAAGATACTACCTTGAGGAACACCAGCGGTCTGGGAAAAAAGGGATGAATAGGCGTTTTTGTGATTTACTTTAAAGTATCTATCAGTAAGGTAGGAACGGATAATGAGGAAATATGTAGGTAGTAGGAATTTTCGGAGTTTGTACAGTAGTCCCGGATGTCAAACTCTATCAAACGCCTGTTCAACGTCGAGAAAGACTCCCGTACAGTACATTCCGCGCTCCAATGCAGAGGAGACTACGTCTACCACACGATGACATTGCTGTATAGTGGAATGGAAAGTGCGGAATCCAAATTGGTGATCTGAGATTATATGTTTAGAATTTAGGATATGGTACAGGCGTTTTAAGATGAGTTTTTCTAGGATTTTGCCCATGCTGGGAAAAAGAGAGATAGGACGGTAAAAGGATGGGTATTCTGGTGGTTTTTTTGGTTTCTGGATCATTTTAACAATAGATCGTTTCCAAGGATCAGGAAAATATGTGGAACGGAGTACAGCATTATATATGTAGGTAAGGAATAGGATGGCTTTTCGAGGTAGAAGTTTTAGGATCTGGGATGTAATTAGGTCATGTCCAGGAGATTTACGGGAGGGTCATTTTTGAATGATTTTTGATTTCTGTGGGATGAAATGCTTTGGGTGACAGGGACATTTGGAGAGGAATATCCAGTTCTGCTTCAATACAATCAATGTGAGTTGAATTATGGATATCGG
Organism: Nezara viridula; assembly: GCA_928085145.1. NCBI lineage: Eukaryota > Metazoa > Arthropoda > Insecta > Hemiptera > Pentatomidae > Nezara > Nezara viridula. The sequence goes on along the minus strand of OV725078.1, from coordinate 13,319,149 downwards.
GATGTGGGTTAAAAGTATGGAAGAGATGTTGACCAAATATTTGGGCTTTTTCTTCTTCGGATTTGGACCAGGTTTGGGAATCAGTAAGTAGTGGGTGATTAAAGTCTTGGAACTTGAGAAGTTTTTTGGTGGTCATTCATAGTGATTTGTCAGTGGGTGTAAGTTTTTCAGTTAGGTTAAGTAATTTAGTCGTAACTGATGCAATATTATCATCATAGGTGGCGTAATTGGTTTTTTGGTGGTCAGTTATGTTATCATTATATATATAGACACCGATCTATAATGATTGTTAAAATTTATACAAAGATCGAAGCCCATCAAAGGGATTGAACAAGCATTGTAAAGGTATGTGGAAATATGGGCGAATTCCTGAGTGACATTAACAAAATGAATTTATAATTTTTCTAATTTATTGTATAGTGTTATGTATATTGTATGATTTGTTACATATTCTACATTAATGTGTATTTAAAAATATTGTATAGATGAATATGGTGCAGAACACCGAAAGCTCCTAAACATAAATATATGATACTGTAAAAAGAAGGGTGGTTTTTCTCACTTTAAATCTAAATATTGTTTTGGTTAAACATTGTTTTGGAACACAATAAGGCATAAAAACGGAAAAAAATCCTGGAAAACATTCAAATTAGGCAAGATATTTGAAAAACGGAATTTAACAGTCGGGAGTTAAAAGTAGGAAGATTTTTGGATTGGCGGATGTGGGGAGGGATGGAGTACCATATTGTTGAGGATCGAATAATAAAAGATTTATCGAAAGCAGCGGTTCGGTGGGCCATTATATATAAATCTGAAGACTGGGGACGGTTATTGCGGGAGTGGACAGCGGATTTAAATATTAAGGAGGTGACCAGGAGTCTACGGATTTCAAAAGGAAAAAGGTGTCGCAGGCTATTTAAGTGTTTTAGGGTGGAAAAGGTATGTCGGGAGATATTGGATACATGGTTTTTACAGGAAAGGGTTTGATCAAAGATTATTCCAAGGTTTTTGATGGTGGGATAGAATGAAAAGTTTTAGATATGATAAAGTACTGGAATAAGGGTAGGAAGGCTGGATTTTTATAAGTTTTACTGGAATATTGTCAGGACGATAATCATTGGTGTGGGATTTTTGGATAGTGGAAAGTACTTCGGTAAAGAACAACATACAATAGAGGAGAGGATATAGAAATAATTTCAACAAACGAATATTCAAAGTGAGGGAGGTCATGAAAAAGATACTGCAAGAGGATTTTGGCCTTAATACTATTATATACATATAGTCAGACACCACCCCCCGTGCGATCAGATCTGTCATGACGGAGGATAGAGTAATTGTGGAGGAAAATTTTTGAGAGAATAATAAAAGGTTTCAACCAGGTTTCAGATACTGCTATTGTGTGGTAAAAATTATCAAGGAAATATTTTTGGAATTGATCAAAGTGGGCATTAAGGGATTGAGCATTGACGGGACAGGAGTTTAGGATATTAGTCATGACTGTGATGTTGGGAGAGTTGTATGGAAAAGGATCAAGGATGGAGAATAGGATATAACAATATTTTAACGAAAAAATCATTTTTGACATAGCAGCAGAAAGATATAAAAATAAACTAAATATTGAAAGGAACAAATTAAAATCACAGATATTCAAATAAAAAATTATGTACAAGATTCCTTTACGATGTTAGAAAATATAGCTATGGCTTTGATTAAAATAAATGAAAAGAAAAAAACGAGTAGTTAAATAAAGTTTCAGAATATGATTACTAATATGAAAATAGAAAATAAAAAATAATGAAAAAAAAAATATTTTGGATGAGAACAAATAAAATTATTACAAACTTTGGGAAACTTATATAAAAAAATCAACTAAAAACATGTAAATCGCTAGATTTCCCTATAATTACCGCCGGATATCCGTCTGACTGTCTACAACAAACTTTACCCCCACTAAACCATACGTATTTTATTCTTGCTGTCATCTCTTTTAGTCTAGCTAACCAGTAGAGATGCTTATTGGCGGAGGTCACACACACTCGGTGCGACTCGTTCTCTCCCCAACCTAGATGGCGTGTAGAAAAGTTCCTCTTCATTCTTCTCTGTTGCAGTATCTCGTCTCTAATGGTTTCCCTCACAAATCGAGCGATAATAGGTCCTGGGGTCCCTTCCTGCTTGGGCTTGAGTCTCATTACGTGATCCAGATCATCTGGATTCAATTTGATCCCCAGACTCGCTCCGACACTGAGAATGGTGCCAGTCACGGTTTCTATAGTGTTTTTGAACTGATTTTGTTCAGTAAAATTTAAGCGGCTTTCCAAATCTGATATTTTCTTCTTTAGCTCATTGTTTTCGAGGTATAATTTCCCTACATGTTTTTTCTGCTCTTCCAGAAGAGTTTCTATTTTTAGTAAACGTTCCGTATTTTCAAATGACAGTTCTGACTGTTTATTGAGGGTGTCTTTTATGTCCTTTAATTCTTCGATGCCCTGAAGCTTGGTTTTCATCTCTCTAACCTCCTTGGCCAGACCCCTCTGTAGTGTAATCATTGTACTATGTTCAGATGCTGGTAATGCACGCGATTGACAATCGGTGCATATCCATTTTTTACTGATTTCCTTAAAGCCTTCTGAGTCTGAGATATCAGTTTTCATGCATTTAGCATGGAATAAATTGGTGCATAAAGTACAGGCTAATTTAGCCTTATCTTCTCGGGTTACAGATTTACCGCACGTTTTGCAATTCACCATTTTAATGACAATTTCTATTAATTTAAATTATCGTAGTTCAAATTTTACTATAAAAAAATAAGAAAAAATTGTAGCTACTATTTGCATAATTGATATAAGTAAACTATTAAAGTTGATGAATTAGTAGTTAAAGTTTTGATAGTTAATAAAATATATTGTACTTATTAGGGATTAAAAAATTCTCGGAATTTCATACTACCCGAATATACTAATTCAAGAACTTGAATTCTATATCTCATTTCTTTCTGTTTATTTTCTTCACCTCAACGAATTTAAATAAAAACTAATTGGAGGCTTTTCCCTTCTACCTCATCTTTTCATTACAGTAAATTACGAGAGCTGACTTCTAACGAAACTGAACAAGTTAAAAATAAAAATTCCATGAAGCTAGCTCATTCAAGAAACCTTGCCCAACTTTTCGAGAAGTCTGAGCCGAGAGAAAGTTTTACACAGTTTAATTCATCTTTAATCTATCCTTTTTAGAAATGCTTTGCAATAATAAATTCAGTTGGGGGTAGAAGTAAAGGTACATAGCATTGTTCCAGGAATATTTTTATTTTAATGGAAGATTCTTGTGTTACAGACAAATCATTCATACCTCCCCCCCCCCCCCGTAACGTCGTCCTTGCCTCATCAGATATATTATCATGGATATATTAATTAATCATCTTAAATAAAGTTTTACTATTGCACGAGAAAAACATTTAATTTAGATGGATAATCATTAGAGATAGTTAAACTTTTATCTTCTTCTTCTTCTTCTTTAGCTTCCCACTTTAGTGCCTTCAGCATTCAGCCATAAATTCCATTCTTCCCTATCTCTAGCTATCAGGATTGAAGACATTATATTGAAGACAAAAGTTACATAATGTACCTTTTGAAGATCATGGACTATGTCTCTAATGGTAGGAAATTAGACAATGCCTAAGGATGTCATGTGCATGTTTAAAAAGGAGGAACAAAACCCTGATAAGCCATGAACTTAGCGATGTAGTATCACTGAAGAGTGGCAGTCCTGGCCAAACCCTACCTTACAATGGAAATCATTAGTAGAGTGTGGCAGAAAAAGAAAAAGTGAAGTAGGTACTTATGAAAACTTTTTAATTTATGATTATTGTCTCAGTTGCCTTGTGCTTAATATTAGATTGTAGTGTGTGGCTAAAGTCCAATAATTTTATCTATAAAAAATCTATTTAAAAACTTAATGTTTACATTGTAAATTCAAAACTTCTATCTATGTTACCAATAACAGTAAGGTGTGTTTAGGTGATTTACTAAATAACTAAATTTTATTACAGGTGAAGTTAATTAAAAAAGTAAGGATCATATCGGCGTTCTAGTTCATTCCTTCTTTAATGTATCCATCCCACGTCCACGCAATGATACAGAATGCCCCAAAAATTGGATTGGGTTTAATTTTTGAAGTTGTTAAGGTTAATTTTTCTGGAAGATTACCGTTCATTAAAGGAAAGCTGATAGACTTGTTCCTTGCCTGTCGGAGGTCCTTCTCCCTCGTCGCTCAATGTAGTCAAAATAGGACATCCTAGGTCGGCCCCTAGGTCTTCTGCCATCTGGGGCATATTCCATGGTCTTTAGAGGATCTCTGTGGTCGTCCATCCTGATAACATGGCCGAACCACTTCAGCTGACGGGTTTCTAGGAGCTGTTTCAGTGGGGCTATATGCAGTTCCTGAAGAATACTTTCATTGCGAACTCAGTCTCTCCTTGTTTTCTCAACCGTCCTTCGTAGAAATTTCATTTCGGCAGCGGTGATTCTGCTCTCCTGTCGGTCTGTTAATATCCAACTTTTCGCTCTGTACACAAGTATGGGTAGATATACTGTCTTGAAGATGTGTAGCTTGACATCTTTGCCACCTTCTCTCTTCCATACCACAGTGTTCCATTTCTGGTAATAAACTGCATTTGCTCTTGTTAATCCTGTTTGATGTTTCTGCGTCTACCATCCCCGATCCGTCTATCACTGTACCCAAGTATGTGAAGTCTGTCACCACTTCTAATTCTTCTCCATTACAGTATATGTGGATATCTTCCTTCTTTCTTCCAACTTGTAGGATCTTCCTTTTGTTGGTATGTATAACCATATCTTTTCGTTTTAGCTCTTAATACCATTCCATAACTGCCAGTTTGCAACTTTTCCTCTGAGTCCGTAATCAATACCACTTTGTCGGCGTAGAGGAGAAGCTTTATCACTACAGGATTAAGATTCCTACATCCCAGGAATGTCCATAATAATCTGGCACCGCGTTGGGTGTGGATTAGATCTATGAGGTGTTGTGGTCAATTATTTTCTCTAGGGATTCTTGAGAAGTGTTTTGAGGAGGAAGCTATCTATATTGCTTGTTCAATAGGTGTCGTAAATTAATTTACGCCATTTTCAAGATCTTATGGGGTTCTCAGAATTGTTCTAATTTTTAACAGGATGAATTAAATATAGTTAAATTAGCCGAATGAAGCTCATTGAAATTATAAAAACCACTAAAGTTGAGAGCGGCAGATATTACGAGTGAAATACTCTTTCCATACGCTTTAACAGTCGCTTAACCCTCTCACATATTAACCTGTCTACATGAGCTATAAGAACCTGTCTACGTAAGAAATTTAATGCTCTTTGAAATTTATTATAATGAATTTCTTCGAGAGATGTATAGATTATAAGTTTTAGGGAAAAAACCAGCGTAAACAGATATTTCTTTTGAAATGAACATTCTCTTATTCCTTACATACATCAAAAAAACTACATATAAAATTGGTTGTAAACTTTATCTACTTTAACTTTGTATATAATAATAATTTTGATAAAATGCTTAGTTTCAGCGTCATGTCTAAAAATCAATAAAAAAGTTCGGGAATTTCGCTGTTCTTTGCATATATCTCGGAAAATTTCAAATTTAACATCCCAAAGAACATAAAAAGCGGAAGATAAGCCAACTATTTGAATTTGTTCCTCATTCAAGTTCCATCCCACTGACCTAATTTGATGAAGCGTCAGATTTCAAAACGAAACAGAGTACATCAGCAGGCAAGGTGAATTCTATTATAGGAACATATTTTTGACATAATATCAACATTTTCTTTCGTTAAATGAAGCGACTAATTTCCCATCTTTAACTTAAAATTTCACACAGAAATCAACGGCTTCAAAGTTTATCTATATACATACACACCGGTATGTGAATCGGATAAGAACATTTGAATTTTAAAAATTATTTTCCTGTGCATAACTTTTACCTGCTGGAGTTTTACCTTTTCCTCCCGACAAACTCAGTATATATATAGTCCGAGTAATATATAGTTTTTATATATATAGTTATGTTTTAATAACTAGGAGATTGAAAAATTAATGCATTCTTTGGAAGCTAGTGATTTAAAATAATATGTTGCCTTTACCAAATTATATCTTCATTTGTTTGTGTGTATAAATATGGATACATTTTTTATATGTGTATGAATGACGTAATGCTGATAATGACGAGAAAATCAACCTTGTAAAACATAAGTAACTCTTATACAAAGACAGCGAACATAATAATATAATAGCTTGTTTACTTCAATATGAATAGACAATGGAATGCTTGTTTAAATGTATTGGGATCTGTAAGGTGATAACCTGTAATAGCAGTTGGGGCCAAGATGTCTAGGCAAATTATTGTGAGTGAGTTAATTGGCTACATTATTTAGACAACATTTTTGTGCCTTGGCGCCATCCATGCAACAATTATGTCTCATACCAATTTTCATTTTTTGTACACCTAGCTAGAGCTAGCTACAGTACCTCTTGCTTGGTCCAAAATTAACACACAAGTTATATGTTATAAAAATTCTCTATTGAAATTTTTAGTCAGATTCCAGTGATTAACAGAAATCCTAATAAACTTAAACGCTGTTAATAAAAAAGATATTAATATGGGATTACATGCCTTAACTTTTAGATGAGGACTTTGATAGTGATAACTCTTAGAATCCTCATAAAATTTACAATTAATTCTCTTCCAAAAACTATTTGAATATAGCTTTTATCCCTCACTCCATCTTACCGGTCTAAGTTCATTTAGCAGTTGCTTATTCTCGTTTCTTCCCTCCTGATGCCTCAATTGGCCAAACGTTGGCAGGTCAAATGTTCACTTGTAGGTTAGAAACTCGCTTTATTAGTTTGGATTGTTCCTTTCATATCTATTTTCGAGCTTTTTTTAGCAGGAACTTTTTATAACGGTTTTTATATAAAATGTCTTGTTCTAATTTTTTTTATAAACTTCAATTTTTGTAAAATTGAACTTTTTTTGTAAACTCAATGACCATCGGTTTCAATTAATTTCTTTTGAGATTTCTATTATACAGACATATCTAGTGTTTTTTTGTTTGTTTTTTTTTGTTTTTTTTTATGACTCGCTACAAAATTTTATTTAAACTTTAAATAAGTAGTATTTTTTTTTTTATTGTAATTCAATTTTTTTTGTTTTTACCTATGTTTTGTGCTGTGCAAATTATTTCATTTCAATATTGCACTTATGTTATAGCTATATTTTAAACATAATCAATCACAATAGAGTACTCGCTAAAATGTAAACCGAAGAAAATGTAAAAGAAAAAAATGCAATTAAATATCTCATCAGATATGGTTATTTTTAATTTCAATGGTTTTTTTTTTTCATTAAGTAGGGAATTTAGAAAACTTTCAAATAAATACGGGTATAATCCATAAAAAATTGTGTACCTTTTGAAATATTCGCAAATAAAATTCTGATTTCATCGTAACATTTTTTGCAGCTTGTTTTCGAGAAAGTATATTGTATAAATAAATTAAAAAGTTTTCAAGGAAAATACTTTAGAGCCAAGATACATTAAAATCGGCGCTACCGTCTAAAGCGACACACGTTTTTCAGCCGTCAATTCCAAGCGAAATGGTGGAAGGTAATGAAATTTGCATACAAATATTCCTGAATTTAATTGCAACGTAGTATGGAAATTGCAAAGCAATCGGTGAAGCACTTCCAGAGATAAGCTGTTTTGAATAACTAGTATTTATATTTTTATTTATATACAATATTTCCAATTTTTTAATTTATTGTTATTTATTAACACTAAAGCTCTTCCACCAGATACTAGACAAAATAAGAAAAAATAAAATCGGCTGAGAAACAGAGGAGAAAAAGGGACTGAACTGTCTTTGGCTATTTGCATAATTATTTAAGTACTAAGCTATTCATAGTTGTACTCAATTAATTGATAGAGCATTATTTTTAATTCAAGAGCTCTAGGCAACTATCAACTATATGGCACACTCAGTCTCTATAAAGTGGGTACGATCCTTCTTGTTGTCAAGTGAAAAATGTTCTTACTAACGTTTTCCTTTGCATACAGACTTCTCCAAATAGTCATCTGGAATATCTATCCTCTCTATAACTTATTCTCCATAGTGAATATTAAAAAAAATATATTCACTTGACAAAAGAATGTAATAAAATAAATAGAGCCAACTACAAGATATAGTCATCATAAATTATTTAAAGGAGTTAGCTCCTAATCGGGATCAAAAGCAAACTGTTGCTGGTGAGGAAGGTTCCTGCAACAGGTGGTCGCCCAACTTGGACATAACAAGCCAATCCTATACAACTTACCTCCGCTCAGTACCACATCATCCTTATATACTTATATTTTATAATTTTTCATTTCATATTTTACAATACAACTTTAATAAAACGTTAGCCAACGTCATTAACCTCATTCCACTACCTCTATGTTTTCTATACCAGGTTAAACCAATATTAACTAAATTCTGGAGAAATTTGTATTCTAAGATGAATGAAAGAAAGAAAAAACCTATACCACTACAACCCTTGATAGTCCAACAGTAGTGTTGCCCAAAATCGGTGCCCAAACTGCAAGACCAAGACCAAGAGTGGTAAAAGAAACTTGTAATGTGAATACAAATTAAGGCAAAATAGTTACTAATAGTTGAAAATTTTAGTTACTATATGTAAAGAATTGGTATAACTAATATACTTTTTCATTTAACTCTTCCAATTTTTCATACGGGTTTAGATACGTATCTGTTACCTAAAAAATTACAGTTATATCTTTGTACAAATAAGCTAATAGGTAACTGCAACACTTGTCTTGGTCTCGGATTTGGGCAACACTATCCAACGGCCAATGGCAAAAAGATAAGATTTGGCTTTACGCTAAGATTTGACCTTATCAATTGATCATCTTCACAGGTCTCATGTGAAAAATGCACCTCTGTCAGCATTTATCATTTGGAATACAAAATGGCGGCTAGGTTAATGTAGATACAGAGCCTGTATAGATTGATAACTGACATATATAGAAAGCCTATAGCTGCCAACCCTTTAAATTTATAATATTCGCTGTCCTCGAACATGAAATAATAGTCAGTTACACCATACCCGATGATCTCAAGTCGAAAATTTGAATTTGCGATTCAAAAAGCTCACTTTTTTCGATTTTCCACTTATATCAGTGAAACTATGCGTTATCGCGATCATCATGCTCTATGTAAAATTAATGCTGCCTAAATTTCCAACACAATTGGTTGTATTCGAATTCCCTCATAATTCACTAATTTCAAACAATATTTTGCTACTCATTTTTATCATTCTTTGACTAGCTAACTTTTTATCTTTTCATTTTACAAAAAAAGTCATGAGCGAAAACGTTGTTGAACATAAATTTTTTTTCAAAAATGTTTAATACCTTATTTCCAGCCATTCAAAAGCTAGATCAATTATAACTTATATACATCATTATTAATTAATCACATTAAATTAAAGAAACTTAAAAAGATATTTTCCCATTGTCACATTTTACTGCCAATATTTCATTTGAGGGCCATTATAGAGGGTGAGCCGTAAGTAGAGGCAAGTATTAATAGCAACGATAACAGACCTCAACATCTACAAAAAAGTTGATATAAACATTGTTCCGATATTCGACAGAAAGGTAGGATATTTCGGTTTTGTGTTTTATTAAGTAAGTCTTTTGTTGAATGTGTTTTTCGTTGAATATGAAGCGATAAATAAAGAAATGCTTAATTTTAATAATTAATAATTACTTTGCTGTAAACTAGATCACGAATAATTTTTAATTTTTAAAAACAGAACTTAGCTGTATTTAGCTGCTCAAAATTCCTTCTTGAATGGTTTTAACAATGGCAAACCCGATTTTCATTTTAAGTAAATTTTGTCTATTTACAACAAGTAATTGCTAATGTTATGCGTTAACTGACTATTATTTCATGTTTAAGGACAGCAAGTATTATAAATTTATAGAGGTGATATCTTTCTATATCTATAGGCATTCTATATATATATATATATATATATGAGCTATTTATCTAAATAGGTCTTGTATCTACATTCACCTGGCCAACATTAAATATTGAATTAATTGTTTATAATTTAAATTAAATATTTCTTCAGTTATCGCTTTCTATTCATAAAAAAAAAAAAAAAAGTTAAATATCCTACTTTTCTGTAATATGTATCTGAGCAATGTTTGAATTGTATAAACTTTTTTGTAGCTGTAGCTGTAGCTGTAGCTGTAGCTGTAGCTGTAGCTGTAGAGGGATCCTATGACTCTTATAAATATTTCCAGCCTCTGTAATAGCCCTCAAATGAAAAATTAGCAGTAAATATGTGACAATGGGATATTGTATTTAGAAGTTTTTTAACTCAATGTATTTAATTAGTCGCGTTTTTATTGCATTGATAATGATAGAAAGCTAGATAAAATTTTTATTTTTAAATTGACGGTGAAGAAATAAATAGCCAATAATTCACTTTTTTTATTTAATATGATAGGATGAAAAAACCATCTCATAAAATTGTAAATAACATAATCGTAGTCGAGTTTAATTATTAGTAATATGTGTAATTATTATTATTAATATTTAATATTTGTTATTATTAAACAAGTGTTAATTAATATATATCCTTTTACGCTAAATTAAATACCAATTAAATTCAAACTAAAAAAAAAAAAATCTGCTACCATTTTAAATCGATACATAACGTATGAATATTTTGTTATGCATCCATTAACAATGGTAGCAGACTTTTTTTTTTCAAGTTTGAATTATATTGATTTAATTGAATATTTAATTTACTGTCCATGATATAAATAATCTGAAATCCTTCAAGTGCGAGGAGCACTAATATATTTTAACATCTAAGTTAAGAGTAGTTAGTTAGTTAGTTAGTTATAATGTAGATGGATATAGATAGATGTCTCTGTGTGAAAACATCACTGAGATGTTAGTACATATGTTTAAAAAAGTGCTAACTTTGTGTTAGAAAATTTTAAAAGGTGAACATATATCCAACTCCAACTGTTCTCCTCCTTTTTATTTAAATATATTTCAAAGTTGTAAATAGTTTTCTTTTACATCTCCAAACCAATTTCTTACCTTTAACTCCATTCAAATAGGTTAAAATAGTAAAAGTGTGATTTATAGGTTGTTGCTAGGAAAAATCCTTAGCAACAAGGAATTTTCTTCTCCTTCAGGGCCGATTATTATATTATTCTATTGAAAAAATATGAAAAATGTTGAGAAAAAAATAACATAATCACATACATTTAAAAAAAAAATTTATTTTCAAATACAATAATTATTAAATACATATTACATGGAATTATTTGTATGTAATCAATAGTTTAATTTTTAAAATGTTTTTTTTAATCTGGAATTAAATTTTAATAAAAACAAAATATACCATTCATAAAGTTTATATAAAATATGAGTGTGAAAAACAATCATGATCTGCTTTACATTTCTTTATTTGATTACTACATCAAAATAAGAATAAAAAAATTAATATAAAAATAAATAAATATTAATTTTACTGTTCACTATTTATACAAAATTAGTTTTTTCTTTTATAATATATATATATATATATATATTAATGAAAAATATTTGGTTACAGTTGTGAAATGGTATAGAATATTATTTAAATATTACATAATTAATAGTAGTTATTACTCTCACTTTTGTCTTTAAACCTTTTTTTTCCAGATTCATATATTGAAAATATTGAAGAACAAAAGCCAGAATTACATTAAAAAGGTTGAGAAAGAACACATTAAATGATCACTATGAAATTATTAAGTTATTATCAAAATATCATAACATGATATCACATTAGAATGAATTCTCTACTTAAAATTATCCTACAAGTGCGTAATAACATAGCTACTGTTCTAAACAATCGAACAATATACCATTCACAGATATCTACTAACTATTGTACTTGTGAATTATATTCAAAATTTGATGAAAATATTGTCAGAACAAATAATGGAGTCTTGTGTCTTCCATAACAGAAAATATTATGCATTATGCGAAGAAACTACTGTATTCAATCATTTAAAACTTTTAAAAATAAATCTCAATAAAAACAAATGCACCTTTTTCATGCTGTAGATTGCTTATATTTGTTGAAAATAAAGTAATAAGCATTTTGGTATGTTATATTTTAATAAGTTATATTAGAGATAACTTACATTTACTTAGGAATCCAAGTGTTCAGAAGAATTTGTCCACAAAGTAATAAAAAATGCGAGCAAGAGGGTTGTCACTTCTTCTGATGAATGTCATCTGGACATAGCGATGCTTCAATTCCATCTCCCTCCTCCGCAGGTATCTCAGCTGTATTTCACTCGGGTTCACACCAAGCTGCCGGATCTTAGCCACAGAATCTTCTCTATGTATTCCCACCACCATCATAGCAAATCCGATGAGGAACGGAGCCAATGTACGTACCTGAAATACAATTCCAACAGGCTTGTTTTCATACAATATCTTGAGGAGTAATTGAAGGAATTTATCCATGGAAGATTCTCTTGGCAAATATGAGCGCCTGTATGGAATGTTGAAGAGAGTCACGCCATATTTTTCCAATGTTTTCAAGTCATTGTTGTTCCTGCTGGCACGAATTACGAGAGTTACCTTTTCCTTTGCCAGGTCTGCAAGCAGTGATTCTTGATATTTCACTTCGTCGGACATAAGAAATGTAATTTTTTCATACCTGCCAACAGCCTGCAAGCCTTGGTATGATGGAGTTCTATCTGTCTCGACCAAGTTAACTCTCATGAAGTCTCCCATGCCTTCCATCTTCGGATCTTGCCTTGCACTCACGCACCTATCCCTCCTCGACTGGCGACTCTTGGTCCCCGACATATTTGATCCCCCACCCTTTCCTCATATTAGCCTGTGGTAGGGATGTTAACCATTCAAATTCAAGATATATATGAGACCAATTCGAAACAATATCAACATTTTTTTATTACTTAAAATTTAGTTGATATTCCAGTTTATTTTTTATTGCTGTAAAAAATTATAATAATGTAAGTGAAACTATTAAAAAATAACAAATTAAAACTATCATATATATTGTATATTAAATACCATTTTTATGTGCGTAAATTACTCTTTTTATATGTATACAAATAAAATTTTGTTTTAAATATAATTATTATTGATTTAATATTTGGGCTTATTGCGTATTTTTCGTTGTATGCATTATATACGGGATCTGCATGTATATTATTAACCATTAACCACAATATATTCTTCTTTAACTAAAATATATTTCTATGTAATAATTTGTTTTGTATAAAATATATATAATTTTATGCAATAAATCGTTATTTGTATATTTTAAAATTTAATAAAATATTAGATTTATAAATCGACAGATTTAATTGATCGCTTGATTGATTCATATATTTCATACAGAGAGTTTATTTATAAATTCAAAACAGAGCCTGAATATTATTGTTCGGGTCCTTATCCTTTTTTTAAATTAGTATTATTAGAAAATGTATGAAAGATCCGTCACTTAAGAAATGAATATAGCGTCAACCCTTTCAAAACTCTCTATTAACGGTAGAGATATTTTTATGGATTAATATTAGACGCTATCACAATTAAGGGCAATGATAATAATGAGGAAAGATTTTATCCATAAAATATTATTATTTAATTTATTGATTTATAGATAGGATTTTTATCTAGCCCGTTTTTCTTACACCTTTCTTGACTGAATTTTTCAGATAAATACCAAACCCACTAGTTACCGCAGTTGAGTTTTGGATTCATTATTAGCATAGGCTTTAAAGAAAATTTTAATTACAGACCTTGACGGTCGTTGAAAAAAGAAATTCCAGTATATGTTGAGTAATAACTTATCCAATGAAAATACGATTTTTTTTTTAGAAATAACTTATTTCCGAACAAATATCACTCACTCATGGCTACACATTTTTCAATAAAAAATTAATTTCGGAACTCAATAAAAACCAAAAGTATTTTTAAGGGTATATAACATGTTGCAAAATTAATTTAGTAATAACGGCCTTTTTATTATTTATTACTCTATTGAAAACCATGGAAACCAATTTTGTTATACACCCCGTTGCAGTTGGTATATGTGAATTACCAATGTCCCTCATTAAAAATGTAGGAAATATGAATTATCAGGAAACCTTGAAAAAGGGTTTTTTTTTTTTTTTTGTCGTTCTTCGACCACTCACTGAGCCGCTTTTATTAAAAGAGATTTTGAATTAAAATGTGTTTAGAAAGTTCTTAATTGTTTCTATGTTAAAAGTATAAATTAAGAAAATCATTATACAAAATGACGTATGATTTCTATAATTTTATTCTGCAATAGGATGTTTATACATAAATACTTAGGCAATTATTATATCCATTTAAAGCTCTATATGTATAAGCCACCTATCGTTTATGATAATAAAAAGGAAAATAGCGTAAGATTATGTACCTATGTAAGGTATTTGAATGCCAGGAATCAATCAGATCACGAGCAAGATCTATGGATACATTATATGTTACCTAATGCCACAACTCAGCATATTTCACTATTTCAGATTTTGAAAAAAGTATTTATTAGGTAACTTTAAACAAAGAGAGAGCCGTATATAATTATTATACAAATATTAAACTATACCCCAATAGGTTAGAGGAAATTGTGGACGTTTATGTTGACGCTACTTCAATTAACCCCCTCCCCACCCTGAGTTACGCGGAAATTTTAGGAAATACACATTAAAATTTTAAAGAAACCTAAGAAGAAGAAACGTGAGTTGATAAATTTGATTTTGTTGGTGATAGATTGGATTATCTCGAGCATGTTTTTATTCTAGCGCCCTTATAACCAGTAAATACGATTTTGTTTGGAAATAAAATAATATAAATTTTTGAACTTGATTCTATGGGGAATTTTTTTTTTCATGGCGTTTAGTAAAGCATTCATAACTCTTCAGAATTTTCTATAACCTAGCTAAAGTACTGCTCTCCAAACCATATTAAACATTTTTGGATTCTTTACATTTAAAAAAAAATTAATAAAAAATAATGAAAACTAATTACTACAAATTAACTTAAAATAAATAACAATTTTTTTTTTCTCGGCGCATTGGCAAGAACCTCCGAAGATAGGTGAAATATTTGTCGACCTAATATCACCAAAAAAAGTTTCATTGAAATCAGTAACCCCATGACCGTTACCTTTCCTTGTCAAATATTAAGCCAAATATATTAGTTCTAGGCAATTTAGTCGATTCTTTATTTGAAAACATGAACACGGTCACATAGGAATGCACAAAACCTTTCATTTATCTTTTAGATTTTCCAAGAAGGTGATGATAATTATTTACGTTCTTTATGCCAATTATGCCAAATAAATAAGATAACTAACCACACCCTTTATTTAAATGACAGGTACTTTCTGGACACTAAGCATAGTGAAGAAACTTGGTTGATTAATTTTGTTAACCTGATTAGTCCATTCCCAATAGGTAAAAGGAAATTTATACATACTTTTGAGTTGGGCGTTAACTTCTCAAACGTTCCCAAACTTGATCCTATTACTTCTGCCAACTTGTGAAATGCGATGAAGTTCTTAGAAATGAAGTATTCATAAATGGCATAGTTATAGTGGTATACAAGGTAGTAAAAATAAAATAATAATATTTTTAGATAATTAAATTATTGTATTAGTATTTGTTCTTAAATACAATGGAAAAAATGAATTAAAAACGTTATTATGCCATTTATGGATAATTATTGGATGATGTGGCTGAGGACCCTAGTCGCCTAAGGCAGTGCCACTTTTCCGCCGATTAAGTGTATTTTCTAACTAACTGTTTTAAATATTTTAAGAAATAATCAGTGTTTTTGAAAGAAAAATGTATTTCCTAGATGTTTTATTTCGAATCGTTTTTCGCTATTGTTGACCGTTTATTTACAAACGACGATGGATTTTCAACTTTAGTTTGAACGACCTGAAAAAATTGAATTTACTGGTGTTTTTTTATTATGTTTTAATATTTATCATAATGGTCATTTATATTTAACATGTTTTATTACGGTCTAACTATGCAGATTTAATCAATTATGAGGAAATTAAGGCAACTGCTGTATCATAGTGACCGAAAAACTAACTCAAGTCAAAAAAGTCAATCCTCCATCTTTGGAGCCCAATTTAGGCCAGAGCGCTCACTTTCTTTTGTAGCAACATTAACTTTTTCTTGACAAATAATTTCAAGGAACGAAATTATATGCAATTTATTGGGATGTAGGAGGAGGGTGCAAGGCAGGCCCATCGTTTAATATTGTTTTTAAAACACCTCCCGATTACTGTCTACCGTTCCAGTTAATCCCTCATTATCTTGAAAGAAAACATCCAAATTCTCTGGACGCGGTTCAAAATGGAGTAAAGGATCTTTTCATTCAAAACTGGAATAACACAATTGTGAAGAAATCGAAATGGGGAAATTTTGAAAGCTCGATAGTTGTGTTTAGAAAAAAAAGTTATGTACGAAAATGTTAGATAATTTGAAGCTGTTTAAGTGGACTATAATCATTTTTTATCTATATCGCTTTGGAAGAGGTTTAAGGAGATATTTCGCGTAAATCCAGAAATGTTGGAAATTTCTTCTTTTTTTTTTGGTCAACTGCAACCAACCCGCAAGGCTTTAAAGGGCGGAAACATGGATTGTTTATAGTCGCTATGTACCTTTTTTTAAATTTTATCATCATCTTTCCTTGCCTTTTGGCACTATAGATTTTTGAAAGAAGGAGCAAAATACTTGTACCACTTTTTCTTTCTTCGTTCTTCCCTCTTCTTGATTAGTGGAGGTTGAAATAAGCAACCCCAACTAATTCCTTCCATCCGTACACGAACTTTTCGTAATACGGGTAGTTATCCTTGCATACTAGCTAAGGGAGATCGTTGTCCGTGATGATACAGAGTCCGGTTTCCCACAGTAGTTCAGCCCTTATTGTCTCAAAAGCGGTGCAAGATGTGACGAAACGCTCAGCAGTTTCTGGAACACCACAACAGGGACATAGGAGGTTAATTTCCTTTCTAAAGCCATGAAGCTTGGCGCGAAAACCCCCATGCTCTGTCAGAAATTGCGACACCCGATAATCAGGAAGGACCCATTTCGCTTCCAACCTTGAATAGACGGTAGGGATGTATTTCCTCAAGGTAGAGCCTTTATGAGTAGTTAGCCACCGTCTATTCCACTGCTCATTGGTGTCCTCCCGCATTATTCTCTTCCATTTAGATGGAATATTGAATAATATTATTCACTATTAATATTATTATTAGTATTATTCACTATGTACCGAACAATATAAATAATAAATTTCAATTACCCAACCTTTTGTATGGTAGACTCCTTTTTTTTTTTGTTAATTTGACTTGGCTAATGTAAGGAGCTGCTGGTAACAAAATCCATCCCAGATATCGGTGAAGAAGTGAAACGCTTCTACTGCAACAAACCCACAAGCCTTTCAGGAGCGGACGTTCGATTTTTTATATTTACTACATACCTGACAATATAAAAAAGAAATGAGAATTATCCGATCTTTTGCAAGATAAAATGTCTAATTTGACTGGGCTATTAGTCCTTTCTTTAGGATAGGGCGGATCAGGCCCCTGATCGAAACCGTATCTTTCTCTCCTCCCTTATTTTTTTTTTATTTGTTGTACTAAACCAGCTGTTCGGTATTTTATTTGGTTATTCCGCCCTATTCTTAATAACGAAACAAGAAAAATATATATATATATATATATATATATATATATATATATATATATATATATATTTGACCATAGTCCAAAAGAACGTTTCTGTTGAACTTAAGCTTCACAATACAAATCGAAGTCTTAAAAAAAATTAACTTATATTACTAACAGCATTTTCCACTTCATTTTAAAATAAAATTAAATCGATTTATGTAGCTACCAGCCAATAAACGGATTTTTTTTTCGTTATATATATATATATATATATATATATATATATATATATATATATATATATATATATATATATATATATGTGTGTACTATTCTTTGTTTTTTTCATTTCAGATCTCTTATTAGCAGAATATTTCATGATATGTAATAACAATATTGTAATTTGAATGAATAAAACATTTATAGACACCAAAATTGCTCCTGATTGTTAGCGTTTAATTTGAACATTCTAAACACAAAGCTTCGAGTATCTAGTATTGTTTATTTGTGCGATTTAGTTAGATTTCTATTTATACTATCAATTTTTTCATTCATCACACATTTTATCATTGTCACTAATGACCTTAATAGTGGCAGATTGTAATATAAATCAATAAATAAATATATACATATACATTATATGTTATTGGAACCTACATTCCTACTGGAACCTACGTTTTTGATATTTTATAGATACTGGGTATCTCAGAATAAAATTTACTTTTATACATTCAATTAGTCCGTAAAACACTGAAGTTTTGCCATAGCAGGCTTCATCAGGACAAAATCAATTAAAGGCAGACCAAATAAGCACATCTCACACCATTATAAGACATCTAGTTTACATTAGAAACTCGAGGATTTTTTTATACGTCTTTCAATTATATGAAATTCAATAAATAGAAGTGATTATAGTTGATGAATTAATGGAATGTATAGAATTTTTAAGTGATTTGAAACGACAACGATTTATTTGCTTTTAATTGATGAGAGTGAAACTTTGATAAGTAATTTCCTACCCAACATTTTTTCTTAATTTTGGCACTACTTTATTGGGACGATGATGTATAAGTCAGCAAGAGTTATCGCCAGTCCTCCTGGAGTGGGGCGGCTTATTCGAGAGGGGATATGATAAACTTTTTTCTTTTAGTTCTTCCCCGATTTAGTCCTTAACAGTACCTAACCAAATAGTTGACCATATTCCACAATGACGACCCTTCCTACCATCATAGAAGAGTTCACAGGTGAACAAGTATTAAACAAGATATGTGACTACAAGAATTTGTCTTTCTTTATGAGCAATATTCCGGAAGATGTTAATGACACTGAATATATTTCCTTCTTGCGATCAAACAACATTCGTGCGATTGTTCGTCCCAATCATAATTCCCAGAACTACATGCTCTCCCTCGCTAAAGGTATATCAGACTTTGTCATCAATTTTCCAGACCCCATTCCCGATGGTTTTCTCATCAAGCTATTCCTGAAGAACCTGAAACATTTTATTGCTGAGGAAGAACACGTCTCCATTGCTATTGAAGAATCGGTTGAAGGAGCATACCTCTTGGTTTATGTCTTGATCGAGTTGGGAGTGAACTTGAAGGAAGCTATAGAGGAGATAAAGAAGCTTGATTTGGAACTAGAGAAAACACAGGTCGATTTCCTTCGCCGAAGGAGTCGGCAGCTCAAGCGGATGCGAAATGTGGGGGCTTGCACCATTTCCTAATTTCACAATTGCTCCTAATTCATTCAAAAATTAATCTTCTACAGATAAATGCTCCTGCAGTGAAATAATAATGATTTTCTTATTATTGTAATTACAGCAACTCTGGAGGTAGGAGTGATTTTATTCTATGCTTTATCCAAAATTATACCTTGTCCAGTTATAAAAGGCGGTCCCCTTTCCCAAAATCTTTCGCCCTTCAGTAGCTTGCTAAAGTACAGTGTATCACTTGTTCGTAAAATATAGTTTCATTTACCGAAACTGCCTTATGATATACATTAATTGTATAATAATTTATTATTGGTTCAGTAAATATTATTCCATAAATATTTCTTAATTAATGGATATTTTTGAATATTAGTGGTGATGTGTTTATTTATAAAACTACTGATATATATCAAATAATACTGTAAGACTACTTACAAAATATTACAAATTTATCATTTTAAGCCTCTCAATACCAAGTTCTACTAACACTATGATTGAAATCGATGAGTGATGCTTACAAGAATTTTATTTTTAATCTTAAATTTAACAAATATTTTATGCTTATAGGACGAAATACTGTTGCATTTTGAAAAATTTTCATATACAAAAATATTGGAAAACCATTATTTTTCACCTTTTTTTCCTGATAGACAAAATATTTTTATAAAATACTATAGTATTTTTATCGAAATATTTAAAAACAAATTAAGAATCAACTAATAAGAATAAAACCATATTTTTTAAAATAAAAGTCTGTTTTATTATGAAAGTTAAAAGTGTGTATGAATATAATTTTCTTCTACACCCATAAGCCATGGATTTTACGAACGTAATTAATGTCAATATTAGTATTGGGAGTCTTAAATTGTTTTTACAATATTTTAAGCTAATTCTAAAATGAGATGAGGTACAGCCTGTAAGTTTTTACTCTGTACCAGGAATTCCAATTTTGATGGTTTACAACCAATAATGGTTGCAAAATCTTATCTTTAATTTTATGATACAATCCAACATTTTGTAATAAACTTTTCAGTTTATATATTTAACTTTTAATTATTATTATTATTAGTCAGTATATTTACTAAATTATACTAAACTTAAATGTTTTCTTTTTTGTTTTTTTTGGAAACTGCTGTATAGTAGAAATAATTGACTGTCATATTTAAAAATCTTGAAAATGGAAATTTTAGCATATATTTCTTTGTGTATACGTATACATTCCTCTGTTTAAATATGACTTAAACATTTTTATTAATTGCAATAAACAGAAAAAGTCAAAAACAAAATCTTTGGTCAAGTGTGTATTATTTTTTTCCTTTTATTTTTAAATATTTTAGTGATTAAGGTAAATTATGTCCTATATCCCAGGCCCAGGTTCCAGTTCGGCTGTGGAAAATTTTTCTTTCATTTGATTCGGATGACTCATTTGAGCCTCTATAAAATGGTTCTACCCATAATTTAAAGGGAAAACTACCGGTTGAGCCTGCTCCTTACCTCCGTGCACAGTGGCTCAGGAACCCTCATTTGTTGGGAAAAAGTCTAAAAATATTTTCATTTAATTTAATCTTTCATTGGTTTGATCTGTTCTATATTTATCGGCTAATACTATGACCAAAAAAAGGATAAAATAAAAATATAATAAAATAATTTTTAATAAATATAATTTTCCATAGCAATTTTTATTTGTTGGGCGCCTGGCTTAACAGCCTTTCATCTCTAAAGAGATAAATTAGAAAACAGAAAGTACTTACCCTTTAATGGCCATCATTACATATTTACTCTATCATGCTAGCTCAGGTGAGAAGGGGTTAGGTTGGATAATTTTTATAAAGCAGCAAAAAGGTTAACAGATCTATTTACAAAAAGAAATATTTACAGAATTAATACTATGTACAATAAAAAGAAATAAAATACAAGGAAAAGGAGGGAACTCAAACATAATTACTATATACAATTAAAGTTAAAAAAAAGAAAGATATTTAAGATAATAAAGATAATACAAATAACTAAAAAAAGATACTTATTTTATATACAATATTATGGCATGCCACATCCAAAGATAGTCAAGATACAATAAGATGTAAGAGTACATGCACATGCTAAAATATCAATTAGTCATCTGCTTAGGAAACAAAAGAGAGTAGAGTTTGGTTTGTTTCCAGTGCTTTCTTAATCTTAGTTACAATACAAAACAACAAATAATTAGACAATAACCTTATTATTGCAGTTCCTTCTCAAAGTTCACATAAATTGATATTGAAAAAATCAGTGAAATCGTTCAAAAGTGAATCAATTAAACCCAAGCTAATTAGTAGAAAAAAATGTATTATCCTTCTTTTCGACTACAGATAGACTAACATCAGCAGTAAACTTATATACTTGTTGGCACCACAAGGCAATATAATGTTCCTATGAATGTGATAATAAACGTAAATCTCATTTATTTTTAAAAATATCAACAGTACGGAGTTTATTCAATTTTGTTTATTAATTTTTAATTAACTTCTACTTCTTGTATGGCGCTACGTCCCGCGTGGAGACAAGGGCCTCTTGCAACGTTTACCCCGTCATTCCTATTACGCGCTGTCGTCTCCCAGTTCTGGACCCCAAGCACGGATCGTGCATTTGCAGATACGCCATCAATCCCCCGCAACCTTCATCTTTCTCTTCTTCGTTTGCCAAAGATTTGTTTTAAGAGGATGTTTTTAGGTCTTGATCTTCAGACATTTTTATAACGTGTCTAGCGTGGTATATTATAGTTTCACTACATTCATTGGGCATTTTCTCATGTTGCCAAACATCCAATTGATTGTGCATAAAATTTACGACTTCCTCTCCATCATACTCAAATATCTCTGCAGGCAATCCATCTGTTCCGGCTGATTTGCTATTCCTAAGCATCTGGATAGCATTTCGGACTTCATCCTCGTCTGGAGGCTCAATGTCATCCTCTGGTCATTCGATAATTATCTCTCGTTCATATCATTTCCATCCAGCAAAGAGCAAAAATGCTCCTTCCATCTACTCAGGATTCGTGGAACGTTTGATATTACCATTTCCTTTTCCGTTACCATTACCATCTAAGCCTCTATAAGAACTTGTCCGAGGATGGAAAGGTTTTCTTCCAGTGTTTATGAGCTGGTAGAATGTTGTTATTTCTTTTTGTTTCCTAAATTCTTCGATATTTTCCAGCTGTTTGCTATGCCACAATCTTTTCTTTGTCCTATGAAGGTTCTTTTCAGATCTCTTAATCCTATACTGCTCCACTGAGTTGCGGGTACGTCTCTATTACTATTTTTAATTAATTGAAATACCTAAATCAACCTGATTCAATTCTTTAAAAAATACATTATTTTTTTTATTAGAAGCTAAAAAGTCTATTATTATTGTAGGTAAACGTTTGCTTTCTTGTATTTTTTGCACAATAATTGAATTTTATTACTAGTTTCTTATTTTTTATTTAATGGTGTGAATGTGTTCATATATCACTATAATAATTGTCCACGTGACAGATTGTTAAATTTCTAAATAAATAAATAAAATAGTTTTATCGATGAAATAGCCTTACATATTTTATTAGGGCTTTACAAAATGTCATAAGTATTTATGAACTATAATTAAATAAAAATAAAAGGGTTTGAACTAAAAGATTTCAAGGCCTAATTAGAACAATTGTTACTAATTTTGCCTCTCACTAACCTGTAAACAGATCTGAGGGCTGGTTATTAGTTTAAATATAATTTAATTATTAGTCTTAAGATGTAAGCAGACCGGTGTGTGAGGCTAGGCTGGGGTCGGTTAAGAGCTGGGGCATTCACCGCATAATATAGGCTTATACATCCTCGCCTATTTTTGACAATCGCACGATATGTTATTCGATCTGAAAAGCTTAACAGAAATCCATTTTATTTCATTTTTTCATTTACAATTGTATGGTATTTGTAATTGAGTAAACCGTTTTATAGCACTAAATGAAGGGGTGGCAGAACCAAACTTGAAAGATCGTGTTCTAACAGGGGCATTACCAGCTCTTAGAAAAGGAATTTACAAATTTAAATAAACCGTATCTGGACATAGCTAAAGCTTTTGACCGTGTATGGCACTCCGGGCTTCTATCCAAGGTGAAAACCCATCTGCCCCAGTCCTTGTACCTAATCCTCCGCTCCTACCTCTCTTATCGCACCTTTCGGGTTCGCTGTGGTACAGGATTTTAAACTCCTACCCAGTTGAAGCCGGTGTACCTCTATGTAGCGTCTTGGGCTCCGTCCTTTATACTCTTTTTACCGCTGTTATCCCTGTACATCCCAATACCTTCCTGGCAATGACACCGCCATCCTATCATCCAACTCAGATACCGAAACAGCATCTTTAAATCAGCAAAGGCACCTCTCCCTGATTGAGCACTGGTGTAATAAATGGCGCATCAAAGTAAACGAATCCAAATCCAAACACATTACCTTCACACTCCAGCGCAGTTCCTGTCCATCAGTCCAATTTCATTCCATCCAGCTTCCTTTTTCATACACAGTTCGGTATCTTGGCTTTACCTTAGACCAAAGACTTCCACGTTAGTCTTAAAAGACCCACATACTAAACTTAAAAGACTATAACTTAATCAACGATACAGCCAATTGTACTGACTACTGACTAGAAAATCTCAACTTTCAATTGACAACAAATTACTGATCTACAAGGCAATCCTGAAATCTATTTGGACCTACGGACTTGAACTTTGGGGAACAGCAAAATTTTCTAACATCAAACGCATCCAATCCTTTCAATCAAAAATTCTCCGAACAATAGTCGATGCCCTGTTCTAGGTATCCAACAAAACCCTACATCATGACCTTAATATCCCATTTGTCCTCGACCTTATTTGTAAAAACTTTTCCAAATTCCATCAAAACCTTATAAATCATCCAAATCCCCTAGCACAATCCCTATCTAGTTCCACTCATCCCTACAATCCTCCTCGAAGGTTGAAGCGGCAGTGGCCCAGAGATCTTTTGTAGTATATATCTTGGAGTTCTGGGATTGGCCAGATTCTCCACTCAAGACATGAGTGTATGTGGCTAAAACGCTCTCGCTCAAAATCCACTGGCTTTAGCACCAGTGACGCGGTTGATATAGTAGCGCAGCGATATCTTGGAGTCCTGCTTTTCCTTCTATAGTTGGAGGGAGAAGCCTGGTTTGGGGTTCCCTGCCTTATTGTATATAGATATTACTGTGTTTTTATATTTTTTAATTTACTTATCTTAAGTAAGACCACCCCTGGGATCTTTCTTGTTTAATTTTTTTATATTTCCTGGTAACTATTTCCATATGCAGTAGTTCTGGTTTATGAGCCTCTTATGAGTTTAGGTCCTCAGTGTGGTCCATGGGTTCTTTGCTACTGGAAAAGTTCTTTCTGTTTAATATATCTTCTTTTGATACCGTTAAAATGCCATATTTCATTATCATCCAAAGCAGCCTGACCAGTTTTTACTTGGCTGAGAACTTTCTTTTTTATTTTTTTCCCTACTTTTTATTTTTTTTCGGAAGCTTCTGAATACCTAGTATTACTGCCTTAACTATTTCTTTTAGGCAGGTCTCAAAATGTCATATTTTTTCACTTTCGTGCATTTCTTGTTATTTTACCGTTTCTGTGTTGTCTGCATAGAATTTGCGTGTATAATTTTACCTGTAAGGTAAAATTAGCGGTAATAGACACTGTAATTGTAACAGATAGTTTTTAATTCATTAAGTCATAATAAGCTTTATTCAGCTAAAAAATAGTGCAAATATGAGTATGTTTACTGCTAGCACCCTTAGGAGGGTTTTGCCTGGACTTGAAGTGATATCGTGCCATAATCGCCCATTGCCAGGAAAGTTTTTAATGAAGTAAGGCTGAGCTTTTGATGATTTTTATTCATTCATCTGTAATGTGCCACTTATTAGTTTAAAACTTTGCAACATTTGTTTTGGGGGATTTTAGTTATATAAAAAAAAACTGGGAGTCTATTACTGGTACAATATATGCTGTCAAAATTCCCTATATTATTTATGAATAATTAACTAATTATCTATGTAAAAAAAATCCATAAAAGACTAAATTTGCTTACCATTTCCCAAGATCTATTTAACACATTTCCAAAGATCTACGATCAGAACTACAGCTTTGGTTGACATTGTTGAATATTGAAAATTTTCTCTTCAAGTACCAGTTAAATAACTAATTACTGAACCCGAGACACTTCATCGATTATAGAGGTACATGTTTTTATTTTTTTTATAAATAAAATATTTAAAATTTAGAAGAGACTTAATCTAAACATATATAAGTATAAATCTTATCTTAATACTCATCATGTCATCATTATGTTATCGTATCATGTTATAATCTTATCAGGCTTGTGGAAAGGAATGCATCATTTGATCCGCGATAGAATCATGGGAGCCGGTATGAGATAGATGACTGAGAAGATTGCTAATCAACTTGGCGTAGAAGCTCCCGAATCGTGATAAATGTCTTATTTTTCACTGATTATTTTGCCGATTAGATAATTTCAGATAATGTGATGAATACCTTATTTTTTCTAAATTTAAAAGACAAGGTAATTGTTCTCGCCTAGAAGGAAGTTAAATAAGGTTCATATCTAAAACTCGTTGTTTTCTGATACATAAAGTGATCTCAAGTCTCTTAAAGACTAATAATAATGCGATACAGACAGTTAAGGGCTTCGTCCTAATAAACCCCAATGAAACCTAAATCTTTAATACTTGACCTAACAGAATTTTCCCTTCTCGGAACGAATCTTCAATCCTTTAGTAGTTCAAAATGAAAAATGGAACTATTTCTTAATTTTTTTTACTGCATATATTATTTCAGAAATGCATGTTATCCAATTTAAAAACTGAATCATAAACTAAACCATAATGCTTCATTTCATATTCAGATGGTCCAAAAATTAAATATAGTAGCGATAAAATATAAAATTACTAAGTTTATAAAATTTGCCTATAAATGGCATTTAGAGGTTAAAAAGATTAAAAAGAAACTAACACCATCTTCCCCCTTTTTGAGCAACTTTTTTATAGCAGTTAAAAAGTGACTGATGGAAGTATCGCCATTAACGTTCAAATTGCAAATTGCACTAGCACCATCTTATTTCATGCATAAAGAAATAAAAGTAAAAACAACGATATAACTTCATTTAAAAAAATTCATTGCAATTTTTTCCCACTCATAGAATCTGTTTTAACACGTTAGTGATATTTTATTTTACGATTGTATATAATATCTAACAACACTAGTGAATGTGGGGGAAACGAATCTTTTGGAAAAATTTCAAATTTTATCGGAAATATCGGGCCCTCTTGGCTGTTTCCAGCCCTTATTTCTCCTTTAGTTAAGGACCAATTTTTTTTTTTTTTCATTCATTCTATTTAATATTTGTCGTTACTAATTACAATGTGAAAAGGTTAATTTTTAAGTTAAAGGCACTTTAATAATAACAATAAGGGTTTTGAAAATTTCCGCTAAAGTTTTGATCCGGAACACAAAAGTCAACTCCATGAAGGGCTTGGAACTCTCAATGAAAAGCTTAGAACAAATCCAGAAAGCGGTGTTACACGGAACTGCGACTGTCGTTAGAAAATTCATGAATATTACAGAATAAATATAAATAAATAAATACTAGCCTTATCCTTCATTTAGGACTGGGTTAGGTGCTTTTACTGGTGAATGCTGAGAAATTAGCAATTTTCCTAAGCAATAATAATTTTTTTATAATAATACATAAAGACAGAAATGTGGGCCAAGCAGTCTCAGAGATATATAAAGAATAATCACAACGTAAATAAATTGTCAAGATAAAAAAAAAAGTATAAGTTACTTTAAAAAGTAACTATAAGTTACTTTAATACAATTATAATTTTCTTTAGAGCAGTTGCCTTCAATATTTTTGATCTGCGATCCACATTGAGACCTCCACCAAACCATTAAGACCTCAACTTAAGAACCGTTGGCGATGGCTTCTCATTAAAAAAAAAATCTTTTTCTATAAATGACATTTTAGTTGTCAAATGAGCTTTCTTAGAGAAGTAAGTAATGGAATAAGTGTTGTAAGTTCGTGTTTTGGTGTAAATTTCGTATTTTTTAAACAGTTTTTAAAATTTTAGCATGTAATCCCGAAACTTTCATCTTCAGGTTCAGGAACTATCCCGGCCATATCTACCTTAATCACGTAACATCAGTTTCATATGAATATTTTTGTTTGACCTTGGCTTCAAATAAATGATAATATGTGACCATGTCATATGAAAATAATATTTAAAATGATCTCTAAAAATAGTATTCTTCTTTTAATTACATTTAATAGGGCAAAAAAAAAAAAAAAAACAAAAAAAAACACTTAAACACCATTCCAGATAGCTAGTTTCTTTCTTTGTCTTCCAAAGTAATTATATATATAAAAAAAAATCTTTCGGGCTGAAGCCTCCGAAATTAAATTCTGGATCCGCTAGTGCATCTCACAATTATTATTACCATCCGCATTTGTTATTATTTTACTCATCGTCATTGCTATTACTGAATGTTTTATTATATATATATATATATATATATATATATATATATATATATATATATATATATATATATATATATATATATACCATTATATAATGTGTGTATATATATATACACATTATATATGCAAAGGACAAGCTCCTAAACTTTGAATAGTTTATTAGCAACTCCGTCGCTTGTCGAATGGCTAGCTATTTGGATTTTTCCTTTTCGTGTTCATTAGTTGTATCTCGATAAAATGGTGGAAATCCTTGCTATTCACGACAGTATAATATTCAATTTCTATAATATAAAATTTATCTTAATTAAAAGTTACAGCCAACAAATTTAGACAACAACAAGCTTGTTGAAGAAAAACTTTCAGAATCAGTTTCAAGGAGAAATAATTGTTAATCATATTTCAGAGAAAAATTGTAGTAGATGAAGTACCTGGCTGGATACCTACGATGGAGCAATTAATCATCCATAATAGCAACTACTGGGGTTTTGTAATGATCGCAGCTCTGCTAAATATTCCTCCACACATGTGCAGTATGGCCTAATCCAAGAAAGTACACTCACATTTGAAGCACATAAACTTGATATAGTTAGCCTGTGTGTAGAGGTGATCATCTGACAGTTTTGCCAAAATAAAATAGTTTATATTTACATTAACCTGAAATAAATCTGTGCTGCAGTATCAGCATAATTACTAAATTACTAATAATTATTGTGCATAGATATAAATGGATCTAAGGTCAGTTTTATTTCTGATGTGAGTATTTCTATTTTCCTTTTATCGTATAATTATTTATTGTAATTGTTAATTATTTTTGGAATTTCGCACTCTTGGCAATCCCCAGACATATTCAGCTACCTGGACCCAGGTCAAGGATATTAGATTATATTTAAAAATTATCTGACAATATTCGCCGTACCAAGGAAAACTGCTTTCAGCCCTTCTTTCAATACTTTTTTATGACAGTTTCAATTTCTGAATAGAGCGGATGGTATCGTCTGGGATGAGGCCATTGCTGGAGATTGCCAACGGAAACATCTGCACATGATTTAATCTATATAGTTGTCCAAGTTCCTGGCATAAGTCTTGATACTTATCTGATCTGATCTTTTCAGAAATCGTTTTGCCGATACTTTCATCGGTAGCTACGGCAATATCAATGACGCAACCACTTTCTGTATTTCGGACAACTATATCAGATTTATTATTTACTACCTTGTTATCAGTAATTATAGAACGATCCCAATATATTGTTGTATTTTCACCAGATAGTACCGGTTTGGGCTCAAATCGCTAATAAGGAGCCTAATCAGTAATCAAGTTATATAAGGAGGCTAAGGCTTGGTTGATAATCTTGGCCAGGTCATTGTGCCTCATCAGGTATTCCTTACCTCCCACCGATTGAGATCCCGATTATATATGCTTCATTGGCTCAGTAGCATTTTTACATAGGCTACATCGGCCACTTGTATCTTCTCTACATGTATATTTCTTATAAGCATTGGTTGAAACTACTTTGTCCTCAATTGGCAAAATAAATCTTTTGGTTTTGGGAAATAACAATTCTTTTTTTAGCCAATTAATAGAACCATCCATGTTGTTTTCTGATTGATAAATAAAATTGTAAAAGCGACCATGCAGTGCTTTTAATCAAACACTCTTTTGAAGGACAAGTTAATGCTCCGTTCAAATCGAGTTTAAAGCTTTGTAGCCATCGTCCAATAACCTTATTGCTGACTATACAGGAGAGTTACAGTACAAAAAAGTTCATCATAAATTATTGTCTTGTTCTCTGCAGCTTCTTAATAAACAAAAAAGCCTTTTTTAAGAACAAATACATCCTTTCAATTGAAGATTTAGGATGTTGTTTCCTGGCTGAGGTAAAAAGAACTCTAACTAAGCGATTAATTTTCTTAAGCTGCCCATTAGACCACTTTGGAAGGCCGAAAGTATAAGTGAAGATGGGAGTAGCCCATGTATTTTTTGCTTTAGTTAAATTATCTGGTGGCAGTTATGTTTTGAGAAGTTTTTATTCTCCTTTGGCATTCTACTTTAAAATTGTCATTATTATTTTCTTGAATTTCAAAAGTTGACCAAAACCTAAATATTTGTTTATGAGACTCTGAATTGTCTAGGTGCTTTATTATTTCATTGTTAATGACGCCCGAGCCTTCTTTATTCGTTATCTCTCTACTTTTAATATCGATTGCACACTTGTCTACACCCTATATCATTACCAGTCATGCCTATATCATTACAAAATGACTCTGCCATTGCGATCATGCCTTTTCACTTTTGGAAGATATAGATGGTATGATTCCATTTTTATCAAGCTTATAACCCATTCTTATATCATTTAGTAATTTACTCAGTGGTTTTTACTGGCGGATCCAGGATTTATTTTTTTTGGGGGGGGGGGGGGTTGCTTCAGCCCGAAAGCTCTTTTTCTTTTAAATATAACAATAATTACTTTGGAAGAAAAAGAAAAAAACTAATTACCTACACGAAATTGTGTTAAGTGGTTCTTCTATTATTAATGTGTGATTGTGTTAAGTTCTATTAAAACACCAACAATAATACATTTAGAAATATTTTTTTTAATAAGTTTAGGTAGGTATAATTTCAACTTTTCCAAGTTTTCATTAGAAAGTTCTATTAAATCTACAATTTTAGTGTCTAGTTTATATGTATACATATAACGAGGGAGTGGGGCTGCTCAGTGGTAGCTCACTGAACTTGCAATGCAAAGGTCCCAGGTTCGAACCCGGCTCATGGCAGAATATTTATTTATCTGTTTCATTGGCCGTGGGGCGACCCTGGGTCAGGAGTCCCTCCTGGGGCACACCCAGCCTCTGTAAAGTGGGTACCCTTAATTAAATAATTAATTAAGGGGGAAAACCTGGCGGTTGAGCGTGATCTCGGTCAAATCACCTCCTTGCACAACCGTTGACCTAGAAACATGCTTTCCCTAAATAGTACTGAACCCCAGACCCTTCATGGGTTGTAATGGTACAGGTTTTTTTATATATATATATATATATATATATATATATATATATATATATATATATAAAGATAATTACTATAGAAGAAAATGAAGAAACTATATACATACTTTTTTTTTTATTTCGATTGGCTCTGCAAACCTTGTAGATCTTTGGCCGCCTGATCCAGCCTTCTCCACCTCTGCCTATCTTGGCTACTGCTTGACAGTTTGCGGCATGAATCTCAGCCGTATCTTTGTTTATCCTATCTATCCATCTGGTTTTTGGCCTCCCACGTAGTCTCTTGCCTAATAATCTTGCATTCATCGTCGTGTAAAGTTGTCCTCATGGATCGCTACGAGCTACATGTCCCGCCCACCTTAACCTCCTTGGCTTAATGTCATGAGGTATTGAATGGCCCGTTTTTTCCGAGGGTGGTTTCTTGTTTCCTAATATGGTGTTTTGATGGGATAGGGTTATTAGCCCTTTGCCCAACCCCAATCTGGAGGATCTGGAGCTATATCTACCACAAGGTCACTCACCTCCCTGCGGAGGGGGAGAGGAATCTCGGGAAGCGTGTCTTTCGGTGGTGGACGGTCACCTATGCTCGACGTTGCTTAACTTTGATTACCTATTGCAAGCGCCTTAACCCTTACGGCTACCCCGTCTACCCATATATATATATATATATATGTATGTGTGTGTGTGTGTATTCATATATAACGATAATTATTTTAGAAGAAAAAGAAATGAACTATCTATAGATATATAGATATTTTTATTTTTCGGATGGTTCTACACACCTCGTAAGATTTCAGGAGATTTGTCTGGATTCCAGTACCCTTGCTAGAGAGAAGAATGCTCTGTTCGCACTTGTTATTCGCTGGTCTATCTCTTTTAGTTGATCATTTATTGAGATTATTGGAGCCGAGGTAATTGACTCTATCTCGCTCGGGAATGACTTGGAGTCCAAGCAGATCATGCTATTGGGGTGGATTTTTCGCTAACTACGATATATTTTGTTTTATCTTCATTGAATTGTAGCTCGATTTGCTCTACTTCTCTTGAGTGAGTCAGAGCCAGTCTCTCAATATCCTCTTGATTGCTTCCGAGGGCAGCTATATCGTCGATATATGCTAGATTTAATGTTTCATTCCGACTTTCACTCCTCCATCTTCACGTGATGTTGTTCTTATTACTTTCTCAAGGGCTAAGTTGAAAAGCATTGGCGAGAGTCGATCTCCCTTTCTCAAAACAGTTCGAACTTCAAAGGCTTCAGATACTTCTCCTTGTATTATTACTCTGCATTTAGGATCATTTGTACATGTCTTCGCCAACCTCACTAACTTGCCGGGAACACCTAGCTCAGACAGTTTCTGTCCACGGAGTCATAGACTGATTTGAGGTCGACAAAGAAGGCATGTACATCGTGATCTACTTTTCATTGTTTTTCAATTACTTGCTTTAGGATGAATATCTGGTCTATTGCACTCCTTCCTCTCATGAATCCTGCTTGGTGGTCGCCTATTATGTTTTCATAATACGGATACATCCGACTTAGCAGAATATTAGTCATTATCTTATAGGCAACCGGAAGAAGTGTTATGCCTCTATATTTACCACAATCGTACATGGAGCCCTTCATAAGGATAGGATAGATCAGCCCTATGTTCCAGGCTTCTGGTATCCGTTCCTCCTCCCATATTTTGGCTCTGAGGTGTTCTCCCCCATCCTTGAACAATTCTGATGGTAGGTTCTCCATCCCTAGAGCTTTTCTTCTTTTAAGGCTGCCGATAGCGATTTACCCATCCAGAATATATTGTTTTTCAACCTCAAGTGGGTCGATGTCCTCAGTGTGGTCCAAGTTTTCTCCGTTTGTAGGGTGTCCTTGATTGAGGAGCTGCTGGAAGTGTTTCTTCCAGATGCTTAGGATCTTTTCTTTTGATGCCGTTAATTTGCTATATTTCTCTCGCATTAGCGGATTTCTAGCTATATATCCTACCCTTTCTTTCCTAACATCAGCGAAGAATTCGCTGATATTTCCAGCCTATCAGTTTTCCTTAATAGTTTGTAATCTTTCTTGAAGAATAAAAATAAATATAATTTATTTATTTTAACATTTTGTTTTTACTGAAAACATCAACCAATCTTCTCTTCAATTATTCACTTCAGTCAACCATCAATCCACAGCTATAAAATTTATATAAAATGAAAGTAGAGTTTGTCATTTTAAAACTGTTTAAAGAGGACTTCTGTGCCACTTAACTATGCTAACTTCTATTTTTAGAAAAATCATGAATTATTCCCGACTTTTTTTTTTATCATACTTCGGCTATACTACAGACACCCCACTTTTGAAAAACTTCCTTTTTTAATATTTTTTAAGCCCATTGAACCAATCTTATTGTATTACTTATAATTTCTTTATACTACAATTGTTATAAAGGTAATGAACTTGCATTTTATTCTCCCAAGAAATTGGGTAAGGCACAAAATTTAATAAAATAAGATTGGTTCAATGGTACTTTACTAAATGGACTATAGCAATAATTAGGGTTGTAGGTAGGGAGGATAAAGATACTAAATATGTTAATTTTAAAGAAATAAAATTATTGTATTTATTTATAAAATATTGTTTTTAAACATTATGTATCTTAATTTTTATTATTTATTTATTTATTTACATCCCTGTCCTGTCTGATAGGCAATACGGTGTTTTAGCAGTAGTGATATGTTAAGCGTTTCCAGCGCAACAACACACTGCTGCTAGAAATACAATATTTATAAACTAGGTCCATATTTCGTTTAAATGTCTTCTAGGTTTGGACACGGTCTTTTTCTGCTCCTCCGACCGGTCGGTGCACCTCCTCTTCTTCCCAAAGAGAAATGAGTTGGGAATAGATTTAATAGTATTTAATCGGGATTTTTATTTCAAATCGGAAATATATTATAGATTTCCGATTTGAAATAAAATCTTTGAAATGAGGATAGTTTTCCTCACTCATGAGCTGAGGGAAATCTCTCTCTGTCAAAACGTAGAGACCGGTTTGCCTCAACACTTTGCTCCTGTGCTTCATAGGCAGTACATGCTACGACAATGTGCTCGGCAGTGTCTCTGGGACTCCACAACTGGGGCACAAGGGGTCGATATTCATTCCAAATTGAAAAAGCTTTGCTCGGAAGCCCCCGTGTCCAGTGAGTAGTTGGGAGACACAATAACCAGGTTCCGCCCATTTTGCTGCTAACCGGGAACCGATGGTGGAAAAATATTTTCTCAGAGTACTTCCTTTTGGAGTTGTTACCCATCGCTGGTTCCATTCGCCAAGGGTGTACTCTTGTATTAACTTTTTCCATCTACCTGGTTTTTGGTTAATTTTCTCACGGAGATTCTCTGGTAGACCTGCCGAGCCTTCTCTTGAAATCTGATTCTTTAACATGTCTTCCTGCAACAGGAGGTCGAGAGGAACACCTCCTGCCAGGACCTGTACTACCTCATGGGACACTACCCTGAAAGCTCTGGTGACTCGCAACCGTCCGCTGAATTAAAGCCAACCTGCTCTTCTGGTGATGCGAGTGATGCAGAAACCAACCTGGGGACGCGTACCTCAGAATACCCAGAACTACACCTTTATAAATGGTCTTAGTCGCTGGGTATCTGAGGCCCCAAAATGCACCCCCGATACGACTGAGTCCATTGAGCGCTAGGGTCACCCTACTTCTCAAATAGTCCAAGTGAGGTGATACGTTGAAATTTCTTCCTATTCTGACTCCGGGGTACACAACCTCACTCGGACGTATTCTTGATCCTTGGATAATCATTGTAATAGGGTGGGCCCTATCTGTCTTGCCTTTCAAGAGGATGGCCTGTGTTTTAGCAGCTGCCATCCGCAGTTTCTTTCTATCAGGTTGGCGCACCACTCAGCTTCTTCTTTCGACCTGGCTCTGCTGTTCGAGGCCACCACAGCGGCTAATCTTATGTATTTTTAGTTGATAATGGCTGGATTCATGACTGAACACATACATATATATATATATATATATATATATATATATATATATATATATATATATATATATATATATATATATATATAGTCTTCGTCCCCCTCTTCAGCAATCTAAAATAATAATATATATATATATATATATATATATATATATATATATATATATATATATATATATGTATATCATGGGTAAAAAATGATGTGATTCGAAATCCTGTTGCCTAAGAGCACCTGCGTTTTCAACACAGATGATAAATTATTGTAAAGCTTTAATTTTTTTCCATTACCTGCGGTATATTTGATTGTGAGTCTAATGAGTCTTTGATTGTAATTCATGGAACGTTTTAGGGAGTCTTTGTCCCCCTCTTCAGCAATCTAAAATAATACCAATCTAAAATATATATATATACTACTATAATACTATACTATAATACTATATATATATAAGTTAAGGTACGGAGCGGGACAGTATTAGCTTTAATACCAAAAGCATTTATGTAAACAACTTAGAATGTATATATAGAGGATTATAAGGAGGAATAAAGCAGTCTTGTTTCTGACTTCATGCGTGTTATTTGTTGAACCTTTACTCTTTTTTTTAAGTGTTTAAAGCCCGCAACGTTTAACTGGTGCCGAAACCCGGGAAGGTGAGAGTGCAGAGGTACGTTTTTTTAAAACCACCGTTACGAGCATGCCTGAATTTGCCTTAGGGCAGCCGGCTACCATGAATGTGCCAGAGATCCCTCCGTTACCGCAGGGAACCTTTGCCGCGGCGCATGCGAATGCGATAGAGTGGATGAAAATCCGGGTAGCCACTGCACAGGACCTCAGGGAGGCTATATCCGATCTCGAGCGCTTCACTGGAGAAATAGGTGAGCTCAACCATTTTTTAAAGGGTGGAGATCGGCTCGTGGCGAGAATTAACGCGAAGATTGGCGAGAACCTCGTCAACGCTGGGGATGCGGAGGCCCTTAAGGCGGCCCTTGTGTGCAGGGTAAAACGGAGCATCCTGAACCACATTCAGGCAGATGAAGAGACGCCGTGGGAAATGGTCAAGGAGAGACTGAAGAAGGCCTACGGTGGTGGCAGATGGACTACGGAAGAAGACATCTATCAGATGTTTCGCGAGGTGAAGTCTTCACGGCAGTCCAACGGACAGTATGCGGCAACATTAGTAGCTCACTACAACCGGATCACCGAGAAGATGCGGGAGACAGCTGGAGCTCCGGAGGTCGAAGCGAAGATGGCCTTCTTGTCCACCATACTGAAGGTGCAATTGGCGAAGGAAACGGGGAAGAAAGATGGCCTACCCCGGGAACGTTCGTTTATTGAATGCGCCCAAGAGATGGTAGATTCCAGCGCTCGAGATGAAGAAGCCCGGTTAGAGGGGGAGGAACCAGGATGGAATAGAGTGATCTATAGGAGACCTAGGAGTTCACCAACGACCTGGAGAAGGAGAGAGCCCGCACACAACGGGAGAGAAAAGACCACCGGAGCCGAACGAAGACCAGGGCAAGGTAGAGCAAGAGGTAGCCAACGGAGAGAGGACAGGAAATGCCACGGTTGTGGAAAGAGCGGACACCTGGTGGCACAGTGTCCCCGCACGAAATGTTTTGAGTGTGGGACTGAGGGACACATTGCGAGGCAATGCCCGTACATCTATTCCAGAAGAGGCTCACAGAGGGTTGAGCCGATGGAGGTAAATGCCCAGGAAGTGAGGAGAAGAAGGATACACACAAGGAGGAGCGAGTCATCAAGAGACTCGTCGGAGGAATCCTTGGCCACGGAGACAGAAGAAGAGATAGAGGACCCAGTAGGCCGGGAGAACGAGAGGAGTCGACGAAGAAGCAGCGGAAGGAGTGGACGCCGACAAACCGTGGAGAGGATCTGAGGAGAGTGTCAGGCGAGGGGTAACCGCACGCTAGTGAGTTGTAACATCAGAGGTAAAAGCTGCTGGTTACCTATAATAGAGGTGGGAGGAGTGCGATGCCTGGTAGACACCGGGAGTTCCAATACCATCATGACACGGGGAGTGTTGAAGAAGCTGTACGATGGAGAGAGGACACTCCAAGTCAAGGTATGTAATTGTAAGTTAATCACCCTGGGTGGCCCGTGTGGGGTAGAAGGGGAAGTGGAGATAGGTTTGAGGAGGTGGGCAGTCAAGGGAGGTAAACTTACGGTGCATGTAGTGGGAGAAATGCCGCGGGAATACCAGGTAATCATAGGATGTGACATGTTGGAGAAGGTGGGCGTGCGAATCGCATATAGAAGGGAGGAGTGGAAAATAAAGATGGGGAGAATCAGGTATATGAGTGCGATGGCAATAGAGGGGCATGAGGACAGGAGAGCACGTGTGGGAGCTATAAGTCGGGCGGAGGATTGGAGAGTAGTCGTGAGAAGTGAATTCGAAGACATCTTTTTCAAGGAGGGAGATACGTTGGGAGTGACGGGCAAAACGGTGCACGAGATCCCGCTGAAGCGCGAAAAGGTGAGCTAGGTGAAAGAGAGGAGGTATCCGCAGGCACTTCGCCAATACATTAGGGAAGAGTTGGAGAGTCTAAAGAAGCAGGGGATAATTGTCGATAGCACGTCGCCATATAATAGCCCGCTATGGGCAGTTAAGAAGAAAAGCGCGCCCGGAGAGGATAAGTACCGCGTGGTAATCGATTACCGCAAACTTAATGAGAATACTGTGGATGAAAAATACCCAATCCCGAAGTTTGAGGACATTTTAGATCGGCTAAGCGGGGCAACGGTATTCAGTACTCTTGACCTGAAAGCGGGATATCATCAGATTAGGATGCTTCCGGAGGATCAATTGAAGACAGCATTCATGTTCGAGAGGGGGCATTACAAATTTACGAGAATGCCATTTGGTCTCAAGAATGCCCCTATAACATTCCAGCGGCTAATGGACGAGTTCCTAAGGGGAATTGACGAAGGGATGTGCCAAATTTACATGGACGACCTGTTGGTATTTAGTAAGAACGAGGCGGAACACGTAGAGCATCTACGTAGGGTATTTGAGAGAGTCAGACAATTTGGGCTGAAACTGTCCAGCGAGAAATGTCTGTTAGGGCAGGACCACATAAATTTTTTAGGACACAAGATATCGAGTGAAGGAGTAAAACCTGACGCGCGGAAAGTGGAGGCGATTCAGAAGATGGCAATACCTCGGGATGTAAAAGGGATCCGCAGATATATAAGTTAAGATACGGAGCGGGACAGTATTAGCTTTAATACCAAAAGCATTTATGTAAGCAACTCAGAATGTATATATAGAGGATTATAAGGAGGAATAAAGCAGTCTTGTTTCTGACTTCATGCGTGTTATTTGTTGAACCTTTACTCTTTTTTTTAAGTGTTTAAAGCCCGCAACGTTTAACTTATATATATATATATATATATATATATATATATATATATATATATATATAGTTTAGCCGCTCAAAAGTCCATTTTAAACAGTTTTAGAATTAACTTAACTTTCTTTATTGAATATTAATACATTCTGCCACATTGAAGGGCATTAATATTAAGGCTACATGATTCACTCACACAATATGTACATACAATTTAGAATTAAAAATTCTACTTTCACTTTATATAAATTTTACCTCTTTCACTATGAATAAATTTTTAATTACTTAAATTATGTATTTGTTTAGTTATTTCTTCCCATCCAACAAAAAATATGACACTTAAAAATACTTCGCCGCCATTGACTTCAGAAAACATACGACGCTGCTTGGCCCAATGCCCTTTTTACATGTTTTCAATTAATATGCTTATGTTTGCCTCATCTAATTACGAATATGTTATCAGTATACCCAATGTTTCAAAAGCTTCCTTGTATAGTTTTTGTGGAAGGGAATCAACTATGATAGTCCACAAAAGGAGTCAAAGAACCCCTCTCAAACCCTGTGAACACCCTTGATTTTTTTTTTACTTTCCTACCTATACTAGGTAAGGAAAGTATTGCAATCGGGTCAAATTTCCAACATGCGGTTTTCGACGGGTCTATACGTTTCACAGCCCCCTGAGTCCGAAAAACACATTTTTAGCCATTGGTCTGTCTCTCTGTCTGTCTGTCTGTGCCAATATTTTCTCGGGAACTAGTAAGCGGATTTTGTTGCTTCTTTTTTTATTTTGTAGGGTTTTGACTACTGATGGCTGTGACAGAAATACGGTGCTCCATGCGCAATAGCTTGCGAGCAATAATTAAAAAACATGTTTTTCTATAGACTGTAGCGCAAAAACGGCTCTAACGATTTTGATGAAACTTTCCTATAATGTTCTAATCATTGTTTTTTCAATTTTCGTATAAAAACAGTTAAGGCTATCTTGTGTCTTTTTATCATTATTTCTATAATCCAAGTAAATAATTAGCTGGAATATCTCCCGTTATTTTCATGATTTTGTCTATGATTTCTTATGAGGTATTATCAAAAGCAATCCTTTCTTCATAAATGCACAGAGTATCGCAGCAAATGATATTCTAATATATGATCAAATATAAGATTTTATAAACACTTTCGATTTTTAAAAATTTAAGAAAAAGAAAATATTATATATTTATATGAAAATAAATATATGCCTTATATATATATTATACGATATTTTAAATCATAGTTACTGATCATTTTCAAAAATAATTTCGGTAAATATTCAATACAACACATTTCTAGGTAATGAATTTACCTTCAAGAAACAACTCAAGAACAATTTCGAAAATAATTTATATCAAGCTGAAATATTTTGGAGATTAACATAAAACGTAAAAGACCTTACAACAGTAAGCTATTCGAATATTTAATGAATTTAAAAAACGAATTTCTTAAAGCAATAACTATTATTTTATCACATCGTGTATTGGATAAAAATCTTGTTTAAGGTTCCAACAAGTCTGATAAATATTTTAATAGATTCCGCACCAATAAATGAAAAATATGATTTCACTATCATAAATGTTTGTAAATCGAAGTATCACAGTGTTTTTTTTTTGAGATAAGAAAGAATTGGTAATAAAGGGATGTATTTTTCAATCGATTTTATTATTGATTCGATTTGGTTGGCTTATCACCCCTACCATTGCTGAATTTGAAGGTAACGGGGTGGGGGCGCGATGAGTAACGGTAAGAAGACACTCGCAAGTCGCAGTCTTCATCAGCCACCAAGAGACAACACTCAGAAGATGGACTACTCAAACTATAGAAGAAGAGATTACAGCAAATGTGACTATTCCCCGAAGATGCCACCTGGCATGGATTTCGATGAGGTTTCTGAAGAAGTTAAGAAGTTTGGAAAGGTTGAAAATATCACATTCTACGTCACCGAAGGACCAGGTAATCCATCTAAAGTAAAAGCATTTGTCAATGAATTGCGTTCCCATAAAATCAACTTTCTTGCTCGCACTAATCGCAGCAACTATAACTCCGATGCTTTTGAAGGTTCTGATATAAATTTGGTTGATGTGACTTTTACTGTGCCCTCATTTCCACCCGAAGAGTTTTCCTTACATGTTTTTCATGGGTTGATTAAAAATATTTTTCTTGAAAATAAAAAAGTTGCTGTAGCAATCCAGGGTTATGAGGACGGTGCTTTTTTGATAGTCTTTGCTTTGATGGTGTTGGGATATGACAGAGTTGATGCCTTAATTAAGGTTCGTGAATTCGAAGGAGAGGCTACTATATCCCAAATCCAGTATCTCCGCGGTCGAGAGAAGGATCTCAAGAAGGATCATGAGATTATGCTTACCAGAAGAAAGCCCCGCGGATTTTTTGCCAGATGCGTATATCATGTTTTAAATGCGCATCGTTAATTTTGTGATACTTATAATCCATTTTATGTTATAAATTTACTATATAATCATATTTTTTTGTTTTATTTATTCCACTGATAATTTGTATGCATTTAGAAACCTTTCTTCTTTTATTTAAATTCACATAATAAATACATTAATTATAAAATATATAAAATTTTAAGTGATATTTTTTAAATTTAACAAAAAAAGACTATTTTGGCTGTGGAATTTTTAAAGCTTAACAGTTGAGTTGTATTTTTCATGACCTTGTGTCATTTTATTTTATTTTAAAGTAATACTAATTATGTCAGTTTTATTGAATGTTATTAATGTAAATTTTTAGTAACCAGAAATTTCTATTAAATGTTCTTATAACACACTTGTAAGATACATTTTTTTTAATATTCGAAAAATTTATTTGCCAAATTTCACTGGTTCCACTGAAGATGTGAACATATCTGAAGAAGTCTTCAGTTTATTCCATCTACCCTGTTGATACCAGATATAATAACATGAAAAAAAAAGTTCTATTCAGTAACATTATAACTTAAATTCTATTAGCAACTTTTCTCAGTTTATCTATTTTCAATTTTTTTCTGTGTGTTATTGGATGACTTATGTTTGGTGATGATTTGATATAAATGAGATCCTGTAACAGGTGCCATGAAATTAACCAATGTATTTTTAAATTATATATTATTGTAATGATATGTTATTATTATGAATTGTCATTATATAATGTATTACTATTATGTATTAGCATTATCATTATATGGTGTTGGTATTAAATATATCTATATATATAATTACTTAATATTATTTTCATTATTACATA
Source organism: Nezara viridula (assembly GCA_928085145.1). NCBI lineage: Eukaryota > Metazoa > Arthropoda > Insecta > Hemiptera > Pentatomidae > Nezara > Nezara viridula. The sequence goes on along the minus strand of OV725078.1, from coordinate 13,277,410 downwards.
TATGCCCTTTCTAAAATTTAAATCTCAATAATTATTATTTCTAATGTGAACAGTTTCTAAAAAAAAAAAAAAGATCATTAAATGTGAAAGATCTGTTTGATTTAATAAACAAAGTAAAAACCATAACAAAAAATTAAGAATGATATCAACAACTTACAAAAACCGTAAATTGGTTATAAAAACATTTGCATGTTTTGGAGGAGATTAGTTATGATTAAATTCTGGTTGAATTTATGAAACATTATTGAAATTTAACTCACTTAAAATCCCTTTATAATGCTTTAACTATAGTAATTGTATATGTTTAAAGTATGCCGAGACTGAAAAATTTAAATCTTTATGTATGACAAAATTTCTATATTCTAACTTTTTCAAGGAACATTCATGTTCGAAATACGGAGGTTAAAATGTATATTATTGGTATTACTTGACAGTCAATCATCAATCACTTCTATCCATTTATAAAAAAAAGTTAGTCAGTATAATTTACCATGGTTTCATAGTAATAATATAAATGATAATATCCACTAGCGAATCCAGGATTTATTTTTTGGGGGGAGAGGGAGGGATTCAGCCAAACAGCTTTTATATATATATATATAAAACAATAATTACTTCAAAAAAAAAAAAAAGAAAGGTACTAACTACCTATATGAAATGGTGTTCAAGTGATTCTTTAAGTCCTATTAAATGTAATTAAAGCAATAATACTTTAAGAGATAATGTTTTTATATTTCTTTCCATTAAACATGGTTACATTTTATGGAGGGAGAGGAGGGAGGAAAGTCAGCCCGAATTTTATTTCAGCCCGAATTCCTATTTTATAAATTAACAAAATGTAATGCACTGAAAGTATTCCAAACCATGCCTGATTTATATACACAATTTATAGAAAATCTAATATGACATCTCATATTACAATTAAATATTTAGGATCTTATATGGCACTAGTCATCAAACACAGCAAGTTAACTTTAGAAAACATTTTGATTTTGTCTATAGTTCTTCTTAATAAAAGCACTTAATAAAATTTATTTAAGAAAACAATGCCAAATAAAGTACTTGTTTTATAGTTATCTAAAGAATGTAAAATAGCATAAGATAGTAACCAACTGAATCCAATATAAAAATAAATAATAATAAAAAATTAAAAAATCACATGATTATTTGTTAGATATTAAAACAATATGGATTCATTTAGGATGTAGAAAACTTTAATCACAATTCTTTTATTTATTTTCTTTTAATAGTAAAATGTCTACCAGGAGGTTAAACAAATTTAAAGAATTATCATTCATATTGAAATAATTCCATTTTTAACTCATGTAATTGTATTAACTCAACAAAGAAAAATAAATAAATACGGAGACTAACATTGTTCTATCAGAAAAAAAAAAAGAATAAGGTTGCATGGAAAATTGATAGCACGATAAAACGACTGTTACTCATTCTGATAAGCTGTATTGGAAGGTGTTATTGGCATAACATCATCAAGCTGATGAATACCATAAGATATGATAATCAGTTCAAGGAAACTGACTAAATAAACCTTTTAATAGTTGCTACTTGGCAAATAATGAGTATAATCTTTGATTAGCTGTTCCAGCATTAACCACAACATCATTTTCTGAAATATTATTTATGTATATTAATAATATAATATTATTAATGTAACAATATTATTTATATGTGAAAAAGTATACTTCACTTATATGTCAACATTTTATTTGTTATATTTAAATCAATATTCAATTTTCACAATAATTCTTGGTTTTTTGTCTGGGTATTATTTTGTCTCCCTATGGCTTTGGCACTTATCTGTGATTCAGAAAAGGATCTCAGGCAAAGATATACCTTCTTAAAAGTGTGAAACACTGCAAGGGACAATAGGATTTTTTGTTATTCACAGCAATCAAGTAAAGGAGATTGAGACAGTTAATTTTTAAAAGGATATTTTTTTTTTTTTTATCAAAAATAAAATATACATTTCCTTTTTTTTTCTAATTTTAAATATAATAGAAAATTAACTTTATTCTGAGACAATCTTTCTTAATAAGAGTTTTTATGTTGATGACAAACATTAGCAGTACAATGTAAGTTTTATTATATCAAAAAATTAATAATTCTGCAATAGAAAGAATAATCATTAAATTAAAGTTTAAGAAACTAATATTACCATACAAATTATATTTGAATTATTATTCTTTCTTACAAAAATTCTAAACAAACATCCACATTGAACATCTATAAAACACGATTAAATAGGGGTTCTGAAAGGAAGTAAAGTCTATAATGAAAAATGTATGGAATGATATAAAATCTTTATCCTGTACGAAGATGTCAACTTTCCTATGCTTAAACAAGCTAATTAACTAAAATAATTAAAAATTTATTTTTATGAAATCATTGTTTTCACATTCTCACTGTGATAAAGTGTACCCTGTGTACTGTTATGAGTGAAAACAATGCTTCAGTGAGCATTTTCATCATTCTCTATTTTTTACTAATTTGAGTTTTGTGATTTTTCCCAAATGAATATGGTTATAACCTCTTTAAACAATCATTTAATATATAAATAGAATAGAAAAATAACTTTATTCTAGTACAATGCTGCTTAAATATAACAGATTTGTATAGAGAACATTATTTATGGCCAAAACACCCGTTTCTATGAATAAATAAATATTTAAAAAAATAACAGCTGACTATGAAAAATCTGTGCAACAAATGAAGAATTATAATACCAATATTTGCTTCTAAGAACAAACAATAAGAAAAAGAGAAAGAAAAAAATTCCTCTAACAAAACAAGTACGCCAATTCTTAAATTAAAAAAATATATATTAATAATAAAAAGCGAAAATTTCATCTGTTATTTAAAAATATACATAATTGTACATTGTGAAAAAAAAAGATAATCCATATACAAAAATATTGATTAGAAATAAACAACATGTACATTTATCTGCTATATAGCATGTGTATATATTATTCGTATATAGCAAATTAAGAGCATGGAGAGAATATTATATTTCAGTTGAAATTAGAATGTGTATATAAAAAGAAATAAATATATGAATAAACATAAAAATTAAGCAATCCTTGTAATATAAATGACAAAAACAAACAGTAAAACTATGTGAAAAATGAAACGAAATATTTGTTCTTATTCATAGGTAAAACGTGAACAATAAAAACAAATCCTTTTTGAATATTGATTACAAAATAATGGTTAGTCAATGCCTGACTGTTTTGTAAAGAGGAATTTGAATAGAAGGGTTTTAAATGTAGATAAATCCAACTCATTGTAAAGAGGCCCATACACTTTTATATGGGTCAAAATATCAGTATGCTCTGTTTATCTGTTATTTGCAGGTAAAAGGGTAGAATAAAATCGTTCTGTTGTTCCACCCATATGAAAACATATGTACACTATCACACATCATATAAGAAGAGCTAACTTTGTACTCATGATGAGCGAAATTAATTCTCACAGATTGGTCATTTAGCATTTATAAAAGTTTATGGGCCCTTTTTTGAGTTACGATTTTTTTTAAATTACTGATAAATTTAACATATAGTGATTTATACACAAAATATCAGTATCAAACATAGAAACTGGAAGATGGAGAGGGCAAAGCACTTTATACTCCCTCCTTCCTTAATATTTAATGAAGGAGACCAGAGTTTTACTGGATTTAAAATATTTCATAGCAATTTATTTAAAAAATAACTCACAAATGAGTTAAATAAATCATACAAGTAATAATTATATTATATTATAGGTGACAAGCTTTATATTATAGGTATTAAAACTAAATATCAAATGTTAAAATTTTTATGTTAAAGTAGATTGATTATTCATCCCACTGTGCAGCGTTCTAAAAAAAGTGCTTTTAATGTGGCACTTTGTAGTTTGTTGATTTTTCATCTTGCTTCATCTTGATGAAGTCCATTTGAATGCTTGTTTTAATTGCTTTGATTGAATTGGTGAACACCGTTGAAAGTTAGAAGATTACGGCTCATGTTGCTTCTTTAGTAATGGGCAGATGTATGGTAACAATGTATACGATTAGTATCCTCTATACTTTGATGAAGTGGGTCTATCCAACAGTATGTCCAGGGGCACGATGTGGATGAGTATACTTTACCCAATTTTATTTTATAATTTTATGAAATTATAATAATCGTCAAAAAGGAAAATTACATCTGCTATTTTAAAATATTCCTATAAATATAAATAATCAATCATTGAAAAAAGAAGGAAACAAATAAAACAAAAATATGGTGATCTATATACATAAATATTTGAAATGAAATGAAAAAATAATTTTATTCTGGGACTACTGTCCCCTAAGAATAATAGCAGAGTTACAAATTTATGTATCTTAGTCTGGCATAATAAAAATACCAACTAATTTACTGTTAATTGTTATTTCAATTGTGCAATGGATTGAAATTAAACATTGTATAGATGCAAGTAATTTTACATGTTAGAGGAAGTTTGAATGTGGAGTAGGTGTTGGAACAGGAGTTGCTTGAAGGAATTTGTGGACGAGGATTGATGCATGGAGGTAGGAAGTGAGTTCCATAAGGAAGCAGCACGAATGACGAAGGATTTGCTGAAGGAGGAAGTTTTATGGGAGGGAATATATAAGTCTATAGGTTGAGACCTAGTATTGAGAGAGTGGATAGAGGAGTTCCAGGATGTAGGGTGGGTTTTTGGTTCTGAAGACTTGGAAAAGGAAAACACCAAGGAGGAATTTTCATCGGGAAGTAGGATAAAGCTACTTCAACTCGGTGTACCAGAGTGAAACATGTGAACGCCTGGGAACCCCGAAAATGTATCTTATGAAACAATTCATGAGTCTCTTTAGTCTCATTTCCAGCCTAGCAGATAGCCCTCCATACACCAAACAACCGTAGTCGAATTGGGTGAATATAAGGAGGTTACAAGGGAATAAGGGAGGTTACAAGGAGCTGTCTGGTTTTTAGAGGAATACAATCACGGAATCTTAGGAGTTGTTTAAGGGCAGTTATGGATTTTCGGGTAATCTGGGAGATATGGTTATTCTAGGAGAGGTTCTGGTCAAAGGTTACTCCTTGGTTTTTGGCTGTAGGGAAAAAAATGGATGGGATGGTTATTGAGGTTAAGTAGAGGAAAGTAAGGAAGGGAGCTGATGAGATGTCTGGACCCGATGATAATAGCCTTGATTTTATCTGCATTCAGCTTTAATTTTTTCCTAATATTTTCATATTATATTGTATTTTTCTCAATTATTTGGCTTATCAAATAGCATCCATTCTTTCATAATATATTTTATTATTTATAATTGGTGGATGACATTTTGAGGCAATGATCTCCATCTTCAGAAAATTCTTTATTAAAATTCATTCTTTATTAAAATTAAGATTATAAAATATTTGGATATGAACATCAGTTTCGACTATTTTAATTTTAAATACCTAAAATATTAAATAATAAATATATTTGGTCTCTTGATTAGTAATGGTTTTGAAGAATTAACCGATAAATTGCATATATTAAAATTAAATTGAACATAAAATAATAAATCAAAATATTATATTATTAATTTTGAATTAATATCATCTTTTGTTTGTTAAAATAATATATTACAATACATTCCTAAAACAACAAACAAAATAAAATAAAAAAATTAATGTTGACCATACCGTTTTCACCACATATATTTTTTAATTTCCCATTTGGTCAGTCAGATTCTCCTCTTTTCTCCCTCAAAATGAAAAATTAAAAATCACTTCCCCACAAATATACACAAAATAATACGTAATATATGTAACAACTCGTTTTATGTCAGTTTTACTTAGGTTATTTTTTTAAAAACATCTTATTGAGAAATATTAAAATCTGTCTCAGCTAAGGACACTTATAATAGAGTTCAGAGAGTTCATCCGTACCGTATATACAGAAACATAAATAAATAAAGTAATAACGAAGGAATAAGAAAAAATTAACAAAAAAACAAATCAAAAAATATATACACACACACACACACACACACACACACACACACACATATATATATATATATATATATATATATATATATAAATAGAAAATAAACTTTATTCTGGGAAGATGTTCCCTTAGAATAACAATAATGAACAGTTACAAAAGAAAAGATACACATCTGGCAAAAAACTAACTTAATGAAAATTCAAACAATATATACAACAACTTAAATAATAGCATGTAAATTACTAAAAAATAAAATAAAATCTTCTCAACTATACTTATAATTTCACTGGAAAATATAACAAAAAGAAAAAAAAAAGAATTACATGTATAGAAAGAAAAAGCAAAACCTCCAGAAAAGAAAAAATATCAAAAGTATGTAAATAAAAAAAATTGACTTATGTTAAAACCCAAACAGCTAAAGCATACAAAATATATACATATATTAATGACAGAAGATGAGCAGTGGATCATAATATTGCATTATCTCAGCATAAGAGATATAAAATAAGAATAAATAGATAAATACAATTAGGAAGGGACATTAAATTAATTTTATGAGAAAACAATTGCAACCAGAAAAAAAAACTGATTTAAAGAAAATAAATTATTTATATATGTTATTCAATACACAATGGTATTGCAAACTATAAAAAAACACGGATATTAACATAGGAAAAGATATATATGTATAAAAATTGAGAAATGTAAGAATGTAAATACGTCTAAAATATACACAATCTTGTAGATGGAAAAAAAGAAAAATGGATAAAAACAATTTACAATCTCTCATTTTTTATGCATCACCTCACAGTACTATGCCAAAAGTGATACTGAATCTTTCCAATTCACAAATAGTAAAATCAAAAAAAAAAATATCCTTGTTACATGATATGTAATTAACCAGCGTGTGATTGGATTGTGAAGAGGAACATTGGAATGAAAGGGTTTTGAATGTATATATATATATATATATATATATATATATATATATATATACATATACACATATACACACATAAGTAAGTAAAAATAGAAATAAACATCTTAGATACAAGCATACCTATATACACTATTTACAATCAACCAGAGAAACTCCAAAGGAATCTTGTTCCCCCACATGTGGAGGGAAAAGGGAGGCTTAGGAGATACCTGCTCTTCCAAGTCAGCCATTATTTAAAACACAGTGGAGGATGAGTAAGAGCGCTACAGCCACAGACACTCATGACTTGAGTGAAGAATCTGGCCATTGCTGGAACTCCAAAACTTATGTTATTAAAAAATAGATTAAACTGTGCTTATAAGTGGGTTTGATTGTTAAAATTGTATCCCTTTCGTTTCCTCCTAACATAGGAATTTTCCTAAACAGGAAACTTTTTCACCAAAGCGGAAACCCTGCTGATATTATAAAATTGTTAAAGTGTAATAATTATTAATTAAATATTAAAATATAGATATATTACAATTATTAAGGATTTAAAAGAAATTATTAATAAAAAAGTGTTATAAAATTTACTATTGCATAATACATGCATTTCACATAAGGGAAACATCACTTAACAAAAAAAAAAAAAAAAAATAGTAATAATAATTAGCAGGTTTTGAAATCGATTATTGAGAAAAAAAAAAAAATCAAATCTAAAATTATTAAAAATCATTTGATGATTTTTATTAATCGCGATTTTTATTTTTGATCTTGGGTGATAAAAATCATATCCTGATCATTATTTTTCAACAAATTTTTTCTATTAGCAACAGACCATCTTTATTTCCGAAATTCATTAGAAATTTAGGATTAGGAAAACAAAATATTGTAACATAAGTAACAATATTTGTTTCAATGATTTATTCTCCCAAATTCATTCCACTCTATGGGCTAAAAAAAACTATAACAAGTAATAGACTATTAGATTTCCATTTTTAAGGTTTATATAATCAAAACAAGATAAATAACTACCTAAGTCAGATGAAGGATATAATAAATAAATTGAAACAAAAAGATGTAGTATACAAGGTGGATTGTAATAATTGTGAAGCGACATACATTGGCGAAACAAGACAAAACATGGAAAAAAGGATGAATCAGCATCTTAATGATACAAAAAATAGTAAAACTGACAACAAAACAGCCCTAGCCCATCATAGTATTACTAACAGACATAATTTCAACTTAGCACAACCACAAATATTATATAAGGAAACACACAGTATACATAGAAAAATAATAGAGTCAATATTCATTATTAAACATAATAAAACAGCTATTAATTTTAAAACTGGTGCGGCTAAAATAGGGAGTCATTATGCTATCTAATAAACAAATTAGATATATAAAAATAAATAAAAGAATTGGAGTTTGACCCCTTGCTCAAAGTTTCATTTCAGTATTAAACTAGACTAGGCTCTCCCTAGAGGAGACTAAAATATGATTTCAAAGTAATATATTCAACATTTAAAATAGTTAAATACATATAATAATAGTAATAATTAAATAAATAATAAATTTGAAATTACTTCATTTTAGGAATAGGACAATATAAAAAAATAATATAATATGACAAATCTTACGGTGAATAAGATGGTGTTAGTGCACTGGTAAGTTTGGCAAAAAAAAATTAAATTATTATTTGTTTAAAGTTATATTAATAAATGCTGTATTGTTTGTATATAATTATTGATAGCGATAATGTTGTAATTTCTAGTCTGAAGATGGGATATAAAAGTGGACCCCGAAACGTTATAAATGTAGTTGAGTGGAATGAATTTGGGAGAATAAATCACTGAAAAAAATATTCTAACTTATATATCTCCAAAATAAGTATCTTCCTTAGGATTAATGAAGAAGATATTGTAGCATGTCTTATATTTTATAAATAATAATAATACCTGGTGGAAGCTCACTTAATACAGTTGGGATACTTCCAAAATAAATAAGAGGTTATTGAATAATAACCCCTTAAAATAGTTCCCTGAACTTGTAGAACTAGATTAGCTAGTTTTTTAACTGTTACATTAATTTATTAAACCATTTTTAACAACTTTTAATTCAGATGTATATTACATTTCTCCCCAATTCCGGGTAAAAAAAATTTTTTTTTAAGTAAAATCATTTTTTCTTTCTTTTTAAAATAAATTTAGGTGAATACTGAAACATCTGCACATTGTGCATTCAATACAAACAAACAAAAATTTAAAGATCGCATCTGAGTTACATCTTAATTTTATTTTTTATTTATTTATTTTTTTACACAAACCAATAATTAAAGTAACATGTAAATACTAAAATTAAATTGATGACCTTACCTTAATTTTAAACTAATTTACACAATATATAAACTATATACAATAATTACCTAATTTGTTCATATAATTATGTACTGTATTAATTTATGTACAGGAAAAATAAGTTAAGTATATTGATATATAAGTAATAAAATAATCTATATACGTTATTTACAAAAAAAATATAGTATAATTTCCATATATTATATACAATTAACTTACAAAATAACTGCTTAAATTATTGATGTAACATTTTAAAATATTTACAACTTTTATTATAGGAATAAACAGACAGAATGCACTAATTAATTAAAGCAATTTCTAAAATATGGATTATACCAAGCAATATCGGGCCAAAACAAATTACAACTTATTCAACTTTTAAATATCAGAAATTATATTTATATTTTAGTTATTTAATCTACTCCTACCTTCTGTCTATAAAATAAAAATTCTTATCCTATCTTTACTTACAACCTAATTACACTATTTAAAAAGTATATATTCACAATATATTTACAAGTTAACCAGATAGGGTAACCTAATGGTAGTTTCGCCAGGACCCTCTAGCTCGTCAACAGAAGGGGTGCTAAGTTAAAAACCCATTTTTTACCCTCTGGAATAGGATAAAGACTAACGTAAATTAACATAATATATTAAGCGGCCTATCCTAACATGGTCGAGGACCATGTGTAACCCCTATAGCACTCATATTCTAAAATACGAAGGGTAATTTGGTCAATGGGCCAATTCTATAAAAGTGAATTTCACTTATTCTATATGAGGGACTCTTAGACTTTATTGGTAAGTTTTTTCTTCTGTCCATTTGTTTTAGTAGATTTTATCTTTGCAGTTTTTTGTGTAGTTTCAAGCTTGAGACGACTTGGAAAGCTTGGACCCTTCTTTGCTTTGACTGGGACCCTATGGACCTTATTTCCAATTACTTTAACTTCATCTTTGTTCTTAATATTTTTAATTGTGAGAGGTTCTACCTGGGCATCTGGGCAATCAGTGAATCTTCTTGAAAGGTTTCTTTCCCTGTTTCTAAGAGATTACCTACTTCAGTATTAATTGTAGAATTAGCTTATTTTAACCCTCCCATAGTAGGTTTTCTTTTTCACTTTCTATATTATTCTCAAAAGAAGTTTCAGATTCCTTAATTTCTTTAACCTTAGATTTCATATCGGTTATTAGGTCTTCAATATCTTTGTCTTCAAGCTTTTCAGTAACAGTTTGCTTCTCATCACTTTCTGAGTGACCAAGGGAATTTTTCTCAGCCAGTTTAGTTTTTTGAACTTCGGTTATCTTTGAAATAATTTGGGTGTCTACGTTATCACAATCTTGTTTCAAAGTGTCCTGTTTATTATTAGATTCTAATATTTTGTTTAAATTATCAAATTTTTTATTTAAATTATGAAGCATAGCCACTGCTTGTCGAAACATATTATTAGTATCAGTACAATTCTAATTTTTGCTACTGCTTATATCTATTTTTTCACCCTCCTCATTATTTTCACTGAACTTATGAGCTACATTTAATCCCGACATACTTTCACTTCCCATGCAACTACCGTTAGAGTTTTTGGATTGATTCTTTTCATCAAGCAGGCTTTGTACAAGTGACTCTTCCTCATTTTCTACAATAAGAACATCCCCATTAGGTTTCCCAAGGATAATATTATTAAGGTATCTACCTTCCATCATCTCTCTCCGGTTATTCTCCATCTTATTAAAAACTTATTAATAAAAACTAATTGTTTCTGTGAGTTGTGATCTGATTGTCGTATCCTAATTTTTAAAAAGAATAAGGCCACGCATAGTTGAATAGCCAAAATGTAATACCTCTTTCATATTTTAACTAGTAATAATATAACCTCGGACGATCACTTTATACTGTTGGGATACTTCCTAAATAAATAAGAGGTTATTAAATAATAAACAAAATTATAAGAGTATAAATATATTAAATTAAAATTTATAATTATTTTATCTCAGGTATGGATTACTGACAATCAGATCTAAACACTCAGACAAACTATTATTATTTACACTATTGATACTAAAATTAAACACTGATTTTAAAATAAAGTCAAGTATGGATTGGCAAGCTAACCTTTTTTCTATATGCACTGTTTCTTCCTCCGTGTAACTGAATCCATTTGTCTTTTAACATTTTCCTTTTTTCTGCTGAACACATCATCCAAAATGGTAACACTTTCATCTACTCATTTCAAGCTCCCTCGGAGATCCTCTCTCTTGTATTTCCAAACAACTAGTGCCCCTGCCAAATAACAACTTCCAAGATGGTAATACTATTACTGGGTTTTACCCACTGGAGTCAGGTTCCCTTCTCCCATCCTCTCTTCACTCCAGCCAAACACTAACTACTTGCCAAAACAACATCCTTTGTCGCATCCCCTCTTTGGGATTTTCCTTTTTGGGAAAACTACAAAGCAGCTATTTTATTTTCCCTGAACTAGTAGAACTAGATTAGTTTGCTTTTTAACTGTTACATTAATTTAATAATTTTTTTAATTTTTTAACAACTTTCAATTAAGGTGTATATTACAATATATATATATATATATATATATATATATATATATATATATATATATATATATATATATATATGTTACTGTTTGCACAATTAAAAATATTACAGAAATGTAATAATAAAAAATGTGTAGATTAATAACGAATAACAATATTTTAATTTGTGTGTACCCATATCCATTCTCCTTTGGAATGCGAATGGCGTTAGAAATCATACAGACGACATATCTACTTTACTACTTGACAAGAACATTGATGTGGCACTAATTACTGAAACTCCACTAACCACTCAACAGCACTTCAATATACCACAATACCTGACATATCGTACTGACCACCCTGACGGAAAAGCACATGCCGGTACTGCTGTAATTGTACACCAATCCCTCCCCCATCACGTTCTCCCATTACCTATACATGATTTCCTACAGTCCACCGCTATCGTGATAAAAACCTTCTCCTTTCCGGTTACTCTTGCATCAGCGTATTGCCCTCCTAATCGATCCATATCCAATGCCCAATTCAGTTCTCTCCTCCACTCCTTAGGACATCACTTCATCTTGGGTGCAGACCTAAATGCCAAGCACCAACAATGGGGTTCCAGAACCACGAATTCTCGTGGCCGAACCCTGCTGTCCGCACTCAATTCCCAACGTTTTCACCTCCTTTCCCCCAACTCTCCTACCTACTGGCCTACAGATCCCAACAGTAATCCTGATCTTCTTGATTTCTTTATCCACAGCGTCTTAAGTCCCCTCAATTGTTCCATTACACGTCTAAATGAACTTTCCTCTGACCATAGTCCTCTAATCCTTAATGTTTCACTTGAACCGTTCCCAAACCTTCTCCACCGTCATTCATTAGGGGCCCAGTAAACTGGGACCTTTTCCCCCAAATAATCTCCGATAATATTGATCTCAACATATCCCTCAAAACTCCCGATGACCTTGATAGTGCCGTAAATTCCTTTACTACCACAATCCAACAAGCCGCCTGGACTGCCTCCTTCCCAAAAGACTCCTCCAGAATTCCTATAAAGACCATTCTACCCCAACACCTCCTTAACCTAATCCGCACCAAACGCCGTGCCAGATTATTATGGCAACGTACCCGACATCCTACCGACCACTGCTCCTATAATTACTACTGCAAACAATTAAAACTGTAATTAGCCACCTTCAGATCACAATCCTTCAACTCCTACCTATCCTTCCTTTCTTCTCGCGACAATTCCCTTTGGAAAACCACAACAAAAATCATACATCCTCACCGCATTTCCCATCCCCTCCGACGAGATGATGGCTCCTGGGCAGCATCTAACAAAGATAAAGCTGAGGAGTTCGCCATTCACCTATCCAATACATTTATTTCACATCCGGAATCCCATCCTGCCCACACCGTAACAGTAGAAGAACTCCTTACATCACCAATCCCCCTTTTCCTTGCCCCCAAAAGCTATTCTTCCTTCCGAAGTGAAATTTCAATTAAAAATACTAATCCCCCTTAAAGTTCCTGGACATGATCTCCTTACACCTCAAATCCTTCGACAACTTCCACCCAAAGCATTCACATTCCTTACATATATCTACAATTGTATCTTACGCACCACCCACTTCCCTCTGTTATGGAAACACTCCACTATTATCCTTTTCTCAAAACCAGGCAAACCTCCCAATAGCTCAACATCCTATAGACCAATCAGCCTACTCCCAATCCTTTCAAAAATTTTTGAAAAGATCCTTTTGAAACGAATCCTACCCATTATAGAATCCCAAAATATCCCTTCCCATCAGTTTGGTTCTCGCTCTCAACATTCTACTGTTCAACAAGGACTCCGAGTTGTTGATCATATTTCCTCAGCCCTAGAAAACAAGGAATACTGTTCGGCTGCATTTCTGGACATTGCACAGGCATTTGACCGGGTATGGCACTCCGGACTGCTCTCCAAGCTTAAAATCCATTTACCTCAGTCCTTGTACCTAGTCCTCCGATCCTACCTCTCTGACCGCTCCTTTCGAGTTCGCTGTGGAACAGAATTTTCCAATATCTACTCCGTTAAAGCCGGTGTTCCCCAAGGCAGCGTCTTGGGTCCCGTGCTTTACATCCTCTTTACTGCTGACATCCCTGTTCATCCCGATACTTTCCTTGCAACATTCGCTGACGACACCACAATCTTATCATCCAACTCTGATCCCGAAATAGCATCCTTAAATCTCCAAAGCCACCTCACCTTGATTATCACTGGTGTAATAACTGGCGCATTAAAGTTAATGAATCTAAATGCCAACATATTACCTTTACGCTCCGACGCAATTCCTGTCCACCAGTGCTCTTTAATTCCATCCAGCTTCCTTACTCAGACACAGTCCGGTATCTTGGCTTTCATTTAGACCGAAGACTGACGTGGAACCCACATACCAGACTCAAAAGACAAGAACTCAACCGATGATACGGCCAACTATACCGACTACTATACAGAAAATCTAAACTTTCCATTGAAAACAAGCTACTGATCTACAAGACAATACTGAAACCTATTTGGACTTACGGACTAGAACTGTGGGGACCAGCAAAATTTTCTAACATCGAGCGCATCCAATCCTTTCAGTCAAAATTCCTTCGAACAATAGTCGATGCTCCTTTCTATGTAACCAACAAAACCCTACATCATGACCTCAACATCGCATTTGTCCTAGACCTTATCCCGGAAAAATTCTCCAAATTTCACCAGAATCTTACGTACCAATCAATTCCTCTTGCACAATCCCTATCAAGCACCTCCCATCCGTATAATCCTCCAAGAAGGTTGAAACGGCAGTGGCCTCGCGACCTTTTATAGATTGTATAAATTAGAGTTCTGGCAATGGCCAGATTCTTCACTCAAGACATGAGTGTATGTGGCTAAAGTGCTCTCGACCAATCTCTGCTGGCTTTAGTACCAGTGACGCGGTTGGGAGAGTAGCGCAGGGTTTCCCTGGAGTTCCCTCGCCTGATTGTATATAGGTATGCATGTGTTTTTTTTTCTTAGTTTTAATTTTCTTATTTTTTAGGTTGTTTTATTTTAAAGGAAGGAGATGGTCCGGGGTTGCGGTCATAAAAAGGCTAAATAGTGGTAAAACTATTTTATTGAAAGCCAACGTTTCGACCCGACTTTGGAGGTCTTCATCAGGGCTAGAACGGACAAGGTACAAAAAGATAGAGAATTGTGGCAATTACATAATATTTAGACATAATTTATAAACAATATGAATAAGCTTATTAGAATTATTAACAGTAAGTACAATAAAATATGGACTAAGTAAGCTGAATAACAAGATCCTAAAATAAAGTAAATAGATGCTAACAATTGTTGTAGTGTAATATATAACAAATGAAAATGTGAGTATAATTCTACAAAATCTACAGGAGAAAAAAAAAAATAAGATTAGAGACTTACAGGTGTGTTCCTCTAGGAGTTTCACTTAGAACTGGAAAGGCAGCGGTAAGGATTGCAGGTATGGGGGGAGTTAACATGTGTTAACTAAGTAAAGATCTTCACGAATCTTTTATTCACGAAGAACTGTTTGTATAAAATAAATATATTTGTTTGCACAAAATAATAAGGTATTCTAGGTTACTTTTCCTTGGTCAATTTGATCGTTACTGGTGGTAATTTATCCTTATTTGAACAATAAGTCACTCTCGATAGTTAAATTATTTACAGTCTTGAAAAACATATAGGGAAACCTTAGGAAGAAATTAATAAACTCATTAAACAATGTCAGGAAAGTTTGAGGCTGGAAGCCATAACATGAGGATGTAAAACCTAAATCGTTCATAGGCCTATACTTCATTTATATAACTAAGGGACATTTTACATTTTATGAAGAAGAAGGTAAACAGTTACGTCTGGTGTAATACACATGATGAAGATAACTTACACTTTCTTGCCTAATATCTCATTCTGACAGGATTCAGAAAAATTAATGAGACAATACAATATAAAAGTAGATACAGATAATATAAGTAGACAGCAATGGAAATGGCTAGGGATAACTGGTCAGATAATTTAAATTGGTTTGGAGATTAAGAAAATAGAAATTATAATAACCAAATGTGAATAATTGAGATGCATAGGTAAAAATATATTTAAAGCATCTATTATAAATCTTACAGGCTCAAGTTGACATAATTTAGTTATTGCTTGAAAAAGATTACTCCTTAACTAAATACCTCTTGGAGCATTGCGTTTTGTATATACCTACAGGTTGCTAAGATACTTGTCTATCATACAGCTACGATGATTGGCATAGTTAATTATGTAGAAAATGTGCGGTTCCAAGGGGAATGTACAAGGGACCAATCGCTAAGAACTCGTAATGTTGCTGACAAGTTCAGATTTACAGGAATGTCAGAAGTATTTTGTTCTTTGGTTATTTTAAATTAAATTAATCGCTAGAGCTCTCCTACATGATCCTAAAAATTTCTCTTAGAATCTGGTAATGCCAGTATGTACCTCAGTAGACTGAAAATGTGTTTTCTTGCTAGAAGATTTAAGTAACATATAATTGAAAAACAACCCTTATCCAGCATCAAAACCCTTATAGGAAATTGTTTTAATTCTTCCTGAATTGTATTAATATTGAGCATATGTAATGTACAATTACAGATAAAGTGTCACAATTAAAACAAAACTTAAGTTAATAAACTTCTTTAATTTATGATAAGGAAAGCGAAAAGAATTAATGATGAATCTCGAAGTTAAAAAAACAAAAACGGGCAATATTTAAACACTATAATCATAAATAACATTATAATTTATTTTTGCCTTCTTTTTTGACTGACCACCCCAACTATTCTTCTCTTCATTATCCACGACAGTCAACCTTTTTTTTTTTTTTTTTTTTTTTTTCTTACCCTCTCCAAGAAATATGTTACAATTACTACAGTCAATGTATGTATGTTATGTATATATATATGTATGTATGTTATGTATATATATATATATATATATATATATATATATATATATATATATACGACAGTCAACCATTTACCAATTATAAATAATATTAGTAATACATAATGGGAAAATAAATTGATGTAGGTAATATGTGTCTACAATAGCATCTAAAATATAAAGTTTGGTTAATCGATATATTGAAGATACAAAGAAATCGACAAGTTAAAAAAAAATGGTGGGTACTATACATTGTAAAGGTTATTACATTTGGTAATTATTTGTAATGAACGTAAGGTGGAGGGGATAAGACAATCCCTCCGCAATAGTGGCGCTTCCTGGTGGTGTGTTTTGTAAACGTTATCAGAACACAACCCATAACATCACTTCAGCCAAGATGGCCGGTGGAGCACCGTTTGTAAATAATTACCGTATTCCTTTATAAACTTCAACTTATTTAATATGGATTTAAAGCTCATTAATCGAGGTAGTTTTTCTAAAAGTGGAGTAAATGTAGTATAGCTGAAGAGTGATAAAAATAAATCACCATTAATTTATGACATTTTTTAAGCGGAACTTATCTGTGTTTTTCCTCTCAATAATCCTCTTGAATTAGTTTTAGCTATGACAAACTCTACTTCCGTTCACGGGCGGATCTAAGGGGGGGGGGAGGCTTTCGGGCTGAAGCCCCGCCAAAATGGAAAAATATAACCATGTTTTATGGAAAAAGAAAATTAAAAAATACCTCTGAAAGTATTATTGTTCGTGTAATTACATTTAAAAGTACTTAAGGAATAACTTAAACACCATTTCATATAGGTAGTTAGTTTCTTTCTGTTTTTCTAAAGTAATTATCGTTATTTTTATGAAAAAAAAAAAAGGTTTTGGGCTGAAGCCCCCCAAAATTAAATCCTGGATCCGCTAGTGCTTCAGTTAAAATTAATAGCCCGTGGTACCGACCACTTTTTATCAAATTATTAACATCCCGCTGAAACTTCGTAAATAACTTCATCTCATCGTAACCTACTAATATTTTATTTGATTTCCAAATGGATATTAAGATAATTTGATAAAAAAATCGGGAAAAAAGTTGTCCTATAAAAATATTGGGCCGTTTGGCCTATATAAGGTGTAGGTACAAATGGGTGTACACTACAAACGGCTCAATATTTTTGAATGCCACCTTTTTTCCCGACTTTGTCTTTATCCTACGATTCAAGTAAAAAGCAAATGGGTATTTACGAGTTTTAGTACCTAATTAAATAAACAAAGTTTGAAGACTTCCAGATTGAAAACGACTCAATCCCGAGAATTTTCATAAATAAAATATTTGCAGGTTACGATGAGATGAAGCTATTTACGAAGTTTCAGCCGGATGTCAATAATTTGATAAAAAATGGTCTGTACCACGGACTATAAATTGCCTCTAGTTTACTATGGATCTATGATTAATTAGTCGAATCAAATATTTCAATATTCTTATTTAACAAAAAATGCGACTCGCTTAAAAAACACAAATCTTAAATTTCAAGCTTTTCTACTGGAATTGGACAATTGTTTGTATGATTTATTTTTTTAGATATTGAAGTCTACTTTCAACCTCTTAAAATTTTTCCTCCACTTACGGGACAGCCTGCATATTTACAGGCAATGTGATTGGAGCGACCTCGTTGCTACAGGGAAACCCTGTTGCCTCTAGTATAAAACTAAAAGAAATATAAAATCTGTTCTTGTGGTTCCCTTTTCTAAGGGCAAGCACCTCTGTAAGAGCCTAAGACCATGTCGTGTTAAGTTCTAATCTTGGATCCAGGCGCACGCCAACTTGTTTATTTGCTGTTCTCTTGATTTCTCAGTATCAATGTTTATTTATTATTATCAAGTTTAATCACAAAAATTAAAAAAGAAAACAAAAAAGAACAAACAATAAAATAGACGTTCACATAGAATCCGATATAGTTTTATTTTCTTGTGGTTACGTCTTCTCCTTGTTTTCTACCATAACATTCATCCTGACTTGATGTTTTGGAATGCAGATGTAAAATTAGCTTGTAATAATTAGTTTGGAATGTTTCGATTACATCTCTATATCTTTAATTAATATCCATATACTAAGCTCAAATTCAATATGAGAGAGAGACACTATGGGTCTCATTTTAAAATTTTAACGCTTGCCTATCAAGTCTTAAATTTTTGAAATATTTGTTATTGTAAAATATTTTTTTACTACGTGCCATCCTTTTTCTTCTCTTCTTCCTCTAATTCCTGTGTGCCGTCAAGGGTTTAGTTGCAGACTAAGTCCATCTAGGCCACTGGTCTCTCTCCCTTGCT
Source organism: Nezara viridula (assembly GCA_928085145.1). Taxonomy (NCBI): domain Eukaryota; kingdom Metazoa; phylum Arthropoda; class Insecta; order Hemiptera; family Pentatomidae; genus Nezara; species Nezara viridula. Next base: position 13,258,308 of record OV725078.1, on the reverse strand, counting down.
AGTCTTCTCATCTCCTGAGGCACTGAATTCTCCAATTATTATCCAGTTGAGACTGGTGTTCCACAAGGCAGTGTCTTGGGCCCAGTTCTCTATATCCTTTTCACAGCTGACATCCCAACCCATCCTAATACCCTTCTAGCAACATTTGCTGACGATACCGCCATCCTATCCTCCCACTCAGATCCTCTAATAGCATCCCGAAACCTGCAAAGACATCTCTGCTTGATTCAGCAGTGGTGCAACAACTGGCGCATCAAAATTAATAAATCAAAATGCGAACATGTCACTTTCACTCTTCGACGCAGATCCTGTCCGTCAATCCTTTTTAATTCAATTCCTCTTCCCTACTCAGAAACAGTCCGATACCTTGGCTTCCTTCTAGACAAAAGACTAACTTGGAACCCACATACGAGACCTAAAAGACAAGAGCGTAACCGACGATTTGGTCAGCTATATAGACAACTAAACAGAACATCTCATCTCTCAACAGAAAACAAACTATTAATCTACAATACCATACTGAAACCTATCTGGACCTACGGACTTGAACTGGGGAGGGGGCAACTAAATCGTCGAATATCAAACGTATCCAATCCTTCCAGTCTAAAGTCCTTAGAACAATTGTCAATGCTCCATATTATGTCACGAACAAGACCTTACACCATGACCTTAACATCCCATATGTCCTTGACATCATCCCATACAGATTCTCAAACTTTCACCAGAACCTTATTCATCATCCCAATCCTCTAGCGCAAACCCTATCCAGCTCCGAGCATCCATACCATCCCCCTCCAAGGTTGAAATGGAAGTGGCCTCGAAATCTTTTGTGAATATGCTTTTGGAGTCCTGGCAACGGCCAGCTTCTCCACTCATGTCCTGAGCGTTTGTGGCTCTAGTGCCCTCTTTCAGTCTCTACTGGCTTCTAATACTAGTGATGCGGCTGGAAAAGTGGCACTGGGATCTCCTGGAGTCTTGCTTTGGCTTCCACATGTGGGGGCAAAAGCCTCGCTCGGAGATTCCTGGGCGAATGTATATATTGTAAATAGATATGAATGTGTTCAGAAGTATTTATTTTATTTTATTGTTTATTTTTTCTTTACTTTTTTATCAGTATTATTTATTTACTTATATTAATAGTTATTTCTCTATTGTTTGTTTATATTTTATGAATGAGAACTTTTAGTCTTAATATTTATAGCCCTCCAACAGTGGCTGATTGTATTATAATTCAATGAATAAGGTTAAAAAAGAACTTCAGCTCTGGGACATCTTCTTTTACATGTTCTCCATATTTCATACATTAGAAGGATGAATAGCAAAGGGCTAAGGCTGTATTCCTGCTTTACTCTCTTATAAAAGTGGAAAGACTGCGATGTCTGACCGTTAAGTCTTATAATGAATGCCTTTGGGATCTTGGTACACTGTTTTAATGGGAGTCACTAGGTTTGCAAGCACTCTTCTTGTCATTAGCGTGTACCGTATCTCCGGCTTCTGCAGACTCAAAAGTTCCCCTCAGATCACGAAATGCCAAGTAGATCGCCTTTCCACGGTCCCACGCTTTCTCTACTATAATTTTTAAGAAAAAAATTTGGTTCTGGGTCTGTCAATATGGGTTTGACAATATGCCACAGTCGCTGTTCTAAAATCCTAGTGTATATTTTGTACTAATGAGGATAGGTATATTGGTCTATAGTTACCAAATTCGCTTAGGATGCCTTTCTTGTGAATTAGGATTATGCTGTTATATTTCCATTCTTGTGGCAGCAACTTAAAGGCTCAAATCTCATGGAATAGCATTTGGGAACATTTAATCGTTTCATTGCCTCCGTATTTAAGAGGTTCCGGAGCTATACCATCTGGTCCTGGATTTTTTCTTAGCTGGACTTTGTCGACTGCTAACTCCTATCTGTATGTATGAGAAATCCGAACATTTGAAATAAAAAGTAAAACAAAGAAAGACCTTTATTGCTTTGCTGCATTTGCAAATTGCAAATTTTCTGCATAGCAAATTTTGGTGTGGAGGGTTTCTCTATGTGCATCATGTATTTTACATAAAGGTAGAGAGAATGAAGCATACGGTAAATATGATTTATCGTGGGATTGTAAACCCGATCTTTATGTGGGAGAGTGTAGAAAGCACATTCATCAAAAGTAATTTGATGCCACGGTTAATTTCGAAGAATTCAAATATTTGTGACAAAGTTTCCTCCTCTCTAGACTTAAGGAAATCGCCATTGTTTGACATCAAATAGCTGGGCTTTGAAGAGTGCCATTAATAAATGTTTCCTAACGAGCTTATGAGGCATTTGTCGCTTTTGGTTTTATGTAAATTGTGGCCCGCCTCAAAATGGATAATTTCTACCAACTCGTCAAAGGGCCTCTTCATTTCCTCCATCTGGAATACAATGTCATTAAGCCGGCGCTTGACTTACCTAATCTATAAAATAACGACAGCACTAAAGCAAGAATTTCTTTTTGAGACCTAAAATCTGCGCAAACCGAACCAAAATCTAAATAACTCAATGGACAAAGAAAAAATAAATATTATTTCTTCATTTACCTATTTATTTTAAGGTACTATTAAGAGAAAAAAGGCATAAACGAATTTTTCGGTTGTGATTATTAAAAAAAAGCCTCTCGATGTAAAGTCTTCGTTGTCGATTTGTATACTTGTATGAAAATAAAATAATTCTCAAATAACATATCAATGCGTCTTTAAGTATCATTCAATTTTAAAATTTAAAAACCGTTAAAGTTATGTAAGTAAGATAAAAATAGTAAATTTATATTAAAATTAAAATTATAATTATAAATATTTAAAGCAATAAAAGCGAAACACAAGAATGTTAAAAAAAAAGTATATTTTTATACTAGTGAAAAATTCAATAAAAAAAAATAGCAATCAAAACTTAAAAGAGAGTTATAATGACGGCTGATTAAAAAACATTATTTCTACTTCCAAAGATAGAATGTGTATTAATTTAATAAACATTTCTTTGAACACTTAATCGTTTTTATACTTCCAGCATTTTTTTCATATTTTCGAATATGAGTTTCGAACGTGAAGTGCGTCAAATGAAGAAGGTTTTGAGAGTTTGCAAATTTTTACTGAAGGAAAACATTTTTTTTTTTATTACTCAAACTGATACGGGGAGGTGATAGAGGTGCGGTCACCGATTTCAATGAAACTCCTTTTGTGGTAGCAGCTCGAAAAATATTTGAGCCATGTCCGAGGATTCTTGCCTATGCGCCCTTGGAGAGCAGAGGGAAAAGTTTTAACATTTTTTTATGTTATTGCTTACTTTCTTTGCTCAGAACGGATTTCAAGCTTCTAATGTATCAATTGATTTGATGTTATTTTCTTTGATATAAAAAGAAAAACATATTGTGGATTGTAAGAAATGAATTAAAGTATATAATTTAGTATAAAAACCAAAAGACGCTTCCAGTAAAGCACGCTAAGTAAATTTTTGCCATGAAATAGCAGTTGCATTTTGTTAACGCCACAGCGTTAATTTATTTTATTTCCAACAATAATTTCGTTAATTGTTATTTTCATAAAATGAAACCAATTAATAATTATATGTATATATTCTTAGACCCATAGCTTATTTTGTATAGATTCAAGAGATCAATAGTTTATGCTTAAATTGGTATCGATTGTAGCCCTAGCTGTAATTTGAACCTAGCACTTGTTTACAGCCTGTAAACAAGTGCTAGGTTCAAGTCCTAAGGCGGTAGAATTGACAATAGACAGTCTGGCTGAGTACTGGCTACTTCAACACTGGCCACTGCAGTTCTACTCTGAAGAGACGTACTCTTCTCGCCGTGCTCGCCGCTGCCCATTTCCAGTTTTAATTCGAGTCATTTCCTAAGAAAAGTTTTAATTTCTAGTCAGTTCCTAAGAAAAAATATAAATAAAAAATTTGCACCCCAGAAGTATAGGATACCATGTCCAATTTTATATCAAATAATATTTTAACTAAAAACAAATTTTAATATCTCAAAGCTTTGGAAAATTGGCTCCCTGAACAAATACAAAAATTTGAAATGGTGCCCTTCACCTACCGGGTATAGAAATTTATGAATAGTTATAAATATAAAAATGGACGTACTTACTAAAAATTAAAAATTATAAAATTGATCAAAACAATGAACAATTATTCTAGAAACAATTTCAGTGGGTAAAGTAGATTTTTTTTAAATTTTATTTCTTGAACCACACCTTCAAAAAATACTGATAATCAGTGAAACTGCTGCCGGAAAGAATAATAGTAGTAGTAATAAGAATAATATTAATAAAGAATAATAGTAGCATAGATCCGCATGAGAGAGTGGATTTTCTTACCTTGATTTAATCATGGATTTTTAGGCGAGAAGATCTCTCATCCAGCTTTTTTTGAATTATTGTAAAATCTTTTAAAGTGTGTCCTTCTGTGCTTGTTAACAGCTGGCATGTTAAAGTCTTTATTTATGTAGAGTAATGTTTGTAACCATGGAGCTTTAGTTATAGTTCTCAAAGTTATGGACTAAAAACTTTTCTGTTTTCGTAAGTGGGTCGTTTTGGTTGCTCTGTATAGCTGTGAAGCGTAGGTTCAAATGAATTAAAAAAGATAGTCTGAAGTTTAATGATTTTTTTTTTATCAACATTTTATTTATTTATTTTATTTTAGTTCTTTATTTATTAGATCTTTTAGTTTATTATTTGGAAACCGTATACAAGACTGAAACGACTAGAAACCGCCCGACGTTTTCGACTTCTGCAGCACTTACAAGACAAACGCTCTAAACTTTCAATCAATTACAAACGACTCATATATATATATATATATGACAATAATAAGACCTATTTGGATTTAGGAATTGAGCTTTGGGATTCCACTAAACAATCGAATTCCTCTCTTATCCAATCCTTACAATCCAAAATCCTTCGTAAAATCCACAACGCTCCTTACTTTGTCACAAATAAATTCATCCATAAAGACCTTAATGTTCCATATGTTTCCGATTTGGCCCAATCCAGATACCTATCCTTCCATAGCACACTGCAAAGCCATCCGAATCCTCTTTCGAATTGATATATGAGCGCTCATATTGAACCTACGTTCAGTCGCTGAAGGAGGATTGGAATGCCAGCTGTTAGTCCATATCTACGACCGTCACCGGCTTACGACCACGTAAAGTTGTTCAACTTTTATTATTTTGTTTTTCGTTTAGTTTTGTATAATTCTTACTTTAGGGTTAATATATATTTGTTAATATTTCCATTATTGATTGTAATTTAGTCCATTTACATATAATTTCTGTAGTCAAATACAGAAATATTTTTTTAGATATTTCATAATTGTCTTTATTAGCATCGTATTCAGATTATCGTTATTTTCATTTTATAAGTTGTTATTTTATTTTATCTATCGATACCAGTGTAAAATTGATTTTATTTTATGAGACAAACAAAATAACAATTAACCAAAAAAGGACAAGAAAAGGAGTGCCAAGGAGTGCAGTTTTAAGTCCAATTTTGTTTAACATTATGATTAATGATATAATTGAAATACTAGAAGCTATTCCCGGAGTTCAAACACTTCTCTATGCAGACGACTTAGTTATCTGGGCTACTAGTAGCCACATGAAAGCTATTGAATGTTGCTTAAATAATGTTTTAATATCATTACATAAATGGACGGTGGACAACCAGTTTGAGATTAATACTATCAAAACTCATTATCAAATCTTTACCCTCTCGACTAAAAAACAAGAAGTAGATATTATATATAATAATGAGAAGCTGACTCAGACTGATTCCTCAACATACTTGGGTATAAAATTAGACTGCAAACTTACTTAGAAGTACCATTTAGATAAATTAATTGAGCAAGGAGAAGGCAGATTAAGCTTGCTAAAAAGACTGGCAGGAATTAAATGGGGCGCTCACGAAGAATTACTAACCCCGGCATACAGGTCATACATTAGACCAGTAATGGAATATGGTGGTGAGATATTATTGACTGCATCAGAAAACTCACTGCATGCCTTGGATGTGGTGCAAAACAAGACTTTGAGACTGATTACAGGGGCTGCGAAATCCACACCAATTGCAGCACTCCAGCTGCAAACGGGAATAGAACCTCTTCAAACAAGGAGAGAAGTAGCAGCAATCTGCCTTACAGAGAGAATGAAAAGACTAGGTTTGAAGTACTGGGCTGCTCAAGAAACATCTGTCCAGCGCCTCAAGACGCAAAAACCACTAGCCGGGGAACAAACTTTGATGGAGAAGTCAAAGCCATTTCGGCAGCATTGACTGCAATAGAAAAAGAACTCACCTATTCCCAAGTTGTGATCTTTGTCGATTCACAAGCAGCCATACTGTCGATCTGCAATGGCCTGAACCTCCTGATATCACTAGTGACAGAAATCGGATTAATGACTTAATTAAAAAAGGAATCCGAGTGGCTTTCCAATGGGTTCCAAGCCATTGCTTGCTACCAGGAAACGAAAATGCTGATGAGCTCGCACGGATCGCCTCGGAAATGCCACAAACTAACCCCCGCTGCCCTACGAATTTGTTAAAAGGATTTTAAAATCATTTTACAAGGAAGAGAATAAGAATTGGCAAAAGCGACAGGCAGCGGGGAAAAAATGGGAATGTTTAACAGAGGAGCCGATAAAACAAACCAAAAATAGGAAAGAATCGGTGGCAAACTTCCGCATGGCAACAGGGCACGATTACCTGCAAAGGCATTTACATAGGATCGGAGTGTTGGAAAGCCCTGTGTGCCCTCTTTGTCAAAAGGACGAGATATACGACCTTCACCTCTCAGTTTGCCCGCTCTGTCAGATGTCCGCAGTACTTCTGATGGGATCGGAACAAATGTAAACAAACGATTCATGGTAGAATTGTACTGGGCTACCAGAAGCCGAATGGCATAATAGCCAACGGCAGGGCGTTTAATAAAAAAAAAAAAAAAAAAATTAACCAAATTATTGTTGAAAATGAAAAATAAAACAAATTAACGCTGTGGCGTTAACATAAGGCCTACCAATTTTGACTCTGGGCAATTTACACATTTCACATCAATCGTTAGATAGCAATGGTGCTTATTTCGAAACAGGGCGAATAAGGTCTCCCCTCGCGGTCATAAGTTTCACTACTCTCTCTTCCATCACTCTTCCCCTTGGCCATTGCAATGGAGATATGTTAGATTCCCTTAACAAGACTAAGGCATTTGGTTTGATATTCTCCCGCCTATTGGACCATTTGACCATCTGTGGAAGACAATTCAAGTAGTCGCCCTTCCATCTCTTCTAAATGTCTTGGTTGAGTTTTTGCAAAAGTTGCCACAGCGAGAGTCGGTTGATTGGGGTTTCGAAAATTTGGCTCTGGAACAGCAACGAGGGGAGTGCCTATTATAAAGTACCCCGGGATCAATACATCCAGATTCTCGGGAGAATCCGACAAAGGATAAAGAGGCCTTGAATTGAGGATAGCTTCTATTCTAGTGAGAAGAATGTTCATTTCTTCGAATATAAGGGTATGGTCCTTTAAAACTCGAAAGAAATGATATTTGAATGCTTTTACCAATGCTTCCCATATTTCTCCGAAATGTGGTGCAGCTGGTGGAATGAATTCCCATACAATCCTGAGCGGAAGGAGATGTGACTTAATGGTATTTTGGTTTTTTTCCTGGTTGAACCAATGATAGACATCCCTTAAGTACCTACTTACTTAAACAATTCCGGCAAGAACCATCGGATATGGGTGAAATATCTTTTGACCTGCTACCACCAAAAAACGTCTCGTTGAAATCGGTGACTCCACATTCGTAACCTCTCTTGTGAAATTGAGCAAATTATTGCAAGTGACGATTCACAATTATATTTTTTTATCAATCAACATTATAGCTTCCTGAAAGATTTATGGTTTAAATGCTGCTAAGTGAGAGAATGTCAGATAGAACGTTTATAGCTTGAGGCTAGCATAATTAAATTGAACTTTAACTAGCATAATTGCCATGACTTGATTGCATTTGGTTTCAATGTGTGGATAATGAACTATTCAAGGATTGTTTAGTATTCAGTAAAAAGAACAATTCACTGAGTTTATTTTTAATGGCGAACCAAGGCTTCAATTGATACAACTGTTCTACACCCTAAATCCGGTTGAAAGTTTTAGCTAATTTTTTTTAGTTTTTATTTTATTTATTTATTTATTTAGACATATAATATTCTGTCACAGGGACAATAATTATATTGATAAATGAACACATTCACACCGTATATACAAAAAAGAAACAAAATTAACAAAAGTAAAATAATAACTAAATAATAATAAATAAAAACTATATACAATAAAAAAAAATAAAATAATCTAAATATAAGTAAATTAAAAACATAAAAATACAGTCATACCTATATACAATATATACAATCAGGCGGGAAACCCAAATCCCTGCGCTACTCTTTCAACCGCCTCACCGGTTTAGCTAATTAGTTAAAAAAAAAAAAAGTTAGCTTACAGTTTGTATCGATATACCGTACCATAATTATCTCTTATGTTTGAAAAATTATTCATTTGTTTACTGTTGTTGAACTGATAGGTACTCATAGCATATAAAATTGTGACTCGTGTTATTACCTGTCTTCTGCCTTGGAACCAGCTATGGACGACTTATTTTTTGAGGTACTAAACGCCCAATATGAAACATTTTTCTAACAAGCACTGTTCATTTTAAAATTTTCCGGCCTTCAGTTATTGTAAACATTGGCGTGAGCGTTTAGAAAATATTTTGGGATGGGAGGGGGGGAGGTTAGTTTAAAACGATAATAATGTTCAATTAATGGGAGGAGGAGGGGATAGGACGCCATGCATAAAGTTGTTGCTGAGTAATCAGTTGATTACATGTATTATATTATAATATATTATTTCTCAAAGGCATTTTTTTATCGCTACGCCATATCTTCGTTAATTCTTCATCTAATCCAATTATTGAGCTATCATTCTCAACATCATCTTCTCTTTCAGGTATGAAAAAATAAGTACACTCTTTAATTCGCAAGGAAAATCAAGAAAAAATTAGGAAGAGAATTATATCAGAAAGTCTTAGTAAATGTGCTCTTAGCCTAAGTATGGAAAGAACTAAGAAACCATCGAGTCATTGATGTCAAGAGTCACTTGATCTCATTAGGGCGTTTGACTCGGTCGACCACTACATGTTGCTATGAAAATTCGGAGGCTTTGGGATAAGTGAGCAAGTATTGCAATGCTAAGGTCATATTTAATCGCACGGACCCTGCAAATGAAGGCTCATAACGATCTGTTCTTGCACCGCTATTGTTCCTCGAGTACATTAATGACCTTGTCAGGGCTCTAAAATACTGCAAAATTCACATGTTTGTTGATGACATAGCTATCTGGGCTTCTGGATTGTCGGAGGAAGTGGTTGAGACTATGCAGCGGGTTAACGATATTAATTTACTTCATAGCTGGGATTTCTCTAACAGACTTCACCTTAACTATAAGAAATACAGTTGGATGCTAATAAGGAGCCCTGAACCGGTTGGAAAAACCGAGAAGTACGTTTTGGTGCCCCTGATGACGGTAATGGATATCACACCCCGATCGGGGAAAATAAGAGTTCTTGAGGTGATTGGTTGGTGGCTCGTTGGCACGGCACGATCATGCCGATCTGGATTATGCATTCCCTCTCAAGATGGAAGAGACTATTGTCGACCTAAGTTAAGAGGGAAATTGCATCTGCGCTAATCTTCCCTCTGGTGTGGAACTGTGACTCAGTCTACATTGACATTACAGAATCGGATGACGCCAGAATTCAGAGGTCTGCCAACACTGCTGCGCGTTTCACATTTTGTTTAAAACGGGAAGAGCACATCACTCCACATATAAATGTATTAGGCTGGTTGCAAACAAAATCTATCAGAGACATTATTTGATGTGCCTAGTAAGAAACGTTCTGGGCTCTGGAGATCCTGTGAAACTAAGGAAATGGTTCCTAGAGGTACAAAGTGGGAGGGACAGGGAACATTCCAGTTGCCGCACACTGGGGAGAGCTAACGCTACGCTTGGACATTAGGTTTTGGAGAAAAAACAAAAGTTAAAATTTAGAAGTTTTACTGCATTAGTGACAAACTGATATCGTCCCCCCCCCATGTCCAGTAATTTTTTACTAAATTATCGCATCAATAGTGACCTGATGAGAGATCATAGGAGATCACATGAAAACAATTTTTTTAATATTTAGAGCTGGTTTACCGATTAATTTTTTGTTCAAACCTAACGGTGTATATACTTGACAGAATTAGATACTTCTAATGAATCCTAATAAAGCTGAAACTTCAGTTTTTAAATATATGCATAGTTGTTACCACGGTTCAAGCAATCGCAAACAATTTTTGTCCATTTTGCAAATCGCCCGAAATAACTCGAAAAATCTACTGGTATCTAATGCTAATATTTTTATAATATTTAATTTACGTGAAATACTTAAATTGCTTGAAATAATTATTTTGAACCAAATACTTATTATTTAACATAAACCTATTTGGTTTATTTAAATCTAATATTCTATAAATTCTATTCTAATATTCTATAAACATTTTTTAACACTATTCCTCTAACTGCTATTTATATCAAATACTTTATGTTAAATAATAAGTGCTTCGTGCAAAATAATTATTTCATGCAATCTAAGTATTGCAAGCATAAGTCTTTCACTTAAAATAAATATTGTAAATATATATATATATATATATATATATATATATATATATATATATATATATATATATATATATATAGAGAGAGAGAGAGAGAGAGAGAGAGAGATTTTTATTGTCTTAGGGCCTAAGGCTCTTTCTTATAGACCAAAATACTAAAACATTTTGAATTTTACAGTTATTAAACAGTTTGAATATACATTGTGTCTTACCTACAATATATTTTACAATTTTAATTTTAATATTGGTAAATTAATGTAATACAGAAACGAAATAAAATATAATTAGAAGAAAGAAGGAGAGAAAAAAAAAGAGAGAGAGTAATTGCAGGAATTTAGTATATTTATTGTGCACTGGAATGGTCCTCGTTGAGGAATCGCTTAAGACAAGTCCTGTTGAAAAAGGATGCCGATCTAACCTCCACCGAAAGGTGGTTGAGCTGACTCGGTGCTGCAGCGTAGAATGCGTTTCTGGAAATCCCAGTTATTTAAACCGGCATACACTTGAGCGAGCTAACGCTACGGTTGGACATTTGAGTTAGGGAGAAAAAAATAAAAGTTAGAATTTTGAAATTTTACTGCATTAGTGAAAAACTAATATCGTTTTCAAAGGAAGGAGATGGCGGTCATAAATAGGCTAAAAAGTGCAAAACTATTTTATTAAGAGCCAACGTTTTGACCCGACATTGCAGGTCTTCTTCAGGGCTAGAACGGACAAGATACAAAAAAAGATACAGAGAATTATGGAAGTTACATAATATTTAGACAAAAAATTGTAAACAATGTGAATAAGCTTATTAAAATTATAAACAGTAAATACATTAAAATATAAACAGAGTAAGCTAAGTAACAAAATCCTAAACTGAAGTAAATAGATGGTAGCCATTGTTGTACTGCAATATATAATTTATGAAAATGTGAATATTCTCCCACAGATCTACAGGAGAGATTGAAAAAAAAAGAAAAAGGATATAATATGAAATAATAGACATAAAAGAATGTGCATAAAGAAAAAAAAAAAAAGGAAACCAAAGATCTTCAATTTTAGATACTGTAATTTTCTAGGTTTTTTCCCATTACCCAAACAGGTCAGCAAATTCCCCACTTCCTACCCTTACCCTGGTTTTCCAGTTCTAAGTGAAACTCCTAGCTGAACATACCTGTAGTTCTCTATCTTTATTCTTCTAATTTTAATTACTTATTTATTTTTTGTTTTCCTTTTTTCTTTTCTTTCTCCACATTCATTTATGTCTATTATTTCATATTATATCCTTTTTTCTTTTCTTTCAATCTCTCCTGTAGATCTGCAGAAGTATATTCACATTTTCACCACATTTCACGCAACGCGGCAAGTGGTGGCAATGCACGATTTCACTAAATTAAATGTCCTTGTTTATAATTAAGTATATAAAATTTTCAACGAAAAGAAAGTCAATTAATTCGTTTGTATCGACTTTTGTCTCACTAGATTGCTCCGGTAGCACCCTCTGCAGCGTGCTCGGCCATCCCCTTTTCTATAGAAATGGGTATATACAAACTGTATTCGATATAGAAAATTTTTTACAATAAAATTTCTGTGACGTTTTTGCCGCTGAACAATAATCGGGTCAATTGACAACTGAAAGCAATCGCAAAATTGTATTCTTTTTTTGTAAGCGTAAGTATATAATTCATCGTTTAATAAAATTTTTTTAACTATCCCTTCCTCCCAAAAAAGAAAGAAAAAACTTTGAAATGGTATTTTCTCACTCCATAGTACTGTCTGCTACTCATTAATAGTTTTGAACTATTAAATGAGAGGGCATTCACTCTGAGCTTTTAAGGAAGGGTATCGACATTGAGATGAAGAAACAAAATCCTGATAAAAGCAAGTCCCTGGCCTCTATTTTAGGAGCGTCACAAATGCTGATCCTCATCCCTTAGGAAAATTCTAAAAGTCACCCGAACAGGACGAAAAGGATAACTGTGTTTTGTTTTGAGCCATGGAGCAATATTGCTTCAACGTCCTCCTTCCTGTAATATTTTTCAGATCTTCGTTTTGGCATAGAGAATAATCATTTTATTAAAAACCTTCAAGTATTTTTTTACAGTTCCATTTACTAGTGCATTAGTTTTCCAATAAAAGTAAATCAATTTTCATTAAACTTTGTACTCGGAGTGGAGTTTGATAGTATTTGTTAAGACTTTCTTGAATTAACTGTGAGTAACATTTTGTGTCCATGAAAGGCCGAATCCTCACTCCCTAGAAAATCCTCAATTATAGAGAGAATTGACAAAAAGAAAAATTACCAATCCGTTTCCAAGTAATTCAATAATTTATAAGGTCAATTCATCATCCGTTAACCGCAAATCCTAAACAATGAGTGCTATATAATCAAGCAACAAATAAAGATTTCTATATAAATAATCATTCTCAAGCAATGTATACAAATTAAATCAAATGTAAGAAATCTAAATAATACAGCTATTATTCCATAATAGAAAAAAATATATTATTATCAGAAACAGAGAACAAACTCTATAAGAAAAAAGAATTATGATGGTGGTAGGGTAGGGTGTAGCTACTCAAATTGATATACTTCTTATTTTTCAAAAAATAAAAACAAAATAGTTCACTGTTTCATATATGATTCTACATTATCATTTATTCTCACCAACTTCTCATTTTAAGTTAAGTTCTAAACCATCGAATTCCTCTCGCATCCAATCCTTACAATCCAAAATCCTTCGTAAAATCCTCAATGCTCTTTACTTTGTCACTAATAAAATAATCCATAAAGACCTCAATGTTCCATATGTTACAGATTTGGCCAAATCCAGATACCTATCCTTCCATAATAAACTTCAGAATAATCCCGACCCTCTCGTTTCTTCCTCTTCAATTCCTGATAACCCTCCGAGGCGTCTGAAAAGAAGATGGCCTCGTGATCTTCTCATGTAGACAAATTATTAGAGTGCTACCAGTGGGTAGTTTCTCAACAAGCGTGTTTCATGTGATAGTATTTCTCTGTATACATTTACTTGATGTATTCATAACAATACAGTTGTAAATATCATAATAAAAGTTTTAAAAAAAGTTAAGATAATTTAATATTTATTTGTTTTGAAACTTCTTCTTTCAAGTGTTGGATTAAAAAACCTCCATCATTTTTCACTCCTTGGGCTTGTACCTCACTCTCTACTAAATTCTTTATTTTTTTTCAAAATTACTCCATGGTTATGTTGATGATTGTTTATGGCCACATTAATAACTTACTGAGGCTAATAAAAAATATTGCTGAGAATTGGAAAAAAGTTCGATTTCTCTATTATTTTCTTTTCAAAGAAATTCATGTCCTCATTTGACCCAATAATGAAATAGATTCATTTGGAGATTTTCTATTTTTATAAAAGTTCCATGACTTGAAACTCGACTGCTTAATCGGGGTAATGACATTGATGTGTCTAAATTGAATTTATCGTGTTGTTGGGATGCATATTTAAGGAATGACTAGAAAGATACTCTTTGAATCGCGATGTAAACCACCGAGTTACTGGGATCTTTATGAGAGGATTTCGTTAAGTCTGATATTTTATATTCGAGTTTTGATAGAGGAGGGAAGTATTATTTAGTGTTATCATTATGAAACCATCGGATTCAATATTATTTGACTTCTTAATTTTATAAGATGGAAACAAATAGTAGAGTTACTTCTCAATCCATTAGGAACCAATGTTGCATTCTTGCTTTCCCTCATTTTCATCTGAAGTAAGAATAGCAATCCATTAAGTGCGGTATGAGTTTCCTAAGTTGTTAATGAATTAAAAATAATATTTCTTATTAATTATTATTTTTTAATACTATGGTTCTTAAAGTGCATTTGTAAGCTAGAGTTTGGATGGAATCTCTACACCGGGAGTGGGGGTTGTTGCTTTGTGGCCTCGAGTTCCGTCATTATTATTTTCGTTCTCAGAATTCTTGCAATCCATCTCTCCACCTTTACCTCCCCTTGTGTTACCAATTTTAGCAACTATCTTCGATCTTATTCTCTAGCAGTTTTCCGCTGCAATTGTCATCCTAAAATTCTTCTTTTTACTGATCATCCAGTGATTACTAATTAATAGCATCCCTACACCTGCTAATTACAAACTACAACTCTTGAGGAACGGTAAAAATATTGGATAATCGGAATAAAGAAAATTTACTTCACTCTAAAATCTTATATACCCTGTTCTGACAATGTTCTTCACAGTCGTAAAATGATATTTCTTAACTATTGATTTCATCATTTTATTCAATATGTTTTAAAATATACCGGCAGATTCATTTGTAAAAGGAATACCTTTTGAAGGAATATATTTATCGGAGGGGTTGGTGTGAGGATTTTGTGAATTGGAGTGGCATCAAATTAACTCAATGTAAAATGACCGACATCCCCACTCTTCCGAAGTACTTCCTACCATTGGATGTGAAAAGTTGTGTGGTTTGAATTCTTTCTAGCCCAAAACCATTTCATTTGCATTTGATTAAATACTAATCACATCAATGCTGTTTTTACACCTTGGTTTGCTTAACTAAAAGAGAAAAAAATAATAATTTAAAGCATCTATAAACCTCCTGACATAATTGCATTGTTTGGAGTGGGAGACAATCGAACCTCTATGTCTGCCATTTTAGCCTTCAAATCCACTATAAATTGTTTTGTATTGTTTTCCTAGCAACTGTTAACGATTTCTTAAATTTAATGAATAATGACTAATGTTGCCCAAATGAGAGATAGAGACGAGTCTTGGTCTTGCGCACTCATTCTTGATCTTGGGTTAGGGCTTGCACTATAGTCTTGCAGTTACTTTAGCTTATTACTATAGAGAGATGTTACTGTATTTTTTATATAGGAGAAACCTAACCAAACCAGAATGAAAAATTAGAAGAGCTAAATGCAAAAGAATATTGGTTATACCAGTTCTTTACATATTGTAACTAAAATTGTGAAGTATTAGTAACTATTTTGCCTTAATTCTTATTTTAAAAATAGATTTATTTTACTAGTCTTGGTCTTGGTCTTGCAACGGTTAGCGGTCTGGGTCTTGGTTTAGCAAAGTGCAAGACTCAGGCCGATTTTGGGCAACACTATTAATGACCCTTTCAAACTTGTTTGTTCGTCGTGAAATATTTACAATAATAAGTTGGTTTAAATGATTACGTATCGCTTGGATAAGATTCTTTTATTTTTACATTTTAATGTTAGTAATAGTTCTGACAAAAGTCCGATTTGTGTGGCAATTTAACAAAAATTGTATCCTATTACTGTCTGTTTTAATTAATATTCTTCATCGCCTCCTTTACATTGGAGCCTCTTCTGCGTTGGGGTCCGGGCTGCATGGCCAGCTCATTTTGCACACTTCTGTTGACTGGCACGTATTCCTTCTAGAAACCTGAAAATTAATCTCTGCCTTTTATTTCAAAAACATTTTGTTTTTTTCATAAATTGGACAGGCCAAATCAAATCGGTAGAAGGCTCAAAGCACAGCAGCGAGAATGGAGAGGCGAGGCAATGGCAAGGGCTTGGCTTAAATGAGATGTCCAGAGATTAAGTAGGCATACAGCCCTTCTGCCCCCTGCGAAGTGATGGTTGACAGCAGTTCCGTAGGGTGGTAAAGAAGAAGTGGGAGGAGAGAGTAGGAATCTTAAACTATTGTGTGACATTTTTTGTTGCCCTTCGTCTTATGAATGATTTTTCCCCTAGGGAAAAAAAACAAAAAAAACTGGAGGCAATTCATAGGGTATTTTTAACATACATCCAGTGCAGTGTCTAGATAATTTGAGGCAAGGGACGAATGAATGTTTGAGTACACCAACAAATAAATTAATTTAATTTTAAAAAACAACAATTTCTTAATAAAAACTACAAAATTCTCTTCTAATGAGAAAAAAAAAGTGTATATGTCTTTAGAGTAAAACTATTATTGCATTTAGAAAATAAAATAGAACTTCACTCCTGTTGAGATGGGGGAAGGGCCTCTCCTCTCCTCGTCATCAGCTTTAAACTTAACTAATATAGATATAAAAAAATTTAAAAAATGATCAAAACTTATCAAATAAACTATTTTTTTTCTAAAAGTTGGCAAAAAAGATAAAAATTCATGATTTTATGAGAAATAGAATTTTGTTCAGTTTATTCCACGGATATTCTTTCCTAAAAAAAAAAATCCATATGTGTGCGTGCCCGAGTGGGTGCAAAAATATATTCTAGTTTATAGCAAAACAAATAATTCATAGCTTCACAATAAATTATTGGGTTTATTTCGCTGAAAACAAGAATTAGGATAAAAAAAAAAAATCAAATCAGCTAATGTTATATTTATATTTATTCTTTTTATATTTATATTTATTCTTTTTATATTTATATTTATTCTTTTTATATTTATATTTATTCTTTTTATATTTATATTTATTCTTTTTATATTTATATTTATTCTTTTTATATTTATATTTATTTCTCTATTATGTGTATATATTGTTTGAATGAGAACTCTTAGCCCTAATACTTATAGCCCTCGAGCAGTGGATGATTGTATTATTATTCAATAAATAGATTAAAAAAAAAATAAAAAAGGAAAAAAAAAACAATTAATAAAAGGATATTTGAACAGCACATTATCCTATCGCAATTCATTATTTAAAAATAATAATATAATAACTAAAATGGGACAGAAAGGTTTAATAAGATTCTGAGTTGAGATGTTTTAACCGAAAGTAAATTTGGTTGGTGGGAAAGTTTAAGAAGTGGGCGTCGGAACCCTACTGGAGCTAAGTTTTAAGTTTTACAAATGACTGTTTCATCTGTTCCTAATAAATCCGCTCCTCAAGTAGCTATGTAACACGTAAGCAACCAACTGTTCGGAGCCAAGTAATTTTATACCAACAGTTTTTCGTCTGGTATTTTCATAGTTAATGTTATTCTTAATCTGGTTATTTATATTTTTAAAAACAATTATTATTTTATAAACAAATGAAATTTGAGGCGAATATATCATCTCTTTTCTTAAAGATGTTTATTTAAAAAAAAAAACAACAATCGCCTTTTTCAAAATAACAATAAACTGACCCATCATCGGGAGCGTACTGCTTTTCGCCTATCTATCTATTCCTTCATATATATGTTTATCTTTACATCTATATGTTTTTTTACAAGTGTATCATTTGTTAATAACACTTGATATATATATTTGTATCCATATGTAAAAATATTCGGCCATTTATAATATTTCGTTTGGTAGTCAGTCGAGGATTGCAGTCATAGTGAGGAACAAAAATAAAAAATTATTTTTTGAAATGATTCGGCCCAAGTTTTAGACCTTTATCAGGGCTGAGGAAAGACAAAATAACAATCAAATAAAAATTATTGCAAACCTATTATATAAAGATATGGAATCAAAATACATGTAACTGCGAATAAATCAATTCAGAGTGAATAAACTTCAAGTTGTGTTAGATTAATTAAAATATATAAGTACTGTGTGTAATAAGTAACGCATACAAATATATGTAAAATATTATGATAAGTTTTGATTAAAACATAAAATAATGGACTGTGTGATACAATATTTTAAAGTAGTTATATTTATATTTATATTTATACACGACCTAATTATTATTTAGAATTTATATAATACTTAGGTAATTATTAATTGCTTTATAGTCAATTAATCACCATTTTGGGAATTTATTGTAACAAATGCTCCTCCAACGAGTAGTTAAGTAGTAGCGCAGACTTTCCAGTTTGATTGGGAGACGATAGATAAAAGAAAATGTCTAGTGTTTATATTATGTGTACAAATTATCTAAAATGTATAAAATAAACATAAGTATTGTGAAACGAACAAATAGAATACTGAATGTTTAAAGATAACTGTATACGTATGTTTATAGTTTTTATTATTTTTTTTATTTGAATTAAATATATAATATAATAATATAATAACATTAAAAATGGGGAGGGGAGGGGGAGGGCTATAACATTGAAGAGCCTCAATGCTCGATAACAATATTGGATATTAGCCGAAATTAAAGGATTAATTGAGTCAGAAAATGTTGTTGATCCCTGGATGTAAATGAAAATGAAAATGATAGTAACGTTTGAGGCCTTAGCCTAGCCAGATAATTGACTTATCCTATTTTTTAAATCGATTTGGGTTTAATCGATTTTATTCATTCAGGTAGGTTATTTGGTATTAATTCAATTTTTTTCTTCATTTTTTTTTTTAGGGGGAGCATTGATATTGTGGCCCCCTCAATTATCTTCATTGTTAAATGCTCTATTGGATGAAGAACAGGTTCATATTCGATTGAGAGCATCTTCAAATCATACAATTTTGGTTATCCCCATTTTGTGTTCTCAGATTAGTGCAAAATGATTGATGAGGATGTACATTAAAACGCCGTATGAATAAAATATGTCTTAAAATAAGTCACGCAATTTTAATAATTTTCGGTTGTTGTTCAATACTAAAAATTCGAAACAGAAAGTTGTTCAATATATACAACAACAAAAAACACAAAAATATTTACTTGTATTTTAACCTGTTCAAAACAATTGAGTTTAAAATTTTAAACCAAATTATAGAATATTAAAATAAGCTTCTGTGAATGAAAACTATGAAAAAAAAATTAAAAAAATAGCAGACAATTTTCCATTCCAAACATTATTTCTGTATGGGTTTCGAGTTGAATGGACCCATAGTGGTGATCTTTTGTTGCTCAATCTCTTCAACTCCTTCTTGTATTTGATTAATTGTAATTGTTCTCGGTTTGTTCCTGTTCCCCTCCCTTTTAGTTATCAACAAATACATTAATAGGAAATAACAAAATATATTATATCAACAAACCATATATTTTGTATTAATGCATACGTATGCGTATAAGTATATTAGATGTACATAGTTTATACATGCACTATTCTATTTTAATATTTTTTTCTTGAATCATAGAGACAATTTTAATTTTAATGTAAGTGTGAGTGTGTGATTATCATGATTTTTAAAAAATGAAAAGAGTTCCTAGTTATTTTTTTGAGATTACTCTCATCTTAATTTCTCAGTCGTAAATATCTAGAGCAAGAATTATTATTATTCAGTAATTACTTCAAGTAATTATTTTTATATTAAAAGTTTGTTCCTTGTGTAAAATTTATATAATTATTCAAATTAGATATTGTATTTTTTTTTTCATAGAAAGAACAATAATCACGTTTATGCAAAAATTCATTATTTTATGTTTAATCTGTGTTGATTCATCCTGAGAAATAGTATCAAGTTTATATATATATATGTATGTTAATAATTAATTTTTTTTGTTTATTTCATATTCAAATAGTTGAACTTAATATGAGTATTCTAACTAAAAGCTATAATAGACTTAAACATTGTTTCTACTTAGTCTGTCCTTATAGTCCATGGTTCATATTTCTGTACCATTTGTTTATAACATATCTTATACCAATAGTTACCTTGATTTCAACAGCAGAGCATTAAAAATTATTATTTTCTCCAAGGTCCTTTATTAATATTACTTTTACTTACCAGTATATGAAATAAATACATTTATTTCATTTCATAAACTTTTGTTGATATATTACAGTGTATAACTTAAATTTATAATAATATCTTTAAATCTTAATCGAAAAAATATTTATTTTATTTTTCAATGTGTTTTGAAACATTTGGATTATTTATGATTATTATAATCATTATTAATATGGTTAAAATGTATATTTTTCGATTTCTGTAGAATAATTTAAGATTTTTTTTTAATAATAATCCTATGAAGAATTAATGCCTTTTATTCAGAAATAAATAAATTGGTATTCAATTTTCATTCCCAATTGTGTATACTGACTAAAATATAAGGTTTTCTTCTATTTTTTTTAAGGTATACGAAAAGGATTCAGAATAAAATTATATTGGTTAAAATTGTGGACAAACCAAAGCATAGGCAAACATTATCATAAATATCATACTTTAACAATAAAAAATATATAATAGTTAATAACAAGTTATTAACATCGTCTAATTGATATATGAAATACAAACTGTTCAAACTTGGTAGTTGGAAAATATTATAAAAGTTTACTGCACTAACAATATTTAAAATAGTGATAATTAACATACAATCATGCTTCATTGATATTTAAAACCTGGGATTATTTTCATGAACATACTGTAATGTTTCCAATGAAAAGTAGATAAATATATTTCAAAGCCACTCAATACTAAAATACCTAAAAATATAATCAGATACCAAAGTTTAAATTAAAAAAAATCGATTTATTCACAATTAACTGGAAGTATAGCGCTTACATTATGTATTATAACAATTGCTTCAGAAAATATGATTATCCGTTCCTAAAAAGTTATCGAGTATGCAAAAGCTCAAAAATTAATGTAAGACTTAAGATCCAAATTTTCAAATGAATATTTTACAACTGGAATGTTAAAAAAACATTTTTAACAACTAAGATTATTGGTTAATGGTGGATGATATATTGTATTATAAGTTAACTTGATATATAAAATTTATGATTGAATGGATAGTTCTTGCCTAGTTCTTCCCTGCCGTTCTGGATCTATTACGGAACCCTTTTCGGACGTAGGTCTCCAGAAAGAATTCTTGGTCTTGGTGAAGTTGACCGTGGGCGGATAGGACTATACCCCTCGCTTCCTGGTAGGAAAGCCCCAACTCCATGAGACCGATGGCAATGAGGAACGGTCCGTTGTTCATTCCGTGGACTCCAACTCTAATACCTCCCTCGTGGTAGTTAGTGCTGATGATGTCAAGCCATCTCTCCAGCTGCGAAGGCAGAGGAGTGTACCAGTCTTCGTCGATGAAGGTGAGTATCGTCTCCTCTATTTCTGCCTCTACGAGCCCCATGTTCCTGGAGAAACCACGAGCGGTGGTCGTGTTGACCACCGTACGAATCTTGTTCGTCTTGAGGGCGTCTATGTATTTGGGGTTGTTCAAACAGTCCCCGCCGACGGAGAAGGCAAACCTGCTCCCTTCGTGGGCGATCACGTTGAAGAAACCTACATCCACGGATATCATCCTTTTTCTCTGACTCAGCAGCGACTGACCCCCTCCACAGCTGGAGCAGGACGAGGAGAACCCTCCCTTTCCCCTTTCCTCCTTTTTAATATCTCTCATCTTTAAAACTTAGCTCTATATATCCAATCCATATGTAAATGGAGCCACTTTATATATATATATATATATATATATATATATATATATATATATATATATATATATATATATATATATATATATATATATATATATAATATAAAAACTTTTCATTCATCATATTATAATACCATAATACCAGAGATTTCAATTAGCAAACTACAATATACTATTATTATTCGTTATCAGATACATGATCTTCTGTATTTTCAAATTAAAAAAAAAAAGAGATATAGTTGCGTATTTTCAGATAGACTTTCAGAAATTTCCATTTATTTGTAATCATTAATCGTTATTCTTTTAATGCCAATTATTTTATTTTATGAAATTTAAATAAAAAATGTAATCGAAATGATATCAAACGGTTGCACTAATTAAAATAATTTTAAAAGTCATGAAAAAAGCTTTTTATATAGTTTACAGGTATAACTGGTTTTAAAATCAATTATTTTGAAAATGTATACTCTCAAGGTATGCAATTTATTAATTTATCTAAAAAAAATAGAAATTAAATTTACTAATTTCCAACTTTACTGGGACGTTTTATGCCAGGTATTCCCTATCCACCAAAATATTACTCTAAATTTATTTTAATATTTGTGTGTTTATATATATATATATGTGTTTATATATATATATATATATATATATATATATATATATATATAAACACATATATATTTATATTTTTTACATAAACACATAAAGATTTTTTTTTTTCATAATTTTTAGCATTAACAATCTTAAAACTGATTATAAATTGGCTTCCAAAAATAGTGATCTATATGCCGAATATTTGAAAAAAAAAAAATCTTACTGAGCCAGCTAGAGAAAATCCGATAGTTTGGTGCAATTTTATTATTATGTTGTCCAGATTTTTTTTTGTACGTAACGTTTTTATAAAGTATAGAAGATTGGCCAAAAACCCAAATTGCTAAACACTTGTTTGTTTTTTTTATGGTGTAACCCAGACTATTTGTGGCATGGGATAAAATTATTTTTGAGACTTCCTAAATCATAATAATAATAATAATTTAATTTGAAATATATATATTCCCAGCTAGTTGGTTCGCGCGAATAATTCTCATAGAATATTGGTCACTCAAAAAATAGCAAAATAATATGGAAATGAGTTATTACCATGTCTTATAAGTTAAGTTATGTGTAAATAAATATTTCTCTTCCTTCATAATTTGTTACTACAAAGTTCTGTGTGGTTTGCATATTTTTCCCACCTGAAGTAGAAGATAATCTTCAAAATGATGGTCCAATTGTTGGATTTGTTGAATAATTAACGAGTATACCATGTTAAAGTAACGAATGTGCAATGTTGGGCAGGTTAACATTTACATGGAACATTAACATGGTGCCAACGATATAACGGTACCGAAAAACAGAAACAAGCCCTTTTGGAAAAGGTTAAGTATTGTTTCATTATTTTTAGTATTTCTAATGGTCAGTTGATTATAATAATATAATAATTAAATATTATTATAATAAAAGGCACACCGGGAACAAATTATGCTAATGAAATATATATATCCTTCCGTTTCCTATGCTTAGGTTCCTTACTAAATTCCTAATCTTTAAGGAAAGTGTAAGTGCTTTATTAACAAAAGTTTAGTATCTTATTCTTTAGTATTCCATCAATTAAATAAGTCCACAAAGCGAAAATTCTACAATTTACTAAAATATTACTATTAAAATAGAATTTATTTTTGTAATGAAGTTGAAAAATTGAAAATAAAAATCATAATTCATTCACTTAAAAAACAATAAATATATATACATTAACGGAGCCAAGTTTTAATTTTTATTTGGGAGGGGAAGAGACTTCAGCCCGAAAGCTTTTTTTTTTATTCTACACATAACCATAATTACTTTGAAAAAAAAAATATTAAATACCTATATGAAATAGTGTTTAAGTGATTCTGGAAGGCCTATTAAATGTAATTACAGGAGCAATAATACTTTAAGAGATAATTTTTAACTTTTTTTTCCATTAAACATTTTTTTTTTATACTTACAAGAGGAAGTCAGAACCAGTGGGTTACCGATTTCATCTAAATTTTCGTTTGGTGATTCTTTTAAGAAAACTGAGTTATAAAATAAAACTTAAAAAATGAAAATCACTTAATTATTTATAGTAAAATCAATATAAGTCAATTAAAGCAATTGAGCAAATCCAACCCATATTGAGTGGGTCACCGATATCAACACAAATTTTATTGGTGATTCCTCATCGAAAAATATTATACAAGTGTCCCGCCGTTCGTTCCAATGTTTCTTAGGAGCCGAGAAAAAAAAATGATGTATGTAAAGAACAAAACGTATTTTTTATATATACATTATTTTTGCCCCCTAATTTATCATCAAACATTTCCCACTCATCATTAATATTGATAATGTATCACAAAAACAGTCATGTTAAAAAATAAACGTGTTTCAGCAAATTGACTATTTGATCAAATTATAACTTAAATTTAAATGTTAACAATTACCTAAGCGTTGCATTTTATTTTTTAATGAATTTACTGCCTATACAATTAGATGTTTGAAAAAGTAATTAAAAATAGACGTTAGATGTCCCATTACTATGTAATATTATTCAATTAAATATTTATACAATTTTATTAATAAAAAGTTTTTTTCGTTTTTATTTTAATAAGTTGCAGACTAATTATTATAAATCTATTTATTTATTTAATATTTCATTCAAGTTAAATTATTTTAAAAAACGTCGCATTCAGTTAAATGTTTTAGATCTTAAAATAGCTGTGTGGTAGACGGTAAGGATTTTTTTAAAATTTAAATTTAGTGAATTTTCTTTTGAAAAGTATAAATACATACTTTTTTTTATGAGCCCACTTAAAACAGTGGGAAGATAAAGAAGTGGGAAGGAAGTTAAAACATAAAGTTTGTATTTTCAACTCCCCGCCCTGAAGAAAAAAAAATGAATGGAAGGAAAGGATGAGTTTTCAACAAAAGAATATGCACAACACTCAATAGCTTTCTCATTAAGAAATGAGCAATATCTGGATTGTCTACAGTTTATTTTTTTGTTTTAAAGCAAAAGGTATTGAAGGCCCGGATTAAACAAACTACCAATCACCAGCACCAGGCACCAGCACCAAGCACCAGCACCAAGCACCAGCACTAAGCACCAGCACCAAGCACCAACACCAAGCACCAGCACCACAAAGGGAGCTTCTTCGTATTTCACTTTCCCTCTTCTTCATTTATAGAAGTGGCACATATTTTGTAAAAACTAGAAATAAGTACAATTCCTATTCTCGATATAAAAAGGTTTAAATAAAATAAAATAAATGCAGTTAATAGAAGTTAATAAAAACCGCTTATACGCCTTTTTCTATTTCTGAAATATCAAGCAATGTTTCAATATGGACATTAATATTGGTTGAGATCATTAGTAAAACCTATTGAATCTCAACATTCAAAAGTAGATAAAGAATTCAATAAATTAATATAACAAAAGGATTTAAAATAACATTCTGAATCTGAAGTAACATCAGCTTATTGTTAAAGATATAAAAAATATCTTTAAATCTGACTGAAAATAAACGTTTTCAATGTTTTTTTCTTCTTATTGGCATCATAGAAATGAGAATCAGGAAAGAAATTTGAAACTGACCAAATAATTTAAATCTCAAACATTTTACTTTGCATAAAACGATTCCAAAAATATAAAGGATTTGAGTGTGGCAAAGAAAATATCCTTTTCTGGAAACAATAACAACTTAAGACCTCAAAAATTTATATTTTTAAAATATTTCTATTCCAATAATTTAAAAAAAAACAAACAATATTTTAACGTTTTTTTCATCAATTTTTCCCAATATTTTTATGTATTTTCTAAATATATACTATAAGGCTATACTTTAATTTTCAGGTTAAAAGTTTTGTAAACTGAGTAAATGAATAGAAAATTACCCTATACAGCTAAAGGACCTTCATTATATAGATTTAATAAATAGAGATGTGTAATGTTTATATTTGTCTGTTGTGCTTGGACCTTAAACCAGCTATGGATTCTACGAGAGATGAAAGGTTAAACCTATTAAGAATAAGTGTACAAAGCAGTTTTCTATCTATTATTTTAAATTTTAGATATTTTCTATATGGTTTATGATTTGTTTTTACTTTTTTTATTTATTTTTTTAAATTATATTGATATTGGATAAATGAGAATAGAATAGAAATATTTAAAAAACAAAACAACAGATGTAATATAATATAATGAAGTTAAAAATTTTGTATTGTGATAAATAGTCCAAATGTAAACTAATAAAAAATGTATTTATATTATATCTAACAATATAATTGTGACAACGCTGTGAATAGACGCAAGCTTAACTACGACCTTTATCTATAATCAGATAAAATAGACTATTAACCAGTCGATGAAGCAGAAATTTTAATCTGGCTAATTAATTATTATTTACATTATCTCATAACATTTAGATCATTTCATTTTGATTGAATCATAATCAATGGAATGGGGATGCCTCGAGGTTTCTTTGTCACTAATGTTCGATTAACCGAAAATAAAAGCATTGGAAAAAAAAAGTATACATATATGAATTTCACTTTTTTTAAATATTAAATTTTATGAAGAAGCGTTTAAATGTACTTATTTTAATCATATTTGTGATTAATATATTAATGAATATATTAATAAATTTAACAAGGTAGATTTATTTTAGATAAAGGCACCAACAATTAAAATAAATAACGCTACCTACATTAATTGGATGCATTTAGAATGGGCAGTAGCCCTCCCCTCAGCCCCAGTTTCCCATACCCCATTCTTGTTCATTTTTAACACGATGTTCAGTTTTAATTTCAGTTTGTTGCTTAGTTTCATAGCAATTGCTAATTTTTTTTCATTTCTTAAATGATAAAAATAAACCTATTTAATCTTGGATCTGCCTCCACTAACAAAAGCAAACATCAATTATTTTAAAAATTGCCGAAAAAGTGTTGTTTTTTTTTTTTGCAACTGGTTTAGTTCAAAACAAGTTTCAAATGAAAAGCAGATATCAATAATATTAGATACATTATGCTCCCATTTGGTCTGTTTCGAAAGATATAACAATAAATTCTTGTTATACAAACATTTTATGTGGTAGATGATAAAGAATGAATCTGGTTAGATTTTCATTTTAGTGGAGAATACGCCGCTTTTGAATTCTTATTATTATGTTGATGTTGTCAATCATTTTTTAAATACAATCATTGATAATTTCCTTTTATTGATAATTACGAGTTTCTATTTATTTCATATTTTAGTTTTTATAAAAGTAAAACATTTTTTTTTTATCTATCATTAACATTAACATTTTTAAATACATTACATACTCACTGTTTCTAATTTGATGTGTTTTAGTTATTTTCAAATTCATTAGGTTTTTTTTTTTTTTAAGATTGTCGATAAGTTTATCCTTTTAAAAAGATTTACTGGTATTTTTGTTTTATTATCTTAAATTTTACTGTTGTATTAAAAAAAAAAGAAGCTTATATTACTGTTGTTAGGTTTATTTCTCGCTTGTCGGATTATGATTTAATTATTTTTATATTTTCTTTTATGAAAAAACTTCAAATAATTTTCATTTGATTTTTTATTCTTTCTCCATTATTTTTTAGTTCCGAAATGTTCGTCGACACTCATATTCTATATATATATATATATATATATATATATATATATATATATATATATATATATATATATATATATATATATATATATAAAGAATATGAGCTTAAATATTATATATATATATATATATATATATATATATATATTGTTTCGTTTTTACTGCATATTTAAAAGATTTAGTTAAAGGTCCGGTCCCCTCGGCCCAAGTACCGAACACTGGTTTGTGTGTCTCTGTGAATGTGAACACTCTAGCTCCAAACTGAAAAGTCGTACGAAACTGATATTACATATTTAAGATAGATATATGTCTTAGATGTCCTGGCAACTTTTTCATTAAAATCGGCTAACCGGAAGTGCCACTTTATATCAAAGCTGAAACACATTTTAACAATTTTCTCAAAAACGGCTCTAACGATTTTGATTAAACTCTGTTTATCATTGCGTAATTAGGTGGTCTTTAATATCATTTAGGTCTTATCCCCGTTGATGTCACTTTACAGGGCTTAAATGCCCAATGTTCATATGCGTCTTCTTCTAAAGTATCTTTAATATGGTTTATTTTAAATAATCAACTATCTCTGATTATTAAAAGTTCGAAAAAATGCTAAATATAGTATAGGATATAACTTTTGAAAGAATTCGATAATTTTATGACCAAAAAAAAAGGTAAATAAAAAGATAATGAAATAAGTTTTAGTAAATATAATTTTCGGAATCTTTACTTGTTGGTCGCCTTGCTTTACCAGTCTTTCATCTTTAAAGAGATAAATCTATAAAATATAAGGTACTTACCCATTGTTTGGCCATCATTAAATATTTATTCTACCATGCTAGCTAGCTAGCTCAGGTGAGAAGGAATTAGGTTGGATATTTTTATAAAGCAGCAAAAAAAAAGGTTAAGAGATCTATTTACACAAAGAAATATTTACAGAATTAATACTATTTACAAGTAAATGAAATAAAAAAGAGAGAATTTAAAAATAATTACTATATACAATTAAAGATTAATAGGAACATACTTAAGATAGTAAAAATAACAAAAAAAAAAAACTTATTTTATTTACAATAGTATGGCATGCCACATTTAAACATCAAGAAACGATAGTCAAGATATAAGATGTACATGCACATGCTAAAATATTCAGCGTTTTAGAAAGAGAAATATATTCTTCAGATGTTTTATTTCAGCACATTTTGCGTTATTGTTGGCCGTTTAATTACAATCGACGCTTGATTTATAACTTGAAAATTTTTTTGTTAAAGATAATTTTACTGGTGTTTTTTATAGCCTAAGCCAATTATTTTTTAATATTCCTTCATGTTTTATTATTTTACGACTATTCAGCTTTAATAAAAGACCAACTATGAGGAAATTAAGCCAAATGCTGATTCTCAGGGACCAAAATACTAACTAAAGTCAAAGTCGTCAATCCGCCATCTTTGGACGCCATTTTGGGGCAGTGCGTTCACTTTTTTGTGGGAACATTGGCTTTTTTTTTAATAAATAGTTACAAAGAACACAACGATATGCAATTTAAAGGGATGTGGGGGGGTGGAGGGGTGCACGGTAAGGGGGTCTGGCCCACAGACTAGTAAGTGAAAGTTGTGTGTTGCGCGCACCAGATTTTTTTTACATTACTAACTTTGCTCTGCATAGATTTATAATTTAGATAAATAGATAGATAGATAGAGAGAAAAAAAACTTTATTCTGGGACTAAGTCCCTTCAGAATAACAAAATCGTACAAAAGAATAGAATATTACTGGCCTAAAAGTTTGAAACAATAAATAAAATTGATAAAATAAACTAAAAAGTAAAGAAAACCTTAGGTGAATAAGCTATATACAATACAGATAAAACTATGTACAGAGTATTTAAAACTATGAACAAATCACTTAAAACTATGAACGAATCACTTGAAACTATGAACAAAACTATATATAAGGGTTAAACAACATAAACATACTCTTTGAGAAATGAAGAACGAAAAAGAGATAGAATAAGTTCATTTCATAAAAAAACTTTACTTGTATATATTTGTAAAAAAAAAAAGTTAATTATAACTGAATAAAATAAAAAAAAAGTTAAAAACAAAATGTATGTATTGAAATTCCTACGTAGATAGTAGGAAATGCATGTACTATCTCTTACCAAGTATTATCATATGATTATATGATTGCTACACAATACATATATAGTATTAATAGTTAGCTGGTATCTGACTGTTTTTGGAACAGGAATTGGAATAGGAGGTTTTTGAATGTGTATAGGGAGGGGCATGACGAATTTTGATGGGGACGGAGTTCCAAAAGTTGACATAGCGGGCTATCAAGGAATTTTGGAATGAGGCAGATCTATGAGAAGGGATGTATAGGTCAGAGGGTCGAGATCTTGTAGTGAGGGAATGGATTTAGGACTTAAATTGGAGAAGGTTGTAGGCATAAGAAGGGTCAATGATCGGTAATGATTTGATAAAGGAATGTGCCTAGGAAATATTGTCTTCTTAAGTAGGGGAAGATCCACCCTAACTCAGTGTAGAGGTGGGAGACACGGGAGCGTCTCGTGGTCCCGATTACAAATCTTACGAGGCTATTCATAAGTCTTTTTAGTCTATCACGGAGTTCCACCGAGAGGCCATCGTACACCACACAACTGTAGTCAAAGTGGTGAAAGATGAGAGAGGAAACTAGGAGTCTACGGGTATTTTGGGGTAGAAGATGGCGGAATAGTTTGAGGGTAGAAATTGCACTACGGGAGATATGAGATATATGGTGATTCCAGGAAAGGGTTTGATCTATGAAAAAGCGTAAATTTTTAACAAAGGGGTAGAAGGTGATGGGGTGGTTGTTTAGATAGAGTGAGGGAAAGTTGGTATGGGATCTAAGAAGGGGCATGGAACCAATTAGAATGGCCTGAGTTTTGACAGCATTTAGCCTTAATCCATTTAAGTTAGCCCAGGCACTAATTCGGTCTAAATCTTCTTGAATTTTGGAAAATGCCACCAATAACTCGGCGGGAGGAAAAGATAAATAGATTTGAGAATCGTCGGCATAAATTTGGTGGGAACAATGGATGATTGAATCATTTAGGTCATTAATATAAGAGCTGAAAAGAAGAGGAAACATGCTAGAACCCTGTGCAACTCCAGAAGGTAGGCAGATAGTGGTTGATTGGGTATGGAAACTGCATGGGTTCGTTGTGAGAGGAAAGACTGGAACCAAGAGATGGAAAAATTGGAGAAGGATAATGATTTTAGTTTATTGAAAAGGATGGAATGGATAATGGAATCGAAGGCTTTGGAGAAATCAAGAAGTATAAGTATAGTTAGTTTTTTGTCATCTATTGCAGTCTGAATATTACTGGTAATTTTAATCAGAGCAGATTGGGTAGAGTAGCCTGGACGGAAGCCAGATTGGAGAGGATCGAGTTGGTTGGATTGTTCAAGGAAGTTGGAAACTTGGGATTGCACTAACCTTTCTAGGGGTTTTGAAATATTGGAAAGAATTGATATTGGGCGGAAATCTTCGGGAGAGGATGGATTAGGCTTTTTGTTTAAAGGAAGGACAATGGCTTTTTTCCAAGGGGTCTGGAATATTGATTTCTGCAGAGAGAAATTGTAGATGAAAAGGAGAGCTGGAAGGATTTCAGAGAGACATAATTTTATTAGTTTGATAGGAATGCCACCTGGGCCTACGTAATTGCAACGGGATTTGATTATAACGGTAATAAGGTCTGTATGAGAAATGTCGGAAAAATAAAAATTATTTTCGTTAAAAGATACCTCTGGAGAAAAGCCGGAAGGGGAGAGTAAAGAAGAGGTGGAAACCGATATAAAGTGGGAGTTTAGGTCATCAGGTGATATTGGGAAAACTGAGGAAGGGGATCTAGAAGGTTCGCAGATCGAAAGCTTATGAAGCAGAAGCCATTTTGATTTGATATCAGAAGCTGAGGAAAGGGCTTCATGAAAGTATTTTGCTTTCGCTTGTCGGATCCTTGTCTGTGTCGTGTTACGAAGCACTCTGAATGTTTGATAATCATCTGCAAGCCTAGTCCGTCTAAAGCGTCTGCGAGCAGCGTCGCGTCTCTTCTGCAGATCCAGAAAAGCTCTTTCCTGACACATCCAAGGAGCAGGGCGATGGCGGAAGGTGAAGATTTTGAGAGGAGCGTGGGTATTGAGAATATTGAGAAGATTAATGGTGTGAATATCAACCATGGTGTCGACGGTTGATGATATATTCCATTCAAATCCAATGTTACTAGGTCAGGTAATATTTTTTCTCGAGTAAGGGTATCCAGTTGGCGGTAATTTATTATTCATTAATCGATTTTTTTTTGTGTGAAATAAGAAAAAATGTTGCTAATTTTATTACAATAATTCTAATGTATAATAAATTACAAAAACTCAAAGATCCTTCCAATAATGTTAGCCAAGTAAATTTTCATGAAACAACAACTTTGATGCCTCTTTAGCCTCCACTAAAATTCTTAAATACGAGTTTTTTTAGAAATAAATTAATATATATGTATATATATATATATATATATATATATATATATTTGGAATTACAGTCGCGGTCATAGAAGTCGCATCTGCTATTTCTTTTGATTCTTATGTTGAAAACGCTGATTCCATTGAATGTTTTTGTTTATCTTTACTTATTAAGGTTACATGAAAACTTAAACAATGTTTCTTAGTTCAGTTTTAACTAATTCCATGATAAATGCTCTAATTATGACCTATATAAAAAACTGTACTCATTAAAAGATATTAATATTGTGACGTTAATTGATGTAAAGGAATTTTCGCGGGAAAAACTAGTGAAAATAGGGTACCACCAATCAACAGTGTCATAGTTTTGAGAAGAAAAAAAAATGCACCATGGAGCGAAAGAAAAAAAACTGGGAGGAGAAAAAACAAACGAACAATTTGACCGATTAATGGTGCGATTGTTTTTATTATATCGTTTCAAAATTGGCAAAGAAATATCCCGAGATCTTTTAGATAGCAATTTGGTAAATATAATGAAATTTAATAAAATTTTAACCGGGTAATGCAATTTCCATGAGGGTGGCTGTAATTTTATGGGAGAATTTTTCTTTATGCCTGTAATGTTGATGATAAACATATGTTTATAGGACAAACATCATTATTTAATTTAAGTGTGAGTCTTGATACTACATTGTTTTCATTTTAATGTGAACTTTGTTACATGGCGCAGTCGGTAAATTAAAAAGAATGTTCGGTTAATTATAGTTAAATAAAAATGTTATTTTTAATTATTGGAAGATTGAAGATAAAAATAATTGATAAATATAGAGAAAAAGGTCATTCAAATCCTTACCTTAGCGTCTAATTGGAAATTTTGGAGACAGAAATTTGAAAATTATATTATAGCAACCAAGTTGGACAAAAAATCGGAAAAACCGCAATGTGCTCAGCTTTTGCATTTGATTGGGGACGAAGGTTTGAGAATTTATAATACGTTTGATAACAGTTCAAATTCTGAAGATTTGAAAACCCTACTTGATAGGTTTGAAAAGTGTTTTCTACCAAAAAAGAACATTGAATTTGAGAGATATAAATTTTTCATCAGAAAACTAACGGAAGGAGAGTCACTGGAGCATTATATAACTCAACTGAAAAATGAAGGACTGAATTGTGACTTTGGGACTCTTAAAGACGATTTAGTGAAGAGCATATTCATTTGTGGTGTCCAAATTGATTTACTTTGTAAAAAATTATCACAATTATAAGATAAAAAGCTGGAAGACATATTCAAAATTGCTTTAGCCTACGAGAGGCCCAATAGAGCAGTCGAAAATAATTTATTTATTTTTTTTACGCTTCTTTAACTTGTTTATTGAAAATATTACAATCTGTTTCAAAGGACATTTATAATGGTGTTCTGAGATCACATTCACACTCTATGTACAATAAAAAAATAAATTATACAGGAAAATAATTTATATATATAAAATAAAATGTATATATATATATATATATATACAATAAACAAGTATAAAATAACCTAAAAATAAATAAATAAAAAAGAACACATACATATCTCTATACACTATTTAAAATCAGGCGATAGAACTCCTCGCCAGACTTGTCCCTCCAACTCTGAAGGGAAAAGCACGACTCCAGGAAATCCCTGCACTTCTCTCTCAACCGCTTCACTGGGACTAAACCCAGTGGAGATTGAGCGATAGTACTTTAGCCCGAAAATAATTAAGGCAAGTAGTAGTCAAAATCTTATTGAAATAAATTACATACATAATAGAGAGAAGAATAGTTAGGGTGATCAGTCAAATAAGAAGGCAAAAATAAATAGTATCATTTATTTTTGCCTTCTTATTTGAATGATCATCTCAACTATTCTTCTCTCCATTATTAATGACAGTCAACTATTTAACCACTATTATACGTACATAATAGTGTTAAAAACAAAAAACTCTGGATCTATAATTGAGCACTGCTCTAATTTTAACAACAGACATGGCACGCAAAATTTTAGAACTTGTTCCAGATGTGGTTCAAGATATGACAGAAATAAATGCTCTCCTTTCAACAAAATTTGTAATAAATGTAATATCAAGGGTCATTATGCTTCACAATGCAGGACAATAAAAGAAATAAGGAGTGTAAAGCTTAATGATATGGAAAATCATCATGAAAGTAATATAAATCAATATTGTATTGATAATATAAACAGTGAATGAAACATACAAGAATGGCAGGCAACATTACCATTGGAAAATACATCATACATTAAATTCAACACATGTAAATGTAAAATAGATCATCAAGAAATAACATTTTCAGGACACAAACTTTCAGCAGAAAGAATGCAGGTTGATGAAGGACGAATTCAAAGTATTATGAAATATCCCACTCCATCAAATAAAAAAAAACCTAGAAAAATGTCTATGAATAATGGATTAGTACATACCTAGTTAAGTGAAATTCATTTTCCTCTTAGATAGATCATTAGGAAAGACTCAATTTTTCCTCGGGATAAAAATTGTTAAAAAGCTTTTAGGAAAACAAAGGAAATATTAATAAAAGTGCCAATTTGTTGATACCAATAAAGAGTTAACTATATCACTAGATGCAAATCAAAATGGTCTAGGGGCAGTGCTACTTCAGGACTAAAACTATGATATTGTTCTAAAATATACCGGGGACAAATATGTATATTGCAAATGCTTTCTCTATGATCAATCCATCAGACAGTGAAGATATTCAGTTTGAAAAAGATATTGTAGCTCAGGTGTGCATTTTAAACATAAATATCACAGGAGAAAATTTTAATCTTGCAGATATTGCCCAATAAACTAAAAATGATCAAGATTTAGAAAAATTAAAAATATATATAAATCATGGATGGCCAAAGGAATATAAACACATTCCAAATACATTAAAACCATTTAAAAGATAAAATGAAGAATTAATGGTAGTTGATGATATAATTTATAAATCAAACAAAATAATAGTTCCAAAAAAAACATTCTAAATCTTCTACACTACAGCCATCAAGGGATTCTACGCACTAAAATACATGCCAGGGATAATTACTTTTGGCCAGGTTTAAATAAAGCAATTAATGATTTGGTAATTTCCTGTGAAATATCTGCTTCCAACCAGCGAGAGCCAATAAGGACATGAGTGAAATACCAAACAGAACTTGGCAAAAACGAGCATGTGACCTATTTTCATTAAAATCTGCAATTTATTTACTAGTGGTAGATTATAATTCAAAATATGTAGAGTTAGAAAAACTACATAGATTAGTGAGGCTATCATAGCGCATTTAGAAATAATACTTTCAAGGTTATGGGATTTCAGAAATAATGTTGAGTGATGGAGGTCCTCAATTTTCTTCATTAAAATTCGAAAAATTCTCATTTAATTGCAATTTTCAACATTTAATAAGCAGTCCAACATATCCTCAGGCTAATGGATTAGTAGAAAGATCAGTACAGACTGTAAGAATTATGATTTAAGGATTAGAAGACATTAAGGGCATACTTATGGCTTTACTTCTATTAAGAAATACACCAATGGAAGGATTGGGGTTCCCTGCTCAATTACTGTTTGGAAGAAGACTGAGGGATAATATTCCATCGCCCACAGAACTGCTTGATCCCAGAACAATTGATCCAGGTCAATTAAAAAATACCCTAAAACAAAATCAAGAGAAACAAAAGTATTATTATGATCGAGGAGTTAAAATTTTGGAACCTCTACAAGATGAAGACAATGTAAGGGTTCAAAGGGAAGGAATATGGAAAAAGGGTCAAGTGATAAGAAAAGAAAAAGAACCAAGATGATACTATACACAAACTGAAACTGGAAACCTTAGAAACAGAAAATTCTTGAAATATCTCATTAATTACACTCAAGAGGATTGCCAGATAGATGAAGAAGCAGCAGCAGAACACGACAGAGATAGCATCGTATATGATGAACCAAAATACATCCCTCAACAAGTTACAAGATCAGGAAGAGTGATGAAGCCTAAGCCTGGAGTCATAAAAAAAAAGAATTGTAATGTTGATAATAAATGTTAATAATAAACATATGTTTATAAGTCAAAGATCATTATTGAATAAAGCGTGAATATACTATTTTGATACTACATTGTTTTTATTTTAATTTGAATATGTTACAATGCCGTTCACTGAAATATTTATAACCCCTCAGTATTTTCATCTAAATCAATGTTACTACAACTGTTGGAAAGCTAAATTATTTCTTTTCAAAACTATCGATAGCTTTTAGATTTTACGCCTTTATTGGGAATAAATAAAGAAACACTCCAGGAACACTTTTATTTTTCATGAAAAAAATATTCAGATTCGTTTTTAGGGTTCACTATAACTCCCAAGCACGAGTTTGTTTTAAAATTTAAAAAATGAAAATTTTTGGACGTCATTTTATAGGAGGATTTTTTTTTTCATGCAGTTTACTAAAATATTCATAACTCCTAAGTTTTTTCTCGTAAGTCGACGTTATTACAACCGTTGGAAAGTTAAATTATTGTTCTTCAGAAGTGTATCTATAACTTTGATACTTCATGCTTTTCTAAGGAATAAACAAATAAAAACTTAATAAAAGTTTTTATTTCTTATCTCCAAGCCTAACTTATTTGCAGAATTCTGGTTTGTGCCATTTTGTGTTCATTAGAGGTTCCCAAATTAATGTTAATTTTTGTGAGAAAAAGTAGAGCCATGACGAAGTTATCACAACTAGCCCTAGGCCGAAATTTTGAACAAAAAATTTATATTTTTCGATTAGTATGAAAATTTGTATTTAAGTCTTTTTCTGCCTTCTCAGGCAGTGGATCAGCTGATTGGAAGGTTGTGTTCCAATACTGGTCTCTCAGTATTTGCTTATTTTTCAGCGGAATCTCTGATTTTTCATTGAATACATTTCACGTGTACATTAGAGCAGTTGATATTTGCTGTTTGATAAATATAAGAAAGGAAGAAAGAAAGAAAGATATATATATATATATTTTTTTTTTTTTCTTTGTTACTTTCTGCCTCCTCTTATGATATGTGGTATAGTCACCAAGTGATGTCCGGTTAGGTGGCCAAGAGGACTTGGTCAGACGGCGTTAGTACACATCAAGGTTCACCAGCCAAACAAAGAACTCGTCGCTGCCTACGAGAAACATCTCCAACAACAAAAGTGAACACTTCAGAACCAGAACCTCAGCCACAAACAGGATCTTCTTCACAAGAAATAATCGAAGAATCCCCTTTCTTTACTCCAAACCTCTGCTAAGTAATTCAAAATTACCGAGAGGTAAATGGGTGTGCAGCTATACCCACAGAACCAACGCCTCCTCCGATATTTGTAAAAAATATAAAAAATTTTCAGTTGTTCTGCACCCAACTAAATAAAATCTGCTCTGGCAGTTTTTCATGCCATAACAGGACCAACGATACAAAAATAACACCAGATACCGCTGAAATCTACCGAAAAATAGTGAAATACCTCTCAGAAACGAATGAGAATTTTCATGCGTACCAGCTTAGAAAGCAGAGAGTACGTTACGATTAGTAATAAGAAATATAAATTCCTCAATTTAAGAAATTTATCACCAACCCCAACTGAAGTGATAAAAGAAGAACTAGCGGTGCTTTGTTTCAAAGTACGCCAGGTAACCAAAGTTCTAAAGGAGAATAAGGAGCAGCCTGGAGTAAAAAATAAAGTTCCACTACCTTTATTTTTCGTGAATCTAGAGCCATCACCCGGTATTGAAAAAATATACGATATCACAAGACTATATAACGCAATAGTGAAAGTAGAGAAACCATACCCCAAGACGGAAATCGTGAAGTGCCATAATTATCAGGCGTATGGCCACAAGAAGACTTATTGCCACCATCAGCCACGTTGCGTGAAATGCAAGAACTCCCAAGAAAAATAATTTACCTCAACACCTCATAGAAATAATCCACAACAAACGCCGTGCCAGATTATTGTGGAAACGTAATAGACACCCCATCGATCGTCAATCCTATAATTATATCTGCAAAAAATTAAAGCTAGAATTAGATACCTTCAGATTCCAATCCTTCAACTCATACCCTACTTCCCTCTCTTCTCATGACAATTCCCTATGGAAGATCACTAAACAAATCCCAGAACCCCATCATATATCACATCCCCTCCGTAGAGGTGATGGCTCTTGGGCATCGTCTAACGAAGATAGAGTCGAGGAATTCGCCAAATACCTTTCCCTTACATTTACCTCTCATCCGGAATCCAACCCCACCCACAAGTCAGCAGTAGAGGAATTTCTTAATTCACCCATCCCATTCTCCTTACCGCATAAAGCAGTTAATTCTTCTGAGGTCAAATACCACTTAAAAAAAAAAACTACCTACTCGCAAATCACCTTGATACGACATCCTTATCTATCAGATCCGTAGACAATTCCCTCCTAAATCTGTCATATTCCTTACATACATATACAATAGCATCCTACGAACCACACACTTTCCTCTTTTATGGAATCATTCTACTATTATCCTATTCCCAAAACCAGCCAAACCTCCAAACAGCTTAACTTCCTACAGACCCATTAGCCTACTTCCAATCCTTTCAAATATCCTTGAAAAGATCCTCCTGAAAAGAATCCTACCCTTTATAGAATCTCAAAATCTTCCTTCACACCAGTTC
The DNA here is from genome assembly GCA_928085145.1 of Nezara viridula. Lineage (NCBI taxonomy): Eukaryota > Metazoa > Arthropoda > Insecta > Hemiptera > Pentatomidae > Nezara > Nezara viridula. The sequence continues at coordinate 13,219,477 of OV725078.1, read as the reverse complement.
GGATTCCGTTCCTAACACTCCGCAGTCCAAGGACTTCGAGTGGTCGATCATATTTCCGTAGCCCTGGAAAGCAAGCAATATTGCTCGGTTACATTTCTAGACATAGCTCAAGCTTTTGACCGGGTATGGCACGCCGGGCTTCTTTCCAAACTTAAAACCCAACTGCCTCAGTCCTTATACCTTGTCCTCCGTTCCTACCACTCAGATCGTACCTTTCGAGTTCGCTGCTGAAATGAATTTTCAAATTACTATCCAATTGAGGCTGGTGTTTCTCAAGGTAGCATATTGGGTCCCGTCCTTTACACCCTCTTTACCGCCAATACCCCTGTCCATCCCAATATCTTCCTGGCAAATTTTGCCGTTGACACCGCCATTCTATCATCCAACTCAGATCCCGAAATAGCATCTTTAAATCTTCAAAGGCACCTCTCCATGATTGAGCACTGGTGTAATAAATGGCGTATTAAAGTAAATTAATCCAAATGCAAACACATCATCTTCACACTCTGACGCAGTTCCTGTCCACCAGTACACTTTAATTCCACCCAGCAGTCTTTTTCAGACACAATCTGGTATCTTGGCTTTTTCTTAGACAGGCGTCTAACGTGGAACCCTCATACTGGACTTAAAAGACAGGAACTTAACCAACGATACGGCCAACTATACATACTACTAAATAAAAAATCTAAACTCTCTATTGAAAATAAAATACTTATCTACAAGACAATACTGAAACCTAATTGGACTTACGGACTTGAACTGTGGGGAACAGCAAAATTTTCTAACATCAAAAGCTTCCAATCCTTCCAAGTCAAAGTCTTTCGAACAATAGTCGATGCTCCTTTCTATGTAACCAACAACTTTTATCGGAAAGGATTTGGTGAAAGAGTTTCCAGTTAACTGGGTCTCTGATGAAGGACGGTGGAGAAGACTGAGGAATAGGAGCTAGAGATAATTGGCGTAATAATGGACTATGATCTGAGGATAGATCGGCAAGACGGGTAAGGGAATGATTGAGGGGACTTAAGCCACTGTGGATGAAATAATCAAGGATATCGGGATTGCGGTTAGGATCTGTGGGCCAGTAAGTAGGTGAGTTAGGAGGAAGGATACTGAAACGTTTTGATTTGAGTGCAGATAATAATGTCCTGCCACGAGAGTTCGTGGTTCTAGAACCCCATTGATGATGTTTGGCGTTTAAATCTCCACCCAGGATGAAGTGATGTCCTAAGGAGTTGAGAAGAGAACTGAACTGGATATTGGATATGGACCTGTTAGGAGGGCACTATGATGATGCTATGGTGACGGGAATTGAGAAGGTTATGATTACGATAACGGTGGATTGTACTAAATCTTGTGTCAGTTATGGGAGCTGGTGATGAGAAAGAGAGCAGTGCACAATAACAGCAGTACCGGCATGTGCTTTACCGTCAGGATGGTCAGTACGGTATATTATGTATTGAGGTATTTTTAATTTCCTGATATGCTGTTTTCTGGTCAATCGTGTTTCCGTAATTAGTGCTACGTCGATGTTTTTGTCTAGTAATAAAGCTATTAGTTCGCCGACATGATTTTTAACACCATTCGCATTCCAAAGGAGAATGGATATGGGTTTTGGGATGTGAGTCATTAAGGATTTTCTAAAGGAGGGGTGAGGTGAGATACGAGATTTTTGAGGAGTGTTATGAGTGGAGTAACTTAGGATTTTAAATCGGTAAGGAAATAAGCCAACAGACTGGTGAGATCTGTTGCATTTGATGGAGGAGAGGCATGATGAATTTGTTGTTGACGGTTAGGTATATTCGGATCAATAGGATTTTGAGGTTGGGGTTGAGGTTGTTGTTGCAGCAGGGCTTGACAGTTATCGGTTGAACTCTTACCTCTAAGTAGCTGGGAAAATGATACACTATTGTTTACTATTCTAAAAGGCTCTCTCTCTCTCTTCTTGGTCTTCCTGCTTCATCTTGAATTCCGTTTTTCTGGTGTTTGGGTTTGAGATTCTTGTCAATTTGGCATCCTTTGTAGTTGGCCGGGTGTCCCTCTAGGCATAGTGCACACACTGCAGGATCTTGTATCGATTTTGTGCACTCCGCTGTTTTGTGCTGTTCACGCTACGCGGTAGATGATGACAATAAGTCTTCGTGTGGCCATACGCCTGACAATTATGGCACTTCACGATTTCCGTCTTGTGTATGGTTTCTCTACTATCACCATTGTGTTATTTAATCTTGTGATATCGTATATTTTTTCGATACCGGGTGATGGCTCTTGACCCACGAAAAATAAAGGTAGTGAAACTTTATTTTTTACTCCAGGCTGCTCCTTATTCTCCTTCAGAACGTTGGTTACCTGACGTACTTTGAAACCAAGCGCCGCTAGTTCTTCTTTTATCACTTCAGTTGGGGTTGAGGAGTGTAAATTTCTTATAACTACTCGTAACGATCTCTCCTGCCTAAGCCTTTACGTATGAAAATTTGCATTCGTTTCTGAGAGGTACTTCACGATTATTCGGTAGGTTTCAGCAGTATCTGGTGTTATTTTTGTATCGTTGGTCCTGTTAAGACATGAATTACTGCCAGAGCAGATTTTATTTAGTTTGGTGCAGAACAACTGGAAATTTTTCATATTTTTCACAAATATCGGAGGAGGCCTTGGTTCTGTGGGTATAGCTGTTGACTCCATTACCTCTCGGTCATTTTGAATTACTTGGCAGAGGTTTGGAGTAAAGAAAGGGGATTCTTCGATGATTTCTTGTGAAGAAGATCCTGTTTGTGGCTGAGGTTCTGGTTCTGAAGTGTTCACTTTTGTTGTTGGAGATGTTTCTCGTAGGCAGCGACGGGTTCTTTGTTTGGCTGGTGAGCTAACTCCGAGTCCTCATGGGAACCTTACTGGATATCACTTGTTGACTACACCGCATACCATAAGAGAAGAAAGAAAGAAAGATAAAATATATATAAAAAATAAAAAAAAATTATCAAACAGCAATATCGACTGCTCTGATGTACACATGAAATGTATCCAATGAAAAAATCAGAGAGATTCAATGAAAAATGAAAAATTATTACTCAATAGTTATTTTACTTTTGAATTTTTCTTTCACTTTCTATTAACTTTCGTTCAATTTTCCATAATTTTTCTGAGTAATATCTCTCTCGTACCTATTTACGCTTTCAGCGCTTTAGTTCAAACTTCGTCGGATAACCGTTAGAGATGACGCCACCTACACATCTCTTCTCTCTCCCCCTCCCTTGCAACGATTTTTATTCTCCCTGCAACACTTAAGGAGACAGGTAGTACTTTTTTTATTTCTTTCTTATTTCAGCTTTCTCAATTTCTTCCCTCCTTCCTTTCATTCCTTTTCTCGGTTTTTAACTCTTTATTATATTATACATTGTCTGTACATCTTGATAGACTTTACAATATCTCAATTTTCTATCTAACTACTCCATTCTCAATGTGTTAATTTTACTATTTATATTCATTTCTTATATAACTTCATATTTCTTTTTTATGTTTTACATTTTATTCTAAGATTCCCATTTTAACACTTATGTAACCCCTTTTGATTATGCCTACTTCATCATTCCACACTTTGTAACGGTTATTATTATTTATCTCTTAGTTCTTAGTCATTATTCTAACAATTTCATTTTACTTTATATTTATTTATTTCATTTTTCTAATTTTTTTTTTATTTTTTATATTTTTTTTTACCATCGCTACTTATGTTTCTCATACCTTGTTATCTGGTTATTTGCTTAGCCCTGATGAAGGCCTGAACTTCAGGTCGAAACGTCGGCATATGTAAAAAATAAATATTATCATTTATTTTTGCCTTCCTTTTTGACTGACCACTCCAACTATTCTTCTCTTCATTATCCACAACAGTCAACCAATTACCAATTATTATTTGATTTATTTGATTCTGTTCTTAGCTGATAAGAATATTAGCTGATGCAGTAGTCTCTCTTTACTCTTTCTAATTTTTATAAAAAATATAATATTTGAACAATATTAAAAAAAATTATTTATAAATTTATTATTTAAAAATATATTATCTGTTGATTGGTTGAGTATGCTGTGTCATTAAGCAACTCAACGCAGCTGAGCAGCCGTGGAATATTATTGTAGTCCTCTTCTCTTCTTGTTACCTTAAACAATCAAAAGGGTATTAATAAAAGAGAGAGAGGAAGGAAAGCTCTTTTTAAGGATGATTTGTGTTGGTGGGAGGAAGGGGAGATCTGAGATCGGCTTTTTGCGGGCCAACTGTTGCTCTTCCCAAGTACTTCAATCAAGAAGCAACAACACTACTACTTAACCTCATTCTTTATCACTTGTTTTATTTCTACAATCTACTTTATTTATACATACAACAGGAATGGAGAATATTATTGGTGATTTACCTAGTACTTGTTAACATGTCAGGAGCGGATACAAGGAAAAGGAAACTGGGAAAATTTCCCCTCCTATAATATTTAGAAAAAAAATATTCCGGCTAACATCAATACTCGTGAATATCTGTGGATAAATTATCATTCATTAGGTTGGAAAACATTTATATACGTACAACAATCAATTTTAAACAGTTAGATAAAAAACATCTATAATTTTTCCTTTAGAGAAGACAACATTGATACTACATTCTGTGATCATCCAGATGGTCCTCTCCCAAAATTACTTTGCCTAAATTTATAGGCTAAATTCCTTTACCGGCAAAATTTTTTATATATTAATATATGTAAAAGCTTTTCATTGACGTACATGTTTTTTTTTTTACTAATTGTGTACAGTTTAAAATAGCTACTTAATATATCTATCGTAAATGGGGTAAGGTAGCCAGTGCTCAAGGACCCTGGTTCGAATGCCGACTCATGGCAGATAAATTGTTTATTCTATTTCATCAGCCATAGATCTACTTTGGAGTCGGGAGAGCCTCAAGGGGCATACCCAGCCTATATGAAGTCGGTACTTACAATTAAATGATTTATTAAGGGAGAAAACCTGATGGTTGAGCGTGACCTTGGTCAATTCCCCTCCTTGTATGACCGTTGACCAAGAAACAGTACTTTTTTCCTCCAAAACACTCGGCCATCACGAACTCAGCAGTAACGGACCCAGCAATCATTTATTCTATTTTATAATATGATGTTAAATTGTCCTCCAGGGCTAAAGAACACCCAATTACTAAGACGTTGGTTTTCCTAGAGATAAATTTCTTATATTTTTTTTCTTGACACATGCTCACATTTAGTATCTATCGTGCATTTTAATTCAAATGGAGACTATCTTGTTATTAATTAAGTATTTTGCATAGATCTCTCACAAAATAAAATATAGGCCAATGAAAAGAACATATTATTTTTTTCCATTTTGGGGGCTTTAGTGCGAAAGCCTCTACAACTCCCCCCTCCCCCTCCCACTTAGATCAATCAGTGATAGAATACATTTTTTTTTTTTACGCGATTATTGTATGATAGGTAATAAGAATTGTTTTGCCGAGATCTGGCTCAATAGCTAGGTTTTCTCCTGGTTAAGTTATCGAGATAATCCGCGTAGGTCTCACCCCACTCCCACGCACTGTTGATTTAACAGAATAAATAATTATCTGCCTGAGCCGTACTCGTATCCGATGCCGGGGCAATGGACAGTGCCTTACTTACTCATCACCTCATTGGATAAATAATTTATTGTTATTTTTTTTGTTTAATTTATCGAATTATTCTCATTTAAAATCTAAAATACCCTCTTATATAGGGCCAAATTAATCTTTTTAACCAGAAGTAAAATAAAATTGGTTTCCTGAGTTTATCATCTCATTTTTTTTTATTTACCTCATAAAAGCTGGAGTGCCTTTCGAAAACTACTTCATAGACCATAACGAAAACCATAAACCGCTGATAGGAAACAGTATTATCTAATAAAAATAATGGGAAAAAGCTATAACTAGAAAATAGGAGTGCTTCCATAGAATTTCCCAGTTTAATCCACCGACTCTAAATGAATTAATTTGGTAGATTTTGTAAACTATTTTTGCACAATAGAATAGTTAATAAAATATTAATACTTGATCTTTTCTATTCATCTGGTTTTTTTCTTCCCATCTGGTCTCTTGCCTACTACTATGATGTAAAGGCGTCCTTATGGATTGTTTCTAGCTACAAGCCTCGCCCATCTTAACCTTCTTGCCTTCATATCATGAGGTATTGATAGACCAGTTTCTTTTAGCACCTCCTTATTGTTCCTACTCCTACATATTTTTAGATTGTGATCCCAGATAGGCCCTGTTATCGTACGGAGGACTTTCCTTTCGAATTTCTCAACTTTTGCTTCTATAGTGCCGTTAAGTTTTCTGGATTTCTGTATCCTGGTAATAGAGAAGAAAGCTCTGTACACCTTTGTTATTCGTTGGTATATTTATTGAGGTTATTGTGGAGCCAATGTATTCGAACCTGTCCACTTTCGGTAATGACTTAGGCTCCACCTAGATCCTCCTATTAGGGTTAGTTTTTCAGCTGTCATAGATTTTGTTCTATCTTCCTTCACTTGTCCGACCCTCTTATCAGAGTCCAAGCGATTCTCTCAATATCAATTATATAGATTTATATATTCCCTCCTATAAAAGAACTGCCTTCAACAAATCTTTTGTCATTCGTCATACCTCCTATTGGAACTCTCTACCTACCTCAATACGTCAATCCTCTTGCACAAATTCCTTCAAACAACTCCTATTCCAACTTCTACATCATAATCAAATTACCGCAAACACGTAAACTCTACATGCTTGTGTACACTGTATTTAATCAACTATGTAATTGCAAATTATATTAACATTTACTTAATTCTGCATACCCCAAGCCAGACCTATGTTTATAATTATGGAACTCTATTATTATTCTTAGGGGGCTGTAGTCCCAGAATAAAATTTATTTTTTTAGTTTCATTTTATATTTCCAGCCTGCCAGTTGTCATCAATAGTTTGTGATCTTTCTTTGAGGAATTCTCTTCCTGCTGTTCTTATTATTTTCTTTTTCTTTTTCACTGTGGCTGTGAATTTGTCCAGCATAGCTTGATCAGGTTTTGCCAAGCAGAGGACATTTACTTTTCTTCTTTCCTCCACCGCCTTTTCGCATGCTTCTGGGAAACCATTTCTTGGCTTCTCTTTTTTCCTGAATCCTTGTTACTTCCTAAGTTTGTTTTAGCCATGACTCTAGTGCCTCCCCTCCCCCCCTCAATGTTGGTCCATCACATCAAGAGTTCGATTTTATTTTTCAGCCTAATTTTGAATTCAGTATGTACTTTAGGGTTTTTAAAATTACATACTTTTTTCCCTTCAGTTGTTCCGAATTTGGCGGATTCGCTTCAGCCTCTGAAAAAGTTTAATTATAATCTGAGTATAGTCCGAATTACAGTCTGCTCCACGATATCTCCTTATGTCTTAAATGAAGCTTTGATGCCTCTTGTTTATCAGCAGGTGGTCAATTTTTCATCTGAAGTCTCCTATGACTAATGTTATGTCATATTTTGGAGTCTGGTGTACAAATTTTTCTAACTGATCGTAGAAATCATCGTGATAACGTTAGTAATCGTGATATTAAACCATCGACCTCTTACACGCAGTACATTTATCTTTTCATTAACTGGGGTAAAGTTTATTACTGACTTCCTTACGGACGGACTAACATAAATCCAGTGCCAGCTGTCCCATTTTTGTCGATTATTCCGATATGGAACATTTGTTTCTTTGTTAGGCTTTAAGACGTAAAACCCTAGGTTCATCAACACATTAGATTCAGTTTCATAAACTACTTAGAAGAGAGAAAAAAAGAATGGATAATCAAAAATTAACAAAAGATAGATAGAATAATAAACGAAAAAAAATTAAAAACATATAAAAAAATAAAATAAAAAACAAAGCACCATAAAATAAAGATGGTTTCTTTCTATATTTTATTTAATAGTCTATGGATTTTAAGGAAATTTATTACTGTTTTTATGTTTGATTCGACGTTGTTTAATACTATATTCTATATTCTATACATCCTTTTTTAGAGATAATCTATTTAAGCTTGAGGTATAATAAGAGCATTCTTGGAAAATATGATTGATAGTGAGAGGGCTATTGAAGTGTTGATAATTTGGTGGTGGCTTCTTAGTGATGAGATGCGAATGAGTTAAATTTGTGTGTCCTATTCTTTACCTAGTCACGGTGACCTCTTCTCTGCGATTAGGACAGTTTGATGTGGTCCAGGGCTTCACTTATGTTTTAACAAATTCAATTTGCTGGGTTAGCTTTCGTTCCACATTGACTGCCAACCATCCGATATTCCTTTTTTGAGAGGAAAACTCAATTCTTGAGCGTGAGTGCTTGTTTGACTGCCGTATCTGCAAGCTCATTACCAATTATATCAATGTGACTGGGAACCCATATAAATCAAACCGATTTTCCCATATTGTCAAGAATGTGAAGATATTTGTGCATCTTAAAGATAACTGGAGCTTTTGAGTACACGTCTTTTCAAACCTTTTTTGAACTCAAGGAGTCAGTTATCAAGACTATTGTAGCTTGATGAGTTATTAAAATACAGAAGTGGAGGGCTGAAGCTATTGCATGGAGTTCCGCTATATATGTGTAACAAACGAAGAAGCTGTAGCATCATCGAACTTCGAACCATCATTGTAACTTAAAAATGGTTCCGCAATATTTTGTAGTAGATGGGAAAATTCGGTTTTGTACTCGGAAAGTGAGGTATTGCTTTTGAGTAATCGAGAGAGACTGTACATTGTTTTGGGGGATTTGTCGATCCAAAGTGGTTTTTTTTTGTTTTCTATATTGTATAAAGGTAAGTTTTTAAGGAATTGAGCTGCTAAATAAATTCTTTCTGACAGGGGGGGGGGGGGTGTGGAATTCGTTTTGTTTCTACAAGCGTTAGAAGGAAGTGTCTTGGGTCCAGTTCTCTACATCCTCTTCACCGCCGACATTCCTTCAAGTCCTGATACCTTCCTAGCAACATTTGCTTATGATACTGCCATCCTATCCTCAGATCCTCTAATAGCATCCCGAAACCTGCAAAGACACCTCTCCTTTATTGAGCAGTGGTGCAACAACTGGCACATCAAAATTAATGGATCAAAATGCAAACATGCCACTTTCACTCAACGACGTAGATCCTGTCCGCCAATCATTTTTAATTTATTTCCTCTTCCCTACTCAGACACAGTCCGATACCTTGGTTTCCTTCTAGACAAAAGACTAACTTGGAACCCACATACGAGACTTGTATGTCTTCACAGGAATGTTAGAGAGGGGAGGAGATAGGGAGGGGGTAGGATTTGTTGTTGTTTGAGTATTTCTAGTATTAGCTGAGTAAGTGGTATTAAATCTGTTTTCTCCAAAGTTGAACAATGAATTTGTTTGAATGCCAATGTCTTTCTTTTTAATAGTGTTAGGACTGTTTTGTAATTTCAGCAAAAGATCTAGTAAACTGGGTTGGATTCTGTTCTTTATAAATTTTTTTTTTGCTTCGTTTAAAGATATTTTATTTATGGATTGGATAGTTTTTATTTCTTTTTGCATAATAAAAATTGGACATCGACGATCTAATGAGTTGTGATTTTGGACACAATTACTAAAGCGGGCTGGGCGCGTACATCTCACGTTTTGGTTCCCCACATTGAATCCATTTACTTTTTTGTTTGCAGACGTTCGAAGGGTCTCCAAAACGTAAGCAGTTAAAACAGCGAAGCGTGTTAGGAATATATTCCTGTACTTTGACCGTATGGAATCCTATGTTTATTGTTCCCGGAATTCTCGGTGTAGGAAATGTACGATATAAGAATAATATAAAAAAACGATATAAGAATTAGTCAATATCTCATTTCGATTTTTTTTTATTTTAATGCGTAATATGTCTTTCATCACTGGAGACAATTCATTTTTAATTTCGTCCATCTCTAGAAATTGGAAATCTTAACATCGAGTCACTCCTTTACTGTAATTTAAGGTATTGTGGGGGGAAACCTGTACAGGAAACTGGCCACCAAAATTTTTACATTTCAATAGTTCTTCTGATTGTTTTCTGTTTTTTGTTTCAATAAGTAATGTACCATTTCTTAGCTTTTTCACATTTTTTAAGTCTCCTACTAAACCTGAAAGAAACTTATTTCCTAAGAACGGGGATACTTTTTGAAAATTTTGATCATCTGATCTTTCTATTATTAAGAACAATGGACTAATTGGGATCGCACCATCCGTATTTTCGGCTTCAAATTTAAGACGACCCCGATGTCGTTTTCGTTTAACCTTTCGGCTATTTAAATCTATGGGGCCCCCCATATAAATATAAAATAAAACTTAATAAAAGAAAGTAATTAATAAAGAGAAAAAGAAGAAGAAAAAATTATTGATAAAATGAAATAAAATAAATATAAAATTATAGTTTATATTAAAAAAATATATATCCTTATAGTAAATAACAAATAATAAGTGAAAGGTTATAAAAAAAAAAAGAAATTAATAAATCTTATCTGTGAGCGACTATAGAAACACGTCTTCTCTCTTCGGATGCTAACACTGAACTGATCTTGTATTAGTATTTTTAAATCGTTAAAGTGAGTTTTAAAGCCATTACAGCTCCATTGAAATACCGACTTATGTAGATATTATATATATATACAGACATATTCAAGTATGCACACATACACACATAAAAGTACATAAATATATATAAACAGACGTAGAATATAAAATACACAAAAACACATACATAAATACACTGACAGGCAAAAAACTCCTCCCACTTGATTTTTTCATGTTTTCATCTAAAAATATTTCTGCTTTGGATTTGTCAATTGTTTTTAATGAATAAATAGGTAATCTTATTGTTTGTTTTGAATTAGGAATGTTAATATAGAGGACAATAAGTCTTAATTCTTAATTCAATGAAATGATTCTAGATTCCAATGTTTACTTTCTATGGAATCAAAATGTTTATTCAGTATCATTAGTTCAGTGCCGTTTCTTGCAGCACATTTCTTAGTCTCCGGCTTTTAATTTTTTCAATATTAAGTTTAAAAATGACTCTAAGTGCTTAGGATGTTGCGCGCGGTGTGGCACTTATTGATGATAGACGTTACATTAGATATGCAGCTAATGCCATCGGAGTTCCATATGAAACTTTACGAGACCCCGTCAGGCGTTTTCGGGAAACTGGTTCTTACAATAGAAGGCCCGGTTCTGGATGGCCTAGGGTAACAGAACCACGGGATGACCGGTTTTTGACTTTGAGAATTTTACGAAACCGGCACCTTACCGTTGTTCAAGCGATTCATCAGCTCGAAGAAGTTCGAGGTGTGCAAATTTCTGAACGTACCGCTCGGAGAAGATTAAATGAGTATGGATTAATGGCTTTTCGTCCAGTAAGAGGACCAGAGTTGACCAGAACTCACAGAGTAACACGGCTGGCTTTTGATCGAGAACACAGCCATTGGACTATGAACGAATTTATCATTTACGCTTTTCAGAGAAAGGAGGGGAAGAGGAAAGGAGGGCGGGAAGGGGTAGGGGGAGGGTTGATTAAAAGAGTGGAGGGTGAATAAGTTTGTGTATGTTGATTATTATTAAAATTTTTAACTATATAGTTTTTGTGACTGTTACTTTTTCCAAAGTTAAGGATTGAATTAGTTTGAATACCAATATCTTTTTTCAATCTTATTTATTGTTTTATCTGTAATATCAGCGAAAGTTTTGTTGAAATGTGTTGGGTGCTATTCCCTGTATAATCTCTCGGCTTCATTTAACGAAATTATATTCACCGTTTGTATAGTTTTTATTTCTTTTTATATTATAAAAAAAAGGACAGGACCTGTCCAGCTTCATGTTCTTCCGTAGTTCTTGCATCGCGGGGGTAAAGTGCATTTAACGTTATCGGAGTGTTTTGCGTCTCCACATTGTATGCATACGGCTGTTAGTTGATACTGGTTTGTCGAGTGTCCACATCCAATGCAGTTAAAACTTCTCATAGGATTAGGAATGTATTGTTGTAGTTTAACTGTATGAAATCCTATTTTTATTGTTTTAGGTGTCAAAAATGTAATAATGTATGAATTTGTAAACATTTCATTTCCGTTTTTTCTTATTCTGATTAGAATTATATCGCTAATTTGGTGTGATAATTCATTTTTGATTTCCTCAATTTGAAGGAATTGAAGGTCATAACATTTATTAATTCCTTTGCTGAAATTTAGAGTGTTGTGAGGAGACACCTGGATGGGAAATTGACCACCAAAGTTATCACACTGCACCATTTTCTGGGACTGATTTGCATTTTTTGTTTTTATTAGTAACGAGACATTTCTTAATTTTTTAAAAATATTTTTTAGATCTCCTACTAATCCTGTTAAGAACTCATTTGTACAAAAATTTGACACTTTCTGGAAATCCTGTTCATCGGATCTTTGTATGATGAGAAATGTAGGACTGATTTTTGTTTGGTTTGTATCTCTTTTGTATTTTAATTCGACCACAAAGTCGTTTTCATTTTGCCTTGGGACTTCTAAGATCTACGGGGTTCCCATAGATAAAATAAATTAAAAACGAAAACAATATCCTCAGATAAAAATAAGATAAAGGATAATAAAATATGTATATGTTAATTAAAATGTATCTATTAGTTGTCTTGGTCTAGCGCAGAGCGACTTCCTCTCACTTTTAATTCCAAACAGTGTGCCTAGGCTGTCTAGAATAGTTACCACCACCTCTCCATGTTACCTCTTGTATGGAAGTTTTTGGTATGGTGTTCCTTTTTACTTCACTCACTAGCGTTTGGTTGGCCCCTGAACTTTATAAGCTCCGAATTCCTTACCATGTTAATGATGACAGTCAGATTTTCCAAGGCCTATTTCGGTTTCGTAATATGGTGTTTTTGACGGAATAGTTTTATAAGCAACATGCCCAACCCTCAACTTGGAGGAACAGGATCTATGTCAAACACTTACCTTCCTGCGGTGGGAGTTGCCTCTAGTAGGCTGATGGTGGGTCGCACATACCCGAGGAGGAGGGGAAGGAAGCTCGGGCAGCGTGGCTTCCCTGTTGGATGGTCACCCATGCAAGTACTAACCATACTCGACGTTGCTTAACTTTGATTACCTAATGCAAGCACCTTATCCCGCACCATTACCTCGCATCTTTTGTATTTTAAATACACAAAATTAATTACTGAATTGAAGCAAGACTACTCGTCATTTCTATGAAAATCTTGCACGTGAAAATTAAGCTTAAACATTTTTAAGGTCGATTAGGAGAGTTAGATTTGTAATATTTATCTTGTGCTATAAAATATATTAGCTTTAAAATAATTATGCAGGATTCTTGGTTTTTATCATTGGAAAAGGAAAAAGAGGATGCTTAGTTAAATAAATAATTAAAGTTGAACCGACAGATGTATAGTTGAGAAAAATATTGCTTTTTTTTTTAATAATATATTTTTTTTCTTACGAAATAGTAAGGATTAAGTTTATGTGTAACGTTTAAGAATATTTAAAATTCAATTATTTCACAAAACATCGTTTATATTATAAGTTGTTAAATCATTACAAAGAAATGATATTAACTAATAACATAACTTATTCCTAATTATTATATTTTATTGTATTTCTCTAGTGTCTTCTGATCCAAATAATACTTTCCTCGCTAAAATGAACATATTTTTAAGCGATTAATTAGTATTTGTTATTAGTTTGTATTTTGTATTTGAAATACTTATTATGAAAACAATTTAAATACTTTAAAATTAAAATAAACTGTATTTAAAAAAAAATACTTGGTATTTTAATATTATAATTGATTTTTTTTTTTCAGGTATGATTCATAACTACTGAAACTTATCGGACAGGTAGCTATAAAGTTATGAACAACACAAAAGAATTTAGAGAAGAAGACCAATAAATGAAATCCATATTTTCAAATTCTTGTATTCGATTTCCTTGGATACTCTTTCCAATTCGAGCTAGGTTATAACATGGGTTATATTTACCGGAGACAGGAAGTAGGAGTAAAGGAATAGTTTAGGGGTAAAGGAGTAGAGTAACATTTCAAAGATGAGTTAAGTCCACTTAAGCATCAGAGGATAGGAGGGACTTAGTCCCTAAATTGCTTCAGTTCAATTAAGCCTATTGTGACAGAAACGTTATTCATTTCAGACCTTGTCTGAAGGCCAAGCAGTATCTGCTACATAAACCTTAAAAAATGAATTATACGATTTATTTTCAGTACCATTTGGTTGAATTTGTACTAAGCCGCTTAAACACCATTTCATATAGGTTGTTAGTTCTTTATTTTTATACTAAAATGATTATCGTTACATATAAAAAAAAAGATAGCTTTCGGGCTGAGGACCCCTCCCCCTTAACTAAATTGTTGATCCGGTAGTGGTATAGATATATATTTAAATAAACGAGCTCCGTGTTTTATATAATATATTACCAGGTAAATTTGCAGTTCTTTGAAGTTTGTAATGTCGTTTAATGCTATTGGATATTCGATTTCAGTAATCCAAAGGAATCACAGCTAAATTTCTCAACTCTATAAAAATCCAATGTCTATATGATGGAAACTTCCTTTTAATATTCAAAATTGGCAATTCCTTGAAACCTCTTTGCCAAATTATTTGGAAATAAATGGGGATTGCGAAAAGTCCATTCATATGAATTAATGATTCCAGACGAACCAAAATATTCTGAATTTCACGAACCTTGTGGCTTGTTGCTAAAAAAATGAAGGTATCCTCATTCCTCAGTGAAAATAATACATACAGTCTATAACTATGGACGAAGTACTTCTTCATTACAAAGTAATTGGCAATGAGATGCACTGTATCGTGGAAGGACTTACACTGTGGTGTTTGATGGATATGCGAACTGATCATCGAACACCAACTTGGCAGAAGAGCATAGGTGATACCATCTGAGCAAGTTAGTTGACATTCAAAATACAATCATAATGGTGAAGCAGATGAAGCAGGAAGACATTCCGTCAAACGTCTACAACAAAAATCGTCTGATTAATTTGCTGAAGGTTAAACTTCAGGCCAAGAGAATGAGAACCATTCGATCACAACACCTCTGATGCTGTTATAGGTGAGGATGTTGGCCTAGTAGTCCGGGTTATGGCCATAACACCTGCTGACTAGGACATAATTTTCGTCAAGTCTGATCGTAGAAACAAGTAAATTTCTATGACCAAAAAAGAGATAAAGAAAAATCACTAAACATGGCCAGTTTACCAGAAAAACATTTAAAAAATCATCATTATTTTATTTTTTTATAAATGAAAAGTATATTTAGGCAATTAAGTTCATTATAATGCATCCAAGATCATGAAAAAACATGAAATAAAAGCAACAATTAATTGTAAAAATTATTGCTGAAAAATGAGTACTTTTAGGTGACAGGATAAAAAATCACACCATTTTTTTTTTACACAGCTTGAGATGAATCCCAATTTATTCCTCCACTTAATTAATATGAACTTAAAGCTAACTAAACCAGAAAGTTTTCATAAAAGTGGGGTATTTGTAGTATAGTTAGATGATGACAAAATCAATTAGCTTAGTTTAACCGATTAAAATTCTGAGTTGGATGATAGAATGACGGAGTCATCAGCAAATGTTGCCAGGAAGGTATCGGGATGGACAGTCACCCTTGGATCAGCATATTGCCTCCTAACAGATCCATATCCAAAGTCCAGTTCAGTTCTCTCCCCCAATCCTTAGGTCATCACTTCTTCCCGGGTGCAGACCCGGCCATGCATCAAAAATGGGGTTCAAGAATCACGAATTCTCGTGGTAGAACAATGCTGTGTGCACTCAATTCCCAACGTTGCAGTCTCCTTCCACCCAACTCGCCTACCTACTGGCCCACAGATTCTAACCGCAATCTTGATTTCCCCTTCATTGATGGTCCCCTCGATCATGCCCTTACCCGTCTTGATGAAATTCCTCAAATCATAGTTCATTTATACTTCAATTATCAATAGTGTTAGCTCCCTCTTAGTTTATGTCAAACTTCGAATGAAGCCTAACTATTTAATTGTGATTTAATAAAAGATAAAAAAGAAATAAAGTGGACTGTATCTTCAAACATTTACGAAATATAATATTGAAAACATAAAAACAAAATGAATCAGTTTTACACTTGTTAGATAGTTAAAAAAATAAACTTCTAGCATAAAATAAAGACCAGCTGAACAAACAATTGTGAAAATATTAATGATATATTTTCATGTTTGATCATAAAAGAAAAAAACTATTTCTATGACCCAAATTACAATAAAAACAAAAACTTCTTTAGAGTCCCAATATGAAATTTATATATATATATATATATATATATATATAAAATAATTAGATTGTACAACGTTACGTGGACGAAGCAGGACGTCCGTAAATCTCTGTCTCTATGCAGAAACCAATTGTAATTCTTCAATGAGCGTACTCAAAACGAACTGCAAATGGGCAGCGGCGAGCACGACGAGAGAAGTATGTCTGTTCACAGTAGAACTGCAGTGGGCAGTGTTGAAGTAGGCAGTACTCAGCTCAGTGGCGGACGGAGTCAGACTGTCTATTGTCAATTCTACCGCCTAATGACTTGAACTTAGCACTTGTAGTAAAGCTAGTGCTACTACAATCCATAACAAAGTAGTCCAAGTATAAACATTGATTTATTTAATATAAACAATATAAGCTATGGGCCTATGATACTTAATATACACATATATTATACATAAATATACATATTATTAATTGATTTCACTTTGCTAAAATAAAACAAATCAACAATTAATCAAACTAGTTAAGTGTAAAATAAAATGAATTAACGCTGTGGCGGTTTTAACTGTAAAAATAAAATAAATTAACGCTGTGGCGTTAACAAATAGCTTCTATTCATAAACCCTCTCCACGGTCCATCATTAGATGGCCAATTAACTGAAAAACTCTAGTTAAAATTGACAGTTACAATTGACCTCAGAATAACCCTGAAAAGCCCAGAAGACCTTGATAATACCCTACATTCCTTTACCACCACTGTTCAACAAGCAATTTGGCCTGCTTCCTCCTCAAATCTCTCCTAAGAAAATTCGAAAATTCCTAAGAAAAATAATTTACCTCAATACCTGCTAGACCTAATTCACATCAAACGCCGTGTCAGAATATTATGGCAATGTTCAAGACACCCCATCGATCGCTACTCGTATCATTATTACAGTAGACGATTAAAGCAGGAATTGGCCACCTTCAGATCCCAATCCTTCAATTCCTACCTTACTGCCTTCTCTTTCATGACAATTCCCTCGGAAATACCACCAAAAAAATCGACAAATCCCATAATATTTCCCGCCACCTCCGCCGATGTTATGGCTCCTGAGCAGCGTCTGATGAAGACAAAGCTAAAGAATTCGCCAGACACCTCTCCAGTACATTCACGCCTCATCCAGAAATTCATCCCACCCACACTGCAAAAGTAGAAGTAGAATTTCTCTCTTCACTAATCCCACTCTCCTTACCACCTAAATTAGTTAATCCATCTGAGGTCAAATACATTTTATGCAAAATCACCTCTTAAATCTCCTATATACGACCTCCTAACCCCACAGATCCTTCGACAGCTTCCACCCAAATCTGTTATATTCCTCACATATATTTATAATTACATCCTAAAAACTACCCACTTCCGTCTCCTATGAAAACATTGCACCATCGTCATTTTTCTGAAACCAGGCAAACCTTCCAACAATACATCACCCTATAGATCAATCAGCCTACTCGCAATTCTTTCGAAAATATTTGAAAAAATCTACTGAAAAGAATCCTACCCATAATAGAATTCCAAAAATTCCTATCCTTCAATTCAGATTTCGTTTCTAACATTTCACTGTCCAACAAGGACTCCGAATTGTTGATCATAATATTCTCAGACCTAGAAAAAAAGTGATATTGTTCGGGAGAATTTTTAGACCTCGTATGGCAAGCCTGATTGCTCTTCAAGATTAAATTTTCCCTACCACAATCCTTTTATCTAATACTCTGATCCTCTTTCTCTTACCGGTCCTTTCAAGGTACTGTATTCTCCGAATGTTAATCAATTGAGGCGAGAGTTCCGCAGGGAAGGGTCTTGGGTCCCATCTTTAACATTATTTTTACCTCAGATATTCTTGTCTATCCCAATACCCTCCTTCCTGCCAACATTCGCTGATGGCACCACTATCCGTTCAACCAACTCAGATCTTAAAACCGCGTCCTTACACCTACAAATGCACATCTCCCTAATTGAAAACCGGTGTAAGAAATGGCGCATCAAGGTAAACGAATCCAAAAGTAAACACATTGCCATCACTCTTTGTCGTACGTCCTGTCCATAGTTTCAACTCCACCCAGCTCACACTAGACTCAAAAGAGAGGAGCTTAACCGAAGATACGGTCAACCATACAGACTACTAATCTAAAATTTCTATTCAAAACAAATTACTAATCAACAAGATAACACTGAAACCTATTTAGACTTTAGGAACATGAACTGTGGGGTACAGAAATTTTTTTTAACATCAACCCCACCAATCCTTTCAGTCCAAAGTCCTACGAACAATAGACGATGCTCCTTTCTATGTAACCAAAAGAACATTACATCATTACCTCAAAATCACATTTGTTTTAGACCTTATCCCTGAAAAATTCTCCGAGTTTCACCAGAGCCTTACGTATCATCCAAATCCTCCAGCACAATCCCTATCAAGCACCACCCATCTCTATAATCCTTCAAGAAGGTTAAAACGGCAGCGGCTCCGCAACCTTATACTTTATATATATTGCAGTTCTGGCAATGGTCAGATTCTCCACTCAAGACATGAGGTTTTGAGGCTAATGCGCTGTCTTTAGTACCAGTAATGTGGTTGAGAAATTAGTGCAGGGATTTCCTACAGTCTATATTTTCCCTCCATAGGTATTTATGCGTATTTTACTGTTTTTAATTTCCTTTTTTTTATTTTATTACTTTCTACATCCCCTCTTACAATATGCTGTTTGTATCTACCTTCCACAAACGATTTTCCAATTAGAGCATTGAATGAACTATTGCAAGAGGTCCCAGCTCCGGTCTTATGGCTTGGTGATTTCAAGTGTCACAACCCTCTTGGGGGTCTTCAAAATCAGACACGGCGGGAAGGCTGATAGAAACCTTTATAGATTCAAATAATTTGACTATACTTACACAGTTCTGCGCATGCGCTAGTATTTTTCAACCCACCAGCTACATCGTCTCTCACAATTATCTCAATTACCAGCGAATTAGTGAACAGTTGTGTTAAAAAAACTTGTGCAATTGAACAATTATAAAATACATTATTGAACAGATCATAAACACAGTGAGTAACCGCTTGTTTATTAAGTTTGAACAATAGTGTAAACAATTATATAATTAGATAGAGTGGCCATTCTTATCTACAGTCCCCCTCCCCACTTATAGCCCGGTAGTCTCAGTGCCTGTCGGGCTGTCAAGTAAGCTAGGTTATATCACTCGGCCCTCTATCGGTCTGCGTAATTTTTTACTTACTTTTTTACTTCAACGAAAATGGCTTGCTTTTCGAGCTTAAAATTCATTTACCTCAATCCTTGTACCTAGTCCTCAAATCCTACCTCTCTAATCGTTCCTTTCAAGTCCGCTGCGGCACTAAATTATCCAATTATTATCCAGTTGAGTCTGGTGTTCCACAAGGCAGTGTCTTGGGCCCAGTTCTCTACATCCTCTTCACCGCCGACATTCCAACCAATCCCTATACCCTTCTAGCAACCTTCGCTGACAATACCGCCATCCTGTCATTCCACACAGATCCTGAAACAGCATTATTAAACCTTCAAGACATATCTCCCTAATTGAGCAGTGGTGCAACAACTTTTTTTTATGAAAGATCTGTTTATTGAGTAATAATACATTTTGCCACACTTAAGGGCACTGAGTACTATGGCTGAGTGAGGCACATTCATACTATATATACAATACATAAAAAAAATAAATAATAATAAATAAAAAAATAAATAAATAAAAATATATAAAAATCTATATAACAAAGGCAAAAACTATAATAAACCAAGAGTTAAAATTAAATGAAATACAGAAATTCGTAGCAAAATTAAATAAATTATAAGTAATAGAAATAAATAGAAAAACATTCATACTTAAATACAATATTTACAATTAGGTAAGAGATCTCCGAGTCCAGCCCTTTCCCCCACGTGTGAAGGACAAAGCGAGACTCTAAGAGATCCCAGCGCTTCTCTCTCAACCACGTCGCCGGCATTCCCAGTCCGGTGGAGACTGAGAGAGGGCACTAAAACCACAAACAATCATGACTTCAGTGGAGATGCTGGCCATTGCCAGAACTTCAGTGACGTCTTTACAAGAGATCTCGAGACCAATGCCGTTTCAACCTTCGAGGAGGTTTGTAAGGATGACTGGAGCTAGATAAGGATTGTGCTAAAGGGTTAGGATGGTGGATTAGGTTCATGTGAAAGTTTGAGAATCGGGATGGAATAACGTCAAGGATATAAGAGATGTAAAGGTCATGATGTAGGGTTTTGTTGGTAACGTAATAAGGAGCGTTGACTATCATACGGAGGACTTTAGACTCAAAGGATTGGATGCGTTTGAAGTTTGAAAATTTAGTTGTCCCCCACAGTTCAAGTCCGTAGGTCCAGATGGGTTTTAGTATGGTCTTGTATATTAATAGTTTGTTTTCTATTGATAGATTGGATTTTCTGTTAAGTAGTCTGTATAACTGGCCAAATCGTCGGTTAAGTTCTTGTCTTTTAAGTCTAGTATGTGGGTTCCAAGTTAGTCTTTTGTCTAAAAGGAATCCAAGATACCGAACTGTGTCTGAGACGGGGAGAGGTACAGAGTTGAAAAGGATATGTAGACAGGATCTGCGTCGGAGGGTAAAGGTGACATGCTTGCATTTGGATTCATTGATCTTAATGCGCCAATTGTTGCACCATTGCTCAATTAGGGAGATGTGTCTTTGTATATTTAAGGATGCAGTTTTAGGATCTAGGTGGGATGACAGGATGGCGGTATCGTCCGCGAAAGTTGCTAGAAGGGTATCGGGATTGGTTGGAATGTCAGCGGTGAAGAGGATGAAGAGGACTGGGCCGAAGACACTGCCTTGTGGAACACCAGCCTCAATTGGATAATAGTTGGAGAATTCAGTGCCGCAGCGGACTTGAAAGGAACGATTTGAGAGGTAGGATTTGAGGACTAGGTACAAGGATTGGGGTAGGTGAGGTTTGAGCTTGAAAAGCAAGCCATCATGCCACACCCGGTCGAAAGCTTGCGCTACGTCCAGGAGGCACCGGTGCAATATTGCTTGTTTTCAAGCTCAGAGGATATATGGTCAACAACGCGAAGGCCTTGTTGAACAGTGGAATGTCTTGAGCGGAATCCAAACTGATAGGATGGGATATTGTGGGTTTCGAGTATGGGTAGCATGCGTTTGAGAAGGATTTTTTCAAAGATTTTTGGTCTATAGGATGAGATATTATTTACAGGTTTACCTGGTTTTGGGAAGAGGATGATTATGGAGTGTTTCCATGTCAGAGGAAAGTGAGTTGTGCGGAGGATACAGTTTTATAGGTATGTGAGGAATATAATTGCTTTTTTGGGAAGTTGCCTTAGGATCTGGGAAGTAAGGAGATCGTGTCCAGGGGATTTTAGAGGTTTTAGGTTGCTTATAAGGAATTTGAACTCAAAGGGATTGCCAGCTATAGGAGGCAAGGAGAGAGGAATAGGAGAAGAGAGGAATTCTTTAATTTCAGCAGCGAGGGTGGAATCGAGTTCGGGGTGGGGAGTGAATGTTTTGGATAGGTGTTTGGCAAATTCGTCAGCTCTAGTCTCATCTGACGAAGCCCAAGTTCCATCATCGCATCGGAGGGGATGGAAAACAGAATGGTATTTAAGGATTTTTCTGGTCAATTTCCAGAGGGAATTGTCATCGGTTGATAGGGAAGAGAGGTAGGAGTTGTATGATTGGGATCTAAAGGAAGCTAGTTCTTTTTTTACGTGTTTGGAATAATAATTGTATATTTTTCGATCATCAGGATGCCTGGTTCTTTGCCAGAGGGTCCTAAATTGGCGTTTGGATTTAATTAGGTCAGTATGGTCTTGGGGCAAAGGATTCTTTTTATGGTATGTTTTGGAGGGAAGTGGTAAGGATGCAGTCCAAACTGCTTGTTGGATCAAGGTGGTGAAGGAACTCACTGCATTATCTAGGTCTTGAGGGGTTTTTAGGGATACTCTGAGGTCTATTGCATCTGCTATTGTTTGGCGGAAAAGGTTCCAGTTGACTGGGCCTCTGATGAATGAGGGAGGAGATAATTTGGGGATAGGAGATGCGGAAAGAGTTAGGTTTAGCGGACTGTGGTCTGAGGAAAGGTCATAAAGCCGTAAAACTGAATAATTTAACGGCCCTAGACCTTCGTGAATGAAGAAGTCAAGGAGGTCAGGGTTACGGTTAGGATCGGTTGGCCAGTATGTAGGAGTATCAGGGGAAATGATGTTGCAATTGTGGGAAATAAGTGCAGACAGAAATGTTCGCCCGCGGGTGTTCGTGGTTCTGGCTCCCCATTGCTGATGTTTGGAATTAAGGTCTGCACCTATAAGGAAATAAGAAAGGATATGAAGTTAGGTTCGGTTATTGCTGTTTTAGGTGGGGATTATGCTACGACAACTGTGATAGGAAAAAGTGAAGTTTGAATTGTTATTGCTGAGGTTTGTAGGAAATTATGTACTAGTAAAGGATAAAAGTGATGGGAGAGGGATTGATGGATGATGGCAGCAGTACCTCCATGTGCTGTTCCATCAGGATGGTCAGTTCGATAAATCTTGTAGCTAGGTATGTTGAACTGTCGTTTATTAGTTAGTCGAGTCTCAGTTATTAGGGCTATGCCAATGTTATTGTCCTGTAGAGTTAAGTTAATTGATGTTAGTTCATTGATGTGGTTTCGAACACCATTCGCATTCCAGAGGAGAATGGAAAGGGGTTTTATTGAGGGTATTTAAGGAATTCTTGGCGGTGGAATAAGGTTAGATATGACATTTGTGACTAAGGAGATAAGTGGTGTGATAAGAGATCTGAATTCGGAGAGGAATGATGAAAGGAGACTCGTAAGATCATTGGAATTGTTAGGGGGAGGGATGTACATTTGGTGGTGACTGGACTTTTGGGTATTATTAAGTTGCGGTGGCCGATTATGAGGTTGAGGTTGGGTTTGTGGCAGGGCCTGAGGTTGAGTGGGCTGTTCTATTTCTCCCAGTATTTGAGCATAGGAGACTTGATTGTTCGTAAATCTTGTCTGTTGCCTTGGTGGTCTGGAAGTCCTGGAGGTCTCTTCCTGTCTAGGAGCTGTTAGGAGTCTCGATTTCAATATTTTGTAGGTCTGGCATCCTTTGTAGTTTGCTGGGTGGTCTTTATGGCATAATGCGCACACCGCAGGTATTTGCCTGGACTTACTGCATGTTTCCGATTTGTGTTGTTGCCCGCACTTCACGCAGGGCGGTGGCAATAACTTTTAGTGTGGCCATAAGATTGGCAGTTATGGCATTGAACTATTTCCTTCTTGCTATATGGTTTTTCAACAACTATACTAGTGTAGTACAGGCGTCTTAATTTGTAAATATTATCGACCCCAGTGGTGCGCTCTAGGTCTACAAAAAATAATGGTAGGGCTATTTTATTATTTGTGCCCGGCTGCTCTTTATTTTCTTTAAATATATTAACAATTTGGCGGACACTGAATCCTAGATCCGTTAATTCTCCTTGATTGCATCAGGTGGAGTTGAAGGGTGTAGGCCTCTTATCACTACTCTTAGTGCTCTCTCTTGGAATAACTGATAAGTGTGAAATTCCGCCTTTGTATCAGTTAAATATTTGACAATTTTTCTATAAGTTTCGGGGGAATCTGGCATCAACTTCGTGTCATTGATTCGAGTTTGACATATGTATTTGCCGTTGTCCAGTAGTTTATTTAGATGCTGGCAAAATAGCGGGAAATGTTTTATATTTCTGATGAATATAGGAGTTGGTTTTGGTTCTCTGGGGGTTGGTGATAATTCCATTGTTTCTTCCAATGACTTTAATTGATATGGGTTAGGAGTAAAAAATGGAGATTCATCTGTTTCATTGTTTATATTCTGTGCAGTCATATTTTTCGTTGAAGTACCAGGTTGAGGGTCATTCATGCTATCACTAGAGTTATCAGGTGTTGAAGTTGGCGTTTTTCTATTACAACGTCTAGGCTTCTGTTTTACCGGTGAACTTCGAGGGCTGTTATTACCTAAACTCCCAGATCTTCTGTTTATGCTAGACATTATCATATGGTAATATCGCATCTCATGAAGGTAGGGTAAATAAAAGAGAGGAGAAAAAAAAAATAAATAAAAGTTTTTAGTACGTAACTAATTACGTAGATTTGTAGAGGCCTCCTAAGTATACGTGTTCCCCCTTAGAAGCCACGGAGGCAACTAAAGGTAGTGGGGGGCAATGATAGCCAACTATGGCCTCTACCTATAAAACTATCGTTGTTTACGCTGTAGCCTTAATGTTAATAAACACGTTGTTTACTCACTTTGTTTATGTTGAGTTGAATACTCAATTGATAAATGTTGAATTGTCACTGTTTTATTGCACTAAAGTTCACTAATTAACTGGTAATTAAGTCACTTTGTGGGAGACGATGTAGCAGGTTGGTAGATAGAAACTGGCGCATGCGCATACTCGGTGCAACAACTTGCGCATCAAAATCAACGAATTTAAATGCAATCATGTCACCTTTACCCTCCGATGTAGATTCTGTCCACCTATCCTCTTCAACTCTGTAACTCTCCCCGTACCAGACACAGTTTGGTATCTAGGATTTCTTTTAGACAAAAGACTAACATGGAACCCACATACCAGACTAAAAAGGCAAGAACTTAACCGACGACTTGGCCAGTTATACAGACTACTTAACAGAAAATCCAAACTCTCAATCGAAAACGAAGTATTAATGTACAAGACCATACTGAAACGAATTTGGACCTACGGACTTGAGCTGTGCGTGACAACTAAATTTTCGAACATCAAACGCATCCAATCCTTCCAGTCTAAAACCCTCCGTATAATAGTCAATGCTGCTTATTATGTAACGAACAAAACCTTACATCTTGACCTTTACATCCCTTATGTCCTTGACGTTATTCCATCTCGATTCTCAAATTTTCATCAGAACCTAATCCACCATCCTAACCCCTTAGCACAATCCTTATCCAGCTCCAGTCACCCCTACAACCCTTGTCGAAAGATGAAACGGCAGTGGCTCGAAAGCTTTTGTAAAGACTGTCACTGGAGTTCTGGCAATGGCCAGCCTCTCCACTCAAGTCATGAGCGTCTGTTGGTTTATTGCCCTCTCTCAGTTTTCACTGGATTCCAATGCCGGTGACGCGGCTGAGAGAGAAGCGCTGGGATCTCTTAGAGTCTAGCTTTGTCCTTCACACGTGGATTGTAAATATTGTCCTTGGCTGATTGTAAATATTGTAATTAAGTGTGAATGTTTTTCTTTTTTTTATATATTTATTTGTTTTACTTATTACTTATTTAATTTGCTACCAATTTCTTTTTCTTTTTTTTCTAATTTGATTTCGAGTTACATTTCTTTGGATTTATAGTTTTTGCCTTTGTTTTATAGATATATATTTTTATTTTTTATTTATTTATTTTTTATTTTATTGTATTGAATATATGGTGTGAATGGGCTTTACTGAGCTTTAGTACTCAGTGCCCTTAAATATGGCAAAATGTATTATTTCTCAATAAAAAGATTTTTAAAAAAAGCTATTCTTAAATCTGTCCTAGAACAGGCAATTTATCGAGCATTGGTTTATCGCTAACTACTCCTATTATAGCTCCAAGATTAGAATGGCACACGATTAATGATACCTATGGTAGTGATCATTACCCTATTCTAATCGAGTTTCTTGATAAGGTCTAATCGGTAACATGCTCAAATCGATGGCATGTATAATATGCGGATTGGGATCTCTCAGATCTACAACTTGCCCAAAACAGTTTACCCGTACAATGTAAAATGATTAGCGAAACAAATAGGACAGCAGCAGATTGCTCAATACCAAAGACCAGGTCAAGAAGTGGGGCGATCCTCGTCCCTTGGTGGACGAAGGATTGCTCTATCGCTATTAAAAATAGGAAACAAATGTTGCGGAAATTTAAAAATAAACTAAATTCCGATAACTTTGGTACATCACAGCTAGAAAACAAGCGCGTTATGTTGTAAAAAAAAGCAAAAAAATGTGCTGGAAAGAATTTGTATCACGAATAAATATTAATACTCCGATCGCTGGTGTATGGGATATACTAAGAAAAATAATATGGAAGAAACAACATTTTTCCTTGAACATGCTCAATATGGCTGATGAAATAATCACAGACCCTAAGATCGTAGCTAATGCAATGGGAGAATATTTTAGTATGACATTTTCGACTCCAATACACAACTTTCCAGCCACAACGAGTCCAGCTCAAGTGGAATCCATAAGCGCCGAAAGTAATACCCTCAATCTTCCGTTCTCTTTCTTTGAATTTAGTACAGCCCTTAAAGCATGTAAAGAACGTTCTCCGGGACCAGATCGCATCACTTATATTTAACACTTTATTCAGAAATATTACAAGTTGTCACAGTTTAAGGACACTTATAATAGAGTTCAGAGAGTGCATTCATACCGTATATACAAAAATATAAATAAATAAAGTAATAACAAAAGAATAAGAAAAAAGAACAAAAGAGTAAAGAAAAAAAAAATATATATACACATAAGTAAATAAAAATAGAAATAAAAGTAAAACAAACACCTTATATAAAACATACCTATATACAATCACTTATATTATGTTAAATAATTTATCTTATCATAGCAAAATATTACTCTGTAAATTTCTGAATAATGCATACCGATCAATTTTTTTTTCTTGATGATTAGCGTAAATCCGAAATAATACCTATTTTGAAAAAAGTCAAACTGAAAGCACTGATGTATAGTTACCGACCTATCGCGCTAACCAGTTGTGTTTGCAAGCTGTTGGAAAGAATGTTAGCCAATCGTTTAAAATGGTTTATGGAAAGTAAAAACATTTTTCGCCTATGGAAAATGGTTTCTGAAGCGGCAGAAGAACACTCGGCAACCTAATAAAATTAGAAGCTGACATAATAGGAGCTTTTCGATCAAAGGAATTCCTCTTGGCGGCATTTTTGGATATCGAAAATGCATTAAACTCTGTGTGCATAAAATATTTATTAAACGCGTTGACTGAAATTGAGATATACGGTGAAATGTTTGAATTTATATTGAACTTCCTGAAAAATAGGAAGTTTTATGTAAGATCCGGCAACGAAATATCTAATGAATTCGAACAAAGAAGCGGTGTCCAACAAGGCAGCGTACTTAGTCCTATTTTATTTAGCCTTGCAATTAACGGAGTCACTACAAAGGTATGTTTCCCAGCTAACATTTTGATGTACGCTGATGATGTAGTGATTTATGTTAAGGTTAAAGATACTACGTTTATTGACGAAATTCTGCAAGCATCTTTATTATGTGTAACATCTTGGCTTAATACACGTGGTTTTAAAATTTCCGTCAACAAATAGCAGACAGTATTATTTACGAGAAAACGAAATTTTACTATTAAAAATATTTAAATTAACAGGAAGGATTTATTCTGTTTAACGAATATTAAATATCTTGGTGTCACTTTAGACCGCGTTCTTACATGGACACCCTATATAAAACAGCTTAGGGCTAATTGTCTACATGCTTTAAATATCTTAAAAACGGTAAGCAATCACAACTGGGGAGCTGATAGAATCAGTATAATTTGATTATATAAGGCACTTATACTGAGAAAATTAGATTATGCGTGTGTTGTATATGGTTCCGCTATCAATAGGACACTTGAGACTGGATACGATCCAAAATACAGCACTCCGAGGAGCCACCAGTGCTTTCCGATCAAGCGCGATAGCAAACCTTCAAGTCGAAGCTGGTATAATGCCACTGGCTATACAAAGGAAAATTTTAGACTCAATAATTTCTAGACCCACTCACCCTTTAAAAAACACACTAAAAAAACAACAGCTCTCGTAAACCCACCAACTTTTTTTTTTTTTTTTTTTTTTTTTATCTATTTATTGAATAATAATACAATCAGCCACTGGAGGGCTATAAGTATTAGGGCTAAGAGTTCTCATTCAAACAATATATACAAATAATAGAGAAATAAATATAAATATAAAAAGTAAATAAATAATACTGATGAAGAAAGAAAATAAAAGAAAAAAAAATAATAACAATAACATAAAAAGAAACTTATAAACACAATCATACCTATATACAATATATACATTCGCCCAAGAATCTCCGAGCCAGGCTTTTTCCCCCACATGTGGAAGGCAAAGCAAGACTCCAGGAGATCCCAGTGCCACTTTTCCAGCCGCATCACTAGTATTAGAAGCCAATGGAGACTGAAAGAGGGCACTAGAGCCACAGACGCTCGGGACATGAGTGGAGAAGCTGGCCATTGCCAGGACTCCAGAAGCATATTTACAAGAGATCTCTGGGCCACTGCCGTTTTAACCTTCGTGGAGGATTGTAGGGATGAAGGGAGCTGGATAGGGATTGAGCTAGAGGATTTGGATGATGGATAAGGTTTTGGTGAAAGTTTGAGAATCTGGTTGGGATGATGTCGAGGACAAATGGGATGTTAAGGTCATGGTGTAGGGTCTTGTTTGTGACATAATATGGGGCATTGACTATTGTTCTAAGTACTTTGGACTGGAAGGATTGGATGCGTTTGATATTCGAATGTTTAGCAGTTCCCCACAGTTCAAGTCCGTAGGTCCAGATAGGTTTCAGTATGGTCTTGTAGATTAAAAGTTTATTTTCAATCGAAAGATGGGATGTCCTACTTAGTAATCTATACAGCTGGCCATATCGTCGGTTAAGTTCTTGTCTTTTAAGTCTGGTATGTGGGTTCCAAGTTAGTCTTTTGTCAAGAAGGAAGCCAAGGTAACGGACTGTGTCTGAGTAGGGAAGTGGAATTGAATTAAAAAGGATTGACGGACAGGATCTGCGTCGCAGGGTAAAAGTGATATGTTTGCATTTTGATTCATTGATTTTGATGCGCCAGTTGTTGCACCACTGCTCAATCAAAGAGAGGTGAGATTGTAGGTTTAGAGATGCTATTTGAGGATCTGAGTGGGAAGATAGAATGGCAGTATCATCAGCAAATGTAGCTAGAAATGTATCGGGATTTGAAGGGATATCGGAAGTGAAGAGGATATAGAGAACTGGGCCCAAGACACTGCCTTGTGGAACACCAGCCTCAACTGGATAGTAAGTGGAGAATGCGGTGTCACAACGGACTTGAAAGGAACGATTTGAGAGGTAGGATTTGAGGACTAGGTATAAGGATTGGGGTAAATGGGTTTTGAGCTTGAAAAGCAAGCCATCGTGCCACACCCGGTCGAAAGCTTGTGCTACGTCCAGAAAGGCACCAGTGCAATAATGCTTGTTTTCAAGTGCAGAGGATATATGGTCCACAACACGAAGGCCTTGTTGGACAGTGGAATGTCTTGAGCGGAATCCAAACTGATGAGAAGGGATGTTGTGGGATTCGATTATGGGTAGGATGCGTTTGAGAAGGATTTTCTCAAAGATTTTTGAGAGGATCGGGAGTAAGCTTATCGGTCTATAGGATGATGTGTTATTAACAGGTTTACCTGGTTTTGGAAACAGGATGATTATGGAATGTTTCCACACCAAAGGAAAGTTGGTTGTGCGAAGGATGCAGTTGTATAGATAGGTAAGGAATATGATTGCTTTTTTGGGAAGTTGTCTGAGGATTTGTGAAGTGAGGAGATCATATCCAGGGGATTTTCGGGGTTTTAATTTGTTTATAAGGAATTTGACCTCAGAGGGGTTAACAGGTTTTGGAGGTAGAGAGAGAGGAATTGGTGAAGAGAGGAATTCTTCAACTTCAGCAGTGTGGCTGGGATGGAGTTCGGGATGAGGGGTGAATGTGTAGGATAAATGTTTAGCAAACTCCTCTGCTCTATTCGCATCTGACGAAGCCCGGTAACCATCATCACGGCGAAGTGGATGGGAAATGGACTGGAATTTAAGGATTTTTTTGGTTACATTCCAGAGGGAGTTATCACTAGCGGATAATGAGGAGAGGTAGGAATTGTAGGATTGGGTTTTAAAAGTTTCCAGTTTCTTTTTTACCTGTTTGGAATAATAGTTATACGATTTCCGGTCATCAGGATGCCTGGTTCTTTGCCAAAGGGTCCTAGAGCAACGTTTGCTATGGATTAGGTCCAATAGATCTTGAGGTAAAGGATTTATGTTATGGTATTTTTTGGGACTATCAGGTGAGGATGCAGTCCAAGCTGCTTGCTGGATCAGAGTAGTGAAGGAATGCACTGCATCGTCGAGGTCTTCAGGTGTTTTTAAGGAAACTCTGAGGTCAATATTATCTTCCAGTATTTGACGGAAAAGGTTCCAGTTAACTGGCCCCCTGATAAATGAAGGTGGGGATGATTTGGGAATGGGAGATGTGGAAACGGTTAGGACTAGAGGACTATGGTCTGAGGAAAGATCATCAAACGTTGAAATAGAACAGTGTAGTGATCCTAGACCTTTGTGGAGGAAAAAGTCTAGAAGGTCGGGATTGCGGTTGGGATCTATTGGCCAGTATGTGGGTGTATTAGGTGAAAGGATGTTGCTGCGATGGGAATTAAGTGCAGATAGCAATGTTCGCCCTCGGGAATTTGTGGATCTGGCTCCCCATTGCTGGTGTTTTACATTTAGATCTGCACCTAGGAGGAAGTGGTGTCCTAAGGAATTCAGGAAGGAAATTATTTGGGATTCGGAAATGGGTGTTTTAGGTGGGGAATATGCCGCAACTAGTGTTATTGGGTAAAGGGGTGTTTGGATTATTACGGCTGTGGATTGTAGGAAATTATGGCTTGGTAAGGGAAACAAATGATGGGAAACGGATCGATGTATAATTATGGCAGTGCCACCATGTGCTGTACCATCAGGATGGTCGGTTCGATAAATATTGTAGCCGGGCACGTTGATTTGTCGTTTTTTGGTTAGTCGAGTTTCAGTTATTAGTGCTATGTCGATGTTTTTGTCATGTAATAAGATTGTCAGTTCGTTGATGTGGTTCCGAATACCATTCGCATTCCAGAGGAGAATGGAGAGGAATTTGGTTGAGGACATTTATGGATTTCTTGGCAGTAGAATGAGGTTGGATATAACATTGATAAGTAGCGAAATAAGAGTTGTATTGAGATATCTATATTCGGAAAGGAAAGATGTCAGTAGGCTTGTGAGGTCAGTGGAATTAGAAGGAGGAGGAATGAATGTATGGGTATTTAACCTACGTTCAGGGATGGAGGAATATGGGTCTTGAGGTTGATGTATGAATTCTTGAGGTTTAGATTCTTGTGGCAGGGCCTGAGATTGAGTGTTTACAGTGTCTCCTTTGAACATCTGAGCATAGGACACTCTTCCGTTCACTGTTCTATAGGGTTGTCTTGGTGGCCTGGATGTCCCTTCTTCTCTAGGCGTTGCGTACATTCGTGTTTTCAAATCTTTGTAAGTTTGACAACCCTTGTAGTTGGCTGGGTGTCCTTGGTGGCATAAAGCGCATACTGCAGGTGAAGTTCTAGACTTCCTACAGTCCTCTGTTTTGTGTTGCTCACCACACCTCACACATCTAAGAATGTGATGACAATACCGTTTCGTATGGCCATAAGCCTGGCAGTTATGGCATTGAACGATGTCGTGCTTGCTGTAGGGCTTTTCTACAACAACGCTTGTATAATAAAGGCGTGTGACCTTGTAGATGTTTTCGACATCGGGTGTTCGGTCAAGGTCAACGAAGAATAGTGGAAGAGGTATTTTATTTTTTATTCCAGGCTGTTCTCTATCCTCCTTAAATATGTTCACTATCTGGCGAACATGGAATCCCATACCCGTGAGCTCTTCTTTTATAGCATCTGTAGATGGGTGCAGTCTTCTGATAACGACCCTGAGCGCCCTCTCTTGACGCAGTTGATACGTGTGGTAATCAGCCTTGGTGTCAGATAAATATTTTATGATTTTTCTATAGGTTTCTGGAGTGTCGGGCATTAACTTAGTGTCATTGGTGCGGCTTTGGCATAAATATTTTCCGGAACCTACCAGATTATTCAATTGAATACACATCAATTGAAAATTTTTAATATTTCTAACAAATATTGGTGGGGGTTTGGGTTCTCTGGGGATGGATGCTGCTTCCATTTGTTCGTTATTTATGTTTGAAAGCACTTCAAATGGATTCGAAGTGAAAAACGGCGATTCTTCACCCATAGCTTGAGTTGTCTCATAATTGTTGGGTTGTTGTGAGGAGCCAGGTTGGGGTTCCACTTCTTCTATGGAGCTCCCTGGTTTGGCTGGTGGAGTGTTTCTTTTCGAATGCCTTGTCTTTTTTTTAATGGGAGAACTAATTGTAGTATCCAGGCTCCTGGATCTAGTGTTTTTGCCCTTACTCGACATTAGCATGTGATAATATCGCATTTCATATTTATTTTTAAAAGAAAATTTGATAAAAGTGAAGAGAAAAAAAAAAAAAAAATTCGATTGAACACGAAAATATAGACGCGCTCTTGGAGAGCACAGATCTGCCTCCGACGGAGGGATCTAGCCCACTGGTATTAACGACTGTTGCAGCTTATGGCTGGCCGTTATCTAACTAACCTAAGGTCTATTTACACTGTTCACTCTTGTGTTGTAAATAAGTGATTACTCACCTTATTTTTTTTGTCCAGTATCAAACGTAATTGTTAATGTAACTGATAACACTAATTGTTCACATTAAACTTGTATACTGCCACTGATAAATGAGATTTTTATAAGAGACGACCTGACGTATGTTTAACTAGGGCTAACGCATGCGCAGAACTGAAAAACCCACCAACTAAATTATCTTTAGCAGAAAGGTGCTCAATACACATCACAGACTTTGATTTCGCACCTTTTCCTTCAATTCTAGAAGTACAGCTATTGCAAACAGAGCCCTGGCTGTTACCAATTCCTAAAATACATAAAACCAAATGTAAAAAGACCCTTGCTTCAAAGTTAGGATTAGCAGAGTTCACGGACTTCCAACTGAAGCATTCCGATTGGGAATATCTTTTCACAGATAGCTCAAAAACTCAAAATGGAGTCGGTGCGGCCACTGTTTCTGGCAATGTGCAAATGTTCTCATCACCCCCTTATTGCACTTCCTAACATGCACAACTGTTTGCAATAAATCGTACCGTTCAACTGCAATAAACAGCAAATTTATATTTGTACAGATTCAGAATCTGCTCTTAAAGCTATTAAAAATTCATTTTCAACTAACTCATTAGTTACAGACACAGTAAGGCATATAAAAACATTGGAGAGTGTAGGATGTAAGATACAATTTTTGTGGTTACCGGGTAACTCAGGTATTACAGGTAATGGGATAGCCGATATCATTGCAAAACAAGCAATCGCGGAAGCAACTCTAGTAGAGAATGCTTTTTCAAAAGAAGTAGTAGCTTTAGTAAAGAGAAAGGCTCTGGAGAAATGGCAGGATCTTTGGCATGTTTTAAGAGACAATAAGTTGAGAGTGATGGAGCCCTCAGCAGTTCCAAATCGAGCGGACCTCGAGTTGAATAGAAGAGAAGATATAATTCTGACAAAGCTCCCAATCGGCCACTGGCGGCTAAGTCATGAGTACCTCATGACAAAGGGGAAGGGGGATCAGTGTCTCTGCTGTGGGGTCAATTTAACAGTGAGGCACATTTTGACTGAATATCCTGTATATGAAGCACAACGAAATTAACTTAAATTGGAAAATGATATTACTGCAATTTTGAAAAACACCACCAAATCGGCAAAACAATTGTTTAATTTCCTTCAAATAACGCACCTATATAACAGAATTTAAATTTGCTGACTCTTTTTAGAAAATTTTAATGTTTTAAATATTTTTTTTACTTTCTATTTATCGTTAAATTTTATCTGATGTAATATAAATAATGTGTAAGGGCTAAAATGATCCGCAAGAGGTTGAAGAGCCCGCCATTGTTATAATTAAATAATAAAAATATTTTGAAATTTAAAAATATTAAATGAATAAACTATTTCATTTATATGACTTGTAAATTATTTTTTATTATTAAACACTTTATTCAGAAATATTACAATTTGTCACAGTTAAGGACACTTATAATAGAGTTCAGATAGTACATTCATACCGTATATACAAAAATATAAATAAATAAATTAATGACAAAAGAATAAGAAAAAAGAACAAAAGAGATAATAAAAAAAAAAATATATATACATAAGTAAATAAAAATAGAAATAAAAGTAAAACAAACATCTTATATAAAACATACCTATATACATTATTTACAATTTGCCAGGTGATCTCCGAACCAATCCTGTCCCCTCCACATGTGGAATGAAAAGGGAGGCTTAGGAGATCCCTACGCTTCTCCCTCAGCCACTTCACTGGTATTTAAAACCAGCAGAGGATGAGTAAGAGCGCTACAGCCACAGACACTCATGAAATGAGTGGAGAATCTAGCCATTGCTAGAACTCCAAAATATCCATATTTACAAAAGGTCTCGTGGCCACTGCCGTTTTAAACTACGAAGGGGATTGTAGGGATGGGTGGTGCTTGATAGGGATTGTAAAACGGGATTTGGGTGATGAGAAAGGTTCTGGTGAAATTTGGAAAATTTGGCTGTGATAAGATCAAGAATAAATGGGATATTAAGGTCATTATGCAGGGTTTTATTGGTTACATAGAAGGGAGCATCGACTATTGTACGGAGGACTTTAGACTGAAAGGATTGAATGCGTTTGATGTTAGAAAATTTAACTGTTCCCCATAGTTCTAGTCCGTAAGTCCAGATGGATTTCAGTATTGTCTTGTAGATCAGTAATTTGTTTTCACCAGAAAGTTTAGATTTTCTATTCAGTAGTCTATACAGCTGGCCATGTCGTCTGTTAAGTTCCTGTCTTTTATGTCTAGTATGTGGATTCCATGTTAGTCGTCTGTCTAAGAGAAAGCCAAGATGCCGGACTGTATCCTAGAAAGGAAGCTGGATGGAGTTAAAATAAACTGGTGGACAGGTATTACGCCGAAGGGTGAAGGTAATGTTTTTACATTTAGATTCGTTTACCTTGATGCGCCATTTCTTACACCAGTGTTCAGGAAGAGGTGCCTTTGTAAGTTTGCGGGCGCTGTTTCAGGATCTGAGTTGGGAGAAAGGATAGCAGTGTCATCAGCGAAAGTTGCCAGGAGGGTATCGGGATGGACAGGAATATCAGCTGTAAAGAGAATGTAAAGGATGGGGCCCAAGACGCTGCCTTGAGGAACGCCAGCCTCAATTGAGTAACAGTCGGAGAATTCGGTGCCACAGCGAACTCGGAAGGAGCAGTCGGAAAGATAGGATCGGAGTACTAGGTATAAGGACTGTGATAGGTTGAAGCTTGAAGAGTAATCCGGCGTGCCATACCTGGTCAAAAGCTTGCGCTATGTCCAGAAATGCACCCGAGCAATACTGCTTACTTTCTAGGGTTGAGGATATATGGTCAACAACTCGGCGTCCTTGTTGGACAGTGAAATGTTGGGAACGAAATCCGAATTGATGAGTAGGAAGGTTATAGGATTCAATTATAGGTAGGATTCGTTTCAGTAGGATCTTTTCAAAAATTTTTGAGAGGATTGGGAGTAGCCTAATTGGTCTATAGGATGCTGTATTGTTGGAAGGTTTGCCTAGTTTCAAGAAGAGGACGATGGGAGAATGTTTCCATAAAAGAGGGAAGTGGGTAGTTCGTAGGATGCAATTGTATATATATGTGAGAAATATGATGGCTTTAGATGGAAGTTGTCGATGGATCTGTGGGGTTAGAAGGTCATATCCAGGAGATTTGCGAGGAGTGATTTTCCGTAAAAGGTATTTGACCTCAGAGGGATTAACAGCTTTAGGTGGTAAGGAGAGTGGGATAGGTATTGAGAGGGATTCTTCTACTTTTACTGTGTGGCTGGGATGGGATTCCGGATGAGGAGCGAAAGTATAGGAAAGGTGTTTGGCAAATTCCTCGGCTTTATCTCCATCAGATGCTGCCCAGGAGCTATCACCTCGTCGAAGAGGGTGGTCAATATGATGGGATTTGAGGATTTTTCTGGTGATATTCCAAAGGGAATTAACATGAGCAGAGAGTGTGGTGAGGTAGGAATTGAATGATTGGGATCTGAAGGTGGCTAATTCTTGTTTTAATTTCTTACAGTGATAATTGTAGGAGTGGCGGTCGGCTGGATGTCTGGTACGTTGCCATAATAATCTGGCACGGCGTTTTATGTGGATTAGGTCAAGGAGGTGCTGAGGTAAATTATGTTTCTTAAGGATTTTTGAGGAGTGATCAGGGGAGGAAGCAGTACAGACTGCTTCTTGAATTTTTGCAGTGAAGGAATGTACTGCATTGTCCAGGTCTTCAGGGGTTTTCAGGCTTACTCTGAGGTCAATTTTATCGGAGAAGATTTGATGAAAGAGTTTCCAGTTAACTGGGCCTCTGATGAAGGACGGAGGAGAGGGTTTAGGAATAGGAGCTAGTGATACTTGGAGTATTAATGGGCTGTGGTCTGAGGAAAGCTCGTCAAGACGGGCAACGGAATGGTTGAGAGCACCTAAACCACTATGGATAAAGAAATCAATGATATCGGGATTATGGTTAGGATCAGGTGGCCAGTAGGTAGGTGAGTTGGGTGAAAGAAGGGTAAAATTTTGGGAATTGAGTACAGACAGCAATGTTCGAGAATTCGTGGTTCTTGAACCCCATTGTTGATGCTTGGCGTTTAAGTCTGCACCCAAGATGAAATGATGTCCTAAGGAAGTGAGGAAGGAACTAAATTGGGTATTGGAGATGGAATGGTTTGGAGGGCAATACGCTGATGCAACGGTAATAGGAAAGGAGAAGGTTTTTATTACGACTGCGGTGGATTGTAGGAAATCGTGTGTAGGCAGTGGGAGTAGATGATGAGAGAGGGATTGGTGCACAATGACTGCAGTATCGGAATGTGCTCTACCGTCAGGATGGTCGGTACGGTATGATATGTATTGTGGTATTTTTAGGAGCTGTTTTTTGGTCAGTCGAGTTTCCGTTATTAGGGCTACATCTACGTTCTTGTCTTCTAGGAAGGCTGTTTGTTCGTGTATGTGATTTCTAACACCATTCGCATTCCAAAGGAGAATGGATATGGGTTTGATGGAAGTCATTTAAGGATTTTTAAAGGAGGGATAAGGTGAGATACTAAGTTAGTGAGAAGTGATATCAGTGGGGTAACAAGGGATTTAAATTCTGAAAGAAAGGATGTCAATAAGCTGGTTAGATCTGTAGCATTAAGCGGTGGAGGAACATATTGGATTTGATGTTGGTGAAGTTGTTGTTGATTAGGTACATTAGGTGGGATAGGATATTGAGATTGGGGTTGAGTTTGTTCTTGCGGCAGGGCCTCACATTCATTAGTCGGGTCTCTACCCCCAAGTAGCTTGGCAAAAGAAACATTAGAGTTCACAATTTTAGCGGGTCCTCTTCTTGGTTTAGATGTATCATCAGGGTCCCTGGGTTTCATATATCTCGCTTTAAGATTTTTATAAATTTGGCAGCCTTTATAGTTGGCTGGATGGTCTTCCAGGCATAGGACACAGACTGCTGGTTCTGTAATTGGTTTAGTACACTCGCTAGACTTGTGTGTTTTACCGCATTTTACGCAGAGTGGTGGCAATAAGATTTGGTGTGGCCATATGCCTGGCAATTATGGCACTGGATGAACTCTCTTTTTGGGTACGGTTTTCTCGACCTTTACGCTGGTGTAGAAAATTCTATTCACATCGTATATTTTTTCGATCCCAGGCGATGGCTCTAGTTAAACGAAAAATTAGGCCAATGGGATTTTATTCTTTACACCTGGTTGTTCTTTATTTTCTTTTAATACATTGGTTATCCGACGTATTTTGATCCCTAACTCCGTTAACACTTCTTTAATCACTTCTGTTGGGGTTGAGGAGTGTAAATTTCTTATTACAACTCGTAGTGCTTTTTCCTGCC
The DNA here is from genome assembly GCA_928085145.1 of Nezara viridula. Taxonomy (NCBI): domain Eukaryota; kingdom Metazoa; phylum Arthropoda; class Insecta; order Hemiptera; family Pentatomidae; genus Nezara; species Nezara viridula. The sequence continues at coordinate 13,181,184 of OV725078.1, read as the reverse complement.
TCAACTGGTATGTGTGAAAGTCCGCGTTTGTGTCTTAAATATTTTACGATTTTTCGGTACGCTTCAGGTGTGGCCGGTATTATTTTTGTATCATTGGTTCTGTTTAGGCATGTATAGCTGTAGTACACAACAACTGGAAATTTTTGACAAAGATAGGAGGTGGGCTTCGTTCTCTGGTTATAGGTGCATCTTCCATCTCTTCCCTGTCATTTTCAAGAACCTGGTATGGATTAAGTGTAAAAAATGGAGATTCCATTTCTTGTGAAGACGTACTTGGCAGTGGTTGAGACACAGATACTTGAGTGTTTGCTGGAGGAGTTCCGGGGGGTGTTGATCTCTTACTACGACGTGTTTTCTGTTTAGGCGGTGAATTACGAGGGGTAGAGCCAACTGAATGGGACCTCTTAGTTGACATTATTTGGTGGTAATATCGCATATAAAAAAAAGAAAGAGAAAAAAAAAATAAATAAAACTACGTCTGCGTGTTCTTATAATGGATGAACCGCCGACTGTGGACCAGTCAGTTACGTGGCTGGGCCACAACTGGAGTGGGGAGCCGTCAGCTGTTATGACGATAGAGATAAAGCCTATAGAAGCAAAACCACTAAATTCACTGTCTGTAATAGTACACTGTAAATAACAACACTACTCACTGCGGTGTTAGTCCATATTTGTTGTTTTGATGTCAGCCTAACTAGTTTTTTTTTTTTTTTAAAGTAAAACTGAGCACTTATTCTACTAAAAAATAGTAAAACTGTAGGACACGACGCGAAATGTGGGCATTCAAATCAAGCACATGCGCAGAACTGCCTTGTAAATTACAGTTCTAATCTGTTAATATTTATTTTTTTGTCAAGTTTTACTTCCAGTTTCTTTTACATCTCCCTCAAGTGGGGGGGAAAATCCCTTTTGGTGCCCACTACTGAGTTTTATTGTTTTTTTTACTTTGTGCAGCTTTAATTCAACTTTGAGTTGTATTGAAGGAAAGATTTCCATGGCTGATATCGAATCACTGGTTGAATGAAAAATGTGTTTTCATCCGACGACATCTCAAAGGAAATGTGATTACTTTTTTCTTTTTGATCTTGAAACGATATTAAATGAGGCTTAAAGTGCTCTAGTCTTTGTATGCACAAAATAACATTTTTTTCTTTCATCTCACAATTTCTATTATCACTATTGATTTATATCAATACAAATAAAATAATTTCAGGTGACAATAATTTTTATTTATTTTATTTTATTTTATTTTATTTTATTTTATTTTCCTCCCTACCCTGCCTTTAAGACAATACGGGAGTTTGCAGCAGTGACTTGATACACATTGTATAACAAATCACTGTTGCATGTTTATCTATTTACATTTTTAAATTGCTGTGCACACAGCCTGCTTGATAATTTTGTCACTTAGTTATTGTTCTCCATCTTCTTCTCCTGTCCTAATTAGCGGCCTTCCAGGTACTGCTTCTTCACGCCTTCCCAGGGAGAAGTGGGTTGGGCCCACAGTTTTTTTCCAGCCGCATACGAAACTTTTAAAGTGCGGGTAGTTTTGTTCAGACATTAGTTGGGGTAATTGTCCTTCTGTAAGAACGAAAAGCCCTGTATCCCTCATTAATTTGGCCCTCAGTGCCTCATAGCTGGTGCAGGCTACAAGGATGTGCTCAGCGGTTTCAGGTACTCCACAAGTGGGGCATAAGGGGTCGATATTTTTACCGTGTTTAAAAAGTTTTGCTCTGAAACCCCCATGCCCCGTGAGGATCTGTGAGACCCAGTTGTCCGGGAGGACCCATTTCTTTTCTAAGCGCGATTTAATGGTGGGAAAGAATTTTCTTGTGTGGACCCGTTTGGGGTTGTCACCCATCGCCGATTCCATTGTTCCAATGTATCCTCCCGGAGGATCATCTTCCATCTTCTGGGGTCATCACAAATCCTCTCCCGAATGTTTGCTGGTAAATCCGCCAAGTCATCCCTCTTAATGTTGTACCGATAAAGGTCTTCCCGCAGAAGGAGGTCGAGAGGAATACCTCCTCCTAAGACCTGCACCGCCTCATGGGACACAGTTCTGTATGACCTGGTTACTCTAAGCAGGGCCATCCGCTGGATTGTTGCCAACTTGCGCTTCTGACGGTACGAGAGATTCCGGTTCCATGCGGGGGACGCGTATCTCAGGATACTAACAACTACTCCTTTATAAATGGACATAGTTGCTGGATATCTAAGGCCCCAAAAGGCCCCCCCTATGCGACTAAGACCATTAAGGGCTAAGGTTATCCTATTCCTTAAGTAATCCAAGTGAGGCGTCACGTTGAATTTTTTCCCAATCCTAATTCCAAGATAGGTGACTACCTCACTTGGACATATTCTGGAACCTTGTATCACCAAGGTTATGGGGTGTGCCCTATCGGTCGAACCTCTCAAGAGGATGGCCTGAGTCTTGGAACCCGCCATCCTTAACTTCCTTTTCTCGCACCATTCTTCTACAAGGTTGGCACAACGTTCAGCTTCATATTTTAATCTGGCCCTGCTATTCGAGGCCACTACAATAGCCAGGTCATCTACATATGCAGTGGCGGGGAACCGCTCCTGTTCTAGCACTCCCAGCAACTCGTCAAAGACCAGTTTCCATAGGGCAGGGTCAAGGACAGAGCCCTGTGGACAGCCCCTTTCCACTGTATCTTCTACTTCATAGAAGCTACCTTTAATCTTCAATGTCCTATCGTGGAGATAGCTTCTGATCAAGCCATACAAGTTGCTGGGGGCTTCATGCCTTTGCAACAGCTGGAGTACGCTCGGCCACCAGACGCTATCGAAGGCGGATGATATGTCAAACAGGAGGAGCATAAGATACTTCTCCGCCTTTTCTCGACATCACAGCGCACTCTCAGCAGGGCATCTGCGGTTCCCCTGCCTTTAGAGGATCCGTACTGCCGTGGATGGCTCGCTCTCGAGAAGACTGGCCGTAGGCTGGTGAGTATCAGGTTTTCTAACACCTTGCTCATGACTGGGAGGAGACATATAGGTCTATAAGATTTGGCTAATTGCTTATCTTTGTCTCCTCCTTTGTAAATGAGCTTGACGTTAGCGATTTTCCAGATTCTTGGGAAGTATTCCCTGTCTAGGCAATCATTATAAATAGCCAGCAATCTTTCCTCTATATAGGGAATACTGTTCTTGAAAATTGACGCGTCAATGGTGTCTAAACCGGGGGCACGACCAATCTTTTGCTTGTCCACGGCAGTGCGTATATCCCATATGTCCCATGGTGGGCACAGGTCCGTGCCGGGAGGGTATACCGTAGTGCGTCTTACGAACTCCTCCTCTTCATTATCTTGAGATGGATCATCCCTGGGGTAAGTCTCTGTAATAAACATCTTCGCCGATTCTTCTGGAGTTTTTGCCTGAGTACCGTCATACTTTATCGCTGCGATTACTTGCATTGGAGTCAATTTACCCAAGGCTACTTTGTACGGGATACCCCAGGGGTTTTTAGATGATTCCTCAACGATGAATTCATATCAAGACCTACGTTTATGTAGACGCACCTCGTTTCGGTATACCCTGGCTTTAGACCTGTACTCGTCACGAAGAGTAGTGCGCCTCTCATCGCAACTACACCGCTGGTACGAACGCCGGGCCTTGTAGAGCTCTCTCTTCATTGTGGTTAAAGCCGGCGTCCACCATGGGACAGGTTTAGCTCTCGCCTTCCGGTGCTGGAGAGAGTCCTCAGCGGCATCACGGATGATGTCAGTGATTCTCGAAACCCTGTAATCCAGGTCATCAGTGTAATCTGTTTCCGCCACATCCCAGTCATCGTCGACTAGTTTTTCTTCCAGCGTTGACCGGAAGGCATTCCAATCTCCTTTCCGAGTTCTGTAACCCTTATTTATACCGTGGGAACTTACCATGTTTTGTACCATTGAAAATACTATAGCATGGTGGTCGGAACTCGTCTCAGATCTGAGGGTCCAATCGATAAGGCGATTTGACAGCGCAGGCGAAGCCATCGTGACATCTATCCAACTCTGTCCTCTTCCTCCTGAGAAGGTAGGTGTGGCAGAAGGATCGTTTAGTACTACAAGCTGGCATATCGCGATAAAATCATCCAGTTTAAAGCCTCTTCTATTCGTTCGATTGGATCCCCAGACCGTGTTCCAGGAATTTGTATCTGAGCATATAATGACGTTTCTTGTGCAAGCTGAGATCGTCTCCATGGCGGATATACCTTCTTCAATATTGCTTCCATCAGGTAGGTACGAGGAGACCAGCGTAAAAGCTACACTTCCCCACCTGATGTAACATGCAACGCAATCCGCCGTAGTATGCTGCCTCAGATCCATCACATCGAGGTTTGGGTTATTAACCACGATAGCAGCCCTGGGCCTCCTCCCTCCACTGCTCAGGGCTATAACCCTCGACGTGAGGCCAAATCCTGTGACCATGTTCCCACGGCATGTCGGTTTCTGAACCGCCATGATATCGTATCGGTCAGAATGGGCTCGGAGTTCGTCTGCCACGATACGCCGGCGGCCCATGTTTAACTGCAGAATGTTTATTTTACTCATAATAGGTCTTTTTCACTACTTCATCGGCCCACTGTAAGTGTACTTGGCAGTCCCGACTGCCCGCCTTGTGATTCCTTTGGTTGGGAGATGCATTCGCTCGCACGCAGTTAGTACACGTTGGCCCAACCTGTTGTTTTTTTTTTTGGACAGTCCTTCAGTATATGTCCGCTTGCTGCACACCAGATGCAGATGACATTGTCAGCTTGGCAAGTGGCCTTTGTGTGGCCATAGCCCTGACTTTTAGAGTAACGCGGGGCGTCAATGTAATCCCTGAAGGTCATCGACCACCATCCTCCATCCAAGTTTCCTACTTCTAGTAGCGCAAACCTGACCATTGGGTGGACTTCCATTACCCAATTCTTGGAGAAGCCGTTCCTAGCGACTGTAGAGAACAATGGCCGAAGATCTTCAAGAACTAGTGGTGTAGGCCCCGACGTCTCGGGAATTTTTCCCCATAAAAATTCCACGAGTTGTATTGAAGTCCAGGCATGAGGCACGCCCCGGATCTCTAGTTTAGGCTTCTTCTTCAGAGCAAGCCTGGCTTGTAGACCTCTATCACGTAGCCCCTGGCATCCTATAACTTTGGTAGCATCTTTACCATCATCCATACGCACCAAGATGGAGCCTCCCTTAGTTTTACGTACAATTGTGGCCTTCACTCCAATTTCTTCTGGTGATGGTAGCCCATTAATGATATCTGCTGTGGTTTTACCAGGGCCACTGATAGTGACATATGTTGACCGGGGCGTTTGTGTAGGCTTTGATGGCAAGGATTTAACTATGGAAGCAATAGATTTTGCCTTTACTTCTTCCTTCTCTCTTTGCGGTTTTTCATTTGAATCAAAACAGTTGATTTGACTCTCTCGTATCATTTTTTCCTTGGCATTCTTAGTCTTCCTCCGTTTCCTTTTATTTAAGACCAACCGAAAGGGTTCGATGGTAGCTGAAGGTTCAGCCGGATTCATATCTAGACCAACCTGTTCTAGGGCCTCAGAAGTCCCAGCCTGTGGTTGAAGACTATTCGTACCAGAGTGTGGCTGATTTCTAGAAGTACCAATCTGGGGACGACATGATATCATACCAAGCTGCTCAGTAACTTTGGGCAAGGAGCTATCAGCTATTATTCGAGTTAGTACTTCGTGGACCTTCTGAGATGAAAGTGCTTCAGTAACTGCTCTCTGAACAATGGCTGATACACCACCTTGGTCTTTATCCCTTTCTAGTGTTTCAATCATATCAACAAGAGATTGAATCTCATTGTTGATATGATCTCGAACACTGGCACTATTTTTTTTTGCAATTTTATCTAAGGATACTTTAATACTTTCCTGAATTTGTTTGGCACTGTGAAAGTTGCTGATATTAATAGCCGCATCCACTGTATCTAAATTATCTGAAGAAACCTTTCGAGCTCTTTTAACTAAAGGCCTGGAAGGCTTACCATCCTCTTGCCGATCTTTCATCACAAAACTTTCCGTGGAAAGGTCCATGTTTGTTAGCACAGCAATAGTTACTATATTGTTATCAGATGGAGAGTTTATATGATACTTTATCACTAACCTATAACCTTTCACATTATCAATAAAAATTGAAAAATAACTGTTCCCACAATATCGTTCACTTTACACTTTACTTCTCAAGTATTTTAAGCAAGAGATTGGCTTAAGCTAGTTTGAGGTATGGGAGGAAGAAGAAAACAATAAATGAGTAAACAATGATAAGGTGTTTATACTTACCAAGTTCACTTTAAAAGTATTATCCCGCCAATTTTACTTGGCCTTTCTTCCTAATTGTCTTTACCGTTCCCAGTTAAAATAGTTCACCAAGAAACACCTCTCAAGGTAGTAAAAACTTACCTTCCACTCCTAACCTCACAATTTACAAGTCAATGTTAATAAAAATAAACAAAAACACAAAACACTAAACAAACACTTATTGACTAGAAAATGAACTAAAGAACTGTGAACAAGAAATAAACGACATAACTAAGTAAAAAAACAAGAATATTAATCAAAAACACAATCAGTAAATAATATGCGACCTATCGCTCTCACTTACACCATATGTTCCATGGGTGACAATAATTATGGATTGCGTATTAAGAATAACTGGAAAACTTGATATGCGTAATTTTACAAATGATTTGGTAGATTTAGGGAGCGGGGTTCTTCCCCTTCCTTACCCACTGTTCAAGAACCTGGATCTAGGTTCGAATCCAGCTGATGCCAGGTAATTTTTCATCTGCTAAGAATTGACCCTGGGGTCGGGAGACCTTCGTAGGGCACGCCTAGTCTCGATAAAGTGGTACCCTTAATGCGGTAAGATGAGATGGAACTATCTATTTGACCTGATCTGGACTAATATATAACTTACATCAATTTATGAGTAAGTGATAAAAAGAAATAATTGGTCGAGGATCCGTACCCTTGTAAAAAGCACCTTGTAATGCCAACAGGACAAAATATATGATATTTCACCAGAATTGTGGAATTGAAGGCTTCCTGTTCCCAAACATGTAATTGGAAAAAACTAAGTTATTTGAAGGTTGATAACCAAACCTTCAACGACAAACATTTTCCTCCTCGGCCAAATAAATGAATTAACTATGTATTTATATAATCTTAAAATTAAAAATGAATATCGTTTAAAATCCTTAGTATTTATATATAAAAACAATTATTATATTTCAATCCTTCTCTCCATGTGTATACCACGGGATGAGCACATTCAAGATTTCAAGAAGGAATGGAAGGTTTTCGAATTTGATCCTGCTAGATCAGCCATATTCCCCACTCTGCACCAGTGAGAAAATATACCTACCAAATATATTGTATTTAAAATAATTGAGGGCTTTGTAGAGGGGATGAGGATTGAAAAGTAGATTTTTTTTTTTTTTTATTACCTAGTTACTAAACTGAAAGTATTATTGTTTTATATGAGTCGCTTGTTTGGTTAACTAAAAATGATATTTCAATGTCAGATTATTGCCATCAGTCCTCGCTATGGCCACTTTTATTCTACTCAGCATAAGACGTTCCGGAATGAATCATTCATCAAACTTAGCGTTAATGATATCCTGAAGAAAAATCCCCCTTCTTCTTTCTCCAAAGCCACCCTCAGGATTTTTACTTTATTATGTAGTTAAATGGATTTTTAGGGCGCATTAAAGCTAAAAGACTTGTATGGGAGTTAATTATAAATTACAATAAAACAAAATCATTTATAATTGTTGAATTAACAGTTTATAAAATGTTCAATCTTACATATAATATAATATAGTATGAATTAATTACACTCAACAAGAACTGATATTTATCAATCTAATCATACCGTTTATTTTTTCTAGCTCATTATTCAACAATTCGAAAAATATTCGGAACCATGTCAGGGTTTTGTCATTGTTAAAAGTTATCACCAATAATGATAGAAAATATATTTTATTTACATAATTATAAATAGTGACTGAATTTTTATGTATTCACGTTACTATTATTTTTTTATAGATTCCATATAATTTTATTTTATATTCCATATTTCCTATGCTGGATGACACGTGTATCCTATTAGTCAATAACGATCCATCTATTGCATCCCAAACTCTTCAATCACACATGAGAAGTCTTGAAAAATGGTGTCAAAACTGGAGGATCAAAATAAATTACAATAAATCTCATCAAATTACCTTTACTCTTCGTCGTAAGCCTATGACTTCCTGTCCTACAGTATCCTTCAACTATAGCCTACTTATCTAGGACTCCACCTGACAAACGACTCACTTGGAACCCCCATACCAGACTGAAACGACTAGAAACCGAAAGACGTTTTCGACTACTGCAGCACTTACTAGACAAACGCTCTACACTTCCAAAAATTTACAAAAGACTCATATATATTACTATTATAACGCCTATTTGGACTTACTGGATCTAGCTATGGGGCTCTACTAAACCATCAAATTCCTCTCGTATCCAATCCCCACAATCCAAAATCCTCAATGCTCCCTACTTTGTCACAAATAAAATCATCCATGACGACTTTAATGTACCATATGTTTCCGATTTAGCTCAATCCAGATACCTATCCTTCCATAATAAACTTCTGAACCATCCGAACCCTCTTGTTTCCAACCTTGCTTCCTTTTCTATTCCTGATAACTCTCCGAGGCGTCTGAAAAGAAGATGGCCTCGGGACCTTCTAATATAGATATATATATATATATATATATATATATATATATATATATATATATATATATATATATATATATATATTTATTATTTCTAAATGATATTTACAACTGTATTAAATAAATACGTCAAGTATATTTAAACATATGGATATATTGACATGAAAACACTTGCTGAGTAACTACCCAATGGTAGCACTCTAATGATATGTCTGCATTAGGAGATCACGGGGCCATCTTCTTTTCAGACGCCTCGGAGGGTTATCAGGAATTGAAGAGGAAGAAACGAGAGGGTCGGGATTATTCTGAAGTTTATTATGGAAGGATAGGTATCTGGATTGGGCCTGATCTGAAACAAAAGAAACATTAATGTCATTATGGATGGTTTTATTTGTAACAAAGTAGGGAGCATTGAGGATTTTACGAAGGATTTTGGATTGTAAGGATTGGATACAAGAGGAATTCGATGGTTTAGTGGATCCCCAGAGCTCAACTCCGTAAGTCCAAATAGGCCTTATTATAGTCATGGACCTTCTAATATAGAAATATGATTGGAGTGGTGCCAATGGGTAATTTCTCTTCACGATGTGCATGTCATGTTTATTGGTTCAAATTTATTTGTTTATGTAGATTTTCGTTATTATTATTGATAGTTTATTCCATATTTATGTAGATTTGGAAGATATCTACATATAAGGATTTCTAAAATATATATATACCAGATTTTCCGCTGTATTTCGACACCTATAACGGAACCCTTTGAACGAAATGAACTGAAAGTTGGTTTGCAAAGTTTGTTTCGTAGCAATACCACACAGTGCGGGCCTTAGACAACGGCGCCCCGGGCAATGATATCTCTTCTCTCTTCTCATCTCCTCTACCCATAGAAAAAATTATTTCTTCAGTTGTATTATTATCATTATTATTACACAATATTATAAAACATGTGAATTTTATTTCATTCAATAATTCTGTAATACACTTGATTTAGTAGTAGGCTAAAATGGATTATTTAAATACTTTCTTTTTTTTATTTCTAACAAGTGGCGAGCGCTCCTAAAGATCGGTGTCCCAGGGGGTGCCCTCCCAGGCCTGGGGGGGGGGTGGGTAATTTCCCTGCTTGTTCCGGCCAAAGGCCAACACTGATACCGCAAATGTTTAAATAAATTTAGACATGTCCAAGCGGTTTTTCTCTTTGTTTTTTTATCATCATTTATTTTATTTTTTTTGCACTCACCCATAGCTCCTTCAAATTAAGCTAAAGGTTTGAAATTTCGAATCTAAAGTTGATGTTAATAAAGTGTATTTTGGGGGCTTAAACCAATATTAAATACATAACCATTTCTATGGCTATTTTTTAAAGATTTGGGTTTTCTTAAATGAGTCACATATTTTACTGAATAGGAAGCGATAACTAAAAAGAATATTTGATTTAAGGAAATAAGCTGTACTACATTTGCCCCACTTTCACAAAAACTTACTTGTTTAATGTGCTTTAAGCCCATATTAATTAAGTAGATGTTTAAAGTGAAAAATTTTGAGATTTGCATAATTAAGGAAATTATGTGATTTTTTATCCAATCTCCTAAAAGTACCCGTGTTACAGGAAAAATTACTATAATTAACTGTTGCAAAGCTTTTATTTCTTCTTTTACAATGTTACGGAATGTACTATACTAAACATAATCTTACTAAACATTATGTTTAAAATAAAGAAACCTAAGGATTGCGTCAATTACTTTCATAAAAACTTAAATATTAGGGTTGGAATCACTAAGTTTGTCACATATAAACACGCATCAAATCCTACGACAGAAATCCGGGAGAAAAACGAAATTCCATAACCACCTTACATAAAAAATATTTGAAAATTCATTATTTTTATTTTTTATAATGTATGGGATGTATTGTAATAAAGATAATTGCCTATTTTTATTAAAATACAACCCATAACACGTAAAAACAATAAAAGAAGCTTTTCAGCAGTTAATTGTAGTAATTTTTGCTGAAAACATAGGAGATGACCATAGAAACATAGTTTTAGGTGACCATAGAAAATAACATCATTTCTTTACACAACTTGAGGTGAATCTTCTAACGAAAAAATATTTCGTTATAAACATCTGCTCAATTAATATGGACTTACAGCCCATTAAACGAGTAAGTTTTTGTGAAAGTGGGCTAAATGTAGTGCAGTTTAATTCCTTAAATCAAATATTTTTTTAATTATCGCTTCCTATTCAATAAAATACCTGACTTATTTAAGAAAACACAAATCTTAAAGCTCTTCCTTTTCTGCTAGAAATTCAACAATTATTTATATGAACTTTTTCGTACATGTTTATTTCTACTATCCTATCAAACTTTTAAATATTTTCCTCCACTTAAAGGAAACCATGTGTGTGTGTATACAGGCTGTTCGTAATTGCACGGCACTATTTTAGGTATGTATTCACTAACACTAAATAAAAAAAAAAAAAGTTCATATTAACATATATCTCAAACTCATTTATTAAACCGATATCAAAGGTTTAAGATTTATTATTTATTATTACCATTTATTTATTATTGTTACAACATTCAGAGTTACTGTTCAAAGGAGCCTCCGTTTAGTTGAATACAACATTTATCACGACGAATCCATGCTTCTCTGGCTCTTCGTATAGCATCAGGATGATGCTTGATAGTTACTGCGGCTTCCAAGATCCGATTTATTAGCTCTTCTTGCGTGCCAACTGCCGCAGAATAAACCATAGACTTCATCCAGCCCCACACAAAATAATCTAATGGCGTTAAATCCGGAAATCGTGGTGGCCATTTAACAGGTCCGTTTCGACCAACCCATCGGTCTCCATAAGTTGCATTTAAATAATCAGTGAGACTATTAGAAAAGTGAGCTGGAGCACCGTTATACATAAACCGCAGTCTTTGCCTAATGCCTTGCGGAATATCTTCCAGGAGTTCATGAAGATTATTTTGCAAAAAAAATGCAATAAGATATACCTGACAGCCTAGGTGGCAAAAAGAAGGGGCCGATGATTTTGTCGCTTAGAAGACCACATCAGACATTTAAAGAGAAGGTATGCTGGTACTGTCCAACAGCAGTCGTATAAGGGTTTTCTTCAGCCCAAGTAGGGGAATTTCGAAAATTAAGAATCCGTGTCTTGTAAAGCAAGATTCATCAGTAACTAAAATGCGGTTGAAGAAGTTAGGATCTCGTGTGCATTGTCGAATTAACCACTGAGAGAAATTTCTGCGCTTGTTAAAATCTTGTGGTAACATATCTTGCCTACTCGATACGTGAAATGGATACGGTTGTTGTTCGCGTAAAGTTCGCCATACACTGGTAGAGGAAACATCGAAACGACGTGACAATCTTCTTGTATTAGTAGTAGGACATAACTGAACAGCATCGAGTATTTCTTCTTCAACGTTGCAGTGCGTCGAAATCTTTTTCGACCGGCAGTTACTCGTATAGTTTTAGCGAGTTTGAGATTTATGTTAATATAAACTTTTTTGTTTATTTTGTGTTTGTGAACACATACCTAAAATAGTGCCTTGCAATTACGAAACATCCTGTATATTTATGATAGTATATATCTGTATATTAGTTTTAAAAATTGTCCATTGTATTGATTATGTTCAGTATGTTGTTTTTGTAGTAGACTCTAAATAATTGGGCAGTACCCTTTCATGAAAATAAAGTGATTCATTTTACCATTGGAATAGGATACATTACCTATAAAAACACCACCCTCTGGTTATGCCAAAATTATACACTGTAATTATAATAGATGACCTATAGATGTCCCAAATCCTTTGATAATATAATTATCTAATTATAATATAACATGATCTAAACATTATTAAGCCTCGATAAACGTATTTAAATTAAATATTAGTTTAAAAATGTTTTTTTTCTAAGCTCCATAAAATTCCTACGAATATCTTTTAATAGATATTAGCTATACTATTCCGAAATTATTTTTCTTTACCTAGTTTTATAGAAGATTCTTTGATTCAATCTCCTTTAGAATTGTATGATTTGAGAGGCAAAGGAGAACGGATCTGATGAAGCGAAGATAGAAGTTGAAAATTGATTTAGGGTCCCCAATCTTACCGAGCTTGCCTAAATAAATTTATTCAATCCGACTTTCCACAAATCATGTTTTATTGATTATGTTTGCTCCTGTATATTAATGAGAATTGATTGGATTTATCCACCGGTGAGGATTATCTTCATTCCGAAATTCATTATAATAGTTCCGACCAATTTCACTCTCATTAGTTCTCTTATTTGTATATTGATACAGAAAGTGGGAGGACGTCTAAAGACATGTGTTTTAAGAGGTGCAAGATTATTAAGGAAATCAAAGAGGTTTGAAGAAATGCAGTCGACCATTGCATCGTTGAAGGGGAGAGAATAAATGGGTTCTATGGAAGCGTATAAGAAATCGTGAAAAGGACTGATGTTTTACGTTGTTAAAGAATTAAAACATCTCCAGGAAATTTTTTTGAGTTTACGTGTAGGAGTAGAGACGTTGGATGAGATTTCAATAAGATCGTGGGATGAAATAAAAGAAACAGGAATTGGCGTAGAGGATGATAAGTTGTGAGGGGAATTAATAATAAATAAGTTTAGCCAGATCATTGTTAGCTTAGATTCCCCAGGGGACAGTACTTCCGCACGAAGACAGATAAGCCCATCTTATTTTTCTATTTCTTACTTTTTTCTCTCCAATTATTAGTTTTAATTAGATTAGAGAAGTATTTATTTTTTATTTTATTTTGTCTAGTCCATAATTATTCAGAGACAATTTTTTCTTTTTTTTGTTTTTATTTATTTTTATTCTTATACTTAGACTAAGTTTTATATAAAGACAAATGGAAGAAACTAGTCCCGTAGGTAAAAGAAAAAGATCTCGGGGTCGAATTAAAAATCCTCCGGATAAAATTCAAATGGAAGAAAATAATGAAGTCTCCCCCATCCACTTTCTTAACTGTTAGGAGATACGATGAGAAAGACTGGAAAAAACGTTCTCCTTTATTATTTTTTTTTTTTTACAAATTCGTCACTGGGCTTGTTAGCGAAGTTAAAAATATCAAAAAACTAAGAGATGGATCACTACTGATTGAGACTAAAAAGGTACCCAATCGACAACCTTAATGAATAGTGAAAATTTTGGGGGGCAATTTCCTATTGAAATAACTCCACATAATACGCTTTACTATAGTAAAGGTATAATCAAAGTTTACGACTTTCAATGTCTCGAAGTTGAAGAAATAAAAAGGAAATGGGCCCAACTATAAAAGATATTATTAAATAGAATAAAAATTAAAAAAAACAAAAAAAACTGTAATGTAATAGCGACACATAGCCATATTGTTACATTTCCAACACCCATCGCGCCTAAAGCGATAAGCGATAAGCGATCTAATCAACTTAGATGGCTGAACTGTCTTGGGTTCAAAGTGTGCAAAACGGCCAGTATGTATACTGTCTGGAAAGCTCCGACATGCCGAAAATTCTAAATGCGAAAATATGGCTCACTGTATTAAATGCCGCGGTAAGCTTTACGGGTTAGATAGCAACTGTTCGATATTTCAAATGCAAAAAGAAATAAAATCGATCCAAATTAATAATAAAATATCTTTAATGGATGCAAAAAAATTATAAAAAACGATACCCTAATATTGTAAATAACTCTTTTGCTGAAAATAAAAGAAAATTATCTTTCAAAAAAATAATTGATAAAAAATTATGTATAAATATTGATGTAAATATTACTTGACGTTTTTAAAGGAAAGTGAGCATGAAAAAAAATAAAATCTGGTCTATTTATTATTTGTTTGAATGTTTCGATTACTGGGGTCACTTGCACTGAACTCTCTGTAGCCCTTTACTGTTCGTATGTCGATAGTTTTTAAATAATTAATTAGTTGTTAAGTCGTGTCTGGGTCCTGTCTCAATATTTGTTCTGGGTCTGTGGAAAATCTGTATGAGTCGTGAGCCGTACACTCTGTTAGCATGTACCATAGTAGGAACATGTTGGCGGTTCTTTCTTTTTCATCAGATATCCATCTGTAACTCTACAAAGTGGAAAGTCGATAATGGCCAATTCTGAGGTGGCTTAAGAAGTACCTCTTCTCTCCGTTATAGCTATAGATATTTTACACATTGTCCGATCTTTCTTAGTTTATTCTCTCTCGTGGGTTAAAATAAAGTAAAGACATTTTTATTAAAAAATAAAATAAATATATAAAAAACAGTAGGATAAATGAGTACAAAATGTAGAACTGAATCCTCTTCGTTTGTTTGTTTGTTTCGATGTCTAGCCGCAAAACATCCAGGTCATAAGCGCCCGTTTAACTACATAACATCACTTACAATATATAAAATAAAAAAAAACATTAAAAAAAGAAAGAAATGGATTGATAGAATAAAATAAATAAATAAGGATAATAATAGACATTTATAGGTAATAAGATAGAATGTATTAATAAATAAACTTTAAAAAAGTAACAGTAAAATCAATAAATGAATTGAGATCAATAAAAAAATGAATTTAAAATGAAATCAAATCAAATGAAAATAAAATAAAATAAAAAATAAAAATAATAATAATAAGAGAAAGTAGAATAAAAAAAATAGAAAAAAAAATTAATAAATAAATAAATAATAATAAATCTGCTAAGGATCATTAATTATAAGCCTGTCATATGTGTCTTTTAAGTCTTTCACTATCCAGGAACTTGATGACTTCGGTAACGGTTTCTTCTTGATTTCCCAGGGATGCTGATATATTCTGGGGTATTCCGAGATCTTTTAATCTTGCCGTGTAAAAAGGACATTCTTCCAAAATATGTTTGATAGTTATTGATTGGTTACACTTTTGACATCTGGGGATAGAATCTTTTGTTATGAGGTGGAGGTGAGTCAGTCTAGTATGTCCGATCCTCAGCCGCGTGAGGACGACCTCTTCTCTACGACTGCTGCGTCTGGAGCTGGTCCACGGTTGCACCTCTTTCTTTATTGTTTTTAATTTGCTAGGTGCGCTGTTGTCCCACCGTCTTTGCCATTCTTGGAATATGGTTTCTCTTAGAGGTCGTGCAAGTTCAGATGGTGTCAAAAAAACTTTACCGCTGCCTGGAAGAGTAAGAGCTTCTTTTGCTGCTCTATCAGCCATTTCATTTCCTTTAATTCCTATATGGCCAGGCGACCAGATAAAATGTGCCGTTGTTCCAACTCCATGAAGCATTTTTATAAGACTTAGAATGCAGTGTATCCCTGGATGGTCTGGATACATGTTATTCATAGCTTTCAGAGTACTTAGGGAATCCGATACCACAACCACATTTGCAACTGGATTCTTCATGACGTATCGGAGACTCATTGCTACGGCGTTAATCTCTGCTGTGTAAACACTACAAAGATGGTGGAATCCTCTTATTTATTGGACCTTCCCTCCGGCGAACCAGAAGTATTTAAGCCTACCTGTCGCTCTTTTCTGTCACACCACCCAGTACTAGTCGAACCAGGGCTCATCTTCACCTAGATTGTTGTCCTCTCGTCGTTGCCGAAATTCTTTGTGGGAAAGTTTCTTTTGACCTTACGTAGACGGATGATCTAATCGCATACCATCTGGCGGACGAACCTCACGACGATTGGCTGTGTCCGAGAGTCGTTTCTTCTGATCCAGTTTCTTTCAACAAAATCTAGATCTTTAGCACCCAGCTTTATAACCAAAACCGCACCAATAGAGCATAGCAAGCCCTCGGTAGATTAATCTTTAATATATTTAGTTGATATTTTGATGATTTATTTTTGCTGAGCAAATTTTCTTGTGATTTAGTGACATCTCTTCAATTTTTGTGAAGTCTCTCATTGTTTTCAAAAGCGAGATCGATTTGCTTTTTGCAGGTTTTATGCCTGACGTACAGAATCAGTTGTTTTATTTATTGCAGATAACACATAGCGTTATTTTTTGTAATGTATTAATTTACACCTAGTGCAAACTAATATAGATTTGTCGTCTCTGCCGACTGTATTGTTGCATTTAGGAAACCGCCTCATTGTGAAGCTGCTGTTTTACTGGATAATAGAATCTAAAATACTAGTAGATATGGTAGGAGTGGTAGAGTGGGATATATATATATATATATATATATATATATATATATATATATATATATATATATATATATATATATATATATATATATATATATATATCCCACTCTACCATATATATATATATATATATATATATATATAAAATCCTAGATAGCTTTATAGACCTTATAGATTTCTTGATACAAAGACACATCTCCCTAATTGAGCAATGGTGCAACAATTGGCGCATCAAAATCAATGAATCCAAATGTAAGCGTGCCACCTTTACGCTCCGACGGAGATCCTGTCCACATATCCTTTTCAACTCTGTACCTCTTCCAATCTCAGACACAGTTCGGTATCTTGGATTACCTTTAGACAAAAGACTAACATGGAACCCACATACCAGACAGAAAATCTGACCTCTCAAATGAAAACAAACTATTAATATACAAGACCATACTGAAACCCAATTGGAATTACGGACTTGAATTGTGGGGTACAACTAAATTTTCAAACATCAAACGCATCAAATCTTTCCAGTCTAAAACCCTCCGTACAATACTCAATGCTCTTTATTATGTTACGAACAAAACCATATTATGACCTTACACCACAAAACGACTCGGAGCTCCCTCGGCTGACTGTAAATATTGTAAATAAGTATGAATGTGTTTTTAATTTTTTTAATTTATTTTTTTATATATATTTAAAATTGCCTCAAATTTGATTTATTATCTCATTCCAAGTTTTCTTTTGTTATAACTTCCTATTGTTTTTATTTTATTGTATAAATGGTATGATTGTTTCATACATCCCAAATACTCAGTGCCCTTAATTGAGGCAAAATGTGTTTTTTTTTCTCAATAAAAAAAATTAATATAAATCATTCATCGTTTAATCCTTTAAAACAATTACTAATCAAGACATCAAATGAATTTATTATTTGATATTTTAGGTGTTCATATTTTATAATCTTGTCTGGGGATGGTTTAGTTGTAAATTTAATCATACTATAAATATTTTAAGATTGTAAATTTAATAACTCTATGCATTGTTTTTTCGTTAACTTTAATATATTAAATGCAAGATAATGCAGCCGAGGTCGAGGTCAAGAAAAGAATATTGATGGCAAACTAGTGTTACTTTACCCTTCGCAAGGAATCCACCTTTCGCCTTCTATCCCGGCATAACAAACTACGTCTCTACAAAACACTAATACGCCCAGTCCTGCTCTATGCATCATAAACATGGACGACAACTAAAAGAATTGAGCAAGATCTCCTAATCTATGAGAGAAAAATTCTCCGAAGAATATTAGGAGGAGTACATATCGATGTAAATTGGAGAAGACGGACAAATGCCAAAATTTACTCAATTTCTAATGATCAAGATGTCGTTCTGAGGATGAAGCTTGGAAGACTGAGATGGGCTAGCCAGGCGTGGTATTTTTGATAGGAAAGACTAAAATTGGTACAAATTTTGGGAGACATACATACAAAATTCATATAAAAACGTCCAAGTCGCTAGATTTCCCTAAAACTACCGCCGGATCAGTTCAGTGTTAGCATTCGAAGAGATAAGACGACCCCTTACAGTCGCTCACAGATAAGATTAAATACATTTATTAATTGATTTTTCTTACAACTTTTCACTTATTATTTGTTATTTGTTATTTACTATAAGGGTATTCTTTTTTTTTTTATAAGGATATATTTATTTTATTTCATTTTATCATTTTTTTTCTTTCTTTTTCTTAATTACTTTTTTTATATTTCTATGAGGAACCCCATAGATTTAAATAGCCCAAAGGTTAAACGAAAACGACCTCGGTGTCGTCTTAAATTCGAAAATTCGGATAGTACGATCCCAATTAGCCCATCGTTCTTAATAACAGAAAGATCAGATGACCAAAATTTTCAAAAAGTATCCCCGTTCTTAGTAAATAAGTTTCTTTCAGGTTCAGTAGGAGACTTAAAAAATGTGAAAAAGCTAAGAAATGGCACATTACTTATTGAAACCAAAAACAGAAAACAATGTAAGGATTATTAAAATGTAATAATTTTGGTGGCTAATTTCCGGTTCAGATTTCTCCCCACAATACCTTAAATTACAGTAAAGGAGTGATTCGATGTTACGATCCCCAATTTCTAGAGATAGACGAAATTAAAAATGAATTGCCTTCAGTGATAAAAGATATATTACGCATTAAAGTTTAAAAAAATGGAAATGAGATATTGACAAATTCCTATATCGTGACCTTTCCTCGTGACTCATTAGATCGTCGGTGTCCGATTTTTATTATGCAAAAAGAAATAAAAACTATCCAAACAATAAATAAAATATCTTTAAACGAAGCAAAAAAATATATAAAGAACAGAATCCAACCCAGTTTACAAGTTCTTTTGCCAAAATTACAAAACAAAATCCTAACACTATCGAAGAGAAACACATCGGCATTTAAACAAATTCATTGTTTAATTTTGGAGAAAACATATTTAATACCACTTATACAGCTAATACTAGAAATACTCAAAAACAACAAATCCTACCCCCTCCCTATCCCCACCACTAATCCTCCTCCCTAACATTCCTGTGATCCCACCTGCGGCCCCTTCCCCCCCCCCCCACCACCGGCCGTCTCCCTGCCGCCGTCACCAGCCACCCCCCTTCTTCCACCGCCAGCCGCCTCCCTAGCCGCCCCAAAACCTCCTCGGAGGTCCAGAACAAATTCTAGGAGTCGGGCAGATCCTTTCCCCTCTCTTTTTTCTCAAGACGCGTGAACTTCAAAAACATCAGAAGCCGCAATTGCGATCGTAGGTTCTGACCAAAACTCAGATATCGATCCGGAAGGTGAGTTTACCATCGTACACAACAAAAAACAGGGTGATCGTAATATAAAGAATATCTAATAACTTATGAAACACTAACAATATACAATTACAAATTTTCATTTTTATTTTCAATTTTTTATTTTTTTCAGTCAAAACAAACCTGTATAATGTCAAGGCGTACCCTAACATACATTTTAAATTGGAAATATAAGTATTTTCATTACGTTAAACAAATATATCACTATTGCAGCAATAAAAAAAAAACAGCGCTATTTACATAGCTCGAAGCATTTACTTATTACTACCAGACATAACAATAAACACCTGCAGATCGCTCACTACCGCAATCATAAACAAACATCCTACGTTATTCTTATTCTATTACAACAAAAATATACCTTATTTTTCTATAATAAAGAAACACTCAATATTCACTAACCCATCTATCTACATAGCATACAATTATTTATATTATATGAATATGTATAGATGCATGTATGCATATGCGAATTACTTTGTCATACTTCCCTATACATGTATATGTATATATGTAGGCTTATATTTTATTTATGTATACGTGTGTACTTTTGTATTTTTGCGCGTATATACATGACTATGTATGTGATTGTGCTCATATGTATATATATATATATATATATATATATATATATATATATATATATATATATATATATATATATATATATATATATATATATATATATGTATATATATATATATATATATATATATATATATATATATATATATATATATATATATATATATATATACATGTGGGTATATAATTGTGTACGTACGTACGAAGCTGTGTCTATCTATAATTCCGTTACTCTCGCCATTACCATTGGTATCTCTGAAATCACAAACAACGAACCTAGCTTATTATTATTACTAGACCAATGCGAAAAGATATACCATTATTCGCTATTTAATTTTCCGCTTTTTAATTTAAGGTTCCGCAACTGTGATGTGAATGGTTCGGATGTTCTGAGGATGAAGCTTGGAAGACTGAGATGGGCTGGCCAGGCGTGGCAATGATGGAGAATGAAACAATCTCTAAGATGATGCTGACATAACTTTTTTTACGCCACAAGAAGTAGAGGGAGACCACAACTAAGATGGTCAGACGCTGTGGAAAGAGAATAGAGTCAGAGGCGCAACTTGAAAATGAGCCATGAGTGTTAATAATAAGAAAGAGTTTAGAAAAATATTGGACATGGCTCTCATAGAACAAAACAAAAATTGTACAAATCCTTTTTTTACTTATTTTATTGTATTAACAAATCTCGATCATATGATGCCTTCGGATTATGTTATATTGGGATACTCTACGTAAAACCTTCTTACTGCTATACCTGCAAAGTATAATAATTATCATTTTAAATTTAAATTTAAATCTTGCATTTCACCTTTATTTATTAGATAGTTTAACTTCAAAAAATTAAAAAAAAAAAAACACATTCAGTTTAATACATAAACAACATTTTATGTTCACTATTACTTTACATGGCTGAATTGTTAAAAGTATTTATTTCTCTGTGGTGTTTAGTTAGCTAAGGATTTACAGGATTATAAATAGAGTTTAACTCCTTCCCTTAAGTCCTTCCCTTAAGGACGGATAAGTTGGAATGTTCTCATCTGGATTGTATTATTAAGGCCGTATTTAAGATCTTTGTTTTTTCTTTACTTTATTTCTTCCTCTTCTCCACAGTTATTATGAAAGTTTATAAGTAAACATATCCTGTACAGTTTATTTATAGTGTATGTAGTGCATATGTATTGCAAAAAAACAACTGCATGGACTGCAGTCGGTATGTGAAACATGAAGATAGTTTAAGTGCAGGCGTTCTTATATGCAGCGACTGATTCTCAAGAAAAACTGCAACAGGCAATTATTGAATAATAGTACGCTCGTAAAGGTATGAGTATCAACTTCCGGAAGAGTAAAGTAACTGTAGCAAGAGGTGAGAGGAATCGGAGAGAGAATTTAGAATGACATGTAGTGGAGAACGTTAACACGGTGGGCCAGACTCTCCTACCGTACACCCCCCCCCCCTTCCACATCCCTATAAATTGCATATCGTTGTGTTCCTTGTAACTATTTATTAAAAAAAACCAATGTTCCCACAAAAAAAGTGAACGGACTGCCCCAAAATGGCGAACTGACGACTTTGACATTAGTTAGTTTTTTGGTCACTGAGAATCAGAATTTGTCTTAATTTCGTCGTAGTTCGTCTTATATTGAAGTTAGAATAATAAAACATAAAAAAATATCAAAAATTAATTGGCTTAGGCAGTAAAAAACACCAGTAAAATCAATATATTTAACAAAAACATCAAGCGTCTTTTGTAACCAAACGGCCAAAAATAACGGAAAACGTGTTGAAATAAAAAATCTGGAGAATATATTTTTCTTTCTAAAACGGTACTGGCTTAGGTGCTTACAGGTCCCTATTACATCACTCAGTACTCATAAATGTCTTGGTTTTAGTGCTATAATAACATTTTTTGGTACATTATTTTGATTTTATTAGAAAATAATATGGTCTTCACTGTAATAAATCGGCATCATCCCCTTAATATCATCCAAACTCCAGCATTTGACCCCTTTTTAGCATCATCTTGAAATATTGTGTTCATCTGTCTGCGATATTTTCTATAGATTCTATATATATTATAGATACAGAAAGATATATTGTAGATACTGATCCTTGTTTTCTTTTCCGATATTTTTGCACTCTTTTCTCGTTCGCTTGATATATTTTTTCCAATTTTTGGATTCGATTTCTCGTTCTCCCTCATTTTGAGACCAAATACTAACAGTTTGTTCCGATTTCCAAGAAGAACTTCGCCCTTTCCATCTTTCTTCGTGCAGAGAGAATAATGCTTTCAATATTTAAAAAAAAAAAATTTTTATAATATAGGCCAAATTCCGAACAAAATTAAGAAAATAAAAACTAACTTTTTTATTAGTGATATATGCGTTTTACAAAACAACTCGACAATTTTCATTATATGTAGTTCAGATTAGGTATATATTTAAGTTTATAAAACAGGTATTAATATGACTCATTTCTGGGGAAGTATATACAATT
This sequence comes from Nezara viridula, assembly GCA_928085145.1. Classification (NCBI taxonomy): domain Eukaryota; kingdom Metazoa; phylum Arthropoda; class Insecta; order Hemiptera; family Pentatomidae; genus Nezara; species Nezara viridula. Next base: position 13,158,370 of record OV725078.1, on the reverse strand, counting down.
TAAACTATCTCTAAGAATCAGTAAATATACGAAACAAAGTGTTAAATTGCAAACGTTAAATAAAAACTTCAAGATATTCAGCGAAGTATTTTTGAATTAAGTTTCATTATTATAATTATATCATTTTTACAATGGAGGCCTTCTCAATAAACCCCTGTTTAGAATAAAGGAAGATAAATTAAAAAAAAAAAATTAAAATAAAAAAAATGTTTAATTTTTTGTGTAATTAAATGATTGCATTAATATTTGTTCGTTAATACATCCAATACAATGTACCAAAAATGTTATTACAGCTCTAAAACTAAGTTATTTATGAGTACTGAATGGTGTGGTAGAGGCCTGTAGGCACCTACGCCGGCACCGCTTTTCTGCCGCTTAAGTGCATTTTTTACGAAACTTCTTCAATTTTTTAAAAAAGTAATCAGTGTTTTAGAAACAGAAATTATTTGTAAGGTAATTATTTGTTTCATGTTTTATTATTCTCTGATTATCCAGCTTTAATATAAGACCAGCTATGACGAAATTAGGCCAAATGCTGACTAGGCCTAGAAGACCATAGCTAGAGCATATCCAACAACTAGGTGAGGATAGAGGGGAAGGACTTTGCAAGAGAGTGAGATATGTCTCAAGGTCCGAAATACATATAAATAAGAGATATTCCATTTCCGTTTATATATTTATCTACTTATTTTTTTAAAATTTCTTATATGTGACAGTTCTCCCGGGCATGACGTTAAACTGTGACCTAAGCTCAACTAAGCTCAACAACTTTACAAGCCCATTTGATTCGCCGCGACGAAATTACATCAATTATATTACCCGGATACAGCTCACGCAATTCGGCGTTATGTAACCGTCTGAACTCTCCGGTTAACTCATCCTTCTTCGGTCCGAATATTCTACGCAATACTTTATTTTCAAAAACCTTAAGACGCTGCTCATCCCTTAATGTAAGCGGCCAAGTTTCGCATCCATAGAGAACTGTAGGCAAGATAATTGTTTTATAGATTCTAATTTTTATGTTTCGGGACAAGAGGCGCGAACTAAGTAGTTTTGTCACAGAAAAATAACAAGCATTCCCCGCCTTCAGTCTAACCTTAATCTCTTCTTCAATTTCGTTTTTTCTAGTTATCGTAGAACCTGGATACCTAAATTTATCTACCTGTTCAAACATATTACCATCTATATCGATATCACCAGTAGTATCGCCATTTTTGCAGCTAACCATATATTTTGTTTTATCCACGTTTATTTCGAGTCCTAGTTCTTTACCGGCTTTCATTAACGTTGTCGTATTTAGTTTTATAGTTTCAACGTCTTCGCTTAACAGTACCAGATCATCAGCATAGCCCAGCACGGATGTTGTCCCGCCCAGATCCAACCCTTTCTCGGTTCGCATTACCTCCCTAATGGCATGTTCTAATGCCAAATTGAACAGGACAGGCGAAAGAGAATCCCCCTGTTTTAAGCCCGAACGAACCTCAAATTTTTCGGACAAATTATTACCGATTCTAACTTTATTGAGTGTCTCCGTCAAGCACATCCTGACTAGATTTACTAGTTTTTTTGGAATCCCCTGCTCGATTAGAATATTATACAGTTCCTGGCGGTCAATAGAATCGTAAGCCTTTTTAAAATCTATATACAGCTGGTGAACAATACCGTTATACTCTAATTTTTTCTCTAATATTTGCCGTAAAGAAAATATTTGATCAATTGTCGAACGATTCCGTCTAAATCCGCATTGGTAGTCTCCGATAATTTCCTCGGCGTATTCCGTGATTCGACTGGTTAAGATTAAAGTGAATATTTTATAACATACCGGAAGGAGTGAAATTCCTCGATAGTTATTACAATCCGTCCTCGGACCCTTTTTGTGAATCGGAATAAGAATAGATTCTTTCCATTCTTCAGGTAATTTCTCGTTCACCCAGATCTTTTTAACCAACTGATGTATTTTAGAAACTCCAGCTTCCCCGCATGCCTTAATTAGTTCAGTAGGAATATTATCGATTCCCGCTGCTTTATATGATTTTAATTTTCCGATAGCTACTTCAACTTCCTCTTTAGTTGGTCCTTCTATTAACGGTTCAGCACTCTGGTACTCAGAAGGAGGACACAGATCATAATTTCCCGTATTTAAAATATTGTCAAAGTGGTCCTTAAACTTATTCAATATGTCAACCGGATCGGTCAGAATATTGTTATTATCATCCCTAATTCCAGACGTTACGGGGCCTACACATTTACGTGATCTGTTTATACCTTTGTACATGTCTCTTACTTTATTTTCGATTCTATTTGTTTCTATTTCTATTATTTTATTTTTAAGATACTCCCTTTTTTTATTTTTGAGCAATTTGGTCGTTTCGTTCTTTGAGATTCGGAAGTATTCCAAATTGTCTTCGCTAGGATTATTTAGAGCTTTTAATTTAGCGGCTTTTCTTTTTTCACACATGTTTAAGCAATCTTCATCAAACAACGGTTTGTTATTCTTATTTTCCTTTTTTCCTAGACACGAGTTACCGACCGCTTTAATATTATCCGTGATCTCTATCCATAACTTGTCAATATCCTCGTGGTCCTCGTCAGGAAGCTCTAAAGCTTCAAACCTATTCTTAACATCTAGCTCGAATTGGTTTCTAATTGATGGATTTTTTAATTTTTCCAAATTAAAATTCTCAAAATCGAAACGGTTTTCTTTTCTCTTTTTTATATTAAGTTTTTGTCGAAGTTTCGCGATTACTAATTCATGATCCGACCCACATTCTGCTCCGCGATAAGACCGTACATTAATTATACTGCTTTGCCAGCTATGTTGTATCAAGACATGATCGATTTGATTTCGTGTTTGCGAATCCGGTGATGTCCAAGTATATTTATGAATATCCTTGTGTTTAAACGTCGTACTTTTAATTATCAGGTTTTTCGAGATGGCAAAGTTTATCAGACGGATCCCATTATCATTACTATATTCGTGCAAACTTTCTTTACCAATCGTCGGAATATAAACTTCTTCCCTTCATACCTTTGCGTTCGCGTCACCTACAATTATTTTCATGTAGTTTCGCGGTAGTTTATCATAAACCCATTCGAGTTTATCGTAAAATTCACTTTTGACTTCATCGTCACTGTCTTCGGTCGGACAATGTATGTTTATTAATGCGATTTTAAACCAACGTCCCTGAAATGTAGCTACCGAAATTCTATCACTAAAGAATTGTACGTCCCTCAAAGCGGATAGTAATCTACTCCTAATTAGAAACCCGGTACCCAAACAATGATTCCCGCTTCCTCCGTACCAAATAGTGTACTTTCCTTCCCTCATCGAGCCCTCCCCTGGCCAGCGAACCTCTTGCAGAGCCACGACATCTAAATTGTACCCATTTACCTCATTCGCGACCGATTTTAGCCCCCCTGCTGTGTTTAAACTCCTTACGTTCCACGTACCAATATTTAAATCCCTATATTTCAACTTGCGGCATGAATCCCCTAAAGCAGTCCCCACCCGGAGACCCGAACGGGGGACTAGTTTACCTCCGGATAATGAGCGTTTTACCTTAGGGAGATCCATGACTTTTTGTGGTGTTTGGTGAACTAAAGATATGTGAGTAGGGCGTTCAATCCTACGTCACACCCTCCAGCAAGTCTGGTGGGCCCCTACCTCCAGCAAGTCTGGAGGTCCCCTCCCTCCAGCAAGTCTGGAGGGCCCCTCTCATTGTTGTTGGTCAGCGAGTCCATCGGACTTAGCCGGGAGGAACTTCCAAGGAATTTCCACCGACCATCCCCACATCCGCCAACCGTGGGACGCTCCCCATACGCGGTAATGAGCCCGCGCGAGGAAAGGAAAGATAAATTAAAAAGGAAGGAAAGGAAGATAAATTAAAAAAAAAAAATTAAAATAAAAAAAAATGTTTAATTTTTTGTGTAATTAAATGATTGCATTAATATTTGTTCGTTAATACATCCAATACAATGTACCAAAAATGTTATTACAGCTCTAAAACTAAGTTATTTATGAGTACTGAATGGTGTGGTAGAGGCCTGTAGGCACCTACGCCGGCACCGCTTTTCTGCCGCTTAAGTGCATTTTTTACGAAACTTCTTCAATTTTTTAAAAAAGTAATCAGTGTTTTAGAAACAGAAATTATTTGTAAGGTAATTATTTGTTTCATGTTTTATTATTATCTGATTATCCAGCTTTCAAGAGAGTGAGATATGGGGTCAAAGTGGCTCTAGGCTCCCCCACGCTGGAAGGCACATAAGGAGGAAGAAAAAGAAGAAGTAATCGTATATACAGTGAACTCATGTGAAAAACACTTCCAACAAACCAATTTATTTTTTAATTACAAATGTTTCAATTTAAAAGTTTTTTTTATCTTTTTAATTGTAAACTGATTTGACCTATAAAACATTGTCAATGTAATACATATTTAAATTAGCATTATTTTCAAATAACAACAAACCAACGGACCAATTGCGTTGGGTTGAACTTATTTTCAGAGGCTGAATATTGCACAGTTATGGTTTATTAAATTTCTTTACTTTGTTATCCACTTCAAACTTATTCATTATTGTTAACATCAAGAGCCTTTATTTAAACTCTAGGAAGCTGAGTTTATCTGTAAAAGTTGTTCTAATATTGCCATCTGGGCTGGGGGGACAACGATTCGCACCGGTTTTACGTGAGGGAAGCAATGACCCCCGCCAATAAACATCTATACTATTTAGCCAGACAAAAAAAGATGACGGAAAAGATAAAATACCGGTGGTTCAGAGGTGTTAAAATTCGATGCAGACAGTCTGACGGATGTCCGGCGGTTTTTGTTTAGGCTTTAAGGCGTAAAACCCTAGGGTCATCAACGCCTGTGAGTCGGTTATATTTGTAAATCCTTTAGAGGAGAGTTAATAATTAACAATAGATATAGTAATAAATAAAAAGAAATTTAAAAACATATAAAAGATGAAATATATTAAAATAAATATTAAAAAAGAAAGAACAATAAAATTAAAATTATATTTATTTCTATATTTTATTCAACAGTCTATGTATTTTAAGAAATTGTATCACTGTTTTTATGTTTGATTCGTTGTTGCTTAATACCGCTGATATATCCGGTTTTAGAGACAATCGATTTAGGCTTGAAGTATAATAAGGGCATTCTTGGAAAATATGGTTGACTGTGAGAAGGCTATTGCAATGCTGACAATTTGGTGGTGGCTGCTTAGTGATGAGATGTACATGGGTTAGGTTCGTGTGTCCTATTCTTAACCTGGTCCACGGCGACCTCCTCTCTACGATTAGAGCGGTTTGATGTGATCCAAGGCTTCACCGATTTTTTAACAGCTTTTAATTTGCTAGGTGGGCTTTCGTTCCACATAGATTGCCAACTATCCAATAATTCTTTTTTGAGAGGAAAACTCATTTCTGGAGGGGTCAGGATAGGAGTACCTCGGTGTGGAAGCGCGAGTGCCTGTTTGGCTGCCGTATCCGCAAGCTCATTGCCAACTATACCCACGTGACTGGGAACCCATATAAAACAAACCGATTTTCCTAAATTTTCCAGAGTGTGAAGATATTTGTGTATCTTAACGATAACTGGATGTTTTGAGTACATATCATTTAAACCATTTAATGAACTCAAGGAGTCGGTTATCAAGACTATTGAGGCTGGAGTTATACAAAGTGGAGGGCTGAGGCTATTGCGTGAAGTTCCGCTGTGTATATGCTGCTTAGTTTATGTAGTTTTATTTTATGTGTGGAGTTATGGGTAACAAACGAACAAGCTGTAGCATCATCGGATTTCGAACCATCAGTGTAAATTAAAAATGGATCCGGAATATTTTGTAGTAGACGGGAAAATTCGGTTTTGTACTCGTAATGTGAGGTATTGCTTTTGAGTAATCGAGAGAGACGGAGCATCATTTTTGGGGGTTTGTGGATCCAAGGTGGGTTTTGGTTTTCTATATTGAATAAAGGTAAGTTCTTAAGGGATTGAGCTGCTGAATAAATTCTTTCTGACAGTGGGTGTGGAATTGGTTTTGTTTCTAAAAGCGTTTGAAAATTTAGGTTTAAAAATGTAGTTGTGAGTGGGATGTTTATCTTGGGGAAACAGCCTTCAAATGTTGTTAACAGCCAGTTTTTTTCTTCTAAATAAAAGAGGGGGTATTCCGGCCTCAGAGCTGAGAATAAGGATGGGGCTTGTTCGAAATGCGCCAGTCGCTATCCTAATGCCTGTATTGTGGACTGTATCGAGTTTGCTTAGGATCCTATAGCGGGCAAAACCGTATATAAAGCACCCATAGTCTAATTTCGAACATACTAGAGCTTGATACAGTTTTACCAACGTAAGTCTGTCTGAGCCTCAAGAAGTGCCGCTTAAATATCGTAAGGTATCCATTCTTTTTGTAGCAGCTGTTTTTAGAGCAGAAATGTGCGGCTCCCAAGTTAGTCTTCGGTCAAAGATCATGACCAAGAACCTATGTTGGTTCGAGTACGGGATTATGGAATTTCCGAGGTAGATTTCAGGTGAGTCAGAGGTGTTTCTTTTTCGACTGAAATGTATGCACTTAGTTTTTGCGGAAGAAAATTGGAGACCAATAGAAGAGACCAGTTGTTGATTCTATTAACAGCGTCCTGTAGATTGTTTCGTATAGTGTCAATGTTGCCAGATCGGTAGAGAATGGCTATATCGTCCGCTAATAGAAGCGGTTTAACACCTCTTGGTAAGTTAAGGCCCAAGTCATTTATCGCCAGACAGAACAGAGTTGGGCTGAGGGCACAACCTTGAGGGACACCGTTGAACTGATGGTGGTTCTCGGATAATTCTCCTCCTGTTTGAACTCTAAAGTGTCGGTGCGTGAGAAATTATCTAATATAGTTATACATTTGGCCTCTAATTCCTACGAATGATAATTTACTGAGGATAATGGAGTGATTTATATTATGAAAAGCTTTTTTCATATCGAAAAATATGGCTATTGTCTGTTGTGCGTTGATAAAAGTATATTGCATTTCGGCTTCTAATGCAACTAAATGATCTAATGTACATCGACCCTTACGGAATCCCGATTGAAAAGGTTGAATTAAATTGTTGTGCTCTGTATTATCCACAGTAGTCTTTTATTAATCATCCGCTCCATTAATTTACTTAAGCAGCTTGTGAGAAATATAGGGCGATAGCTGGTTGCTAATCGTTTATCATTTCCGCTTTTCAGGATTGGGATGACCACTGAATCACGCCATTGATTCGGGAACTGTCCAGTGGACCAGACATGATTATAATAACCGAGTAACCACTCCAGTATATTACCTGGGAGGTTCTTTAGCATGTCATAGTGGACCAGGTCAGGACCAGGGGTTGAGCCTTTAACAGTTCTTAATATGTTTTTGAGTTCCCACAATGAAAATGAATGGATGTTAGACAGGTTGCCTTCACTATGGCTATGATTCCTGTCCACCAAGGTCACAGTTTAACGTCATGCCCGGGAGAACTGTCACATATAAGAAATTTTAAAAAAATAAGTAGATAAATATATAAACGGAAATGGAATATCTCTTATTTATATGTATTTCGGACCTTGAGACATATCTCACTCTCTTGCAAAGTCCTTCCCCTCTATCCTCACCTAGTTGTTGGATATGCTCTAGCTATGGTCTTCTAGGCCTAGTCAGCATTTGGCCTAATTTCGTCATAGCTGGTCTTATATTAAAGCTGGATAATCAGAGAATAATAAAACATGAAACAAATAATTACCTTACAAATAATTTCTGTTTCTAAAACACTGATTACTTTTTTAAAAAGTTGAAGAAGTTTCGTAAAAAATGCACTTAAGCGGCAGAAAAGCGGTGCCGGCGTAGGTGCCTACAGGCCTCTACCACACCATTCAGTACTCATAAATAACTTAGTTTTAGAGCTGTAATAACATTTTTGGTACATTGTATTGGATGTATTAACGAACAAATATTAATGCAATCATTTAATTACACAAAAAATTAAACATTTTTTTTATTTTAATTTTTTTTTTTTAATTTATCTTCCTTTATTCTAAACAGGGGTTTATTGAGAAGGCCTCCATTGTAAAAATGATATAATTATAATAATGAAACTTAATTCAAAAATACTTCGCTGAATATCTTGAAGTTTTTATTTAACGTTTGCAATTTAACACTTTGTTTCGTATATTTACTGATTCTTAGAGATAGTTTAAATTGTATATACTTCCCCAGAAATGAGTCATATTAATACCTGTTTTATAAACTTAAATATATACCTAATCTGAACTACATATAATGAAAATTGTCGAGTTGTTTTGTAAAACGCATATATCACTAATAAAAAAGTTAGTTTTTATTTTCTTAATTTTGTTCGGAATTTGGCCTATATTATAAAAATTTTTTTTTTTAAATATTGAAAGCATTATTCTCTCTGCACGAAGAAAGATGGAAAGGGCGAAGTTCTTCTTGGAAATCGGAACAAACTGTTAGTATTTGGTCTCAAAATGAGGGAGAACGAGAAATCGAATCCAAAAATTGGAAAAAATATATCAAGCGAACGAGAAAAGAGTGCAAAAATATCGGAAAAGAAAACAAGGATCAGTATCTACAATATATCTTTCTGTATCTATAATATATATAGAATCTATAGAAAATATCGCAGACAGATGAACACAATATTTCAAGATGATGCTAAAAAGGGGTCAAATGCTGGAGTTTGGATGATATTAAGGGGATGATGCCGATTTATTACAGTGAAGACCATATTATTTTCTAATAAAATCAAAATAATGTACCAAAAAATGTTATTATAGCACTAAAACCAAGACATTTATGAGTACTGAGTGATGTAATAGGGACCTGTAAGCACCTAAGCCAGTACCGTTTTAGAAAGAAAAATATATTCTCCAGATTTTTTATTTCAACACGTTTTCCGTTATTTTTGGCCGTTTGGTTACAAAAGACGCTTGATGTTTTTGTTAAATATATTGATTTTACTGGTGTTTTTTACTGCCTAAGCCAATTAATTTTTGATATTTTTTCATGTTTTATTATTCTAACTTCAATATAAGACGAACTACGACGAAATTAAGACAAATTCTGATTCTCAGTGACCAAAAAACTAACTAATGTCAAAGTCGTCAGTTCGCCATATTGGGGCAGTCCGTTCACTTTTTTTGTGGGAACATTGGTTTTTTTTAATAAATAGTTACAAGGAACACAACGATATGCAATTTATAGGGATGTGGAAGGGGGGGGGGGTGTACGGTAGGAGAGTCTGGCCCACCGTGTTAACGTTCTCCACTACATGTCATTCTAAATTCTCTCTCCGATTCCTCTCACCTCTTGCTACAGTTACTTTACTCTTCCGGAAGTTGATACTCATACCTTTACGAGCGTACTATTATTCAATAATTGCCTGTTGCAGTTTTTCTTGAGAATCAGTCGCTGCATATAAGAACGCCTGCACTTAAACTATCTTCATGTTTCACATACCGACTGCAGTCCATGCAGTTGTTTTTTTGCAATACATATGCACTACATACACTATAAATAAACTGTACAGGATATGTTTACTTATAAACTTTCATAATAACTGTGGAGAAGAGGAAGAAATAAAGTAAAGAAAAAACAAAGATCTTAAATACGGCCTTAATAATACAATCCAGATGAGAACATTCCAACTTATCCGTCCTTAAGGGAAGGACTTAAGGGAAGGAGTTAAACTCTATTTATAATCCTGTAAATCCTTAGCTAACTAAACACCACAGAGAAATAAATACTTTTAACAATTCAGCCATGTAAAGTAATAGTGAACATAAAATGTTGTTTATGTATTAAACTGAATGTGTTTTTTTTTTTTTAATTTTTTGAAGTTAAACTATCTAATAAATAAAGGTGAAATGCAAGATTTAAATTTAAATTTAAAATGATAATTATTATACTTTGCAGGTATAGCAGTAAGAAGGTTTTACGTAGAGTATCCCAATATAACATAATCCGAAGGCATCATATGATCGAGATTTGTTAATACAATAAAATAAGTAAAAAAAGGATTTGTACAATTTTTGTTTTGTTCTATGAGAGCCATGTCCAATATTTTTCTAAACTCTTTCTTATTATTAACACTCATGGCTCATTTTCAAGTTGCGCCTCTGACTCTATTCTCTTTCCACAGCGTCTGACCATCTTAGTTGTGGTCTCCCTCTACTTCTTGTGGCGTAAAAAAAGTTATGTCAGCATCATCTTAGAGATTGTTTCATTCTCCATCATTGCCACGCCTGGCCAGCCCATCTCAGTCTTCCAAGCTTCATCCTCAGAACATCCGAACCATTCACATCACAGTTGCGGAACCTTAAATTAAAAAGCGGAAAATTAAATAGCGAATAATGGTATATCTTTTCGCATTGGTCTAGTAATAATAATAAGCTAGGTTCGTTGTTTGTGATTTCAGAGATACCAATGGTAATGGCGAGAGTAACGGAATTATAGATAGACACAGCTTCGTACGTACGTACACAATTATATACCCACATGTATATATATATATATATATATATATATATATATATATATATATATATATATATATATATATATATATATATATATATATATATATATATATATATATATATAATATATATATATATATATATATATATATATATATACATATGAGCACAATCACATACATAGTCATGTATATACGCGCAAAAATACAAAAGTACACACGTATACATAAATAAAATATAAGCCTACATATATACATATACATGTATAGGGAAGTATGACAAAGTAATTCGCATATGCATACATGCATCTATACATATTCATATAATATAAATAATTGTATGCTATGTAGATAGATGGGTTAGTGAATATTGAGTGTTTCTTTATTATAGAAAAATAAGGTATATTTTTGTTGTAATAGAATAAGAATAACGTAGGATGTTTGTTTATGATTGCGGTAGTGAGCGATCTGCAGGTGTTTATTGTTATGTCTGGTAGTAATAAGTAAATGCTTCGAGCTATGTAAATAGCGCTGTTTTTTTTTTATTGCTGCAATAGTGATATATTTGTTTAACGTAATGAAAATACTTATATTTCCAATTTAAAATGTATGTTAGGGTACGCCTTGACATTATACAGGTTTGTTTTGACTGAAAAAAATAAAAAATTGAAAATAAAAATGAAAATTTGTAATTGTATATTGTTAGTGTTTCATAAGTTATTAGATATTCTTTATATTACGATCACCCTGTTTTTTGTTGTGTACGATGGTAAACTCCCCTTCCGGATCGATATCTGAGTTTTGGTCAGAACCTACGATCGCAATTGCGGCTTCTGATGTTTTTTAAGTTCACGCGTCTTGAGAAAAAAGAGAGGGGAGAGGATCTGCCCGACTCCTAGAATTTGATCTGGACCTCAGAGGAGGTTTTGGGGCCGCTAGGGAGGCGGCTGGCGGTGGAAGAAGGGGGGTGGCTGGTGACGGCTGCAGGGAGACGGCCGGAGGTGGGGGGTGGGAAGGGGCCGCAGGTGGGATCACAGGAATGTTAGGGAGGGGGATTAGTGGTGGGGATAGGGAGGGGGTAGGATTTGTTGTTTTTGAGTATTTCTAGTATTAGCTGTATAAGTGGTATTAAATATGTTTTCTCCAAAATTAAACAATGAATTTGTTTAAATGCCGATGTGTTTCTCTTCGATAGTGTTAGGATTTTGTTTTGTAATTTCGGCAAAAGATCTTGTAAACTGGGTTGGATTCTGTTCTTTATATATTTTTTTGCTTCGTTTAAAGATATTTTATTTATTGTTTGGGTAGTTTTTATTTCTTTTTGCATAATAAAAATCGGACACCGACGATCTAATGAGTTGTGATTTTGGGCACTATTACTACAGCGGGCTGTGTACATCTCACGTTATCTTCATGTTTTGGTTCACCACATTGAACGCATTTACTTTGTTGTTTGCAGACGTACGAAGGGTGTCGAAAATTTAGGCAGTTAAATAGCGAAGGGGATTAGGAATATAATCTTGCAATTTAACCATATGGAATCTTATCTTTATTGTTTTCGGAATTCTCGCTGTAGGAAAGGTCACGATATAGGAACTTGTCAATATCTCATTTCCATTTTTTTAAATTTTAATGCGTAATATATCCTTTATCACTGGAGATAATTCATTTTTAATTTCGTCTATCTCTAGAAATTGGAGGTCGTAACATCGAATCACTCCTTTACTGTAATTTAAGCTATTGTGGGGAGAAACCTGAACCGGAAATTAGCCACCAAAATATTTACATTTTAATAATTCTTCTGATTGTTTTCTGTTTTTTGTTTCAATAAGTAATGTGCCATTTCTTAGCTTTTTCACATTTTCTAAGTCTCCTACTAAACCTGAAAGAAACTTATTTACTAAGAACGGGGATACTTTTTGAAAATTTTGATCATCTGATATTTCTATTATTAAGAACGATGGGCTAATTGGGATCGTACTATCCGAATTTTCGGCTTCGAATTTAAGACGACACCGAGGTCATTTTCGTTTAACCTTTGGGCTATTTAAATCTATGGGGTCCCCCATAGAAATATAAAAAAAGTAATTAAGAAAAAGAAAGAAAAAGAAATTGATAAAATGAAATAAAATAAATATATCCTTATAAAAAATATATATATATATATATATATCCTTATAGTAAATAACAAATAATAAGTGAAAAGTTGTAAGAAAAATAAATTAATAAATGTATTTAATCTTATCTGTGAGCGACTGTAAGGGGTCGTCTTATCTCATCGAATGCTAACACTGAACTGATCCGGCGGTAGTTTTAGGGAAATCTAGCGACTTGGACGTTTTTATATGAATTTTGTATGTATGTCTCCCAAAATTTGTACCAATTTTAGTCTTTCCTATCAAAAATACCACGCCTGGCTTGCCCATCTCAGTCTTCCAAGCTTCATCCTCAGAACGACATCTTGATCATTAGAAATTGAGTAAATTTTGGCATTTGTCCGTCTTCTCCAATTTACATCGATATGTACTCCTCCTAATATTCTTCGGAGAATTTTTCTCTCATAGATTAGGAGATCTTGCTCAATTCTTTTAGTTGTCGTCCATGTTTATGATGCATAGAGCAGGACTGGGCGTATTAGTGTTTTGTAGAGACGTAGTTTGTTATGCCGGGATAGAAGGCGAAAGGTGGATTCCTTGCGAAGGGTAAAGTAACACTAGTTTGCCATCAATATTCTTTTCTTGACCTCGTCCTCGGCTGCAGTATGTTTCAGTATGGTCTTGTATATTAATAGTTTGTTTTCAATTGAGAGGTCAGATTTTCTGTTAAGTAGTCTGTATAACTGGCCAAATTGTCGGTAAAGTTCTAGTCTTTTAAGTCTGGTATGTGGGTTCCATGTTAGTCTTTTGTCTAAAAGGAATCCAAGATACCGAACTGTGTCTGAGATTGGAAGAGGTACAGAGTTGAAAAGGATATGTGAACAGGATCTCCGTCGGAGCGTAAAGGTGGCATGCTTACATTTGGATTCATTGATTTTGATGCGCCAATCGTTGCATATAAAAATTAAATTTAGCATAAAATAAAAATATTTGATTATAAATTTTGAATTAACATCAAATTTTGTTTGTTAACGTAATAAATTAGAATTCATTCATAGAACAACAACAAACAAAAAAAAAGTTGATCATACCTAATAACCAGTTTTTCCAAAATATTTTTAAAAAATTTCCATTTGGTCAGTCAGATTCTCCCTTTCTCCCCCTCAAAGTGAACAATTAAAAATCACTTCTTCACACATATGTACAAAATAATACGTAATCATTATTGCTTGTGGAAAACCATATCGTTATTTTAAATCGAATCAATAATCATCAAAGATCTATTTAATTTTTATTTATAAATTAGGCACAATTTTAAAATTATAAATCAAATATAATAATTAGTTCAAGATTTTGTGGGAAAAGTAATTATCTATTATAAATCTCGATAATAAAATATGTATAATAATTATTAATTAAATGTTGCAGCACTGACAAAACAAGTGCCTATTTACTTATAATAATAATTTGTAATTTATTATAATTAAACTATTCGGCTGAAATCAGTAACGTCTATATATACAAAAATCCAACATCCGAACCATTCACATCACAGTTGCGGAACCATTCAAGGTTTTGCTATGAATGTCCCTGTTAACATTCGCGCAAACGTTTTGGCCATCGTGTGACACCGTCTTTATATTATAATATTATTTATAGTAATAATAATATTATCAGATAAGTAGAAGGTTCTGTGATAAGTAATCAGCTAATTAAAATACACCTCAAGATGAAGATTTTATGTAACAAAGTAACAACTATTTATGTATTAATGTATTATAACAGAAAAACAATGGAAATGATGAAATACTAGCTCAAACTAAATGTAACAGAAATTATGTCAAGGTATAATAAATAATACTAAAAATTATATATATTCTATCACGTACATAAATTTGCAATGGATTAATGTAACTTGTAATAAAAAATTCCGAAAATGAGAAAAAAGGCCTCGAAACGTAGATTGAACTTATATAAAATGACTATAAATATTTTTGTTTACAAAATAAATACTCTGTTTACAAATTGAATATAAATTTAAAAAAATGTTATTTTTATTAGTTGTAAACATTTAATGAGGTCTAATACCTTTTTTTTTTTTAAATTTTCACGGAGTCGCTCCAGTATCTCTTTCATTCGACTTTAATAATTTTAAAACTAATTTATTCATAATTTTTTGCATGTATTTTGTTGAGAAGAAGTTTTTATCATCAATTATATGAAGCGCAGCTGAACAAATAAATTTCCTTATGCTTTTATTCCAGAACTAAATCAATTGTATATAATTGTACTGAAGATTTCTGAAGGTAACGAGATATTTACCAAATGTCAATTAAGCAACGGAAGGGATGTAAGTTTTTTTAATTGGAGTTTTATTTTATCATCGAGTTCTGCGCATGCGCTAGATTACGAAATACTGCTGTCACCTCGTCTCTTAGACATATTTACTTTTGTTAGGAAATTGGTGCTACTTCTTAAGAAAATTGTGACTGTGTGTTAACTAAACACCTGGACCATAATATATACTAATGCCACAGTGAGTACTGTTGTTATTTATAGTGTACAGTTGTGCGAAGTGAAACCGGTGTATTGAGGCCAGTTCCCTTATCGCACGGCCATAAGTACCTGGCCCAACCTAGTCAGTTGGCCTGGAGCGTTCACTTGGGAAGGGAGTCCTATAGCGACTCTGATACAAAATCAAGGTCACGCAGCGTGTCTTAATTTTATTTCTCATTCCACTTTTTCTTTAATTTTTTTTTTCTTCCCTCACTTTCTTCTGACATGTTATGAGATTTTATCACCAACTCATGTCTTCTAAGGGTGCAACAACGAGATCGCGTTCTGTCGGATCTACACCACGTTCTTCACCTGCGAAAAAAAAAAACTCGTCGATCGAATAGAATGACGCCACCTGCTACTCCACCTACAGCAACAGATAATATTGAATCTCAACCGGGTAAATCTCAGGATATGAGGGAAGAATCTCCCTTTTTTACCCCAAATCCTTACGAGGTACTTCAAGATGAGGTAATGGAGTCTGCACCCATTCCCAGAGACCCCAGGCCACCTCCAATTTTCGTTAAAAATCTAAAAAATTTCTATTTACTATGCACCCAGTTAAACAAAATCACACTTCCTGGTAGCTACTCCTGCTTAAGCCGCACTAACGATATTAAAATATCCCCTAGCACAGCTGATGCATACCGCCAAATAATTAAATATTTATCAGACACAAAGGCAGACTTTCACACCTACCAATTGAGGCAAGAGCGTCCCTTGAGGGTAGTAATGCGAAATTTACATCCTTCTACTCCAGTCGAGGCGATCCAAGAAGAATTGACGGCCCTAGGTTTCAAAGTCCGACAGGTCACCAATGTAATGAAGGACGACAGAGACGTTTCTGGAGCAAATAATAGAAAGATAGCATTGCCTCTATTTTCCATCGATTTAGAACCCTCAGCAGGAGTTGAAAAAATATATGAAATCAACAGATTATATTATACAAGTGCCAAGGTTGAAAAACCATATACTAAAAGAGAAATCGTCCAGTGCCACAATTGCCAGGCATATGGACGCACCAAAACATACTGCCACCACATCCCAAGATGCGTGAAATGCGGAGAGTCACACAAGACTTGTGAGTGCAAAAATTGAAAACTACTCCTCCAGTATGTGCTTTATGCTTAGAAGAACATCCTGCTAATTACAAGGGCTGCCAGGTGTATAAAAACATCAAAAATAAATTTCCTAAACCCCGGAACACAGAAGAAACTTCTACACCCAGAAGAGGGCCAGCTAAAATAGTAGACTCTAGAGTATCTTATTCTCAGTTACTAGGGAGTAGAGTCCTGACTGATAAATGTGAGGCCCTGCCGCAACAGGAACCCCAATCCCAACTCCAACACCCTATCCCCCCTAATGTACAAAACTCTCAACAACCTCATCAACATCACATTCCTTATATTCCTCCTCCATCACAAGCTAATGATCTTACCAGTTTGTTGGCATCTTTTCTCACCGAATTCAAATCCCTCGTCACCCCACTGATATCTCTCCTAACAAATCTCGTATCTCACCTCATCCCTCCTTTAAAAAATCCTTAAATGAATTTCATCAAACCCCTATCCATTCTCCTTTGGAATGCGAATGGTGTTAGAAACCACACTGACGAACTAACAGCTTTATTGCGAGATAAGAAAGTCGATGTAACCCTTATTACAGAAACTCGACTGACCAAAAAACAAATTTTAAATATACCTCAGTACTCAACATATCGTACTGACCATCCAGACGGTAGAGCTCATGCCGGCACTGCAATCATTTTACACCAATCCCTCTCTCATCACCTACTCCCATTACCTACTCACGATTTCCTACAATCCACTGCTATCATAATCAAAACCTTCTCGTTTCCTATTACCTTAGCATCAGCGTATTGACCTCCCAACCAATCCACCTCTAATATCCAATTTAGTTCCTTCCTTAATTCCTTAGGACACTATTTCATCCTGGGTGCAGACTTAAACGCCAAGCATCAGCAATGGGGTTCAAGAACAACGAATTATCGAGGTCGAACACTGCTGTCTGCACTCAACTCCCAACATTGCAATCTCGCTCCCCCGAACTCACCTACCTACTGGCCCACTGATCCTAACCGTAATCCCGATATCCTTGATTTCGTCATCCATAGTGGTTTAGGTCCCCTAAACTATTCCATTGCACTCCTTGATGAACTTTCCTCAGATCACAGTCCATTAATATTCCAAGTATCACTAGCTCCTATTCCTAAACCCTCTCCACCGTCCTTCATCAGAGGCCCAGTCAACTGGAAACTCTTCCATCAAATCCTTTCCGATCAAATTGACCTCAGAATAACCCTGAAAACCCCAGAAGACCTTGACAATGCTGTACATTCCTTAACCACCATCATTCAACAAGCAGTCTGGACTGCTTCCTCTCCTAATCATTCCCCTAGAACTCCAAAGTAAAATAAATTACCTCATCACATCCTCGACCTAATCCATACCAAACGCCGTGCCAGATTGTTATGGCAACGTACCAGACATCCCACTGACCGCAGCTCCTATAACCATCTCTGTAAATAACTAAAGCAAGAATTATCCAACTTCAAATCCCAATCCTTTAACTCCTTCCTTACCTCCCTCTCTGCTCACGACAACTCCTTCTGGAATATCACCAAAAAAATCCTAAAAACCCATAATATTTCCCATCCCCTCCGTCGAGGTGATGGCTCCTGGGCGGCGTCTGATGAAGACAAAGCTGAGGAATTCGCCAAACACCTTTCCAGTACATTTATTCCTCATCCCGAATCCAATCCGACCCACACTACAATAGTAGAAGAATTCCTTTCTTCACCAATTCCACTCTCTTTACCACCAAAAGCAGTTCATCCATCTGAGGTCAAATATCATTTTCAAAAACTATCTTCCCGCAAATCTCCTTTATACGACCTTCTAACCCCACAGATCCTTCATCAACTACCACCCAAAGCAATCATATTCCTCACGTACATATACAACTGCATCCTAAGAACTACCCATTTTCTTCTCTTATGGAAACATTCCACCGTCGTCCTTTCTTGAAACCTGGCAAACCTTCCAATAATACATCATCATATAGATCAATTAGTCTACTCCCAATCCTTTCCAAAATTTTTGAAAAAATCCTACTGAAAAGAATCCTACCCATAATAGAATCCCAAAACCTTCCAACCCACCAATTCAGATTTCGCTTCCAACATTCCACTGTCCAACAAGGACTCCGACTTGTTGACCACATATCCTCACCCCTAGAAAGCAAAGAGTACTGTTCGGGGGCATTCCTGGACATTGCGCAAGCTTTTGATCGGGTATGGCACGCCGGACTGCTCTTCAAGTTCAAATCCCATCTACCCCATTCCTTATATCTTATCCTCCGATCCTACCTCTCTAACCGCTCTTTCCAAGTTCGCTATGGTACAGAATCCTCCAACTGTCATTCAATCAAGGCAGGAGTTCCTCAAGGCAGCGTCTTGGGTCCCGTCCTCTACATTCTGTTTACCGCTGATATTCCTACTCATCCTGAAATACTCCTGGCAATATTCGCTGATGACACAGCCATCTTATCTTCCAATCCAGATCCTGAAATAGCATCCTTAAACCTACAAAGTCACCTCTCTCTTATTGATCACTGGTGTAATAAGTGGCGAATCCAAGTAAATGAATCCAAATCCAAACATATTACTTTTTCCCTTCGACGCAATTCCTGTCCACCAGTCTACTTCAACTCCATACCACTTCCTCTGTCCGACACAGTTGGCTTTATTCTAGACAAATGACTAACATGGAACCCACACACCAGACTTAAAAGACAATAACTTAACAGACGATACGGACAACTATATAGACTATTGAATAGAAAATCTGAACTCTCAGTCGACAACAAACTATTAATCTACAAGACAATCCTGAAACCTATTTGGACCTACGGAATAGAACTGTGGGGGACAGAAAAACTTTCTAACATCAAACGCATTCAATCCTTTCAGTCTAAAATCCTCCGAACAATAGTCGATGCTCCCTTCTATGTATCAAACAAAACCCTCCATAATGACCTACATATCCCATTTGTTATTGACCTAATCCCAGAAAATTTTTCCAAATTTCACCAGAAACTCACTCATCATCCAAATCCTGTAGCACAATCCCTATCTAGCTCCAGTCATCCCTACAATCCTCCCCGGAGGTTAAAACGGCAGTGGCCCCGCGACCTTTTGTAAATATGTACATATTGGAGTACTGGCAATGGCCAGATTCTCCACTCAAGCCACATGAGCGTCTGTTGCTATAGTGCCCTCCATCAGTTTCCACTGGTTTTAAATAACAGTGTCGCGGCTTTTTTGTTATTCTAAAGGAACTTTGTCTCATAATGAAATTATTTTCTATTTTATTCTATTCTATTCTAGAAGAATATTTGGGAATGTTCTATTCTAGCTTTATACGCCTCTGTTATCTTTCAGTTTTATTAAATTGAATTATATATATTAAGTACTTACTACTATATATAAAAAAAAAAAAAAAAAACAATGAGTTATGATTATTTTAATTGTATTAGTTATCCAGATTATTAGATAACATGAATGAAATTCCACTTCTCAAATTTTCAATGAACCTAAATTAAATTACAAACCTAAAAGTATAATATACACGTAAAAAACCAGCAATATAATATTTCCGAATATTGTTTTACATTACGCAATTACTTTTTTTTTAAGCTGTACCATCTAATTTAATAATAATAATTAATAAAAATGGAAATGATTTGACGATATTTTGAAATGTTTAGTTGTCTCATTTTTATCATACTAATGTCCAATAAAATTTAAAAATATTTTCTGTGGTATGAATCATATTTTCATTTACTCTATAACTTTTAAAATTACTATTAAGTAATTAAGCCCTGGAATAAATAAACATAAAACTTTTATGACATCAAAAGGATTGGATACTTTATAAGGATAGATAAAAGATAATAACTAAACTCAAGTACCTAACTTGTTATTTTAAGTTAGGAAAAATATACTACCTCCACTGGCAAAAGTGGGGGGGGGGGGCAAAAGTTTTTCAGAAAAGAATTTCTGAGAAAAAAAAAAATGCTGCTTATTCTTTGAATTGAACTATATCATAGGTTCAATGTGCTATTTTATTGGCCTACAAAAAGTTGGTCATAGTTACTACGAAAATCCAGGTTTTCTAGCAACGTCGATTCTATGGCAAAAAATACTTGGAATAGTACACACCACATATCCTGGGTAAAGCAACTAAATTTTGATTCAACTGTCCAATTTATGTGTTTACAACGAATTTAACGTAAAAGTCCCTAAAGACGTCATTTAATGTCGATTTTAGAGATGTTAATCGATCTAGCATAGTCCTAGTCACATAAATCCACACTATGGTGTGAAATATTATTTTTAAATAATAGAAATTATAGTTACAACATAGCGATAATACCCTAATATTTTCTAAATAATTATTCATTTTAAAAATGAAAACTCTGTCATTATAAAATTAAATGTTATTGAATAAATAAATAAATATTAAACAGGTGTAAGGCCTCACAGGTGGGCCCAACACCTTAAAATTTGGGATAAATCCATAAATCGGATGCTACATTTAATTTAATTCGGATAAACGTTTTTTGATGGTTGAAGGTAGGAGTTGGGGCCGATATCTTCCACTTCATCGCCTCGTGGTCTTCGACGGTTCACTTAAACTTCCTCCACAGAGAAGAGGTTTTGACATTTGTAACGAAGCTAATATGGTTAGTGCCTCATATCATAACGATATTAATGTTTATCTATCTTAAATATTGTTTGGCAAGTTGCGATAAAATCACTTTGCAAGATCTTATAAAAAGTTCCCTCCATATCACCCCTAATTCCGCATGACCTGGAAAAATAGATTAGTAATTTTACTAATTTCATCTCGGTGACATTGGTTTGGATTATTCTTACGAAATTCTTTCTTTATTGGCGTTACTAATTTTAATAGAATATAGTCACCTAAAAAAGTCATTTTATTTATTTATTTATTTTTTTTTTGTGGCTCCCAGAAGTGAATTTCTTGCTCCGTCCTTGACTAATTGAAATGACTGAGTTTTTTTGTTATTGATAGACCGTTTAAAGATCATTTAAGTAACAATTTGCTGTACGAATTTGGTATAATAATTTATGCCACAAATTTAGATAACCTGCCCCACTGCGCGTCTCATGAAAATGAAGGAAGAATGTTTTTAAAAATACTTTAGCATTAATTGACGTAAATCATTAGTTATATATATTAGTGAGCTTCTAAACACCGTGCTAATAAATAAGTTTTAAAAATCTTAAATCTTTTGTTATAGTTAAAAATAATTGCTACAAGATAATATTTTATTATTTACGGAATATATTAAAAATTACAGCCATAAAAAATTGATAAAAGAAATATGGAAATAAAACAACTGCGTTCTAAAGAAAAAAAAATTACCTCAGAGGCATCCATCACCTTCATTTAAATTTCCTAAGCCCAGAAAAATTTAAATTTAAGGCGGAACACTTATGGAAGGAGTACATTAATTACTTCCCCGAGCCCCTCCTTTTTAGGGGAGTTCTAACACCCTTCCCAAAACTTATTCACCCACTAACCTATAAAACTTAATACCTCCTGCATCCTCCATACTCATATAAGCTACATATATATATATATATATATATATATATATATATATATATATATATATATATATATATATATATATATATATATATATATATATATATAAGTTAGCTGTGTATAAGCCATAAACAATAATAAGAACTGTGTTACTAATAGGTTGTATTAAGCATTGTAAATGAAAACAAACCGTTGATATATATATTGGATAAAGTAAATAACAAAGTCAGTTGCTCACGAACCTGTGTACTGTTACTATGCCCTAAAACCCTTTTTTTCGATCAGTCTTTCAGTCTAATCGTAAGTGGTGCTGAAAGCCGGGACGAATTCCGAATTTTATCGCGCGGCTAATAGTATCGTGAATTTCGGAAAAACCACTAGGCGAACCCACACAAGTTTCTAATCAATTTACGGATGACAATTACGATGGAAGAAGAATTGAAAAAGCTGGAGTACCAACTTGCTCAGTCTATGGTGGAGAGACAGAAATTGGAAGCGGAGCGTCAGAAACTAGAAACGCAGCTATCGAAAGCGACCGAAAACACACAGACGCCAGCGAGGTAGCTATCGGGGCCGTGCTCTCTCAGAATTCCGAAGGTGGCGAGAAACCACTAGCATACGCGGGGCGGAAGTTGAATGAAGCAGAACAACGTTATAGTGCAATCGAGCGCGAGCTTTTGGCGGTAGTATGGGCCGTGGAATACTTCCGACCATACGTGTACGGGAGACGCTTTGAGTTACTGACCGATCATAAGCATTTATTGCACCTCGGAACTCTTAAAGTATCTTCTGCACGGGTATCAAGGTGGAAGGAGCGTCTAGCGGTTTACTACTTCCACGTAATACATAAAAAGGGCGTCGACAACGCGGTTGCCGATTGGTTATCACGAGACCTAGTAGTAAACGCGATCGAGGACGAGGAGGTCCCGACAGAGCCATTCGCGCTACGATATCTACGCGAGTGGGCGGAAGGCGGACCAGAGATTCCTTTAGTCCAGAGTGAGGCCGAGGAAATTGCGACACCGACGGACAGACCCGCGGAACTGCCCGAATGAGACGAAATCATCAACAATAAAAGACTACAGATCATTATAAAATCAAAGCAGGACTCCGGAATAGAAACCAGGGAGAGCACGTATGAAGGTTTGTCAACTATATTAGTTGATCCCACGCATCTATAGATGAAATCGCGTTAGAACGTATATTCGTGGAATTCAGTAACCCAGGACGGAATTGCTATGTCTATGTGGGTAATCGGATGATTGCGGAGAAATTGAAGCGGTTATGGCGCCAGGAAAGGATAGGAATGGGGTACTCGCTAGTGCGGTGTTTACGTCAGGTAGAAACGATTACAGAACCAGCGGCACAACAGAATCTAGTAACGGAACACCATTCTGGGAAAACAAATCACCGGAGAGTAGAGGAAACTCTTCGTGCATTGAAATTGCTCTATTATTGGAAAGCTATGGGCCGTACCGTACGGGACTGCGTAGCGCAGTGCGAGGTTTGCCAAAGAGCAAAGTACGATCATCAACCTCCGGTAGCCGAACAAGTAGTCACCCCTACCGCTACAGAACCCCTGCGATCCATACAGGTAGACGTTTATCCCAACGAGGGGCAATCATGGGTAACGGCAATAGACCCGTTCAGTAAAATTGCAATGGCCTATCCCATTGAGTCAAAAACCCCTGGGGCAGTTTGGGAAGGGATCTTGCAATGGTGCTCATTTTACGGTGTCCCAGACGAAATCGTCTCAGATTGCGGGAGAGAGTTCGATAACTCGCTAATTCGAGATGAGAGCAAGATATTGGGCATCAAGTGGCGTTTGAACACCCCACATCACATTAAGGGAAGGGACGCCGTGGAACGGCTCCACAATACTCTAGGGGAACACTTGCGGCTGCTCAAGTTAGGTCGTGACCTCGATCCATTCGGTGCTATGCCACGTGCTGTCATAGCTTACAATAATACTATTCACGCCGCGACGGGATTATCACCAGTCGAAATTGTGTTCGGACAGAGACGACGGGATAGAGGGGATCTCATCACGGTTAACAATAACGACCTTAAAGCTAGCATGTATCAGGCGAGAGTAGGGCGGCAAACAATGTGGGCGAAAGTACGCGAAAAATTAATTCGTGAGAAGCAAACCCGGGTGGCTAAGGCTAATAACCGACCCATAGTTTATAGAAAGGGCCCGTTAGCGCTGGGAACAATAGTGTATAGACGATTACGCACCGCTCGCACTAAAACAGCCGCGAGGTATGAGGGACCTTATAAAGTCATGACAATACGGGAGAATAACCTATTTACTATCAGGGATGTAAATTACCCGTTTCGTTCACGTATGGTACACCTTGAAGAGCTTTGGGTACCTCAGATCATGCCAGAAAACGAGACGGACGGCGACGCCCAGCCTGGACCATTTCAGGGCTAGGAAGTTTTTCTTTTCTTACTTTCCATTTTTTTTTATGTTTTTAGCGATATTGGTTAACTTTTGTTAAATAGCATTATACAAGTAGAGTGAAAAATGTTTTTTTTGTTAAATTCCATTGTAGATAGGTTAAGTTATTATATTGTAGGATATCTGTATTTTCTTTTGTTTTAGGTATAAGTATGTTAAGCAAGTGAATCTGCTACTTAGTGTATTATTATTTTTTCTTCTTCTGCTCTTTTGAAAGTGTTTGAGTTTGTGTTTTATGTTCTATTTTTTTTTTCTTCTTTTATTATTATAAGTTCCTCCATACGAAGGAATTGGAGGGAGGGAGTTAGCTGTGTATAAGCCATAGACAATAATAAGAACTGTAGTACTAATAGGATTAACAAAGCATTGTAAATGAAAACAATTTAATTAAACTATGAACTATATAAATCTACAAAACGTGACCACGAGTCAAGAAAAGATATAAGAAATTTCTATCAAAAAGCATTGTTATTTCTGTAATTACAGTTTCTTTTTTTTTTCTGTCTTTTTTTTGTCCTTTTAAGCCCTTTTAATACCATTTTATATAGGTATTTTTTCTTTTATAAAAACTAATAAATATCTTTCAGACTAATTAAGGTTTCAAATGAGACAGTATGAAACTAAAATATTGAAATTTGAATGTTAAGTTTTGTTAGCTGGATGGATGGATACTAAACACCAAAATCCTGTAAAAAAATACAGGCTATGCTATCCAAAAAGTACTATTTTTATATTTTTAATATGAATGGCGTATAATGAATAGTTACGCATCTGTTTAGCAAAAATTCTTTCTTTATGCTGAGAGAATGAGAATTTATTATAAAAACTGTATAAATGTTTATGATCTGGCCCAACCTCAGGACAAAATAAAGGAAATAAAAAAAACAATTAAAAAATCAAATTAATATTTTTATTATTGATATATGAATAATAAAAATATTAATTTGATTTTTTAATTGTTTTTTTTTATTTCCTTTATTTTGTCCTGAGGTTGGGCCAGATCATAAACATTTATCCAGTTTTTATAATAAATTCTCATTCTCTCAGCATAAAGAAAGATGGAAAGAAGGTACCCTTGGTATTCGAAAATCGTTGGAGGTATTTGGTCTCAAAATAGGGAAAAACGAGAAAGTACACCAGATAATTGGAAACATACATTAAGAGGTCGAGGAATGAGTATCCAAAGTCTTTGAAAATATAACAAGAATAATGATTGAAACTTTACTTGGTGGAATAAATATGTAGTGGACAGGTGAAGTATGTAGTATTTCAAATTGTTCCCTGGGTCAGTTTGGATGAGATCAAGGAGACAATGGTGTTTTATTTCGATGAAGGCCAAGTTATCAGCAATGAAGAATTATAGGAAGGAATTGGCAAATCAGGGAGGATTGGATCAAATAACTCCTCAAATACAACACTCTCTACAAATATTTTTTAGATGGCTCCTGGACGATTGGAATACTTAAAATTTTATGACCATGTTGATCTATCAACGCTTTTGAGATTTTATTGCAGTTAAACATTTCTTACGATTATATATTTCAGTTATAAATTATAGTTTTATTCCAATTACAATTTTTTAAATAATTTTCAGGGAATTATATTTTTTGTTGCCTAATTATAAACAGGGAAAATATGGGGATAGAAAGGGCTGAGGTAAAAGGGACAGGCCAGTGATGCCTGCCAAACTCTAATTTATAGCTTCCCTTTGAATCGCCACTATCAATTTTCTAACCCATATCTTCATGTTTCTTATTCATTGTTTTTTTATAATTTCATGCTTGGAAAAAACATTTTTATGATAAACGACCTTAATTTTGTTATACATTATAAGAGGGGTATTTATTTAATTTTTACTTTTATTCGATGGTAGTTTAAGGTTTAAGGGAATACTAATGGATTCCACAAAAAAAAAATAAAATAAAATAACATGAATAAAATTTGTATTTAATGTTTAGTAATAATTTGGTTTTTATTAACAATTTTCAAATATCACAACTCAAATAAATAACAATTCAAAACATCTTGAAATATTATACATATACAATACTATACTTATATCATTGGCAATATAAGTTAATGAAAACAATTTATTTAAAGTTCTTTACAAATTCCAGGTATTTTTGTATTCTCTATTTGATTTACATTTTCTTTGCAATTCATTTATTACCTCACTAAAAACCGGTATTTCTTCCAAATAATTTTCAAAAACTTATTTAAATAGTGTTTAATTAAAATGATGTTATGATAGTTGAAAATGAAAAAAAATTTTATACAACTATGACTTCATTAAATATTAAATTAAATTACAATTTTTAAAATTTAATAATAACATTTTTTTGCTGTTTTGTTCTATTACAGCTTTTAAATTCATTAAAAATATTTGAATAATTTAAAAAAAAAATGATTTTAATCGCTAAAGATTTTCACAGTGATTATTATCTATACAAGTATAAATAGTTTAAATAAATTCTATTTTAACAAATCCATGTTGACTGATATAAAGAAAGATGCTGGGAAAGTCGCGTATAATATTCGATAATAACATGTTTCATCCCTCAAGATCCCAATCCCAGCAAAAGCTCTTCAACGGGCTTTCCTACTTCAACCCCTCCCCCCTCCCTCATTCACCCCCTCTCCGCCCTCCTAATACTTCTAATATTAGGTCCTCCTTGTTTTCTTCCTATATCCTGCCTATAGGTTTACATTATTTTTTGTCATAAAACATATATTTTATGATTTATGTATTTGCATTGTTACAGTATTTATTAAATTTATATATTGTTATAATTAGGGTCATTGACCGGACTTACATAAACTTTTTGTTCAATGTCACCCCAAACGAAAAAATCCTGTGGTGTCAGGTCTGGAGAGCGTGCAGGCCAAGCCACTGGTCCTGCACGACTAATCCATTGATTGGGATATGGGATATGATTGAGCAAGTTCGGTCGATGAAGTTAATTACTTACGAAGAAGGATAATTGAATCTTATGAAACAACAACAGATATCCAGTGCCGTTATCCCACTGCTGCTGTTGAAGAAAGATGCTGAGCCTGTCCTAATACTCAAGGCAATCGATTTGAACAACATTTAATATGAATGTTAATGTTTACATTTAATTAATAAAGTAGTTAGAACCAAATAAATAGGTTTTATTTATTTCATATACCGTAAATAATTCATAAAGAAAGGGAGATGGTCCGAGGTGGCGGTCATAAATAGTGGTAAAACTATTTCATTAGAAGCCAACGTTTCGACCCGATTTTGCAGGTCTTCTTCAGGGAGGTGTGTTCAGCTAGGACTTTCACTTAGAACCTAATTAATTTCAGTAAATAATTCATAATAACGAAAATATTTATGTGTGAATTTCTCTTAAACAAAAGCGTTTGCAGACACACCTTTACAGGAAATATTTTTCTTGTTTTGAGGTACTTATTTATTTTTGTAGTTTGGCCACTTAACCCTGAAACACCCTGTATATTGTTATTTTCATTACTTAAAGCTTCCTTTTAACACTTAGATTTAAATAATTAAAAAAATCAGTGACTATGCATTAATTTATCAATGATGGGTCCGTTATCTTTTCGTTTAATAGCTAATTAAAATCTATTAATAACATCGTCAACCCTTAAAGTAATAAAGAAATTGATTGGTTTGTTATTAGTTTTTTTTTTATTAATTATTTCATTATAATGTATCTGTGGGATAATTATGAAAATTAAAGAATCGTGGAGGTTATTTTTAAAAATTCTTATGATAATAAAAATAAAATATTATATCTTTACTTTTGAAGCTTTATTTTATTTTTTTAACATATCCTGAGGCGATTATTTTTAATACTTAACTCAAATCCATTTTATGAAAATGAGAAATCCATTTACTAGTAGCTATTAGATATTTACCCCCAGTTTTGGGAACACTTAAGGAAACTTTTAAATTTGTTCGTTCCTCTTTTTAATCGCGTGGGTTCTTTGTTCAACAATTTCGGTTCTGTTAAGTCAGTAAAGACCTTTAATTTCAAAATATATATGTGAAACAGTGTCTTTCAATAATTCAATAATTTAATTGTCCAAAAATATTAAACAATTTTTTTTAAATTTATTATTTTATTTTAAAAAATGTAATTTATTTTATTCTATACGGAGGTCGTTGAAGAAGGCCTATATTGTAAAAATGATTTAATTATAATTATAAAACTTAATTCAAAAATACTTTGCTGAATATCTTGATTTTTTTATTTAACGTTTGCTATTTAACTTTAAATTTTAAGTTTGTTTTGTATGTTTACTGATTCTGATAGGTAATTTAAATTGTATATACTTCCCCGAAAATGAGTCATATTAATACCTGTTTTATAAACTAAAATAATATATACCTAATCTGAACTACATATAATGAATAGTTGATGATTTGTTTAGTAAAACTCCTATACCACTAATAAAAAAATTAAATTTTATTTCCTTTATTTTGTACGGCAATTGTAACATATCATAAAATATTAGGAAATTTTAATATTTAATGTATTACTCCCCCTGCACAAATAAAGATGGAAAGGGCGAAGCTATAAGTACTTCTAGGTAACCGGAACTGATTGTTAGTATTTGGTCTCAAAATAAAAGAAAAAGTGAAATTGAATCCAAAAATTGGAAAAATACATTAAGCGAACGAGAAAGGATGTGCCAAAATCTCGGAAAAAGAAAACAAAGATCAGTATCCATTATATGGCTAAACGAATATATAGTAGACAGATGAACATAATATTTCAAGAATCTACTAAAAGGGGGTCAAATGCTGGAGCAGTTTCGATGATATTAAGGGGACGATGCAGGTTTATTATGGTGAAGACCATTTTATAACCAAAAGAGATTTGTTCGAAGCAATAAGCAAGTCAGCTGATCTGGACGAAGTAAACCGAACTGCTTTGCACTGTTTTGCTCGCATATAGGCAATAAATGTATAGGAAAATGAAAAGAAAGGAATGTAGTTTTGTCCTTTTACAAGAAAGAGATACTAAAAAATGTAATATCCATCACAGATTCATTCCTGTTTAGTTTACCAAAGAAACTCTACTCAAGAATCGCAGAAACTAGAATAAAAAAAAATGTAGATTGCCAGAGCGAAATGGATTGAGAAACTCTAGCTGCACATGGGACACAAGTTGCACATTGGGACTGTATTCACTTTAAGGCAGGTTATAGAGAAGTTCATCAAGAAAGGAAAATAGCTCTCTATCTGCTTAGTGCCTCACACTTTGAATTGGATATTATAGTGTAATTATCTCGATTATTAATTGATTTGAAATGATATCGTGTTATCATATGTTATGAAAATAAATTGTTAATATTTTTTACACTAAAAATGTTAAAATATTTTAATGAAAAAAAACGGACTAGAGAAATTAGGAAATTCCATCCACCCTAAGAGGATGTACTTCCATATCTACTTAAACATCTTGGTAGAATGATAGGGAAATTAATATCTACAAATATTTAAACATGGTTTAGCAGTCGAGTGCCTACCACCCATCCCCCCTTTTTTTTTAGATATAAGTGATATATTGAATATTGAAGTGCATTTGGTCCAAACACTAAGGATGGAAAATTCATCTGGACAGGGCCAATGGAAGCAGTGGCAGATTGGATATTTCTTCAGCCTCTCCTACTGCTACCTCACGCTAAGTGGTAGAGAGAATAGAAAAAAGTTGCATCGTCCTACTCTTCTTCAATAACTGCTAGATCTTTTTTTTTTTTTTTTTTTTATAATAATGGATATCAACCACACGGTTTGGAGAAGAATAGTCAGAAATGAGGATTGTTCTATTGTGATTGTGTATTCTATCATTGTGATTCTATCCTATCAGATTGTGTATTCCTTGTGATAAAAAATCGAATTACTCCTACAGAAGTTAAACTTAAACTCGTTTGTAACCAATAATCTATCTAGATATTTTATTCGATTTAGCGAAGGAACAAAGAACCAAAATTAACATTTCTTCTCGTTTTGAGAGAATGATACTGATGATAGGTTATTTTAGAGATATCTGATCCATTTTTTAGAAAAATTGAATAGTCTTCTGACTTGTAGAAGAGCTAATTTATGCTGGAACTAACCTATAGAAAAAAAAAATCTAAAATTAAATTCCTTAGCTATCTTAAATATTTGTTGATTAAAAAAAGATTGTAACTCCTAAATTAGTAGCCCAAGTTTATAGAACCTTGATGATAGCAGTGCTATCCAGCAATATCTTTCTAGTTCTGCTAAGTAAGGTAGCCGAAATAAAAATTAAAACAGCATCTAAAATCATGTTTAGCATTCTCAAAAAGAGGTTCTGTACATACCAAAAATTAAAAAAATGTGTAAAATAGATGGTATTTAATTGGCATACAAGTATTTTAATATGTTTTTTATATATTTTGTACATATCTATGCCAGCTATACCTCACTGGAGTTCTTATATTTAAGATTTTCATTTATAAAGAAGCTATTATGATATAAATGCTTTTCTTTATTCATATTTAATTAAATAATAATTTTAATAAATCATAAACTAATTATTGAAACATCCGAAACAGGTATTTAATATACATAATATAAATTTAGTTTGTATTGTAGATTTTAATATTAATAGTGGTTTAGGTCCCCTCCATCATTCCCTTACCCGTCTTGATGAACTTTCCTCAGACCATAGGAACTTTCCTTTAATACTCCAATTATCTCTAGCTCCTATTCCTAAATCCTCTCCACCGCCCTTCATCAGAGGCTCAGCTAACTAGATACTCTTTCATCAAGTCATTTCAGATAAAATTTACCCCAGAATATTTTCGAACTTGATAATGCCGTACATTCCTTTACCACCACTATTCAACAAGCATTCTGGACTCTCCCTCCTCAAATTTCTCCTCAAGAACCACTTTTTTTTTTTTTTTTTTTTCTTTATTGAGTATTATAACAATCTGTCTGTTCGACATTGGTTATAGTGAGGTAGGATGACATTCACACCATATGTACAAAAAAATAAAATAAATAGAACAAAATAATAATCAAAAGTATATACAATAGACAATAAAAATAAAATAACCTAAAAAATAAGAAAATTAAAACTAAGGAAAAAAAAAAAAAATAACATGCATACCTATATACAATCAGGCGAGGGAACTCCAGGAGAACCCTGCGCTACTCTTCCAACCGCGTCACTGGTACTAAAGCCAGCGGAGATTGGTCGAGAGCACTTTAGCCACATACACACATGTCTTGAGTGAAGAATCTGGCCATTGCCAGAACTCCAATTTATATAATTTACAAAAGGTCGCGAGGCCACTGCCGTTTCAACCTTCGTGGAGGATTATAGGGATGGGAGATGCTTGATAGGGATTGTGCAAGAGGATTTGGGTGGTAAGTAAGGTTCTGGTGAAATTTGGAGAACTTTTCTGGGATAAGGTCTAGGACAAATGGGATGTTAAGGTCATGATGTAGGGTTTTGTTGGATACATAGAAAGGAGCATCGACTATTGTTCGAAGGACTTTAGACTGGAAGGATTGGATGCGCTTGATGTTAGAAAATTTTGCTGATCCCCACAGTTCTAGTCCGTAAGTCCAAATAGGTTTCAGTATTGTCTTGTAGATCAGTAGCTTGTTTTCAATGGAAAGTTTAGATTTTCTGCTTAGTAGTCGGTATAGTTGGCCGTATCGTCGGTTGAGTTCTTGTCTTTTGAGTCTAGTATGCGGGTTCCAAGTTAGTCTTCGGTCTAAATGAAAGCCAAGATACCGGACTGTGTCTGAATAAGGAAGCTGGATGGAATTAAAGAGTACTGGTGGAAAGGAATTGCGTCGGAGTGTAAAAGTAATATGTTGGCATTTAGATTCATTAACTTTAATGCGCCAGTTATTACACCAGTGCTCAATCAAGGTGAGATGACTTTGGAGATTTAAGGATGCTATTTCGGGATCAGAGTTGGATGATAAGATTGCGGTGTCGTCAGCGAATGTTGCAAGAAAAGTATCGGGATGAACAGGGATGTCAGCAGTAAAGAGGATGTAAAGCACGGGACCCAAGACGCTGCCTTGGGGAACACCGGCTTTAACGGAGTAGATATTGGAAAATTCTGTTCCACAGCGAACTCGAAAGGAGCGGTCAGAGAGGTAGGATCGGAGGACTAGGTACAAGGACTGAGGTAAATGGATTTTAAGCTTGGAGAGCAGTCCGGAGTGCCATACCCGGTCAAATGCCTGTGCAATGTCCAGAAAGGCACCCGAACAGTATTCCTTGTTTTCTAGGGCTGAGGAAATATGATCAACAACTCGGAGTCCTTGTTGAACAGTAGAATGTTGAGAGCGAAAACCAAACTGATGGGAAGGGATATTTTGGGATTCTATAATGGGTAGGATTCGTTTCAAAAGGATCTTTTCAAAAATTTTTGAAAGGATTGGGAGTAGGCTGATTGGTCTATAGGATGTTGAGCTATTGAGAGGTTTTCCTGGTTTTGGGAAAAGGATAATAGTGGAGTGTTTCCATAACAGAGGGAAGTGGGTGGTGCGTAGGATACAATTGTAGATATATGTAAGGAATATGACTGCTTTGGATGGAAGTTGTCGAAGGATTTGAGGTGTAAGGAGATCATGTCCAGGAGCTTTACGGAGGATTAGTTTTTTTAATTGAAATTTTACTTCGGAAGGATGAATAGCTTTTGGGGGCAAGGAAAGTGGGATTGGTGATGTAAGGAGTTCTTCTACTGTTACGGTGTGGGCAGGATGGGATTCCGGATGTGAAATAAATGTATTGGATAGGTGAATGGCGAACTCCTCAGCTTTATCTTCGTCAGATGCTGCCCAGGAGCCATCACCTCGTCGGAGAGGATGGGAAATGCGGTGAGGATTTAGGATTTTTGTTGTGGTTTTCCAAAGGGAATTGTCGCGAGAAGAGAGGGAGGATAGGTAGGAGTTGAAGGATTGTGATCTGAAGGTGGCTAATTCCAGTTTTAATTGTTTGCAGTAGTAATTATAGGAGCAGCGGTCGGTAGGATGTCGGGTTCGTTGCCATAATAATCTGGCACGGCGTTTGGTGCGGATTAGGTTAAGGAGGTGTTGGGGTAGAATGGTCTTTATAGGAATTCTGGAGGAGTCTTTTGGAAAGGAGGCAGTCCAGGCGGCTTGTTGGATTGTGGTAGTAAAGGAATTTACGGCACTATCAAGGTCATCGGGAGTTTTGAGGGATATGTTGAGATCAATATTATCGGAGATTATTTGGCGGAAAAGGTCCCAGTTTACTGGGCCCCTAATGAATGACGGTGGAGAAGGTTTGGGAACAGGTTCAAGTGAAACATTAAGGATTAGAGGACTATGGTCAGAGGAAAGTTCATTTAGACGTGTAATGGAACAATTGAGGGGACTTAAGCCGCTGTGGATAAAGAAATCAAGAAGATCAGGATTACGGTTGGGATCTGTGGGCCAGTAGGTAGGAGAGTTGGGGGAAAGGAGGTGAAAACGTTGGGAATTGAGTGCAGACAGCAGGGTTCGGCCACGAGAATTCGTGGTTCTGGAACCCCATTGTTGGTGCTTGGCATTTAGGTCTGCACCCAAGATGAAGTGATGTCCTAAGGAGTCGAGGAGAGAACTGAATTGGGCATTGGATATGGATCGGTTAGGAGGGCAATACGCTGATGCAAGAGTGACCGGAAAGGAGAAGGTTTTTATCACGATAGCGGTGGACTGTAGGAAATCATGTATTGGTAATGGGAGTACGTGATGGGAGAGGGATTGGTGTACAATTACAGCAGTACCGGCATGTGCTTTTCCGTCAGGGTGGTCAGTACGATATGTCAGGTATTGTGGTATATTGAAGTGCTGTTTAGTGGTTAGTCGAGTTTCAGTAATTAGTGCCACATCAATGTTCTTGTCAAGTAGTAAAGTAGATAGTTCGTCTGTATGATTTCTAACACCATTCGCATTCCAAAGGAGAATGGATATGGGTTTAGGGATGTGAGTCATTTAAGGATTTTTCAAAGGAGGGATGAGGTGAGATACGAGATTCGTGAGGAGTGATATGAGTGGAGTAACAAGGGATTTGAAATCGGTGAGGAAAGATGCTAACAAACTTGTGAGATCTGTTGCATTTGAAGGAGGAGGAATATGAGGAATTTGTTGTTGGTGGTTAGGTATATTAGGATGAAGAGGATTTTGAGGTTGGGTTTGAGGTTGTTGTTGTGGCAGGGCTTGACATTTATCGGTTAAAGTCTTACCTCTAAGTAGTTGGGAGAATGATACATCATTGTTTACAATTCTGGAAGGCTCTCTCTCTCTTCTTGTTCTTAGTGCTTCATCTTGAATCCGGTTTTTCTGGTGTCTGGTTTTGAGATTCTTGTAAATTTGGCAGCCTTTGTAGTTGGCCGGGTGTCCCTCCAAGCATAGGGCACATACTGCTGGATCTTGTATAGGTTTGGTGCACTCTACAGATTTGTGCTGTTCACCGCACTTCACGCAACGCGGCAGATGGTGGCAATATGTCTTCGTGTGGCCATAGGTCTGACAATTATGGCACTGCACGATGTCTCTCTTGGGATATGGCTTCTCAACTTTCACCATTGTATAGTATATTCTTGTGATATCATATATTTTTTCGATACCTGGTGATGGCTCCAAGTCCACGAAAAACAATGGTAGTGGGATCCTATTTCGTAATCCTGGCTGCTCCCTGTCCTCCTTCAAAACGTTTGTTACCTGGCGTACATTGAAACCAAGCGTCGTTAGTTCTTCTTTAATAACTTCAGTGGGGGTTGAGGAATGTAAATTTCTTATCACCACTCGTAAAGCTCTTTCCTGCCTCAGCTGGTAAGTGTGAAAATTCGCATTTGTTTCTGATAAGTACTTCACTATTTTTCGGTAGGCTTCTGCAGAATCAGGTGTTATCTTGGTGTCATTGGTCCTGTTAAGGCATGAATAACTGCCAGAGCAGATTTTATTTAGTTGGGTGCAGAACATCTGGAAATTTTTTATATTTTTCACAAATATCGGAGGAGGCTTTGGTTCTCTGGGTATTGCTGCAGACTCCATTACTTCTTTGTCATTTTGAAGCACTTGGTAGGGGTTTGGAGTAAAGAAAGGTGATTCTTCAATCGTTTCTTGTGCAGACGTACCTGGTTGGGGCTGAGGTTCTGGTTCTGAAGTGTTCATTTTGGTCACTGGAGGTATTTCTCGTAGGCAGCGACGAGTCCTTTGTTTGGCTGGTGAGCTAACTCCGTCTGACCGAGACCTCTTGGGCACCTTACTGGCCATCACTTGCTGATCATACCGCATATCATAAGAGAAAAATAAATAAATAAATAAAAAAAAAAGAAAAAAAATTTTTTTTTTTTTTTCTTAAAATAACAAAAAAAAAAGATGCCAACAGTAAATATCAACTGCTCTGATATACACTTTAACTGTATCACGTGAATAATCAGAGAGATTCCGCTATAAAATTGGTAAAAACTGAGAGAGGAGTTGAGGAGACAACCTTCTCATCAGCTGATCCACTGCCTTCTCCAAGAACCACTAAGGAAAATAATTTACCTCATCACTTGAAAGATTTAATCCACACTAAACACCGTACCAGGGTATGATAACAACCAGACACCCAACTGATCGTCACTCCTATAACTATTACTATAAACTATGAGTGATAAATAGTCAGGACGCAGTCATTATACATTTTTTTTATTTGTGCCAACGTTTCAACCCAAACATGTGGGTGATCTTCAGTGCTGAAAACTTTAAAATACAATCAGGGATGTAATATTTACGACCGATAATGGTAAATAACAAACTATAGTGATTTGATGATACTTAAATCTTAACTATTATAACAATGCACAATATTAAAAATGAAATATGTAAAAAGTTATACAAACTAAAAATAATATATACAATCTATTTATAAAAATTTGTAATATGTTCTCTTACTACGTGATTCGATCACTGTAGGCTTTCAAGTACTGACACATTTGGTAGGTAAGTGAAAAGATCGGGGGGAAAAAAATTGTATAATGACTGCGCCCTGACTATTTATCAGCCATGATATGTAGAACAGTCGACTAGCTTCCTTCAATATTACTATAAACAATTTAAGCAGGAATTGGCCTCCTTCAGATCCCAATCCTTTAACTCCTACCTTACTGCCCTCAAGACAATGCCCTATGGAAAGTTACTAAAAACTCCCTAAAACCTCATCATATTTTACATCCTCTTCGTTCAGCTCTTGAGGAGCGTCTGAAGAAGAAATAGCCCAAGAATTTGCCTAACATATTTTCTGTATATTCACCTCTCACTCGGAATCTAACACCACCCACAACACAACAGTAGAAAAATTCATTTCTTCACCGATTCCATTCTCCTTACCTGCTAAAGGTTCTTCCAAAGACTACCTCCCCGTAATTCTCCTTCATACCACCTTCTTATGGTAAGGATAATACCTCTACCTATATTACCTCTCAAATCCTTCGACAACTTCCTTTTGAAGCTGCCATATTCCTCACTTACATATACAATAGCATACTATGAACCAGTCACTGTCTTCTTCTTGACAACTTGACTTCCTGCGGACCAGTTAGCCTACTTCGAAGCTTTTCAAAAATCCTTGAAAAGATCTTCCTGAGACGAAAACTACCATCTAAGGAACCCCGAAATCTTCCTTCCCATTCGTTCTCAACATTCCACTGTCCAACAGGAACTTCGAGTTGTTGACCATATATACTTAGCCCTAGAAAAGAATGAATATTGTTCGGTTGCATTTCTGGAGGTATCTCAAGCTTTTAACCGTGTATCGTACACCAGGTTTTTTCTAGCTTAAAACCCATCTGCTGTAGTCTTTATACCTTGTCTTCTACTCCTACCTCTTCGTTGGCACCTTTCGAGTTCACCTGTATACAATTATCTAATTGCTATCCAGTTGAAGCCGATGTTCCTCAAGGTAGCGTTTTAGGTCACGTCCTTTAGATCCTCTTTAGCGCTGATATACCTGTCTATCCCGATAGCTTCCTGGTAATATTTACTGATGACACCGCTATTTTATCATTCAACTCCGATCCCAAAACAGCGTTCTTAAACCTACAAATGCACCTCTTCCTGATACATACTACAAAAGATTGCAGGGCCATTGCCATTTTAACCTTCTTGCAGGATTATAAGGATGGGTAGTAGTAGATAGGGATTGTATAAGGGGATTTGGATGATACTTAAGGTTCTGGTGAAATGTGGAGAATTTTTCTGGGATAAGGTCTACTACGTTTGGGATGTTGAGGTCATGGTATCCTAATTACCTCAGAACCATTCGATTCCATCTTTAAATTTTTAGTTCGTCAATGACCAATCTTAAATCTAAAAAGCAATATTTGTAAAATATGAACATTTTTTAAGTATCCCATTCCATACCATCTCAGAGACTTTCGCCATGGATTATGGGTTATCTCGAAAACGATTCATTTTAGGGCTTTAAACAGTAGAAATCTTTACAATAAAATTTATCCCGTTTGATAAAATGTTTGAAGAACTTTAAGGTTCGACATTGGGATTTGCCTCTTTTTAAATAAATACCCTTTCGTTTGATATCCCCTTTCGTTATCAAAATCCGCTAAGAGCCGTAAAAGAATCTGTACTAACATATTATATACAGTGTAGATTAAAATTTAATGTATCATCAATAGGAACATCTTTTGGCACATTGCTATTACAACCACAGCTAACCTGCTACAATTTTTAATCTTTTTAAAAGTTGGTTCGGGATCGTGACATTTAGTTTAAATTTTGATTATAATTATGAAATTATGTGATGTAGATTGATCCTTTTAGGTTAGTTGTATTATAAAAAAAAACTTTTGTTACCTTAAACTTGATTAATCCTCACAACACCTGCAGATAAGACGATTAATAAAAAGTTGAATTTAGTTAATTATGATAATTTATTCATAAATAATGACGATGTTGCTTTATATAAAGAAATCTTTTCCTTTATGCGAGGAACCTGTAGGCCTTTTGTGGGAGTGGGCGGTGGGGGGGGGGGGCTTTGCTCATTAACGGTTGTAGCCTTAGTCGATTCATCCCTCCTCCCTCTCCCCCCTTACCGTGGTTACTTGAAATTAAATGGGTCCCCTTTTTTTCCCCATTATGGGAAATCGTCATGGGTCTCTATAATTATAATTTACTGAATTTATTGAAATGCTTAATAATTATTGCTAAGGTGACGGTTGATTGCTTTCACTTAAAATATCTTATAACTTGGCAACTTGGCACAGACAAGGATCCGGCGTGCGAAAACTTCCTACTTCCATGAAACCCTTTCCTCAGCTCCTGATATCAAATCGAAATGGCTACTGCTTCGTAAACTTTCCATTGGTAATCCTTCCAGATCCCCTACCGCAGCCTATCCTGTATCCTCCGATGATTTAAACTCTTATTTTATATCTGTCGCTAATACCTCTTCTCTACCTTCCTCTTCTGGCTTTGCTCCAGAGATATCCTTTAACGACAATAACTTTTATTTTTCCGACATTTCTCCCACAGACTTGTTAACCGCGTTAATGAAATCCCACACCAATTCCATAGGACCAGACGGCATTCCTGTCAAATTAATAAAAATATGTCTACCTGAAATCCTCCCAGCTCTCCTTTTTATCTACAATTTCTCCCTTCAGAATTCAGTATTCCCTACCTCTTGGAAAAAAGCCATTGTCCTTCCTTTAAATAAAAAGCCTAATCCATCCTCACCCGAAGATTTCCGTCCAATTTCAATACTTTCTAACCTCTCAAAGCCTCTTGAAAGACTGGTGCAATCCCAAGTCTCCAAGTTCCTCGAAAATTCCAACCAATTTGATCCGCTCCAATCTGGTTTCCGTCCCGGCTATTCCACACAATCTGCCTTAATTAAAATTACCAACGACATTCAATCTGCAATAGATGATAGAAAATTAACTGTCCTTATTCTTCTAGACTTCTCCAAAGCTTTCGATTCCATCAACCATTCCATCCTCTTCAACAAACTAAAATCATTATCTTTCTCCAATAGTTCCATCTCTTGGTTCCAATCTTTCCTCTCCCAACGCACCCAAGCAGTCTCCATACCCAACCAACCACTATCTGCTTTCCTTTCTTTATCCTCTGGAGTTGCCCAGGGTTCAAGCATATCTCCTCTCCTTTTCAGCTCCTACATTAACGA
This sequence comes from Nezara viridula, assembly GCA_928085145.1. Taxonomy (NCBI): domain Eukaryota; kingdom Metazoa; phylum Arthropoda; class Insecta; order Hemiptera; family Pentatomidae; genus Nezara; species Nezara viridula. The sequence continues at coordinate 13,118,902 of OV725078.1, read as the reverse complement.
CCTACCTAAATCAATTTTTCATTGTTCCCATCACCTTTATGCAGATGATTCCCAGATCTACCTATCCTTTTCTCCCTCTGAGTTACTGGGGGCATTTGCCAAGATTCAAGAAGATCTTGATCGAATCAATGCCTGGGCAAATGTAAATGGATTAAAGTTAAATGCTGCCAAAACTCAGGCCATCGTCATTGGTTCCAAGCCCCTCATTAGATCCCATAATGACTTTCCCATATTACACCTTAATGACCAGCCAATTTCCTTCTACTCCTCTGTTAAAAATTTAGGATTTTTCATAGATCAAACCCTCTCCTGGACCAACCATATTTCTCACATTTCCCGTCGGACAATCTCTACCCTTAAACTATTTCATCGCTTCCGCCATCTCCTACCTCAACATATCCGTAGACTCCTAATTTCCTCTCTCATCTTCCCCCACTTTGACTACAGCTGTGTGGTGTATGATGGCCTCTCGGTGGAGCTCCGTGATAGACTGAAAAGATTAATGAATAGCTGCGTAAGATTTGTTATTGGTGCCCCGAGGTACTCCCATGTCTCTCACCACTACACTGAGTTAAGGTGGCTCTACCCCTCCTTCCGAAGACAATACTTTCTAGGTACGTTCCTCTACCAAATCATCAACAACCATCGTCCTTCTTACGCCTACAACCTTCTCCAGTTCAAAACCTCAGTCCATTCCCTGTCCACAAGATCTCGACCTTCTGACCTTTACATGCCTTCTCACAGATCTGCCTCATTCCAAAATTCCTTTATTGTTCGCTCTGTTAATTTCTGGAATTCCCTCCCTATCAAAATTCGACATTCCCCCTCCATATCCACATTCAAATCCCTCCTATTCCAATTCCTATCACAAAAACAGTCAGATACTTGCTAACCATTCGAGCAGATTTTAATAGAGAATTTGATATATTTTTATTTTTTAATTCTTTATTTTTTTCGGAAAAGTGTATACTGGTCTAAATAGCTTTAAGTTTCTTGTAATAGTATTAATGGTTTTGTATATAGTTTAGTTTGTTTTGTATATAGAGTTTTTACCTTATATTTTTTTTACATTATTTCTTTTTTTCGATTTATTTTGTTTTGGCCAGATGTAATATTTTAATTTTGTTCTAATTTGTTATTCTCAAGGGACTGTGTCCCAGAATAAAGTTATTTTTCTATTTCTATTTCTAACTTGCCAAACAATTAACATACTATTATGCAAGACAATAAGAATGTTGTTGACAAATTCTTTTATTAGCTGAAACTGGACAATAGAATTTTTCCTTAGTGAAATAAGGAGACAACGACCCTTGGTTGACACCTTTAAAATATACTAAACAAAAAAACGGAGCTGTACTGACCCTTTAGTGTTTTTCGTCAGTCGAAAAATCTTCATAACACAATTCATGACGCCTCGAATCGTAGAATTTGAATCCATGTGAGTTTGAAACCTTTCAATTTTTTCAATAACTTTTATTTGTAGATTTTGCACCGTTTTTCCTCTTAAAATTTTTCCTATAAAACTAGGGTTTTTCCTCTTCTTCTTCATAATATTTATACCATATACATCATAATACATGTATTATGAAAGCCAACCTTTATCTGAATTAAAACCAGTGAAATGTGAAAGCAATCAACCGTCACCTTAGCAATAATTATTAAGAATTTCAATAAATTCAGTAAATTATAATTGTCAACCAAGGGTCGTTGTCTCCTTATTTCACTAAGGAAAAATTCTATTGTCCAGTTTCAGCTAATAAAAGAATTTGTCAACAACATTCTTATTGTCTTGCATAATAGTATGTTAATTGTTTGGCAAGTTATAAGATATTTTAAGTGAAAGCAATCAACCGTCACCTTAGCAATAATTATTAAGCATTTCAATAAATTCAGTAAATTATAATTATAGAGATCCATGACGAATTCCCATAATGGGGAAAAAAGGGGACCCATTTAATTACAAGTAACCACGGTAAGGAGGGAGAGGGAGGAGGGATGAATCGACTAAGGCTACAACCTTTACTGAACATTAAAAGATTAAAAATTGTAGCAGGTTAGCTGTGGTTGTAATAGCAATGTGCCAAAAGATGTTCCTATTGATGATACATTAAATTTTTAATCTACACTGTATATAATATGTTAGTACAGATTCTTTTACGGCTCTTAGCGGATTTTGATAACGAAAGGGGATATCAAACGAAAGGGTATTTATTTAAAATGTGGCAAATCCCAATGTCGAACCTTAAAGTTCTTCAAACATTTTATCAAACGGGATAAATTTTATTGTAAAGATTTCCACTGTTTAAAGCCCTAAAATGAATCGTTTTCGAGATAACCTATAATCCTTGGCGAATGTCCCTGAGATGGTATGGAATGGGATACTTAAAACATGTTCATATTTTATAAATTAAAATATTTCTTTTTAGATTTAAGATTAGACATCGACGAACTAAAAATTTAAAGATGGAATTGAATGGTTCTGAGATCCTTAGGATACAATGACTTCAACATCCCAAACGTGGTAGACCTTAACCCAGAAACAATATTTGATGGCCATAAGGTACCCATGGGTCAAGCGTTTGTGACCTCTATGCAGCGGCATAAGGATCACTTCCTCTCAGCCTTAATTTCTATTGGACGATGACCAAGAGGAAATGTTAATTTTAATTTTCTTTAATTTATTTACAGTAGCACTGTAAGTAGCAATTGACCACATCTGTTCCCATTACAACTTAATTTCCTTTTTAATAATGGAAAGAAAATCACTTTACGATAATGGACAATAACGTTACGTACTAGCTATTACGTATACATTTCCTGCTTTTAAATTTTTAAATCCTAAAAATTTAACATTTTCGAAATGAATCGTAATTTTTATCGAAGGGTTCTTAGGTACTATGGGATCATTATCAAATGGATTGCTTTGTCTAATTGCTTAACTATTAAACTGGAGAAATATTTTCCAATGGGACAAATGAATCACTGATTAAGTAAATTGTAACTTCAAAAGTGGTGGTAAAGTATGAAGCTTCACTAATTGTGTGTTTTGAATGGCCTATCTTTATAATATTATATTTTATATGCAAATAAACATGTTCCACTGGTGTTGCTTATACATGGAATGTGTTAGGGGGAAAGAAATTCATAAAAGACCCTCAGAAGCCACTAACAGGCTTCAGTTAAGACTTCTCATCGATTGCGTATTGCTCAAGGTCCGGATGTCAGCGTGAAAACAGTAAGAAGAATACTTGGTGAACTCAACCTGCACGCTAGAATTCACTCTTGCGGCTCTCTTATCACCGAAGCACACCAAGAAGCTTGCCTTAACTTTTGTCACGAACAAAAGATAATTTGGCCTCAGTTCTGTTTTCTGACGAATCTAGGTATAACCTTTATGGTGTAGTGTAACACAGACGAGTGTTAGCAGGAAGGTCCGTGATGGTTTCGGGTGGAATATGTTTAGAGTCAATAACAGACCTCCATGTGTTCCCAAGGCCGACGCTCAATGCATACTCGTACATCTCCGACCTCCTTGAGGGATATGTGGAACTTTTTGGCGGATCGTTTATCGCACTCAATTTCCTTTGCATGCCGAACAATGCTTGGCCACACATAGCTTATGTTGTACGGGACTACCTATATGAGATTAGTTTCCACACCTTGGAGTGACCAGCCCGCAGCTCGGACTTCAGTCATATTAAGCATCTTTGGACCAACTTGGGACGTTCATCCATCGCAACTCCATGTGACCTTCAAATACGTGAATGAAATCAGATTCAAGATTGGGTAGCCAATCTTATTTACAGTATGCCTATGAGAGTATATACCGTTATTAAAGCAAGGGGAAGCAGCATTAGGTACTAAAGAATCTGATTTCATGATTAATTTTATTTATTTTTGTTTAAAAGAGTGTCCATTGTAAATAATAATGCTGTAAAATAGGTCGCTTTAAATTAAAAAAAAAAAGTTGTACGCAAAATTTAATTTATTTTTAATATTTTTCCTAATTATGTCTTTCCTCTCTTCTCTTCCTTGCTTGTTAGGCTACACGTTTTTTTCTAGGACCGGTGGAGAGCGCGGGGAATTATCCGCTCGTGGACTTAAACGGAATTTGAACTCTTAATTATTTTCTCTCTGAAACTTCGGTTAGCAGGCTGCCGTGCAACGCAAGGCGCTGTGCACACTCGTTAGCCCGCTAGGCGACCCCACCTACAATCAACTTTTACCTCCCCCTCCCTCCCCTACCACGCCTTTTAGGCTATACGAGGTTTTCCCGGGCCGGGGGATGAGGGTGGGGAATTTTAAAATCCCCTCCGGCACCGGTACACGAACTTGTGCTTTTTAATCTCTCATTACTTTGGTTATCTGGTTGCTGGTCAACTCGCGCACACGCGTTAGCCACCTAGCCCTCCAAAAAGAACACAGTGGAATCGGTACTGAACCGGGAACCTTCATCATAACAAGCTGCCATGCTAGCCACTACACTATGAGTGTAATCAACCTTTACCAGCTGTCAGTCTGTTTTCCAGAAATCTGTTACTATTTATTTTTCTATATTGGAAGAGGGCAGTATCCTAACTTTAAACTCCCCCCTCCCCTTCCGGTTACTCCTATGCATGATAACCAATATAAATAAAACAGAAAATTCATTTAAAAAAAAAAAGAATAATGCTGTGAGATATTGGGGATACAATGATTTTCAATAATGGACGGATAGTACGAAATTGTCACTTGAAATATATATAATGGATGACAAATATTCAATACGCAATAGTCATTATAAAGTTTTTATTAGTGCCGACGTTTCAACCCAAATATGTTAGTCATCATCAGAGGTGAACAAATTTAAATACAATCAGACATATAATATTAAAGAGCGATAATAGTTAATAATAAACTATAGTGATTGATAGTACAAGAATCTTAACTAATATTACAATAGGAAATATTACAAATGAAATATGAAAAAAGTTATACAAACTAAATATATTCTATTTTTTCGTAACTCCTGAGCGGGATGCTTTTTATCTGAGGTATATAAATAAAATTTACTAACAGCATTTACTCTCCCAACACTTTATTTTTATGACGTTTCGGGATCACTTTCTTATCCCATCTTCAGACTAGATTTTTTTTTACTTTTTAAACTTATTTATTAAGATATATTACAATCTGTCACAATGAAGGTCATTTATAATAATGTTCAACGAGCACATTCACACTCCATTCACAATAAACAATACCGTAAAATAATAGAAAGTAAATGTATATAAACTAAACTAAATAAAAAGGAACTAAGCTAATGAAAGTAACTTGTATACAATATTAAAAAATACTCAAAATCTCCTAGCCAAGCCATTCACTCCACTCATGGAAGGAAAGGCAGGACTGTAGGAAATCCCCAGCGCCTCGCACTCAGCTGCATTACTGGTATTAAGAACCAGTAGAGGCTGAGGAGAGGCGCTATAATCACACATACTTGGCTTGAGTGGAGGATCTGGCCATTGCCAATACTCCAATTTATGCTAATTCACAGAAGGTCTCTGGGCCACTGCCGCTTCAACCTTCGAGGAGGATTGTAAGGATGGGTGGTGCTTGATAGGGATTGTGCAAGGGGATTTGGATGATAGGTAAGGTTCTGGTGAAATTTCGAGAATTTTTCTGGGATAAGGTCTAGGAAAAATGGGATATTAAGGTCATGGTGTAGGGTTTTGTTAGTTACATAGAACGGAGTATCAACTATTATTCGAAGGACTTTAGATTGAAAGGGTTGGATACGTATGATGTTAGAAAATTTTGCTGTCCCCCACAGTTCAAATCCGTTCGTCCACATAGGTCAGGATTGTCTTGTAGATAAATAATTTGTCTCCAATTGAAAGTTTAGATTTTCTGTTCAGTAGTCTGTATAGTTGGCCGTATCGTCGGTTGAGTTCTAGTATGTGGGTTCCATGTTAGTCTTCGGTCTAAGAGAAAGCCAAGATACCGGACTGTGTCTGAGAAAGGAAGCTGGATGGAATTAAAGTGTACTGGTGGACAGGAACTGCGTCGGAGTGTGAAGGTAATGTGTTGGCATTTGGATTCATTTACTTTAATACGCCATTTATTACACCAGTGCTCAATCAAGGAGAGGTGCCTTTGCAAATTCTAAGGAGGCTATTTTGGGATCAGAGTTGGATGATAAGATTGCGGTGTCATCAGCGAATGTTGCAAGGAAGGTATCGGGATGAACAGGGATGTCAGCGGTAAAGAGTATGTAAAGCACGGGACCTAAGACGCTACCTTGGGGAACACCGGCTTTAATGGGATATATATCGGAAAATTCTGTTCCACAGCGAACTCGAAAGGAGCGGTTAGAGAGGTAGGATCGGAGGACTAGGTACAAGGATTGAGGTAAATGGATTTTAAGCTTGAAGAGCAATCCGGGTGCCATACCCGTTCAAATGCCTGTGCTATGTCCAGAAATGCACCCGAACATTATTCCTTGTTTTCTAGGGCTGAGGAAATATGATCAATAACTCGGATTCCTTGTTGAACAGTAGAATGTTGGGAGCGAAAACAAAACTGATGGGAAGGAAGATTTTTGGATTCTATAAGAGGTAGGATTTGTTTTAAAAGGATTAAAGGATTTGTTTGTAGATTTTTGAAAGAATTGGGAGTAGGCTAATAGGTCTATAAGATGTGAGGCTGTTAGTAGGTTTGCCTGGTTTTGGGAATAGGATAATAGTTGAATGTTTCCATAATAGAAAGAAGTGAGTGGTGCGTAAAATGCAATTATAGATATAGGTAAGAAATATGATTGCTTTGATGGAAGTTGTCGAAGGATCTGGGAGGTAAGGAGATCATATCCAGAAGATTTACGGGGGATTCGTTTTTGTTTTGTAATTTCACTTCGGAAGGATGAATCGCTTTAGGGGGCAGTATGAGTGGGATAGGTAAAGTAAGGGATTCCTCGACTGTTACGGTGTGGTAGGATGGGATTCCGGGTAGGGAATAAATGTATTAGAGAGATGTTTGGCGAACTGCTGGGTTTTGTCTTCTTCAGAGGCTGCCATCATTTCGCCTGATGGAATGGGAAATTAGGTGAGGTTTTAGTATTTTGGTTTTTCAAAGGGAATTGTCATGAACAGAGAGGGAGGAATGGTAGGAATTAAAGGATTCGGATCTATAGAATGCTAATTCTCATTTTAGTTTCTTACAGTGGTAATTATAGGAACGGCGATCAGCGGGATGTTTGTTATATTGCCGAACTGATCTGGCACGTCGTTTCATATGGATGAGATCTAGGTATTGAGGTAAGTTATTTTGCTTAGGATTTCTTGGGGAGTTACTTGGGTAGGAGGCAGTCCAGGCTCTTGGATTGGGGTAGTAAAGGAATTGACAGCATTGTCAAGGTCGTCTGGAGTTTTAGGGATATATTAAGATCTATTTTGTCGGAAAGGATTTGGCGGAATAGATTCCAGTTAACGGTAGGTGAGGTCGGGGGAACTAGGTTAAAACGTTGGGACTTGATTGCAGACAGCAGTGTTCGGCCGCTAGAATTCGTGGTTCTTGGTGCTGGAATTCGTGGTGGATAGTTGCTGTTTGGCATTTAAGTATTCACCCAAGATGAAGTGATGTCCTAAGGAGTCGAGGAGAGAACTGAACTGGGCATTGGATATGGATAGGTTAGGAGGGCTGTACGCTGATGCAAGTATAACCGGAAAGGAGGTTGTTTTGATTACGATAGCGGTGGATTGGGTAGGTAATGGGAGTAGGTGATGGGAGTGGGATTCGTGTTCCATTATAGCAGGACCGGCATGTGCCATACCGTCAGGATGGTCAACGCTACGTCCAACATTGTGGTATTTTGAAGAGCTGTTTAGGGGTTGGTTGGTCGAGTTTCTGTAATTAGTGCCACGTCAATGTTTTTGTCAAGTAATAAAGCAGATAGTTCATCTGTATGATTTCTAACACCATTCGCATTCCAAAGGAGAACGGATATAGGTTTATTGGAAGTTATTTAAGGGTTTTTCAGGGGATGAATAAAATGTGATACAAGATTGGTGAGAAGAGATATCAAAGGAGAAACGAGAGATCTGAATTCAGAGAGGAAAGATGTAAGTAAACTGGTAAGATCTGTGGTATTTGATGGAGGAGTAATGTGAGGAATTTGGTGTTGATGTAATTGTAGAGGATTAGGAGGAATTCGAGTTGTAGGATGTTGATAGTGGGATTGAGGATTTTGAGGTGAATATTGCTGTTGAGGCCGGGTCTCACAATTACTAATTCCGTTCTTACCTCCTAGTAAATGTGCAAATCACACCGTTGGGTCTACTAATTTGGAAGGTTCTCTTCTTGTTCCGGTAGGTTCTCCTCTTGATCTATCTGCTTCTTCTTGGTTCCGGGATTTTTGATATTCTTATATATCTGACAGCTTTTGTAGTTCGCTTGATGTCCTTGAAGGCACAAAGCACAGACTGCAGGATCTCTCTTCGGTTTTGTGCACTCACCGGATCTGTGCTGCTCTCCACATTTCACACAACGCGGCAAATGATGACAGTAAGTCTTGTTGTGGCCATATGCTTGGCAATTATGGAACTGGACGATTTCCCTCTTAGGATATGGCTTCTCTACTTTCACACTTGTATAATACATTCTACTAATTTCGTATATGTTTTCGATTCCTTGAGTTGGCTACAAGTCCACGAAAAATAAAGGTAGAAGAACGTTTACTCCTGGTTGTTCCCTGCTCTCCTTCAGAAAATTTGAAACCTGGCGCACTGTAAAACCTAATTTTTTTAGTTCTTCTTCTATTGCCTCGTTTGGTATTGAGGGGTGTAGATTTCTTATAACCACTCTTAATGCTCGCTCTTGCCGTAATTGATAAGTATTAAAATCGGCTTTGGTTTCTGCGAGATATTTCACAATGTTTCTATATGCTTCAATTGTTTCTGGTGATATCTTAGTTTTATTTAGACATGAGTAGCTTCCAGAGCCTGTTATTCTATTTAGTTGAGAGCATAGTAACCGGAAATTTTTTATGTTCTTAACGAATATCGGTGGAGGTCGGAGGTCGTTTGGTATCGGATCTGACTCCATTACCTTTCTATCATTCTGAAGCACTTAGCAGGGATTCGGGATAAAAAAAAGGGAGATTCTTCAGTTGTCTCTTGTGACGATGTAATTACTTGAGCCTGTGGTTATTCAATTTTCTCTTGTAATGCTGGATTTCACGTTCTCCGGAGCTAACAGGGATCACTGCAGGTGTTTGACGAGATTGTTTTCCACGGTAGTTTGTTTGTTTTGCAGATGGAGTTGTTATCGGTAGAGAGAGAAAAAAGGTAGGAATTATAAGATTGGGATCTAAAGGAAGCCTGCTCTTTTTTAACCTGTTTGGAATAGTAATTGTACAATTTTCAATCATCAGAATGCCTGGTTCTTCGCCTTTGGGTTATAGATTGGCGTTTGGATTTCATAAGGTCAGTAAGCAGAGGATTATTTTTAAGGGATTTTTTGGAGGGAAGTGGTTGGGATGCAGTCCAGACTGCTTGTTGGATCAAGGTGGTGAAGGGACTAACTGCATTATCTAGGTCTTGAGAAGTTTTTAGGGATACTCTGAGGTCCATTGCATCTGTTTTTGTTTGGCTGAAAAGGTTCCAGTTGACTGGGTCTCTGATGAATGAGTGAGGAGATAACCTGGGGACAGGATATGCGGTTCGGTTTAGGGGACTGTGATCGGAGAAAAGGTTATCGAGCCGTAAAACTGAGTAATTTAGCGGCCCTAGACCTTTGTGAATGAAGAAGTCGAGGACGCCACTGTTACGGTTAGGAGCGTTTGGCCAGCATGTAGGATTATTAGGGGAAAGGATGTTGCAATTGTGTGAATTAAGTGCAGATAGCAACGTTCGCCCGCAGGAATTCGTGGCTTTGGCTCCCCATTGCTGTTGTTTGGCATTAAGGCCTGCACTTATAAGGAAGTGGTGTCCTAGGGAATTAAGAAAGGAAATGAAGTTAGGTTCAGGTATTGCTATTCTAGGTGGAGAGTATGCTGCGAGAACTGTAACAGGAAATAGTGAAGTTTGTATAGTAATTGCTGAGGTTTGTAGGAAATTGTGAACTGGTAATTGGCACAAGTGATGGAACAGGGACTGGTCGATGATAAGTGCCAGCAGTGCCAGCATGTGCTGTTCCATCAGGGTGGTCAGTTCGATAGATCTTGTAGCCAGGTATATTGAATTGTCGTTTGTTAATTAGTCGGGTCTCAGTTATTAGGGCTATGTCGAAGTTATTGTCCTGTAGAAAAAAGGTTAGTTCGTTGATATGATTTCGAACACCATTCGCATTCCAAAGGAGAATGGAGAGGATTTTTATTGAGGACATTTAAGGGATTCTTGGCGGTGGGATAAGATTAGCAATGACATTTGTAAGTAAGGTGATGAGGGATTTGATTTCAGAGATGAATAATGTGAAGCTGGCAAGGTCATTGGAATTGTTAGGGGGAGGATTGTAGGATATTTGGTGAGGACTGAACTTTTGGATGTTATTATGTTCAGGTGGTGAACAACGAGTTAGTGTCTGACTTTGGGCAGGGTCTGAGGTTGAGTATGCTGTTCTAATTCTCATAACATTTGAGCATAGGAGACTTCTTGCTTTGCTAATCTTGTGGGTTGCCTTGGTGGCCTGGGAGTCCAGTCCTGAAGGTCTTTTCCTGTCTAGGTGCTGTCGGTAATCTTGATTTTAAGATTTTATATATCTGGCATCCTTTGTAGTTTGCTGTGTGATCTTTATGGCATAATGTGTACACCGCAGGAATTTGCTTGGACTTGCAACCTTTAGACTTATGTTGCTGCCCGCACTTCACGCATCGCGGTAAGCGGTGCCAATGGCTTTTAGTATGGCCATAAGATTGGCAATTATGACATTGTACTATTTCGCGTTTTGCATACGGTTTTTCGACAACTCTACTAGAATAGTACAGACATCTTAATTTATAGATGTTTTCGACTCCAGTGGTGCGGTCTATGTTTACGAAAAATAGTGGTAGGGCTATTTTGTTGTTTGTACCTGGTTGTTTTTTATTATTTTTAACCCAGTTCTGTCAATTCTTCTTTGATTGCATCAGGTGGAGGCCTCTCATCACTACCCTTTGTGCTCTCTCTTGGAATAACTGATAAGTATGGGATTCCTCCTTTGTATTTTTGTACCTGTCAAGTATCTTACTATTTTTTTATATGATTCAAGAGAATCTGGCATCAACTTGGTGTCATTGATTCGACTTTGAGATATGTATTTACCACTGTCAATAATTTATTTACATGTTGGCAAAATAGCGGAAATTGTTTATGTTTCTTATGAATGTTGTAGGTGGTTTTGGCGTTCTGGGGGTTGATGGTATTTCCATAGTTTTTCTGGGGTATTAGATAGTAGTTGGTATGGGTTAGCAGTAAAAATAGTTATTCTTTAATTTCAGTATTTGTTTCGGTGATCATAATTTCTGTTGAGGTAACAGGTTATGGTTCGTTCACTGCATCATTTGGTCTATCAGGTGTAGATGGTGGTGTTTCTTGATCTTTTGTTCTTGCTAGACATTATCATATGATAAGATCGCATTTCATGTCAACGACTATTGAAATTTGTTTTTTTTTATTACGTACGTAAAAATTACGCAGACCGATAGAGCACAAAGTGATATAGGCTTGCTTCGTTAGACAGCGCAATAGGCACTAAGACTACTGGGCCCTAAGTGGGGGAACTGTAGATAAGAATGGCCATTCTATCTAACTCTATGGTTGTTTACACTATTGTTGAAATTGAATAAACAAGCGGTTACTGGCGGTTACCGTGTTTATGATCTGTTCTAGAATATCTTTTATAACTGTTCAATTGCACTAGTTTTTTAACACAACTGTTCACAAATTCACTGATAATTAAAATATTTGTGAGTGACGAAGTAGCAGGTGGGTTGACAGATACTTGCGCTATCGCAGAACTGATAAAAATAATAAATGATAAATGGGAAGAAATAGAACCATATACTATTTATACCATATGATCAAAAATAAAAAAATATTCATCGAGGGCATAAAATTATGCATAAATAATTACTACTTTACATATAATAATAATATGTAGAAAAAGGACATACGGGCTACCGATGGGGTCAAATTTAAGGGGTATATATATGAATGGATTGAAGGTTATGCTACATTCGGCTTAGAGGAAAATTTTTTAATTTCTCTCTAATTAACTGCCATGTCCCAACAGAGGTGTCACCTGAGGAGGATAAGGAAACATTTTATGAAGAACTTGGACGCGTGACAGAAAGCTGCCCCAAAAATGATGTTAAAATCATTCTTGGTGACTTTAACGCCCAAGTTGGTAGGGAGGTGGCACTCATGCCGACCATAGGAACCCACTGCTTGCATAAGACCAGTAATGATAATGGGCTACGGATGGTGAACTTTGCTACATTGCACGGACTGGTTGTTGGAACAACTCTTTTTCCTCGAAAGAATATCCACAAAGCAACATGGATCTCTCCAAATGGGCAAACAGCATCACAGATAGACCATGTACTCATTAGTGCCCGTCACAAGTCCAACGTGATAAATGCAAGATCTTATAGAGGTGCAAATATCGACACGGATCACTATTTGAGCATTGCCGAGGTCAGATCACGAATTTCGCTGATTAAAAACCACCACCAACGACCAAAGAAGAAGATTGATGTAGCTAAACTAAAGGACTCAGACCACCAATATTCGTATCAACAAGCTGTGGAGACGAAACTTAATGAAGATGTAATTAATGACAGCTCTATGGTCGATGAACAGTGGAAGAGATGCAGCAACGCAATGAAACAGGCAGCAGAAGAATCTCTTGGCTACGAGACTAAATCTAGAACGCCTCCATGGTTTGATGCTGAGTGCCTTCAAGCAGTAAAAGTGAAAAATGAAGCCTACAGAAAGAAGGTTCAGCGTCCCACAAGGCTCTCCCAAGAAACATATCGAAGAAAAAGACGCGAAGAGAAGAGATTATTCCGCGGAAAGAGAAGAGCTTGGGAAAACAAGAACATGGAGGATATAGAGGCATTGCGCGGCCAAAATGAAAGTCCGCTGTTTTTTCAGAGAATAAACGAGGGTAGGGCAGCTTTCAGGCCCAGAGTGACGGCATGCAAAGACACGAATGGATCTCTTTTAAGCCACAAAGATGACGTACTAAGGAGATGGGTACAACATTTTAAAGACGCATTAAACAGAGGAACGGTGCCTGGAGAAGTAGGAGTAATGAAGGAAGACTCCCTGAATTATATTGAACCTCCGGATGAGGAGGAAATGGAAAATGCCCTAATGAAATTGAAAAATGGAAAGGCGCCAGGCCCGGACGGAATCCAGTCAGAGCTGTTGAAATGTGGAGGTGAAGAACTTAAGAAAGCTCTGCATGATTTAATGCTGACCATCTGGGAGAGGGAAGCTATGCCTACGGAATGGGCAACAACCATTATCTGCCCAATACATAAGAAAGGAGATCAAACAGAATGCGCTAACTATCGAGGAATCTCACTCCTTTCGTGTGCTTATAAACTGCTCTCTAACATTCTTTTTGAGAGGATTCTCCCGTATTCTGAAAAGGAACTGGGGAAATATCAGGCTGGATTTCGAAGAGGACGCTCAACCACTGATCAACTGTTCTCTCTGAGGATGATCCTAGAAAAGACTATGGAATATAAGGTAGTCACCCACTATTTATTCCTAGACTTTAAAGCAGCATACGACAGCGTTGATAGAACGCAACTATACTGTGCCTTGGAGGAGCTAAGCATCCCTCAGAAGCTCGTACGCCTAATCAAGATGACCATGGACAGCTCGAGATGTAGAATACGCGTCGGTTCTGACGACTCCGAAGAGTTTAAAGTGAGCAGTGGGGTTAGGCAAGGGGATGCCCTCGCCTGTCTATTGTTCAACTTGGCAGAGGAGAAAGCTGTAAGAGACTCCGGTATTCAGACCAACGATATAATCTTCAATCGCCTGACACAGCTTCTTGGTTTTGCTGATGATATTGACATAATAGGTAGGTCTGAACAGGCTCTCAGAGAAGCGTTTATAGGCCTTGAAGCAGCTGCAAGACCACTTGGTCTAGAAGTCAACGAGAGGAAAACTAAGTATATGAGAGTTGGTGGTGAGGTGGATCTGAACTCTCCATTTGAGGTAGGTTCTTTTAAGTTTGAGAGAGTGAAAAGTTTTATATACCTTGGGTCTGAAATTAATAGCAAAAATGACATGGCTCAAGAAATACAAAGAAGGATCACGGCTGCCAATAGATGTGTCTATGGACTTGGCCGACACTTAAGAAGTAGGTACCTCTCAAAGAAGACCAAGCTGATCATATACAAGACTCTTGTTCGGCCTGTTTTGACATATGGCTCAGAGGCTTGGACGATGACCAAAAACGATGAGATGAAGCTGAGTGTGTTTGAGCGAGGAGTCCTCAGAAGGATTTATGGTCCAGTAAAGGAGGGTGATGTCTGGAGGAAAAGAAAAAATAGGGAGCTCAGTTCTCTCTATGCAGACATCGACGTAGTCACCTATATTAAACTGTCCAGACTAAGGTGGGCAGGGCATGTGGCCAGAATGAGCACCGTTGAGATACCCAAGAAAATAATGATGGAGGAGCTGCACCTCGCAAGACGGGTAGGAAGGCCGAGTACGAGGTGGTTGGACAACGTGGCCTATGATGCGAGAACCCTGCTTGGTGTACGGAACTGGAGAGCTGCAGCTGAGACAGAGCCAACTGGCGGAGGCTCTTGGAGGAGGCCCAGTCTCGGTAACGGGATGTCGTGCCACACATGAATGAATGAATATATGAATGGATTAATAAATAAGTCATTAGACAAAACAATTTTTCAGTTATGATGAATAAGCCATCTATATATTTATTTATGCAGACTAGTTTAATTATTGTTTTATCTAAAGACTTGTTTATTAATTCATTCACATATAGACCACTTAAATTTGATCATATCGGTAGCCCGTATGTCCTTTTTCTACATGTTATTATTATGTGCAAATTAGCAAGTGTTTATGCATAATTTAATACCTTCAATGAATATTTTTTTTTATTTTTGATAGGGGTATATAGTTCTATTTCTTCCCATTAATCATTTATTATTTGTATGCATAAATCTGTTCCTGTAATTGTGAAAAGACTCTGGAGATCAAAACTTATTATGTCATATTGTTTATTTTGACATGTACATAATCCATTTATAAAAATTTTAATATCCTCTCTTACTAACCGTGGTTCGAGCACTGAAGGTATTTAAGTGCTGACACATTTGGTAGGTAAGTGAAGGGGTCAAGGGAGGATTTCCCAGTTATCCTTTTTCAGATAGCAAAAGGTATGTAAGCATATTCAGAGGGGGAGAGGGAGGTAACATATCTGTATGTAGAATGTTAATAATTTCTTGATTAAATATGCAAGATGTGTACAAGATTTGGTTTCTTGTACATTGTTTCTTATGGTTACAGAATTGTGACTATTGGCTAGTAATGAAATGAGCATAATAATAATAACAATATTTATAATAAAGACAATTATAATGGATTGAAATGCTACGTAGGAAAATATATTATACAATATTTTAAGAATATAAATATATTAATAAATAAAATTAATCATGATAGAAATATATATTATATTAATGATTACATATTGAATATGTAATAGTTGAACATTATAATGGAAGGATATTTTCCGGGGTGGCGGTCATAAATAGGATGAATAGTGGCAAAACTATTTTATTAAACGTCAACGTTTCGACCTGACTTTGCTAGTCTTCTTCAGGGAGGTGCGTTCAGCTAGGAGTTTCAATTAGAATTCTAAGTCGGGTCGAAAAGTTGGCTTTTAATAAAATAGTTTTGCCACTATTTAGGCAATTTATGACCGCCACCCCGGCATCATCTTCCTTTAAAGATTACATAGTTTTAATAGTAAAAGTATAAGCACATCTGTGCCTGTTTATAGTATATATTTATATTGAGAATGGACATTATATATACATATATATATATATATATATATATATATATATATATATATATATATATATATAATATATATATATATATATATATATATATATATATATGTATGTATGTATGTATGTATGTATAATGTCCATTCTCAATATAAATATATACTATAAACAGACACAGATGTGTTTATATATATATACTGCTTTATTGTTCCTTTTAATCCTCTATATATATAGTTTGTTCTTGTTTACCTCGGTGCGTTTGGTATTAAAGCTATTACTGTGCCGCTCCGTACCTTAACTCCCCCCCCCCCACCAGTTTACGGACACTCTTCATAAACTTATTATTCAGAACAAACAAACAAAAATTTAATGAAATACTACTAAAACATTATACAGATTACATTATGGTCTTTCTCATACTGCAGCAATGGTACGGAGTGTTCAGTACTTACAATCTCATATACTTACACCAACAAAATAAAAAAAATTCTCTATATATAACAAAAATAAAATACACTTTTCTCTGTGCGTGTGAAACACCACTTAAACACTCCCGTGTTGCCCTGCACTTATACCTACAGTAAGTTATACTATATACAAAAAGACTAATAAAAATAAAATAAAACACAAAAAAAAAAAAAAAAATAGCCTCTATAATACAAACAAAAAAAAACCGTGTTTTCTGGAGACAAGGGCATTCCAATTCTACGACTGCTCTGGCTCTGAAATTGGGAACTTTAACTGCTCTATGTGAACCGTTCTTCTTTTTTTCGGTTCTTTGATACTCTCAATAGTAACAACATCGTATTCCCTAATGATTATCACCCTGAATGGACCCTCATATCTCCTATAGCTCATATCTCTCATAGCTCCTTCCCCCTATTAGAGTCTAACTTGCGATAAACGATGGATCCGATTTTTAATTCCCGTGTTTTTTTTTTTGTTTGTTTTTTTTTTGTCCTTCCCTTCCTCGCCTCTAAGGCTATACGGGGTTTTTTCCAGGGCCAGGGAGTGTGGGCGGGGATTTAAAAAAAAAAATTACTGCTCTTGGGGTGCCCCGGAGTGTTGAGATGCCACTTTACACCTAGGTTCTTCATTTCCGTTCTTATTTTGGCATTATCGAATTCTCTGCCCCCGTCGGACGTTATCCGATCGGGTGGGTACTCAATAAAACTGGAACCATGTTTGAAGGGCTCCTAATACTGTTTCCGCCGACCGATCCTGTACCAGGTAAGCCATCGCTGTTTTGCTAAACAGGTCTATCAACGTGACCCACTTATACCCACGCCACGTGAACTTGTCCACTTGCAGGTCGCACAGCGGTGCATCAACTGTTGGTGTTTCTTCTTGCATAGTACTTGGGGGGTGCCTATTATATTTCGTACTCAATCAGTTTGAGTTCTTCTTTTGTCTTCCTCATTCCCCACCAAAAATATCTCAGACGCAACGCCTGAAAAGTTTCCTGCACTCCGCGGTGGTTCGTTTTGCCTTGGTGGTAAGCAAGCGTCACCTCCTTCTGCTGTTCATTGTCCCGCACTGCGTCCACCATTAATTTATACCGAACGAACGTCCTGTCCAGCCCTATCCGTTCGGAACGCCATATTTTCTTTATTTTCTCCCAAATCGTCTGGTTCCCTACGTACACGTGGTGAATTTTTCCTGGCTTGGACGCGCTCTTTAGAGCTCTGCAAATATGGTCTTCATTCGCTCCTGGCTGTGACCAAATGGTAACTATTCGGCTGTTCCCATACTTGCTGTACTGCACTTTCATCAGACCCGACGTCCTGGTCTTCCAGATAATCTGGCGGTTTTTATCATTGACAATCTCCTCCAGTTCTTCCATTTCTGCTAACCTCTCTCCCGCTGAGCTCCCCTCTTCCTGGGCATCATCTCTATCCTCATCTTCTTCTATCGCTTGTCCTCCCTCTCCCTCTGGCGTCCATTCCCTCAGGAACTGTCTCACGTCTCTCGACGACTCTCCTGTGTCTTCTTCTATGGCATTTACCGTTATTGCTCTTGATAGCCAATCCGCTACCACGTTCTCTTTTTCCGGTTTATACATGATATCCCCATATTGTTCTGGCTAAGGAACTCCTTCCAGCGAGTGACTCTCGCCGAGTGTTCTTTTAACTGGCCTACCCATTGTAGGCGTCTATGGTCGGTATGCACGCGGAATTTCCTTCCTAAAACATACGGTCTAAAGTGGTCTATAGCCCATACAATTCCCAATAGCTCCCTTTCTAGCGCGCTATATCGAGATTATGCATCTATAAGGCGCCTGCTGGCATATGCTACCGAGTGATCCCCCCATTCCCTTCCTGGGAAAACACAGTCCCCAACGCGTATTCACTAGCATCCGTTGTAATGGTAAATACCTTTGCAAAATCCGGAAACGCTAATACTGGCTCCTCCTGCAGCCGCGCCATACATTTCCGAATATTGTCCTCCATTATTGGGGTTACTACCACCTTACTACCTTTCTTCAGTAAATTGTTAAGGGGCACCAAATATTTCGCCATTTCGGGCACAAACCGTCGATAGTAATTAAGGGTACCCAACAACCTCCTGATCCCTCTTACATCTCGAGGTATTGCCATTTTCCTTATTGTCTCTACTTTTAGTGCATCGGGTTTAACTCCCTCCTGTGGGATCGTGTGGCAAATTTTATCTGGTCTTCTCCCACCAGCGACTTCTCGTTGGACAATTTCAGCCCAAATTGTCTCACTCTTTCAAATACTCTCCGTAGATGTTTCACATGTTCTGCCTCTGTTTTATTGAACACCAACAAGTCGTCCATATAAATTTGGCACACCGGTTCATCAATCCCCCTTAGGAACTCGTCCATCAGCCCCTGGATTGTTATAGGGGCATATTTGAGTCCAAATGGCATTCTCATGAATTCGTAGTGCCCTCTCTCGAACTTGAACGCTGTCTTCGCCTGGTCTCTTGGGTGCATTTTAATTTGGTGATACCCCGCTTTTAAGCCCAGAGTGCTGAACACCGTTGCCCCGCTCAACCTAATCAAGATGTCCTCAAACTTCGGGATCGGGTATTTCTCATCTACGGTGTTCTCATTGAGTTTGCGGTAATCTATGACTACTCGATATTTCACCGTACTTTCTCCCGGCGCTCTTTTCTTCTTTACCACCCATAGTGGACTGTTATACGGTGATGTGCTGTCCACAATTATTCCCTGCTCCTTCAAGCTTCGTATTTCCTCCCTGATGTGTTGGCGAAGAGCTTGTGGATATCTCTCCTTCACATAACTCACCTTCTCCTTTTTCAGCGGAATCTCGTGTACTGTCCTCCCAGTCGCGCCCAATGTGTCCCCTTCCTCAAAGAAAATATCTTCAAACTCCCTCCTCACAGCTGATTTCCAATCCTCCGCTCGACATACCTCTCCTATACACGCTCTACAGTCCTCTTTTTTTATTATCGCTTTGCTCGTATATTTAATTTTACCTATTTCCACGTTTCCCCCTTATTCGTGATTCGCGTACCCATCTTCCCCAACATATCACACCCTATAATCACTTGATATTCCCGGGCCATTTCTGCTACTACATGCACCCTAATATTGCCTCTCTTGGCCGCCCACCTCCATAATCCTATCTCTACTTCCCCCTCTACTCTACGTGGGTCACCCAGTGTGATTAATTTGCAGTTACATACCTGTAATTGGAGTGTCCTCTCTCCGCCATACAGCTTTTTCACCGATATCCGAGTCATGATAGTGTTGGAACTC
This sequence comes from Nezara viridula, assembly GCA_928085145.1. NCBI lineage: Eukaryota > Metazoa > Arthropoda > Insecta > Hemiptera > Pentatomidae > Nezara > Nezara viridula. The sequence continues at coordinate 13,099,142 of OV725078.1, read as the reverse complement.
CCGGTGTCCACCAAGCACCGTACTCTTCCTCTCACCTCTATTATAGGCAACCAGCAGCTTTCCCCTCTGATACTATGGTTAACTAGCGTGCGGTCACCCCTCAGCTGTCACTCTCCTCAGACCCTCTCCTCAGCTCGACGATGTCTGCTTCTTCCGCTGCTCCTCCGCCCCTCTCTGCTCCTCTCGTTCTCCTTGCCCGTTGGTTCGTCCAGGTCCTCTTCTGTCTCAGTGGTTGCTTCCGATTCTTTCGTAGAGTCCCTCGATGAATCACTCCTGCTCGACTGCATACTCCTTCTTCTCAATCGCTGAGCATTTACTTCCATCGCCTCTCCGCGTTGCGAGTATCTTCTCGAGTAAATGTATGGACACTGCCTCGCAATGTGTCCTTCCGTCCCACACTCAAAGCATTTCGTGCGGGGACATTGTGCCACCAAGTGTCCGCTCTTCCCATAGCCATGACATCTCCTGTCTTCTTTCCTCTGGCTGGTTCTTGTCCTGCCTTGCTCTTGGTGGCACAATGTCCCCGCACGAAATGCTTTGAGTGTGGGACGGAAGGACACATTGCGAGGCAGTGTCCATACATTTACTCGAGAAGATACTCGCAACGCGGAGAGGCGATGGAAGTAAGCGCTCTCTGGGTAAGCCATCCTTCTTTTTGGTCTCTTTCGCTAGTTGCACCTTTAATATGGTAGACAAGAAGGCCATCTTGGCCTCTACTTCCGGAGCACCCGCAGTTTCCCTCATTTTCTCCGTAATGCGGTTATAATGAGCCAATAGTGTACCGTCATACTGTCCATTCGACTGCCTTACAGATTTCGTCTCTAGAAACATCTGAAAAATATCTTCCTCTGTGGTCCACCTGCCGCCTCCGTACGCCTTCTTCAGCCTTTCCTTGACGGCTTCCCAAGGTGTCTCTTCGTCCGCTTGGATATGGTTCAAGATACTCCTCTTTACCCTGCATACGAGAGCCACCTTAAGGGCCTCTGAGTCCCCAGCGTAGACGAGGTTTTCCTCTACCTTAGCATTTATCCTTGTCATAATTCGATCTCCACCTTTGAGAAAATGGTTGAACTCACCCGTTTCTCCTGTGAAGCGCTCGAGATCGGATACCGCCTTCCTCAGGTCTTGCGACGTGGCTACATCTTCATCCACTCGATCGCATTTGCATGTGCCGCAGCGAAGGTTCCCTGCGGTATTGGAGGGATCTCCGGTACGTTCATAGGAGCCGGCTACCTCAGATCGAATTCAGGCATCCTCGTGAAAAAGTTTTCTGATAAAAAAAAAATACCGTACCCCGCACTCTCAATCTCCCGGGTTTCGGCACCAATTAAGTGTCTCGGACTTGTCACAATAAAAAAAAAAGGAAAAGGTTCACGAAATGAAACGCTTGAAGTCGAAATCAATACTGCTTTATTGTTCCTTTTAATCCTCTATATATATAGTTTGGTCTTGTTTACATCGGTGCGTTTAGTATTAACGCTAATACTGTGCCGCTCCGTACCTTAACTTATATATATATATATATATATATATATATATATATATAAAATAAACGTAGGAGTTACCTATATAAATTGATGGGGAAATGGGGAAAATGAAAAACAAATTTTTAATGATTATAGACTATGTTTTAGGAGGCGGAAAATATTCTATATGTGTTGCAGATCTCTTCTTTATCTACTTTGTGGTTTACCGGATTATTTTTTCCAAATGAATGAATATAGCTTCTGAAAGTAGACGTTTTTGGTTATTGGGACTGTGGCAAGTATAGTTGGGTTTTCAAAATTAAATGTGTGGTTAAGGGTTATGGCGTGTTCGGCTAGTTTCGAGGCGAGCGTGCTTCGTGTGGAAATGCTGTATTTGTGTTGATATATTTGTTTTTTTAAAAATAGTTTTTGATTTCTCCTATATAAGAAGAATTGCAGTTTAGGCTAGAGCATGTGATATGGTATACAACATTTGATTTTTGTTGGAGCGGAACAGGATCTTTGAGTTAGGTGTATAGATTTCTTAATTTACTGTTGTTTTTGAAAACTATTTGTGAACGGGCGAATTTGGAAGTTAAAGATTTTTTGAGATAGGACAAAGTTTATTTCCTCCAATAATTCATGAAATATATATAGGTACAAGTATCAAGATATCCTCGATAATATAAAATTGGAAGCCTTCATGATTAAAAAAAAAAGGCCAATATATTACATTATATAGTAATTAGAAATGTTTTACATTAATGGGAAACAATATGAAAAAAATAAGGTAGAAAATTCAGTCAGAACTCTCTTTGAAAAAAAGAAGCCATCTATTAGCTAACTGCGCCCCATCTGCAATATTTCGTGAGAGCTATATCATTACATTATTAGATAAGTAATGGGATGTTAGTTTCCTCTTAAAACAATCCTTAAATCCGTAACTCCTTTCATAGAAACTTTTTTTTTTAATCTATTTATTGAATAATAATACAATCAGCCACTGCTGGAGGGCTATAAGTATTAGGGCTAAGAGTTCTCATTCATAAAATATATACACATAATAGAGAAATAAATATAAATATAAAAAGTTAATAAATAATACTGATGAAGAAAGTAAATAAAAGAAAAAAAAGTAAACAATAACATAAAATAGAAACTTCTAAACACAATCATACCTATATACAATATATACATTCGCCCAGGAATCTCCGAGCCAGGCTTTTTCCCCCACATGTGGAAGGCAAAGCAAGACTCCAGGAGATCCCAGTGCCACTTTTCCAGCCGCATTACTAGTATTAGAAGCCAGTGGAGACTGAAAGGGGTCACTAGAGCCACAGACGCTCAGGACATTAGTGAAGATGCTGGCCATTGCCAGGACTCCAGAAGCATATTTACAAGAGATCTCTGGGCCACTGCCGTTTTAACCTTCGTGGAGGATTGTAGGGATGAAGGGAGCTGGATAGGGATTGAGCTAGAGGATTTGGATGATGGATAAGGTTCTGGTGAAAGTTTGAGAATCTGGATGGGATGATGTCGAGGACAAATGGGATGTTAAGGTCATGGTGTAGGGTCTTGTTTGTGACATAATATGGGGCATTGACTATTGTTCTAAGTACTTTGGACTGGAAGGATTGGATGCGTTTGATATTCGAATGTTTAGCAGTTCCCCACAGTTCAAGTCCGTAGGTCCAGATAGGTTTCAGTATGGTCTTGTAGATTAAAAGTTTATTTTCAATCGAAAGATGGGATGTCCTACTTAGTAATCTATACAGCTGGCCATATCGTCGGTTAAGTTCTTGTCTTTTAAGTCTGGTATGTGGGTTCCAAGTTAGTCTTTTGTCAAGAAGGAAGCCAAGGTAACGGACTGTGTCTGAGTAGAGAAGTGGAATTGAATTAAAAAGGATTGGCGGACAGGATCTGCGTCGCAGGGTGAAAGTGATATGTTTGCATTTTGATTCATTGATTTTGATGAGCCAGTTGTTGCACCACTGCTCAATCAAGGAGAGGTGAGATTGTAGGTTTAGAGATGCTATTTGAGGATCTGAGTGGGAGGATAGAATGGCAGTATCATCAGCAAATGTAGCTAGAAATGTATCGGGATTTGAAGGGATATCGGAAGTGAAGAGGATGTAGAGAACTGGGCCCAAGACACTGCCTTGTGGAACACCAGCCTCAACTTGATAGTAAGTGGAGAATTCGGTGTCACAACGGACCTATAAGGAACGATTAGAGAGGTAGGATTTGAAGACTATGTATGAGGATTGGTGTAAATAGCTTTTGAGCTTGATAAGCAAGCTATCGTGCCACACCGAGTCGAAAGCTTGAGCTACGCCCAGAAAGGCACAAGTGCAATAATGCTTGTTTTCAAGTGCAGAGGATATATGGTCCACAACACGAAGGCCTTGTTGGACATTGGAATGTCTTGAGCGGAATCCAAACTGATGAAAAGGTATTCGATTATGGGTAGGATGCGTTTGAGAAGGATTTTCTCAAAGATTTTTGAGAGGATCGGGAGTAAGCTTATCGGTCTATAGGGTGATGTGTTATTAACAGGTTTACCTGGTTTTGGAAACAGGGTGATTATGGAGTATTTCCACACCAAAGGAAAGTTGGTGGTACGAAGGATGCAATTGTATAGATAGGTAGAGGTCTATATTATCTTCCAGTATTTGACGGAAAACGTTCCAGTAAACTGGCCTCCTGATAAATGAAGGTGGGGATGATTTAGGAATGGGAGATGTGGAAACGATTAGGACTAGAGGAATATGGTCTGAGGAAAGATCATCAAACCTTGAAATAGAAGAGTTTAGTGATCCTAGACCTTTGTGTAGGTAAAGGTCTGGAAGGTCGGGATTGCGGTTGGGATCTGTTGGCCAGTATGTAGGAGTATTAGGTGAAAGGATGTTGCTGCGATGGAAATTAAGTGCAGATAGCAGTGTTCGCCCTCGGGAATTTGTGGATCTGGCTCCCCATTGTTGGTGTTTTGCATTTAGATCCACACCTAGGAGGAAGTGGTGTCCTAAGGAATTCAGGAAGGAAATTATTTGGGATTCGGAAATGGGTGTTTTGGGCGGGGAATATGCCACAACTAGTTTTATTGGGTAAAGGGGTGTTTGGATTATTACGGCTATGGATTGTAGGAAATCATAGCTTGGTAAGGGAAACAAATGATGGGAAACGGATCGATGGATAATTATGGCAGTGCCACCATGTGCTGTTCCATCAGGATGGTCGGTTCGATAAATATTGTAGCCGGGAACGTTGATTTGTCGTTTGTTGGGTAGTCGAGTTTCAGTTATTAGTGCTATGTCGATGTTTTTGTCATGTAATAAGATTGTCATTTCGTTGATGTGGTTGCGAATACCATCCGCATTTCAAAGGAGAATGGAGAGAAATTTGGTTGAGGACATTTATGGATTTCTTGGCAGTGGAATGAGGTTGGATATAACATTGAAAAGTAGCGAAATAAGAGGGGTATTGAGAGATCTAAACTCGGAAAGGAAAGATATCAGTAGGCTTGTGAGGTCAGTGGAATTAGAAGAAGGAGGAATGAATGTATGGGTATTTAACCTACCTTCAGGGATGGAGGAATATGGGTCTTGAATTTGATGTATGAATTCTTGAGGTTTAGATTCTTGTGGCAGGGCCTGAGATTGAGTGTTTACAGTGTCTCCTTTGAACATCTCAGCATAGGACACTCTTCCGTTCACTGTTCTAGAGGGTTGTCTTGGTGGGCTGGATGCCCCTTCTTCTCTAGGCGTTGCTTACATTCGTGTTTTTAAATCTTTGTATGTTTGACAAATCTTGTAGTTGGCTGGGTGTACTTGGTGGCATAAGGCGCATACTGCAGGTGAAGTTCTAGACTTCCTACAGTCCTCTGTTTTGTGTTGCTCACCACACCTCACACATCTAGGAATGTGATGACAATACCGTTTCGTATGGCCATAAGCCTGGCAGTTATGGCATTGAAAGATGTCGCGCTTGCTGTAGGGCTTTTCTACAACATCGCTAGTATAATAAAGGCGTGTGATGATTTCGACATCGGGTGTTCGGTCAAGGTCAACGAAGGATAGTGGAAGAGGTATTTTATTTTTTATTCCAGACTGTTCTATATCCTCCTCGAATATGTTCACTATCTGGCGAACATGGAATCCCATACCCATGAGCTCTTCTTTTATAGCATCTGTTGTCGTAGATGGTTGCAGTCTTCTGATAACGACCCCCGAGCGCCCTCTCTTGACGCTGTTGATACGTGTGGTAATCAGTCTTTGTGTCAGATAAATATTTTATAATTTTTCTATAAGTTTCTGGAGTGTCGGATGACACATCAAATGAAAATTTTTAATATTTCTTACAAATATTGGTGGGGGTTTGGTTCTCTGGGGTGGATGCTGCTTCCATTTGTTCGTTATGTGTATTTGAAAGCACTTGAAATGGATTCGAAGTGAAAAACGGCGATTCTTCACCCATAGCTTGAGTTGTCTCATAATTGTTGGGTTGTTGTGAGGTGCCAGGTTGGGGTTCCACTTCTTCTATGGAGCTCCCTGGTGTGGCTGGTGGAGTGTTTCTTTTCGAACGCCTTGTCTTTTTTTTAATGAGAGAACTCATTCTAGTATCGAGGCTCTTGGGCCTAGTGTTTTTGCCCTCACTCGACATTAGCATGTGATAATATCGCATTTCATATTAATTTTTAAAAGAAAAATTGATAAAAGTGAGGTGATGAAAAAAAATATATTTTTATTGAAGACGAAAATATAGACGCGCGCTTGGAGAGCGCAGGTCTGCCTCCGACGGAGAGCTCCAGCCCACTAGTCAGATTAACGATGTATATGGCTGGCCGTTATCTAACTAACCTAAGGTCAATTTACACTGTTCAATCTTGTGTTGTAAATAAGTGATTAATCACTTTTTTTTTTTGTCCAGTATCAAACCTAATTGTTAATGTAACTGATAACACTAATTGTTCACATTAAACTTGTATACTGCCACTGATAATTGAGATTTTTATAAGAGACGACCTGACGTATGTTTAACTAGGGCTAACGCATGCGCAGAACTGTTTATAGAAACTAAACATTTTTTATTTTTAGGTGCAGGCTCGGAGCTGGATTCAGGCAAACTTTCAAAAGCGTGAGTGCATCAAGTTCATCGCCAACCCGAAAGATGAACACAGGTGGGCACGCCATTATTAATCAATATAACCTTATAGTTATAACACAATTATAATTTATATTTTAACTGAAATAGTATAATTACATACGATGTACTTTTACTTCCGTCAACTTATATATGTATGATACATATTTCCAATAAAGGAAAATAAAACACCTTTGCAAAAATTATGGTTTTTAGAAATAATAAATTTTTCCACACTTAAGGGCTTTAAATATTCGGATTTTATGCACATGAAAATTTGAGATTCCTAGTGGAATATAAGTAGTTGTGGCAGAACATTAAGTTTTCAAATTTTTTCTTTCAAAGTACTTCTCCTTTAAAATATAGATATTTTTTATTTAAAATAATTAAATGTCTCTCATTGTTATCGATAATACAAGATGGATAAATATGAGCTATGAAAGAATTTGATAATTAAATAGACCATAAAAAAAAAATATCTTGCATGTTGAAAAATAAATCCGGAAATATTAGTAGTAAAATAGATGTATGATCTACCGCTGGCCAAACTACAAAAAGCCTTTTGAGAACGAAACTGAAAATATGCATTGAAGATCGACCTATTAACTATTAATGATATGTTAGAGCAACCGTTTCGTTAAAATTGAATAAAAGGGTGAAATGGATTTCGAAAATGGATCCAACGATTTGAACTAAACTCGGTAAAATGTAATATTTAATTGACATTAATATTAATTAGTTCTTATTCTATTTAAAATAGTGTTATATGAATTGTGTTATATTATCTGTTTTTTCCTATTAAGGATATCCTTCCTTAATAGGAAAAAAACAGACAGTAAATTGTTTTCCTGCAAAAATCATCTCATTGCACAGCCGTTGGCCCAATTCCATTTCGTCCTTAGAAGTATCAATAGGCAATATATCTGAAAACCCTTCATGGCGTTAGTACAGTTTTTGTTATTATTTTTTATTTTCGCTAATAGAAAACTTGATTATTTTCAATTTTATCTTAAGTTTTTAAACATTTATATTGTTAACTTCCATACCCATCTCCACAACCAGAATAGGGCAAAAATTATTTGTAGCTAATTGCTAAAATCTATAGCTAAATTAGTTGTCAGCAAGAAGATAATTCTTGTAGCTAAATTAGCTATTACCGGAAGCAGGCAACTAATTTTTAGTCAGTGCCGTGTTCCACAAGACAGTGTCTTAGGCCCAGTTCTCTACATCATCTTCACCGCTGACATTCCAACCAATCCCGATACCCTTCTAGCAACATTCGCAGACGATACCGCCATCCTGTCGTCCCACTCAGATCCTGAAACAGCATCCTTAAACCTACAAAGACACCTCTCCCTAATTGAGCAGTGGTGCAATAACTGGTGCATTAAAATCAACGAATCCAAATGCAAGCATGTAAACTTTACCCTTCGACGCAGATCCTGTCCACCTATCCTTTTCAACTCTGTACCTCTCCCCGTCTCAGACACAAATCTGTATCTTGGATTCATTTTAGATAAAAGACTAACTTGGAACCCACATACCAGACTTAAAAGTCAGGAACTTGACCGACAATTTGGCCAGCTATACACACTACTTTACAGATAATCCAATCTCTCGATAGAAAACTAACTATTTATATACAAGACCATACTTAAACCCATCTGGACATACGGACTTGAACTGTGGGGGACAACTTAATTTTCGAACATCAAACGCATAAAATCCTTTAGTCTAAAGCCGTCCGTATAATAGTCAATGCTCCTTATTAATTTACAAACAAAATCTTACATCATGACCTTTACATTCCTTATGTCCGTGACGTTATTCCATTCCGATTCTCAAATTTTCACCTGAACCTAATCCACCATCCTAACCCTTTAGCACAATCCTTATCTAGCTCCAGTCATCCCTACAATCGTCCTCGAAGGTTGAAACGGCAGTGGCCTCGAGATCTTTTGTGAAGACGTCACTGGAGTCTTGGCAATGGCCAGCTTCTCCACTCAACTCATGCGTGTTTGTGGCTTTAGTGCCCTCTCTCAGTATCCACTGGACTGGTAATGCCGGCGACGCGGCTGAGAGAGAAGTGCTGGGATCTCTTAGAGTCTCGCTTTGTCCTTCACACGTGGGGGAAAGGGGTGGACTCAGAGATCTCTTACCTGATTTTAAATATTGTAATTAAGTATGGATGTTTTCTTGTTAATCTTTTCTTTTTTTTTTATCCATTTATCTCTTTTACTTATAATTTATTTTATTTTGCTATTGATTTCTGTATTTTATTTAATTTTAACTCTAAGTTACATTTCATTGGTTTATCATAGTTTTTGCCATTGTTATATAGATGTATATATATTTTTTTATTTATTTAATTTATTTTTTTATGGCATTGTATATATGGTATGAATGTACTTCACTCAGCTTTAGAACTCAATGCCCTCAAGTGTAGCAAAATTTATTATTTCTCAATTAAAAAAAAAAAAAAATATCCATCCCTATAGCTAATAACTAATTAGCTTTATCTATAGTTACAACTAAAAATTAGTAGATAAATCTTTATAAATAAAAAACAACAACAGCAAAAATCTTTAAATTATTGAATAAAAAATCTTAAATTATCTGTTAGTAGCAAGTGTCATGGCCGCAAGTGCAGTATAACTTTCATGTCGCTCTGTATTTGTTGCTTAGTAATGTGCTCAAACTTCAAAGTTGTGGTGTAACACTTAAACAACAGTGAGTTAATAAGCAGTTTTACACTTTTACGTTGACGTACACGCAGGTGAGGTACTATTTATTAACAATAAATAAGTGATAAATTGGTGCTCATTTGGTTAGATCGAGAGGCCGTTAATTCCCTTACGTGCCTTATCATATTCTGATATGTTCACGGCCGGGGACTCTGTTTACTAACTTCCTTCAGACATCAGGTCTTCAGTTAGAACCAAAGACATTATATTTTTTTTTTTTTCCAGAGACTGTTTTATTTAATTTAAATATTTATTGTAAGAAATGTTTTATTTTATTTCTGATTATATTTATGTATATAGTTTATTTTTTAAATATTTTATTTCCTAATCTTCCATCTTTTTAATTGTTATATGTAGCAGTCGATTTTTTTTTCTCTCTCTTATCATAATATGGAAGATATGAATCTAGATAAGAGTTCGTCAAGTGAAGATTGGGAGGACGAAACGCCGTTTTCTGAGGTTAGCGAAACGGATTCGCAGTATTTAAAAAGACGAACACTTCGAAAACGTCATCGAAACACTCCTCCTGTGTCGGGAGCTAATTCACCCAATAAGAAAAAAACAAATCAGCTAAACTAAACAGTTAGCAGAGCAAAATAAATCTAAAAAGTCAACTGAACACAGTAAATCCACTAAAACTAAACAATCAGCCGTGCAAAATATATCACCACCTCAAACCAGAAGCAAATCAATTACCATAGCATCAGAGCCAACTGCACCAACCACCACTAACACCAATAATCCTGTTTCCGTTAATAAAATATCAAGCACCGAGCCCGAGCCGCCACCTATTTTCATATCTAAAATCGATAACTTCGTTACATTTGGTCAAGAAATTGCCGGTCTGATTAAACAGACCAATTTCCGCTGTTTCTCCAGAGTTAATGATATCAAAATAAACACAAACTCTCGAGAAAATTACAAAACACTTATAAATTATTTTACGTCCAAAAACTATGATTTCCATTGTTACCAATTAAGACAAGAAAAGCCATACCGAGTGGTGTTGAGAGGACTACACTCAAGCACCCCAATATCTTTCATCAAAAGTGGCCTAGAAGAAATAGGTCACAATGTTAGGCACATATCATGCGTACTACACCCAACGGAAAAATATCCTTTACCACTATTTTTCGTCGATTTAGAGCCAGCCAGCAATAACATCGAAATTTTTCAAGTGAAGAGGCTTATATATTCCACCATTAAATTTGAAGAGCCTAGACAAAAGCCTATAATAGTGCAATGCACTAAGTGCCAAGACTTGGGCATACAAAGACTTATTGCCATCACCAGGCCAGGTGCGTGAAATGTGCCGGCCCACACGCATCAGACACTTGTCAGAGACCTCGAGACCTGCCTGCGAAATGTACCCTTTGTGGTGAAGAACATCCAGCAAACTACAAAGGATGCAAAGTTTATAAACATTTTTATAAGCAGAGAACTTAGAACATAGCCTCGAAAAGCGTAAAACTGACCCAAGAAAGTTTTACCCATCTACCTGAAATTGATAATCCATCAGATTTTCCAGAATTGCCAAAAACGACTACTCAAAATACACAGCTAGCGTCTACTTCAAAAGAAATTGATCAACCTCAGCAGGACTTCAACCTCAGCAGAAAAACACCAATCACTACGAAGAAGCAGCAACCTCGAATTCAGGCGCCTCAAATCTCCCAATGCAAACCTCAACCTCACAATCCCCAATCTCATCCTCCACGTCAGCAAACTCTCCCTCATCATATACCCTTACGAGTCAAATTACCGCCGCAGCATCCTCAACAGTCCCATCCTAACGCCCAGAAAAGAAGTGCAGCACAAGTACCTTCCAATCTAGACCCACCTCGTGCACAACGACGGATCCCGCCCTCAGCTAATATTCCTAATCCACCACAAGAACCTATCCTGAATCCAATTCACAATCAACATCCACCTGATATAACCTCCATTCTTTCATCCTTCCTATTGGACCTCCAAAATACCATAAAACCACTTATCACTCTTCTCACCAGAATCCTGACCGAAATTCCATTCAATTTCCCACGATGAGCACAAAGCCCCTAACTATCCTTTTATGGAATGCTAACGGACTAAATAACCACCGTGACGAACTTGACTTATTTCTTCATAATAATAACATTGACATTGCTTTACTGACTGAAACTCACTTCACTAAACGAATACATTTCTACATACGTGACTACTTCACTTATAGAACTGATCACCCAGATAAAACCTCCCATGCCGGTTCTTGCATCCTTATACATAAATCATTACCCCATTCCCTTATTCCTTCAACTCCAACTGATGCCATTCAATCAACTTCTGTAGTCCTTTCAACTCGCCCTTTCCATCTCACATTCTCAGCTGTATACTGTCCTCCTGGTAATTCCCTCTCCTATAACCTCCTTGATACCTTATTCCAATCCCTCGGATCGCGCTTTATTGCTGGAGGAGACTACAATGCTAAACACCAACGATGGGGTTGTCGAACATCCAACCCCCGCGGTAACATCCTATCACGTGTTTCAACTTCCAACAATTATTCAATCCTTTCGCCCATGAGTCCTACTTATTGGCCAACATCCCTCAAAAAACGTCCCGATATCCTAGATATATTTATAACTTCCCAGATCTCCTCCTCACAAACCATAATCAAATCCCTTGATGACCTTTCTTCAGACCATAGTCCAGTTCTGCTTTCACTACATTCGAGCTATGCTCCTAAACCATCAACTCCTAAATTGATTACAGGACGAGTAAACTGGGACGAATTTCGTGATGATTTGGAAAACAAACTAGACTTAAAAATTCCGCTAAAGACAAAAGACGACATTAATGGTGCCATTGAAAAACTGACAGCGTCAATAACAGACAGTATAAATAATAATACTTTTATCAATAAGTTTAACAATTCACAAAAGACTGACTTGCCACAGCATATTCGTATCTTATTGAAGGAAAAACGCAGAGCAAGATCGAAGTGGCATAGAACCAGATATCCAACAGATAAAACTCATTATACCCAACTGACTAACAAACTAAAATCTGAAATTAAAAAATACAAAATTCAAAATTTACTAAATTTTACTGAAAAACTTACACCTACCGACAAATCACTATGGACGACCACTAAAAGGCTCCTGAAATTTAAAGACTGTAATCATCCGCTTCTTACTGAAGCTCAAACCTGGTCCAAATCCGATGAAGAAAAATCACAAATCTTTGCTCGTCACCTCTTTAAAACCTTTAATCCACACCCCGATATTCTTAACCCAAATCACCTTGAATGTATTGAAGCAGAACTGGATATCCCACTCCAAATGTCTCTTCCACCTAAAGCCTTTCATCCTTCAGAAATATCCGACATCATTCAAAGGTTACCTTCCCGAAAAGCTCCTGGACACGACCTAATTACATCCCAGATCCTAAAACTCCTTCCTCGGAAAGCCATTCTATTCCTTACTTATATATATAATGCTGTACTGCGATCAACATACTTTCCTGACCCTTGGAAATTCTCTATTATCAAAATGATACATAAACCCAAAAAGCCACCAGAAAACCCATCCTCTTATCGCCCTATCTCCCTTTTACCCATCCTAGGCAAAATCCTGGAAAAGCTCATCCTAAAACGCCTGTACCCCATCCTAGATTCAAATCACATAATCCCAGATCATCAATTTGGATTCCGCAGATCCCATTCCACTATCCAGCAATGCCATCGTGTGGTGGATGTTGTCTCCTCTGCATTGGAGCGCGGAATGTACTGCACGGGAGTCTTTCTCGATGTAGAACAGGCTTTTGATCGAGTCTGGCACCCAGGACTGCTTTACAAACTCCGTAAATTCCTACACCCTACATACTTCCTCATTATCCGTTCCTATCTTACTGATAGATCCTTCAAAGTAAATCATAATAATGCCTATTCATCCCTTTTTTCCCAGTCCGCTGGTGTTCCTCAAGGTAGTATCCTAGGTCCTATCCTTTACACAGTTTATACAGCTGATATCCCAACCCATCCTAACACAGTCATTACCACGTACGCCGATGATACATGTGTCCTATCAGTTAATAACGACCCAACAATTGCATCCCAAACCCTTCAATCACACATCACAAACCTTGAAGAATGGTGTCAAAACTGGAGAATAAAAATAAATTCCAATAAATCCCATCAAATCACCTTTACCCTTCGTCGTAAACCTATGTCCTCTTGTCCTACAGTATCCTTTAATAATACCCCACTTATTCCTGTTGAACAAATTCGATACCTTGGACTCCACTTAGACAAACGTCTAACTTGGAATCCTCATACCAGACTGAAACGACAAGAAACAGCTCGACGTTTCCGACTACTCCAGCACTTACTAGATAAACGCTCTAACCTCCCAGTCAATTACAAAAGACTCATATACATGACTACAATAAGACCTATTTGGACTTACGGAGTTGAGCTCTGGGGCTCCACTAAGCCATCGAATTCCTCTCGTATTCAATCCTTACAATCCAAAATCCTTCGTAAAATCCTCACTGCTCCTTACTTTGTCACAAACAAAATTATCCATAACGCCCTTAATGTTCCTTATGTTTCTGACTTGGCCCAATCCAGATACCTATCCTTCCATAACAAACTTCAGAACCATCCAAACCCTCTCGTTTCTAACCTTGCTTCCTCTTCGATCCCTGACAACCCTCAGAGGCGTCTGAAAAGAATATGGCCTCGAGATCTCCTTTTGTAAATACATTTTTAGAGTGCTACCAATGGGTAGTTTCTCAACATGTGATTTCATGCTATTTTATTCCTTTGTTCACATTTACTGAATGTATTTTTACTTGTAATACAGTTGTAAATATCACCAAAAAAAAAAAAAAAAAACTATCTGTTATCTTTTTATTCGTTATTCGAATTTTTCAAATCAGTGAATTGTAAATTAGCAAGCCTTTAAGAGTCAATTCAATATTTGTAGCTTATCAGATTTTTTTTCGATGAAAGGGATCACTATTATATTGTAGGAGGAACTTTTTACACAAATACTGTCAGATTTAAGATTGCACATAAAATATTTTTCGATAAATTCCAAATCCGACAGTATTTTCATAAAAAACGCTCCCGAAGACATTATTGTGGACCCTTATATCGATTAAATCCAAAAATTTACAAAAACACAAATCGCGATTGCGCAATTCCAAACATTATTTTTATAAAAAGCTCTCCCGAAAACATTAGAGTCGACCCTAATATCAATGAAATCTGAAAAGTCACAAATACTTGATGTGCAATTACGCAATCTGAAATCCGACAGAATTTTATTAAAAAGCGCCCCCGACAACATATTAATGAACCCTTATATTGATTAAATCCTTAATGTTAGAAAAACATGATTCACAATTGCCGCAATCCCAAATACGACATTATTTTCATTAAAAGCGCCTCAAAAAAATTACATTCCACCATAATGTCAGTTAAAGGAAGGAGATGGTCCGGGGTTGCGATCATAAATAGGCTAAATAATGGTAATACTATTTTATTGAAAGCCGACGTTTTATCACTATTAAGCCTATTTATGACCGCAACCCTGGACCATCTCCTTCCTTTATAATGCAACGGTCAACTATTAAATATTCAATAATGTCAGTTAATAAAATTAAATGAATACATTTTGTCAAATGTGATTAGTGCTCGTTGTCATGAGAGCCAATTTATTTATAGCTAAAAATAAGTTGTTCATTTCCGCTAACATATAACTTAAATGTAAAAATTAGCTACCATCCAACAGTTAATTGCTTAATTAACTGCACATTTAGCGCAAATAATTTTGCTGATAATTAGCTGTTAAGCTTAACCTTAGCAAACTAAAAAATAGTTAGTCTAACTCCTAATAGTTAGCCTAACTCCATCCACAACTAACAAAATAATAACATTTTTGCAGAAATATGTCATTTCATGACTCTGAATAATCTAAACTTTGTTGATCAACCAGTAGGATACTAATTATTTCGAACATATATGACGCAGATGGAGTAAAAAAGAAATTATAATAACAATAAATCAAAAGCTGGTAAAAAAAAAAAATTAAAATCCTTAGGAAACATTTATGCATCAACGATCTTAAGTTCCAATTATTCCACGAATTTTCCAATCTTTCTAAAGCTGATATTTCATTTCCATTTCGTACTCCAATTTGCCTATATTGCTTTCTGATTCTTATTTCTAGAGATATTGTCTCTTTCGATATTCCGATTATGAATTCATTTGACCAGCTCATATTTTTTTCCAATAGCATTTGGAAGATAGGCGATGAATAGATAGAAATAGAAAATAAACTTTATTCTGGGAAGATGTCCTCTAAGAATAACTATAATGAACAGTTACAAAAGAAAAAATACATATCTGGACAAATACTAACCTAATAAATATTCAAACAATATATACAACAACTTAAATAATAGTATGCAAACAATTAAGAAATAAAATAAAATCTTCTCAACTATACTTATAATTGTACTGGAAAAACTAACAAAAAGAAAAAGGGGGGAAAGACCAACGAACAAAAAAAATATTAAAAGTACATAAATAAAAAGTATTGACTTGCTATGTTAAAACCCAAACAGCTACAACATACAAAATATATACACAGATTAAAGATATATTAATGACAGGATGAGCAACGGGATCACAATATAGCATTATCCCGGCATACTAGATATAAAATAACAATAAATAGATAAATACAATTAGGAAGGGGCACTGAATTAATTTTATGAGAAAGCAATTGTGACAATAATAAACAAAAAATAAAATAAAACAATAGTGTATGAAAAGAAAAGAAAAAAAATTATCCTTGTTACACCCTAACTGGGCATAGTAGTGAGAAACATGGAACGTCTCGGGGTCCCTGCTACAAATCTTACTATGCTATTCATAATTCTTTTTAGTCTGTCCCCGAGTTCCACCGAGAGGCCGCCGTACACCACGCAGCCGTAGTCAAGGCGGGGAAAGATGACGGAGGATGCTAGGAGTCTACGTGTGAGTATGGGAAGGAGATAGCGGAAGCGATGGAATAGCTTAAGGGTACAAATTGACCTTCGAGAGATGTGGTAATATGGTGATTCGAGGAAAGGTTTTGATCAATGAAAATTCCTAGGTTTTTAACTAAGGAGCTGAAGGTGATGGGATGCTTATTTAAATACAGAATAGGAATGTTGGTATTGGATTTGAGGAGGGGTTTGGAACCAGTGATAATGGCGCGCGTTTTAATATCGTTTAATCTTAATCCATTTATGTTTGCCCAGGCGCTGATACGATTTAGATATTCTTGGATTATTGCAAACCCATCTTACAACTCTGTAGGAGGGAAGGGTGGTAAATTTGGGAATCATCAGCATAGAGGTGATGGGAACAGTGGAGGATTGATTTATGGAGGTCGTTGATATAATAACTAAAAAGAAGAGGAGATATGCTAGAGCCCTGGGCCACTCCTGAGGATAGACTAAGAGAGAAAGACAGGGGTTGATTAGGGATAGCGACGACTTGGGAACGTTGAGAGAGGAAAAACTGAAACCAAAGAATAGCGCTGTTGGAAAAGGATAATGATTTTAATTTAGAAAACAGGATGTAATGGTTAATGGTATCGAAGGCTTTGGAATAATCAAGGAGTACAAGGACAGTTAGTTTTTTCACATCTATAGCGCACTGAATATCACTAATGATTTTAATTATGGCGGATTATGTGGAGTAACCTGGTCGAAAACCAGATTGGAAAGGGTCGAGTTGATTGGAATGTTCAAGGAAATTGGAAACTTGGGATTGCGCTATTCTTTCAAGGGGTCTTGAAAGGTTGGAAAGGATTGAAATTGGACGGAAATATTTGGGACAAAAAGGGTTAGAATTTTTATTTAAAGGATGAACTTGGAAGGAAGAAGGTGGCTTTCTTCCTTGAGGTATGAAATAAAATTTAACATGATCATTAAAAATAAAATAGAATCGGCATTCCTATATAATCTAAAATCTATATGGGTTCTTAAACCTATCTCATATCTTAAAAAACATTGTTAATAATAGTCTTGTTCTATCAAACATTAAAGGCCAAATGGTTCAACTAAAGGCCGAAAGTTTGCCAAAGATCAATTAGAGCTAATGGTCTCTGAGAACTTTCCAGCTGAGACCATTGCAGATTTAGCTGTCATCAAGTAGTGGAATTTAATGTTTTCGCGTTGCAGTTGATTTTCAATAAATCTGCTTGTTTCAATATTTTTTATTTTTACTGTCCGCTACAGGGAATATAAACTTAGTTTTTAGCCTGGATATTCATTTTTGAAAAAATTATGGTAGGAATATATTAATAGGAATATTGTTGGGTGTAATGCCCTCAGAGAAGTACAATCAAACACCCGCATTGAAGGACAGTGACACCCGTCTAGATTTGTGGGGTCTTTAAAAATAAAATAAGAATATTTTGACCACTTTCGCACATTTCATTTTATTTGTTATCACTTAAGTCTCATATACAATTGTCAATATCCATTAAACTATTCATTTTATAGTTCAATTTTGAAATTATTTTATTCCAAAAAGAATTTTTGTATGCTCTAATGCCCACAGCTGATTGATTACCTGATGCGAAAGATTACAATCCCAACTCAGCTTCCTGAATTTTATTATTTTTGAAAATGAATTTCTGTGATTTTTCACTTAATACAGTTCAAGGGTACACCACAAAATTTGATATTTAGATTGAGTAATGTCATAAACTATTTATTTCTATATTTTTTGTCTTTTCTTTTACTCCTATTATGATTTGCGGTTTCATCATCAATGATGGTACACAATAAGACGCCTACTAAGGTCTCAGTCAGACTGCTCTATCCTTTGCCGTTCACCAGCGAAAGAAAGAACTCGTCGCAGCCAACCAAAAACACCACAGCGAATTCTTCAGAACCAGAACCTCAGTCTCAAACAGGTACATCTACGAACGAAATGTTTGAAGAAGCCCCTTTCTTTATTCTTAAAAATGACAGAATTAAATGAGTAACCAACAATACCCAGAGAACCAAGGCCTCCTCCGATATTTGCTAAAAATGTTTTAAAAAATTCAATTATTGTGTACCCAACTAAAGAAAATCTGTTCCGGCTGTTACTCAAGTATCAACACGACCAATGATACTAAAATAATACCAGATAAAAAAAAGTAGTGAAATTCCTATCAGAAACGAATGCGAAATTTCACACATACCAGTTGAGGCAGGAGAGAGCATTACGAGAAATTTGCACTCCTCAATTCCATCTGAAGTGATGAAGGAGGAAATAATGACTAATGAATTTGTTTCAAAGTATTGGGTTGCCAAATAAGTCCTCACGGTTTTTCTGTTTATTTTTATGCCACTATGATACGCTTCTTATCTGATGTATTAATCCCTAAGGTCGATTGTTTATCCTGTTTGTAATATGTCAATAAATATATATATGTTAACTCTTTTTGAAACTAGCCTAGTATTGTTTGTTTGTTTATTTCGGCTTTAAGGCGTAAAACCCTAGGGTCATCAACGCCTGTGAGTCGGTTATATTTGTAAACTTTTTAGAGGAAATTTAATAATTATTAATATATAGAGTAACAAATTAAAAAGATATTAAAAAAACATATGAAAAATAAAATATATCAAAATATATATAAAAAAGACAGAACAATAAAATAAAAATTATATTTATTTTTATATTCTATTTAATAGCCTATGTATTCTAAGAAACTTTATCACTTTTTTTATGTCGGATTCGTTATTGCTTAATACTGCTGATATATCCGGTTTTAGAGGCAATTGATTGAGGCTTGAAGTATAATAAGGGCATTCTTGGAAAATATGATTGACTGTGAGAAGGCTATTGCAGTGCTGACAAATTGGTGGTGGCTGCTTAGTCATGAGATGTACATTGGTTAGGTTCATGTGTCTTATTCTTAAGCTGGTTATGGCGACTTCCTCTCTACGATTAGGGCGATTTGATGTGATCCAGGGTTTCACCGATTTTTTTATAACTTTTAATTTGCTAGGATGGCTTTCGTTCCACATAGATTGCCAACTATCCAATATTTCGTTCTTGAGAGGAAAACATTTCTGGAGGGGTCAGGATAGGAGTACCTCGGCTTGGGAGCGCGAGTGCCTCTTTGGCTGCCGTATCCGCAAGCTCATTACCAACTATACTCACGTGACTGGGAACCCATATAAAACAAACCGATTTTCCTAAATTTTCTAGAGTGTGAAGATATTTATGTACTTTAACGATAACTGGATGTTTTGAGTACATATCATTTAAACCCTTTAATGAACTCAAGGAGTCGGTTATCAAGACTATTGAGGCTGGAGTTATACAAGTGGAGGGCTGAGGCTATTGCGTGAAGTTCCGCTGTGTATATGCTGCTTAGTTTATATAGCTTTATTTTATGTGTGGAGTTATGGGTAACAAACGAACAAGCTGTTGCATCATCTGATTTCGAACCATCAGTGTAAATTAAAAACGGTTCCGGAATATTTTGTAGTAGAAGGGAAAATTCGGTTTTGTACTCGTAAGGTGAGGTATTGTTTTTGAGTAATCGAGTGAGACGGAACATCATTTTTGGAGGTTTGTGGATCCACGGTGGGTATCGGTTTTCGATATTGTATAAAGGTAAGTTCTTAAGGTATTGAGCTGCTGAATAAATTCTTTCTGACAGTGGGAGTGTGGAATTTGTTTTGTTTCTAAAAGAGTTTGAAAATTTAGGTTTAAAAATGTAGTTGTGGGTGGGATGTTTATTTTGGCTAAGTAGCCTTGAAATGTAGTTAACAGTTTAACAATGTGAATAAACTTATTAAAATTATACACTGTGTGAATAGCAAGTACAAAGAAGTATTTAGAATAATATTTTTATTTAAATAAAAAAAAATTATATTCCATAATTCAAAAATTTCCTCCCTCACCATATTTCTTATCTCAGTTATTGGCAAAGAAAATATTGTGAAACTCAATAACAAGATATCACAACTTTTATTCTTTTTAAAAAATGATTTAAAAAACGCTCTCTTCAATCCAAATTTAATGTAATATACCAACAAGCCTTTAAAATATAATTTATACAAAGGACAATGACATGTGGGTTAAAAAATATTTTCTTCCCCCCCCCCTCCCCAGATAGTCAATATTTTAAGTTAAAGCCCCAATTTTTTGTCCTCTGTTCCAATCTCATCCCTAGCCATATTACTGATTGAGCTCTACGCTCTACTGCATGTATCTAATCTATGTACGGTCATCCGCTGTTCTCCATGTACTTGTAATTTTCTTACAATACAAACAATACAGTTCTATAATCTAACATATGTCTATTATAGGCCATAGGTCACCAAAAAAACACAGTTTTTTTATATATTACATGTATGTTTATTCGACGTTTCGGCTTCAGGAGCCATTTTCAAGAACCTGCAACTAAATTTTAATTTACTTTTTACCATTCAAGTATAGCCTCAGACAATAAAATTTGTCATTACGATATGACTCGTCCTAATTCATTCTTTTATTTCAAAGAATTTCGTTTTCCGTTTCTAAAAATTATAATATATAATTATAAATTAAAAATAGACTGCTATAATTAATTTAAAATTTTTAATTTTCGATTTATATCGAATTTGCAGACGGTATCAAGAAAGTATTGTTCTTCAATAGGGCATTCATACAGGACTGGATTTACTTACATAAGGAGTGGGGGTGGAGGGGTTAGTGATCAGCTGTTTTATATCAGTATGTTACATATTAATTTTGTCAATTGTGCTAGCATAAAACGTGTTTAAATTATCAACATCTGTCTGTTGATTCACTGAATGTTTTAGATTTTTAGTGATAAAAATAGATTCAATGATTCTACGTTTCCCAATATTTTGTTCTCTATGCAACACGGAAGCAGTACCGAAATCAAATTTATGTCCATTTTTTGTGGTATGCTGCGATAATCCTGTGACTAATTTTGATTTTGTCGTTTTAGACCTGCAATTTTGTCTATGTTGCTGTATCCTACGTTCAAACCATTGTGAGGTTTGTCCGTAATATGCTTTATTTTACAATCCTCGCATCGTATTTTATAAACAATATTAATTAGTTTTTCTTTTGGAATAATATCCTTAGTTCTACTATATAATTTATCTAATTTATTAATAGTTTTTTTCCCAAATCTGATTTCATTTATATCATATTTTTTAAAAGTTTTTTCAATTTTATCAGTTAAACCTCTAATGTAAGTGACCGAAAAGTATTTTTTGGGGTTGGGGTCTGCGTTAATATTCTTATTTTTCTCATTCTGAAATTGTAGATCAGGATTTTCTTTGTTATGCTATGTTTTTCAGTATTATCTACTTTAAAATAGTTTGTGATTAGATTTGCTTTTTTATTTTTGGTCTTGTTTTGATACGTTTTTATATTGGTATTGATGTTTGGACCCTTTATTTCTTTATAATTATCTATGTTTTTTTTATCTATGTTTTTTCCTCTTTTATCTTTGTGCCATAATTTATTTATCAGTCTTATGGGGTACCAATTTTGGAGTAGAATTTCATATATTTGTGTTTTTACTTCTTTAATATGTATTTCGTCTGTAATTAGTTTGGCCCTTTCTATTAAATTTTTAGCTGTATTAATTTTCTGTTGTGTATTATGGTTACTATGCCAGTTTAGTATTCTATTGCTCGTAATAACTTTTTTACACCACTATGTTTTTAGTATCCCTGCTTCATTTCTATTTATATTCATGTCCAAGAATCTAATTTTATTGTTTTCTTCCACTTCATTTGTGAATTTAAGTTTATCAGACAATGAATTTAATATGTTTAAGAAAATGTTTATTTCATTTTGTCTGTAATCGTCAGGATATGGTCAACATACTTTATAAAAATTTTAGGAATTTTATTAAATTTCTTTATAGTTTTATCCAACAGGCTATTTAGGTATATGCCGCTAAGATTAATCGATATAGCTCCTCCCATCGGCAATCCCTTTCTAATTTTAAAGAAATTGCTATTGTATGTGAAGTATCCGTTGTCACAGATTAATTTTATCCCCTCCATAAACAGTGCTTTATTTTTAATCGTCGTATGGGGTTCGATTTCCTCCCAATTTGTTTCCAATATCTTATATAGTTCTTTAAGGGGGATATTTGTAAAGAGGGATTCCGCATCATAACTGACTAGGGATTCATTATCTTCAATTTTGTTTATATTATTCATCTTATCTTTAACTTCCCTAGAATTTTTTACGTCATGTGTATTTTTATTATTAAGACTATTTAGTGCTGGATTTAAAAATTTTGCTAGTTTTTCAGTTATCCCATTAATATTATTGACTATTGGTCTCAGTGGTGTGTTTGTCTTATGTAGTTTACTCAGACCATATATTCTCGGAATGGTATAGTGTCTATTAATTAGTTTATCTCTATATTTTTCTTCAATGTATTTATTTTTAATTAGTTTGTTGACATAGGTTAGTAATTTATCTTGTATCTCACTTGAGGGATCTTTTCTAAGTAGTCCATATATTTGACGGTCATCGAGTAGATTATACATTTTATTATTATATTCTGATTTTGAAATGATTACTGTCTTTTTTGTTTTATCCGATTTGATAACAAGTAGTTCTGGGTTGTTCTTAAAAACTTGTTTAGTCTCTACTATATCTTTATTAATTTTAGCATGTAAGGGGTCAGTTATATTTAGTTTCCCCATATTGTCTAGAAATTGGTTAATATGGTTATTAACCCTATTTCGAACTACGTTCTTATGATTCTCGGAAGTATTAATAGATTAATAATGTTTTCAATATCAGCTATAATATTCACTATTTCTATATTATATTTCTTGGGTATTATGTTGAATTTTTCTCCTAACGATAATACATTTAGGATATTCACAGGTATATTTTTGTTAGTGGCATTAACAGTCCAGCCTTTGGTATACAATTCTTCGTAAGAATTTAAAAGCGCGTTATGGTTTGTTGCATATGTATTTATTAGGCTCTTATCTACGTTTTGTGATACGATGCTCAGAGTGTGATTCTTTATTACATCATTATATGGTTTATTTATCCGGACTATATAAGGTCTTTCAACTTTATTGTTCAATCTTTTCCTATGATATTCATTAAATTCTGATTTAAATTTTTTTTTTTTTTTTTTTAATCTGTTTATTGAATAATAATACAATCAGCCACTGCTGGAGGGCTATAAGCATTAGGGCTACAAGTTCTCATTCATACAATATATACAAATAATAGAGAAATAAATATAAATATAATAAGTAAATAAATAATACTGGTGAAGAAGTTAAATAAAAATAAAATAAACAAATAAAATAAAATAAAAATTTCTAAACACAATCATACCTATATACAATATATACATTCGCCCAAGAATCTCCGAGCCAGGCTTTTTCCCCCATACGTGGAAGGCGAAGCAAGACTCCGGAAGATCCCAGCGCCACTTTTCCAGCCGCATCACTAGTATTAGAAGCCAATGGAGACTGAAAGAGGGCACTAGAGCCACAGACGCTCAGGACATGAGTGGAGAAGCTGGCCATTGCCAGGACTCCAAAGGCATATTTACAAAAGATCTCGAGGCCACTGCCGTTTCAACCTTCGAGGGGGATGGTATGGATGTTCGGAGCTGGATAGGGATTGCGCTAGAGGATTGGGATGATGAATGAGGTTCTGGTGAAAGTTGGAGAATCTGGATGGGATGATGTCATGGACATATGGGATGTTAAGGTCATGGTGTAGGGTCTTGTTCGTGACATAATATGGAGCATTGACTATTGTTCGAAGGACTTTGGACTGGAAGGATTGGATGCGTTTGATATTCGATGATTTAGTTGTCCCCCACAGTTCAAGTCCGTAGGTCCAGATAGGTTTCAGTATGGTCTTGTAGATTAATAATTTGTTTTCTGTTGAGAGATGAGATGTTCTGTTTAGTAGTCTATATAGCTGACCAAATCGTCGGTTAAGCTCTTGTCTTTTAAGTCTGGTATGTGGGTTCCAAGTCAGTCTTTTGTCCAAAAGGAAGCCAAGGTATCGGACTGTGTCTGAGTAGGGAAGAGGAATTGAATTAAAAAGGATTGGCGGACAGGATCTGCGTCGAAGAGTGAAAGTTACATGCTTGCATTTTGATTCATTAATTTTGATGCGCCAGTTGTTGCACCACTGCTCAATGAAGGAAAGGTGTCTTTGCAGGTTCTGAGACGCTATTAGAGGATCCGAGTGAGAGGATAGGATGGCAGTATCATCAGCAAATGTTGCTAGGAAGGTATCAGAACTTGAAGGGATGTCAGCGGTGAAAAGGATGTAGAGAACTGGGCCCAAGACACTGCCTTGTGGAACACCAGCCTCAATTGGATAATGTTTGGAGAGTTCAGTGCCGCAGCGGACTTGAAAGGAGCGATTTGAAAGGTAGGATTTGAGGACTAGGTACAAGGGTTGAGGTAAATGGGTTTTGAGTTTGAAAAGCAAGCCATCGTGCCACACCCGGTCGAAAGCTTGAGCTACGTCCAGAAAGGAACCAGTGAAGTTCTTGACTTCCTACAGTCCTCTGTTTTGTGTTGCTCACCACACCTCACACATCTAGGAATGTGATGACAATACCGTTTCGTATGGCCATAAGCCTGGCAGTTATGGCATTGAACGATGTCGCGCTTGCTGTAGGGCTTTTCTACAACAACGCTTGTATAATAAAGGCGTGTGACCTTGTAGATGTTTTCGGCATAGGGTGTTCGGTCAAGGTCAACGAAGAATAGTGGAAGAGGTATTTTATTTTTTATTCCAGGCTGTTCTTTATCCTCCTTGAATATGTTCACTATCTGGCGAACATGGAATCCCATACCTATGAGCTCTTCTTTTATAGCATCTGTTGGCGTAGATGGGTGCAGTCTTCTGATAACGACCCTGAGCGCCCTCTCTTGACGCAGTTGATACGTGTGGTAATCAGCCTTGGTGTCAGAAGAATATTTTATCATTTTTCTGTAAGTTTCTGGAGTGTCGGGCATTAATTTAGTGTCATTAATGCGGCTTTGGCATAAATATTTTCCTGAACCTACTAGATTATTCAATTGATGACACATCAATTGAAAATTTTTAATATTTCTAACAAATATTGGTGGGGGTTTAGGTTCTCTGGGGGTTGATGCTGCTTCCATTTGTTCGTTATTTATATTTGAAAGCACTTCAAATGGATTCGAAGTGAAAAACGGCGATTCTTCGCCCATAGCTTGAGTTGTCTCACAATTGTTAGGTTGTTGTGAGGAGCCAGGTTGGGGTTCAACTTCTTCTATGGAGCTCCCTAGTGTGGCTGGTGGAGTGTTTCTTTTTGAATGCCTTGTCTTTTTTTTTAATGGGAGAACTAATTGTAGTATCGAGGCTCCTGGACCTAGTGTTTTTGCCCTTACTCGACATTAGCATGTGATAATATCGCATTTCATATTAATTTTTTAAAAGAAAAATTGATAAAAGTGAGGCGATGAAAAAAATAAATTTTTATTGAAGACGAAAATATAGACGCGCGCTTGGAGAGCGCAGGTCTGCTTCCGACGAAGGGCTCCAGCCCACTAGATTAACGATGTGTATTATGGCTGGCCGTTATCTAACTAACCTAAGGTCTATTTACACTGTTCACTCTTGTGTTGTAAATAAGTGATTACTCACCTTATTTTTTTTCCAGTATCAAACGTAATTGTTAATGTTACTGATAACACTAATTGTTCACATTAAGCTTGTATACTGCCACTGATAATTGAAATTTTTTAAGAGACGACCTGACGTATGTTTAACTAGGGCTAACGCATGCGCAGAACTGTAAAATTTTCTAGTAATTTATTCAAAGCTTCGTGTATTTGCGGATTATTGTTATTTAATTTATTAAAATATTCAATATGAATTTTATTGTAGGTATTGAGTGCCCAGTAGCATTGTTTTATCTCAAGTGTTAAGCAATCCATCGCTAATTTATTAAATAGATTTGTTGACTTATCTTTGTTATTCATTAGAAATTTAGTATTGAAGAGATTTTCAAGAGGAACAATTTTATTAAGCAAATGATGAGGGATTATATCAGAGGTTTTACAGTTTTTTAGATAAAAGATTTTATTGTTCGTGCGTAAGATTTTTAAAAAATTATTAATAAACTTATATGTGCATGATAGGTTTACATTACCGTTAGCTGTGTTAGTAACATCTAATTTAAATTTCTTCCATTTTTCCTCATTTATTCTATTCCGTCCTGGGTCGTGTGCTGGCCTTCCAGTTGAAGTTAATTTTCTAGTCCCATCCTTCGGGTTTGGTGCCATTTTCTCATAATCTAACATATGTCTATTATAGGCCATAGGTCACCAAAAAAACACAGATTTTTTTATATATTACATGTATGTTTATTCGACGTTTCGGCTTCAGGAGCCATTTTCAAGAATCTGCAACTAATAAATGCAACTAATAAATGCAATTTGTCATTACGATATGACTCGTCCTAAGTCATTCTTTTATTTCAAAGAATTTCGTTTTCCGTTTCTAAAAATTATAATATATAATTATAAATTAAAAGTAGACTGCTATAATTAATTTAAAATTTTTAATTTTCGATTTATATACCTCTATTTGCAGACGGTATCAAGAAAGTATTGTTCTTCAATAGGGCATTCATACAGGACTGGATTTACTTACATAAGGAGTGGGGTGGAGGGGTTAGTGATCAGCTGTTTTATATCAGTATGTTACATATTAATTTTGTCAATTGTGCTAGCATAAAACGTGTTTAAATTATCAACATCTGTCTGTTGATTCACTGAATGTTCAGAAATCTAAAATTCAAAAATCTAAAACATTCAGTGAATCAACAGACAGCTAGCACGATTGACAAAATTAATATGTAACATACTGATATAAAACAGCTGATCACTAACCCCTCCATCCCACTCCTTATGTAAGTAAATCCAGTCCTTTTTTGCAGTCTCTTTCTTTTTTCTCTCTTCTTTTTTTGCAGATGTTGTAAATGGAGTTCATATTGCTCATGTCATTTTTTTTTCAATTTCACCCTTGAAAATTAAAAAAATATTCTTTCCTTGTGCCGTCATAAGGCCTGATGGCCTGGAGGATTAAAAATCCTTTTGCCTTAACATTTATTGATATATCCTTTGTTTAGTCCGGATACACTAATGAAAAATTGTTTTTTGGCAAATAGGTTTAAAAATTAGCTATTTTAATGAAGTATTTAATAATGCTTGATTAAATATTAGTAGTAGCGAACGACATATTATTCATTATAGATCTCCTTTATTATTATTCATTAAGCGCAAAAACTATATTTTGGGGGAAACGCTATTAAATGTTTGGAAATTTCACAGATGCAAGTTCAACTTTCGAGTTTCAACCTCAAAGTAATCACAAAGGAAATATTCATCTATGTAGCCTCATAACTTAATCCATTGGGCACAAAGAATGAGAGAAAAGAAATAGATTTCTGGTTATACACAAAAAAAAATTCATAAAATTAAGCTTACCATTCACATATGAGAAAAATAAGCTACAATATTTTACCTTGTGATTAGTATGAATTACAATCCGATAGGCTTTTAAGTATAAGAAATTAAATATTTTAAATATTTAAAATTTTGAATGTTGCAAGTCTAGGATTTTTTAATGATGTCATAAATTGTACCTGATGTATCAAGCGATATTTTTTTTTTTAAATTTCTTTATTGAGTATTATAACAATCTGTCTGTTGGACATTGGTTATAGTGAGGTAGGATGACATTCACACTATATGTACAAAAAAAATAAAATAAATAGAACAAAATAATAATCAAAAGTATATACAATAGACAATAAAGTAAAATAACCTAAAAAAATAAGAAAATTAAAACTAAGAAAAAAAAACACATGCATATCTATATACAATCAGGCGAGGGAACTCCAGGAGAACCCTGCGCTACTCTCCCAACCGCGTCACTGGTCTAAAGCCAGCGGAGATTGGTCGAGAGCACTTAAGCCACATACACTCATGTCTTGAGTGAAGAATCTGGCCATTGCCAGAACTCCAATTTATACAATCTACAAAAGATCGCGAGGCCACTGCCGTTTCAACCTTCTTGGAGGATTATAGGGATGGGAGGTGCTTGATAGGGATTGTGCAAGAGGATTTGGGTGGTAAGTAAGGTTCTGGTGAAATTTGGAGAATTTTTCTGGGATAAGGTCTAGGACAAATGGGATGTTAAGGTCATGATGTAGGGTTTTGTTGGTTACATAGAAAGGAGCATCGACTATTGTTCGAAGGACTTTAGACTGGAAGGATTGGATGCGCTTGATGTTAGAAAATTTTGCTGATCCCCACAGTTCTAGTCCGTAAGTCCAAATAGGTTTCAGTATTGTCTTGTAGATCAGTAGCTTGTTTTCAATGGAAAGTTTAGATTTTCTGCTTAGTAGTCGGTATAGTTGGCCGTATCGTCGGTTGAGTTCTTGTCTTTTGAGTCTAGTATGCGGGTTCCAAGTTAGTCTTCGGTCTAAATGAAAGCCAAGATACCGGACTGTGTCTGAATAAGGAAGCTGGATGGAATTAAAGAGTACTGGTGGACAGGAATTGCGTCGGAGTGTAAAGGTAATATGTTGGCATTTAGATTCATTAACTTTAATGCGCCAGTTATTACACCAGTGCTCAATCAAGGTGAGGTGACTTTGGAGATTTAAGGATGCTATTTCGGGATCAGAGTTGGATGATAAGATTGCGGTGTCGTCAGCGAATGTTGCAAGAAAAGTATCGGGATGAACAGGGATGTCAGCAGTAAAGAGGATGTAAAGCACGGGACCCAAGACGCTGCCTTGGGGAACACCGGCTTTAACGGAGTAGATATTGGAAAATTCTGTTCCACAGCGAACTCGAAAGGAGCGGTCAGAGAGGTAGGATCGGAGGACTAGGTACAAGGACTGAGGTAAATGGATTTTAAGCTTGGAGAGCAGTCCGGAGTGCCATACCCGGTCAAATGCCTGTGCAATGTCCAGAAAGGCACCCGAACAGTATTCCTTGTTTTCTAGGGCTGAGGAAATATGATCAACAACTCGGAGTCCTTGTTGAACAGTAGAATGTTGAGAGCGAAAACCAAACTGATGGGAAGGGATATTTTGGGATTCTATAATGGGTAGGATTCGTTTCAAAAGGATCTTTTCAAAAATTTTTGAAAGGATTGGGAGTAGGCTGATTGGTCTATAGGATGTTGAGCTATTGAGAGGTTTTCCTGGTTTTGGGAAAAGGATAATAGTGGAGTGTTTCCATAACAGAGGGAAGTGGGTGGTGCGTAGGATACAATTGTAGATATATGTAAGGAATATGACTGCTTTGGATGGAAGTTGTCGAAGGATTTGAGGTGTAAGGAGATCATGTCCAGGAGCTTTACGGGGGATTAGTTTTTTTAATTGAAATTTTACTTCGGAAGGATGAATAGCTTTTGGGGGCAAGGAAAGTGGGATTGGTGATGTAAGGAGTTCTTCTACTGTTACGGTGTGGGCAGGATGGGATTCCGGATGTGAAATAAATGTATTGGATAGGTGAATGGCGAACTCCTCAGCTTTATCTTCGTCAGATGCTGCCCAGGAGCCATCACCTCGTCGGAGAGGATGGGAAATGCGGTGAGGATTTAGGATTTTTGTTGTGGTTTTCCAAAGGGAATTGTCGCGAGAAGAGAGGGAGGATAGGTAGGAGTTGAAGGATTGTGATCTGAAGGTGGCTAATTCCAGTTTTAATTGTTTGCAGTAGTAATTATAGGAGCAGCGGTCGGTAGGATGTCGGGTACGTTGCCATAATAATCTGGCACGGCGTTTGGTGCGGATTAGGTTAAGGAGGTGTTGGGGTAGAATGGTCTTTATAGGAATTCTGGAGGAGTCTTTTGGGAAGGAGGCAGTCCAGGCGGCTTGTTGGATTGTGGTAGTAAAGGAATTTACGGCACTATCAAGGTCATCGGGAGTTTTGAGGGATATGTTGAGATCAATATTATCGGAGATTATTTGGCGGAAAAGGTCCCAGTTTACTGGGCCCCTAATGAATGACGGTGGAGAAGGTTTGGGAACAGGTTCAAGTGAAACATTAAGGATTAGAGGACTATGGTCAGAGGAAAGTTCATTTAGACGTGTAATGGAACAATTGAGGGGACTTAAGCCGCTGTGGATAAAGAAATCAAGAAGATCAGGATTACGGTTGGGATCTGTGGGCCAGTAGGTAGGAGAGTTGGGGGAAAGGAGGTGAAAACGTTGGGAATTGAGTGCAGACAGCAGGGTTCGGCCACGAGAATTCGTGGTTCTGGAACCCCATTGTTGGTGCTTGGCATTTAGGTCTGCACCCAAGATGAAGTGATGTCCTAAGGAGTCGAGGAGAGAACTGAATTGGGCATTGGATATGGATCGGTTAGGAGGGCAATACGCTGATGCAAGAGTGACCGGAAAGGAGAAGGTTTTTATCACGATAGCGGTGGACTGTAGGAAATCATGTATTGGTAATGGGAGTACGTGATGGGAGAGGGATTGGTGTACAATTACAGCAGTACCGGCATGTGCTTTTCCGTCAGGGTGGTCAGTACGATATGTCAGGTATTGTGGTATATTGAAGTGCTGTTTAGTGGTTAGTCGAGTTTCAGTAATTAGTGCCACATCAATGTTCTTGTCAAGTAGTAAAGTAGATAGTTCGTCTGTATGATTTCTAACACCATTCGCATTCCAAAGGAGAATGGATATGGGTTTAGGGATGTGAGTCATTTAAGGATTTTTCAAAGGAGGGATGAGGTGAGATACGAGATTCGTGAGGAGTGATATGAGTGGAGTAACAAGGGATTTGAAATCGGTGAGGAAAGATGCTAACAAACTTGTGAGATCTGTTGCATTTGAAGGAGGAGGAATATGAGGAATTTGTTGTTGGTGGTTAGGTATATTAGGATGAAGAGGATTTTGAGGTTGGGTTTGAGGTTGTTGTTGTGGCAGGGCTTGACATTTATCGGTTAAAGTCTTACCTCTAAGTAGTTGGGAGAATGATACATCATTGTTTACAATTCTGGAAGGCTCTCTCTCTCTTCTTGTTCTTAGTGCTTCATCTTGAATCCGGTTTTTCTGGTGTCTGGTTTTGAGATTCTTGTAAATTTGGCAGCCTTTGTAGTTGGCCGGGTGTCCCTCCAAGCATAGGGCACATACTGCTGGATCTTGTATAGGTTTGGTGCACTCTACAGATTTGTGCTGTTCACCGCACTTCACGCAACGCGGCAGATGGTGGCAATATGTCTTCGTGTGGCCATAGGTCTGACAATTATGGCACTGCACGATGTCTCTCTTGGGATATGGCTTCTCAACTTTCACCATTGTGTAGTATATTCTTGTGATATCATATATTTTTTCGATACCTGGTGATGGCTCCAAGTCCACGAAAAACAATGGTAGTGGGATCCTATTTCGTAATCCTGGCTGCTCCCTGTCCTCCTTCAAAACGTTTGTTACCTGGCGTACATTGAAACCAAGCGTCGTTAGTTCTTCTTTAATAACTTCAGTGGGGGTTGAGGAATGTAAATTTCTTATCACTACTCGTAAAGCTCTTTCCTGCCTCAGCTGGTAAGTGTGAAAATTCGCATTTGTTTCTGATAAGTACTTCACTATTTTTCGGTAGGCTTCTGCAGAATCAGGTGTTATTTTGGTGTCATTGGTCCTGTTAAGGCATGAATAACTGCCAGAGCAGATTTTATTTAGTTGGGTGCAGAACATCTGGAAATTTTTTATATTTTTCACAAATATCGGAGGAGGCTTTGGTTCTCTGGGTATTGCTGCAGACTCCATTACTTCTCTGTCATTTTGAAGCACTTGGTAGGGGTTTGGAGTAAAGAAAGGTGATTCTTCAATCGTTTCTGGTGCAGACGTACCTGGTTGGGGCTGAGGTTCTGGTTCTGAAGTGTTCATTTTGGTCACTGGAGGTATTTCTCGTAAGCAGCGACGAGTCCTTTGTTTGGCTGGTGAGCTAACTCCGTCTGACCAAGGCCTCTTGGGCACCTTACTGGCCATCACTTGCTGATCATACCGCATATCATAAGAGAAAAATAAATAAATAAATAAAAAATAAAAAAAATTTTTTTTTTTTTTCTTAAAATAACAAAAAAAAAGATGCCAACAGTAAATATCAACTGCTCTGATATACACTTTAACTGTATCACGTGAATAATCAGAGAGATTCCGCTATAAAATTGGTAAAAATGAGAGAGGAGTTGAGGAGACAACCTTCTCATCAGCTGATCCACTGCCTTCGATCAAACGATATTAAAAGAACTTTCATTAAAAATTTGATTTTTATTTTTTTTTAATCGTAAACTTGAACCTCCTTTTCCCTTCAGTTTTGAATGCATGTGGGAGTGGTTTTGCCCTACTGCATACTTACTTCTTGGTTCATCCCACTATAAAGATTTTCATTAGAAAGTTCTCAATGTCATCTGAGCTTCCATCGAAAAGAGATATACGAAGAAAGTTTGTTTTTCAGATCAGCAAGCATTTCTTTTTTTTTTATTTTCCTTTTAGATTTAAACAACTGTTTCATCCTTTCTCATATATAGTATTTCCAAGCCACATTCATTGACTGCTTAAACGTCGAAACTACCAAAAAGTACAATGGAATATTTTTTGCTTAAGTTAAAAAAAAAAAAAGATTTCTTGAAATTGGGCGCCCTGAATACTGCCACCCGGGACAGTTTTCAAGAAGTAGCTACGTCAGGCGCGGAAGATCTACCATAGCGCAGTACAAACTGCCCAACTCAACAGAATAATTTATTAGCTATGGGCAAGTTCTCTGAGCTCATCGCTGATGAGCTTTGGGATTCCATCACATCGTTACTAAACTCACCGATGCAATTCAGCGTGCCCTAATGAATCATATACCTGTAAAATGAGGATTTTGCTTAGAAAAAATCAAGAATTGCTAGAAATCGTTTCAATCCATGTTCTGATTGTTGTTTTAATATGCCTCTTACAAAAAAAAAAAAAAAAAAAAAAGCCTTCCTGTCACGTAAGATATAATATAAGATTTAAAAATTACCTACTTTTAGTAATTTCTTTAAAGTAACTCAACAATTATCTACTTTAACGAAAAAATAATTATTATATATAATTTAATGTATTATATTATCCCTGTAATAATAACAAAAATATTAGAACTCAATAATGATGTATATTAGAAGTAGTTGCCTATTTGTTTTTGTTTTTTTAAATTTTATATTATATCTATTTTGTTGTACCATTCATAGCAGTCGTAGAGCAATCTTATTGCATAAATATTGTTATAGATTATTATTTGTTAATTACAATCATAATTAATTGTTGTAGATAATCTAACTAGATTTGTATTGATCAGCTTATTCGTTCAACGCGATACCTTCTCATAGAACTGTTTCCATTAAAATATCCTTTGTCATACGTGCTACCTCGTTTTGGGATTTCTCTGCCAACCTCTATTCGGAAATCCTCATCCTTGACGTCATTTAAACACAATTTATTTTTCCATCTCCTCAGCAATTAATCTTCCAAATATATGTAAAAATAAAATTATTTTATACTTTAGAGATGTCAGCTACATTTTACTGATATCTTGTAGATATCTATGTATGCACCATATTGATTATTTGTACAAATACGTGAACTCACTCGTATGTATTTATCTTTAAATTCATATGTCTGCTTCAAGATCATATATTTACTACAGTGCCTTTTCTTTGTTTTAATATTAAGGTTAGACAACTTTGTAAATTAATGATTTTCAATTATAAATTATTTATAATTGCGAGACAATTGTCATTTCGTTGTTCATTATAATTATTCTGAGTCTTTTCAGCGCCCATGCAACCATGAAAATGTAAGATGAAATTGAAAAAGATGAGTTTTACGAGAATCTTGAAAGAATATTAGATACATGCCCTAGAGCTGACATAATGATAATAATGGATGATTTAAACTCAAAGATTGGCAATGAGAGCGTATTCTTTCCGTCTTTTGTTCAGCATAGCCCGCACAATGACGCTAATGGTAATGGACAAAGATTAGTGAACTTTGCCACATCTTTTTTTTTTTTTTATTTATTTAGACATATAATATTCTGTCACATGGACAATAATTATATTGATAAATGAACACATTCACACCGTATAACAACAGTAAAATAATAACTAAATAATAATAAATTAAAACTGAATACAATAAAAAAATAAATAACCTAAATATAAGTAAATCAAAAACATAAAAATACAGTCATACCTATATACAATATATACAATCAGGCGGGGAACCCAAATCCCTGCGCTACTCTCTCAACCACCTCACTGGTGGTAAAGCCGGTGGAGCTTGAGCGAGAGCGCCCTAGCCACATACACTCATGTCTTGAGTGGAGAATCTGGCCATTGCCAGAACTCCAAAATAAATACTATAAAAGATATCTGGGCCACTGCCGCTTCAACCTTCGAGGAGGGTTGTAGGGATGAGTGGAACTAGATAGGGATTGGGCTAGTGGATTTGGATGATTGATAAGGTTCTGATGGAATTTTGAAAATTTTTCAGGGATAAGGTCAAGGACAAATGGGATATTAAGGTCATGATGTAGGGTTTCGTTGGTTACATAGAACGATAGAGAAGGAAGATAGATTGGATGCGAGAGGAATTAAATGGTTTAGTGGAGCTTCCATAGAGTGACCTCTGTAAGTCCAATTAGGTCTTGTTATAGTCATCTGTATGAGTCTTTTGTAATTAATTGGAAGTTTAGAGCGTTTGTCTAGTAAGTGTTGAAGTAATGGAAAACGTCGAGCGATTCCTGGTCGTTTCAGTCTGGTATGAGGATTTGGTATGAAGTTAGACGTTTGTCCAAGTGGAGTCCTAGGTAGCGGATTCGCTCAATCGAGATAAGTGGAGTATTGTTAAAAGAAACTGTAGGACAGGAAGTCATAGGTTTACGACGAAGGGTAAACGTAATTCGGTGGGATTTATTGGAATTTATTTTAATTCTCCTGTTTTGACACCAATTTGCAAGGTTTGTTATGTGTGATTGAAGGGTTTGGGATGCAATTGATGGGTCGTTATTAACTGATAGGATACATAAGTCATCGGCATGTATGGTGATGGCAGTGTTGGGCTAGGTAGGGATGTCAGCTGTATAAACTGTATAAAGGATAGGACCTAGAATCCTACCTTGAGGAACACCGGACTGGGAAAAAAACGATGAATAGGCGTTTTTGTGATTTACTTTAAAGTATCTATCAGTAAGGTAGGAACGAATAATGAGGAAGTATGTAGGTGGTAGGAATTTTGGGATTTTTTTACAGCAGTCCCGAGTTCCAAACTCTATCAAATGCCTGTTCAAGGTCGAGAAAGACTCCCGTACAGTACATTCCGCGTTCCAATGCATAGGAGTGTATAGTGAAATGGGAAGTACGGAATCCAAATTGGTGATCTGGGATTATGTGTTTAAAATTTAGGTTGGGGTACAGGCGTTTTAAGTAGGTTTTTTCTAGGATTTTGTCCATAATGTGTAAAAGATAGATAGGACGGTAAGAGGATGTGTATTTTGGGTTCGTGGACCATTTTAACAATAGATCGTTTCCAAGGATCAGGAAAATATGTGGAACGGAGTACAACATTATATATGTAAGTAAGGAATAGGATGGCTTTTCGATCAAGAAGTTTTAAGATCTGGGATGTAATTAGGTCATGTCCAGGAACTTTGTGGGAGGGTAATTTTTGAATGATGTTGGATAATTCTGTAGGAAGAAATGCTTTCGGTTGAAGGGGCATTTAAAGAGGAATATCCACTGCTTCAATACAATCTATTTGAGTTGAATTAAGGATATCGGGATGGGGGTCAAAAGTTTGGAAGAGATGTTGACCAAATATTTGAGTTTTTTCTTCGTCGGATTTGCACCAGATTTGGGAATCAGTAAGTAGAGAGTGATTAAAATCTTGAAACTTGAGACGTTTTTTGGTGGCCATCCATAGTGATTTGTCAGTGGTTGTAAGTTTTTAAGTTAGGTTAAGTAATTTTTTAGCTTTAAATTTTAAATTCTGCTTTTAGTTGGTTAGTCAATTCGGTATAGTATGTTTTATCAGAAAGATATCTAGTCCTGTGTCACTTCGATCTTGCTCTTCGTTTTTCTCTTAATAAAATTCGAACATGCTGTGGCAAGTTAATATGTCGTGAGTTATTTCTTTTCTTGACGGAAGTGTTATCATTTATAGTGGTTGTTATTGTGGTAAGTTTTTCTATGGCTTTCTCAATATCTTGTTTGGTCTTAAGCGGAATTAAGGCAGTTTATTTTCCAGATCATCGCGAAAATTGTCCCAGTCTACTCGCCCTGTAATCAATTTAGGAAGTGAGGGGTTTAGGAGCAAGGTTTGAATATAGGAAAAGCAGAACTGGACTATGATCTGATCAAAGGTCATTCAGGGATTTGATAATGGCTTGGGAGGAGGAAATATGGGAGGTTATAAATATATCCATAATATCGGGACGTTTTTTGAGGGATGTTGGCCTATAACTAGGATTCGTGGGCAAGAGGATGGAATATTTCTTGGAAGAAGAAACTCGTGAAAGGAGTTGGATGTTCGACAACCTCATCGTTGGTGTTTAGCATTATATTCTACTCCAGCAATAAAGCGCGATCCGAGGGATTGTAATAAGGATTCAAGCAGATTACAAGAGAGGGAATTGCCAGGAGGACAGTATACAGCTGAAAGTGTAAGATCGAGAGAACGAGTTGAGAGGATTACAGAAGTCGACTGAATGGCATCTGTTGGAATGGAAGGAATAAGGGAATGGGGTAAAGATTTATGGATAAGGATGCAAGAAGTGTTGTCCCGGCAGTGGGCAGTGTTGTCTGGGTGGTCAGATCTATAGGTAATGTAGTCACGTATGTAGAAATGTTTCCGTTGGGTGAAGTGAGTATCTGTTAGGAGGGCAATGTCAATATAATTGTCATGGAGAAATATGTCTAGTTCATCACGGTGTATTTACAGTCCATTAGCGTTCCATAAGAAAATAGCTAGGGGCTTTGTGTTCATCGAGGGAAGTTAAGCGGGATTCCAGAAAGAAGTCTGGTGAAAAGGGTTATTATAATTATAAAATATACAACAAATCCACTATATTAAAATGCAGAATTAATATTCGCAAGTGGTTATTGCATTGTATTCACTCCACCCATACACGTTAAACAAAACCTCAAAATTTGAAGCTTTGCCTCCCAAGACTTGTAAAATCTGAAAACGGGCTAAAAAAAAAATCGTCCATAAGCCAATTGCGATTTTTCCTTCGGTCACGAAAGTCACTTCGGGACGATCAATAGAAGAATACTTTTTAATTTAGTGTTTTGTAGGATACTAACTTCTTTGTTTTTTATATAGGAAGCTATAAATAAAAAAACTATTCAATTAAGCTTAGTTTCAATAATCTCTGAATACAAATAAAATCTTATTTAAAGAAAAATGTAAGAGCATTGATTCATTGAAAAAATCTTTTAAACGTATGAATTACATCAACGTAAGTCCTATTTTTCTTACATACATGGATTATTCTCAATTATTTTTTAATTTCTTTTAGCAGTCTCTACTTTTAGAAACATTTTCTTCCTTAATAAGCTTTAATTCTACGTTTCATTCGTTGAAATCTGTTACAAAATATTTTAAAAGTACAGCATTTTTAGCAAAACTTATAAGATTCAATAAATTAATAAAAAAGCTTTATTTGTTTTACTTTCTGGGACCTTGGGTGTATTGCAATAAATTAATAACAATACATCTTTAATCATAATTAGACCGTAACAAAAACGAACTTGTATCACATATATTATATATAAATTATATTTTATTAAGGGACTTATTGTAGGGACTTTATTATGTTCCTGATCCTAATATCCACCTTTTCATGCAAATAATTAAAGCAACCTGCAGGTTTTATTATTTTGAACGTGAATTTTAGGACTAAAAATATTACATTTGTCACTTAAAAATACGGATCAATTCATGTGATACATATCTGGGAGAAAAAACATTTTTAGAACCACTTCATATACAAACTATTTGAAAAATCATTATTTTTTTTAATTTTTCTTTTTAATTAATAAAAGTTTGATCGAGTCTGGCACCCAGGACTGCTTTACAAACTCCGTAAATTCCTACACCCTACATACTTCCTCATTATCCTTTCCTATCTTACTGATAGATCCTTCAAAGTAAATCATAATAATGCCTATTCATCCCTTTTTTCCCAGTCCGCTGGTGTTCCTCAAGGTAGTATCCTAGGTCCTATCCTTTACACAGTTTATACAGCTGATATCCCAACCCATCCTAACACAGTCATTACCACGTACGCCGATGATACATGTGTCCTATCAGTTAATAACGACCCAACAATGGCATCCCAAACCCTTCAATCACACATCACAAACCTTGAAGAATGGTGTCAAAACTGGAGAATAAAAATAAATTCCAATAAATCCCATCAAATCACCTTTACCCTTCGTCGTAAACCTATGTCCTCTTGTCCTACAGTATCCTTTAATAATACCCCACTTATTCCTGTTGAACAAATTCGATACCTTGGACTCCACTTAGACAAACGTCTAACTTGGAATCCTCATACTAGACTGAAACGACAAGAAACAGCTCGACGTTTCCGACTACTCCAGCACTTACTAGATAAATGCTCTAACCTCCAAGTCAATTACAAAAGACTCATATACATGACTACAATAAGACCTATTTGGACTTACGGAGTTGAGCTCTGGGGCTCCACTAAGCCATCGAATTCCTCTCGTATTCAATCCTTACAATCCAAAATCCTTCGTAAAATCCTCACTGCTCCTTACTTTGTCACAAACAAAATCATCCATAACGACCTCAATGTTCCTTATGTTTCTGACTTGGCCCAATCCAGATACCTATCCTTCCATAACAAACTTCAGAACCATCCAAACCCTCTCGTTTCTAACCTTGCTTCCTCTTCGATCCCTGACAACCCTCAGAGGCGTCTGAAAAGAAGATGGCCTCGAGATCTCCTTTTGTAAATACATTTTTAGAGTGCTACCAATGGGTAGTTTCTCAACATGTGATTTCATGCTATTTTATTCCTTTGTTCACATTTACTGAA
This sequence comes from Nezara viridula, assembly GCA_928085145.1. Classification (NCBI taxonomy): domain Eukaryota; kingdom Metazoa; phylum Arthropoda; class Insecta; order Hemiptera; family Pentatomidae; genus Nezara; species Nezara viridula. The sequence continues at coordinate 13,059,625 of OV725078.1, read as the reverse complement.
TGTATTTTTACTTGTAATACAGTTGTAAATATCACCAATAAAAAAAAAAAAATAAAAAAGATTAATAAAAAGTTTTTCTTAGATAATTATGTTTATTATAATACATCCCAGACTATTGAAAACAAGAAATAAGAGCTTTTCTGCCATTAATTGTACTAATTTTTGCTTAAAACACATTCAATTTTAAATGACATGATAAAAAGTCGCATACTTTTCTCACACAATTTGAGCTGAATCTTAAACTTTTCTAAAATAAAAGCTTGATAAACAAGGAAGTGTGGGGTGTCCGTAGAACAATTGGGTGATGATAAAAAAAAAAACAAGAATAATTTATGATTTTTTTTTAAACAGAACTTGGCTTAGTTTAGCCACTCAAATGTTCTTATTAAATTGCTTTAAAAATGATATACTTTATTTTGAAATAAAATAAATGTTGTCTAGTTTATTGTGAAACTTTTGTAAATTATTTAAATACAATATTTCTTTAGTTAATAGTTACTTCCTATTCAACAAAAAAAAAAAAAAAAAACGAAACTTAAAAAAACAACGCAATCATAGAAGGCAGTGGATCAGATGATTAGAAGGTTGTGCTCTCAGTATTTACCTATTTTTCAGGGGAATCTCTCTGATTTTTCATTGAATACATTTTACATGTACATCAGAGCAGTTGCTATTTGCTGTTTGATATCTTTTTTATTAATTTTTTTTTGTTTGTTTCTTTCTTCTCTTATGATATGCGGTATAGTCTCCAAGTGATTTCCGGTAAGGTGCCAAAGAGGACTCGGTCAGATGGCGTTCGTACACCTCGTGGTTCACCAGCCAAACAAAGAACTCGTCGCTGCCTACGAGAAACATCTACAACAACCAAAGGCAACACTTCAGAACCAGAACCTCAGCCAAAATCAGGAACTTCTTCGCAAGAAGAATCCTCTTTCTCTATTCCGAACCCCTACCAAGTTCTTCAAAATGACCGAGAGGTAATGGAGTCTGCAGCTATACCCAGAAAACCAAGGCTTCCTCCATTATTTGTGAAAAATATAAAAAAAATTCAGTTGTTCTGCACCCAACTAAATAAAATCTGCTCTAGCAGTTATTCATACCTTAACAGGACCAACCATACAAAAATAACACCAGATACTGCTAAAATCTACCGAAAAATAGTGAAGTACCTCTCAGAAACGAATCTTCATACGTTCCAGCTTAGGAAGGAGAGATCGATACGAGTATTAATAAGAAATTTGCACTCCTCAATCCCAACTGAAGAGATTAAAGAAGAACTAACGACGCTTGGTTCCAATGTACGTCAGATAACCAACATCTTAATGCACAAGAAGGGGCAGTCAGGGTTAAGAAATAAAATCCCTCTACCATTGTTTTTCGTAGACTTAGAGCCATCACCAGGTATCGAAAAAACGTACTATATCACAAGATTATATTACACAATGGTGGAAGTAGAGAAACCATACCCCAAGAGAGAAATCGTGCAGTGCCATAATCGTCAGGCTTACGGCCACACGAAGACGACCACACATGGTGAACAGCACAAATCTGAGGAGTGCACCAAACCTATACAAGATCCAGCAGTTTGTGCACTATGCTTGGAGACCTTTTGTGAAATGAATATTTATAATTAATAAAAGATAACTGTGCAGAGTCATTTGTTTTAGTTATGATGTATAAATATACCATAATTATATTTTGTATTTTATTGTTTAGTTTTTTAAATACAAAAAATATTAATTTCTTCTTCAAGTAACTATTATATGTAGTAATATAAGCAGTAGATATAAGTAGGTATATAAAATTATGCGTTTTAAAACGTCATTATCATGTACGAAGATCATTTATTGTCAAATTTAAAACTTTCTAAGTTTAAATAAAAAAAGCCGAAATTTTCTACTTTTTCCTGGAAAGTTTCCAATGTTGACGTTGCTATCATGTTTCTTGCCATTGAAAACATAAGGTTACGAAATACTAATTCAATCCGACATTATTTACAACTTCTATGCCCATGTCCACGAAAACACGCCTTTCGTCCCACTCGAGGCCAGTAATACCTACTCCTAGTAGATCCTTTTTTAATACAACTTGAAAATTTCATGAAAGAAAAAATATATTTTTCCGAAATATTTATTATAGAACAATAGCATGTAAGGATGTATGCATATATTGATAAATTCATTTTTTTTTTTTAACATTTGATGAATTTCCACGTTGTTTATTAACGATACCACCTGTAAAAGTTATATTACAAATTTATTGTTAAACTTAATATTTTAATTAGTATGGTGTGGTTGTGAACTCTTAACTCTATTATAAGTGTCCTTAGTTGAGACAGATGGCAATATTTATTAATAAACAAGTAATCTAAAAAAAATTGAATTAAATATGAAAGTTTCGATCATTATATTTAATTTAAAGTTTTATTGAATATGATAATAATATACCTTTATATGGAAACAGAGGAGTGGGAAGACGTCTGGGGGATGTCTGCGTTGGCAAGACATTGTGGCTACTGATTCAAGAAAACTACTTGATATCGGGAATTGGAGGACGGCAGCAAGTGATTGAGAAAACTGGCGATCTATGCTGGAGGAGGCCCAGTCTCGAATGATTGGGATGTAGTCCCACATAATCATAAACAAATATAATTTAATTTATCATTAGTATGAACGGTTAAATCAATATTTATTTTGTGATTTAATGTTCTTTTTACTTTCTTTTAGAACTAAAGAAAATTTAAAAAGAGGAAACTATTTTGGAAACTGCTACCTTCGATACCTGAATGCCATCTCCCTAAGATATTAATCCTTCAATGAATTTTAACTAGTTTGTAGCGGGCTGTGGATAGTGGTTCGCCATATTCTTGTCCATAAAACTGCAATAATTACTTTCATATTTAGGAAATGTCTACATATTTATATATTGATCTTTAACTCTTATTTTTAAAAATTCAAGTTCATGTTAAATGAGTAAACATTTAAATGAAAAAAAAATTATCACTGAAAATAATTTTAAAACATACATATTAACCAAAATGAAATTAAAATATATATGTATATACTATTTGGGTATCCATCTTCTACCTTTTTAATTTTACTACTGTTAATAATAATGATCGTCAGAAAGTTCTAAAGCTTCAAACCTATTCTTAACAACTAGCCCGAATTGATGGATTTTTTATTATTATTAACTTTCCCTACAGTCCTTAATGGATCTGGGCTTCAGAAACAAGCTTTTCCCAGGCTTCCCTATCGGAAGCTATTCTTCTCCATCTTCTGATACCCATGCAGCTGAGGTCCTCCTCCACGTCGTTGATCCACCGAAGTCGGGGTCTTCCCTTAAGACGTGCGGGAGTATGGAGGTTATATCCTCCTGGGTGGTTATAGAGAAGTTTCTAAGGCAACCTATTCTCCTCCATTCTCTCTACATGGCCTAGCCATCTGAGCCGGCTCCTTTTGACAGTGGCTACAATATCATCACTTTTAAACAGCTCATAGAGCTCGTCATTTTTCCGTAATCGTCACTGGTCATTTCTTTTCTTCGGACCGTATATTTTCTTTAGGACTTTTCTCTCCCAGATTAACAGCTACCTCTCACTTTCCTGTGTCAGAACCCATGTTTCACACCCGTAGGTAACGACTGGCCTTATAATGGTTTTATAAATTGTTACTTTTGTATTCCAGCTCAGTTCCTTGGATTTCAGTATTTATGCTATGGCAAAAAAACACTAATTGCCAGCTGTAATTTTGGCCTTTATTTCAGCCTGCATTTTGTTCTGGTCAGTGACTATTACTCCGAGGTATTTGAATTCTGTTCCCATTGGAAAGAGTTGCTGATTAATCTTGAAATACCCATGCATAGCTACATTATTCCTTGAGGAATTCATGTAAAGGCTTTTCCCTTCCTTTATCCTCAGGCCAAGCTGCATTACTGTCGCATCAAATTCTTCGATAGGTCCCGCAAGGTCCGATAATGTGGGAGCGCTGATAAGAATATCGTCCGCGTATGCAAGCCATTGAGTAAGTCGATTGAATATAGTCCCTCCAGGGTTGGTCCTTATTGCTCTAACAGCCCGCTCCAGGGCTAGATTAAAGAGGACTGGTGATATAGTGTCACCTTGCTTCAAGCCCTGTTTTACCTGAATGCTGTTTGAGAGGACGTTTTAAATCTTGACCTTATATTTGGTATCTCTTAGCGTCAATTGGTATCTCTGTCAAGGCAATCAATTTTTCAATAATTCCCAGCATCCTCATAGCTTTCTGTAATTCCTTTCTGTCTATAGAATCAAACGCCTGCTTATAATCTATAAAGACGTGGTGCAGATCCACGTTATGCTCCTATGTTTTCTCTAGCATTTGTCTTACAGCAAAGATGTGATCCACTGTTGACCTATTTTTTCTGAAACCACATTGATAGTCTCCGCAAATTCTTTCTCCCCATGACGCTAGTCTCTTACTAATAGGAATGGAAAGGACTTTATATACATATATAAAGTAAAGGCAGTAGTGCTATTCCTCTGTAGTCATCGCTGTTCAACTTGCCCCCTTTTTAAAAATAGGACATAGAACTGCAGTGTTCCATTCTTCAGGTATGGTTTCCTGTCTCCAAATCATATATATGAGGTCGTAGAGCTGCTTAGTTAATTCTCCTCCTCCATTCTTTAGTATCTATGCTGGTATTTTATCCACATATGGTGATTTGTTGTTTTTTAAAGACATAATTATTTCCTCTATTTCTTCTTTTCCCGGCGGTATTTCCTCTTCCTCGCATATGTTTTCTCTATCTCTATGCATTTTGTCTTTATTACTCAGTTCTATGTTTCCTTGAAGGGTTCGAATTCGGAATTCGGAAACGTATTCCGTCCATCTATTAAATATGTCTTTTCTCGATTGCAGTAAGTTTCCTTTTTTATCTTTACAATGGTGTAGATGCAGTTGTGAAACCGGTCCTTGCATTTCTTACTCCTTTGTAAAATTTCCTAGTTTCTTTTGCCGCATACTTCTCTTGCATATCTTTTATGATTTTGCTTTCCCAGGCCCTCTTTTTCTTTCGACAAATCTCTTTGACTCTTCTTCTTTATATTATATAATTTTCCAGTGTCAGTCTAGTTGTCCTCTTCAAATATTTGGCTCTCGCGTCATTCCTCTCTCCAATTGCTTGTAAACATTCTTCATCAAACCATTCGTTTCTTTCTTTTCTCTGTTTATACCCTAGTACTTCCACAGCAACCTCATTCAACACCGCCCTTATTCTCCACCATCGCTCTTCAGCTGTTTTCTCTTCTACATTACTTTCATTTAATCTTTGAGTGACCTTTCTTTCAAACGCCTCTTTCATTCTCTCGTTCTTTAGGCCATCCACGTTCAACATTCTCCTGGTCTCTCCTTTGTTTTTGTACTCGTTAGGTATCCTCTGTTTGTATTTAGTTCCTACCAAGAAATGATCCGTGTTACAGTCCGCTCCTCTAAAACTACGGATGTCTAATATATGTGATTTGTGCTTTTTATCTATTAAGACATGATCGGTTTGATTTCTAATATTCCCATCTGGCGACATCCAAGTTTCTTTGTGGATCTTTTTGTTTGGAAAACATGTACTACTTATTCTAAGTCCCTTAGCTGTTGCAAAATCAATCAGTCTGATTCCATTTTCGCTTGTTATTTCATGCTTGTTGTATTTTCCAATACTAGGATTAAAAGCAGTTTCCTTCCCAATTCTGGCATACTCAGTAAACTTTTTGCATCATACTTGGATAGGTCATCATATGCTGCTTATAGTGCACCATAAACAAATCTTTTTCTTCTTCATCTTTATCTTCTATCGGAGCATGTGCGCTGATTAGGGATATATTATTGAATTTTCCTCTTATTCTAATGCAACATATTCGTTCATTTATGTTATTAATATTCATTAGGGCATGTTTATTTCAGTTTTTGATAATGAAACCCGCCCCCAGTTATTTCTCCCTGTGGTACCGCTATGAATCTTTGTGTATCCCTTCAGGTTGACTATTTCTTTTGCTTTCCATCTAATCTCCTGTAAAGCCACAATGTCCATCTTATACCTCTTCAGCTCTCTCTCCAATACTTTACTAGCGCCAGGTTGGTACAAACTTCTTACGTTCCAAGTTGCCAGCTTTAGTAGTCCTTTTCCGCGCGATTCCAGTGACCGTAGTTCCATCCGGCTATTTTCTTGTTCCTGTTTTGCAACAATGATTTTTTACCGGTATAGGGTTGTTAGCCCTATGTCCACCCCCAGACTTGAAGGAACAGGATTTTCTGTAGTGGTTGAATCCCTTAGCCTGTAACCAAGATTAAGAAAGCACTGGAAACAAAAAAAAAACTCTACTCTCTTTTGTTTCCTGAGCCAGATGACTAATTGATATTTTAGCATGTGCATGTACTCTTACATCTTATTGTATCTTGACTATCTTTTCTATATGTTTGGATGTAGCATGCCGTAATATTGTATATAAAATAAGTATCTTTTTTTTGTTATTTTTATTATCTTTATTATCTTCCTATTTATCTTTAATTGTATATAGTAATCATGTTTAAATTTCCTCTTTTTCCGTGTATTTTATTTCTTTTTATTGTACATAGTATTAATTCTGTAAATATTTCTTTCTGTAAATAGATCTGTTAACCTTTTTTGCTGCTGTATTTATGGTAGAATAAATGATTTATCATGGCCAAATCATGGTTAAGTAACTTATATTCTCTATAATTATTTCTTTAGAGATGAAAGGCTAGTAAAGCCAGGCGCCCAACAAATAAAATTTCCTATGGAAAATTATATTTATTAAAAATTATTTTATTATCTTTTCATTTATCCTTTTTTGGGTCATATAAATAGTGGCGCCCAACGTGGAGCTCCCCTAGAATTCTTCACACAGACAAGGGCACCCCTTTTGTGGATAAATTGCTAGAGGGTCTCGCAGCTAGCCTTGGGATTGCCTTGAGTCATACACCACCACTGGCCTCAAGCGAATCCAGTAGAGCGAACTAATCGAGTCATAAAGAGCATGATTACCTCATATGTTTCTGATCAACACAAGAAATGGGACAAGTATCTCTCTGAGCTGATGTTCTCCCTCAACAGTTCTCTTCATAGCTCGACGGGATATACACCAGCCTACTTAAACTTTGAGCGCGAACTTTTACCTCCTAATTCATATTTTGGTAAATCTAGTAGTGACCAAGTATTGAAATCCCTTGATAATTGTGTTTGGTTTAATCATTAAAATACGTTGAAGGAATTCCAGCATACAGCGAAAGCAAGACTCAGCAGAGCTTCAGCGCGGCAAAGTAACTACTACAACCGTCAACGGAAGGAAGCGACATTCAGAGAAGGAGACCTAGTGCTGCGACGGGCTCATCCTCTCTCATCTGCTGAACGAGGATTCGCTAGCAAACTAGCTCCGAAATTTGAAGGGCCATTTCGAATTTCTGACAAAAGGTCAACTAACGTATACCACTTGGAGACACCCGATGGTACACCAGCTGGACTCGGACATGCAGCTCAACTAAAAGTCTATTACCCTGAATTGCAGCATGAGGGGTCTCACGCTCCCGAAGAAGGGGAGGTGTGACCAAGATTAAGAAAGCACTGGAAACAAAAAAACTCTACTCTCTTTTGTTTCCTGAGCAAGATGACTAATTGATATTTTAGCATGTGCATGTACTCTTAAATCTTATTGTATCTTGACTATCTTTTCTAGATGTTTGGATGTGGCATGCCATAATATTGTATATAAAATAAGTAATTTTTTTTGTTATTTGTATTATCTTTATTATCTCAAATATCTTCCTTTTTATCTTTAATGGTATATAGTAATTAAGTTTGAATTCCCTCTTTTTTCCTTGTATTTTATTTCTTTTTATTGTACATAGTATTAATTCTGTAAATATTTCTTTTTTTAAATAGATCTGTTAACCTTTTTTGTTGCTTTATAAAAAATATCCAACCTAACCCTTCTCACCTGAGCTAGCATGGTAGAGTAAATATTTAATGATGGCCATTAAAGAGTAAGTACTTTATGTTTTCTAGATTTCTCTCTTTAGAGATGAAAGGCGCCCATATAAATAAAACTTCTTGTGGAAAATTATATTTATTAAAAATTTTTTTCTTATATTTTTACTTTATCCTTTTTTTTTCGGTCAGAAGCCTTTGAACATCGTTCTATCCCGCAAGGCAGTGGAGAGGTATGGATAAGTAAAGGAGGAAGGATAGGGTAGGTAATTGGTCAATGATAGAAAGGAGTAGGTAATAATGTCAACGGACAGTTGCCCCTTTAGTCCCCTTCTACGACAAGCGGTTAAACACTATGGGCCTATTCTATTATCCCCGAACCCACAGGGGGCGATGGATTATTTAATTTTTCCAAATTAAAATTTTCGATATAGAAACGGATTTCTTTTCTATTTAGATTTAGTCGAAGTTTCGCGATTAATAATACATGGTTATAATTAATTCACATTCTGAAGCTGTATAGAATTCTAATCGAGCAGGTGATTCCAAAACAAATTAGTGAATCTACGATATCTAGCATGAACTTGACGGAAACACTCAATATAGTTAGAATCCGTAATTATTTATCCGAAAATTTTGAAGTTCGTTCGTCTTTAAAACCAGACGATTCCTTTTCACCTGACCTGTTTTATTTGGCATTAGTACGTGCCATTATGGAGGTAAAGAGTACCGAAAAAGGGTTGGATAGGGTGGGACGACCCCCCTTGCTTCCCTATGCTGTTCATTTGGTCCTGTTAAGCTAAGGCACGGGAAGCTATAAAACTAAATACGACAACGTTAAAGAAAGTTGGTAAAGAAATAGGGCTTGAAATAAACACTGATAAGACAAAATATATGATTAACTATAAAAATGGCAATATTCCTTTGTAAAATTGTTGGGCTTTGTAACAAAAGAATTCCTGAAAGGTTTATATTTGCTGTGCTGAATGGTAAATGTCCGAGGGATAGACCGAAGCAAAGGAAGGAAAGTTGCGTTTTGAGCGATCGGAAGGGATTGGGATTGGACGGCGACCGGTGGAGAGAGGTGTGTAATAACCGATTGGTGGTGTCGGCATCGAACCTTCGGTTTCGATAAGCCTTTTATTATCATTATTAATAATACCGATCCTTGCTATTTATAATCCCTGAAATTATTGAACTTAGTTTAATTTGTCTTTTCTACTACAAAAGACTGTATACTGTATAATTGGCTTTGTATATTAATTATATTACTTGAATTCAATAAGCTTGATATGAGGGAAAAAAATTAATATGATACAGGAACATTTATTGAAAAAGAGAAAGTAAAATATGTCATAGCTTAATGATGTATGGGGCAAAAAGAAAAAAAAAGCATAATGAATCAAACATTAAAATAATAATTTAAAAATATATAGATGAAGAGGGGTGATAAATATTCAGGACGCAGTCTTTTTTTAAAAAAAATTTATTTTTGCCAACGTTTCAACCCAAACATGTGGGTCATCTTCAGGGCGTGGTTTGAGCACTGAGGTTGTTCAGGTACTCAACACAGCAACAAGGTACATGAACAACCTCAGTGCTCAAACCACGCCCTGAAGATGACCCACATGTTTGGATTGAAACGTTGGCAAAAATAAAAAAAATTTAAAAAAAGACTGCGTCCTGAATATTGATCACCCATGATATGTAGAACAGTGTATAGATGAAGAGATTACAATGCTTTTGAAAATGAGTGCCTAACCGAAACTTAATCTCAATAAAAGGATGAGAAGTACAGAATTAATAACATAATGGAAAATATATTAATTCAAAACTGTTATGAAATATTTATTGCTTTGTTGATCAGTTATTGTATTTCGTCAATTGTAATTAAATACTTAATTTTAAATATTTAAAATTAAATAAAAAAGAAAAATGTATAAACATTGGCGATGTTTATATTGGTGTTAGCGGTTACATTTAACAGACATAGTTCATTATAACAAAGCCACCCGCATCCTCCAATACACCCTACCAAAAGTTATTTACTATTCTACCTTTGACAGAGAAGGACCTCCCGTCCGTTAGCTCTAATACATCCTACCTTTTAATCTGTATCCCTAGTTAAATGTTAGTATTGTTTTTACAATTTCAAATTAAATCACAACTAAAATTAATAAAATTCATAGCAATAAATTTAATTTATAAATATGTTACATATTAATGCGTCTTTTCACAAAGTTCAAAAATAATAAAAGAACAAAACATGAACATTACTTATGTTACCAATTACAATTTAGTAAAATATGTTACAATATATGTACAATAAATTCAAATTAAATAATAATATAATAGAATATATTTAAAAATAAGTTATGTTGATACTCATTCAACTTATATACAATATATTCATAAATAATAAGCTATTTGTACTGTAGCTGTTAGATAATCTTGTCGATGGTTCTTTTTTAAAATAATCTAACCTCTATCAGGAAGTAACAAGGGTTTTTATTTTCGAATAAGGTAACTCAATTAAGAAATCTTTTCTATGAAAAATTTATCCTGAGAAATTTTAAGCGTTAAGGAAATCTTTCATTTTTTAGGACAGGGAGAAAGAATATTGATTGCTCAATATTCCCTCTTAAATTTATAACAATTTACTTCCATTCAGCGGGAAATTTTGCCTACTATAAAATCTGATGGTAGTTTGGAAAGAGTATCTTGATTTAATTGTCGTAATTAATAATGACTCAGCCAAAGTACAAAAGGACTAAATAAAAGAACTTAATTTCATTTAATCCCATCGGCAGACTTGTTACCAACTCGATATTCTTTCGAAAACTGCCACGAAAACGTTTACTTTGAATGAGGAAACGTAGAAATGCTATTAGCAGTCAGAAGTTTGTTTGTTTGTTGGTGTTTAAAGGCGTAAAATATCAAGGTCATTAATACCTGCAAATTAATTTCGTTTATCTCTGGATTAAATTTTTAAGAGATTTTAATTTTTTTTATGGAAACCTAACAATAACTTTATTGTGTCTTCGTCCTCGCTCAAAATTTTTACTATTGCTATTGGAGGTTTAAGTCCTGAACTATTTAGACTCGATACATAAAAAGGACACTCCTGTAAAATGTAGCTGATTGTACGTTTATTATTGAAGAGTTGGCAATGTGGTGGTGGCTGTTTGCTAATAAGGTGTTTATGAGTAAAATTGGTATGGCCTATTCTCAGTCTGGTTAAGATAATCTCTTCTCTATGGAAATTACGATTTGATGTTGACCATGTCTTTATTGTTTTATGGCTTAATATCTTTTAATTTGCTTGACGGACTCTCATTCCACATGTATTTTCAGCTATGAGTTATTTTTGAGTGGAAGATTTATGTCGTGCAGCGTTAGAATGACAGCGTCACGGTCTGGAAGTGTAAGGGCCTGTTTAGCCAAAGCCAAATAAAGTATACCGATTTTCCTAGAGTTTCTAGCATATTTAAATATTTATGAATTTTCAAGATGGTTGAATGTTTCGGGTATAAATTATTCATTCCTTTTAGAAAACTTAGAGAGTTATTTATTATGATAATGTTTTGGGGGGAGGGACTATTGTTATAGAAAAGTGGAGGACTATGGCTATTGCATGAAGTTCAGCTCGATATATACTGCACAGGTTATGTAATCTTATTTTGTGGGTCGAATTCTGGGTTACAATAAAAGACCTTGTGGATCGTCTGATTTAGATCTATCAGTGTAGATCAAATACAGTTTTGATATTTTTTAACGATACTTAAAAATTTGGTTTTGTACTCGGAGAAATTTTTAGTTTTTTTGTAACCGTGTTAGGCCTAGAATTATTTTAGGCGGTTAGTAAATCCATGGAGGGTCATGGATTTCTCGTTTAATTAAAGATATTCCTTTGAGGAATGCAGTAGCTGAACCAATTCTCTCTAATAACGGGGGCGTTGATTTCTTTTTTTTTTTTTGTCAAAAGCTTTGAAAAATTGTTGTCTAAATATGTTATCTATGTGTAGAATGGTCTGGTTGAGGAAGAATTTTAGCTATGTAATTTACAGCTAGTTGTTTTCTTCTAAATAAAAGATACTCCTTGAAGGAAGTTAGTCGACTGTTTTACATATCATGGGTGATAAATATTCAGGACGCAGTCTTTTAATATAATATGAATTTAATATTTTAAAAAAGACTGCGTCCTAAATATTTATCACCCATGAAAAAAAAGATACTCCTGTTTCAGAACACTAACTGAGAACGGGGCTGTTTCAAAATGCACCAGTCGCTATTTGAATACTTGCTTGATACTTGAATACTTGGGAGCCGAAGCTCTTCGTGAATGACCGAGTTCTTTGCCCTCTGGAGACAGGTTCCTCTTACTACTCGCCGAAGGACGGAATTCTGGTAGCTCTGCAGTCGTTGTAAGGTGGTTTTTTACAGGTTTCTGAAGATAATGGCCTTGTATATCTGCAGCTTGAGTCGTAGAGAGAGCTGCAGTAATGTCAGCAGATGGTAGAGCCTGTGCGTCTTCTTCCGAGACTGCAGGATCCTCTTCCTGACGTGGCTAGAGAAGGTCAGGTGCCTATCAAGCGTGACGCTGGTATGATGCACAGCATCCAGTCTACTTAAGACTGCGTCCCGCCAGGTATTTGGTTAGTGTCCAGCTGACCAGATATGATTGAAATAGTCCAGTATCCATTTAAGAATGTCAGTTGGTTAGTTTTTAATCATGTCGTAGTGAATGTTGTCAGGACCAGGTATTGTTCCTTTAACGGCATTTAGGGTAGCTTTTAATTCCCATATTGAAAAAGGTTGGTTATAAAATGGGGTCTCATCACTTATTATATTGCCAAACTTCATTTCATCAGGTTCAGAACTATTTATTCCAGAGTTATAAATACCGTATAAAAAATCGGCAAATGTATTTGATACCAGCAAGGGATTGTCTGATAACTGACCGTTGGCTGAAATGGTATAATGGGAAGGAAAGGGAGTTTTTGTAATTTTATGAACTTTGTGCCAAACGTCGGCAGATGTTACTGAGGCATTTATAGAGCTTACAAACCTTTACCATGGCTCGGACATACATTGATTGAACGATTTTCTGCATATAGCTCGCTGCTTTTTATATTCTATTAGGTTCTCAGACGTCATGGATTTCTAAAATTTGTCTCCGAAGGCTCGCCGTCAATCCTTTATTGCTTTTACAAACATCATTGGACCGAAGAACAAGCGGTTTTCTTGGTACACCTGACGTCATGTGTATCGATGCCTTAAATGCTTGTATGATTATATTTGTAATGATTTCACAACCTGCTTTAGTATTCATTTCAGATGGAGAGAATTGAGGTGGTGTCGCTGACGAATTAAAAATATGCCAATCAGCTCTGTTAAGTATCTCTGTCGGTCAAATTATTTCTAAATTTGATAAAAAGTGGAAAGTGATGACTACTGTATAAATCAGGTAGAACATTCCATTCAATAGTACTAGTAGTATAGTATAGTAGTATAAGGTGGAGCTGCAAAGAGAAACGTCAAGAACGAAATAACTACCATAACTCGAACTGGGAAGGTGGGTTCTCCGGTATTGAGTAGGAGGGGACTAGACAAATCTATAAAGTTCTCTATTATTTCACCTCGCATGTAAATACTCTGAAAACTCCATAAAGGATTATGCCGTTTAGGACCCCAACAAAAATGTCTAAGAGGTGCTGGGTATCTATTGTACGATCTTGAGGCAGGTATGTATTGCAAATGAGTACGTGATGTTTCGGTGAACTCGGACAGCAACGGTTTGAAGGTGGGAATAGATTGCAATTGGTTCGAAATATACAGATTTGTGTATAGTTATTAATACTCCGTGGTGACTATGATTTGGATTTGGGATATTTATCCTCTAAATTTCGAACTATTTTATTGTAAAGTTTTGTTATAAGATGTTTCTCTTGAAGAGACAAGCAAAATTCTGTTTTACGTAATAGTATTTTTAAATCGTAAAAATTGGTCTTTAAACCATTACAATTCCATTGCAACAACGACATATTGTAATATTTGTTTGGCAGAATATAGAAAAATTAATTTAATAAACATTTCATAAACAATAATACATAACAACTGGTAACTAAAAATATTTGAAATAAACTTCTAACTTAAGTTTTACTATAGGTTTCTTTTCTTAGTCTGCCCCTTTTTGATTTATTCGGATTCCTTTTCGATTCCTGAATTCGGAAGCCCTCATCATCTACTTCATTATTGACGAACACATCAGATGGAGGGGAACAGGAGTAAGCGATGCGGGAGTGGAAGGCGAGGAAGAGAGATGAGGTGGGGACGGGAAATAAGGGTAGAAGATGGAGATAGTGGAGAGGGAGGAGGGAGTGGCAGTGGGGAGGAAAGGGGAGCACATGGTAAGGAGTCGACGGCCAGGTAGGGGGAATAAAAAAAAAAAGATCGCCAGAGCTAAACATTGCAATAGGCCTACTATTGGCTCCATGCGATGAACAGGAAGTGGTTTGAGCACCATTAGAAAGGAATTTTATTCTCATTAGGAATATTTTGATTTATTGCAGCTTTGCTTTTGTATTTTGTATTTTTTTCTATTGTATTATTTTTGTTCTTAGTCTTAGTCTTAAAAATGTCAGCGAATGTTTTATTAAGCTAAGCAGGATTATTTTTTCTACATATTTTCTTGCCTGATGTAAAGGAATTTTATTACTAATTTGTATTGATTTTTGAATTTTGAAAGCAACACATTTTTTGTCAAGCGCGTTATACAATTCATTTTTGTAATTCACGCAGTGGGGTCTTTGAGTCGATCTTACGTATTCTCCGTGCTTAGCCTGGCCACGTTGCACACACATGGATTCTTTTCTACTGTGAGCGGTTAAGTGTAAAAATCCCAAGCAGTTCCAGCACCTGAGTGGGTTTGGTATATAAGGTTGAACTCTTACTTTTTCTTAGAAAATTTGCAAAGTTTATGGCGGTTGGAGGATAGGGAATTGATTTCTGTTACTTTTAGATTTTTTGCTAAGTATATCTTTGATTAGTGGTACAAATTCTTGTCTAATTTCATTCTCTCAAAACAACGTATTACTCCTTTATTGTATTCGAAAGTATTATGCTACGGTATTTGTACTGGGTATGGACCGAAAGCCGTTACGAATAATAGTTTGTTTATCTGGTGCCCGCTTATTGTTTCAATTAACAAAGAATCGTATTTTAATTTTTGTTTTTTTTTACGTTTCCCACCAAACCTGAAATAGTTTTGTGTATAAAAAATAAAGAGATTTTTTAAAAGTCATATGTATCACCTCTTTTAGCTACAAAATTCGTGGGTATTACATTTTCTGTTTTTGAGAAATAATTTTGTCGCGAGGAAAGTTTATTCAACTCAGAGCCCATTTTCTTTTCTTTTTTTTTTTTTTTGTAAAGGACTAGAGAGTTCAGAATGTTCCGAGGACTCCTCCATATTTCAATCAAAATAAATTAAAAACAATAAATCGTAGAAAGAAAAAAAAATAAATGTCATATAATAAAAGAGAAATTTTATATGTTAGACCAAGTGGAGTATGTATCACTGAGACTGTTCCCCAGCCTAAGTCTAAAGAGCAACTGACTGTCAGAAGTGTCACTTTATTTGGTGAAGCAACTATTGTGATTGTGAAACGAACTAATATAATATTGAGTATTTAAAAATAAATTTTTATATATATATATATATATATATATATATATATATATATATATATATATATATGTGAGTGTGTGTGTGCTTAGACAGTTGTAGGTTTTTTTACGTTCTTACAAATATACTTGATAATATCTGAACAAAATAATTGAGCATATTACAATTTTTATACATTAACCATGGGAAGAAGGGAGACAGCCTCTATAACGTGGGTGGATTACTAGAACGTTTTCAGATAAAAATGAATAATGTTAAAAAACTGAAAAAAAAAAACATTGATTTCTTAATTTATACAACCTCTAAACAAAAATAAAACTTTTGCGCAGTCTGGCCAGTTATTTAAAAATGCCTATAATAACATTCTCTATAAAATATATTTGTATTTGTACTTACTACATTTATTTCTATCAGAAAATTTATATGAAAATCACTTGAAAATGGAGGTATCCAAATGTAAGCGAATGAATCATATAATCCAAAGATATGTTTTTAATTTTAATTTATCCAAGAATAAATAGAAGTTAAAAAATAAGAATTTTTAGGAATATTAAATATATATTTTTTTTTTTTAACTTTTATTATGATATTTACAACTGTATTAGTATCAATACATCAAGTAAATTTGTACAGAGAAATATTATTACATGAAACACGCTTGTTGAGAAACTACCCACTGGTAGCACTCTAATAATTTGTCTACATGAGAAGATCACGAGGCCATTTTCTTTTCAGACGCCTCGGAGGGTTATCAGGAATCGAAGAGGAAGCAAGGTTAGAAACAAGAGGATTTGGATGGTTATGAAGTTTATTATGGAAGGATAGGTATCTGGATTTGGCCAAATCGGAAACATATGGAACATTGAGGTCTTTATGGATTATTTTATTAGTGACAAAGTAAGGAGCATTGAGGATTTTACGAAGGATTTTGGATTGTAAGGATTGGATGCGAGAGGAATTCGATGGTTTAGTGGAGCCCCATAGCTCAACTCCGTAAGTCCAAATAGGTCTTATTATAGTCAAGTATATGAGTCTTTTGTAATTAAGGGGAAGTTTAGAGCGTTTGTCTAGTAAGTGCTGGAGTAGTCGGAAACGTCGAGCGGTTTCTTGTCGTTTCAGTCTGGTATGAGGATTCCAAGTTAGACGTTTGTCCAAATGAAGTCCAAGGTATCGGATTTGTTCAACAGGGATAAGTGGGGTATTATTGAAGGATACTGTGGGACATGAGGTCATAGGTTTACGTCGAAGGGTAAAGGTGATTTGATGGGATTTATTAGAATTTATTTTAATCCTCCAGTTTTGACACCATTCTTCAAGGCTTTTGATGTGTGATTGAAGAGTTTGGGATGCAATGGTTGGGTCATTATTAACGGATAGGACACATGTATCATCGGCATACGTGGTAATAACAGTGTTAGGATGGGTTGGGATGTCAGCTGTATAAACTGTGTAAAGGATAGGACCAAGGATACTACCTTGAGGAACTCCGGCAGATTGAGAAAAGAGGGATGAATAGGTATTATTGTGATTTACTTTGAAGTGCCTATCAGTAAGATAGGAACTGATGATAAGAAAATATGTAGGGGGAAGGAATTTACGGAGTTTGTAAAGCAATCCCGGATGCCAGACTCGATCAAACGCCTGTTCAACGTCGAGAAAAACTCCAGTGCAATACATTCCGCGCTCCAATGCAGAGGAGACTACGTCTACCACACGATGACATTGCTGGATAGTGGAATGGGATGTGCGGAATCCAAATTGGTGATCAGGGATTATGTGGTTAGAATCTAGGATGGGATACAGGCGTTTTAAGATGAGCTTCTCCAGGATTTTGCCCATGATGGGTAAAAGAGAGATAGGACGGTAAGAGGATGGGTATTCTGGTGGCTTTTTGGGTTTATGTATCATTTTGACTACAGATAGTTTCCAAGGGTCAGGAAAATATGTGGAACGGAGTACGGCGTTATAAATGTAAGTAAGGAATAGAATGGCTTTTCGAGGAAGTAGCTTAAGAATGTGGGAAGTGATTAGGTCGTGGCCAGGAGCTTTGCGGGAGGGTAATCTTTGAATAATATTGGATATTTCTGAAGGATGAAATGCTTTAGGAGGAGGAGTCATTTGAAGTGGGATATCCAGTTCTGTTTCAATACATTCAAGCTGATTTGGATTAAGGATATCAGGATGTGGATTAAAAGTTTTGAAGAGGTGATGAGCAAAAATTTGGGATTTTTCTTCATCAGATTTGGACCAAGTTTGATCTTCAGTAAGAAGTGGATGATTAAAGTCTTTGAATTTCAGGAGCCGTTTAGTCGTCGTCCACAATGATTTGTCGGTAGGTGTAAGTTTTTCAGTAAAATTTAGTAAATTTTGAATTTTATATTTTCTAATTTCTGATTTTAGTTTGTTAGTCAGTTGGGTATAATGAGTTTTATCGGTTGGATATCTAGTTCTATGCCACTTCGATCTTGCTCTGCGTTTTTCCTGTAATAAGATACGAATATGCTGTGGCAAGTTAGTCTTTTGTAAATTGTTAATCTTACTGTTAAAGGTGTTACTGTTTATACTGTCTGTTATTGATGTTGTAAGTTTATCTATGGCACCATTAATGTCTTCTTTTGTCTTGAGCGGAATTTTCAAGTCAAGTTTGTTTTCCAAGTCATCACGAAAGTTGTCCCAGTGTACTCGTCCTGTAATCAATTTAGGAGATGATGGTTTAGGAGCATAGCTTGAATGTAGTGAAAGCAGCACTGGACTATGGTCTGAAGAAAGGTCATCGAGTGATTTGATTATGGTTCGTGAGGAGGAGATCTGGGACGTTATAAATATATCTAGGATATCGGGACGTTTTTTGAGTGATGTTGGCCAATAAGTAGGACTCATGGGCGAGAGGATTGAATAACTGTTGGAAGATGAGATACGTGAAAGGATGTTACCGCGGGAGTTGGATGTTCGACAACCCCATCGTTGGTGTTTAGCATTGTAGTCTCCTCCAGCAATAAAGCGCGATCCGAGGGATTGAAATAAGGATTCAAGGAGGTTATAGGAGATGGAATTACCAGGAGGACAGTATACAGCTGAGAATGTGAGATGGAAAGGGCGAGTTGAAAGGACTATAGAAGTTGATTGAATGGCATCAGTTGGAGTGGAAGGAATAAGGGAGTGGGATAAAGATTTATGGATAAGGATGCAGGAACCAGCGTGGGAAGTGTTATCTGGGTGGTCAGATCTGTAAGTGATGTAGTCATGTATGTAGAAATGTGTCCGTTGAGTGAAGTGAGTTTCCGTAAGGAGGGCAATGTCAATGAGATTGTCATGGAGAAATAAGTCTAGTTCGTCTCGGTGGTTGAGTAATCCATTAGCGTTCCATAAAAGGATAGCTAGGGGCTTTGTATTCATCGGGGGAAGTTGAACGGGATTTCGGAAAGGAGTCTGGTGAGGAGGGTAATAAGCGGTTTGATAGTCTCTTGAAGATCTATCAGGAATGTTGAAAGGACAGAATTGATGTCGGAAGGTTTTTGGCTGTGAAGTGGATTTAGGTCAGGAGGATGTGATGGGTAATTTGTGCGACTAGGATTGCTGGAAGGGGGATGTGCCCGACGTGGGATGCGAGGAGTTGGATCTATATTCTGTTGGGCTTGTGATGGGATGTTTACATTGGGATTAGGAACGGATGGAACTGGGGGTGGATCCTCTGGCGGGAGTTTGACCCTTAAGGGTAGTTGGTGAAGGGGGATTTGCGGACGAGGAGGTTGAGGCTGAGGTTTAGCAGTTTTAGGCTTGGATTGGGAAGCCTGAGGCGCCTGTCGTCGAGGCTGCTGGTTCTTGATGGTGGTTTGGAGATATAAATTTCTCGAACCCTGTTGAGGATAGTCCGTAGCTGTGGAGATGGATGGTTGAGGCTGGATGACTTGAGAAGGTGACGACGGCAGTGCTGGGAAATTTGTTCTATCATCGATTGCGGGAGCCTCAGTCCCACTTTTATGATCAAGGTTAAGGCTTTTCAAAGCCATATTATGTGATCTCAGCTTCAGAAGATTTTTATAAACTACGCAACCTCTGTAGCTCGCTGGGTGTCCCTCGCCACAAAGTGCACATATAGCAGCCTCTTGCCTTGGTTTCTGGCAAAGATCAGACGGATGTGCCCCAGCACATTTGACGCATCTGGCCTGATGATGGCAGTAGGCTTTTGTGTGTCCCAAATTTTGACAGTTAGTGCATTGCACTACTATAGGTCTTTGTCTGGGCTCTTCAAAACGGACTATTGAATATAAAAGACGTTTTACGTTAAAAATTTCCGGGTTGTTTTTTGCAGGTTCGAGATCTATGAAAAATAGCGGTAGCGGGTATTTTTCCTTAGGATGAAGCACGTTAGCTATGTTCCTTACGCTATGGCCTATTTCTTCCAATCCCATTTTGATTGCGCTTATAGAAGTAGTTGGATGAAGCCCTCTTAATACGACTCTGTATGCTTTTTCCTGTCTCAGTTGGTAACAATGGAAATCGTATTTTCGTGAAGTAAAATGTTCAATTAATATTTTGTAATTTTCTTTAGAGTTGGTATTTATTTTAATATCATTGACTCTGGAAAAACATGTAAAATTTGGCTGCCCAATCAGATCGGCGATTTCTTGTCCGAAGGACATAAAATTTTCAATTGTTGCGACGAAGATGGGTGGCGGTTCAAGATCACAAGTTTCTTTTGGCTCCAGAATCTTGTTTGTAGTATTGTTGGCTGTAACAGAGTTACTGATTGAGGTGTTTGGTGAAATTGATTCTGATTTGATGGCTGAAGTGATTTTGCTACGCGTGTTTGGTGTATTTTTGTTTGTTTCAGATGCCTTTTTTGATTTGGCCGATTTATTTTTTTTCTTATTTGGTGAGTTGCCCGCTGAACCGGGGGCAGAGTTTCGATTGCGCTTTTGAAGAGTCCTTCTTTTTAAATATTGTGAATCGGTCTCACTGACTTCGGAAAATGGTGTCTCTTCCTCGATTCTTCACCAGACGTATTGTCAGGTTCCATAATGAGAGAAAAAAAAAAAAAAATCTGTACCTGTTATAACACTAAAAAAAAAAAAAAAAAAAATACGAAATAAATTCTTAAAACTAAGCTATTTACATTATTTACAGTTAAAGTAAGAAAAAATCGTAATATACATAATTAAACCAAAGTAAAAGTCTTAGAGTAAAATAAACAAATAAAATAAAGAGAGAAGAAAAAAGAAAAAAAAAAAAAATAGTTTATCAGTTGGATACGAACTCGATATCACTCGAAGGAAGTAGTGTTAGTAAATAGAGCCTTGGCCGTGTATCTTACGTAGATAGGGCAAGACCCGTTAAGGGAATTACCGATCAGCTGTGCTGTCTCTACCGAACTAGTATCAATTAACTATTAAACATAATTGTTAATAAATATCTCTCACCTCACTATTTAATGTGAAAATGTTTAAATGTACAAAAGCTCACTGTTCACAAATTATAGCAGCAGTATTTGCAGAATTAGCCAGTTGAGAAGGAGACAAAGACAGAGCGATGCAAGCATTAAACTGTAGTTGCGGCCATTTTCAGATCGACTATTAAATATATTAAAATAGGAATTTATTTTTTCTAATTCAAAATTTGGGGGAGGTGAACCGATACTCTCGCCCCTCTACATTTTTATTGAGGGTAGTAGAGCTATCGCTCCGATTGGTTAGGGTTTCTACCAAAAAATCAACGGAGTTTGAGGAGTATAGTATATGGAGTCGCATTGGATAATGTCAAGATCATGAGTCAGAATCTCGGGTCTTAAGGAATTAAGGTCTCGAAAATATATAGGTCTGGGGGAGAACAGCGGCGCATGAAGCTTATAGGAAACTTGTATGAGATCGTGAGGAGACAAAGTAGGAACCGGATGCAGTGATAAGGCGATGAGTTTATCAGGAAAATAAAGAACATAAAGATCTATCCAGGAAACGGAGTATTGGGTGTGATGGGTAGGATTGTAAGGGAATTTATACAGTAGAGAGTAGAAGAGATTTGCTATGTAAGTTTGGTCAGAGAAAGGACATAATAGATTGGTGTTGTAGTTTCCGGAAAGAACAATATTATAGTAAGAAGTGATCAGTTCATAAACGATGGCCTTGAATGCTTCAACCAAAGAGAGCTCTAGGGGGTCGATAGATGACACCAAAATGTAATGGACATGAGGAGGTGGCTATTTCTGTAAAAAGATATTCGATAAGTAGTGCCGGGAAAAGGAGACAAAATGAGGGTTTTTGTATTTCAGGCTATTGTGAATGAAAAAAAGTTAATCAGCCAGCAGGTCTATTTACTTTGTGGTGACGGAGTTGGGTATAGTTAGGAATTGGAATAGGAGTAGGAAAAGGAGGATAGGCTCGTAGCGTTCAACCAGGTTTCAGAGACAGCGATTCGGTGGTAGAAATGATATGAAAAAATCATGAAATACATCAATGTGGGAAAAACGTGACTGTGCGTTGACCTGACATAATTATCAGGACATTAGTCATAGGAGATGGTATATAGTGAACCGGTAGGAGAGGTTGAAGATAAAGAATTAATCAGAAATACACTGGAAATACTGAAATGGTAATAACAGAGCTAATGAAAAGTAGAGACGACAAAAATTAATAGAAAAAATAATCTAGCAAGTATCTTAGTGGAGATAAGCAAAAAAATTGCATTCCATATAAAAAAGGAAACATTCTCTGGTGAAAATTCAGTAATAATGATAGTAAAAATAATAATAAAACTGATAACAATAATTATTGCTCCTGGCGAAATTAAAGTATACACATAGACAAAAGTAAACGAAAAATTAAAATAATAAAAAAGTAAACTGTTAAAAGTAGCTGAATAACGACGGGTTGGGATGGAAGAACAAAACCAGAGAAGTCAAGCGAAGAGATCAAGGCGAGAAGGAGAATTTACTACAACGGGCTGACCGTCAGCTCGCTGGTACTTCCCGCTGCCACCACTAAACCAAACATATTTTATTTTTCCAGCCCCCTTCTTTTGTCTATCTAGCAAAACAAGTCGAAGTCATTGCCTCAACAATGAAGATTTTGTGAGCATCGTTCTCCTGCTAGCCCAGATGACGAATAGAGAAGTCTCTTATCGCGTTTCTCTTGTTAACCAGCTCATCTCTTAATGACTGCTGCACAAATCTGGCTAATAGCGGACCGAGTTTCGATACTCTCTACGTTGTCCACTTCTCCCACCTTAATGCTCAGTCCCAGTGCTGCGCCCACATTCATCACCGATTCCATTGAAATTTAACCAGGTCTCACTGGAATTCCTATAATCTACACGGTTCTGATCAGGTGATGCTGCTGCTCGGATCTGTGCAATTTCAATTCGAGTTCTGAGACTCGAGATTTTAGGGTCGTATTTTTTTCTTTTTTTGGGGTCTCTAAGAGCGTATATATTTCTGAATTTTGAAAGGTTATAGAAACCTATGCATTTCTAATGACAGTTTTGATTGCTTCAATTCTTAAGCATTGGCAACGATGGAACTTTTTAGACCTTTAACCTCCACCGTAAGCTATTTCATTGAGGGGAGCAGCAAATGCGATGCAGTATCCCCGGCAGCGTGTGGGTGCTTGCGCCTCTTTCACAAGGGGTGCCAGTTTTGGGGACTTATCACAGTTGAGGCATATATAGTCCTTTTTTTTATTTTTTAAGATTTCGATTTCCTTAATCTCCATGTTATTAACCATTTATCATGATAAATGTATATCGCTTGTCAGGTATAGAGCAAATTAAGGTTTCTTTTTTATCCTTTGACACCGTCTGCTTGCAAAAAGGTCAGTTAATCATTATTATTTTTTTTTAGTAAAGAAAATATTTTTAAAAAATGGCGTTCGATATTTTAAGGGGACGGAAGTAATCTCCAACAAAGGCACTGGTTAATAAAGTTGCCTATGATGATTGCGCTGCGCTCCCCTCATTACTAGACAATATGTCGACTCACCCTTTATGTGTAATGTAAGCCACCTGTGTTCCAACAGTTTCTTCAGTGCAGGCAGAATTTTTCACCAACGAAAAATGTAAAATGTAGACACGATATAAGTTTCAAGTTCAACTACTACCACTATGTAAAGAGAATTTAAAATGATAGACAATGCTAATAAAACGGAAGTAGTGGACACACTAATATTATGTATGAAATAACCATAAATCGAAGATATTATATTGGAATGATTTATAATTTTAATGTTGAAAGCCTCCACCGAAAGACGGGAGCTCGGCGGCCTATGCTCTATGATTGATCATATCTCCACTCGCCACCCCCCCCCTTTTAACTTGGAAAGATAACTAGGAGACGTCATTGAGCAGTGACAAAGAGATTTTCAGATCACATGTTACACTTTTCTTAACGGTTTAGTCTCTAATCCTTCCAAATGACGGCACGGCCACAATCCCAGGTTACTCGCTAGGACAGGTCCCTGGGACATCTTCATTTCTTCTATGGTTACCTTCTAGTCCTCGCATCAATATCACTAGCACTGAGTGGAACGTTAAACTTCATGGATTTCACTTACCCATGAATAAAATATACAGGATGAGTCAGGAGGAACGGTCCTAACTCCATGAACGAGTTAAAAAATCTTATGTTCACATCCAATTTTCATTTGAGAATATTTGTTTTATATAAATCAAAATGCAAACAGATCTGTTTATCACTTTTCACAATATTGCTAACATTTGAATAAATACAATATTTAACATTTTATATTTCTTTGATAGTCAAAGAAAAACATTAAAGTACCTATATCAGTAAGTTGAGGGTTAATTACGAAATAAATTGAAATCCACTACAAGTTGAGTAAAAACATTATGTGTTCTGATATCCTGTCACCTTAAAGTACCCGTGTTTTCAGCAAAAATGCCCAACTTAATTATCGCAAAGCTTTAATTTATTTTTTACTTTAGCTGGGATGTATTATATAAACATAAAGTCGTAAATACACTTTTTATTTATTACAAAACAATGTTGAAAATAATGATTTTTCAAATATTTATTTATTTAAAATAGTTATGTGACTGATTTTTTTTTTATTAGACTTTGTATTATATAAATTGATCCTTATTTATATGTGATTAATTAAATGTTTCCAATCCCACTATTTACGATTTCATGAAAATAATTTAACCAACAGGCAAGCCTTTTTATTTTACAAGTAGATACTAGGATTGGAAACGTTTAATTGGCCTCTTATAAATACTGATTAATTTCTATAATAGAGATCTTAATAAATAAAATCAGTTTTATTATCTCTTTAGATGATAAATATTCGAAAATCATTATTTTTAACATTTTTGTTGCAATAAATAAAAACTGTATTAATTATTTTTTTACCATTAAAGAGTATGTTTATGATAATGCATCCCAGGTAATAGGCAATAATTTTGCAGTAACTTCTGTTCAAAACACGGGAGCTTTTAGGTGATAGGATATCAAAACACCTCATTTTTTACACAACTTGAGGTGAATCCTAGCTTATTTCATAATAAATCCTCAACTTAACTAATATGTAATTATAGTTTATTAAACAAGAAAGTTTTTCTAAAAGTGGGGTGTCTACAGTATAGCTGGGGGAGGGTGATAAATAAAAATCGCAAATCATGATTTTCTTTTATATCACAACTTAGTTTGATCGCTCAAAAGTCGTATTTAAATGGCTTTAACAATAATAAACTCTACTTTCGTTTAATGGAAATTATGTCTAGTTTTCAGTGAAGCAATTTTTTTTTTTTTTATCATATATAAGTTAGAATATAGAAGTTTGTCTTAAAAAATGGGCGAAACATTTTCGCAAGTTGAAAATAAATTCCCAGAGGTGTAATATAGATGTATGACATACCATGTAAAAGCTGAAGGTTTTATAAAAATGAATAGCTGACATAAAAATTCGTATTGGTTAATGGAAAGTGACGAAAAGCTAATGCCCCTTAATTTTCCTACAAATGAAAGTCTACTGTTAATTAAACGTTCTCAGAGAATGCTCATTGAAAACAAGTGGAAAACCAATTTTTTTTTTCAACTCGATGAACCAAAAACATGCATGCACAGATTTGTTATAATTCTTCTTCAAACTTCCCTCAAACGAAGAGTTCCGGGACAAAATTAAGAATAGAAACTAGATGGTCTTTCTGAGATCGCCTGACCACCCAACATCGTAGAGTTTCGTCGCAAATCAGTGGAGTTTGTACAGATTTGCTTCCTGATATCCCCCAGCTCACGACATGTCTGAAGGACGCTCTGCATTCTGGTAGCCGGTTCTACAACTACAGAGAGGGCTTTCTACAATCTTAAATTTCTCATAGTGGTGTGCTCTCATCCTGTGGTGATCTGTTCTGAATCTAAAGAGTAAAACTTACACTTTCCTGCTCATTTTATAATAATCATCTTCAGGATTATAATTTGGGTGGACATCATTCCAGTTTTGTCCTACAGCAGCTTTATTCATAGAGATGATATATATATATATATATATATATATATATATATATATATATATATATATATATATATATATATATATATATATATATTTTTTTTTTTTTTTTTTTTTTTTTTTTTTTATTTTGGTTTTCTACAACTTAAGGAGTCATATCCACAACACCCAAAAGCCATTGCTCTCTGTCCATCCAATCTCCTTCACGGAGCCCTCTGGCTGCCATGCATTCATCCACGTCTTCTATCCATTTCTTCTTTGACCACGGGCGGATCTACGGGGGGAGGGGGGAGGCTTTCGGGCTGAAGCCCCCCCCCCAAAATGGAAAAATATAATCATGTTTTATGGGAAAATTTTTTTTAAAAATACCTCTTAAAGTATTATTGTTCGTGTAATTACATTTAAAAGTACTTAAGGAATAACTTAAACACCATTTCATATAGGTAGTTAGTTTCTTTCTGTTTTTCCAAAGTAATTATTGTTATTTTTATGAAAAAAAAAGGTTTCGGGCTGAATCCTCCCCCAAAATTAAATCCTGGATCCGCTAGTGTCTTTGACCTTCCACGTTTCCTTGTTTCAGGTAGCATATAGTTAAAAATTTTCTTTGGCCAGCGGTTCTCATCCATCCGCATTAAGTGGCCATACCACTTTAACCTTTCGATTCCAGGTGAGGAATGATCTTTTGACATCCGACCTTGTGTCTAATAGCTGCGTTTGGGGTCCGCTTGATTCTAGATATGCCACAGCTGCTTCTCCAGAAATCCATTTCCATGGAAAGCATCTTATTTTCCGCCTTTTTTTGTAATTTTCCAAACTATATATATATATATATATATTTAAAAAACATAAAAATTGAACAATGCGGTATTTTAATTTCACTCTGAAAGTCATGTAAATATTGAATTACATTAATTAGTTTGCGTTACACCTTCTTAAAATATAATATGGTTTCTCATTAATTATTCCCTAATAGGAATATAAATAATCATTAATTATTAGGACTATAAATGATCATTAATTACACTTTAGTTTTATGGATTTCGAGGATAGATTTGAAATATTTTTATATCACAGGAATGCCATCTATTATTACATATAATGGGTTCATATTTAATGAATTGATTAAGAAGATTTTTAGAAAACTACTTTAACTCAATAAGGTTTCACCCATGGCACAAAGGAAGGCAACTACGTGTTCTCCATCCACATTGCCAGAATAAAAGAAAAAGAAGTAAAACTTTTCCACCTATTCTCGCAAGGAAGAGGAGGAGAAAATAAAACCAATCAGAGGAGAATGACACCCTACTACCTACTAGGGATCTCCCAATCACAGCTCCTCCAACTATTACTTACCTTTCCAAGACCGACTATTTTTTCGAAGTTTATTTTTCTCTCTTCAATCAAATTAATGCACTTTTGAAAGCACTATTTTAACAAAAAAAAAAAAAAAAATTATTTATGATTACTGGGCAAAAATTAAAATGTTTTGTGCTTAAAAATAATCAAATCATATGTACTTACATTTTTTTTTTTTGAGTTGATACGCTTGTCAAATAACAAAACACAAATGCTCTTCAGCTGTTTTTAAGTTATAAACATAGCTACTGTTGCTGTGGCTGTGAGTTTCATGTAGTTTCTGCTGTAATTAATGCAGAAATTCTGATTTGAGAGTGTTTTTTTTAGTGTAAAATTCCTAAAAATGCCACGAAAATGTGTAAATAAGGTGAATAATTTATGTAATATTTGTGGAGAAATAACATTTTCCTCACAGAAACGCAATCTGACGCATTTTGTAAAGACTTAATATCAGCATGATGGTATGAAATTAGGGGACCAGGATAAGCCTTGGACTTCACATATATGTTGTAACGCAAGAATGGATGAGAAAGAAGAAACGATCAATGGCTTCTGCTGTGCCTATGTTTCGGTAGCAGCCTACAAACCATACAGATGACTGTTATTTCTGCTTGACTCCACTTATAAAGGCAGGATTGTCTATGAAGAAAATAAGAACAGTTCAGTAACCGAATCTTCGATCTGCAGTTCGACCCATTCTGCATTTAGATAGTTTACCAGTCCCTACACCATCCGGAAGTTGTGTGTTTGAAGTAGAAAATCCCGTGACCCTGATTTTAAGGGAAAAAATGATAAACTGCATAGACTGAGTCAAGCGGAACTGAGTGATCTCATTAGACACCTTGGACTGTTAAATGTGAAGGCAGAAATTCTCGGGCTTCGACTACAGCAATCAACAATCAGCAATTTGAAAGAACCTATGACATGATTCCGAAATATGATGTTAAAAATATTTTAGGGAAAAATCAATCAAGATTTGCTTTTAAAGGAATTTACAGAGTTTGAACACAAGGCTCCTTGCGCTTGCTCATTACCGCGTATGGGGAGCGTCCCACGGGTGGCGGATGTGGGGATGGTCGGTGGTAATTCCTTGGAAGTTCCTCCCGGCTAAGTCCGATGGACTCGCTGACCAACAATGAGAGGGGCCCTCCAGACTTGCTGGAGGAGGGGCCCCAGACTTGCTGGAGGTAGGGGACCTCCAGACTTGCTGGAGGTAGGGGCCCACCAGACTTGCTGGAGGGTGTGACGTAGGATTGAACGCCCTACTCACATATCTTTAGTTCACCAAACACCACAAAAAGTCATGGATCTCCCTAAGGTAAAACGCTCATTATCCGGAGGTAAACTAGTCCCCCGTTCGGGTCTCCGGGTGGGGACTGCTTTAGGGGATTCATGGCGCAAGTTGAAATATAGGGATTTAAATATTGGTACGTGGAACGTAAGGAGTTTAAACACAGCAGGGGGCTAAAATCGGTCGCGAATGAGGTAAATGGGTACAATTTGGATGTCGTGGCTCTGCAAGAGGTTCGCTGGCCAGGGGAGGGCTCGATGAGGGAAGGAAAGTACACTATTTGGTACGGAGGAAGCGGGAATCATTGTTTAGGTACCGGGTTTCTAATTAGGAGTAGATTACTATCCGCTTTGAGGGACGTACAATTCTTTAGTGATAGAATTTCGGTAGCTACATTTCAGGGACGTTGGTTTAAAATCGCATTAATAAACATACATTGTCCGACCGAAGACAGTGACGATGAAGTCAAAAGTGAATTTTACGATAAACTCGAATGGGTTATGATAAACTACCGCGAAACTACATGAAAATAATTGTAGGTGACGCGAACGCAAAGGTAGGAAGGGAAGAAGTTTATATTCCGACGATTGGTAAAGAAAGTTTGCACGAATATAGTAATGATAATGGGATCCGTCTGATAAACTTTGCCATCTCGAAAAACCTGATAATTAAAAGTACGACGTTTAAACATAAGGATATTCATAAATATACTTGGACATCACCGGATTCGCAAACACGAAATCAAATCGATCATGTGTTGATACAACACAGCTGGCAAAGCAGTATAATTAATGTACGGTCTTATCGCGGAGCAGAATGTGGGTCGGATCATGAATTAGTAATCGCGAAACTTCGACAAAAACTTAATATAGAAAAGAAAACCGTTTAGATTTTGAGAATTTTAATTTGGAAAAACTAAAAAGTCCATCAATTAGAACCCAATTCGAGCTAGATGTTAAGAATAAGTTTGAAGCTTTAGAGGTTCCTGACGAGGACCACGAGGATATTGACAAGTTATGGGTAGAGATCAGGGATAATATTAAAGCGGTCGGTAACTCGTGTCTAGGAAAAAAGGAAAATAAGAATAACAAACCGTGGTTTGATGAAGATTGCTTAAACATGTGCGAAAAAAGAAAAGCCGCTAAATTAAAAGCTCTAAATAATCCTAGCGAAGACAATCTGGAATACTTCCGAATCTCAAAGAACGAAACGACAAAAATTGCTCAAAAATAAAAAAAGGGAGTATCTTAAAAATAAAATAATTGAAATAGAAACTAATAGAATCGAAAATAACGTAAGAGACATGTACAAAGGTATAAACAGATCACGTAAATGTTTAGGGCCCGTAACGTCTGGAATTAGGGATGATAATAACAATATTCTGACCGATCCGGTTGACATATTGAATAAGTTTAAGGAGCCACTTTGACAATATTTTAAATACGGGAAATTATGATCTGTGTCCTCCTTCTGAGTACCAGAGTGCTGAACCGTTGATAGAAGGACCGAGTAAAGAGGAAGTTGAAGTAGCTATCGGACAATTAAAATCTTATAAAGCAGCGGGAATCGATAATATTCCTACTGAACTAATTAAGGCATGCGGGGAAGCTGGAGTTTCTAAAATACATCGGTTGGTTAAAAAGATCTGGAGTGAACGAGAAATTACCTGAAGAATGGAAAGAATCTATTCTTATTCCGATTCACAAAAAGGGTCCGAGGACGGATTGTAATAACTATTGAGGAATTTCACTCCTTCCGGTATGTTATAAAATATTCACTTTAATCTTAACCAGTCGAATCACGGAATACGCCGAGGAAATTATCGGAGACTACCAATGCGGATTTAGACGAATCGTTCGACATTGATCAAATATTTTCTTTACGGCAAATATTAGAGAAAAAATTAGAGTACAACGGTATTGTTCACTAGCTGTATATCGATTTCAAAAAGGTTTACGATTCTATTGACCGCCAGAAACTGTATAATATTCTAATCGAGCAGGGGGTTCCAAAAAAACTAGTAAATCTAGTCAGGATGTGTTACGGATGACGGAGACACTCAATAAAGCTAGAGTCGGTAATAATCTGTTCGAAAAGTTTTAGGCTCGTTCGGGTTTTAAACAGGGGGATTCCCTTTCGCCTGTTCTGTTCAATATGGCATTAGAACATGCCATTAGAAAGGTAATGCGTACCGAAAAAGGGTTGGATCTGGGTAGGACAACACCTGTGCTGGGCTATGTGGAGGATCTGGTACTATTAAGCGAAGACGTGGAAAGTATAAAACTAAATACGACAACGTTAATGAATGCCCGTGAAGAACATTTTTTTTTTTTACTGGTGGACAAGAATTGCGTGGAAGAGTAAAAGTAATATGTTTGGATTTGGATTCATTTACTTGAATTCGCCACTTATTACCCCTGTGTTCAATAAGAGAGAGGTGACTTTGTTGGTTTAAGGATGCTATTTCAGGATCTTGATTGGAAGATAAGATGGCTGTGTCATCAGCGAATGTTGCCAGGAGTGTTTCAGGATTATCAGTGGTAAACAGAATGTAGAGGACGGGACCCAAGACGCTTCCTTGAGGAACTCCCGCCTTGATTTAATGACAGTTGGAGGATTCTGTACCATAGCGAACTTGAAAGGAGCGGTCAGAGAGGTAGGATCGGAGGATAAGATATAAGGAATGGGGTAGATGGGATTTGAGCTTGAAGAGCATTCCAGGAATGCCCCCGATTAATACTCTTTACTTTCTAGGGCTGAGGATATGTGGTGAACAAGTCGAAGTCCTTGTTGGACAGTGGAATGTTGGAAGCGAAATCCGAATTGGTGGGTTGGAAGGTTTTGGGATTCTATTATGGGTAGGATTCTTTTCAGTAGGATTTTTTAAAAAATTTTGGAAAGGATTGGGAGTAGGCTAATTGGTCTATATGATGATGTATTATTGGAAGTTTGCCAGGTTTCAAGAAAAGGACGATGGAGGAATGTTTCCATAAGAGAGGAAAATGGGTAGATCTTAGGATGCAGTTTTATATGTATGTGAGGAATACGATTGCTTTGGGTGGTAGTTAATGAAGGATCTGTGGGGTTAGAAGGTCGTATCCAGGAGATTTGCGGGAAGATAGTTTTTGTAAATGATATTTGACCTCAGATGGATGAACTGCTTCTGGTGGTAAAGAGATTGGAAATGGTGGAGAAAGGAATTCTTCAACTATTGTAGTGTGGGTCGGATTGGATTCGGGATGAGGAGTAAATGTACTGGAAAGGTGTTTGGCGAATTCCTCAGCTTTGTCTTCATCAGACGGCGCCCAGGAGCCATCACCTCGACGGAGGGGATGGGAAATATTATGGGTTTTTAGGATTTTTTTGGTGATATTCCAGAGGGACTTGTCGTGAGCAGAGAGGGAGGTAAGGAAGGAGTTAAAGGATTGGGATTTGAAGTTGGATAATTCTTGCTTTAGTTATTTACAGAGATAGTTATATATAGGAGCTGCGGTCGGTGGGATGTCTGGTACGTTGCCATAACAATCTGGCATGGCGTTTGGTATGGATTAGGTCGAGGATGTGATGAGGTAATTTATTTTTCTTTGGAGTTCTAGGGGAATGATTAGGAGAAGAAGCAGTCCAGACTGCCTGTTGAATGATGGTGGTTAAGGAATTTACAGCATTGTCAAGGTCTTCTGGGGTTTTCAGGGTTATTCTGAGGTCAGTTTGATCGGAAAGGATTTGATGGAAGAGTTTCCAGTTGACTGGACCTCTGATGAAGGACGGTGGAGAGGGTTTAGGAATAGGAGCTAGTGATACATGGAATATTAATGGACTGTGGTCTGAGGAAAGTTCATCAAGGCGTGCAATGGAATAGTTTAAGGGACCTAAACCACTATGGATGAAGAAAACAAGGATATCGGCATTACGGTTAGGATCAGTGGGCCAGTAGGTAGGAGAGTTCGGGGGAGCGAGATTAAAATGTTGGGAGTTGAGTGCATACAGCAGTGTTCGACCTCGAGAATTCGTAGTTCTTGAACCTCATTGCTGATGCTTGGCGTTTAAGTCTGCACCCAGGATGAAATGGTGTCCTAAGGAATTAAGGAAGGAACTAAATTGGATATTAGAGGTGGATTGGTTGGGAGGGCAATAAGCTGATGCTAGGGTAATAGGAAACGAGAAGGTTTTGATTATGATAGCAGTGGATTGTAGGAAATCAATGACACAAGTGTACAATGACTGCAGTGCCGGCATGAGCTCTACCGTCTGGATGGTCAGTACGATATGTTGAGTACTGAGGTATATTTAAAATTTGTTTTTTGGTCAGTCAAGTTTCTGTAATAAGGGCTACATCGACATTCTTATCTCGCAATAAAGCTGTTAGTTCGTCAGTGTGGTCTCTAACTCCATTCGCATTCCAAAGGAGAATGGATAGGGGTTTGATGGAATTCATTTAAGGATTTTTTAAAGGAGGGATGAGGTGAGATATGAGATTTGTAAGGAGAGATCAGTGTGGTGACGAGGGATTTGAATTCGGTGAGAAAAGATGCCAACAAACTGGTAAGATCAGTGGCTTGTGATGGAGGAGGGATATAAGGAATGTGATGTTGATGAGGTTGTTGAGAGTTTTGTACATTGGGAGGGATAGGGTGTTGGAGTTGGGATTGGGGTTCCTGTTGCGGCAGGGTCTCACATTTATTAATCAGGACTCTATCCCCAAGTAACTTTTTTAATAAACCTGTTTTTATACACCTGGCAGCTCTTTTAATTAGCAGGATGTCCTTTTAAGCATAAAGCACATACTGGAGGAGTAGTTTTGAATTTCTTGCACTCACCAGTCTTGTGTGACTCTCCGCATTTAACGCATATTTTAATATCGTTAGTACGGCTTAAGCAGAAGTAGCTACCAGGGAGTGGGATTTTGTTTAACTGGGTGCATAGTAAAGAGAAATTAGTAAAGAACTAGGGCTCGAAATAAACATGGATAAAAGAAAATATGTGGTTAGCTTCAAAAATGGCAAAATTACTGGTGATATCGATATAGATGGTAATATGTTTGGACAGGTAGAGAAGTTTAGGTATCTAGAGTCTACGATTACTAGAAAAACCAAAATTGAAGAAAAGATTAAGGTAAGACTGGAGGCTGGAAATGCTTGTTATTTTTCTGTGACAAAACAACTTAGCTCGCGCCTCTTGTCCTGCAACTTAAAAATTAAAATCTATAAAACCATCATCTTACCTACAGTTCTTTATAGTTGCGAAAATGGCCGCTTACATTAAGGGATGAGCAACATCTTGAGGTTTTCTGAAAATAAAGTATTGCGTAGAATATTCGGACCGAAGAAGGATGAATTGACCGGATATTTCAGACGGTTACACAACGCCGAATTGCTTGGACTATATCCGGGTAATATAATTGTTGTGATTTCATCCCGGCGAATCAAATGGGCCAGTTAAATTTTTGGGCTTAGTAACGAGAGAATTCCTAATAGGTTAATATTTGCTGCACCGAATAGTAATCTTCCGAGGGGTGGACCGAAGCATAGGTGGGAAGATTACATTAAAGCCGATCTGAAGAGACTGGGTTTGGGCTGCGAACGGTGGAGGGAGCTGTGTAGTAAGCGATTGATAGGGTAACCATCGAACCTTCGGGTTCACTAAGCTTTTTATTATTATTATTAGAACACGAGGTTAGGAAGAAAGGGTTC
The DNA here is from genome assembly GCA_928085145.1 of Nezara viridula. Taxonomy (NCBI): domain Eukaryota; kingdom Metazoa; phylum Arthropoda; class Insecta; order Hemiptera; family Pentatomidae; genus Nezara; species Nezara viridula. The sequence goes on along the minus strand of OV725078.1, from coordinate 13,025,170 downwards.
ATACTGTGCGAATCCAAAATAAAGTACATTATATCATCCAGGAAAGCCTCAGCAAGAGGACGTTTATTGCGTGGAGGATGTAGTTTTGAAAGTGTGGAGAAATGTAAATATCTTGGTATAGTTGGAACTAACGATAATAAAATCGGTAAAGAAAGCAGCAAGAAATATTGCTGAGTACTTGGGGAAGAAAAAATCAGAGAAGAATATATGGCCCCACAAAAGAAGGAAGTCATTATAAAAACAAAATTTAAGGACCTATTTGGTGAACCAGGCATAGTTTCCTGCATTAAAAAAGGAAGGATAAAAATGCTGTACCATGTATATCATATAGAACAAATAATAGAAGGACGTTCAAATGGGGGAAGAGTAAGGATCAGACCTTCTTGCCATGGACCGAAGATGTATTGGCAGAGCTAAGGTGAGAAAGACAGGACGGCCTTAGTAGAAGCCAAGGCCATAGCACTGAAAAAAAAAAAGTGAGTAATACAATGCTTATCCATTAGTTACTCTCAATATATTTAGTTTAGTAAAGTCAATTTACTAATTATTTGTTTCTACATTTGTGTCTAACATAGTAAATTAAAATTAGTTAGACACACCTGCAAACGAAAGACGTTATTTGTTTTCCTTTAAAAATCTATTGAACTTGTAATGGGCAGTATGAAAAGTGATTTCTTACACTCATGTTGTTTTTAAGTAATTGTTTCCCTAATACCTACTCTTGGAGTGTCAAAATCGACTAAAATATAAATTGTTAAATTAAAAAGGAATTTTACATTTTTACAAAAGCACTAAATTCGGTCTGAAAGTGAATTTCAACCAAAAATGATGTGGATAGAAGATGTAAAAGAGGAAGTGAATGCAAAAGGATTGCAAGAGTTGTAATGTTTTGATAGGAGATTATGGCGAGAGAAATTTCTGGATATCAGAATACAGTAATTGTACAAAGCCGAAATAATAAATAAAAAAGAGACTATTTTTTGATGAATACGATAGTTAATATGTTATAAAGAGGTAGCGTTAAAAATGTTGGCATCAATAAAAACTTTATAATGACCGGGTCTGAATATCTATCATCCATGACCTATATACAGATAGTTTCGTACTACCTATGATTTATAAAAAAGGTGTTTCTTAAAAAAAAATATTATTCATGAGAAGTTATTATTATTTATTTAAAAATTTTAGTAAAGTATAAAATCTTTAGTTGAGGTACTGCGCCTCAGATTATTATGAAAACATCCAGAAATGCACATATTCACATATTACTAATGTACATAATTACATAGAATTCAACAAAATATTTTCCACCTTTCCGATATTTCTTTGTAGTCATAAATGTCCTTCCAAACGTTCTATGTGAAAATGGGAAAGGCTTTTATTTAATAAGCACTCGTTTCAGTAATTTTACCCACTCTCAAAAAATAGCCTTTTTTAAATGGAACTTAGAAATATAAAGGAAAAACCAGTTATCGGCAAAAATATCATGATAATGTTTGGAGTAACAAATAGATGGAAAAACTTTTTGGGACCTCTTGGGGTGACCATGTTTTCGATACTAAATATGAAGATAAATATACTAAATGTTTAAACCGATGGAAAACGGAATCGCAATAGGTAGAAGCAAGATAGTAACAATAATCGAACATTAAGATAAGCTGCTAATAATGTGGCCGGGAACTAGCTCTAATCACTAAACATGATGTTTAGTCATTTTGCTCTTTCAAAAGATAATGATTATCGATTACTGATGATAGACATTATAACGAGATATGGCTAAATGTTTTCTTCAAATAAGTAGCAAATGGTAGAATGCTCCAATAAACGTAAATCTTTGTTATATTTTAATTATGTACTTTTATTGAATGCCGTCGGTTTATTACATATAATCGCGAAGTATACTTTTGATGGGGTTAAACTTTATAAGTTTTTTTTTTTTTCTGAATTTCAATCTTCTTTATTGATAAAAAAGCACAGTTAGTGTATTGAAATGGCACAAACCCTTTTAAACATCAAATATACTATACATTTAACAGTAATTCAATTTTCTATAATGTTACTTAACTTACTTGTTCCCATTACATTTTCAAACATGATTTCTTTGACGAAATAGCTAAACATACGCATTTTAGCAAAATTGAAAAGCTTGTCGATGAAATTTAACATTCATGAATATGAAAGGCTTCTAGATTGTATATGAAAATATGCATGTTTCGAGAGGTAGATAACATGGGGCGCGGGGCAGCCACCGGGAGAGGGGTGGAAGGGGGGGGGTACTATTGATATCCTCTCAATTTATGGAAATTTAATCAGATACTGTTAATATTGAGTGAAGCACCAATTTAGTACTGGCTGCCCATCCCATCTAACCAACTAATTATCTATGCATTACATTACCACAATGTCGTAATTATTTTACTCTTAAATTGAATCCTTCCTTATCTAGCAAACGTTGTTTAAAGCTAGTTTCAGTTCATTGCGAAAACATACAACACGCCTTTAATTTAATTTTTTGGTTTTACTAATCCATATTATCCCATTCTATGAATATTAGAACTATTTGGGAACACATTCCTTTTCAGCACAAAACCTTAAATAAGAAAACTCACTAAAATAAGTTTTTGTTTTTTAACCACTAGAGATTTGAGATACACTCATTGAAATTAATTAGAACTATCCATACTGCCAAAACTTTTACAACCCTATCCTTCATTCAGTGAGCTTCTAAGGAATTCATTCTAATAGGAATGTAGAGCACATTACGCTTTCCCCCTAATGCCAAGGAAGGGGAGGGGGATAAGGCCTAGATGCTGGATTTATTTCAAGTGCATATTTATTAATAAATGATCTAAATATGGTTAATGAAGTTCTTGGAGAAGAGAATTACCTTCATACAAATACCAATGATTAGATGAACAAGCAACTAATGTTTTTTGATAAAAGACAAGAAAAAGATGTGGTCCACAATGGTTTTCTAAAAAGAACAGTGTAAGTAGAAAGGACTACACCTCTACAAAGAGTAACCTTAACTATGAGGTTCGAAATGTAAAAAATAAGGAATTGGAAATAACGTGTGAAAACGTTAATGCTTAACTAGGATATAGGAAATCCACAGAAGCATGGAATGTCCTAAAAGCATTAAGAAAACAGACCATCCATAAAACCAATATACAATTAATAGGTAGTCGGGAATGGCAGGAACACTTTGAAAAATACTAGTGGAAGATAGGAAGGAATCCAACGAGGATATAAAGAAAAAAACGGAAAGGCTACAGTACATGGTAGAATATATGGAGCATTGACTATTGTTCGAAAGACTTTGGATTGGAAGGATTGGATATGTTTGATATTTGACGATTTAGCTGTCTCCCACAGTTCAAGTCCGTAGGTCCAAATAGGTTTCAGTATGGTCTTGTAGATTAATAGTTTGTTTCCTGTTGATAGATGAGATGTTCTGTTTAGTATTATAGCTGACCAAATCGTCGGTTAAGGTCTTGTCTTTTAGTTCTCGCATGTGGGTTCCAAGTTAGTATTTTGTCTAGATGGAAGCCAAGGTATCGTACTGTGTCTGAGTAGGGAAGAGGAATTGAATTTAAAAGGATTGGCGGACAGGATCTGTGTTGAAGAGTGAAAATGACATGTTTGCATTTTGATTCATTGATTTTGATGCACCAGTTGTTGCATCACTGCTCAATCAAGAAGAGGTGTCTTTACAGGTTTCGGGATACTATTAGAGAATCTGAGAGTGGAAGGATAGGATAGCAGTATCATCAGCAAATGTTGCTAGGAAGGTTTCAGGACATGAACGGATGTCGACGGTGAAGTGGATGTAGAGAACTGGGACCAATACAATGCCTTGTGGAACACCAGCCTCAATCGGATGTTGTTTGGAGAGATCAGTGTCGGAGCGGACTTGAAAGTTAGGATTTGAGGACTAGGTACAAGGGTTGGGGTAATTGTATTTTGAGCTTGAAAAGCAAGCCATCGTGCCGGTCGAACGCTTGAGCTACTTCCAGAAAGGTACCAGTGCGATATTACTTGTTTTCAAACGCAGAGGATATATGGTCCACAACGCGAAGGCCTTTTTGGACAGAGGAATGTCTTGAACGGAATCCAAACTGATGGGAAGGGATATTATGGGATTCAAGTATGGGTAGGATGCGTTTAAGAAGGATTTTCTCAAAGATTTTGGAAATGATCGAGAGTAAGCTTATCTGTCTATAGGATGATGTATAATTAACAGGTTTACCTGGTTTAGGAAAGAGGATAATTATGGCGTGTTTCCAAACCAGAGGAAAGTGGGTTGTAGGGAGGTTACAGTTGAATAGGTGTGTAAGGAATATAATTGATTTTTTGGGAATTTGTCTGAGGATCTGGGAAGTCGTGTCCAGTGGAGGTTTTTGAGGTTTTAGGTTCTTTATAAGGAATTTGACCTCAGAGGGGTTGACGGCTGTAGGAGGTAAGGAGATAGGAATCGGTAAAGAGAGGAATGTTTTAACTTCAACAGTATGGGTGGGATGGAGTTCGGGATGAGGAGTGAATGTGTACGATAAATATTTAGCGAACTCTTCTGCTCTATTCTCATCTGACGAAGCCCAGGAACCATCATCACGGAGGGAAATGGATTGGAATTTAAGGATTTTTTTAGTTACATCCCAGAGGGAGTTAATACTTGCAGATAGTGAGGAAAGATAGGAATTATAGAATTAGAATCTAAACGTAGCCAGTTTTTGTTTTACCTGCTTGGAATAATAGTTATATGATTTCCGATCAACAGGATGCCTGGTTCATTGCCAGATAATCCTAGATCATCGTTTTCTATTAATGAGGTCCAGTAGGTCTTGGGGTAGAGGATTTGTTTTGCGTTATTTTTTAGAAGGATCAGGTGAAGATGCAGTCCAAACTGCTTGCTGGATCAAGGTAGTCATGAAATTTACTGCTTCATCTAGGTCTACATGTGTTTTTAAGGAAACTCTGAGGTCAATAGTATCATCCAGTATTTGACGGAAGAGGTTCCAATTAACTGGTCCCTGATAAATTAAGGTGGAGGTGATTTTGGGATTGGTGATGTGGAGACCGTTAGGATTAGGGGACTATGGTGTGAGGAAAGATAATCAAGTCTTGAAATATAATTATTAAGGGACACTAGACCTTTGTGGATGAAAAAATCTAGATCGGGATTGCGGTTATTTTCTGTTGGGTATGTGGGAGAATCGGGTGAGAGGATGTTGCGGTGATGGGAATAAAGTGCAGACAGATATGTTCGTCCTCGGGAATTTTTGGTTCTGGCTCCCCATTGCTGGTGTTTAGCATTTAAGTCTGCACCTAGAAGGAAGTGGTGTCCTAACGAGTTAAGGAAGGAAGTCAATTGGGATTCGGAGTATTTTAGGTGGGGAGTATGCTGCGACAACTGTTATTGGGTAAATGGAAGTTTGGATTATCACGGCCGTGGATTGTAGGAAATTCTGCGTTGGTAAAGGGAATAGATGATGGAAAACGGATTGATGGATAATTATGGCAGTGCCAGCATGTGTTGTTCCATCAGAATGGTCGGTTCGATAGATATGATAGTTGGGGACGTTAAATGGTCGTTCTTAAGTCGAATTTCAGTTACTAATGCTATGTCAATGTTTTTGTCCTATAATAAGATTGTTAGTTCGTCGATTTGGTTTCGAATACCATTCACATTCCAAAAGAAAATGGAGATGGGTTTGATTGGGGACATTTATGGATTTTTTGGCAGTGGGATGAGGCTGGATACAACATTGGTAAGTAAGGAAATAAGAGAAGTGATGAGTGACCTGTGAATACTCGAGGTTGAGGTTCTTGTGGCAGGGCCTGAGTTTGTGTGGGTGCAGTATATCCTTTGAATATCTGAGCATAGGACACTCTTGTATTTTCAGTTCTAGAGGGTTGTCTTGGTGGCCTTGATGTCCGTTCTTCTTTTGGAACAGCATACATTCTTGCTTTCAATTCCTTATATGTTTGGCAACCCATGTAGTTCGGTTTGTGCCCTTGATGGCATAAAGCGCATACTGTTGGTGTTCTGGACTTCTTGCACTCCTCTGTTTTATGTTGATCACCGCACCTGACATATCTAGGAATGTGGTGACAATAGCGTTTCGTATGACCATAAGACTGACAGTTATGGCATTATATGGCCGGCTGTCACGCTTAGTGTAGGGCTTTTCTACAACAAAGCTACTGTAGTAAAGACGTGTTACCTCGTCGATATCTTCGACCCCTGGCGATCGTTAGAGATCCACGAAGAATAATGGTAGGGGTACTTTATTTTTTACATCAGGTTGTTCTTTATCTTCTATAAATATATTCACTATTTTGCGAGCATAGAACCCCATCTCAGTGAGTTCTTTTTTAATGGCATTCAGCGGTGTTGATGAGTGTAATCTCCTGATCACCATCCTGAGCGCTCTCTCTTGGCGCAGTTGATACGTATGATAAATCCGCCTTAGTGTCAGATAAATACTCGACAATTTTTCTGTACGTATCTGGAGTGGCAGGCATTAATTTCGTGTCATTAGTGCGGATTAAGCATAGGTATTTACCTGAGCCCACTATATTATTTAATTGTGGATACATTAATTGAATTTTTTTTTTATGTTTCTAACGAATAATGGTGGAGGTTTAGGTTCACTAGGGATGGTTGCTGCTTTGTTCATTTGTTCATTCTGTGTGTTTGACAGCACTTGGAATGCATTAACTGTAAAACAGGATGATTCTTCTAACGTACCTTCTATTGGCATAACTTGTTTTGACATATTTTGTGTTGATGTGCCGGGTTCATTTTGGACTTAGTCTACTGAGCTCTCTTTTGTACTTGGCGGGGCATTTTTTTTTAGAGTGTCTAGCCCTTTTCTTGATAGGTGAACTCTTTGCGGTATCGAGACTCCTAGATCTTAAAGTTGAGTTTTTACCTTTGCTCGACTTTACCATGTGGAAGTAGCGCATCTCATGTTTATTTAATTAGAGTAAAATGTAATAATTAGCAAAAAATGTCCTATGTCAATTCCGTTTGTGGAAGTCTGAGTAATATAGACCTGCTTCCGCCAAAGGGCAGTGCCCACTGGTGGTATTAACAAATGTATATGGCCGGCTTGTTATCTATCACTAACCTTAGGTCTATTTACACCGTTCCCAATGCCGTTATAAATAAGTGATTACTCACCTTATTTATGTCCAGTTTCAACTTAATTGTTAATTTAACAGTTTCCACTACTTTTTCACATATAACATGAATTATTTCACTGTTAATAAAGTCACTTTATATGAGACGAAATGACGAGAACACAAATAAGGTTGACGCATGGGCAGAACTGCGTTTGGAGCTAGAAAAGTTCCCCACAGTTCAGGTCCGTAGGTCCAGATGGGTTCTAGTCTTGTAGATTAGAAATGTGTTTTCACTAGAAATTTTAGATTTTCTATTCAATAGTCTATATAGCTGGCCATATTGTCTGTTAAATTCCTTTCTTTTAAGTATGTGGATTCAGCAAGAGCAAAGAAAAACTGGTCAGTATCAGATATTAATATTTTAAAATAATTAAATCGGGTTTTTAAACCATTGCATTAACGATATGGCTTTTTTTTTAAATCTATTTATTGGACAATAATACAATCAACCACTGCTGGAGGGCTATAAGTATTAGGGCTAAGAGTTCTCATTCATACAATATATACACATAATAGAGAAATAAATATAAATATAAAAAGTAAATAAATAGTACCGATGAATAAAGTAAAATAAAAGAAAAAAAAGTAAACAAATAACATAAAATAGAAACTTCTAAACACAATCATACCTATATACAATATATACATTCGCCCAGGAATCGCCGAGCCAGGTTTTTTCCCCACATGTGTAAGGCAAAGCAAGATTCCAGGAGATCCCAGTGCCACTTTTCCAGCCGCATCACTAGTATTAGAAGCCAGTGGAGACTGAAAGAGGGCACTAGAGCCACAGACGCTCAGGACATGAGTGAAGATGCTGGCCATTGCCAGGACTCCAGAAGCATATTTACAAGAGATCTCTGGGCCACTGCCGTTTTAACCTTCGTGGAGGATTGTAGGGATGAAGGGAGTTGGATAGGGATTGAGCTAGAGGATTTTGATGATGGATAAGGTTCTGATGAAAATTTGATAATCTGGATTGGATGATGTCGAGGACAAATGGGATGTTGAGGTCATGGTGTAGGGTCTTGTTTGTGACATAATATGGGGCATTAACTATTGTTCTGAGTACTTTGGATTGGAAGGATTGGATGCGTTTGATATTCGAATATTTAGCAGTTCCCCACAGTTCAAGTCCGTAGGTCCAGATAGGTTTCAGTATGGTCTTGTAGATTAAAAGTTTATTTTCAATCGAAAGATGGGTTGTCCTACTTAGTAATTTATACAGCTGGCCATATCGTCGGTTAAGTTCTTGTCTTTTAAGTCTGGTATGTGGGTTCCAAGTTAGTCTTTTGTCAAGAAGGAAGCCAAGGTAACGGACTGTGTCTGAGTAGGGAAGTGGAATTGAATCAAAAAGGATTGGCGGACAGGATCTGCGTCGCAGGGTAAAAGTGATATGTTTGCATTTTGATTCATTGATTTTGATGCGCCAGTTGTTGCACCACTGCTCAATCAAGGAGAGGTGATATTGTAGGTTTAGAGATGCTATTTGAGGATCTGAGTGGGAGGATAGAATGGCAGTATCATCAGCAAATGTAGCTAGAAATGTATGGGGATTTGAAGGGATATCGGAAGTGAAGAGGATGTAGAGAACTGGGCCCAGGACACTGCCTTTTGGAACACCAGCCTCAACTGGACAGTAAGTGGAGAATTCGGTGTCACAACGGACTTCGGCAAAAGGAAAACGATATGGCTAGGAATTGTTTTTAATCAATATAACGACGTAATAAATATTATACTGAACTATTTTGGTTTTTATTGGTTTGATTATCTTTTTTAATTTTTCCCTTTTTATAAATAACTTCGGTATAGCCGTTGTCTGTTTTCCTCGATCTCCTAGACGCTGCCTTCAGCTTGGCCTTTGTCCAAAGGTTCGTGAAATGAAGACGCGGAGAATGGGGATTGAGTTATAGGTGTAATGATAGAGCCGGAGGAATTGTCAGGGAAAGTGAGAGGGAGGGATTCAAGGTGGAAGAGGATTGGGCTGAGGAAAGGGAGAGCCGCGCGAGGATCTGGTGACGATGGTCCGTTGTACCTCAGCTTCAGAGCATTTTGATGTGCTGCGTTGAAGTGAGAAATTATTAGAAGCTACGTCAGCTTGGTGAATCGGATAAGCTTTGAATGCAAATAATGTATCTGTTTGTGTGCCTGTATCTTGAAATTGTTTAGACCTAATTACTTCTGAGAATAACTTACATTAAATTTTTGGCACTCTTCTAGTTTATAAACATTTTTAGCTTCAATATAAGATACTTTCTTTGTAAACTGGTGGTTGTAATTCCTTTATTCATCTGGTAAATAGGACATTTTTTATCAAAAATGTTGTGTTTCTGACCACAATTGATACACAGGGGTGCGTTTTTCATCAGTGTGTGTTTCTTCACCACACTGAAGACAGATAATGTTAGGATTTGTGCACTTTAATGTATGATGTGAAAACGTGAGATATCTGTAGCACCTGATCGGATTAGGACGGTACATTTGGATCTTAATATTTTGATAACCTATTTTAAGAGTTTCTCGTGGCAATGGAGACGGGTAAGTAACAATATATGATTTTGTAAATTCTTCGTTGCCATTTATTTTAATTTTATTTCTATGAATATTCATGATTTTTACATTTGTAGTTCCTCCGTTCATTTTTTTTCTAAGTATTGTAAGTCGAAGCATCTCATAACTCCCTTACTATAATTTAGAGTGGCGTGTGCTTTTACAATTATATTAAATTGGTCAGCAAATCGCATGCAATCTAATAGTTTTTGTGACAGTTTCTATTAGTTAATTTCGGTCTCTTAATTTTTTGATGTTTTTAACCTCCCCGACCAAATAATTAATGAATTTATTTATCAAAAAATGGGATACCCTTTTAAACCCTTCATCTCCTTGCCTATTAACTATTAAATAATTAGGTGAATTTTTGAAGGCTTCACTTAGGGTCTGGGTGAATTTTTATCCGACCTCTTTTGCGACGTTTATTGGATGGAGCCCGTCCATTATAATAATGTGGTATAATTATAACTGGAACTAAAAGGATAGAACTGAAAATAATCTTATCTGAAAAGTAGACAAGCTGGATGATTCCTTCGGAGCTGCGTAAACAACCTATCTCTGCAAACATTACTATCTACCATTCAAAGGTTTCCTTCCAACAAAGCTCCTGGGCACGGCCTAATTACATCCAAGATCGTAAATCTACTTCCTCAGAAAGCCATTATATTTCTTATATATATATATATATATATATATATATATATATATATATATATATATATATATATGTGTGTGTGTGTGTGTGTGTGTGTGTGTGTGTGTGTGCATGTAGAGAAGGAACGGATACCAGACGCATGGAACAAAGGGTTGATCTGTCCTCCAAGAAGGGCTCCGTGTATGAATGTGGCAACTACAGAGGCATATCACTTCTTCCGGTCGCCTATAAAATAATGACTAATATTCTACTAAATCGGATATATCCGTATTATGAAAACATAATAGGAGACCATCAAACAGGATTCAGGAGAGGGAGGAGTACGCTAGATCAGATATTCATCCTGAAACAAGTAGTTGAAAAACGATGGGAAGTAGATCAGGACGTACACGCATTATTTTTTGACTTCAAAGCAGCCTATGACTCCGTTGAGAGAAACTGTCTCTGCAAGATCATGACTGAGCTGGGAGTTCCCGGGAGGTTAGTGAGGTTGTACAAATGATTCTAAATGCAGAATACTAATACAAGGAGACGTATCTGAAGCCTTTGAAGTTCGAACGGGTTTGAGGCAGGAAGATGGACTCTCGCCGATGCTGTTCAACTTAGCACTAGAGAAAGTAATAAGAATAAGATCACGCGAAGATGGAGGGGTACACGTTGAAATGAAACTTAAAATCCTAGCATATGCCGATTATATAGCTGTCCTCGGAAGTAATCAAGAGGATATTGAGAGACTCGCTCGGACTCTATTAAAAGAAGCAGAGCAAATCGGTCTGCAGGTCAATGTAGACAAAACAAAATACATGATAGTTAGCCGAAACATCCACCCTACTAATATGCTCTGCGTGGATTCTAATTCATTCCCGAAAGTAGACAGATTCAAATACCTCGGCTCCACAATAAATGATCAACTAACAGAGATAGATCAGCGAATAACAAGTGCGAACAGATCTTTCTTCTCTCTGTCAAAGGTACTGAAATCCAGAAAAATCTTCAGAAATCTCCAAATAAGGGTGTACAAGCGTGATTGAGCCAGTTTTGCTGTACAGTTGTGAAACCCGGGCTCTAACCGGCACATTAGAAGCCAGAATTTAGAGATTCAAAAGAAAAGTTCTACGAAGGATAACGGGACCTATGTAGGACCAGAACCTTGACATATGGAGGAGAAGGAGCAATAAAGAACTTCTGAAAGAAATGGGTTAGTCAATATCTCATGACATGAAGGGAAGGAGGTTAAGATGGGCAGGGCATGTAGCTCGTAGTAATCCATCAGGACGCCTCTAGACGAGAATGAATACCAGAGTAGTAGGCAAGAGACCACGTGGGAGGCCAAAAACCAGATGGACAGATAGGATAAACAAAGATACGGCTGAGCTTCATGCCGCAAACTGGATAGCAGTAGCCCAAGATAGGCAGAGGTGGAGAAGGCTGGTTCAGGCGACCAAAGATCGACAAGATCTGTTGAGCCAACTGAAAAAAATATATATATATATATATATATATATATAATTATATATATGAGTGCGTATATATATAATGCTGTTTTCCGATCCACATATTTTCTATTAACTATATATTATCAAAATCATACATAAACTCAAAAAGCCATCAGAATACACATTTTTATCTCGTCCTATATCCCTTCTACCCATTATGGGCAAAATCCAGGAAAAACTCATCCTAAAACGCCTGTACCCCATCCTAGATTCTAATCACTTAATCCTAGATCACCAGTTTGGATTCCGCAGATCCCATTCTACCATCCAGCAATGCCATCTGCGCAGGTGGATGTTGTCTCTTCTGCATTAAAGCGCTGAATGTAGAGCACGGGAGTCTTTCTCGATGTAGACCAGGGTCTTGATCGAGTCTTGCACACGGGACTTCTTTAGAAACTCCGTAAATTCCTTTATCCTACATACTTCCTCATTATCCGTTCCTACCTTACTGATAGATACTTTAAAGTAAATCACAATAACGCTTATTCATCCTTTTTTTCCAGTCCGCTGGTGTTTCTCAAGGTAGTATCCTAGGTCCTATCCTCTATACAGTTTATACAGCTGACATCCCAACTCATCCTAACACTGTCATCACCACGTATGCCGATGACACATATGTCCTATCAGTTAATAATGACCTAACCCCCTTGCATCCCAAACCCTCCAATCACACATCACAAACCATGTAGAATGGTGTCATAATTGGAGAACAAAATAAATTCCAATAAGTTCCATCAAATTACATTTACCCTTCGTCTTAAACCTATGAATTTCTGTCCTACAGTATCCATTGATAAACCCCACTTATCCCTGTTGAACAAATTCAATATCTTGGACAAACTTCTAAGTTTTAATACTCATACCAGACTGAAACGACAAGAAACCGCTCGACGTTTCCGGTTAGTCCAGCACTTACTAGACAAACGCTCTAAGCTTTCAGATAATTACAATAGATTCATAACTACAATAAGACCTATTTGGACTTACGGAGTTGTGATTTGGGACTCCACAAAGCCATTGAATTTCTCTCGTACCCAATCCTTACAATCCAACATCCTCAATGCTCTTTACTTTGTCACTAACAAAATCATCCATGACCACCTTAATGTTCCATATGTTTACGATTTGGCCCATTCCAGATACCTATCCTTCCATAATAAACTTGAGAACCATCCGAACCCCCTCATTTATCAGGCGCCTGAAAAGAAGATGGCCTCGGGATCTCCTATCGTAAATCAATTTTTTTAGATTGCTACCAGTGGGTAGTTTCTCGACAAATGTTTTTATGTTATTATTTTCTGTTATCACATTTACTGAATGTATTTTTTTCTTATTTCAGTTGTATATATAAATAAATTAAAAAAAAAAGTTTTTAATTAATGATGAATCTGACAATGATCGCTTTCAGTAGTAATTGTACAAGTATCAATATCCTAATAGATGTATATATTTAATGTAAACATTTGTTTTTGTTTACATATTGCTTTTAGGATTAAAACGGAAAACGCACAGAACTTGTTTTTACAAACCGTTAATTCTGAAATAACGAAATAGGATGACTAACATTATTGCTTAAACTTCTCCTAATAGCTTCCTCAGTATCCCCGACCCAGAGATTCTCATTCTCCAAATTAAAGTTTACTACGGGTTTGTAGGAATCATTTAACTTTCCTCTAAATAAGTAAGCCAAATGTGATCGTAAATTGGAAACTTTGCGGTCATGGACATTTCTGATCTGGCTTTACGATAGCAACTAACTAGATTAGTTATCTTACCTTTATAAAATATTTGAAAAATGTTGTTTAAAAAAAAACTTTTTTGAAAAAATGATTGAGTGGTATAATTTATTTCTAAGTACTTAAATTTACAAGCGTATTTTATTTAAAAAAAAAAAAAAAAAAAAAAACTTTTTAGCCTACTTTAATTGAAATCAGTGCAATTGGTAATTGAGATGTATATAACTGACTGGTTTATCATGATTAAAATATCTGAAAAAAAAATTCCTTAAAGTATGTGTATAATTTTTCTGATATATTTGCTACGTTGTTTTGTAATAGAGACCAATGATTTTAGATTGAAGTTTTGTATATTATGAGTGAATAGTTTTAACGAACGTAAGTAATAGTAATTTTGTTTTATTTAAAGTACTCGTATAAACAATGAGCGTGCCAGTATATTCTTAACCAGGCCTGGGCAATATTTGAAATGAAATATTTTAATATACAAAGTAAACTATATTTTTTTATATTTGACATTTTAGTTAATAATTAAAATATAAAATACATTGTTTGTAACTGCTAATCTTTTGAGTATTTGGTGAACTATATTAACATATAATGAAAGCTTTCTCCCGAGAATCTTTTAAAAATGGGAGTTAGAAAAGAGTCCTTTAAATTCGATTCAAAATATGCCAATACTTCCAAATAACACTCTTTAATATTGTATATTAAAAATTAAAATAATTTTTGTCAGAGCCATTTTCCCTCACCGCCCTTTGAAAAGGCAATATTTAGCCGGTCGGGGGGAGCTCAATAATCCTACTCATTGAATATTTATTGGAAGGAAAGTGGTCGAGTAGGGGGCGCCTTACAGTTAGTTGCCTTACAGTAGTATTTTCTCTAAATACTCAAAATTAATTGATTTTTAATCCACTAATGTGTTTTTAAAAAATATGCATTAGTTAGGTTTAAGGGAATTTATATCTCATTTTTCTTACTTCCCAACATCTGTGAGAAATTGATGATGATGGAATTTTAGTAAAAATTATATTTTTCGAAATCTTTGTGATTGACTACAAAAGAAAAAAAAAAGAAAAAATAAATAAATAAATAAATAAAATAAAATAAAATAAATTGTTAGCTCCAACTACTGGTCAATACTAATGGTCAATCTTTGGAAGGTGATTCTCGATAAAATTTTCAATAAACAAATCCGATTTCGGGCGGATTTCAAACGGAAAAGGAGTTTTGTTTTAAAATTCTTTATTGAGATATATTACTGTTACAATCTGTCACATCTAAGGAAAATAGTAATAGTGATGAAGAGTATCTCATTCACACTATGTACAATAAATTAACAGCAAAATAATAATACTAAAAGTAAATGTATATAAACTATAAGAAACTAAACTAAAAAAATCAGGTGTGTCCACCCACACGACTTTCCTACCAGTTTCAGAATATATTTACATATAAAAAAAAAAATTGAATTAGATTTATTTTCCCGAAAATTCAAAGTAAAGATTTGAGTACGATTTATTTGATAAACTAAAGCAATGTAAACCGGCTTAAGGTAGATCAGTGTAATAATTTCAATACCCTCTAATATTGCTGATCAAAAACTTTTTGCCATAGCTTAATTTTGTCAAACACTAATTTCTGCAAAAAATAGAGGAAATAGTAAAGATTGTGTGATGCTGACAACAGATTTTCATACTTTCACTTAGCCATCTTTTTTCAGACTCAGGAGGCTCTGAAACGTATAGATCCGTCGAAAACCATATATCGGAAATTTGACCTGATCACAAAACTTGCCTTACCTAGTATAGGTAGGAAAGTAAAAAAGAAAATAAGCTAATCAAAATAACTACTTAAATACATACATACTTTCATACAATAATTGCTAAATTCTTTCACTCCGAGCCACTAAAATCTCCGAGCCAAGCCTCTCCCCCTCCCCACTCGTCGATGGAAAGGCAGGGCAAAAGGAATAAAGTCCAATTTTTGTCTTTTCTTAATGTTGTCACGTTTTCTCTTTCATAGGAAACAATAACACCAAGTTATTTAATGTAGGTAGTTAAAAATTGCTTCATAGTAAAGTAGAATAAATTTCCTTCAAACACAAATTAAGATTATCTTTGTCAATAGCATTTAAAGGGGACTTTTCAGCGGTCTAACGCTAAAAGTTGTTATTTTCATTGATTTTTTTCATGGATTATTCGCGATGTTTGTTATCATCCTACAAGTACCCTAAGGCATTATTAATAAATTATGCCTTCCCGAAGTCGTTCCAGTTCTCCTTTTCATCTATAATTTTTCCCTCCAGAACTCAGTTTTTCCAACTGCTTGGAAAAAAGCATTAGTCAGACCTATCAACAAAATTCCCAATCCTACCTCTCCTAAAGACTACCGCCCAATCTCCATTCTTTCTAACCTTTCTAAACCTCTGGAAAGAATAGCTCAATCCCAAATCTCTAAATTCCTTGAAAACTCAAAACTACTTGATCCTCTCCAATCTGGTTTCCGACCTGGCTTCTCCACACAATCCGCCCTACTAAAAATTACCAATGACTTACATACCGCAATGGACGAAAAAATGTTAACTGTGTTAATACTTCACGACTTTTCCAAAGCTTTTGACTCCTAAGACCACTCTATACTCTATACTAAATTAAAATCTCTATCCTTCTCCAACAGCTCTATCCTCTTGTTGCGGTCTTTCTATCCGACAGAATTCAAACAGTCAGCATTCCAAACCAACCCCTATCTTGCTTTCTTACACTGTCCTCTGGAGTGGCCCAGGGTTCGAGCATTTCCCCTCTCCTTTTCAATTCCTACATAAATGATCTTTCCAAATCCATCTACCACTGTTCACATCATTTATACGCTGATTACACCCAAATATATTTTTCCTTTCATCCTTCTGAGCTACTAGTCGCGTTCGCCAATATTCAGGCAGACCTAGATAGGATCAGTGCCTGGACAAGTCTGAATAATTTAAATCTAAATGCGATGAAAACTCAGGCCATTATTATAGGTTCCAGTCCTATTCTTAAATCCATCTCCTTCCTTCCTCCTTTAGTCATCAACGATCATCCTGTCACATTCAGTTCATCCGTTAAAAACCTAGATCACATAGACGAAAACCTCTCCTGGAAACTCCATATCGCCCTCATCTCCCGTAAGTCAATAGGTACCCTTAAGCTATTTCATCGCTCCCGCCACCTACTCCCACAACCCATCCGCAAGCTCATTGTATCCTCTCTCATTTTCCCCCACTTTGACTACGGCTGTGTGGTGTACGGAGGCATCCCGATGGTACTCGAGGATAGATTGAAGCGACTCATGAATACGTGCTTAAGATTTGTCTTCGGTACATCAAGGCGATCTCATGTGTCCCACCTTTACGATGAGTTAAAGTGGCTCTTCCCTTCTTTCCGCAGACAATATTTCCTCGGATCTTTCCTATTCCAAACAATCAATACCAGACACCCTTCTTACATCTACAGTCGTCTACAGTCTAAACCCGTTGTTCATTCCCAGAAAACAAGATCCCGTGTTTCCGACCTTTATATCCCTTCCCATAGAACTAAGACGTTTGAATATTCCTTTATTTCCCGATCCACAGCCTTCTGGAATTCCTTACCATCTGAAATCCGCCATGCCTCTTCCTTGTCCTCATTTAAATATCATCTCTACCAATTCCTTCTCACATCCCAAAATGACGTTATACAATAAAATAAATATTGTGAAACAGATTTTGACTGAGGTGAATGGTTGATAAAATTTATTGAGTCTTAATTTTAAAAATCAACCCATGCTTATTTTATTTTATTTTTATTTTCATTTAAATAATGTTTTTTTTTATTTCGTTTTTTCTCAAATTTTTATTTTATTTTTACTTGTTTTAATTTAATTTCACTGAAGATACTGTATATATTATTTAATATTGATTAATGTAATTTTTGGCCAAATGTAGTTTTTATTTTTTTGTTCATATCTGTTATTCATAAGGGATCTTGTCCCAGAATAAAGTTTACTTTCTATCTAAAAAAAAAAAAGTTCCCCACAGACATAAAAACCTCCTTGTTTAATAATCTTTAATTTCATATCTATTTATTTGAGATTTGTTATATTATAGAGTTGAGATTCACCTCTATTTTTATGAAAAATTATGTGATTTGATATCCTGTCACTTCAGAGTAACTGTATTTTGAGCAAAAATAACCGAGACATTATTACACAGTTTTAATTCTTTCTTTTTCTTGTGACTTGACACCAATTTTAGTAAATTAATTATGAAAAAATACTTTTTAATCATTAAAAAAATATGTTGAAATACACTTATCTAAGGTGATAATGAACCATTGTTTATAACACACATGTCTTCATTAACCGACTAACTTTTAATCATAATATTTACATTTACGTTGATAGATCACAATGATTCATTATTGAAATTAATAAACCAAAAATGAACGTTCTTGCTCATAAAATGGAGGTTTTCTGCGATATTTACTAGCAAATTTAATCCTCAGGATTTATTCTCTATATTTATAAGGTGTTATTATATATATTTATTTTCTATATCAAATGAATCCAAAACGTTTTGTTGCTTTAGAGCACATTGGTTACTCAAACTTGATCTTTTTTTTTTTTTATCCCCTTCCTCTTCTTTTTGGCTTTGCGTGGTTTTCCCGGGGCAGAGGTTGGGAGTAGAGAATTAATGCCAGAGTTAAAAATTCCCCTGGGACCAGAACGCTAATATGAGTTGGATAATAATTTTATCGTCTATAACTTGGGCTATCAGGTTGCCGCGGTGCTCTGCTCGGCCACCTAGCCCCCACCTAATTTTCAGGTGATATTCTCATCACATTTACCGCGGCAAACTAGTCGAACTGTGAAAAACGAAATTTTATTTGAGGTTGTGCACAGTAAGAAATCAAGGATTTTATTCACTTTTTACCCGACCAAGCGAAACGAAACGAGGGTTATGTGGTCGGGTCGTCCACTAGAAGCATTATAACAATTTTTTAAGCGAGCGGCTGGATTAATTTTCAAGTTTGATGGCTAAAATTTTTTGGTGAGATTCCCCGAGTGTTTTTTGTTATGTGGATTAACAGATAAACTATAATTATTATTTCTCATACTCTGAATGTTTTATTCAATTTAAATACTAGTCCTAATTTTTTTAATTTTCTTCATCAGTAAAGACGTTTTTAAAACAAATAATAACAACATAATCAATGAAAATTCATGAAGCAATTTTAAGTAACTGATGATAAGTAACTGTCTAAGCACCATAAAAGTAATATAACACTGATCTTCTTTCTTTTTTTCTTTTTTTTTTTTTTTTGTAGAAATTTGCAAGAGTTAAAAGTAACAAATATAGCTGTCATTAAATCAAATATTTTTCGGCCCAAAATATCTATATAGATATAAATATTTGAATGTGTTTAATTAATATAAAAGCTCTGAGTGGAATCTCATGCGTGACCCGGGTATTAATCCTAAGGATGATAGATATAAATCAGGCTGGCTGCAGATGTTCTTTATATCCATTTTTCTTCTTTAGCCCTTTATATATTTATTTGCTTTGCCCGGTGTTACATTTTTCGGGGGAACTTTGTAATATGGAAGTAGGTATGAATATTTTACGACGAAGGGAGCTAGCTTCAAAAACCACTACTCACCTTCAACATTTCTTCTAGCCCTTGTTAACTCAAACAATTTCTCCAAATTTAATTGATAAATTATATATTTGTACTTATTTTTAAGGATTTTTTTATATGTGACGTGATTTCATTTATTATGTCTCTTAATGTTCATGTCTATAAAGTTTGGCAATAAAATATTTATGTATATAAAAACTGATTAAATGTTTTTATAACTTTATATATTGATAAGTATGTCTATTTGTCGATTTCATAGTCGCCTAATAATAACGTAAAAAACAATTATTTTTTTTTTTGCATCTGTGGCCAAAAACTAATTTAAATTCACAATAGTATACTTTTATTTCTAAATTATGTATGTATAAATTGTAAAGGGAAGATCAAGACAGAGCTGGGAGTTCTCGGAATATTGTGAGATTGACGAAGGCGTGTACAATTGATTGTAAATGCCAAGTCCTGACACAAGCAGAAGTATCTGAAGCATTGGAATTGCAACAGCTTTGAGGCAAGGAATTTAACTTTTCTCGATGATGTACAATTGAGAATCAAAAAAGTGATAAGAACAACATCACTTAAAAATGGAGAGGCTACTGCAATCATAGGCTTAGACTTTCCTTTCTTTTAGGGAATTAGTTGTAAAACGCCACTTCATGAGATGTGTATATATATATATATATATATATATATATATATATATATATATATATATATATATATATATATATATATATTTAGTATACATTTTGTTAAGGTCTGGTGTGAACGTGTTATCGCTGTGCTAACCTTATGCTTCAGAGTCCTTTTACAAGTAACATGTTGGATCGACTGGGCCAGGAATTGGGAGATTAATTGACTAATTAATTGTAGAGCAACAGTAGAGAGTTAACACTAAGGAGGATTTGTTAGGCTGATAGGGCAATAACTCCCTCCCCTCCAAAAAAAATTCTTGGTAAAAAAATTAAGATTGGAAAAATATTTGAAAATAGTTCGAAATAACTATGTGTTTATTTCTTATCTCGTCTTTGCTTAGCCCTGAGAAAGGTCTGAAAACTTGGGTCGAAACATGGGAAGAAAGTTGATCATTTTTTTGGGATTTGCTTCTAATGAATGCAATTCCTAACCAACTTCTCTTACAAGAATCTAAAGGCAACCCTCAGTTCTCTCCCATTAATAGATTTTATAATGAGCTTTATGCTACCTATGTATAAGGATCTCCTGTATTTAGGAAGCCAACATAAATAAATTGGGAAGCACCCTTTTATGAAAATAAACTGTTCCTCTCAGGTTTAACGTAAATAGTCAAATTAGATTTACAATCTTCACAATGTTATTTTATTATTTAATTGAAAATTAGGATTTTAAATAATAACTGCTTTTAGTATAATATTTTATCAATGATTTTTCGGTATTTTATATCATTTTTCTGTTGCTCCTGAAATTACACAGACTCTAGTTGAGATGTTTCAAAGGACCTAAGGTGCGGAGGAAAGGTATTGAAAGGGTCTGGATTTGGGCTCAAGAACGGAACTGAGCTCCCTTGGAGGACTTAGTTCTTCCCTTCCTTTTCCATTCCCAGGGCTCCGGGGGCTTGAGGGGGGGGGGGGGTTGTGAACCTCCCTTCCACGAAAAAATAAACCTGTCTTCTCTTAAAATCAAAATTTGTTAAACCCTCGTAAGGCCAACATTTATTTTGACATTTGAAAATGATAACGTCATTTTTCATCTTTTGTTTTATGCAAGTTATAAGTAAATAGGAATAGCTATCAACTTACAAATTTATGCACGCGATTGAACGAATATAAAAGCAAACTAATGGAAAAATTAATGGTATATACCATTAATAAAAAGATGAATAATGCCTGGGGCCTAGGTAAAGCTTTGGTTTGTTTACTATTTAACTAATCCTTACAGGCTTAAAAGGCTAGAGATACGATATGCAACTACCTATGCCAGCTTATGCCCTGTACTGATGCTATATGTATATGATATTGTCAGCCGGCCACTAGCGCAAGCAAACGATAAACATTCAGCCTTTATGGAACCAACAAACCGACTAGGATTGGAAGTAAATATTTCTACAGCTAAGTACATAGCATAAGTACATAGCATAAGTACATAGCATAAGTGCATAGCATAAGTACATAGCATAAGTACATAGCATAAGTGCATACTAAGGGGGAGCAAGGGGGAGGTTGCCCTCCTCCCCCTCCCCAATAATTTGAGGGGAAAAACTAAAATCAATAATAAATAAAATGTGTAAATTAAAACCGATTAAGAAAAGTCGACTAGATGGCTAGGCCAGAGCCTATATGTCCTGAGCGTGTGTGGCTCCAGTCCCCTCTTTCAGTCTCCACTGGCTTCCAATACTAGTGATGCGGCTGGAAAAATGGCAATGGGATCTCCTGGAGTCTTGCTTTGCCTTCCACATCTGGGGGAAAAAGCCTGGCTCGGAGATTCCTGGGCGAATGTATATATTGTATATAGGTATGGTTGTGTTTAGAAGTTTTTATTTTATTTTATGTGTTATTTTTTTTTCTTATTATTTACTTTTTTCATCAGTATTATTTATTTACTTTTTATATTTATATCTATTTCTCTATCATTTGTATATATTGTATGAATGAGAACTTTTAGCCTTAATACTTATAGCCTTCCATCAGTGGCTGATTGTATTATTATTCAATAAATAGATTATTAAAAAAAGGACCTTTTACTAAGTATGTAACTATTTTATTGATAAGGCAATAATGTATATCAACATAACCCAGGATTTTATGATTCAATCACCCCTCAATTTTCAGATGATATTCTCATCACATTTACCGCGGCAAACTAGTCGAACTGTGAAAAACGTAATTTTATTTGAGGTTGTGCTCAAAGGATTTTATTCACTTTTTACCCGACCAAGCGAAACGAAACGAGGGTTATGTGTTCGGGTCGTCCACTAGAAGCATTATAACATTTTTTTAAGCGAGCGGCTGGATTAATTGTCAAGTTTGATGGCTAAAATTTTTCGGTGAGATTCCCCGAGTGTTTTGAAACAATTTGAGCTAACAATACTGAAACGTGATTAAATAAAACGTGTTTAATCGATTTAAATTCTGGCAAATTACTATGTAAAGTGTGTTTGAGCGGATGGCTGGATCCGGAATTACTCAATGAGATCCCGTGAATATTTTGAAACAATTTGAGCACAAAATAGTAAAGAATATTTTTATTATAGTTGAAGTACCTTGATTATTAATTTACTTGAAATTATATCATGTGATCATTTCGTCGGAAAGATGTAAAAGTCGCGAATGTTCAACATTGTACAGGCTCTATGATTTGTCTATTTTAACAAGGTGCCAACGATACGTTATGTAAATAGCTCGTCAATATTTAAACTATAAAAATGTTATAGCAAAAAAATATTTGAATAAAATAAAAAACCATGACAACACAAGTTGGGAAATTCTATCCACCCTAAGTGAATCTATTTTCATACTCACTTGAACATCTTGGTTGATTGATAAGAAAATTGGCATCTACTAATATTTAAACTTGACTTAGTAGTCGGGTCCCTCTAGACTGTGGTGGTGGTGGCCAGCATACGATTTTGCTGATGAATATTTGCAAAGATAATCATAATAATTGGCATAAATATTTTGATAAAAGATAAAAGCATCTTCCTTAAGGAGGAATTTTAAAGGAGTTGACTGCAGCTAAGAAAAGGGAGTTGAAATCATAATTTTTATTCAAATAATTAAAAAGTAGCAATATAGATGAAATTTCCCTTTATAAAATAATGATAAAAGGCAGAAGAAAAAACAGCAGAGCGAACTAAACAGATTCATAAAAAAAAAAAACAGCAGTCATCCTGCGGCCTTTCCTTCTGTCGCCAGGCGCTTTATTATTTAAACTTTTTAAATAAACGTAAACATTTTTCTTATTGTTTAAATAAACCTATCTCAACCTCATATAAGTACTTAACCACTTGTAATCTAATTTAGCTCAAATTAACGCGATTTTTTTACTATATTGGGAGTTCAGACAGATGATATTTCTTAAAGCTTAGAGCACCATAAAATTAATCAATTTTTCAAACATCACTGATTTTAAATCATATTCCAAAATAAGTTTAATTATAGGTGGCTATTGCTTTACAAGAAGTGGTTCCATTGTTTATCAAATTGCGGAGGTGTTAAAAAAACAGAATTTCTTCATCAGTTTTGTTTTAAAGGCAACAAAGCTTTGACTCTGTTGACTCTTGAAAAGTCTGTAATTCAAAAGCATATCAACTGGAAATAAAAAAGTTATTTGCTATTAAAGAGTTTTCCTCCCTTTTCAATCAATTTTTCTTTGTAGCTTTCTGTTTGTTTTTTTTTGTAATTATTATTTTTTTAAAAAGAGCACCTCTAGGATAAGCGAAACAGTGCCAAGAGAATTGTGATCCTTAAGGATAGGCTAGAGCTCCTCAACCATTACTAATTTTTTACTGCTAACTGGTGTGTAGGTTGGTTTACAAGTAAAAAAAATTTAATATACAGAATTTCAATAAAATAAATAAAAATTAAATTAAATAAAATGCCATTATTCAAATTGTTATATTAAAAAAATATTCGAAACTATAAAAATTTTTAAAATTAGAAATCGTACTCTTTTTTTAATTAATCTGAAAACAACTTGATGGCATAACAAATTTTTTTTTTCCAGATGTTCACATATTTCCTATTCATAGATCAATCTTCATATATATATTTTTATATTAATTTAAATACATCAAGTAAATGTGTACACAGAACATATTAATATATTAAATTTAATAAATTACTTATAAAAAATCGCTATATTCCTCTTAGTGTAAATATGTAATACTAATAATAAAAGGCTTAGCGAACCCGAAGGTTCAATGCCGACACAACCAATCGCTTATTACACCCTTCCTTAAATTGTTGGAGATATGAAATAGTTCGGAATTCGATTTATTGCAACTTGTCACGTAGAAAAGGAAATTTTTGTTTCACTATTCTGTGCTAAGATTTATAGTTCCCCTCGCAAATCCACAACTCGACCCGCCTTCAATATATATGTATATACTCTATCTCAATAGCTCAATATATTAAATCATCCTCAAATCATGATTATCTGACCAACGTAAATGCACCTGTCTGCAAGCATATGAACTAAACCCCCTTTACAACTGACAACCCTATAACAGACGCAGGTGAATAATTTTACTTCTCTGAGCAGTTTATTTACCCAAACTCAAAAAATTGTTTCCAAAACTATTATTTTAATGTTTTGTCCTGTATTTCGTATATATTTATTATCTCTGCATGAGACATATTTGTATGAAATTCATACTATAATTTATTTTAACATCTATTGTTTATTATCATTCCTATTTATTATAATTTATATGATAAACTTATATATATATATATATATATATATATATATATATATATATATATATATATATATATATATATATATATATATATATATATATATATATATACTATTTATTATATATATATATATATATATATATATACTATTTATTACTACTCGTTATTTTATTAATAGCAATGGAGAGACCGAACCACGAATTCCCGAGGGCAAACATGGCTGTCTGCTCTTAATTTCCATAGTAGCAACATCCTTTCCCCTGGTACTCCAACATAATGGCCGACATATCCTAACTTTTTCATTCACAAAGGTCTAGGGACGCTAAATTTCTCAATTTCACGGCTCTATGACCTTTCCTCAGACCACAGTCCGCTAAACCTAACCTTTTCCGCATCTCCTATCCCCAGATTATCTCCTCCCTCATTCATCAGAGGCCCAGTCACCTGGACCCTTTTCCGCCAAACAATAACAGATGCAATAGACCTCACAGTATCCCTAAAAACGCCTCAAGGCCTAGATAATGCAGAGAGTTCCTTCACCACCTTGATCCAACAAGCAGTCTGGACTGCATCCTCACCACTCGTTTCAAAAAGATCCTTTAAAAAGAATGCTTTGCCCTAAAACCTTACTGACCTTATTAAATCCAAACGCCAATCTAAGACCCTCTGGCAAAGAACCAGGCATCCTGATGTGGAAATTATACAATTAATATTCAAAACAGGTTAAAAAAGAACTGGCTACCTTTAGATCCCAATCCTACAATTCCTACCTTTCTTCTCTCTCTATCGATGACAACTCCCAGAAGTGACCAAAAATATTCTGAAGTACCAATCTATTTCCCACCCACTCCGACGAGATGATGGAACCTGGTCTTCGTCAAATGAGACTAGAGCTGAAGAATTTGCTCCTTGATACACACATATACTTTTTGTATTTTAAACAATATATTTATAATGAAAATTAGAAAAAGTTTGAATTGAAAAGTGTACTATTAGCTGAGAATTGAATTAAAAGCTTTCCTCCTAATCGCATTGGCTAATTTGGACAGCTGCTGCAAATGCTCCCAGATCTTGTTGAAAGCACCGAATAATTTAGTTTAGTTTCAAGTCTAGAAGGCAGTGGATCAGCTGATGCGAAGGACGTGTTCTGAAATCTTCTCTCAGTTGTTGCCTATTTTTTCAGCGGAATCTCTTTGATTATTTACTGAATATAGTTGAACTGTACACCAGAGCAGTTGTTATTTACAGTTTGCTACATATTTTTTTTTAATATTTTTTTTTTTTTTTTTTTTTTTAATTTTTTTTTTCTTCTCTTATGATATGCGGCATTGTCAGCCAGTGATGTCCAGTAAGGTGCCCACTAAGAGGACTCGGTCAGACGGAGTTAGTACCCCTCGTGATTCACCAGTGAAACAAAGAACTCGTCGCTGCCTGAGAGAAATAGCTCCAATAACCACAGTGAAAACTTCAGATACAGAACCTCAGCCTCAACCAGGTACTTCTTCGCAAGAAATGGTTGAAGAATCTCCTTTCTTCACTCCAAACCCGTTCCAAGTGCTTCATAATGACAGAGAAGTAATGGAGTCAGCAGCAGTACCCAGGGAACCAAGGCCTCCTCCGATATTTGTTAAAAACATCAAAAATTTTCAACTACTGTGTACACAGCTAAACGAAATCTGCTCCGGCAGTTATTCTTGCCTCAACAGGACTAACGACACAAAAATAACACCTGATACTGCAGAAGCCTACCGAAAAATTGTGAAGTACCTGTCAGAAACTAATGCAAATTTCCACACGTACCAGCTGAAACAGGAGAGATCGCTACGAGTGGTGGTTAGAAATTTACACTCCTCAACCCCAACTGAAGTGATAAAAGAAGAACTAGCGACGCTTGGTTTCAAAGTGCGTCAGGTAACCAACGTTCTGAAGGAGAATAAGGAGCAGCCAGGAGTGAGTAATAAAGTTCCACTACCTTTATTTTTCGTGGATCTAGAGCCATCACCTGGCATTGAAAAAATATATGATATCAAGAGATTGTACTACACTATCGTGAAGATAGAGAAGCCATACCCCAAGAAGGAAATTGTGCAGTGCCACAATTGCCAGGCGTATGGCCACACGAAAACTTATTGTCACCATCTGCCGCGTTGCGTGAAATGCGGTGAACAGCACAAATCTGTGGAGTGCACCAAACCAACACAAGATCCTGCAGTGTGTGCACTATGCCAGGAGGGACACCCGGCCAACTACAAAGGCTGCCAAACCTATAAGAGCCTCAAATCCAGATACCAGAAGAACCGGATTCAAGATGAGACAACCAGACCAAGAAGAGAACCTTCTAGAATTGTTAACAATAATTTATCATACTCCGAACTACTTGGAGGTAAGAACCCCAATAATACATGTGAAGCCCTGCCGCAGCAACTACCTCAGCCCCAATCTCAATATTCTGTTCATCCTAACACACATAATCATCAACAACCTCAAATTCCTCATATTCCTCCTCCTTCAAATGCAACAGATCTCACTAGTTTGTTAGCATCTTTCCTAACCGATTTCAAATCCCTAGTCACTCCACTCATATCACTCCTTACAAATCTCGTATCTCACCTCATCCCTCCTTTGAAAAATCCTTAATGACCCACATACCAAAACCCATGTCCATTCTCCTTTGGAATGCGAATGGTGTTAGAAATCACGTTGACGAACTAACAGCTTTACTACAAGACAAGAACATTGACGTAGCCCTAATTACAGAAACTCGACTGACCATAAAACAGCATTTAAAAATCCCACAGTATTTAACATACCGTACTGACCACCCTGATGGCAGAGCACATGCCGGCACTGCTGTCATCGTACACCAATCCCTCTCCCATCACTTACTCCCATTACCTACTCAAGATTTCCTACAGTCAACCGCTATTGTAATCAAAGCCTTCTCCTTTCCAGTCACCCTTGCATCAGCATATTGCCCTCCTAACAGATCCATATCCAAAGTCCAGTTCAGTTCTCTCCTCAACTCCTTAGGTCATCATTTCATCCTGGGTGCAGACTTAAATGCCAAGCATCAAGTTTGGGGTTCAAGAACCACGAATTCTCGTGGCAGAACATTTCTGTCTGCACTCAATACCCAACGTTTCAGTCTCCTTCCACCCAACTCACCTACCTACTGGCCCACAGATCCTAACCGCAATCCCGATATCCTTGATTTTTTCATCCACAGTGGCTTAGGTCCCCTCAATCATTCCCTTACCCCTCTTGGCGAACTATCCTCAGATCATAGTCCATTATTACTCCAATTATCTCTAGCTCCTATTCCTAAGTCTTCTCCACCGTCCTTCATCAGAGGCCCAGTTAACTGGAAACTCTTTCACCAAATCCTTACCGATAAAATTGACCTCAGAATGACCCTGAAAACCCCAGATGACCTTGACAATACCGTACACTTTTTTACCACCACTATCCAACAAGCAATCTGGACTGCTTCCTTTCCAAACCACTCCTCAAGAACTCCTAAGAAAAATAAGTTACCTCAACACCTCATAGACCTAATCCATACCAAACGCCGTGCCAGATTATTATGGCAACGTACTAGACACCCCACCGATCGCCAATCCTATAATTATTTTTGCAAAAAACTAAAGATAGAATTGGCCACCTTCAGATCCCAATCCTTCAACTCCTACCTCACTTCCCTCTCTTCTCATGACAATTCCCTATGGAAGACCACCAAACATATCCTAAAACCCCATCACATATCACATCCTCTCCGTCGAGGTGATGGCTCTTGGGCAGCATCTGACGAAGATAGAGCCGAAGAATTCGCCAAAAACCTTTCCCTTACATTCACCTCTCATCCAGAATCCAATCCCACCCACACGTCAGCAGTAGAGGAATTCCTTAATTCACCCATCCCACTCTCCTTACCGCCTAAAGCAGTTAATCCTTCTGAGGTCAAATTCCTTTTACAAAAACTACCTACCCGTAAATCACCTGGATACGACCTGCTTACCTCTCAGATCCTTAGACAACTCCCTCCTAAAGCTGTCATATTCCTTACATACATATACAATAGCATCCTACGAACCACCCACTTTCCTCTTTTGTGGAAACATTCCACTATTATCCTGTTTCCGAAACCAGGCAAACCTCCCAACACCTCAACGTCCTACAGACCAATTAGCCTTCTTCCTATTCTCTCAAAAATCTTTGAAAAGATCCTCCTAAAACGCATCCTACCCTTTATAGAATCCCAAACTCTTCCTTCCCATCAGTTCGGATTTCGTTCACAACACTCTACAGTCCAACAAGGACTCCGAGTGGTTGATCATATTTCCGCAGCATTGGAAAGCAAGCAATATTGCTCGGGTGCATTTCTGGACATAGCTCAAGCTTTCGACCGGGTATGGCACGCCGGGCTTCTTTCCAAGCTGAAAAACTATCTTCCTCAGTCCTTGTACCTTGTTCTCCGTTCCTACCTCTCAGATCGTACCTTCCGAGTTCGTTGCGGTACTGAATTTTCGCATTGCTATCCAATTGAGGCAGGTGTTCCTCAAGGTAGCGTATTGGGTCCCGTCCTTTACATCCTCTTTACCGCCGATATCCCTGTCCATCCCGATACCTTCCTGGCAACTTTTGCTGATGACACCGCTATTCTATCATCCGACTCAGATCCCAACATAGCATCCTTAAATCTCCAAAACCACCTCACCTTGATTGAGCACTGGTGTAATAACTGGCGCATTAAAGTTAATGAATCTAAATGCCAACACATTACCTTTACACTCCGACGCAGTTCCTGTCCACCAGTACACTTTAATTCCATCCAGCTTCCTTACTCAGACACAGTCCGGTATCTTGGCTTTCATTTAGACCGAAGACTGACGTGGAACCCACATACTAGACTCAAAAGACAAGAACTCAACCGACGATACGGCCAGCTATACAGACTACTAAACAGAAAATCCAAACTTTCTATTGAAAACAAATTACTTATCTACAAGACAATACTGAAACCTATATGGACATACGGACTTGAACTGTGGGGTACAGCAAAAGCTTCTAACATCAAACGTATTCAATCCTTTCAATCTAAAGTCCTTCGAACAATAGTTGATGCTCCGTTCTATGTAAATAACAAAATCCTACACCATGACCTTAATATCCCATTTGTCCTAGACCTTATTCCAGAAAAATTCTCCAAATTTCACCAGAACCTTACCTATCATCCAAATCCCCTTGCACAATCTCTATCCAGCACCACCCATCCTTACAATCCTCCTCGAAGGTTGAAGCGGCAGTGGCCCAGAGACCTTTTGTAAATAAGCATCTATTGGAGTTTTGGCAATGGCCAGATCCTCCACTCAAGCCCGAGTGTGTATGATTAGGTTAGTTCTTTTGTTTATATACATTTATTTTATTTTATTGTATTTATTTTTATTTTATTTATTGTATTTATTATTATTAAGTTTCTGTATTATTTTATTTTTTTTTTTATTGTAAATAGAGTGTGAGTGTGCTTTCTCTGAACACTATTATAAATGTCCTTGATGTGACAGAATGTAATATTTCTAAATAAACAAATAAAAAACAAAAAAGTTTCAAGTCTACTGCCAGTGGTTACTAAAGACTGTATTTTGAACTAGTGTTCATTATATTGTATTAAACCTAGTTTAAAATATACTCTGTTCAAGCTATTTACTGAATTGTAAATGTAATTATTTATAATAAATTCAGAAGGAATGAAATACTATAGAGTCTAGGAATTAAATTACTCGGATGTTTTCTTTCGAAGGCCCCAATTAAAGTTCTTAATTGTCTCAACTTAAAGTTTATTAAAAAATTAGTCATTCTTTTCCAAAGTTTGTAGCTCGAACTTACTCATTAAAGCTTATTCTTTCATAAAAGTATTAAGTAATTAATTATTAAATTCTTGGCATATAGCCCCATAAAATTAGACTTGTTGTTATCTTGCAAAATGTCTAGTAATTCTTTTTATTTTATATTATTAGTCTATGGTGGTAAGTCTGAAAAATCCAAATTTTCAAATAAGGGCAAGAATAATATTTTCTCACTATTTTTAGCCTATAGCTAAAATATAATATAAAATAAGCACACTGATATTGTTGATTATTATTTACTTTTGTAAGTTTCAGAGAATCTATAGCATCTAAAATTATATAAATAATATATTTAGGTTCCAGAATCCAATAATCAACTACCTAGGTGTATTTATTTTATTGAATCGACCTGCAGGCCAAAAAAAGTGGGAATATAATTTAGGGGGGAAAAAGGTGAAAACTGGAAAATAGTAAAAATATTGTTAATACGATATTTAGGAAGCTAACAAATTAAAAGTCTTAGATCTCTTGAGATGAATACAAATACACCTTTTTTCAATAATGGCAATTTCTGGCATGTTGAGAACTAAAAATAACTATTTCACTAATATTCAAAAAATAAGGCAGTGGATCAGCTGATGCAAAGGTTGTGCTCTCAACTCGTCTCTCAGTTGCCTATTTTTCAGCGGGATCTGTCTGATTATTCACTGAATACAGTTCAAGTGTACATTAGAACAGTTCATATTTAGTGTTTGATATCTTATTTTTATTTTCAATTTTTTTTTTCTTTTTCTTCCCTTATGATATGCGGTATCGTCACCAAGTGATTTTCAGTAAGGTGCCCACTAAAAGGACTCATTCAGACATGGTTAGTACCCCTCGCGGTTCGCCAGCTAAACAAAGAACTCGTCGCTGCATATGAGAAACTCCAATCACCACAGTGAACACTTTAGATCCAGAACCTCAGCCAAAAAAAATGGTCTTCGCAATAAACTGTTGCAGAATTCCCTTTCTTCACTCCAAACACGTTCGAAGTGCTTCAAAATGTGAAAGAAGCAATGGAGTCTGCAGCAATACCCAGGGAGCCATGGTCTCCTCCAATATTTGAAAAAAAATTGAAAAATTTCCAACTGCTGTGTACACAACTAAACGAAGTCTGCTCCGGCAATTATTCTTGCCTTAACAGAACCAACGATCCAAAAATAATACCAGATACTGCTGAAACCTACCGAAAAATAGTGAAGTACCTGTCCGAAACGAATGCGAAATTTCATACGTACCAGCTGAGGCAGGAGAGTGGTGATAAGAAATTTGCACTCCTCAACCCCAACTGAAGTGATAAAAGAAGAAATAACGACGTTTAGTTTCAAAGTGCGTCAGGTAACCAACTTTTTGAAAAAAAAAATAAAGAGCAGCCAGGAGTAAAAAATTAAGTTCCACTACCTTTATTTTTCGTGGACCTGAAGCCATCACCTGGTATTGAGAAAATTTATAAAATCAAGATATTGTACTACACTATCGTGAAGATTGAGAAGCCGTACCCCAAGAGGGAAATCCGTGCAATGTCACAATTGCCAGCCGTATGGCCACACGAAGACTTATTGCCTCCACTTGCCGCATTGGGTGAAATGTGGCGAACAACACAAATCAGCAGAGTGCACTGAACCTATACAAGGTCCTACAGTTTTTGCCCTATGTCTATAGGGATACCCGGCCAACTACAAAGGCTGACAAACTTGTAAGGACCTCAAATCCAGATACCAGAAGACCATTCAAGATGAGACTACCAGACCAAGAAGAGAACCTTCTAGAATAGTGAATATTTAATTAATATATCATTCTCCGAACTACTTGAAGGTAAGAACCCAACAAAGAAATGTGGAGCCCTGCCGCAGCAATTGCCTCAATCCCACCCTCAATATCCTGATCATTATAACATGCCTAACCATCAACAACCTCAAATTCCCCATATCCCTCATCAATCAAATGCTGCAGATCTCACAAGTCTGTTGTCATCATTTTTCATTGAATTCAAATCAATAGTTACTCCACTCATATCACTCCTTACAAATCTTGTATCTCACCCCATCTCTCCTGTGAAAAATCCTTAAATGACTCCCGTCAAACGCATATCTATTCTCCTTTGGAATGCGAATGATGTTAGAAATCACGTCGACGAACTAACAGCTTTCCTACTAGACAAGAACATTGACGTAACTGTAATTGCAGAAACTCGACTGACCAGAAAACAGCTTTTTAAAATCCCACAGTACATAACATAGCGTACTGACCATCCTGATGATAGAACACATACCGGTACTGCTGTTATTCTACACCAATTCCTCTCTCATCACTTACTCCCATTACCTACTCCAGATTTCCTACAATCAACTGTTATCGTAATCAAAACCTTCTTCTTTCCGGTAACTCTTGCATCAGTTCAGTTCTCTCCTCAACTCCTTAGGTCATCATTTCATCCTGGGCACAGACATAAATGCCAAGCATCAAGAATGGGGTCCAAGAACCACGAATTCCAGTAGCAGAGCATTGCTGTCTGCACTCAATTCCCAACGTTTCAGTCTCCTTCCACCCAACTCACCTACCTACTGGCCTACTGATCCTAACCGCAATCCTGATATCTTTGATTTTTTCATCCACAGTGGTTTATCCAAATTTTTGAGAGTAGAAGAATTGGATTAGCCGAAATACCACAAACCCCAAACTTAACAAACAAGTAAACTAAACAACAGTTGAACAAACAAGTAAGTAAAGGTGTGAATATCTCCTAAACTAAGCGTTATCGGGGATACCTTCAGAGGAAATGTTTTTCTTGTTTTGAGATCCTTAGTTCATATTTTCAGTTTGCCCTGAAACATCCTGTAAATAAAATTTGGAGAATTTTTCTCGAACAATGTCTAGAACAAATGAAATATTGAGGTCACCATGTATACTTTTGTTAGTTACGCATAACAATATTATTAAATGTAGAACACAATCTGTTCATTGTCTCTCTAAAGAACAGATCTGAAGTATGATAAATCATAATTTAATCCTGTCAATACTTCTTCTTAGTACTTACATATGTCCAATAATATCATAAACCACCATTTTTAATATATTTTCTCCTCAAGTCCACTTAGTACTATCCCATCAAGTTGTTACTTTAAATTGGGTAGTTATAATGAAAGCATTACTGCCTTACTTACAAGGCTACGGAACTTGTGTCTAGCGACGCCATAACATGTTCTCAACACCTGGTCTCCGTTCTGCTGTAACACAGGCTGGTCACGTCTTGCTGCATCATATGTAGTCTTCATCTTCAATTCATTCCTCATCTATAATTATATTGCACACACACACACACACACACACACACACGCATATATACATATATAAACAAGAGATAAGTAATTTAAAAGGTTGATAGTAGACATCAAGATTTACAGAAAAGTTTATATAAACAATTGCCCAATTGCCAGCAGAAAAGTAGGAAATGTAAGTTTTATGTTATTTTAAGTAAGTCGTGTTTTTCGTTAAATAGGTTGAATAGGAAGTTGTACTTAAAAAATATTTGATTTAAGTAATAAACCATTATTCAATAATAAACTAGATAAAACTTATTGTTATGGGGTGAAACAAACTGATATGGGGTGTATTGTAGCAAACATAATTCCCTAAATACACATTTTATTTATAAATATACAAAATTTTAAAAATATTTTTCGCGTAATGTAGTTATTTTTTTTTTTTTTTTATTTCTTTATTGAGTATTATAACAATCTGTCTGTTGGACATTGGTTATAGTGAGGTAGGATTCACACCATATGTACAAAAAAATAAAATAAATAGAACAAAATTATGTAGTTATAAAAATGTGTTTTTCTCCCAGATCTTCGTCCTAGGAATTGATATGTATTTATCAGCGACAAACTTAATGTTTCTTACTAAAATTTACGTTTAAAATATTAGAACCTACTGTATACTTCAATTATTTTCATTAAAATGTAAATATTAGGGCCATGAACATTAAGTTTGTCACTTATAAATACGAATCAATTCCTATGACAGAAATCTGGGAGAAAATCTCAATCCCATAACCATCTTACATAAAAATTCATTATTTTTATAAAATAAACAATTGCCCAATTTCCAGCAGAAAAGTAGAAAATTTAAGATTTTGTTTTAAGCAAGTCACGTTTTTTGTTGAATAGGAAGCGATAACTTAAAAAATATTTGATATAAGTAACTAAGCATTGCTCTATAGTAAACTAAACAAAATGTATGTATATATATATACATATATATATATATATATATATATATATATATATATATATATATATATATATATATATATATATATATATATATATATATATATATATATATGTGGCCCACTCCCAGAAAACAAGATCCCGTGTTTCCGACCTTTATATCCCTTCCCATAGAACTAAGACGTTTGAATATTCCTTTATTTCCCGATCCACAGCCTTCTGGAATTCCTTACCATCTAAAATCCGCCATGCCTCTTCCTTGTCCTCATTTAAATATCATCTCTATCAATTCCTTCTCACATCCCAAAATGACGTTATACAATAAAATAAATATTGTGAAACAGATTTTGACTGAGGTGAATGGTTGATAAAATTTATTGAGTCTTAATTTTAAAAATCAACCCATGCTTATTTTATTTTATTTTTATTTTCATTTAAATAATTTTTTTTATTTCGTTTTTTCTCAAAATTTTATTTTATTTTTAATTGTTTTAATTTAATTTCACTGAAGATACTTTATATATACTTTAATATTGATTAATGTAATTTTTGGCCAGATGTAGTTTTTATTTTTTTGTTCATATCTGTTATTCATAAGGTACCTTGTCCCAGAATAAAGTTTACTTTCCATCTATCTATCTATCTATCTATATATATATATATATATATATATATATATATATATATATATATATATAAACTATTTAATAAATTATATATATATATATATAAACTATTTAATAAATTATATATATATATATATATATATATATATAAACTATTTAATAAATTACCTATAACGAAAACATAGCACTTTAAGAATGAAAATATAAGAGATAACCAACTAAATGCAACTATATTCATGTTAAAAAAATCCATTGTCCGTTTTCTACTATTTTTAAATGCCAAATGATCAACCGGTAATTAAAATTGATTCCTTTTTCTTACTTTCTCCTTGAGCTAACTTCTCAGTTCCACAGGAATCGGTTTCATTTTTGAAAAGAAACATTTTAATTTTCTATTATTCATCCTGTATCTATTTTTTATTTTTTTTGTTTTTTGTACAATTTTTTTATCCCAAAAGTTAAATTTATATTGGTGTAAGCCTAATTGTAAAAAAGCTATTACAGGCCCTAACATATAATAAAATGGAATAGCAAGGTTGGGATCTGAAAACTTTACCCACTGAAAGTTACTGAAAAATTTATCTTGTTGGGTTTCTGATTGACCTCATTTTCCATATGGACTTCTTCTTTGTAAAAAATATTAATATCTGAATTTTCAACATTAAGAGCTTCTTGGGTTCCAATCTCATGGATCTTATTTTCACTGTGGTTTTCTTCTTCCCCCACTTCTTTGGAACATATATAAAAATTATTCGATATTTCAATATAAGCTTCTTTCCCAGCATCTTCGAAATAGGATTCTTTTTCATGATCATCCTCTATTTCTTCTATGAGTTCAACCTCTTCAGAAGCTGTCTCTTGAAAAATAAGTTTTGTATGTTCACCAAAAGAAGTGGCTGGATTATTTATTGTTGTGGTTTCATTCTTCTTAATTAGGCTATGAACTTCTGGATTCATTTAATCTTCAATCATGGGTCTATTTCCACCTTCTTCCATGGATCTAGGCAGTACATCGGTTATTTCTTCTTTTGAATTCTTCACATTTATCTTTTTCTCAGTTGTGCCTTCTCTTATACTTGTAGTGCAGATATCTATATTTCTACACAAATTTTCTGCGACATCATCTGTTCTCTTTTCCAATCTTTCTAAACTTTCACTAATCTCTACTTGGAATTTTTTAAACATCTCATCCGTCATGGATTAAATATTCTCAATTAAAGGTGACTGTGATTCATAATTGTTGCCTACTTCGTTTTTAAGATATCCAACGCGAAGTTACAAAGACATTTATAGAATGTGAATTAGCAAAGAATAAATATATATCCAACAAAAACAAAATGTAAAATTTATAATAACATGCCCAATTTAAAACCCATCTGTGTGGTCTATGTAGTGTCAAGGCTTCCGTCCCCAAGCTGGAAGAAAACATAAGCCCTATCCTCAAGGTCAGAAACCAACAAAAGACCTCTTTTCTTACTTCTCGGCGTATTACATACAAATATTCAAGGTGGGGCAAGGATGGTTTTCATTGGTTCTTAACTTCACCCTATTACTTCACAATAACCGGTAACACCCTAAAAGGAACCAGTTACTTAGCCCATTACTAGTTTTTACTCTGAGCCTTCCCCAGGGTCCAGGTACAGATCGGTTCTTGTCTACCTGTTCTTTCCCCCTTGACGCTGTTTTTGACGTTAGAAATCGATTTCATTCAACTTTGTTTTAGACACATCATAATAATTTTTAAAAACTTATTTGCTATGTTCAACACATAGCAATATACACAGGGTGAATTTTGGGAAAATAAAAAATAAACAGGTGCTGTTTTAGTTTATTAAAGAGTATTTCATGACCTAAATCCGACTATAATTACAATCTTAAGTTATAATAAATATAAACACCAACCAATAAAAATATTGTAATAATATTATACAGGTTGTCCCGTAAGTAGAGGACAATTTTGATAGGAGCTATAGAAGACAAAAAAGTTCATATAAACAATTGTGTTTTTTTTTTTAGAGAATCATGTTTTTTTTTTTCATTTTGATTAGGCTCCTTAGGGAAAGGAAATTCACCTGCTTTGACGAGGTATATTGCATCGATAGTGAAGGCTCTACGAGATACGCGGATATCGACGCATTTCCCATGACAGAAAGGACAGAGCTGATCTTGGATCCAACTGTCCGCTTTGAGAGCAATGACCTCGATCAGGCGGGTGAAGTGGAAAGGGAAAAGAAGAACACGTACGATAAATGTATCCCTTTCCTAAAAGAGAAATTCCGTGAGACCTTCGGAGAGAGAGAGTTCACCGTGAGAGGCCTCTGGTTTTGGTCTCGCAACAATACCAAAAAGAACAAGGAGCTTCCTCGAGGAACTAGGTGTCGACATTAAGAACGTAGCGAGGTTGGCTGAAAATATAGTCCTCGACTCCCTGGGAATCATTCACCACCACGTGCATGGCTAGCCTTAGAGTTTTAATTTATGTATTTAATGAAGGATTGAAAACAATAGAGATAAAGAGAGAGAAGTGAGAGAAAGGGAAATTAAATGTTAAAAGAAAAAGAAATAAAAAAAAAAGATATACAAAAAAAAAATAATAATAACAATAATATATATATATATATATATATATATATATATATATATATATATATATATATATATATATATATATATAATAATAATAATAATAATAATAACAGTAATAATAATAATAATATATATATATATATATATATATATATATATATATATATATATATATATAAGTTAAGCGTAGCGGGCTTGAAACAGTTAAAAAAAAGTACTAGGGTTAAGAAATAACACGCGCGAAGACGAAATCAAGACTGGTTTATTCCTCCTTCTAATCCTCTATAAATACATTCTGAGATTGTTTACATCACTGCACCCCCCACCAGTTTACGGCTATCCTTCGTAAACTTATGAATAATAATAAATAAAACCAACAAAACAAAAAAAGAAATAAAACAGATACATATCTACAAAAATTCTTGCACCTACTGTAGCAAATGTACGGAGTGTTCAGTATTTACAATGTAATCAAACAACCAAAAAAAATTTTTTCATATACAATAATAAATAACCAAACAAAATACACTGTCCTCCTTGCAAACAAACTACACATTTCACTGCACGTTTCTTCACATACATACACTATGTCGTGTATGAACGCTATATACACACAATACAAAACAAAAGAAATAAAAAATGATCTCCTGAAATACATAAAAACAAAAAAAAAATTCTCTTTCCGGAGATGAGGGCACTCCAACTCTACGGTTGCTCTGGCTCTGAAATTGGGAGTTTTAATTGTTCTATATGAACCGTTCTTCTTTTCCTTGGTTCTTTGACACTCAATAGTCACGACGTTATGCTCCCTAATGACTATCACCCTGAATGGCCCCTCATATCTCCGCAATTCCTTCCCCCTGTTAGACCCTATCCTGCGATACACGATGGACCCGATCCTCAGTCCCCTGTTATCTCCTTTACTTTCAAATTCTTCCGCGCCACTCTTTTAAGCTTTTCTCCCTCTATCTTTCCTTTAACCTTCTCCCACAGATTGCCCAATTCCATTTTATTGCTGATGATTCCTCTCGTCATTTCTTCATCCACAGCTGTGCTTTCCCAGTCCCGTTGCCGCCCGCGTAGTCCGAAGAGGATATCAAATGGAGAGAACCCCGTTACCGTATGGATCGAATGGTCGTATGCTGCCACCGCCTTCCGCATTGCCATGTCCGGTTCCAGACCTTTTTCCACCTGGTATACTCTGAGGTGGTCACTGAGAGTGCTATGCAATCTTTCTATACTCCCCCTACCCTTAGGGTGCCCTGGAGTGTTGAAATGTCACTTTACCCCTAAGCTCCTCATTTCCTCTCTGATTTTAGCATTGTCGAATTCCCTACCTCCATCGGACATTATGCGATCGGGCACTCCGTAAAATTTTAACCACGTCTGAAGGGCTCCAAAGACTGTCTCTGCTGATCGGTCCAGCACCCGGTGTGCCATCGCGACTTTGCTAAAGAGGTCTATGAGCGTGACCCACTTGTACCCTTTCCACGTGAACGTATTCACCTGCAAGTAGCTGAGCTGTGCCTCCACTGTGGGGGTCTTCTCCTGCATTGTTCTGGGAGGGGGCGTATCTATCGTATTTCGTACTTAGGCAAATCTCACACGCCCCTATGACTTCCTCGATTGTTTTCTTCATACCCCACCAAAAATACCTACGACGTAACGCCTGGAATGTCTCTTGCACTCCGCGGTGGTTCGTTTTGCCCTGATGGTAAGCAAGAGTCACTTCTTTCTGTCGTTCCTCGTCCCGCACCGTTTTCACCATCAGCTTACACCAGGTGAACGTCCTATCTATCCCCAATCGTTCATCCCGCCATAGCCTTTTTATCTTCTCCCAAATCGTTTCATTCCCCACATATAAGTGGTGAATCTTCCTTGCTTTAGACGTGTCTTTTTAAGCTCTGCAGATCTGGTCCCCGCTGGCCTCGGTTGTGACCAAATGGTTGTTATTCGGCTGTTTCCATATTTGCTGTATTGTATCTTCATCAGACCCGACGTCCTGGTGTTCCAGATAATCTGGCGGTTCTTATCGTTGGCGACTTCCTCCCGTTCTTCCATATCCGCTGATCTCTCTTCCTCTGGCTTTCATGTCCTGGGGACTCATCTCCAATCTGACCTCCCTCTCCCTCTGGCGTCCACTCACTCAGGAACTGTCTCACATCCCTGGATGATTATCCCGTGTCCTCCTCTATAGCATTTATGGTGATTGCCTTTGACAACCAATCTGCCACCACGTTCTCCTTTCCAGGTTTGTATACGATGTCCAAATTGTATTGAGTCAGGAATTCCTTCCAACGTGTGACTCTAGCCGAGGAGTCCTTCAGCTTGCCTGCCCATTGTAGAGGTCTATGATCCGTGTGCACACGGAACTTCCTCCCAAACACGTAGGGTCTAAAATGGTTGATCGCCCACACAATCCCCAGCAGTTCTCTTTCCAGCGCTCTATATCTGGTTTCTGCGTCCGTAAGCCTCCTGCTGGCATACGCTGCGGGGCGCTCCCCCCCCCCACATTCCCTTCTTGTGACAACACCGCCCCCAACGCGTATTCACTAGCGTCTGTCGTTATGGTGAATACTTTCGAAAAATCCGGAAATGCCAACACTGGTTCCTCTTGCAGTTTCGCCATGCACCTCCTAATATTATCCTCCATCATTGGGGTCACTGTTACCTTTCTGCCTTTCTTTAATAAGTTGTTAAGGGGCACGAGGTATTCCGCCATTTCGGGCACGAATCTTCTATAATAGTTGAGGGTACCCAACAGCCTGCGAATCCCTTTAACATCCCGAGGTATCTCCATTTTCCGAATTGCCTCCACCTTCTGCGCATCTGGTTTGACTCCCTCGCTTGAAATCGTGTGGCCTAAAAAAATTATGCGGTCTTGTCCCAGCACTGACTTCTCGTTGGATAATTTCAACCCAAATTGCCTCACTCTCTCGAACACACTCCGTAGGTGCTCCACATGCTCTGCCTCGGTTTTGCTAAACACCAACAAATCATCCATGTAGATTTGACAGACTCCTTCATCAATTCCTCTGAGAAACTCGTCCATCAACCGCTGGAATGTTATAGGAGCATTCTTGAGCCCAAACGGCATCCTAGTAAATTCTAGTGCCCTCTCTCGAATGTAAATGCCGTCTTCGACTGGTCTTTTGGAAGCATTCTAATTTGATGGTATCCCGTCTTTAAGTCTAAAGTGCTAAACACCGTTGACCCGCTTAGCCTATCCAAAATGTCTTCAAACTTCGGGATTGGATATTTCTCATCTACCGTATTTTCATTCAATTTGCGGTAATCGATCACGACTCGGTAATTCTCTTTATTCTCTCCCGGTGCGCTTTTCTTCTTCACTGCCCATAGCGGACTGTTGTAAGGCGACGTGCTATCCACAATTATGCCCTGGTTCTTTAAGCTCTGCAACTCTTCCCTAATGTGTTGACGAAGCGCCTGCGGATACCTCCTCTCTTTCACGTAACTCACCCTCTCGTGCTTTAAAGGGATCTCGTGCACCGTTTTACCTGTCACCCCCAATTTGTCCCCCTCCTTAAAGAAAACATCTTCGAACTCCCTTCTCACTGTCACTCTCCAATCCTCGGCTCGACTTATAGCTCCTACGCGCGCCCTATCGACCTCATACTTTACTGCTACCCTGCTCGTGTAGTTCACATTCCCTATCTTTATTCTCCACTCCTTTCTCCTATTCGAGATTCGCACGCCCAATTTTCCCAGCATGTCACAACCTATAATTACCTGATATTCCCGGGGCATTTCTCCCACCACATGCACCGTAAGTTTACCTCCCTTGGCCGCCCATCCCCTCAATCCTATCTCCACTTCCCCTTCCACTCCACACGGGCCACCCAGGGTGATTAACTTACAACTACATACCTTGATTTGGAGTGTCCTCTCTCCCCCGTACAGCTTCTCCAACACTCCACGCGTCATAATGGTATTGGAGCTCCCGGTGTCTACCAGGCACCTCACTCCTCACGCCTCTATTATTGGTAACCAGCAGCTTTTCCCTCTATTGCTATAATTTACTAGCGTGCGGTCACCTCTCGCCTGACACTCTCCTCAGATCCTCTCTACTGCTGGCCGCCGTCCGCTTCTTCCACTGCCTCTCCTCCCTTCTCCGCTCCTCTCGTTTTCCCGGCTTACTGGGTCCTCTGGTTCTTCCTCGGTCTCGGTGGTTGCAGATTCTTCTGAAGCCTCCGTCGATGAGTCACGTCTCCTGGACTGCACCCTTCTTCTCCTCAGACCTTGCGCATTCACCTCCATCGGCTCTGCTCGTTGTGGGGCTCTGTCCCTTCTCGAATAGATATACGGACACTGCCTCGCAATGTGTCCTTCCGTCCCGCACTCGAAGCATTTCGTGCGGGGACACTGTGCCACCAAGTGTCCGCTCTTCCCACAGCCGTGACATTTTCTGTCTTCTTTCCGTTGGCTAGCCCTCGCTCTATTTTGCCCTGGTCTTCGCTCCGCTCCCATGTGCTCCTCTCTCCCGTTGTATGCGGACTCTCTCCTTCTCCAGGTCGTCGGTGTATTCCTAGGCCTCCTATAGCTGATCCGATTCCAGCCTGGTTCCTCAACCTCTAGCCGGCTTTCTTCCTCTCGGGCGCTGGAGTCAACCATCTCTTGAGCGCACTCAATAAATGTTCTTTTCCGGGGTAAGCCGTCCTTCTTCCCGGTTTCCTTCGTCAGTTGCTGACAAAAAGGCCATTT
Organism: Nezara viridula; assembly: GCA_928085145.1. Classification (NCBI taxonomy): domain Eukaryota; kingdom Metazoa; phylum Arthropoda; class Insecta; order Hemiptera; family Pentatomidae; genus Nezara; species Nezara viridula. The sequence goes on along the minus strand of OV725078.1, from coordinate 12,982,447 downwards.
TTGCTTCTACCTCCGGAGCGCCTGCTGTTTCCCGCATTTTTTCCGTAATACGATTATAATGCGCTATGAGTGTCGCCGCATACTGCCCATTAGACTGCCGTGAAGACCTCATCTCGCGGAACTTTTGGAAGATGTCCTCCTCGGTCGTCCATCTGCCGCCTCCATAGGCTTTCTTCAGTCGTTGCTTGACCGTCTCCCACGGCGTCTCTTCATCAGCCTGAATCTGGTTCAGTATACTGCGTTTAACCTTGCACACAAGTGCTGCCTTAAGGGCCTCCGCGTCTTCGACATTGACGAGATTCTCGTCTATCTTCGCGTTAATCCTCGTCACGATCCGATCTCCCCCTTTTAGAAAGTGGTTTAGCTCACCTAGCTTAGCCTAGATATAGCCTTCCTGAGGTCCTGTGAAGTAGCTACCCTGATCTTCATCCATTCAATTGCGTTCGCATGCGCTGGGGCTAAAGTTCCCTGTGGTAACGGAGGGATCTCCGGCACATTCATAGGATCCAGCTGCCTCAGGTCGAATTCAGGCATCCTCGTAAAAGTTTTCACTTACTGAGAAAAAAAAATGTACCTTTTTCACCGTCCCGGGTTTCGGCACCAGTTAAGCGTAGCGGGCTTGAAACACTTAAAAAAAAGTACTAGGGTTAAGAAATAACACGCATGAAGACGAAATCAAGACTGGTTTATTTCTCCTTCTAATCCTCTATAAATACATTCTGATATTGTTTACATCACTGCATTTGGTATTAACGCTAATACTGTCCCGCTCCGTACCTTAACTTATATATATATATATAAATTATAATATAATTATACAATATATATTATAATTATTGTATGATTATAATATATATAATATTGTATACTATGCTCATACATATTCTTAATCCTATATAATTATATATAATTTTAAAAATTGTCTGTAGTGATTAATAAGTATGCTGTATTTTTAGCAGCACAATGTAATTGGGCAGCACCATTTTATGATAATAAAGTGATTCTCTCTGTTACTTTTGCTAGAAATTACATTGATTAATGATATTGAAAGAAGTACTAAGTCCGTTAAGGCATCTTCAGCATACACGAAGGTTCCAACGCAAAAGAATCATATAATCATTACCTGAAGCATAACAGCTTGCTTCTATCGCTTTCCAGAAATTTCTGAAACATAATTTATCTTAAAATCTACTTTTTTTCTCCTATTTTCATTATGAATTTATTTTAATTTTTGTGAACTCGCTGAAATATTTCTTGGGAAAAGTTAATAAAAAATAATAAAACCTCTAGAGAATTGAGGTTTATTTGAGCATCAGTGCCCGGTGAAAGTTGCCGAGTGACAGTACATTTTTACCAACTTGATTTTTTTTTCTTCACAATAATTCTGAATTTAGCTACAGGACTATCACAACATACCACGAATAATAGGCATAATTTCGATTTCAATAGTGCATCAAATTTGCATATAAAATATAGTAATAGTAGTAGTAATAGTAATAGTAGGTAAGAAAATCAGATGTATGGAATCTATCTTTATAACATAAATTAGTCGGCTAACCAACAAACGGATGCTGATAATTTAAAAAAATTTTACTCCACTTTAATAGACAAAATTTAAATATAAAATTCTGACGGGTTTTTATTATTTTTTTAATTTGATAAAGGCTTCAACCACTAGGGTAGTTCATCATTATTGCCTTGAATCAATATTTAAATTTTAAATTTTTGAACAATAATTGTAGGAGGGGCGATCGCTGCGATGTTTGGTACGTTGCCATAAAATTCTAGCACGGCGTATGGTGTGTTGGGATAAATTATTTTACTTGGGGAATAATTCGGAGAGGAGGCAGTCCATACTGCTTGTTGAATTGTGGTATTGTCAACGTCTTCTGGAGTTTTCAAGATTATTCTGAGGTCAATTTGATCGGAAAGGATTTGATGAAAGAGTTTCCAGATAACTGGGCCTCTGATAAAGGACGGTGGAGAGGGTTTAGAAATATGAGCAGGAGATAATTGGAGTATCAATGTTCTATGATCTGAGGAAAGCTCGTCAAGACGTGCAAGGGAACAGCTGAGGGTACCTAAACCACTGTGGATAAATAAATCGAGGATATGGGGATTACAGTTAGTATCAGTGAGGTGGCTGGAACGAGCATAACATTTTGTTAATTGAGTCCACACAGCAATGTCCGACCCTCGTGATTCTTGAACCCCATTGTTGATGCTTGGCGTTTAAGCCGGGGTACATAATTATGATAAAAAATACTTTTTTATTTTTAGTAATAAAAATATTAATTGTAATATTAACATTACAATAAATTATATATTATGTTAGTAATCGCAACGAAATTACCTGAAATAAGAAATGGATAACAAGAATGAATTTATTTAATAATTTTATATAATTTTTTTTTTAAATGGTGCATAATTGGTAAATACGTTTATTTAAACAAAAATAAATAAATTAAGTATATTATATACTCACATTATATAAATAATATATTAATATTACAATATATTTACATAATGTTAAAAATTTAAATATTTTAATGGTATATTTATAAGAAACCTTTTACCATTTATGAAAATTGAAAATGGCTCAAGAAGCCGTAACGTCGACAATAAATGGACTGTAATAAAAACGTGTGTTTTTTTGGTGAGCCTAGCTAGAATGGATTATATAATAAGGACTTAACTTTCGATAATATTGCTGAAATAGAGATTAGAAGATTGTCATTGTGGTAGCGGTGGCGGTGGCGAAAGCTATTGCGTTTGCCGATGGGGAGCCGGTTAACTGTTCCAAGCTTTTCATTCAAGAGAATATTTCATGAGCAATCAACCAAGCATTTATTGACTGTTCCGTATTTGATTGGTTGACTGCGTAACGGGCGGCTAAATTTGATTAAGTATCATGTTACTGTGTATTTCAAGATATCAACCTGGTATGATTTATTAATTGTTTTTTAACTTTGTGTTAACTGAATAAATTTTGGTGTAGAGCTAAGAGAAAAAATGTATTTCTGTAATTATATTAACTATAATACATCCCAGGTTATTAAAAAAAAAAAGGAATTGCAGTTTATTTCGCTACTATTATACCTTGCGGCACACTATTCTTGAAGCATAAGGGAAAGTTTCATGAAAACTAGAATTTTGAAAAACCAATGGAAATAAATAAAACCTAACTGCACAAAAAGTATAGTGAACTAGGGTTCTCAAACTCCCTCAAGGTAGTAGCACAATACATGCCTACACAAAACACGTTTTTACAGACTGAACCAACACAGAGTATCCACCACTGAATTAACACAAACTAAATTTCACCCGCTGTCCCTAAGTTACCCCACCTTACGGTATGTAAATTGAATATTTGTCTAGATATCGCATCCTATTGAACAAAAAATGTATATACAGGATTTCTTAGTCCATATTGAGTAAACTCTGCGGAGGTAATTCTAGACATAATTTCCAACAAAAGAACTCCAATTGATGCATGGGCCGATCCTCAACGGAAAAAGAGTTAAGACCCATTTTGTGCTTTTCTTAAAGTGATCAGGTGTTTTTTTTAATAATAAGAAATAGCTCAAAAACTGTTCAAGATAATTAAATTTTAAGTACATCATCGTACATTAGATTCATTGAAAAAACAGTAATTAAGCTTATTAAGGTAAATGATAAAAGGAACTTCCAGGAGGTCTAATAACGCTATATATAATAACGAAATATGATAAGAACGAAATATGATCGACCAATCCAAGTCCTTGTTGGACTGTGGAGTGTTGGGAACGGAATCCGAACTGGTGTTGAAAAATCTGGTGTGTGCACTCACACGACTTTCCTACCTATTTCAGAAAAGTTTTTATATCTTTACATATGTTCATGAAGAAACAAAAAAGAATTGAACTACATTTATTTTCCTGAAAATTGATTGAAAATTCGGACTCAGGGGGCTGTGAAACGTATAGATCCGTCGAAAACCGCTTGTCAGAAATTTGACCCGATTGCAATACATTCCTTACCTAGTATAGGTAGGAAAGTAATAAAATAAATTTAAAAAATAGAATAAGCTGTATCATCGCTAATACTGGTTCGATTCCAATGATTTTTTTTTCCATTTTGTTGGTAATTCAATTACCTTTCAAAAGTTTTATTATAAATTTTACCGTATAATATATACTTAGCGAGTTAGGCCCCATAAAAATTTTCTTTTCTTTATAACTTTTTTTTCTGAATTTTTTTGGAAATTTAGTCCATATACAAAAATTGAAACGGCAATGATTAGAACATTATAGGAAAGTTTAATCAAAATCGTTTGAACCATTTTTGCGCTACAGTCTATAGAAAAACGTGTTTTTCATTTATTGCGCGCAAGCTATTGCGCATGGAACACCGAATTTCTATCACAGGCATCGGAAATCAAAACACTACAAAATAAAAAAAGAAGCAACAAAATCGGTTCAGTAGTTCCCGAGAAAATCTTGGCACGGACAGACAGACACAGCAATGGCTAAAAATGTGTTTTTCGGACTCAGGGTGCTGTGAAACGTATAGATCCGTCGAAAACCGCAAGTAGGGAATTTGACCCGATTGCAATACTTTCCTTACACAGTCTAGGTAGGAAAGTAAAAAGATTTTAAGATCCTATAAAGGGTAGGATTCTTTTCAAGGATTTTTGAAAGGATTGGAAGTAGGCTAATGGGTCTGTAGGAAGTTAAGCTGTTTGGAGGTTTGCCTGATTTTGGGAATAGGATAATAGTAGAATGTTTCCATAAAAAAAGAAAATGAATGGTTAGTAGGATGCTATTGTATATGTATTCAAGGAATATGACAGCTTTAGGAGGGAGTTGTCTAAGTATCTGAGTGGTAAGGAGGTCTTTTCTAGGTTATTTGCGGGTAGATAGTTTCTGTAAGTAGTATTTGACCTCAAAAGGATTAACTGCTTTAGGCGGTAAGGAGCGTGGGATGAGTAAATTAAGGAATTCCTCTATTGCTGACGTGTGGGTGGGGTTGGATTCCGGATGAGAGGTGAATGTAAGGGAAAGGTGTTTGGCGAATTCCTCGGCTCTATATTCGCCAGACGCTGCCCAAGAGCTATCACCTCGACGGAGAGGATGTGATATATGATGTGGTTTTAGGATTTTTTTAGTGATCTTCCATAGGCAATTGTCATGAGAAGAGAGGGAAATAAGGTAGGAGGTGAAGGATTGGGATCTGAAGGTGGCCAATTGTAGCTTTAATTTTTTGCAAAAATAATTGTAGGATTGACGATCAGTGGAGTGTCTAATAGGATGCCATAATAATCTGGCACGGCGTTTAGTATGGATTAAGTCTATGAGGTGTTGAGGTGACTTATTTTTCTTGGGAGTTCTTGAGGATTGGTTTAGATGAAACAGTCCAGATTGCTTGTTGGATAGTGGTGGAAAAAAAATGTACGGTATTGTCAAGGTCTTCTGGAGTTTTCAGGGTTATTCTGAGGCCAATTCTATTGGAAAGGATTTGATGAAAGAGTTTCCAGTTAACTGGACCTTTGATGAAGGATGGTGGAGAAGATTTAGTAAGAGGACCTAGAGATAAATTGAATAATAATCAACTATGATCTGAGGATAGTTTGGGTAAGGGTAAGGGAATGATTGAGGGAACCTAAGCCACTATGGATGAAAAAATCTAGGATAGCGGGATTGCGGTTAGGAACTGTGGGCCAGTAGGTAGGTGAGTTAGGAGGAAGGAGACTGAAACGTTGGAAATTGAGCGCAGATAGCAGTGTTATACCACGTAAATTCGTGGTTCAATACGCCCGTTGATAACGTTTGGCGTTTAAATCTCCACCCAGGATGAATTAATGTCCTAAGGAGTTGAGAAGAGAACTGAACTGGATATTGGATATGGATCTGTTAGGAGGGCAATATGCTGATGCTATGGTGAAGGGAAAGAAGAAGGTTTTGATTACGATAGCGGTGGATTGTAAGAAATCTTGAGTCGGTAATGGGAGTTGGTGATGAGAAAGAGAGTGGTGTACAATAACAGCAGTACCGGCATGTGCTTTACCGTCAGGATGGTCAGTACGGTATGTTATGTGTTGAGGTATTTTTAAATGGAGTTTTTTGATCATTCGTGTTTCCGTAATTAGTGTTACGTCGATGTTCTTGTCAGGTAATACAGCAATTAGTTCCTCAACATGATTTCTAACAACATTCGCATTCCAAAGGAGAATGGATATGGGTTTTGGGATGTAAGTCATTAAGAATTTTTTAAAAGAGAGATGAGTTGAAATACGAGATTTGTGAGGAGTGATATGAGTAAGTAGTGATTTGAAATCGGTGAGGAAAGATGCTAACAAACTGGTGAGATCAGTTGCATTTTAAGGAGGGGGGATGTGATGAATTTGTTGTTGATGGTTTGGTATATTCGGATCAATAGGATTTTGAGTTTGGGGTTGAGGTTGTTGTTGCAGCAGGGCTTGACATTTATCGGTTAAGTTCTTACTTCTAAAGCTTGGAAAATGATACACCATTATTTACTATTCTAGAAGGCTTTCTCGCTCTTCTTGGTCTTCCTGCTTCATCTTGAATCCATTTTTTCCTGGTGTCTGGATTTCAGATTCTTGCAAATTTCGCATCCTTTGTAGTTGGCCGGGTGTCCCTCCAAGCACAGGGCACACACTGCCGGATCTTGTATCGGTTTGATGCACTCCACAGATTTGTGGCGTTCACCGCATTTCACGCAACGCCGCAGATGGTGACAATAAGTCTTCGTGTGGCCATACGCCAGATAATTATGGTACTGTACGATTTCTCTCTTGGAGTACGAATTCTCTACTTTTACCATTGTGTAATATAATCTTGTGATATCGTATATTTTTTTCGATACCTGGTGATGGCTCCAAGTCCAAAAACAATGGTAGCAGGATTTTATTTCTTAACCCTTGCTGCTCCTTGTTGTTCTTTAAGACGTTGGTTACTTGACGTACATTGAAACCAACGTCGTTAGTTCTTCTTTAATCACTTCAGTTGGTGTTGAGGAGTGTAAATTTCTTGTTACTACTCGTAATGATCTCTCCTGCCTAAGCTGGTACGTATGAAAAGTAGAATTTGTTTCTGAGAGGTTCTTGACTATTTTTCGGTAGGTTTCAGCAGTATCTGGTGTTATTTTTGTATCGTTGGTCCTGTTAAGGCATGAATAATTGCTGGAGCAGATTTTATTTAGTTGGATGCAGAACAACTGAAAATGTTTTGATATTATTCACAAATATCGGAGGAGGCCTTGGTTCTGTGGGTATATCTGCAGACTCCATTACCTCTTGGTCATTTTGAAGCACTTTTTAGGAGTTAGGAGTAAAGAAAGGGGATTCTTCGATCATTTCTTATGAAGAAGTTTCTGGTTGTGGCTGAGGTTCAGGTTCTGAAGTGTTCATTTTTGTTGATAGAGATGTTTCTCGTGGGCAGCGATGAGTTCTTTGTTTGGCTGGTGAACCACGCGGTGTACTAACGCCGTCTGATCGGGTCCTCTTGGGTGCCTTACCGGACATCACTTGGTGATTATACGGCATACCATAAGAGAAGAAAAAAAAAGAAAAAAAAAAGAAAAAGATATCAAACAGCTAATATCAACTGCTCTGATGTACACATTAAATGTACTCAATGAAAAGTCAGAGAGATTCTGCTGAAAAATCGGCAAATACTGAGAAACCAGTTGAGAGTACAATATTCCAATTAGCTGATCCTCTACCTTATAAGTATATTAAAAATATAAAAACTCAATCATATCTATATACAATTTATAATATCATATAGGCAATCCCAAGCCAGGCTTGTCTCTCCCAGTATAGGGGGAAAACCAGGACTCCATGAGACCCCTGTGCTACCCTCTCAATCGCGTCACTGCTGCTGAAGCCAGTGGAGATTCAAAGAGAGCGCTTTAGTCACATACACTCAGTTATACCTTTATACAATATATACAGTCATTTAGGGAACCCCAAGCCAGGCTTGTCCCTCCAACTATAAGTGGAAATTATAGGAATGGAAACTATAGGACTCCAAGAGATCCCCGCTCTACTCTCTCAACCGTTTCACTGGTGCTAAAGTCACTGGAGATTGAGCGAGAGCGCTTTAACCACATACACTCATGTCTTGAGTGGAGAATCTGGCCATTGTCAGAACTCCAAGATATACTACAAAAAATCGCCAGAAAAGGGCCACTGCTGCTTCAACCTTCGAGGAGGATTGTAGGGATGAGTGGAGCTAGATAGGGATAGTGCAAGCGGATTTGGATGATTTGTAAGGTTCTGATGAAATTTGAAAAAAAAATCAGGGAGAAGGTCGAGGACAAATGAAATATAAAGGTCGTTTGTTGGTTACATAGAACGGAGCATCAACTATTGTTCGGAGGATTTTGGACTGAAAGGATTGGATACGTTTGATGTTTGAAAATTTAGCTGTCCCCCCAAAGCGTAAGTCTGTAGGTCTGTAATAGGTTTCAGGATTGTCTTGTATATCAGTAATTTGTTGTCAATTAAAAGTTGAGATTTTCTATTAAGTAGTCTGTATAATTGGCGGCATCATCTGTTAAGTTGTCTTTAAAGTCTAATATGTGGGTTTGGACACGTTAGTATTCGGTCTAAGAGAAAGCCAAGATGCCGGACTGTGTCTGAAAAGGGAAGCTGGGTGGAATTAAAGTGGACTGGTGGACAGGATCTGCGCCGGAGTGTGAAGGAAATGTTTTTGCATTTAGATTCGTTTCCAGATTTAAAGATGCTATTTCGGGATCTGAGTTGGATGATAGGATGGCGGTGAAAGCATTTAATAAAGAAAAAAAAACATAAAATGAAATAAAATAAATATATCCTTATAGTTTATTAAAAATAAATATATCCTTATACTTAATAAAAGATAAGTGAAAAATCATAGGAAAAATAAATTAATATAAATTATTTTTTTTTATCTGTGAGCGACTAGAGAGGCATGTCTTATCTCGTCCAATGCTTACACTGGACTGGCTGAAGCCAAAGTGAAATTTGACGAAGATGTGTAAAACATGAACTAGGTGGCAGTTGTAATTATGTAAATGCGTTTCTTGTAATAGAAATATTTCATCAAAGACACTCGAGTTATTCAGATCGTGGGGGGGGAGGGAGAGAGGGAGAGATTGTAGTTTAGTCTTTAATTAGAACTTTCTGCTTCGAGTTCAGTTTTCCCTCTTGAAGTCTAGTTTTTACTTTTCTCCGGCTGTTTTTTTTTTTTTTTTTTTTTTGTGAGGAACGTTTTTAAACTTTTTCAGTAAATTATTCAACGAACAAGCATCTTTATTTTAATTTTGTTTTTTCTTTTAATCTTAATCAACACATTTATATCTTACATCACCCGTGGATCGACTCTAGGTTCGGAAGACACTCTTTCTTCACATCATGTCTCTATTAAGTGAGAACAATATCGCGATTGAATCATATAATATACTTGCCTATAAAAATGTAAACACCCAAAATATATAGGCTGTGATTGTGAAAAGCATGATCATAAAAATGGTGAAAAATGTTCTAGTATCAAGAGAATGTTGTTTCGGATACCGGATTATTTTTGTTTTTCAACTTAAATTAAATGTTTCTCCAACCTATTATTCATAGATTATGAATTTTCAGATTACATCTATTATAATTCTTTATTTTTTATTTAACCTAAATGGAAGTATTCTAGCTCATGATTTAATTTAACCTTGCATAATGATATTTTTTGTAGTATTGTAGATTTTAATTCGTATTATAAGCAAGTAGCTTTATATAATGATTATCGAAAGGTTTGTTTAGTCGGTACGCTATATCTTCGTCAATCCTACAGATACGAAAAATTATCACATCCCTAAAAAAAAATTACAAAGAAATGGAAACTTTATTTTCACATAACTCAAAAAGTATACCATTTATGGTAGATTATACCCATATTAATTCGAAAGACTTCTAAATTCTTTACTAAACAAAAATAAATATCGGAATGGCTAAATTTTTAGCTCTGAAAGAGGCAATCCTTGTATTGTACACATTTTTAGGTTTTTATTATTTTGAATAAAGGATTGTATTCGACCAAGGAAAAGGAAATGAATGCCTCCCTCGCATAATGCTTTCCATTTATTTATTTCCATATTATGTTGCCACCCGCTAGCTCATAAGCATAGCATAGCAGCCTGGGGCCTAGTTCTTTCTTAATAAGAGCCAAATATTCGCATAAATATTCATATCCACTATAAATATTAGCAAGATTGAATGATATACACTCAATGAATTTAAACTTAGGCCCTCAAATATACCGTCCGCTTTATTCTACCACTAAATCAACACAAAGGGCCCGAAATTCAAATATAGTTTTCCACACAGCTGATTGTTTCGCATTTGCAAGAGCTGCTTGAAAAAAAACTGAAAGCATCCTCATCCAGGCTAATGACCAATACCAAGTTTTATAAAAAAATACACACACCATTCTAGCGCAGTCTTTTTGTTTTACCAATCGCAAAATTAATAATAGAGCAACTATTCTAAACATTTTCAAACGAAACAGGGGTTATTTAATGTAAACTAATGTGAAAATAAAATGAAAAACATAAAAGGAGCGATATTGCACCAAAAATGTAGTTCACCGCCGTCAATCTAACATTCAGGGTCATTGATTTGAACCTACCAAAATAAATAGTGAAAATATTTTCTAGACTAAGATCAAATGGTTAACCATTTGCGTAAATAAAAATCTGGTGTGGTGAGTCACACAACTTTCACTTACCACCCTCTTCTTAGCAGAAATAAGTATTTTCAGACAAAGGGGAAGATGAAGTAAAAATTATAGAAGCTATATTTATTTTATATTAGTATAAATATCCTAATATATACAAATTTTAATATTTATATCTCTGTAATCTACACAATTATAAATTAAATATGAGAAGGAATTAATAGGGAGGGTGCGGTCAAATAAATACTAAATTAAAATATCGCAATTTTTTAAATTTTTGCCGACGTTTCGACCCACTTTGCAGGTCGTCTTCAGGGCTACAAAAGATACAAGATACAAAACATGTTGAAAATAAAAAATAAATATAAGTAGATATAAAATAAGAAGAAGTTGTCAGATACTTTTTTACTTGTTGTCAGTTTACTTTTAACTTCCCCAAATTTCCTCCTCCCAAACTATAATTAAATTCCTGGATGACCTTTCTTCAGACCATAGTCCAGTTCTGCTTTCACTACATTCTGACTTTGCTCCTAAACCATCACTTACTAAACTGATCACTGGACGAGTAAACTGGGACAAATTTCGTGATGATTTAGAAAACAAACTAGAATTTGGAAACCTCAAAATTCCGCTAAAGACAAAATAAGACATTAATGGTGCCATAGAAAAACTGACATCATCAATAACAGGCAGTATAAATAATAACACCTTTATCAATAATATTAACTTCCCACAAAATACTAACTTGCCAAAGCATATTCGTATTTTATTAAAGGAAAAACGCAGAGCAAGATCGAAGTGGCATAAGACTAGATACCCAACAGATAAATCGCATTACACCCAACTGACTAACAAACTGAAATCAGAAATTAGAAAATACAAAATTCAAAATTTACTAAATTTTACTGAAAAACTTACAACCACTGACAAATCAGTATGGATGACCACCAAAAAACTTCTCAAGTTTCAAGACTTTAATCACCCACTACTTACTGATTCCCAAACCTGGTTCAAATCCAACGAAGAAAAAGACCAACTATTTGGTCAACATCTCTTCCAAACTTTTAACCCACATCCCGATATCCTTAATTCATCTCACATCAATTGTATTGAGGCAGAACTGGATATTCCTCTCCAAATGTCTCTGCCACCCAAAGCATTTCATCCCAAAGAAATATCCAACATCATTCAAAAATTACCCTCCCGTAAAGCTCCTGGACATGGCCTAATTACATCCCAGATCCTAAAACTTCTTCCTCGAAAAGCCATCATATTCCTTACTTACATATACAATGCTGTACTCCGTTCCACATATTTTCCTGATCCTTGGAAACAATCTATTGTTAAAATGATCCACAAACCCAAAAAAACACCAGAATACCCATCCTCTTACCGTCCTATCTCACCTTTACCCATCATGGACAAAATCCTAGAAAAACTCATCTTAAAACGCCTGTACCCTATCCTAAATTCTAAACACATAATCCCAGATCACCAATTTGGTTTCCGAACTTCCCATTCCACTATACAGCAATGTCATCGTATGGTAGACGTAGTCTCCTCTGCATTGTAGCGCGGAATGTACTGTACGGGAGTCTTTCTCGACGTTGAACAGGCGTTTGATAGAGTTTGGCACCCGGGACTGCTGTACAAACTTCGAAATTCCTACCACCTACATACTTCCTCATTATACGTTCCTAACTTACTGATAGATACTTTAAAGTAAATCACAATAACGCCTATTCATCCCTTTTTTCCCAGTCCGCTGGTGTTCCTCAAGGTAGTATCCTAGGTCCTATCCTCTATACAGTTTATACAGCTGACATCCCTACCTGTCCCAACTCTGTCATCACCACATATTCCGATGACACATGTATCCTATCAGTAAACAATGACCCAGCAATTGCATCCCAAATGCTTCAATCACACATCATAAATCTAGAAGAATGGTGTCAAAACTGGAGAATAAAAATAAATTCCAACAAATCCCATCAAATCACCTTTACCCTCCGTCGTAAACCTATGACTTCTTGTCCTACAGTATCCTTCAATAATACTCCACTTATTCCTGTTGAGCAAATCCGCTACTTAGGACTCCACTTGGATAAACGTCTTACTTGGAATCTTCATACTAGACTGAAACGACAAGAAACTGCTCGACGTTTCCGACTGCTCCAAAGTTTCAGTTAATTACAAAAGACTTATCTACATAACTATAATAAGACCTATATGGACATACGTAGTTAAGCTTCGGGACTCCACCAAACCATCGAATTCCTATCGTATCCAATCCTTAAAATCCAAAATCCTCCGTAAAATCCTTAATGCTCCATACTTTGTCACAAATAAAACCATTCATAAAGACCTTAATGTACCATATGTCGCTGATTTAGCTCGAGCCAGATATCTATCTTTCCATGATAAACTTCAGTCCCATCCAAATAAGCTTGTTTCCACTCTTGCTTCTTCCTCGATCCCTGATAATCCTTCTAGGCTTCTGAAAAGGAGATGGCCTCGTGATCTTCTTACTTAAAATTATTTAGAGAGTGCTATCACTGGGTAGTATCTCTTCAAGCCTGTACATGCCGTTATTTATAATTTGCGCATATTTAATAGTTGTATTTGTATACAGTTGTAAATTTCATTAAATAAACAAAAAAAAAATTATAATATTTTATAAATTGAATTACCTACTTTCCATCTGAAAATCGAACCATTGTATATATAAACTTTTTTGTAGCTTTTGAATTCTGCTATCACTCCTTTAAATATTTTCCTTTGCGGAACATGCTGTATGTATGACATGTGGATTACGACATGTAAAAAACAATATTGCTTACACGGGTCACCAATGGAAATCTTTTTACATTCAATAAAGCCAGATTTATCTGATCTTTTTTTTTCATCTATTGCTACTAAACAGGACATCGGAACGAAAAACGTATTCTTTAAGAAATTAAATAACGTTAAATTTTGCGTCGAACGAGTACCTAAACTTAATAATTTGATTAAGTAATATGGCCGATAACCACGGTCAGCGAACGCTAATTTATACCAAATTTGTCAAAAACTGAGACAGATTACAATAAATGGCCCTGTAGCTTGGAAACGAGTCCTCTAAGAGAAAAAAATCAGAATTAATTCCGATTTCGATCCCCATCATATTCAGATTGCGATCATATCGGAGACCAAACAATTTGTATCTTCCTTCGTGAAAAGTTCCCAATAGCAGCTATTCTAAGAAAAGAAAAACACTTTCTGATGAGATACATACAAATTATTATCGTGACCAATTTATGAATTAAATGGATTCTTCAAGGAGACTATAGTTGCTGGATATTTTAATGCGTCCAGATCTATTGGAACTGAACAAAAACTGGGTATGGGAGAAAAAAAAAATGCTTATTTTCGTGTGTTCAAATAAATGGTTGTCCGTAGGATGAATAAAGTTATTTTTTTTTATAAATTAATTTTCCTCCATCATGAATTTCACCTGCTAGAATCAGTTGGGAGTAGATAGGAACAAAAAGCTACAGGTGTACAAGTCTTCCCAGCTCACGGCGCACAGTAGGACGAATAAGGGAAAACTCGCAACATCGCGACTAAATCAATTATATATATATATATATATATACATTTTTTGAACCTTAAAAAATAGATAAACTCTTTTTTTTGACACCTTCTGGAATTCATGAGAATAGTTTTAGTTGGGAGAATATACATTTTTCACTCTCTTTATTAAATAGTTTATCTTTTTGAAAACATTTATTTAGCCAATGTCCCGAGTTTCCCCTTACTCGCCCCACTGTGCTGCGGCCCCACTTGACCCTCCCAGCCAACCTTTGCTTTTACATTCTATTCTTTGTTTCGCCATGCTCCGAAGGGCGAGCGCATGACAAACCGTAAGATTAATAAAAGTGGTCAGGATAATATATATATTTTTTAATATAACAGAAAATGGTTTGATCAGGGTAATGAGCGGTTTGATAGTCTCTTGAAGATCTATCAGGAACGTAGAAAGGATAGAATTGATGTCGGACTGTTTGGCTGTGAAGTGGATTTGGGTCAGGTGGATGTGATGGGTAATTTATGTGACTAGGAGGAATTGGGAGGGGGAAGTGCCCGAAGTGTGGTACGAGGTGTTGGATCTAAATTATGTTGGATTTGTAATGGGGGGTTTATCTTGGGATTAGGAACGGATAGAACTGGGTGTGGATGCTCTGGCCGGAGCTTGGCCCTTAAGGGTAGATGAGGGATTTTCTGATGAGGGAATAAATATAAATAAAAAAAAAATAAAAAAATATATATACATTCATATATTCACCGGGGTTATTATAATTTCATCCATTCATCCCTAAGTGCAGATAACCTTTGATTTAAGATTCTATTTATAACATACATCTGAAAGGCAAAATCATATTTCCCAGTTCCACAGTTCACTGGATTTTCATTATAAGAAAAAAACTGGAACAGACAAAAAAAACTTGAAAAAAAATATACAAAGAAAAACGAAAAACGGAAAATGCAACTGAATGAAACATGAAAAGTGAGGGAGTATAGGGCGGTGAAGCTAATTCAATTACTGTTAAGGCTAGCTATGACCCAACAAACTTCTCTTTGTTAGTTCTTTTTTCAAATTCCTTTTATGTATTTTATGATTAAATTACAGAATATACCATCCTTCCAATTTTAACTGTACAGAATAATCTATGTGGAATAAGGTTGAATAAGAAAATAATAATTCCCATTTGTCAATAATAAAAAACCGAAGTCAAAAGATAGTTTAGTAGTTTTATTCATTCGGCCAGACACTGGGGTAAGCCAAGGCTACTGTTGCACATTTGGAGATAAAACAAAAGATATAATTTGGAAGTTTTACTGCATTAGTGCCCAATTAATATCGTTTTCTCTATCTGTAATAATATTTGTTTAATTTAAATTTCGTAAAAAATCGTATTTTAGAGATTAAAAGAACAAAAAGACGAATCTGACTAGCTTTTCCTTATGAAAAAAAATTTAAACAATTACCATAAGTATTTTATGTTATATATATATATATATATATATATATATATATATATATATATATATATATTATAACATGTGTACTTCAGACACTAAATGTGAGCAGGTTGTCGAGAAAAGTATTATCCCAAAGCATTCTTATTCCTGTAACTAGCGTAAAAAGAAAAAAAAACTCGTGTAAGGTATCTATGCTCACCCCTGCTGCTCTTTTGTCATGAAAGTATTTAACTTTGTGGAGATAAATAAGAAAAAAAAGGACTTTCGCCTTGTAAAAGTCCTAAGGTCATGTCAGTATCATCCAAAAGTTGTGCATTAACTGAAATTTGGTTTGAGGCATTATCGTACAGCATTTTAATCATTTTTCTTCCGACTCCTAAGGTAATAAGCTCTCTCCAAAGAAGTCCGTGATTAATTGAGTCGATAGTTTTTTGAGGTAGATGGAAGTGGCGTATAGATATCTCCCTTCGGTTTTGAACGTTATTCCGATTAGTGCTGAAATGGTGAAGATATGATCAATGCAGCCTCTTCCATTTCTGAATTCTTCTTGCTCTTGCTCGGGTGCATTTCTGAACATAGCTGAAGCTTTTGAGCGGGTATGGCACGCCGGGCTTCTTTTCAGACTTAAAACCCATCTGCCTCATACTTTATACCTTGTCCTCCGCTCCTATCTCTCTGATCGTACCTTCCGAGTTCGCTGCGGCACTAAATTTTCCAATTGCTATCCAATTGAGGCTGGTGTTCCTCAAGGTCCCGTCTTTTACACCCTCTTTACCGCCGATATCCCTGTCCATCCCGATACCTTCCTGGCAACATTTGCTGATGACACCGCCATTCTATCATCCGAATCAGATCCTGATGCAGTATCCTCATACATTCAAAGACACCTCTCCCAGATTGAGCACTGGTGTAATAAATGGCGTATTAAAGTAAATGAATCCAAATGCCAACACATCACCTTCACACTCAGACGCAGTTCCTGTCCACCAGTACACTTTAATTCCATCCAGCTTCCTTTCTCAGACACAGTCCGGTATCTCGGCTTTCTCTCAGATAGGCGACTAAAGTGAAACCGTCATACTAGACATAAAAGACATGAACTTAACCGACAATACGGTCAACTATTCATTCATTCATTCATATGTGGCACGACATCCCGTTACCGAGATTGGGCCTCCTCCAAGAGCCTCCGCCAGTTGGCTCTGTCTTCTGCTGCAGCTATCCAGTTCCGTAAGATAAAAGACAATAGCCTTTGCAAATACAATCCTTTAAATATTGCTATATCCTTGGTTCGAGGCACATCTTGTTCCAATTAAGCACGCTCGCTTTGACCACTGAGTTATAATATCCTGTGACCCTTGTCCGTGGGAATAAGACCGTTTGGAAGTGGGCATCTTGACCATGAGGTATATTTATGTGACGTGCATCCGCCCTAATTCTAACAGCTGTCAATGCTTCCCCCCTTAGAGAAGTTTTATTAGTTTACTTCTGGATATCTTTTGTCCAGCATCCTACCATTCGGTTGCCGCCCTCAACGTTCCTAAAAACCAAGATAACGCCTATCACCCCTCTCCTACTCCGACCAATCCTATCCCCACCCCAGAGTTGGGCTATATTACCGCCCTTAATCTTAGAGAAATTCATTCCATTCAATTCCATCATTCCATCTGTAAATATCACTAGATGTAACTTATGTAACATTAGTTTAGGCCTCACAAGGCTAGTTTATAAGAAGTTCACTAAGATTATGTCAATATAACTTTATATTTCACAATAAAAGTATATTTCAAAGTCTTCACTGTTGTACGAGTTCGTTAATTGGCGTCCGAGAACAGGACCAGCTAGCATCGAGTTTTCACTAATTACTAATTAGGTATTCTCGTATCTACGCTGAACCGAACACTGAAGAACGTTGACTTGAATACTCACTTTCCCAAGGTATCTGCTCGTCACCGCTAGTCACTTTTCCAAGGTCTAGAAATTGGCCCACTCAACACGAGGTACCAATTTTTCTTCAGGAAATTTCCAGTTTCAGAAAATCACTCAACCGAGGTATTTTGAAACTGATATCTTCAATTGGCCTACTGCTCCCAGATACCAAGAAGAAGATAACCGAACTTCATCAGTAAGATTAAGATTTTTACTTTTATTTTTATGTATATTTATATTTATGTATTATTTTTGAATTTCTATATCATATAAAAGGTAAATGAATAACCCTATGGTTAATAGTATATTTATTGAAATGATATATTAAAAAAATAAAAATAAAAATAAAATTATGAAATAATTTTAAATTGAAGGATTAAATTGAAATTAAATTAAATAAAGGTAAACGAATAACCCTATGGTTAATAATATATTTATTGAAATAATATATTAAAAAAAATAAAATTACGAAATAATTTAAATTGAAGGATTTAAATTGAAATAAAGTAAAATAAATTAGTAAATAAAATAATAATAATGGAATCGTTACCTATTGAAGAAAAATATTATATTAACATGCCTTGTTTTAATGGCGAATTGAAATATTTAAAAAAATATATAGATTTCTTAAGGAAATTAAATAATAAATTATGCTCTAAGAATAATTCATTCAAAGAGTATAATGAAAAGATTTTATTAAATGAAGCATTTGCTCACCTCACCGAAGGAGCAGAATACATTAAATTTAATTATCAGATTAAAAAAATTGGAGATTTAATAAATTATCTGCAAAATACATTTAGTAATACGAAATCAATTGAACAATTAAAATTGGATTTAATTGAAATAAAAATTAAACACAATGAAGAACCGTTGGAATTTCTTGAAAGATTGGATAATAACAGAAACCTAATAAAGCACCGATACAATACCGATAATATAATTAATAAAGAATTAATAATAGAACAATTTGAACGGCAAATATTATATCAGTTTTGTGCCAATATGCCTATTAATGTCGGAGTTAATATAATGATAAGAATTGAGGAGTTAAGAAGTTTAGATGATTTGAGAGTTTTGTTAGAAACTGAAAATCAGCTGCTTTTTGATGAGCTAGTTCCATTAAAACCCGCTTCAAAGGCGATAAATAAACTTTCTGACGGTCATATAAGTAACTATAATAAAAATGAAAGTTACACCTCACCTCAATATTACAAAAAGTGGTCTTCAAAAGATCAAAAATGTCATTTTAATAAAGAAATTCATTCCGTAATGTTTGGCGTAGAAGCAATAATTTTAAAGAACCGATTCCGCAAAATTATCATCGCAATTCACACCAAACTACACATTTCAACAGTAAAATTAAACAATCCCCATCAAATTCACACACGCATTTTTATTCCCCAATTAATAAAAACCCAAAACAACCGGTTAAAATCAATTCTAGTATCGAAGAAGATCCTAAAGATCGAAAAATTCGGGAACTAGAAGAAAAACTTCAACAGCTTTATTTAACCGATCACTTTTTAGAACCTTCTTATAATACTCCAGAAGTAGATTTCGAAGATTTTAATCAGTCAATTCAAAATAATAATGAGGAAAATTTCGAAATAAATAATCAAACCAATAGTTTTTACAAAGAACCCCTTATAAACGATAATTTTTCAGTCGTAGACGGCCAAAAAAATGAAAAATTAGGCGAATTAGGGCAAAACGAAGTCAAAAAGAATAAAAAAGAATCAGATGAAATATTTGAATGCCCAATAAAATCGGAAAAAAATGATAATCAACTAAAAATTCAAATGGAGAAAAGAAATTCTCCTGAATATAATATTAATATTAATAATGATATTCCTATTCCGGAAAAAGGCATCTTAGATAATTCGGCAACTGTTATTGAATCCCCATTATTTCTTTATCCAATAGAATCGCTAAATGCAGAAGTTAATTTTACAGAGATAGTACAGAAAGAGGTTGTGTCAATGCCAACGGTATTAGTTGAAGAATTGGGTACAACCGAACCTATTAAAAAACAAGTTCTTTCATGTAAAGAAAAATCAATTCATAAAGCGGAAAATTCTATTGATCATGATAATATAAATATCATTGATATAAATGTAGAAAACATGAATTACTTAAAAGAAAATACGATTAGTAATTTAAAAGTTGATTTATCAAAGTTAATATTTGACCAATATAAACAGCCAAATATTACCAATAAACATCTAAAATTTTATATAGGAAGTGATGATTCACTTTTTACAGATAGGCAATTAACAAAAAAACATAAAATTAGGAAAAAAGAAAATATTATCGCTTTAAGCGATATTATAAGAAAATTAAAAACAAAAATACTGGCAAATATAAAAAAAATTCATAAATGGCCGTTCGGCAATAATTCAATTTATTTTTGGATGTTGAAACCAGATAGAAATTCTACAGCGAATAAACGTAGCCGAAAAAAAAAAAAAAAAAAAGGGAAGAAACCAGACTAATAATAGAAATAAATAAATAACATAAACACTTTAATAATAATAAAATTAAAATTAATATAAACAATGAAAACTAAATATTGAAAAACGAAAAAAAAAACACAAAAAAAAGTTATTATAAATTTAACAACATCCTAGACATATATAAAAGAAAAAAAAATTATCTTGTGATCATCTTGTTTAACTTCTTTGGTCATAATGGAGATAAAATAAAATCAACACTTTTTTTATAGGTTAATTTTTTCTTATTTTTTTCGTTTACTTTTGGCAATAATTTTTTATGAATATTAAATTATATTATAATTATTAGAAAAAAAAATATATATATATGTATGGAGTGGTTTCAAAACTTATTTTTTGAGAACTGCTTTGTATAGTTTATATCAACTAATGTGTTTGCCTGCACTTAAAAATTATGTTAATTTTTATTGCTTAGAAGAAAAATATTGAGAATTAGTAAAATTAGAGAATTAGAAAAAAAAAGGTATTATGAATAAAATAATTATTAATTATTTTAAAAAAATATATAATAAATAAATTAAAAATAAATAAAAAAATAATAATAAAAGTAATGTAACCCTTAAGATTAAAAAAAAAAAAAATGTTGAATCAAATTGTTTGATGAAATGAAAATTTTTAATAATAAAAAAAAAAATTATTAAAAATTAATTTAAACAACCTAAAAGAGAATATTAAATATGTGTTATAATAAGATGTGTTATAATAATAAAAAATAAATAATTAAAAAAATAAACTTTATTCTTAGACAGGAATAAATAATTAACAAGTACGAATAAATGAAAATCTTAGCCAGATATTTTACATAAAAGTTCATTGAAATTCAAATAATGTATTCATTAACTTTATTTAAAATCTACAAACGATTAAAAATAAATTGGTCTTAGGAACAAATATAATTGAAAAAAATATAAAGTTTGAAAATAGGTATAAATAAACAAATAAGATAATAAGAAAAGCAAAACATGAAAAAAAAATAAATAAACAAATACTTTAAGAAAAACTAGAAAAAGGGAATCATTGATTTTTATGAATCAATGGAATCATTATCACTTCATTTATTTTTTAGGTTTGGTAATCATCATTCATTTATATATATTACTAATAATCAATTATTTACTTAATTTAATTATAATCATTTAATTAAATTATAATGTTTAACTTAATTCTAATCAATTAATAATAATATTATTTAATAATAATATATTAAATAATATAATAATAATATTGATTATTTTAATAATAACCATTTAATTTAATTTAATTGTAATCAATTAGCTCAATTATAATCAATTTATATTAATGATAATCGTTATTATTTTAATACTAATCATTTAATTATAATCAATCCACGTTAATTAATAATATCACTAATATTACCAATAATTATTTTTATTTAATTATAACCGAACTATATTATTAATAATCGATACTTTATTAATAATCATCATTTAATTTAATTATAATCCATTTATAATTAATATAAGGCAAGAAAAAAATTAAAAGTTAAGATCAAACTAGATCCTATTTTTGAAAAAAATAAAGTTTAAGTCATCAATGTAAAACATAGTAAGAAAAATTAATAGTAAATGTACTACAAAATTACTTTTCAATAATTGGCATGGCGTTTCGGATTGTATATAATTTTTAAATATAATTATCAAGCGTATTTAACTTTTTATTGTTTCACATTCTTCATTTTATCATAGAAACGTAAGATTAAAAATTAAAAATCATACTCATCATTAAACCGTTGATTTAATTTTTCTTTTGAGTTAATTATAATAAATAAAATAAATATAATATTATTCCTGTATTAACATTAAAATAAATTATTATATATATTAGCATTTGTGTGTATTCAAGATATTGTTACTCCAAGAATTGAATGTTCATATTATTATATTATATTAAAAACAAAAGAAAAAAAAGAGGGATTTTTGTTTGACTTTTTTAGAAGAAAATATAACTAAAACATTTAAAGAGAAAAAAAAAGAAACAAATTAACAGAACTGATTGGTATAATGTATGGAATTATAATTAAAAATGACGTTTATGTTTTATCCTACTTTTAATTTTAAAGATATTAAAATCGGAGATAAAAACCTATAATGAAATTGATTTATTTCTTGAAATGAGATTAAATAATCAGTTAAGAAAAGGAATAAAATAAAAGTATTATTAATTTGTTGAATCCATTGAAAACATGTAATTTATACAATGTAACCAATTAATAATATATACAATTAACAACTTTAGGTAAATTAATTTTTGTTAAATTAAGTGAAGAAAGGAAAATAAGGATGATAGCAATTACTAATTAGTTACATAGTACAAAACAATTAGTAATTAAAAAAAAAAGTATATATAATAATAAAATAAAGTTAGATTAAATTATTTATTGTTATTTATTATTAAATGAAGAATACTGTTTTCGATATAGAAATAGCTATTGCCTAATTGTTCCTGTTAAAAAAAAAAATAAATAAATTAATTTAATATCAATATTATTCTATGATATTAGCAAGAAGTAATTAAGAATAACAAATAACCATATATCATAATCTCATTGTATACAAATTGGTGTAAAAAACTGTAATATTTTCTATTGTCATTACAAATTACATTACTGTACTTTTATATATAAATTATGAAAAAAAAAAAAAGAGAGGTTTCTATCTCTGTAAGTGAAATGATTTTTTTAATTTCTTTATTGAGTATTATAACAATCTGTCTGTTCGACATTGGTTATAGTGAGGTAGGATGACATTCACACCATATGTACAAAAAAATAAAATAAATAGAACAAAATAATAATCAAAAGTATATACAATAGACAATAAAATAAAATAACCTAAAAAATAAGAAAATTAAAACTAAGGAAAAAAAAAAAAAATAACATGCATACCTATATACAATCAGGCGAGGGAACTCCAGGAGAACCCTGCGCTACTCTTCCAACAGCGTCACTGGTACTAAAGCCAGCGGAGATTGGTCGAGAGCCCTTTAGCCTCATACACACATGTCTTGAGTGAAGAATCTGGCCATTGCCAGAACTCCAATTTATATAATTTACAAAAGGTCGCGAGGCCACTGCCGTTTCAACCTTCTTGGAGGATTATAGGGATGGGAGATGCTTGATAGGGATTGTGCAAGAGGATTTGGGTGGTAAGTAAGGTTCTGGTGAAATTTGGAGAACTTTTCTGGGATAAGGTCTAGGACAAATGGGATGTTAAGGTCATGATGTAGGGTTTTGTTGGATACATAGAAAGGAGCATCGACTATTGTTCGAAGGACTTTAGACTGGAAGGATTGGATGCGCTTGATGTTAGAAAATTTTGCTGATCCCCACAGTTCTAGTCCGTATGTCCAAATAGGTTTCAGTATTGTCTTGTAGATCAGTAGCTTGTTTTCAATGGAAAGTTTAGATTTTCTGCTTAGTAGTCGGTATAGTTGGCCGTATCGTCGGTTGAGTTCTTGTCTTTTGAGTCTAGTATGCGGGTTCCAAGTTAGTCTTCGGTCTAAATGAAAGCCAAGATACCGGACTGTGTCTGAATAAGGAAGCTGGATGGAATTAAAGAGTACTGGTGGACAGGAATTGCGTCGGAGTGTAAAAGTAATGTGTTGGCATTTAGATTCATTAACTTTAATGCGCCAGTTATTACACCAGTGCTCAATCAAGGTGAGATGACTTTGGAGATTTAAGGATGCTATTTCGGGATCAGAGTTGGATGATAAGATTGCGGTGTCGTCAGCGAATGTTGCAAGAAAAGTATCGGGATGAACAGGGATGTCAGCAGTAAAGAGGATGTAAAGCACGGGACCCAAGACGCTGCCTTGGGGAACACCGGCTTTAACGGAGTAGATATTGGAAAATTCTGTTCCACAGCGAACTCGAAAGGAGCGGTCAGAGAGGTAGGATCGGAGGACTAGGTACAAGGACTGAGGTAACTGGATTTTAAGCTTGGAGAGCAGTCCGGAGTGCCATACCCGGTCAAATGCCTGTGCAATGTCCAGAAAGGCACCCGAACAGTATTCCTTGTTTTCTAGGGCTGAGGAAATATGATCAACGACTCGGAGTCCTTGTTGAACAGTAGAATGTTGAGAGCGAAAACCAAACTGATGGGAAGGGATATTTTGGGATTCTATAATGGGTAGGATTCGTTTCAAAAGGATCTTTTCAAAAATTTTTGAAAGGATTGGGAGTAGGCTGATTGGTCTATAGGATGTTGAGCTATTGAGAGGTTTTCCTGGTTTTGGGAAAAGGATAATAGTGGAGTGTTTCCATAACAGAGGGAAGTGGGTGGTGCGTAGGATACAATTGTAGATATATGTAAGGAATATGACTGCTTTGGATGGAAGTTGTCGAAGGATTTGAGGTGTAAGGAGATCATGTCCAGGAGCTTTACGGAGGATTAGTTTTTTTAATTGAAATTTTACTTCGGAAGGATGAATAGCTTTTGGGGGCAAGGAAAGTGGGATTGGTGATGTAAGGAGTTCTTCTACTGTTACGGTGTGGGCAGGATGGGATTCCGGATGTGAAATAAATGTATTGGATAGGTGAATGGCGAACTCCTCAGCTTTATCTTCGTCAGATGCTGCCCAGGAGCCATCACCTCGTCGGAGAGGATGGGAAATGCGGTGAGGATTTAGGATTTTTGTTGTGGTTTTCCAAAGGGAATTGTCGCGAGAAGAGAGGGAGGATAGGTAGGAGTTGAAGGATTGTGATCTGAAGGTGGCTAATTCCAGTTTTAATTGTTTGCAGTAGTAATTATAGGAGCAGCGGTCGGTAGGATGTCGGGATCGTTGCCATAATAATCTGGCACGGCGTTTGGTGCGGATTAGGTTAAGGAGGTGTTGGGGTAGAATGGTCTTTATAGGAATTCTGGAGGAGTCTTTTGGAAAGGAGGCAGTCCAGGCGGCTTGTTGGATTGTGGTAGTAAAGGAATTTACGGCACTATCAAGGTCATCGGGAGTTTTGAGGGATATGTTGAGATCAATATTATCGGAGATTATTTGGCGGAAAAGGTCCCAGTTTACTGGGCCCCTAATGAATGACGGTGGAGAAGGTTTGGGAACAGGTTCAAGTGAAACATTAAGGATTAGAGGACTATGGTCAGAGGAAAGTTCATTTAGACGTGTAATGGAACAATTGAGGGGACTTAAGCCGCTGTGGATAAAGAAATCTAGAAGATCAGGATTACGGTTGGGATCTGTGGGCCAGTAGGTAGGAGAGTTGGGGGAAAGGAGGTGAAAACGTTGGGAATTGAGTGCAGACAGCAGGGTTCGGCCACGAGAATTCGTGGTTCTGGAACCCCATTGTTGGTGCTTGGCATTTAGGTCTGCACCCAAGATGAAGTGATGTCCTAAGGAGTCGAGGAGAGAACTGAATTGGGCATTGGATATGGATCGGTTAGGAGGGCAATACGCTGATGCAAGAGTGACCGGAAAGGAGAAGGTTTTTATCACGATAGCGGTGGACTGTAGGAAATCATGTATTGGTAATGGGAGTAGGTGATGGGAGAGGGATTGGTGTACAATTACAGCAGTACCGGCATGTGCTTTTCCGTCAGGGTGGTCAGTACGATATGTCAGGTATTGTGGTATATTGATGTGCTGTTTAGTGGTTAGTCGAGTTTCAGTAATTAGTGCCACATCAATGTTCTTGTCAAGTAGTAAAGTAGATAGTTCGTCTGTATGATTTCTAACACCATTCGCATTCCAAAGGAGAATGGATATGGGTTTAGGGATGTGAGTCATTTAAGGATTTTTCAAAGGAGGGATGAGGTGAGATACGAGATTCGTGAGGAGTGATATGAGTGGAGTAACAAGGGATTTGAAATCGGTGAGGAAAGATGCTAACAAACTTGTGAGATCTGTTGCATTTGAAGGAGGAGGAATATGAGGAATTTGTTGTTGGTGGTTAGGTATATTAGGATGAAGAGGATTTTGAGGTTGGGTTTGAGGTTGTTGTTGTGGCAGGGCTTGACATTTATCGGTTAAAGTCTTACCTCTAAGTAGTTGGGAGAATGATACATCATTGTTTACAATTCTGGAAGGCTCTCTCTCTCTTCTTGTTCTTAGTGCTTCATCTTGAATCCGGTTTTTCTGGTGTCTGGTTTTGAGATTCTTGTAAATTTGGCAGCCTTTGTAGTTGGCCGGGTGTCCCTCCAAGCATAGGGCACATACTGCTGGATCTTGTATAGGTTTGGTGCACTCTACAGATTTGTGCTGTTCACTGCACTTCACGCAACGCGGCAGATGGTGGCAATATGTCTTCGTGTGGCCATAGGTCTGACAATTATGGCACTGCACGATGTCTCTCTTGGGATATGGCTTCTCAACTTTCACCATTGTATAGTATATTCTTGTGATATCATATATTTTTTCGATACCTGGTGATGGCTCCAAGTCCACGAAAAACAATGGTAGTGGGATCCTATTTCGTAATCCTGGCTGTTCCCTGTCCTCCTTCAAAACGTTTGTTACCTGGCGTACATTGAAACCAAGCGTCGTTAGTTCTTCTTTAATAACTTCAGTGGGGGTTGAGGAATGTAAATTTCTTATCACCACTCGTAAAGCTGTTTCCTGCCTCAGCTGGTAAGTGTGAAAATTCGCATTTGTTTCTGATAAGTACTTCACTATTTTTCGGTAGGCTTCTGCAGAATCAGGTGTTATCTTGGTGTCATTGGTCCTGTTAAGGCATGAATAACTGCCAGAGCAGATTTTATTTAGTTGGGTGCAGAACATCTGGAAATTTTTTATATTTTTCACAAATATCGGAGGAGGCTTTGGTTCTCTGGGTATTGCTGCAGACTCCATTACTTCTTTGTCATTTTGAAGCACTTGGTAGGGGTTTGGAGTAAAGAAAGGTGATTCTTCAATCGTTTCTTGTGCAGACGTACCTGGTTGGGGCTGAGGTTCTGGTTCTGAAGTGTTCATTTTGGTCACTGGAGGTATTTCTCGTAGGCAGCGACGAGTCCTTTGTTTGGCTGGTGAGCTAACTCCGTCTGACCGAGACCTCTTGGGCACCTTACTGGCCATCACTTGCTGATCATACCGCATATCATAAGAGAAAAATAAATAAAAAAAAAAAAAAAAACAAAAAAAAAAAATTTTTTTTTTCTTTTTTTTTTTTTTCCTTAAAATAACAAAAAAAAAAGATGCCAACAGTAAATATCAACTGCTCTGATATACACTTTAACTGTATCACGTGAATAATCAGAGAGATTCCGCTATAAAATTGGTAAAAACTGAGAGAGGAGTTGAGGAGACAACCTTCTCATCAGCTGATCCACTGCCTTCCAAGTGAAATGATTAAGAAACGAAAATTATATATTTCATTAAATTACATTATAAACTTAGAAATGAAACTAAGCTAACATGTACTAGTTTATTAAGTTGTAAATATATTCTAAATGTTATAATATTAATTAATTATTATTTATTGTTTTAAAGCAATAGTAGATACATTATATTACTATTAGATAACATAAATTAGGAATGAATCAGCTATGCTATAGACTGAATAGAATATTATATCTATTGCATTTATTTATCATTTTCCATTTGTAGTAAGTTTACTTGTTGTTTGGTATAATGGTCATGTTCATCTATTATTCTAGTGTCATCGATAAAACAAAGAAAATTTGATGTTATTAAAATTAATATTCAATAGAAATATTAGATGTTATAATATAAATAACCATCAAAACTTTAATAAAAAAAAAAAAAAAAGGATGGGATAGAAATTTATAGATATAAGTATTCACAAAATATTGTAAAAAAATGTAATTGTTAACCACATACCAATGGACCCTATCTTTCCCTCACAACCTGATTACTCCTGACTACCCTTAATTTGATGGAAGGGCCCAAGCATGGTATAAAGAAATTCAACGACTAAACCAACAGTATAGTTGAGTGCTGCAAGAGACTTTGCACTTGTAGAACGGAGGAGATAAAAGACAATAGCCTTTGTAAATACAATTCTTTGAATATTGCTATATCCTTGGTTCGAGGCACATCTTGTTCCAATTAAGCACGCTCGCTTTGACCACTGAGTTATAATATCCTGTGACCCTTGTCCGTGGGAATAAGTCCGTTTGGAAGTGGGCATCTTGACCATGTGGTATATTTATGTGACGTGCATCAGCCTAATTCTAACAGCTGTCAATGCTTCCGCCCTTAGAGAAGTTTTATTACTTTACTTCTGAATATCCTTTGTCCAGCATCCTACCCTTAGGTTGCCGCCTTCAACGTTCCTAGAAACCAAGATAACGCCTATCACAACCTCTCCTGCTCCGGCCAATCCTATCCCCACCCCAGAGTTGGGCTATATTACCGCCCTTAATCTTAGAGAAAATTCATTCCATTCAATTCCATCATTCCATCTGTAAATATCACTAGATGTAACTTATGTAACATTAGTTTAGGCCTCACAAGGCTAGTTTGTAAGAAGTTCACTAAGATTATGTCAATATAACTTTATATTTCACAATAAAAGTATATTTCAAAGTCTTCACTGTTGTACGAGTTCGTTAATTCGTACACCAAGCAGGGTTCTCGCATCATAGGCCACGATGTCCAACCATCTCGTCCTCGGCCTTCCTACCCGTCTTACGAGGTGCAGCTCCTCCATCATTATTTTCTTTGGTATTTCAACGGTGCTCATTCTGGCCACATGCCCTGCCCACCTTAGTCTGGCCTGTTTAACATACGTGACTACGTCGATGTCTGTATAGAGAGAACTGTGCTCCCTATTTTTTCTTTTCCTCCAGACATCAGCCTCCTTTACTGGACCATAAATCCTTCTGAGGACTCCTCGCTCAAACACACTCAGCTTCATCTCATCGTTTCTAGTCATCGTCCAAGCCTCTGAGCCATATGTCAAAACAGGCCGAACAAGGGTCTTGTATATGATCATCTTGGTCTTCTTTGAGAGGTACCTACTTCTTAAGTGTCGGCCAAGTCCAAAGACACATCTATTGGCAGCCGTGATCCTTCTTTGTATTTCTTGAGCCATGTCATTTTTACTATTAATTTCAGACCCAAGGTATATAAAACTTTTCACTCTCTCAAACTTAAAAGAACCTACCTCAAATGGAGAGTTCAGATATACCGCACCACCAACTCTCATATACTTAGTTTTTCTCTCGTTGACTTCTAGACCAAGTGGTCTTGCAGCTGCTTCAAGGCCTATAAACGCTTCTCTGAGAGCCCGTTCAGACCTACCTATTATGTTAATATCATCAGCAAAACCAAGAAGCAGTGTCAGGCGATTGAAGATTATATCGTTGGTCTGAATACCGGAGTCTCTTACAGTTTTCTCCTCTGCCAAGTTGAACAATAGACAGACGAGGGCATCCCCTTGCCTAACCCCACTGCTCACTTTAAACTCTTCGGAGTCGTCAGAACCGACGCGTATTCTACATCTCAAGCTTTCCATGGTCATCTTGATTAGGCGTACGAGCTTCTGAGGAATGCTTAGCTCCTCCAAGGCACAATATAGTTGCGTTCTATCAACGCTGTCGTATGCTGCTTTAAAGTCTAGGAATAAATGGTGGGTGACTACCTTACACTCCATAGTCTTTTCTAGGATCATCCTCAGAGAGAACAGTTGATCAGTGGTTGAGCATCCTCTTCGAAATCCAGCCTGATAATTCCCCAGTTCCTTTTCAAAATACGGGAGGATCCTCTCAAAAAGAATGTTAGAGAGCAGCTTATAAGCACATGAAAGGAGTGAGATTCCTCGATAGTTAGCGCATTCTGTTTGATCTCCTTTCTTATGTATTGGGCAGATAATGGCTGTTGCCCATTCCGTAGGCATAGCTTCCCTCTCCCAGATGGTCAGCATTAAATCATGCAGAGCTTTCTTGAGTTCTTCGCCTCCATATTTCAACAGCTCTGACTGGATTCCGTCCGGGCCTGGCGCCTTTCCATTTTTCAATTTCTTCACGGCGTTTTCCATTTCCTCCTCATCCGGGGGTTCAATAGAATTCAGGGAGTCTTCCTTCATTACTCCTACTTCTCCAGGCACCGTTTCTCTGTTTAATGCGTCTTTGAAATGTTGTACCCATCTCCTTAGTACGTCATCTTTGTGGCTTAAAATAGTTCTATTCGTGTCTTTGCATGCCGTCATTCTGGGCCTGAAAGCTGCCCTACCCTCGTTTATTCTCTGGAAGAACAGCCGACTTTCATTTTGGCCGCACAATGCCTCTGTGTCCTCCATGTTCTTATTTTCCCAAGCTGTTCTCTTTTTGGGGTGAATAGTTTTACCGAGTCCCTTCAGTGAATCGTGAAGAGGTATTAAGGCCGGAGGAGATGGGTTCTTATCCATTGCTGAGACTGATGAAATTTAAACCTATCTAGTCTATTTTCAGATTTTCATTTCTTTTTTGCTTGTTCCTCATCAGATGTTTGCAGCGGGCCCACCTGTGATAACTATATGGGGATATCAGCTTCAGATTCTTTGATTAGGTCATCTACTTGTTTCATTCTATATTATGATGCTCTTATTTTGAAAAAAACCTTTCCTATAAGACGTATTGCTGTCAATAGTTTTTAATTTGATTAAGCATGCGTGAATTTTCCTCTCTCGTTCTCTTTCTTCGGGAGTCTTATCATGACTTAAAAATATGTTTTTATTCTTTAAAATATCGCTACAATTAAAAATCTCTTGTTTTACATTATTATTGTTCAGTGACACCAATATTGGGCCTTTCCGAAAACAGGTGTTAACTGCATAATCTAGGATCGCTATATTACACTCCGTGAAGCTGTCTGTAACTTTATTGACTGTATTTTCATTTTCACAGAAAGGGGTATTATGGATAAAAAAAAATATTCTTTTTTATCTGCCGCTTTAAAAAATTAATTTCTTTTTCGAGTTTAGCATTTTCTAAATCTAGGTTTTGGCAGGTATTTTTTAACCGATCACATTCTTTTAATATATCACCTATGAGAGAATTATTAGTATCGAGGGATATTTTCATTTCATTAATAGCTCTCATTATATTGTCCTTAGAAACCATTATTGGGAAAAATATGAGTAAGTGCTTGACAGTGATTTGATAAGATACGGTGACACTCTACAATATTAAAATTTGATCTTGGTAAAGCTGACCAATTGTTGGTTTGGTAATGGTAGCTGCATGAAACATATAAATCAATAAAATATAAAAAAAAATACAACAATTACATGATACATGGAAAACACATGTCAAGGTCATCATCATCATAATCCTTTTCCTCTCTAACACTACGCAGTGTGGGGATGTCCTCTATAGAGCTTCACCCATGTGTCCCTCTACTGTACCAGCTCTCTCCTCCTGCTCCAGCCCTCGCTTCCTGAACGCCTTCTTCCCAGGTGATCCGTGGTCTTCTACCGTCCACTCTCGTCTCATAAGTTATACTGGCCTTTTTTTCCATGTTCATCCTTAGGAGGTGCCCGAACTGTCTAATTTTATTCTCTTCTGGAGTGTTTTCTACCGGCTGTACCTCGAAGTTTGATCGTACTATCATGTTGCGGATCTTATCTCTCCTGGTCTTTCCCTCAACCTTTCTTCGGTACCTCATCTCCATTGTCTGGTTCTGCCTCTTATGTTTTGAGTTAAGTCCATGATTCGGAGGAGTAAGAGAGGATGCGCAGGAACGTTGACTTGTATACGGATATCTTTTTTTTCATTGTAACTTCAATCTTTTGTTGAGGAAACCTTTCCGGATTGAATGGAACATTCTTCCAGCTGCTTCCAGCCTTTGCAACACCTCACCATCGATATAGCCACTTGCGTTGATGAATACACCTAGATATTTGAAATCCTGCACCTGTTCCAGGGTTTGTCCTTTCAACCTCAATATTTTCATAATTCGGCGGGGACGTCTACCTATTGTCATGCATTTTGTCTTATGTATATTAATACCCATGTTAGTGCTAGACAGCTCTTCTTGCGTGATATTTGCGTTATGTTGTAGGTTCCGGTTATCCGCAGCGAATATAACCAGGTCATCGGCAAAAGCGAGGACTCTGTAACAAGTAGGCTGTAGACTTCTATAATAAATCTAACTTATAATAACATGTTTTTATTATCATGCATGCATTTCAAAATTTAAATTGTAATGAAAAAAAGGATAGGAGAAAATCCGGAATGATTAGATGAAATATAACGTTAAATTATAATGAAAGCTTTTTATTGCTGACCTTTTAATAATTGACTCAAACTTCCTAACTAAAAAGGAAAAGAAGATAAACAAATATTAATTTTGAAAATTTATATTTTTTCCTCAACACTACTGCAGTCTTTTCAAAGCTGCTTTAATAATCTTCCTACGCATACCAATAGCTTTTAGATTTTATGTTTGTAAAAGGAAGAAAATGTATAAAGTGTTAAAAAAATAAAAATCCTTATTGTAGTTCGCTCACCGAAGTTGGGTTGGTGTTACGTTTATGGTTGCTATGGAATCTCGTATTTCAGAGTTTTTTGAGTAACGAAAAATGAATGTAAACTTTTTGCCTTCTTTTAAACCCTTATTTGCAAAGTCTCAGTCGGTCCAATTGTTTTCAAAATTGTACTCATACTATAACCTTCTGCCAATAAAAACGTTTAATTAAATTACTTATAGATAAATAGGGCATTCGTTCTCTGAAAACACTTGAATACGGTCTTTCATAGCAATCGAAAAATAAAATGTTTGCTTTTATATTTTCGCCTTCTTTCGATTTTTATTTTCTCTCGAAAATTAGAAAGTCGTCCGTAGCCTTGTTAGTGAATGGATTAAATTTCCAAATGAAATATATTTTTCACTTGATAAAATTATTACATGTATGATCTCTGTCTAATAAGTATTTTGAAAGTATATCGGTATAGAATAACCGACATTTTGGGATTTGTATTTATTTGTTTTATGGAACATAGGATATTGAATAGAACTGGACCAGACGTCCATGCGGTAGCCAAATATTTCTCTTCTTCCTCGTTTGCTAATAATGGTAATAAAATTCAGGTGATGAGCTCATCTTTAAACCAAGAGGTACTTCCAAAAGGCGTAGCGCCCTCTCTAGGAGATTGCTCAATATTTCCCGTAGTCCCTATCCCAGAGGTTTAGGCCTTCCTCACTAACCTATCTGGCATGCCAATAAAGTTTCTCCCCCCCTCCTCCTCCCCAACCAAAATAAATTTGCTTGCCTGCTATGTTGCATTCTATTTTAGGTGTAATCAGCACACCTTAAATTGTTTTAGTTCATTTTTCTGTATCCTTAGTTTAATCTACATCAATATTGTAAACTTAAAAATAATAAACTGTTCCTAAGTAGAGACATACTTTAATTTAATTACGATTTTTTGCATTTATATTCTTGAAGAATTAATTTACTTCATATTTTCTTTAAAAAAATGACAAATTACAGTATGTGCGATATGGTTAAATAGTAAAATGTTTTGAGGAAAGGATATGTTAGGGCTTACTGTGCGTACCCCTAGTTCAGGGGTCAGAGGTTATGTTATTGATCCAAACGTCAATTGTTTGCAATATGTGACCATATCTGGCAACTGCAAAAGTAAAATAAACAATGAAATTAAAATTTCAAGAGCGGGGTCCAAAAAAAAAATAATAATATGAATAAGAGGACAAAAATTTGGTAAATCTTGGTAATCCCAGAAACCTTG
Organism: Nezara viridula; assembly: GCA_928085145.1. Lineage (NCBI taxonomy): Eukaryota > Metazoa > Arthropoda > Insecta > Hemiptera > Pentatomidae > Nezara > Nezara viridula. Next base: position 12,948,613 of record OV725078.1, on the reverse strand, counting down.
ATATTTTTGGTGTGATACTCGACTTCGGTATAACTAAACCATCATTAAATTGTATTTGTAACTCTAATAATAATTTTATGTCTTTATATAGTTTAAAAACTGGCGACGAAGCATGCACTAAAGATGTATTGTAAGCATTTAATTCATGATAATAATTGTAAACTGCTATTTAGTTAAAAAAAATCATCAATACATCAAGTTACTTTGCCAGATAAGTCCTTTCAGTTAACTGTTTATTTTTATACCACTTCTTATTTGACGAATTAATCCCTAAGGTGGATTATTTATTCTATTTGCAATATTTCAACAACTATTTCTATGAGCTCTTGTTAAAACCTGATTAGTACTTGTATTAGATTAGTATTTGCAATAAAAGAAAATAGCGAATACTTAATGGTTGACCGTTGTATATTTTAGAAGAAGGAGATGGCCCGGGATTGCGGTCATGAAGAGACTAAAATATTGGAAAAACTATTTTATTTCAACCCAACGTTTCTACCCGACTTTGCAAGTCTTATTCAGGGCTAGAACGGAAAAGGTACAAAAACATATAGAAAATTGTGTAAGTTACGTAATATTTAGATAAAAATTATAAACGAGGTGAATAAACTTATTGAAATTATAAACAGTAATTACCTTAAAATATTAAAAACAATAAAATATATAAACAGATTAGGCTAAGTAACAAGATCCTAAACTGAAGTAAATAGATGGTAACACTTTTTGTTGTATAATATATAATATATTTGCAATTATGAATAAACAGACTCATGGGTTTAATATACCAGCCAGTAGAAATAGAGACTTGTTAACTAAAACTCACGTACTCAGTCAGCCTACTTAACTTTTACTCTCAACACCCATACCAAAAAAAAAATCAATATCACCGAAAAGCTTATTCACCGATCTCCCTCTTTATCTAATTCACAATATCACCAAAACAACACTCAGCTGGTCAAAATATACTCCTTTCCAATAATTTCTCTCTCAACACTATACTTAAACTTTTAAACAGCTATACAAGCAAAAACAGTACAACCTCCCCTTCTCTCAACTCCCCACAATCACCTACCACTCCTGTCATATTCAAATCTCTCTCCAATATTCGTATTCTTTCAGATAACATATAAAAATTCCTAAAATCAACTATTAGCCACTCGCGTCTTGACCTTAAGTCCCATAACCTTTCTCTAATCCTAATTGTAATAGTTCCTTGGTTTTTGAAGAAACCAAAAACCATCTCAAAACCCATATTTCCCAACATCATAACTATTCAATTGAAAACATCCATAACTACCCGGAGCCCTTCCTCGCCCAAACTATCAGAACATATCATAAACCTCAACTGTTTATTTGATTTTGAAAAAAACTCTGTTCTTGCCACGGTCCGAATCCATCCACATCCACATGAAACAGAATCCTGTATATCATAATCATAAAGTAGATAAAACTGGATTTCTTTAACATATAGGCACATTCTAAATCTTATAAGTGAAAAATAACTTATTTAATACATCTTATTATTTTTTTATCTATTTTCAATTTTTATTGATTAATTTAATTTAATCGTTCATTATTTTTAAGTATTTCCGTTTTGCATGATCTCTCTTTTATTTTTAATTTTATATTTACATTCAACATCAATGTACGATCATCCGTATTTATTTTGTATTCATTGTACTTTAAACCATTATGACTCAATTTCATTTGTTCGTTTTGAAATTAATTTCGATTCATCAAATTCTCCAGAGTCTGGAATAAGTGGTAATCGCTTAGATTTAGGTGGATAGGGAAAGTAGGGCAAAAGTTCCCAGAAAACACCTTTAGCCAAATTGACTGAGGGATAGGGTGGGTGCAAACATCAAGCCTGGAAACGTAGGCAAGCTCTTGGAAATGATTTTCTACGCTTTAGTTTTATCAACAATAGCCTTAATTTTGCTAATTACAACTTCATGTGGGCGATCAGGCCATGGAGTGTCTTTGATGTCTGACTTCCTGAAGTTATGACATCAAATGCTGTAAGTAATGTAATTTTCTTACAGCATATACAACTAATTCTAATTCTAATTATTCATATTTGTTTCTTCTCTATACTTCTAAATTAGTTCTGCAATGTATGGTCTCTTATTTTTAAATTTACCTTTTGCTTCACCTATGAATCCTACCTATTGGCCAACCTCCCTCAAAAAACGACCTGATATTTTGGACATATTTCTCACCTCCCAGATTTCCTCTTCCTACGTCACTATCAAATCCCTGGATGACCTCTCCTCAGATCATAGTCCAGTTCTGCTTTCATTGCACTCAACTTTCGTTCCTAAGCCCTCCTTTTCTCCTTCACCTATTACAGGACGAGTAAACTGGGACCAATTTCGTAAAGACATGGAAGATAAATTGGACCTAAATATTCCACATAAGACGAAACATGACATTGATTCAGCCATAGAGGTACTTATTACATCTATAAGTGACAAAATTAACGATAACATATCAACCAATAAAAATAACAACTCCCAACAGACTAACTTGCCACAGCACATTCGTATCTTATTTAGGGAAAAACGCAGAGCAAGATAGAAGTGGCATAGGACTAGATACCCATTTTTTTGTCTAGATAACCATCAGACAAGTCATATTACAACAAGTTAACTAACTAACTAAAAGCTGAAATTAGAAAATACAAAATCCAAAATTTACTTAACTTAACAGAAAATCTTACAACTACTGACAAATCACTATGGTTGACCACTAAAAAGCTCTACAAATTCGAAGATTTTAACCACCCACTTCTTACCGAAACCCAAAACTGGTCTAGATCTGACGACGAAAAATCTGAAATATTTGCTCAGCACCTTTTCAAAACATTTAATCTACACCCAGATATCCTAAATCCAATCCACCTTGAGTGTATTGAAACAGAACTCGATATTCCAATCCAATTGACCCCTCCACCTAAAGCATTTCATCGTTCAGAAATATCCAATATCATACACAGATTACCTTCCCACAAAACTCTTGGCCATGACCTAATCACATCCCAAATCCTAAAACTGTTTCCTCAGAAAGCCGTATTATTCCTCACCTATATATACATAATGAGGTACCCCGAACCACATATTTTCCTGACTCTTGGAAACTATCCATTGTCAAAATGATACCCAAACCCACAAAGCCGCCAGAACACTCATCCTCTTACTGTCCTATCTCTCTTTTACCCATCATGGGCAAAATCCTAAAAAAAACTCATCTTAAAACGCCTGTATCCCATCCTAGATTCTAATAACATAATCCCAGATCACCAATTTTGGATTCCGTACACCTCACTCCACTATTAAGTAATGTCATCGTGTGGTAGACGTGGTTTCCTCTGCATTGGAGCGCGGAATGTACTGCACTAGAGTCTTTCTCGACGTTGAACAGGCTTTTGATAGAGTCTGATATCCGGGACTGATGTACAAACTCCGTAAATTCCTACCACCTACATACTTCCTCATTATCCGTTCCTACCTTAGTGATAGATCCTTCAAAGTAAATCACAAAAATGCAAGGTAGTATCCTAGGTGCTATCCTTTACAGAGTTTATACAGCTGACATTCCAACCCATCCCAACACTGTCACCACCACCTGTGCCGATGACACGCGTATCCTATCAGTTAAAAACGATCCATCAATTGCATCCCAAACTCTCCAATCACACATCACAAGTCTTGAAGAATGGTGTCAAAACTGGAGGATTAAAATAAACTCCAATAATCCCATCAAGTTACTTTTACCCTGCGTCTCAAACCTATGACCTCCTGTCCTACAGTATTCTTTAACAATTCCCCACTTATCTCAGTTGAACAAATCCGTTACCTAGGACTCCACCTCGACAAACGACTCACATGGAATCCTCATACCAGACTGAAACGACAAGAAACCGCTCGACGTTTCCGACTACTCCAACACTTACTAGACAAACGCTGTTAGCTTTCAATCAATTACAAACGACTCATATATATGACAATAATAAGACCTATTTGGACTTACGGAATTGAGCTCTGGAGCTCCACTAAACCATCGAATTCCTCCCGTATCCAATCCGTACAATCCAAAATCTTTCGTAAAATCCTCAACGCTCCTTTGTCACAAACAAAATCATCCATAAAGACCTCAATGTTCCATATGTTTCCGATTTGGCCCAATCCAGATACCTATCCTTTCATAACAAACTGCAGAACCATCCGAGCCCTCTTGTTTCAAACCTTGCTTCCTCCTCGATCCCTGATAACCATCCGAGGCGTCTGAAAAGAAGATAACCTCGGGATCTTCTAATATAGAACTATAATTTCAGTTCTACCAATGGGTAGTTTCACTTCATGTTTTACATGTCATGTTACCATTGTCACATTTAATTGTTGTACTTTTAATGTAATACTGTTGTAAATTTCATTAAAATAAAAAAATAAAACCTTTTGCTTCTATGTACGGTCTTTCATTTTTGTTTTTATTCACGTTGTACTTCGATCTATAAATTATTAATTCTATTTTGTAAGTACATATATATATTTATAATTTATTAGTTCATAGATATCGTATTTTTATTTTTTTCTTCTTTTGTATCCACCAATATATTCAAATTTTAAATACTGTAATATTCCAGGTTTTGTTTTGTTTTACTATTTACACCCTCACCACTCCCCAACCAGATCAGCAAAATTCCCCAAGTTTGCTCTACCCAAGTTTACCCAGATCTAAATGAAACTCCTTGCTGAACACACCCGTAAGTCTCTATTTTTATTAATTTATTTTTTTTTCTTCACATCCCTTTATGCCCATTATTTCATATTATTTTTTTCTTTTCTTCTAATCTATCCTTGAGATCTGGTGGAATATATTCGTAATTGCGAATATTATAATATATATTATACTAAAACAATTATTACCATTTGTTTACTTCAGTATAGGATCTTGTTACTTAGTTTACTCTGTATATATAGATTATTCTTCTTATTATTTCAATGACCGCCATCCTGGACCATCTCCTTCCTCCAAAAGAAAATATCATTCATTATTGGCACAAATAAAAATTGCGGTGTTTATTGCGATGGTGCTTTAACCCCCAACGCACGTGCCCAAAATGGTTTGCAAAAATTCCTTCAAGAAGTTATGACATCAAAGACACTCCATGGCCTGGTCGCCCACATGAAGTTGTAACGAGCAAAATTAAGGCCATTATTGATAAAACTAAAGCGTAGAGAATCATTTCCACAAGCTTACCTACGTTCCCAGGCTTGATGTTTGCTCCCTCCCCCCCTCAGTCAATTTGGCTAAAGGTACTTCCTGGGAACTTTTGTCCTACTTTCCCAATCCACCTAGATCCAAGCGATTACTACTTATTCCAGTCTCTGGAGAATTTGATGAATCGAAATTAATTTCAAAACGAACTGGACTCAAACTTGTTCTTTGAACGTGGCATTATGTAGTTGACGGAAATGTGGGAGCAGGTCATACTAAATACTGGTCATTGCATTGTAGATTAAATTCAATTTTATGTTCGTAATTCAATCATTTTATTTCACCCTTAAAAAGAAAGGAACCGATTCGTTAATCAAATAAAATTAGCAAATATGTATATTGTAATTCTCAAGCTGTTGTCTCTTTGAGCTTCTATCCATGACTGATCACTTAACGTACCTCCTAGGTACAGGTATGATACTATTCAACTTAAAACAATATTTCAATTCTTGTTTTACCACTATTTACAACATTTTTACCATATGTTGTCTATATTTACAAACATAAACAGTTATATAATATAATTATTATGTAATATATCAGTTATATAAGTTCGAAAAATAAAATCGAATCCTTGGATTCGGGTAGCCTCACGGTGGACCAACACTAGGAGGAAAAAGATAAAGGACTAAAAGAAACAGCTAAGGAAGTGATCGGTATTCAGGAGAATGGGTCACAGAAGCTGTGTGAAAAGGCAGTAGAGAAAAGATAAAAAATGAAAGCCCTCTGCCTAACTACAACTGATCAAGTTGCTAAGGAAAAGTACACAACTGCCAAGAAAAAGGCAAACAAAACTAAAAGGTCAGCAGAAAGGGAATTCCTAAAATAAAGGTTGCAAACCATTGAGGACAACTGGCAGGCTGAAGATATACGCGAATTCTACACAGACATTAGGAAAGAAAGGGTAGGATATAAAGCGAGAAATGACAAATGCGAGGAAATTATAGCATTTTTACGGCATCTGAAGAGAGTGTATTGAACATCTGGAAAGAACATTTCCAGAAACTTCCTAATCAAGGGGACCCCATGAAATGAAGAAGACATGGATCACACTGAGGACCTTGACCCAGATGAAGTTGAAAAACCAGATATACTGGATGTAGAAATAGCTATCAAAAGGATCAAAACAAAAAAGGCCCCAGGGATAACCTACAATACTACAGGGACAACCTACCATCAGAACTGTTTAAAAATGGAGGAAACGACTTAAGAGCCAAGCTACTACAGCTAATCCAGAAAATATAGGAAATGATACCAGAGGCTTGGAATACGGGCCTAATCTGTCCTCTCATAAATAGAGGGTCTATATATGAGTGTAGTAATAACCATACATAGCACTCCTTCCGGTTGCCTACAAGATAATGACCAATAAAACCGTATGTATCCGTATTACGAGAATATAATAGACGACCACCAAGCTCGATTCAGAAAAGGGACGAGCACGCTAGTGCTGGGGAGATGGTAAGTAGCTCAGGACGTCCACGCCCTATTTGTCGATTTCAAAGCAGCCTGTGGTTCTGTGGACAGGAGCTGTCTTTGGAAAATCAAGACTGAACTGGAAATTACCGGTGAGATTGACGAAGGCGTGTACAAATGTAGATTCCTAATACAAGGACAATTATCTGAAGCCTTCAATGTTGTTAAACAATTATTGTTTGTTAACGTTCTCCAATAAGTATAACCAGTTATTAAAAGCACTTCTATTCCTCTACTCATCCGCTAGGTCCCTGCTCCGCCCCCTCCCACACATATCTGAAAGGTAGTTGAGATAACTACAATAAACTTGCAAGGTTGCTTAACTTTCAGTTTTCCAGGAATCCTTCAGGTCGTTTCTAAATTCAGCATGAATCGTTGTCCTTCGCTGTTTAATTCAATCGATTGATGGATTCCATCGATAAATTAGAGCTAAACTTCCTCCATACTAATTAGTCCAATAAGTAATATTAAGATTGAGGGAAAGGGTGTGTGATAGTTGGTGCTTTTATAATAAATATCAACTGTTATCTTTATATTCGAATCTATACACAATTTTATTTTTTTATAAAGCTCATGTTATATATACAATTGTCAAATAAAAGCTCCGAGGTAAACGGAGAAAAACTTTTTATATACTATTCAATTGTTAAATTTTAATTTTTTTTAATAAGTCAAGGCATTGTGTCAACACACCGTAATTTTAGTTGAATAATAAATGGTTTGTCAAAGGGAATGATGGAGTGGATGATTGCAAACAATCTGGGATCATTTGGCCCGAGGCAGCGAACCTGTTGCGTTGCCATCAATCCCACTACTTTTCCAGCCATCGTTTTTCAATTTTTTTTTTTTTTATTGGATTGATGAAGAATTGTGGTCAAGTTTTTTGGTTTTTAACTGGTATATTCTGTAGATATCTTTAAGCTCATTTTTGTTATTGACATATCAGGTAGATCTTGTGATGTTTTGCAGGAATGAAACTTGGAGTTGGTTTATTATTAAATTTTTGTTTATGGATGTATTTAAAATTAACGAATGACAAGCCTAAATGTTTCAGAAAGTGTATGTGTTGTTTGACTACCTTGATTTCGGTGGAGATCATCTTCGAAATAGTAAGAACAGGAATTGCTACAAATGAAAATTTATTCTATTCTGTCCGCCGCGGTTCCATTTTGGGTTGAGAAACTCCAACTTTTGCATACCCAACTTCCACTAAATAGGTCCCTGATCTTTCAATCGGTTGGGGTAAAACCACTAGTTCGGAAACACCTTAATATCGAATGATTTCAACGCCGTTTATTGCTTATAGTGATCCAATTTTAATTGAAAAGTTGGCTGTAAAATTATTTTCATTGCTTAGTCGAAGGGGGGGGGGGAGGGAATTCCAGTGGTCTCACTTTTATCTCTTAATTTAAAGTATCTTTGTTGTGATTTATTCTTGTATCTACGAAGATATGGCATATTGGTTTACTTATAACTATATTAAACCTGTTACTATATTTAATCTATTCTAATAATTGAAAATCAAGTATGAATACTATCAAAAGTATTATAAAAAAATATTTGGTTTACATTTAATCGTATGAATCATATTATCATATTCGAGGATAAATACTACATTTTTCATTATTTTCACATGTATTCATATCCAACCAAATACCTTTATTGCTACTAATCTTAGCAGAAAAAAATCTTTCTTTGGCATTTTAAGAGATTAAGGCAAAAAAAAGTTTTATCATCGCTTATACTTAATTATTTGAGTTAATATATCTTTTTTTCTGTTGGCATTACAGACGATGTAGAGCTTTTGCGCCTTAACAAGCCTGATCCATCTCTGCCTGCCTTGGGATATTTCTTTCCATTTATCTGCACGCAGCTCTATTGTATCTTTGTTGAATCTATCCACTTCCACCTGGTATTTTGCCTATTTTTATGTAGAGGCTTCCAGATAGATTGCTACGAGCTACATGCCCCGCCCATCTTAACCTCTGTGCCTTTATATCATGGGATATTGATTGAACAGTATCTGTTAGCCGTTCTTTATTGTTCATTCTTCTCCATGTGTTAGTACTCTGATCCCAGATCGCTCCGGTTATCGTGCGAACAACTTTTCTCTCAAATCATTCAACACTTTTTTCTAGGATGCTGGTTAGTGTCCAGGTCTCATAGCCGTATATTAGATTTCTTGAGATTTTTCGGAATTTCAATAGCTTTTAAAAGGAGAATAAAGCTCTGTTTGCGCTTGTTAAACCCAGGCCTATTTCTGCCCGTTGGTCATTCATTGATATTATTGTGAATGCAAGGTATTTGAATTTGTCCACTCTCGGGAATGATTTTCCTTCTACTCAGGCCCTATTATTGGTGTGAAATTATTCTTCGGTTTATTATCATATAGTTAAGTTAATATATTAAATCTCGTATTATTCATGGCATATTTTTACTTATTGGCTTTTCTTGTTGCAGGTAAGAAACCAAGTCGTATTTATGTATAAGACAGGCACACGATAAAGTAACAAAGAAACGTTAGTAAGTATTATGAGATTTATTTCTATATTAAAGCAGATTGTTGGTTTTTGTAGCAAGAACACGACACATTGTCTGACTATAAGCTATTATCAACGTTACTCAACTATACACCCTTAGATAATTGTTGAATGGATTATAGGTCACTATAGTGGCATAGTAGTATATCTATTTATTAAATTCGAGTAATTATTTACTACGATTTACTGAAGTAAGTTAAAACAGAACTCTTTCTCATACTATTGCAGTTTCAACATTTGAGGACGAGGATGAGTTTTCTATTCTATAATTTTCTAAAACGTATTCTATAATAGAATAAAAAAATTGAACTTTATTTTGGGACAAAGTCCTTTAAGAATAACAATAGTGTACAGACAAATAAACATATATTCTGACCATACGACTTAAAATAAATAGCAAATAAGCAATAAATATAAGTATATGTATAGTTATCATTTTTTTTTAAATAAAGTAAATAAGACATAATAGAAAACTTAAATTATTTGTATAAACAAAACACCTTAAAACAAACGAAAATGAATAAGTATAAAAATAAGTATAAATATAAAAATGAAATAAGTAAATAATATAATGATTTATTTCTGTTATTTAAAAGGTTCTAATAAATAATCATAACTGTCTAGCGAAAAATTAAAAAAAGGATAGTGGTATATATATTCAAAGCTTATTTTATTTATTTATTAAAGCTATATATGAGCTTATTTTAAAGAAGAACTCAATGTATTTTTTTTCTTTTTTTTTAAATTGTATAATTATAATTGTTCCTACGTTACATAGTTTTAAGTGTCTTGTCATAGTTTTAAGTGTTTTGTATATAGATTTTTTTTTTTTTTTGTATATACCATGATCCTCATTTTTTCTCCGTCTAATTTTTAAAAATGCGACTAGGAGTAATCTTGGTCAAGAAATTGAGGGTACTTTGCAACGTGTACTCAAAAGTTGTGTTACTTGTCACATTAGTTCTGCGGATGCGCTTGATTTGAATGCCCACATTTCACATCGTGTCCCACAATTCTTTTATTTTTTAGTAGAATAAGTGCTCAGTTTTAGTAAAATAACTAATTAGGCAAAACAAAACAAAATCAAAACAATAGCGACAGCAATGGACTAACACCACAGTGAGTAGTGTTGATATTTATTGTATACTATTACAGACAGTGAAGGAAGTGAATTAGCCTCTATAGGCTTTATCTCTATATCGCCATATCTCCTGACGTCTCACTGAGTCTCTCCACTTCAGTTGTGGCCCAGCCACGTAGCTGACTGTACCACGGTTGGCGGTTCATCCAAAGTTAGAACATGCAGACGTAATTTTATTTTATTTTATTTTTTTATATATGTGATATTACCACCAAGTTATGTCAACTAAGAGGTCCCATTCAGTTGACTCTACCCCTTAACGTAATTCACCGCCTAAACAAAAAACACGTCGCAGTGAGCGATCAACACCCCTCGGAACTCCTCCAGCAAACATGCAAGAATCTGTATCTCAACCACAGCCAAGTACAACTTCACAAGAAATGGTCTCCGAATCTCCATTTTTTTACACACAATCCATACCAGGTGCTTCAAAATAACAGGGAAGAGATGGAAGATGCACCTATACCCACACAACCACGCCCACCCCCAATCTTTGTCAAAAATTTAAGATATTCCCAGTTGTCATGTACTCTACTTAATAAAATCTGCTCAGATACTTATTCATGTGTTAACAGTACTAATGATACAAAAATAATACCAGCCACACCTGAGACCTACCCAAAAATATTTAAATATTTAACTGATACAAATGCGAATTTTCACACATACCAGCTGAGACTGGAAAGAGGATTACGAGTGGTAATAAGAAATTTACACTCCTCAACCTCAAGTGAAGTGATCAAAGAAGAGTTAAAGAAGTAAGGGTTTAAATTATGTCAGATAAACAACGTATTAAAAGAATATAAAGAACAACCAAAGGTAAAAAAATAAAATCCCATTGCCTTATTTTTCGTCGATCTAGAGCCATCGCCTGGGATTGAAAAAGTATATGATATTAACAGAATTGTCTACACTACCGCAAAGGTCGAAAAACCGTACCCAAAAAGAGAGTTCATCCAGTGTCATAATAGCCAGGCATATGGCCACAGCAAGCCTTATTGCCACCACATACCTCGCTGTGTGAAATGCTGTAAAACACTCAAGTCTGGCGAGTGTAACAAACCAATAACAGAACCAGCAGTCTTTGGCCTACGCTTGGCCATCCAGCTAACTATAAAGGTTGCCAAATTTATAAAAATCTTAAAGCGAGATATATGAAACCCAGGGACCCTGATGATACACCTAAACCAAGAAGAGGACCATCTAAAATTGTAACCTATAAGGTTTCTTTGGCCAAGTTACATTGATGTAGAGACTCGACTATTGAATGTGAGGCCCTGCCACAGAGAACAAAATCAACCCCAATCTCAATATCCTATCCCAACTAATGGACCTAATCCCCAACAACTTCACCAATATCAAATCCAACATATCCCTCCACCGCCTAATGCCACAGATATAACCAGTTTATTAACATCCTTCCTTTCAGAATTTAAATCCCTTGTTACCCCTTTGATATCACTCCTTACAAACCTAGTATCTCACCTAATTTCTTCTTTGAAAAATCCTTAACTGACACCCATCAAACTCATATCCATTCTTCTTTGGAGTGCGAATGGTGTTAGAAAAAACTTAGACGAACTAACAGCCTTACTACTAGACAAAAACATAGATATAGCCCTAATGACGAAAACTCGACTGACCAATAAACAGCTCCTAAAAGTACCACAGTACTCAACATACCGTACTGACCATCCTGACGGTAGAGCAAATGCCGGTACTGCAGTCATTGTGCACCAATCCCTCTCTCATCATCTACTCCCATTGCCTATTCACGATTTCCTATAATACACCGCAGTCCTAATCAAAACCTTCTCCTTTCCTATTACCGTTGCATCAGCGTATTGCCCTCCTAACCATTCCATTTCCAATACCCAATTTAGTTCCTTCCTCAATTTCTTAGGAAATCATTTAATCTTGGTTGCAGACTTAAACGACAAGCATCAACAATGTTGTTCAAGAACCACGAATTCTCGTGGTCGAACATTGCTGTCTGCATTCAATTCATAAAATTTTACCCTTCTTCCACCCAACTCACCTACTGGCCCACTGATCCTAACGGTAATCACGATATCCTCGATTTCTTTATCCACAGTGGTTTAAGTGCCCTCAACCATTCCGTTGCCGGTCTTTAGGAGCTGTCCTCATAACACAACCCATTAATACTTTAAGTATCACTAGCTCCTATTCCTAAACACTCTCCACTGTCCTTCATCAGAGGCCCAGTTAACTGGAAACACTTTCACCAAATCCTCTCCGATAAAATTGACATCAGAGTAACCCTGAAAACCTCTGAAGACCTGGCCAATGCAGTACATTCCTTCGCCACCAAAATTCAAGAAGCAGTCTGGACTGCTTCCTTCCCTGATCACTCCTCAAAAATTTTTAAGAATCATAATTTACCTCAACACCTCCTTGACCCAGTCCACATAAAACGCCGCGCCAGATTATTATGGCAACGTACCCAGACATCCCGCCGACCGTCACTCCAACAATTATCACTGTAAAAAATTAAAACAAGAATTAGCCACATCCAGATCCCAATCATTCAACTCCTACCTCACCACACTCTCTGCTCATGATAATTCCCTTTGGAATATCACTAAACGAAAACCCTCAAATCCCATCATATTTCCCACCCCCTTCGACGTGGTGAGGACTCCTGGGCAGCGTCTGATGAAGATAAAGCCGAGGATTTTGCCAAACATCTTTCCTATACTTTCAGTCCTTATCCAGAATTCCATCCTAGTCACACATTAAAAGTAGAAGAACTCCTCTCTACATCTATCCCACTCTACACCACCTAAAGCTGTTAATCTTTCAATAAAATATTTAAAAAAAAAAACTTGTCTCATTAGCTTTCTTTTTATTTTTAATATCTTGCAATGTATTATATATTTTTTTTGTGAATAAGTAATTTTATATAGTGGTTCAAATTCTTTTAACTGGCCCGTAAACTTTGTGCCCGCGTTTTTATTTTAAAATAAAATAAAGTACTCAAATATCAAATAAGTGTAAACTAGATTTTTTTTTGTTTAATTTGGACTCTAAGAAAGCTGAAAATATACATTTTGAATCATATAAGCAGACCATAAACAATCCAGAAGCTGATGTAAAATCAACATCGAATTTAATTATGCTCTAGCTTAGTTTTAATTTTCTTATTTTTAGGTTATTTTATTTTATTATTCATTTCATATACTTTTGATTATTATTTTGCTTCAATTTATTTTATATTTTTGTACATATAGTGTGGATGTTATCCTACCTCACTATAACCAATGTCCAAGAGACAGATTGTTGTAATACTCAAAATATAATTAAGAAAAAAAAATTATGCTATGATATTTTTTTTTCTAATTTTTCAAACAGTTTAATGTTGTACAAACCTCTTTAGAAACTTAGAAGCTGGCATAATATGGGACAGTCTCGCTACGACGATGGGAAGATTGTCTAAAAAGTTTTGAAATACAAGTAGCTCATTCAGAAATAAATTTTTTTTTTTTTATTGAGAGAAAGAAAAAATACATTTTGCGTCAATTAAGGGCATTGAGTATTTATGATGAATGAAGTACAATCATACCATATATACAACAAAAGAACAACAAGATTATAAGAAAATAAAATAAAATAAAACTTGGAGTAACAGAATAAATCAAACTGATATAACATTAAATAAAAACTATAAAAAAATAAAGAAAAATAAATAAATAAATAAATAAAAAATAATAAATAAAAACACATTCAAACTTATTTGCATTATTTACAGTCAGCCGAGGGAGCTCCGAGTCGGGCCTTTTCCCCCACGTGTGGAGGACAAGGCAAGACTCCAAGAGATCCCAGCGCTTCTCTCTCAGCCGCATCACTAGGATGGGAATCCAGTGGAGACTGAGAGAGGGCACTAAAGCCACATACTCTCATGACTTGAGTGGAGAAGCTGGCCATTGCCAGGACTCCAATGACGTCTTTACAAAAGATCTCGAGGCCACTGCCGCTTCAACCTTCGAGGAGGATTGTAGGGATTACTGGAACTAGATAAGGATTGTGCTAAGGGATTAGGATGATAGGTTAGGTTCTGATGAAAATTTGAAAATCGGGATGGAATAACGTCAAGGACATAAGGGATGTTAAGGTCATGATGTAAGGTTTTGTTCGTAACATAGTAAGGAGCATTGACTATTATACGGAGGATTTCAGACTGGAAGGATTGGATGCGTTTGATGTTCGATAATTTAGTTGTCCCCCACAGTTCAAGTCCGTAGGTCCAGATGGGTTTCAGTATAGTCTTGTATATTAATAGTTTGTTTTCAATTGAGAGGTTAGATTTTCTGTTAAGTAGTCTGTATAACTGGCCAAATCGTCGGTTAAGTTCTTGTCTTTTAAGTCTAGTATGTGGGTTCCAAGTTAGTATTTTGTCTAAAAGGAATAAAAGATACCGAACTGTGTCTGAGACGGGGAGAGGTACAGAGTTGAAAAGGATATGTTCACAGGATCTGCGTCGGAGGGAAAATGTGACATGCTTGCATTTGGATTCATTGATCTTAATGCGCCCATTGTTGCACCATTGCTCAATTAGGGAGATTTGTCTTTGTAGATTTAAGGATGCAGTTTCAGGGTCTGGGTGGGAAGATAGGATGGCGGTATCGTCAGCAAATGTTGCTAGAAGGGTATTAGGATAGGTTGGAATGTCAGCTGTGAAAAGGATGTAGAGAACTGGGCCCAAGACACTGCCTTGTGGAACACCAGCCTCAACGGCATAGTTATAAGGCTATAATAACGTTTTTGGTATAACTTTTGTTCGTTTGTCTATTAAAATGTGTAGCCATCTTTTAAATGTAGTTATTAAATAAAGTAGAAAAAATAAATAAAAAGTTTTTATATACAATTTTTTAATTTAATTTTTTTTTCAACTTTATTTAATAACTGGATTTAAAGAGTGGCTACACCTGAAATATGTTGCACCGATAAATGGTACAATGAAATAACCCACGCGTGCATTTAGTTTTTATTTATTGTATACTTGTATGTGTTTATTTAAGTTGATTATGCTTAGTTTAGTTTTTATCTTTATATATAGTAGAGGAATGGGCTGAAAAATTGAGCTCCTGTAGTCCTCCTGCTCTCCTAATACTAAAATAAAATAAAATATGAGCCACTAAAAACATTTTTATACACATGGGTGTTAAATATTCAGGAAGCAGTCGTTATAGAGTTTTTATTAGTGTCGACATTTCAATCCAAACATGTGGGTCATCATCAGGGCTGACAATTTTTAATACAATCAGAGATTATACATTGCTGTATAATACTGCAGATATTATCTGCAGTATTATACAGCAGATAATAGTTGATAATGAAAATATAGTGATTGATGATGTATGAAATAGATAAATGAAACATGTAAAAAGTTATACAGTATGTATAACTGTATAAATATGTATATAATCAATTTATAAAACATGTAATATTTTATCTTACTAACCGTGTTTCGAAAACTGAAGGTATTTAAGTACTGAATCTTTGGTAAATAAGTTAAAGGCTAGAGGGAGGATTTCCCAGATGTACTTTTTCAGATAGCAAAAGGTAGGTAAACATAGTCAGAGGGGGTAATTGGATAACATTTCTTTTAGTGGAATGCAAATAATTTGCTGACTAAATTATTTAAGATTTCCGTTATATTATAGTTACAAAATTGCGATTATTGGCTAGTAATGGTCATAAGCAAGAGGTGTTAATCAATATAAACATAACATAATTTGATTGAAGGTATACAATAGTTAGCCAAACAATGTTTATTTTTACAATATATCAAACAATATTTTATGAATAGCAATATTAATCATCAATAAAAAATCTATTATATTATTAAATTACATAGTTCTAATAGTATAAGTATAAACATATCTGTGCCTATTTATATATATGTTTATATTGAGAATAGATGTTATATGTATATATAGTTGCCCATGTAATTTGACGAGAAAAATTAAAAACAATTTTTAATTATTGTAGACTTTTGTTTTAGGAGGCGGAAAATATTGGAATATGTAATGCACATCTTTTCTTTTTCTACTTTGTGGTTTACCGGATTATTTTTTTCCAAATGAATGAATATAGCTTCTGAAAGTAGTTGTTTTTGGTGATTGGCAAATGTGGCAAGTATAGTTGGCTTTTCAAAATCAAATGTGTGGTTAAGGGTTATAGCGTGTTCGGTTAGTTTCGAGGCGAGCGGGCTTCATGTGGAAATACTGTATTTGCGTTGATATATTCGTTTTTTAAGATAATTTTTGGTTTCTCCGATATAAGAAGAATTGTAGTTTGGGCTAGAACATGTGATATGGTATACTATATTTGATTGTTGTAGTAGCAGAACAGGATCTTTGAGTTTAGTGTATAGATTTCTTAATTTACTATTATTTTTGAAAATTATTTGTAGATGGGACAATTTTTAATTTTTTGAAATAGGACCGTGATGAATGGAATGGATCTGTATTGGAGCATGGTCATTGGCCTGGTAGGAGATTGAGAACAATTTGTGGGAGACTGGTGGAGATGAGGTTTGGATTGATTTTTAATTAGGTTTTTTATAATGGGATCAGGAAAGGTGTTGGATTTCAGGATCTTTTGTAATTTAGTTAGGTTATTGTGTTGGAATTGTGGGTCAGCTAGTGTTAGACTGCGGTATCAGGTTTTTAGCTACAGTGATTTTTTGGCGGTATGTTGTGAATAATAGTTTAGGAGACGGCCGGAGTAGGTAGGTTTGGTGTACAAAGGAAAAAGAATCAGGTAAACCACAAAGTAGATAAATGAAAGATCAGCCTTACATATTCGAATATTTCCCACCTCCTAAAACAATAGTCTACAATAATTAAAAATTGTTTTCCATTTTCCCAGTTAACTTAAAGAGGCAACTACTCCTACGTTTATTATATATATATATATTCGCAATATAATCATATACTATAAATAGTTACAGATATGTTTGTCCTAATACTATTAGAACTATGTAATTTCTTAATGTCACAGTTTTTTTTTTTTTTTTGTTTTTTATAATTGATATGGTAATTCTTAAAATATTGTATGATATATTGTCCTACTTAATATCCTACATTTGATTAAAAACTAGAACAAATAATAAAAATGTCTTCCGCTTTTTGCTTTTCAATATAGCTATAATGCAGCTTTGTTGAATATTTTTATGATAAACGCTAGGAACTATTTGATTAAAGAAATAATATATCTATTAGAAGTTTTATAGTTTAATTTTCATTCAGTAAAACTGTTTTCACTATTTCTTAAATGTGTTTAGAAGTTTTTATTTTATTTTGTTTATTTATTTTTTTTTTTTCTTTATTTTTTTTTTTTCTATTGATTTACATTTTTTTATAAGTATTATTTATTTACTTTTTATATTTATAGTTACTTCTGTATTACTTGTATATACTGTATGAATGAGAACTTTTAGCCTTAATACTTATAGCCCTCCAACAGTGGCTGATTGTATTATTATTCAATAAAAAAAAAAAAAAAAAAAAAAAATTCTTAAAAATGTGTTTGATTACCGGATTAAAAATAATCCGGGGGACAGCCTAAGTGCCCTACTTTTCATTAGTGCTGGATCAACGTTGAGAAGAGAAGAGACCCAGACCGCGGCGTTTTCAACTGGGATATGGGAGTCTACGGACTACTTTCTACAGAGTCTTCGCTTTTGCCGATGACTTCGTTATATTCGCTGCGGATGACCGGGACCTACAATGCAACATAAATATTATGCAAGAAGAGCTGTGTAGCATTAACATCCAAAGAAGACAAAATGCATGAGGACAGGTAGACGTCCCGCCGAGTTATGAGAATATTGAGGTTGAATGGTCAGATCCTGGAACAGGTGCAGGATTTCAAATATCTAGGTGCATGCATCATCGAAGATGGCTGTGACTCAATCCGGAAAGGTGATGAAGAAAACAAAGATATCCGTCCACAAGTCAGCGTTCCTGGCCATCCTCTCTTACTCCTCCGAATGATGAACCCTTACCTGAAAACACAAAGGACAGATCAAGACAATGGAGATGAGGTACCTAAGTAAGGTTGAGGGAAAGACCAGGAGATATCGGATCTACAACACGACAATAAGATCAAGCCTAGAGGTACAGCCGGTAGAAATCACTTTAGAAGAGAATAAACGTTCGGGCACCTCCTAAGGATGAGCATGGAGAGAACGGCCAGGACAACGTATGAGAAGAAATTGAGACGAAAAATCAGCTGGGAAGAAGGCGTGCAGGAGGCGTTCAGGAAGCGAAGGAGGAGAGAGCTGGTACAGTAGAGGGACACATGGGTGAAGCACTATAGAGGACATCCCCACACTGCGCAGCAGTAGAGAGGGAAAGGATTATGATGATGAGGATTCGGAATTAATATTTTATATAACCCTATTAAAACAATAAAACCCCAATTGTTCAAATTCTTAATGCGACCAATCTACTACCATACCAATAATATAAATTACTTTTTAGAATCAGTAAACAATTGACACGGACAACAATTAATGTCATAATTCAAATAATATTTATAGTGAAAATTCCTCATTAATAATTCAGGCCAACTTCAAAAGTTTAATAAATAAGTTAATATTTTCAATATCTCTTTTCTATGTCTCTTTGTATTCAGTAAAAAAAAAAAATTGTTTGTACCATTTTTATAAAAGTCGTATTCTTGACTAGGACTTGAAATGAAATTTTAACTCTAATTTTTTAATAGTTTCTGTTTGACTGGAATTTTAATTAATTTATGTTTTCATTTCGGAACTAGAACGTTTCCCCTAGCAACATTTCAAGTAAAAGTTTTACAAAATTTATATTTTAGAAGCTTTTATTTGAAAGTTCTGTTGATTTCAACAAAAAGTCGATCAAATTAGTTCCTTTTATTCTTAGCTGCATAAACAAACAAAATATTAGAATCAAGCAATTCACTTAAGATAAATTATAACTATATCTAATTACCGTTTATTTTCTAATTTAACGTAACTTTTTTTTTAAGAACTTAAATAAATAAAAGTAAAACTTTTATCAGAAACTTGGAACTTTATTATAAAAAAGTTTCTTATTTCTACTATTTTAAGAACTTTTCTCTATAAATTTAAAAAAAATGAAAATAAAGGTTTCCTAAAAGTTTATTACCCAAAGAGAAGAATGAGTTTAGTATATATGTAGTTAGATATACATATTTTTATAACACTCATAATTGAAGCGTTTTCTTTTTTCGGTAACATCCGAAAGTTTCGAAATGAATCGCGTACACTGCGTTAGTAAATTGGAAAAAATAGCCATTGACATTAGGGTTAAAGATAACTGTTTTGTATGATGATACTTAATTACACAAGAAGAACCTGTAAGTATTTGAAACCTTTTTTTTTATATCTTTTTATTGAGAAATAATACATTTTGCCACA
Source organism: Nezara viridula (assembly GCA_928085145.1). Taxonomy (NCBI): domain Eukaryota; kingdom Metazoa; phylum Arthropoda; class Insecta; order Hemiptera; family Pentatomidae; genus Nezara; species Nezara viridula. The sequence goes on along the minus strand of OV725078.1, from coordinate 12,928,734 downwards.
CTTAAGGAAACTGAGTACTAAAGGTGAGTGAGGCTCATTCATAACTTATAAGTACAAAGCGTGACTCTATGAGATCCCAGCGCACTCTCAGCCGTGTTGCCGGCATTACCAGTCCGATGGAGACTGAGAGAGGGCACTAAAGCCACAAACACTCATGACTTGAGTAGAGAAGCTGGCCATTGCCAGAACTCCAGTGAGATCTTTACAAAAGATCTCGAGGTCACTGCCGTTTCAAACTTCGAGGAGGATTGTATGGATAACTGGAGCGAGATAAGGATTGTGCTAAGGGGTTAGGATGGTGGATTAGGTTCAGGTGAAAATTTGAGAATCGGGATGGAATAACGTCAAGGACATAAGAGATGTAAAGGTCATGATGTAGGGTTTTGATTGTAACATTATAAGCAGCATTGACTATTATACGGAGGACTTCAGACTGAAAGGATTGGATGCGTTTGATGTTCGAAAATTTAGTTGTCCCCAACAGTTCAAGTCCGTATGTCCAGATGAGTTTGAGTATGGTCTTGTATATTAATAGTTGGTTTTCTATTGAGAGATTGCATTTTCTGTTATGTAGTCTGTATAACTGACAAATCGTCGTTAAAGTTTTTGTCTTTTAAGTCTGGTATCTGGGTTCCAAGTTAGTCTTTTGTCTTTAAGGAATCCAAGATACCGAACTGTGTTCTGAGACTGGGAGAGGTACAGAGTTGAAAAGGATATGTGGACAGGATCTGCGTCGAAGGGTAAATGTGACATGCTTGCATTTGGATTCGTTGATTTTGATGCGCCAGTTACTGCACCATTGCTCAAAAAGTAAGATGTCTTTGTAAGTTTAAGGATGTTCTTTCTGGATCTGAGTGGGATGGTCAGCGAATGTTGCTAGAAGGGTATTAGGATTGATCCGAATTTCAGCGGTGAAGAGGATAAAGAGAACTGGGCCCAAGACCCTGCCTTGTGGATCACCAGCCTCAACGGGATAATAATTAAAGAATTCAGTGCCTCAGCGGAGTTGAAAGGAACGATTTCAGAGGTAGGATTTGAGGACTAGGTACAAGGATTGGGGTAAGTGGTGTTTGAGCTTAAAAAGCTAGCCATCATGCCACACCCGGTCTAAAGCTTGCGCTACGTCCAGAAATGCACCGGTGCTTGTTTTCAAGCGCAGAGGATATATGGTCAACAACGCGAAGGCTTTGTTGAACTGTGGAATGTCTTGAGCGGAATCCAAACTGATTGGATGGGATATAGTGGGTTTCTAGTATGGATAGGATGCGTTTGAGAAGGATTTTTTAAAAGATTTTGAAGAGGATTGGGAGCAAGCTTATTGGTCTATAGCAGTGTTGGGCATTTACTCGAGTAAATGTCGAGCAGTGACGTCACGAGTGATCACTCTTGGAAGCTTAGCCATGAGTAATTTTGAAAATTACTCGTGAAATATTTTTCCTTCATGAGTAAATCACTCGTGAAAAATATTTCTCCATGAGTAAATTACTCATGAAAAATTTTAACGCCATGAGTAATTTTGAAAAAAAAATGTTTTTATTTTATTTAACCTAATTTTTTTTTTCACCTTTCCGATTTATTCAATATCGGGGTCGACATATATGTTTCGGGGGGCGCTTTTTATGAAAATGATATCCAATTTGAGATTGGGCCCCCCCGCCCCCGTTTTTTTTTAACTTTTGGGATTAAATCGATATCAGGGTCGACTTATAGGTTTTGGGGGGCGCTTTTTATGAAAATGATATCCAATTTGAGATTGGGCCCCCCGGCCCCGTTTTTTTTTAACTTTTGGGATTAAATCGATATCAGGGTCGACTTATAGGTTTCGGGGGGCGCTTTTTATGAAAATGATATCCAATTTGAGATTGGGCCCCCCCGCCCCCGTTTTTTTTTAACTTTTGGGATTAAATCGATATCAGGGTCGACTTATAGGTTTTGGGGGGCGCTTTTTATGAAAATGATATCCAATTTGAGATTGGGCCCCCCCGCCCCCGTTTTTTTTTAACTTTTGGGATTAAATCGATATCAGGGTCGACTTATAGGTTTTGGGGGGCGCTTTTTATGAAAATGATATCCAATTTGAGATTGGACCCCCCCGCCCCCGTTTTTTTTAACTTTTGGGATTAAATCGATATCAGGGTCGACTTATAGGTTTTGGGGGGCGCTTTTTATGAAAATGATATCCAATTTGAGATTGGACCCCCCGCCCCCGTTTTTTTTTAACTTTTGGGATTAAATCGATATCAGGGTCGACTTATAGGTTTTGGGGGGCGCTTTTTATGAAAATGATATCCAATTTGAGATTGGCCCCCCCGGCCTCGACTTTTTTTAACTTTTGTGATTAAATCGATATCAGGGTCGACTTATAGGTTTCGGGGGGCGCTTTTTATGAAAATGAAATCCAATTTGAGATTGGGCCCCCCGCCCCCGTTTTTTTTAACTTTTGGGATTAAATCGATATCAGGGTCGACTTATAGGTTTTGGGGGGCGCTTTTTATGAAAATGATATCCAATTTGAGATTGGCCCCCCCGGGCCTCGACTTTTTTTAACTTTTGGGATTAAATCGATATCAGGGTCGACTTATAGGTTTCGGGGGGCGCTTTTTATGAAAATGATATCCAATTTGAGATTGGGCCCCCCCGCCCCCGTTTTTTTTAACTTTTGGGATTAAATCGATATCAGGGTCGACTTATAGGTTTTGGGGGGCGCTTTTTATGAAAATGATATCCAATTTGAGATTGGACCCCCCCGCCCCCGTTTTTTTTTAACTTTTGGGATTAAATCGATATCAGGGTCGACTTATAGGTTTTGGGGGGCGCTTTTTATGAAAATGATATCCAATTTGAGATTGGCCCCCCCGGGCCTCGATTTTTTTTAACTTTTGGGATTAAATCGATATCAGGGTCGACTTATAGGTTTCGGGGGGCGCTTTTTATGAAAATGATATCCAATTTGAGATTGGACCCCCCCGCCCCCGTTTTTTTTAACTTTTGGGATTAAATCGATATCAGGGTCGACTTATAGGTTTTGGGGGCGCTTTTTATGAAAATGATATCCAATTTGAGATTGGACCCCCCGCCCCCGTTTTTTTTTAACTTTTGGGATTAAATCGATATCAGGGTCGACTTATAGGTTTTGGGGGCGCTTTTTATGAAAATGATATCCAATTTGAGATTGACCCCCGGCCTCGACTTTTTTAACTTTTGGGATTAAATCGATATCAGGGTCGATCTTATGTTTTGGGGAGCCCAATGTCATCTCAAATCGAAATGATTTTCATATAAAGCGCCCCCAAAACATAAGATTCGACCCTGATATCGATTTAATCCCAAAAGTTAAAAAAAGTCGAGGCCCGGGGGGCCAATCTCAAATTGGATATCATTTTCATAAAAAGCGCCCCCCAAAACCTATAAGTCGACCCTGATATCGATTTAATCCCAAAAGTTAAAAAAAAACGGGGGCGGGGGGTCCAATCTCAAATTGGATATCATTTTCATAAAAAGCGCCCCCCAAAACCTATAAGTCGACCCTGATATCGATTTAATCCCAAAAGTTAAAAAAAAACGGGGGCGGGGGGGTCCAATCTCAAATTGGATATCATTTTCATAAAAAGCGCCCCCCGAAACCTATAAGTCGACCCTGATATCGATTTAATCCCAAAAGTTAAAAAAAGTCGAGGCCGGGGGGCCCAATCTCAAATTGGATATCATTTTCATAAAAAGCGCCCCCCAAAACCTATAAGTCGACCCTGATATCGATTTAATCCCAAAAGTTAAAAAAAACGGGGGCGGGGGGGCCCAATCTCAAATTGGATATCATTTTCATAAAAAGCGCCCCCCGAAACCTATAAGTCGACCCTGATATCGATTTAATCCCAAAAGTTAAAAAAAAACGGGGACGGGGGGTCCAATCTCAAATTGGATATCATTTTCATATAAAGCGCCCCCCAAAACCTATAAGTCGACCCTGATATCGATTTAATCCCAAAAGTTAAAAAAAAACGGGGGCGGGGGGGCCCAATCTCAAATTGGATATCATTTTCATAAAAAGCGCCCCCCGAAACATATATGTCGACCCCGATATTGAATAAATCGGAAAGGTGAAAAAAAAAATTAGGTTAAATAAAATAAAAACATTTTTTTTTCAAAATTACTCATGGCGTTAAAATTTTTCATGAGTAATTTACTCATGGAGATAACATTTTTCACGAGTGATTTACTCATGAAGGAAAAATATTTCACGAGTAATTTTCAAAATTACTCATGGCTAAGCTTCCAAGAGTGATCACTCGTGACGTCACTGCTCGACATTTACTCGAGTAAATGCCCAACTCTGGTCTATAGGATGAGGTATTATCGACAGGTTTACCTGGTCTAGGGAAGAGGATAATAATGGAGTGTTTCCATATCAGAGAAAAGTGAGTTTTATACAGTTTTATAGGTATGTGATGAATATAATTGCTTTTTTGGGAAGTTGTCTAAGGATCTTGAAGTATGGAGATCGTGTCCAGGAGATTTTCGGTTTCTTATAAGGAATTTGACCTCAGAGGGGTTGACAGCTTGACAAGGGGTTGACAGTAGGCAAAAAGAGAGGAATCCTTTAACTTCAGCAGTGAAGGTGGAATGGATTTCCGGGTGGGGAGTGAATGTTTTGGATAGGTGTTTGGCAAATTCATCAGCTCTAGTCTCATCTTAAGAAGCCCAGGTTCCCCGATGCGACGGAGGTGGTGGGAAAAGGAGTGATATTTAACGATTTTTCTAGTCAACTTTCAGAGAGAGTTGTCATCGGTAGATATGGAAAAGAGGTAAGGATTGTACGATTGGGATCTAAAGGAAGCTAGTTCTTTTTTAACCTGTTCGGAATAATAATTGTATATTTTTCGATCATCAGAATGTTTGGTTCTTTGCCTGAGGGTTCTAAATTAGTGTTTGGATTTCATTAGGTCAGTAAGGTCTAGGGACAAAGGAATCTTTTTACGGTATGTTTTGGAGGGGAGTGGTAAGGCTGCAGTTCAAACTGCTTTTTGGATCAAGATGATATAGGAACTCACTTCATTATCTTGGTCTTAAGGAGTTTTTAGGGATACTCTGAGGTCTATTGCATCTGATATTGTTTGGCTGAAAAGGTCCCAGTTGACTGGCCCTCTGATGAATGAGGGAGGAGATAATTTGGGGATAGGAGATGCGGAAAGGGTTAGGTTTAGTGGACTGTGGTCTGAGGAAAGTTCATCAAGCCGTAAACTGTGAATGAACTTTGTGAATGTAGAATTCAAGAAGGTCAGGGTTACGGTTAGTATTGGTTGGCCAGTATATAGGACTATCAGGGGAAGGGATGTTGCTATTGTGGGAATTAAGTGGAGACAGCATTGTTCGCCCTCGGGAGTTCGAGGTTCTGGCTTCCCATTGCTGATGTTTGGCATTAAGGTCTGCACCTATAAGGAAAAGGAGTCCTAAAGAATTAAGAAAGGAAATGAAATTAGGTTTGGCTATTGCTGTTTTAGGTGGAGAGTATGGTGCGACAACTGTAACAGTAAAAAGTGAAGTTTTTATTGTTATTACTGAGGTTCATTCATACCATATATACAATACATAAAAAAAAAAATAAAAAAAAAATAAATAAAAACATATAAAAATCTATATAACAATGGCAAAAACTATAATAAACCAAGGGAATGTAACTTAGAGTTAAAATTAAATGAAATACAGAAATTCGTAGCAAAATTAAATAAATTATAAGTAATAGAAATAAATAAAAAAACATTCATACTTAAATACAATATTTACAATTAGGTAAGAGATCTCCGAGTCCAGCCCTTTCCCCCACGTGTGAAGGACAAAGCGAGACTCTAAGAGATCCCAGCGCACTCTCAGCCGTGTTGCCGGCATTACCAGTCCGATGGAGACTGAGAGAGGGCACTAAAGCCACAAACACTCATGACTTGAGTAGAGAAGCTGGCCATTGCCAGAACTCCAGTGAGATCTTTACAAAAGATCTCGAGGTCACTGCCGTTTCAAACTTCGAGGAGGATTGTAGGGATAACTGGAGCGAGATAAGGATTGTGCTAAGGGGTTAGGATGGTGGATTAGGTTCAGGTGAAAATTTGAGAATCGGGATGGAATAACGTCAAGGACATAAGAGATGTAAAGGTCATGATGTAGGGTTTTGTTTGTAACGTAATAAGGAGCATTTTCTATCATACGGAGGACTTTAGACTGAAAGGATTGGATGCGTTTGATGTTCGAAAATTTAGTTGTCCCCCACAGTTCATGTTCGTAGGTCCAGATGGGTTTGAGTATGGTCTTGTATATTAATAGTTTGTTTTCTATTGATAGATTGGATTTTCTATTAAGTAGTCTGTATAGCTGGCCAAATCGTCGGTTAAGTTCTTGTCTTTTAAGTCTAGTATGTGGGTTCCAAGTTAGTATTTTGTCTAAAAGGAATAAAAGATACCGAACTGTGTCTGAGACGGGGAGAGGTACAGAGTTGAAAAGGATATGTGGACAGGATCTGCGTCGGAGGGAAAATGTGACATGCTTGCATTTGGATTCATTGATCTTAATGCGCCAATTGTTGCACCATTGCTCAATTAGGGAGATTTGTCTTTGTAGATTTAAGGATGCAGTTTTAGGATCTAGGTGGGATGACAGGATGGTGGTATCGTCAGCGAAGGTTACTAGAAGGGTATCGGGATTGGTTGGAATGTCCGCGGTGAAGAGGATGAAGAGGACTGGGCCCAAGACACTGCCTTGTGGTACACCAGCCTCAATTGGATAATAGTTGGAGAATTCAGTGCCGCAGCGGACTTGAAAGGAACGATTTTAGAGGTAGGATTTGAGGACTGGGTACAAGGATTAGGGTAGGTGAGTTTTGAGCTTGAAAAGCAAGCCATCATGCCACACCCGGTCGAAAGCTTGCGCTACGTCCAGGAAGGCGCCGGTGCAATATTGCTTGTTTTCAAGGGCAGAGGATATATGGTCAACAACGCGAAGGCCTTGTTGAACAGTGGAATGTCTTGAGCGGAATCTAAAATGATGGGATGGGATATTGTGGGTTTCGAGTATGGGTAGCATGCGTTTGAGAAGGATTTTTTCAAAGATTTTGGAGAGGATTGGGAGCAAGCTTATTGGTCTATAGGATGAGATATTATTTACAGGTTTACCTGGTTTTGGGAAGAGGATGATTATGGAGTGTTTCCATGTCAGAGGAAAGTTAGTTGTGTGGAGGATACAGTTATATAGGTATGGAAGGAATATAATTGCTTTTTTGGAAAGTTGTCTTAGGATCTGGGAAGTAAGGAGATCGTGTCCAGGGGATTTTCGAGGTTTTAGGTTGTTTATAAGGAATTTGACCTCAGAGAGATTGACAGCTATAGGAGGCAAGGAGAGAGGAATAGGAGAAGAGAGGAATTCTTTAATTTCAGCAGCGAGGGTGGAATCGAGTTCGGGGTGGGGAGTGAATGTTTTGGATAGGTGTTTGGCAAATTCTTCAGCTCTAGTCTCATCTGACGAAGCCCAGGTTCCATCATTGCATCAGAGGGGATGGGAAACAGAATGGTATTTAAGGATTTTTCTGGTCAATTTCCAGAGGGAATTGTCATCGGTAGATAGGGAAGAGAGGTAGGAGTTGTATGATTGGGATCTAAAGGAATCTAGTTCTTTTTTTACCTGTTTGGAATAATAATTGTATATTTTTCGATCATCAGGATGCCTGGTTCTTTGCCAGAGGGTCCTAGATAGGCGTTTGGATTTAATTAGGTCAGTAAGATCTTGGGGTAAAGGATTCTTTTTACGGTATGTTCTACTAAGTACTAAGGATGCAGTCCAAACTGCTTGTTGGATCAAGGTGGTGTAAGAACTCACTGCATTATCTAGGTCTTGAGGGGTTTTTAGGGATACTCTGAGGTCTATTGCATCTGCTATTGTTTGGCGGAAAAGGTTCCAGTTTACTGAGCCTCTGATGAATGAGGGAGGACATAATTTGGGAATAGGAGATGCGGAAAGAGTTAGGTTTAGCGGACTGTGGTCTGAGGAAAGGTCATCAAGACGTAAAACTGAATAATTTAACGGCCCTAGACCTTTGTGAATGAAGAAGTCAAGGAGGTCAGGGTTGCGGTTAGGATCGGTTGGCCAGTATGTAGGAGTATCAGGGGAAATGATGTTGCTATTGTGGGAAATAAGTGCAGACAGCAATGTTCGCCCGCGGGTTTTCGTGGCTCTGGCTCCCCATTGCTGATGTTTGGAATTAAGGTCTGCACCTATAAGGAAATGATGTCCTAAGGAATTAAGAAAGGATATGAAGTTAGGTTCGGTTATTGCTGTTTTAGGTGGGGAGTATGCTGCAACAACTGTGACAGGAAAAAGTGAAGTTTGGATTGTTATTGCTGAGGTTTGGAGGAAATTATGTACTGGTAAAGGATAAAAGTGATGTGAGAGGGATTGATGGATGATGGCAGCAGTACCTCCATGTGCTGTTCCATCAGGATGGTCAGTTCGATAAATCTTGTAGCTAGGTATGTTGAACTGTCGTTTATTAGTTAGTCGAGTCTCAGTTATTAGGGCTATGTCAATGTTATTGTCCTGTAGAAAAAAAGTTAGTTCATTGATGTGGTTTCGAACACCATTCGCATTCTAGAGGAGAATGGAAAGGGGTTTTATTGAGGGCATTTAAGGAATTCTTGGCGGTGGAATAAGGTTAGATATGACATTTGTGAGTAAGGAGATAAGTGGTGTGATAAGAGATCTGAATTCGGGGAGGAATAATGAAAGGAGACTCGTAAGATCATTGGAATTGTTAGGGGGAGGGATGTACATTTGGTGGTGACTGGACTTTTGGGTGTTATTAAGTTGCGGTGGCCGATTATGAGGTTGAGGTTGAGTTTGTGGCAGGGCCTGAGGTTGAGTGGGCTGTACTATTTCTCCCAGTATTTGAGCATAGGAGACTTGATTGTTCGTAAATCTTGTCTGTTGCCTTGGTGGTCTGGAAGTCCTGGAGGTCTCTTCCTGTCTCGGAGCTGTTAGGAGTCTCGATTTTAATATTTTGTAGGTCTGGCATCCTTTGTAGTTTGCTGGGTGGTCTTTATGGCATAATGCGCACACCGCAGGTGTTTGCCTGGACTTACTGCATTCTTCCGATTTGTGTTGTTGCCCGCACTTCACGCACCGCGGTAAGCGGTGGCAATAACTTTTAGTGTGGCCATAAGATTGGCAATTATGGCATTGAACTATTTCCTTCTTGCTATAATTTGTAAATATTATCGACCCCAGTGGTGCGCTCTAGGTCTACAAAAAATAATGGTAGGGCTATTTTATTATTTGTGCCCGGCTGTTTATTTAGATGCTGACAAAATAGCGGGAAATTTTTTATATTTCTGATGAATATAGGAGGTGGTTTTGGTTCTCTGGGGGTTGGTGGTATTTCCATAGTTTCTTCTAATGACAGTAATTCATATGGGTTAGGAGTAAAAAATGGAGATTCATCTGTTTCATTGTTTATATTTTGTGCAGTCATATTTTTCGTTGAAGTACCAGGTTGAGGGTCATTCATGCTATCACTAGTGTTATCAGGTGTTGAAGGTGGCGTTTTTCTATTAGAATGTCTAGGCTTCTGTTTTACCGGTGAACTTCGAGGGCTGTTATTACCTAAACTCCTAGATCTTTTATTTTTGCTAGACATTATCATATGGTAATATTGCATCTCATGACGGTAGGGTGGTAAATAAAAGAGAGGAGAAAAAAAAAAAAGTTTTTAGTACGTAACTAATTACGTAGACTTGTAGAGGCCTACTAAGTATACGTGTTCCCCCTTAGAAGCCACGGAGGCAACTAAAGGTAGTGGGGGGCAATGATAGCCTCTACCTATAAAACTATCGTTGTTTACACTGTAGTCTTAATGTTAATAAACAAGTTGTTTACTCACTTTGTTTATGTTGAGTTAAATAGTCAATTGATAAATGTTGAATTGTCACTGTTTTATTGCACTAAACTTCACTAATTAACTGGTAATTAAGTCACTTTGTGGGAGACGATGTAGCAGGTTGGTAGATTGAAACTGGCGCATGCGCATACTGAGATTAACTGAGTTAAATATTTAATTTTTTTTTTTATAAGTTTCAGAGGAATCTGACATCAACTTGTTGTCATTGAATTGAATTTGACATATGTATTTGTCATTGTCCATTTGAAATCTAACATTAATTTCAAAATGAACTAAATAGAACTGAACGCAAATATGTTTTACTACGAGAAGCCAACTGCGATTCAAATGACAGTAAATATCCGATAGGGCGCCCCTAACTAGCTGATTTATTATTAATTATCTAATATTCCGGGCACTGGGAAATCGAATAATGATTCATAAAATTAAATTATTGGTCAATTAATGTCTCACTGATTGGTAATTAACAATATCCATTCTACCCACCATAATGCAAAATGTAAAAAATGTTTTATACCTACTTATTGTAACTTACAACTGGTATAACTTATTGATTTTTTTTATTAATTAAATATTAATACATTCTGCCACATTAAAGAACATTAATATCAGGGCAACATTAATCATTCACACAATATGTACATATAAATAATAACTAAAATGTAGATAATAAAGAAAAAGAAATATAGGAAATAAAATAAGAAAATTAATATACATATGTACAAAAAATGAAATAATAGATAGATACTAAATTAAATTAAAATAAATAAAACACATTAACCTCTATAAACAATATTTACATTCACCCAGGGAATTCTGAGTCATGCTTTGTCACCAAATGTGGAAGCCAAAGCAGAATTCTAGAAGATCCCAGTGCTTCTCTCCCAACTGCGTCACTGGTATTGGAAGCCAGTGGAGACTAATGGAGAACATATATATTATTTAAACATAATTATTTAATTGGGAATATGCTCAATTATTCAATAAAATACTAAATGTTCATTGCTTCTGTATTTATTCGACGTTTCGATCTTGTTTTTTTTTTAAGTTATCAATGTGATCCTCTTCAAAGCTAGAACAACAAATAGCTCAATTGGTACACATTATGCTTCCATATGGTCAGGAATAAGCTTATAAATGTTCTTAGTGCTATCTACAATGTGTGGTGGAAACATATTGTATTTTATACATTTTAGCAGAAATACCCTCTGCGGTTCCAAATGTGACAGCTTTTTTATTAATTTCGAATACTCTTTCCCTGTTTTGCTTTATGTCAACTAAAAACTTTAAAATAGTAACAAGAAAACGAAAGTTGAAACCAACCAAGAAGTCAGTCGTAATTCTAGCAAACAATAAATTCTCCCTTAATTCTATATATTTACAACATTTATTTAATCGACCTCTGAGTATTAAATTTAAATATAATTACTTAATTGCGAATAAGGTCATTTATTAATTATTCAATAAACTACTAAATGTTCATTGCTTCTGTGTTTATTCGACATTTCGATCCCGATATTTTTAAAAAGTTAAAAATGGGATCCTCTTCAAAGCTAGAACAACGAATAGCTCAATCGGTACTAAATTATGCTTCTATATGTTTCTAATAACAATTTTTAATAATCCATTTATTGAATAATAATACAATCAACCACTGCTGGAGGGCTATAAGTATTAGGGCTAAAAGTTCTCATTCATACAATATATACAAGTAATAGAGAAGTAAATATAAATATAAAAAGGAAATAAATAATACTAATGAGGAAAGTAAATAAAAAGAAAAAAAAGTAAACAAATAACATAAAATAGAAACTTTTAAACACAACCTATATACAATATATACATACGCCGAGGATTCTCTGAGCCAGGCTTGTTCCCCCACATGTGGAAGGCAAAGCAAGACTCCAGGAGATCCCACTGCCACTTTTCCAGCCGCATCACTAGTATTAGAAGCCAGTGGAGACTGAAAGACGGCACTAGAGCCACAGACGCTCGGGACATGAGTGGAGAAGCTAGCCATTGACAAGGACTCCAGAAGCATATTTACAAGAGATCTCTGGGCCACTGCTGTTTTACCCTTCGTGGAGGATTGTAGGGATGAAGGGAGGTCCAGATAGGTTTCAGTATGGTCTTGTAGATTAAAAGTTTATTTTCAATCGAAAGATGAGATGTCCTACTTAGTAATCTATACAGCTGGCCATTTCGTCGGGTAAGTTCTTGTCTTTTAAGTCTGGTATGTGGGTTCCAAGTTAGTCTTTTGTCTAGAAGGAAGCCAAGGTAACGGACTGTGTCTGAGTAGGGAAGTGGAATTGAATTAAAAAGGATTGACGGGCAGGATCTGCGTCGCAGAGTAAAAGTGATATATTTGCATTTTGATTCATTGATTTTGATGCGCCAGTTGTTGCACAACTACTCAATAAAGGAGAGTTGAGATTGTAGGTTTAGAGATGCTATTTGAGGATCTGAGTGGGAGGATAGAATGGCAGTATCATCAGCAAATGTAGCTAGAAATGTATGGGAGTTCTGCGCATGCGTTAGCCCTAGTTAAACGTACGTCAGGTCGTCTCTTATAAAAATCTCATTTGTCAGTGGCAGTATACAAGTTTAATGTGAACTATTAGTGTTATCAGTTACATTAACAATTACGTTTGATACCGGACAAAAAAATAAGGTGAGTAATCACTTATTTACAACACAAGAGTCAACAGTGTAAATAGACCTTAGATTAGTTAGATAACGGCCAGCCATAAGCTGCACCAGTCGCTAATCCTACTAGTGGGCTACATCCCTCCGTCGGAGGCAGATCTGTGCTCTCCAAGAGCGCGTCTATATTTTCGTGTTCAATAAAAAAATTTTTTTCCTCTCTTCACTTTTATCAATTTTTCTTTTAAAAATAAATATGAAATGCGATATTATCACATGCTAATGTCGAGTGAGGGCAAAAACACTAGGTCCAGGAGCCTCGATACAACAATTAGTTCTCCCATTAAAAAAAAGACAAGGCATTCGAAAAGAACCACTCCACCAGCCACACCAGGGAGCTCCATAGAAGAAGTGGAACCCCAACCTGGCTCCTCACGACAACCCAACAATTATGAGACAACTTAAGCTGTGGATGAAGAATCGCCGTTTTTCACTTCGAATCCATTTCAAGTGCTTTCAAATATAAATAACGAACAAATGGAAGCAGCATCCATCCCCAGAGAATCCAAACCCCCACCAACATTTGTTAGAAATATTAAAAATTTTCAATTGATGTGTCATCAATTGAATAATCTGGTAGGTTCAGGAAAATATTTATGCCAAAGCCGCACCAATGACACTAAGTTAATGCCCGACACTCCAAAAACCTATAGAAAAATCATAAAATATTTATCTGACACCAAGTCTGATTACCACAAGTATCAACTGCGTCATGAGAGGGCGCTCAGGGTCGTTATCAGAAGACTGCACCCATTTACGCCAACGGATGCTATAAAAGAAGAGTGAACATATTTAAGGAGGATAGAGAACAGCCTGGAATAAAAAATAAAATACCTCTTCCACTATTCTTCGTTGACCATGACCGAACACCCGATGTCGAAAACATCTACAAGGTCACACGCCTTTATTATACAAGCGTTGTTGTAGAAAAGCCCTACAGCAAGCGCGACATCGTTCAATGCCATAACTGCCAGGCTTATGGCCATACGAAACGGTATTGTCATCACATTCCTAGATGTGTGAGGTGTGGTGAGCAACACAATCAGAGGACTGTAGGAAGTCTAGAACTTCACCTGCAGTTTGCGCTTTATGCCAGCAAGGACACCCAACCAACTACAAGGGTTGTCAAACATACAAAGATTTAAAAAAACGAATGTACGCAACGCCTAGAGAAGAAGGGACATCCAGGCCACCAAGACAACCCTCTAGAACAGTGAACAGAAGGATCACTGCACTGTTCTATTTCAAGGTTTGATGATCTTTCCTCACACCATAGTCCTCTAGTCCTAACCGTATCCACATCTCCCATTCCCAAATCATCCCCACCTTCATTTATCAGGGGGCCACTTAACTGGAACCTTTTCCGTCAAATACTGGAAGATAATATAGACCTCAGAGTTTCCTTAAAAACACCTGAAGACCTCGACGATGCAGTGCATTCCTTCACTACCCTGATCCAGCAAGCAGCTTGGACTGCATCCTCACCTGATCCTCCCAAAAAATACCATAACATAAATCCTTTACGTCAAGACCTGCAGGACCTAATCCATAGCAAACGTTGCTCTAGGACCCTTTGGCAAAGAACCAGGCATCCTGATGACGGGAAATCGTATAATTATTATTCCAAACAGGTAAAAAAGAAACTGGAAACACATTCACCCCTCATCCCGAATTCCATCCCAGCCACACTGATGAAGTTGAAGAATTCCTCTCTTCACCAATTCCTCTCTCTCTCCCTCCAAAATCTGTTAACCCCTCTGAGGTCAAATTCCTTATAAACAAATTAAAACCCCGAAAATCCCCTGGATATGATCCACAAATCCTCAGACAACTTCCCAAAAAAGCAATCATATTCCTTACCTATCTATACAACTGCATCCTTCGCACAACCAACTTTCCTTTGGTGTGGAAACATTCCATAATCATCCTGTTTCTAAAACCAGATAAACCTGTTAATAACACATCATCCTATAGACCGATAAGCTTACTCTAGATCCTCTCAAAAATCTTTGAGAAAATACTTTTCAAACGCATCCTACCCATAATCGAATCCCACAACATCCCTTCTCATCAGTTTGGATTCCACTCAAGACATTCCACTGTCCAACAAGGCCTTCGTGTTGTGGACCATATTTCCTCTGCACTTGAAAACAAGCATTATTGCACTGGTGCTTTTCTGGACGTAGCACAAGCTTTCGACCGCGTGTGGCACGATGGCTTGCTTTTCAAGCTCAAAACCCATTTACCCCAATCCTTATACCTAGTCCTCAAATCCTACCTCTCAAATCGTTCCTTTCTAGTCCGTTGTGACACCGAATTCTCCACTTACTATCCGGTTGAGGCTGGTGTTCCACAAGGCAGTGTCTTGGGCCCAGTTCTCTATATCCTCTTCACTTCCAATATCCCTTCAAATCCCGATAAATTTCTAGCTACATTTGCTGATGATACTGCCATTCTATCTTCCCACTCAGATCCTCAAATAGCATCTCTAAACCTACAATCTCGTTGATTGAGCAGTGGTGCAACAACTGGCTCATCAAAATGCAAACATATCACTTTTACCCTGCGACGCAGATCCTGTCCGTCAATCCTTTTTAATTCAATTCCACTTCCCTACTCAGACACAGTTCGTTACCTTGGCTTCCTTCTTGACAAAAGACTAACTTGGAACCCACATACCAGACTTAAAAGACAAGAACTTAACCGACGATATGGCCAGCTGTATAGATTACTAAGTAGGACATCCCATCTTTCGATTGAAAATAAACTTTTAATCTACAAGACCATACTGAAACCTATCTGGACGTACGGCCTTAAACTGTGGGGAACTGCTAAACATTCCAATATCAAACGCATAAAATCCTTCCAATCCAAAGTACTTAGAACAATAGTCAATGCCCCATATTATGTCACAAACAAGACCCTACACCATGACCTTAACATCCCATTTGTCCTCGACATCATCCCAACCAGATTCTCAAACTTTCACCAAAACCTTATCCATCATCCAAATCCTCTAGCTCAATCCCTATCCAGCTCCCTTCATCCCTACAATCCTCCACGAAGGTTAAAACGGCAGTGGCGTAGAGATCTCTTGTAAATATGCTTCTGGAGTCCTGGCAATGGCCAGCTTCTCCACTCATGTCCCGAGAGTCTGTGGCTCTAGTGCCCTCTTTCAGTCTCCAGTGGCTTCTAATACTAGTGATGCGGCTGGAAAAGTGGCACTGGGATCTCCTTGAGTCTTTCTTATCCTTCCACATGTGGGGGAAAAAGCCTGGCTCGGAGATTCCTGGGCGAATGTATATATTGTATATAGGTATGATTGTGTTTATAAGTTTCTTTTTATGTTATTATTTACTTTTTTTTTCTTTTTTTTTCTTTTTTCTTCAGTATTATTTATTTGCTTTTTATATTTATATTTATTTCTCTAATATTTGTATATATTGTTTGAATGAGAACTCTTAGCCTTAATACTTATAGCCCTCCAGTGGCTGATTGTATTATTATTCAATAAATAGATTTTAAAAAAAATAAAAAATATATAGGGATTTTAAGGGATATTGGAAGTGAAGGTAGGATGCGTTTGAGAAGGATTTTCTCAGGATTTTCTGAGAAGGATCGGGAGTAAGCTTATCGGTCTATAGGATGATCTTTTACCTGGTTTTGGGAGCGGGATGATTATGGAGTATTTCCACACCAAAGGAAAGTTGGTTGTACGAAGGATGCAGTTGTATAGATAGGTAAGGAATATGATTGCTTTTTTGGGAAGTTGTCTGAGGATTTGTGAAGTAAGGAGATCATATCCAGGGGATCTTCGGGATTTTAATTTGTTTATAAGAAATTTGACCTCAGAGGGGTTAACAGGTTTTGGAGGTAGAGAGAGAGGAATTGGAGAAGAGAGGAATTATTCAACTTCAGCAGTGTGATTGGGATGGTGTTTGGGACGAGGGATGAATGTGTAAGATAGATGTCCAGCAAACTCTTCTGCTTTATTCGTATCTGACAAAGCCCAGGATTTGCCCAGGACGTTTGCTATGGATAAGGTCCAGTAGGTCTTGATATAAAGGATTTATGTTATGGTATTTTTTGGGACGATCAGGTAAGTATGCAGTCCAAGCTGCTTGCTCGATCAGGGAAGTGAAGGAAAGCACTGCATCGTCGAGGTCTTCAGGTATTTTTACGGAAACATTGAGGTCTATATTATATTCCAGTATTTGACGGAAAAGGTTCCAGTAAACTGGCCTCCTGATAAATGAAGGTGGGGATGATTTAGGAATGGGAGATGTGGAAACGATTAGGACTAGAGGAATATGGTCTAAGGAAAGATCATCAAACCTTGAAATAGAACAGTGTAGTGATCCTAGACCTTTGTGTAGGAAAAAGTCTAGAAAGTAGGGATTGCGGTTGGGATATGTTGGCCAGTATGTGGGAGTATTAGGTGAAAGGATGTTGCTGCGATGGAAATTAAGTGCAGATAGCAGTGTTCGCCCTCGGGAATTTGTGGATCTGGCTCCCCATTGTTGGTGTTTTGCATTTAGAACCGCACCTAGGAGGAAGTGGTGTCCTAAGGAATTCAGGAAGGAAATTATTTGGGATTCGGAAATGGGTGTTTTTGGCGGGGAATATGCCGCAACTAGTTTTATTTGGTAAAGGGGTGTTTGGATTATTACGGCTGTGGATTGTAGGAAATCATTGCTTGGTAAGGGAAACAAATGATGGGAAGCGGATCGATGGATAATTATGGCAGTGCCACCATGTGCTGTTCCATCAGGATGGTGGGTTCGATAAATATTGTTGCCGGGAACGTTGATTTGTCGTTTGTTGGTTAGTCGAGTTTCAGTTATTAGTGCTATGTCGATGTTTTTGTCATGTAATAAGATTGTCAGTTCGTTGATGTGGTTCCGAATACCATCCGCATTCCAAAAGAGAATGAAGAGAAATTTGGTTGAGGAAATTTATGGATTTCTTGGCAGTAGAATGAGGTTGGATATAACATTGATAAGTAGCGAAATAAGAGTTGTATTGAGATATCTATATTCGGAAAGGAAAGATGTCAGTAGGCTTGTGAGGTCAGTGGAATTAGAAGGAGGAGGAATGAATGTATGGGTATTTAACCTACGTTCAGGGATGGAGGAATATGGGTCTTGAGGTTGATGTATGAATTCTTGAGGTTTAGATTCTTGTGGCAGGGCCTGAGATTGAGTGTTTACAGTGTCTCCTTTGAACATCTGAGCATAGGACACTCTTCCGTTCACTGTTCTAGAGGGTTGTCTTGGTGGCCTGGATGTCCCTTCGTCTCTAGGCGTTGCGTACATTTGTGTTTTTAAATCTTTGTATGTTTGACAACCCTTGTAGTTTGTTGGGTGTCCTTACTGGCATAAAGCGCATACTGCAGGTGAAATTCTAGACTTCCTACAGTCCTCTGTTTTGTGTTGCTCACCACACCTCACACATCTAGGAATGTGATGACCATACCGTTTCGTATGGCCATAAGCCTGGCAGTTATGGCATTGAACGATGTCGCGCTTGCTGTAGGGCTTTTCTACAACAACGCTTGTATAATAAAGGCGTGTGACCTTGTAGATGATTTCGACATCGGGTGTTCGGTCAAGGTCAACGAAGAATAGTGGAAGAGGTATTTTATTTTTTATTCCAGACTGTTCTCTATCCTCCTTGAATATGTTCACTATCTGGCGAACATGGAATCCCATACCCATGAGCTCTTCTTTTATAGCATCCGTTGGCGTAGATGGGTGCAGTCTTCTGATAACGATCCTGAGCGCCCTCTCTTGACGCTGTTGATACGTGTGGTAATCAGCCTTTGTGTCAGATAAAAATTTTTCTATAAATTTCTGGAGTGTCGGGCATTAATTTAGTGTCATTGGTGCGGCTTTGGCATAAATATTTTCCTGAACCTACTAGATTTTTCAATTGATGACACATCAATTGAAAATTTATAATATTTCTAACAAATATTGGTGGGGTTTGGGTTTTCTGGGGTGGATGCTGCTTCCATTTGTTCGTTATGTGTATTTGAAAGCACTTGAAATGGATTCGAAGTGAAAAACGGCGATTCTTCACCCATAGCTTGAGTTGTCTCATAATTGTTGGGTTGTTGTGAGGCGCCAGGTTGGGGTTCCACTTCTTCTATGGAGCTCCCTGGTGTGGCTGGTGGAGTGTTTCTTTTCGAACGCCTTGTATTTTTTTTAATGAGAGAACTCATTGTAGTATAACTCGTAAAACATGAGACTCTTGGCCCTAGTGTTTTTGCCCTCACTCGACATTAGCATGTGATAATATCGCATTTCATATTAATTTTGAAAAGAAAAATTGGTAAAAGTGAAGCGAGGAAAAAAAAATATTTTTATTGAACACGAAAATATAGACGCGCACTTGGAGAGCACAGATCTGCCTCCGAATCCCACTAGTGGGATTAGCGATGTATATGGCTGGCCGTTATCTAGTTAACCTAAGCTCTATTTACACTGTTCACTCTTGTGTTGTAAATAAGTGATTACTCACCTTCTTTTTTTTGTCCAGTATCAAACGTAATTGTTAATGTAACTGATAACACTAATTGTTCACATTAAACTTGTAACTACCACTGATAATTGAAATTTTTATAGTACTGCCACTGATAATTGAGATTTTTATAGTCTAATAACACTTATTTCAAAATTTTAACCTACTTTTAAAATAGAGCTTCGGTACCTCAGACCAGGGACACACCGACAGTCTCAGCACCGTCCACCGGCACATATATTAAGCTACTGGATCGCTAAGCATCTGCCCACCCCGGTCCTGAGCCCCAAGGAAAAATATTACATACAAAACAATGAAAATTTCATCTATTTTATATAAGGCAATTGAAAGATGCATCCATGATAAATATAACAGCATCAAGAACATATCTCTATCAACAACAAAAACAGCATATATATATATATATATATATATATATATATATTATATATATATATATATATATATATATATATATATATATATATATATATATATATATATAGGTTAAGGTTATATATACAAAAGATTGCGGAACCATTGCCGTTTTAACCTCCGGGGAGGATTGCAGGCATCGCTGGAGCTATATATGGATTGTGCTGCAAGATTTGGATGATGAGTGAGGTTCTATTGAAAATTGGAAAATTCGTCAGGAATTAGGTCAAGAACAAATGGCCATTATGGAGGATTTTATTAATTACATTAAAGGGAGCATTGAAATTGTTTGGAGGACTGTAGATTAAAAGAGTTGAATGCGTTTGATATTATAACGTATTGCTGTCCCCCACAGTTCTAGTCCGTAGGTCCGTTGGTAAGATTAAAAATTGCCGAAGTGCCTACTAATTTAAGTTTATTGACAGATCTTTGTCACATCTGAATTCATAGAACAATCTATAAAATCTGAGATGGTGAAGTTCAGAACTTGTTGAATTGACATGGATATGGGTCACCACATGCAGAACGAAAAAAAAATAAAATACTAGTCACATCTCACCAAGCCAGCCAAATACACACTAAAGGAAACAGAAGTTTCCATAAACACAGTAAAGTAAGGTTATATTAAACAACTAATTGGAAGGAATGAGAAGAAAAACTATATTAATATAAAAATGAGTTAATTAAATTAATTTCTTCAGTTTCTAATTTATTATATAAGCCAGCATTACACCAATATTTTAACTTCCACAATCCTATTGCGAAGTTTAGGCTTATCGAGCCATTTTCAAGTCTAAATACAATTTTCAATCCTCAGTTATATCTAATATTCTTTAGTTAACTTTTCATGCATGATTATTTGTATAATCGTTGACATATTTTTAAAAAATACATATTTTGAAATATATAACATTTTTACAATTACCTATCATGTACTTGTCCATTAAAAAAGTACTCAACCCAAGACCCTCCCTAGGTAGTACAGGTTTTTTTAAAGCCATCATACCTCACTTATGATTGCCACTTTGGGATTTCACGAATAAGATTGACAAAAACGGGGAGAGGTAAAATATGTTGAAAATTAAATCTTTCACTGACAAGTTACTGTTTGTTGATAGAAACATATTTTCTTTATTTTTTCTGGTTCCATCTGCAATTTAATATTTAAATCCGAGCATTGTTTGGTTGTAATTTCTGCCTCTTCTTGTGGAATCTGGCCGCTAGCTGAGAGTAAATATTTCAACAAGTTCCCTCGTATAATATTCCACTTCATTTCCGATTCGACTTGCGGCTTCTCCGCTTTACTTTCTTTGCCTAGTTATTTCAAAAGAGAAACGAATGCGTCCAATTTATTCTTTCATTTTCCCTTGTTTTGAAGTAAATACTGGACTATTAATATTTATTTGAACTTTATGGTTATATTTCAGCAAAAAAACGTTCTAAATCAAAATCAGCACATTACAATTGAATATTAAAATGATTTTTTTTTCTGTTTTCAATTATTAAATTGTATACTATACTATCATAAATTAAGAAAAATCAAGTGCGGTGATACGGACAGCTTTTACTTACTAATCTGAATTAATTTTTAAAAAGTTATCAAACCTAAAGTATATAATTTTTATTTATTATTATAATTAACTTTGGATAATTAATATGTAATTTGAAATTTATGTGTATAGGTGTCTATCTTTCCCTTATCCCCCGATACGGTCTCATTCGTCCTCACCGATATTTTGAATGGTCCCTATGTTTATGGATTTGTACCAGCTGAAATGATGACAACAATTAAAATAATGACTTAATTGATTGTTTTAATAGATGCATAAGAATAAATATTATTATAGTATACTATTATTATTGTAAGCGTGTAGTATTCCTTTATCCAAAATTAATTCCTGTTTAGCCTCCTTAGCAATTTATCTAAACGATTGCGAGGACGGGCGTTTAAAAGTCTAGTTGTGCATAAGATATAATGTTTAAAAAAATATATTTAAAATCTCTCATACCTATGTTTTTAGAACTTTGAATTGTGTTGAAAAATCCGGTTTTACTTTAGTTTTTATGCATACTTAAGTTAAATGAACGCGGATTGACATTTTGTCAATCAATTCTGTAGGAGAACTAACCGACTTTCCAATATTATTAATATTAAATACATAATTTAACGATGTTGTAATATTTTTTTCATAATCGCATTACTTTCACATAATATATATATATCATATGTGTGTAACTTGATAGGATATTTTCTGCCATTAAGCAGGAAACCCTTGTTGTTATGGAGGTAGAGAGGATGAGAAAGAAAAATCTGCATTATTCTTTGTGATCTCTAATGAAAAAGTGTACATTGTATACTTAATAGTTTGGAAATTAGATAATTGTCGTTAAAAAAACAAAACAAAAACATGGTGCGATATTTTGTATAACACTAGGCATCCAAAGTAGTTAAGAATGTTGTGAGAGTGCTCATACCAGATATTTTTGGTATCTAACTAATAGAAAATAATTAACCATAGTATAAATATTTACATTTATGTCTCTAAATAAGCTTAACATTCAGGAAAAGCCGAATGTTTTGGTGTAGCATCCAAAGCCAGATTTATAAGATTCGTTCCGCGGCAAATTCTGGGGAAATTTGGACACGTTGGCAAGAAGTGGAGCGTTGGTCATGTTACATATACTGTTAGGTAAGTGAAAATAAAAACAAAATATGAAAATATCAAACAACTTCATGATTCATAAAAAAATTATCGAACCTGATGGTAACGGAAATCCTTCTTTAGAGAAGGATGATGCAGTTGGACGATATATCTTCAAACTGTTTCAATATTAAAAAAGTTATAACATGTGCTTAAAAAGGTGTGTAGCTTCTTTGATAACATATGATGAGTTCGACTTAGCATCATTTCTCTGATAAGGTTTCTTCGTATGTTATTAGAAAGCGAAACACTTGATACCTATTGATGAGACGAAACATTTCAAGTTTTGATTAAAAGTTTCTGATGAGACGAGCATGTGAATGAGGATGAGGCTTCTCAAGCAAACAACCGATCAAGTAAGGTAGAAGACTCCCTCGTACAATGTATCTAAAATGTATTAGATAATTATTGGAAACCCTTCAATGTGGCAGAATGTATTAATATTCAATTTATAAAATAAAATATCAATTATCTACAATATATTATATGGTAGTATAGTTAAATTTCTGGTTTTCTGAACCTATGGATTTTGACAACCGATGTATCAAAAGAATGGGAATTTCATAAATAAATAAACTATTCCAATTTCGATTCATCATTAATAAAGGTCACTTTGCAAGTAGGAGCTTTCAAAATTCCATCACTGGAAAACCAATGTTTACAACATTTTAATGAATTTTAATTAATTTCTATTTTTCCTAAAACATGGAATATATTTTAATAAATTATTTATTAAAATAGGTTCTTTATTTATCAAAACTATGCTAAGGTGATTATGAATCATTGTATTTTAGTAATAATAAAAGGCTTAGCGAACCCGGAGGTTCGATGCCGACACCACCAATCGCTTATTACACACCTCCCTCCACCGTTCGCCGTCCAAACCCAGTCCCTTCAGATCGGCTTTAATACAATCTTCCCACCTTCGCTTCGGTCTACCCCTCGGACGCTTACCATTCGGCACAGCAAATATTAATCTGTTAGGAATTCTCTCGTTACTAAGCCCAACAACTTTACAAGCCCCTTTGATTCGCCGCAACGAAATTACCTCAATTATATTACCCGGATACAGTTCACGCAATTCGGCGTTGTGTAACCGTCTGAACTCTCCGGTTAACTCATCCTTCTTCGGTCCGAATATTCTACGCAATACTTTATTTTCAAAAACCTTAAGACGCTGCTCATCCCTTAATGTAAGCGGCCAAGTTTCGCATCCATAAAGAACTGTATGCAAGATAATTGTCTTATGGATTCTAATTTTTAAGTTCCGGAACAAGAGGCGCGAACTGAGAAGTTTTGTCACAGAAAAATAACAAGCATTCCCCGCCTTCAGTCTAACCTTAATCTCTTCTTCAATTTCGTTTTTTCTAGTTATCGTAGAACCTAGATACCTAAATTTATCTACCTGTTCAAACATATTACCATCTATATCGATATCGCCAGTAGTATCGCCATTTTTGCAGCTAACCATATATTTTGTTTCATCCACGTTTATTTCGAGTCCTAGTTTTTTACCGGCTTTCATTAACGTTGTCGTATTTAGTTTTATTGTTTCAACGTCTTCGCTTAACAGTACCAGATCATCAGCATAGCCCAGCACGGATGTTGTCCCACCCAGATCCAACCCTTTCTCGGTACGCATTACCTCCCTAATGGCATGTTCCAATGCCAAATTGAACAGGACAGGCGAAAGGGAATCCCCTGTTTTAAACCCGAACGAACCTCAAATTTTTCCGACAGAATATTACCGATTCTAACTTTATTGAGTGTCTCCGTCAAGCACATCCTGACTAGATTTACTAGTTTTTTTTTTAATCCCCTGCTCGATTAGAATATTATACAGTTTCTGGCGGTCAATAGAATCGTAAGCCTTTTTAAAATCTATATACAGCTGGTGAACAATACCGTTATACTCCAATTTTTTCTCTAATATTTGCCGTAAAGAAAATATTTGATCAATAGTTGAACGATTCTGCCTAAATCCGCATTGGTAGTCTCCGATAATTTCCTCAGCGTATTCCGTGATTCGACTGGTTAAGATTAAAGTGAATATTTTATAACATACCGGAAGGAGTGAAATTCCTCGATAGTTATTACAATCCGTCCTCGGGCCCTTTTTGTGAATCGGAATAAGAATACATTCTTTCCATTCCTCAGGTAATTTCTCGTTCACCCAGATCTTTTTAACCAACCGATGTATTTTAGAAACTCCAGCTTCCCCGCATGCCTTAATTAGTTCAGTAGGAATATTATCGGTTCCCGCTGCTTTATAAAATTTTAATTTTCCGATAGCTACTTCAATTTCCTCTTTACTTGGTCCTTCTATTAACGGTTCAGCACTCTGGTACTCAGAAGGAGGACACAGATCATAATTTCCCGTATTTAAAATATTGTCAAAGTGGTCCTTAAACTTATTCAATATGTCAACCGGATCGGTCAGAATATTGTTATTATCATCCCTAATTCCAGACGTTTCGGGCCCTACACATTTACGTGATCTGTTTATACCTTTGTACATGTCTCTTACGTTATTTTCGATTCTTTTAGTTTCTATTTCAATTATTTTATTTTTAAGATACTCCCTTTTTTTATTTTTGAGCAATTTGGTCGTTTCGTTCTTTGAGATTCGGAAGTACTCCAGATTGTCTTCGCTAGGATTATTTAGAGCTTTTAATTTAGCGGCTTTTCTTTTTTCGCACATGTTTAAGCACTCTTCATCAAACAACGGTTTGTTATTCTTAATTTCCTTTTTTCCTAGACACGAGTTACCGACCGCTTTAATATTATCCCTGATCTCTACCCATAACTTGTCAATATCCTCGTGGTCCTCGTCAGGAAGCTCTAGAGCTTCAAACCTATTCTTAACATCTAGCTCGAATTGGTTTCTAATTGATGGATTTTTTAATTTTTTCAAATTAAAATTCTCAAAATCGAAACGGTTTTCTTTTCTCTTTTTTATATTAAGTTTTTGTCGATGTTTCGCGATTACTAATTCATGATCCGATCCACATTCTGCTCCGCAATAAGACCGTACATTAATTATACTGCTTTGCCAGCTAAGTTGTATCAAGACATGATCGATTTGATTTCGTGTTTGCGAATCCGGTGATGTCCAAGTATATTTATGAATATCCTTATGTTTAAACGTCGTACTTTTAATTATCAGGTTTTTCGAGAGGGCAAAGTTTATCAGACGGATCCCATTATCATTACTATATTCGTGCAAACTTTCTTTACCAATCGTCGGAATATAAACTTCTTCCCTTCCTACCTTTGCGTTCGCGTCACCTACAATTATTTTCATGTAGTTTCGCGGTAGTTTATCATAAACCTATTCGAGTTTATCGTAAAATTCACTTTTGACTTCATCGTCACTGTCTTCGGTCGGACAATGTATGTTTATTAATGAGATTTTAAACCAACGTCCCTGAAATATAGCTACCGAAATTCTATCACTAAAGAATTGTACGTCCTTCAAAGCGGATAGTAATCTACTCCTAATTAGAAACCCGGTACCTAAATAATGATTCCCACTTCCTCCGTACCAAATAGTGTACTTTCCTTCCCTCATCGAGCCCTCCCCTGGCCAGCGAACCTCTTGTAGAGCCACGACATCCAAATTGTACCCATTTATCTCATTCGCTACCGATTTTAGCCCCCCTGCTGGATTTAAACTCCTTACGTTCCACGTACCAATATTTAAATCCCTATATTTCAACTTGCCCCATGAATTCCCTAAAGCAGTCCCCACCCGGAGACTCGAATTGACTTATCTTTAGGTTATTTTTTTTATTGTACATAGTTTTTGATTATTAATTAGTTATTATTTTACTTTTTTTTTAATTTTATATTTTCTGCATATATGGTGTCAATGTGTTCATATATCACAATAATTATTGTCTGCGTGACAGATTATTTTATATTCCATATAAAAAAAAAGAAAATCCTAATATTTACGTTTTCATGAAACTTATTCTTATTAACTTTTTTTTATAATGATAAATATAAATAATAAATCTATTGATTCTTAGTATTCGCAATCACTATAATGATTAACTTACTATAAATTGCTAAACAAATTGTACATATTTTTTTTATTTATTTATTGATATTTATTACGACAATCTGTCTCTTGGACATTGGTTATAGTGAGGTAGGATAACATTCACACTATATCGAGAGCACTTTTGCTACATACTTGCCAGAACCCCAATATATACAATTTACATAAGGTCGCGAGGCCACTGCAGTTTCAACCTTCTTGGATTTATTATAGGGATGGGTGGTGCTTGATAGGGATTGTGCAAGAGGATTGTATGGTACGCAAGGTTCTGGTGGAATTTGGAGAATTTTTCTGGGATAAGGTCTAGCACAAACGGGATGTTGATGTCATGATGTAAGGTTTTGTTCGTTACATAGAAAGGAGCATCGACTATTGGTCGAAGGATTTTTGACTGGAAGGATTGGGTGAGCTTGATGTTAGAAAATTTTGCTGCTCCCCACAGTTCTAGTCCGTAAGTCCAAATAGGTTTCAGTATTGTCTTGTATATCAGTAGCTTGTTTTCAATGGAATGTTTTTTTGTTTTTTTTAATCTATTTACTGAATAATAATAAGCCACTGCTGGAGGGCTATAAGTATTTGGGCTAAGAGTTCTCATTCATACAATATATACAAATAATAGAGAAGTAAATATAAATATAAAAAGTAAATAAATAATACTGATGAAGAAAGTAAATAAAAGAAAAAACAAGTAAACAATAACATAAAATAGAAACTTCTAAATACAATCATACCTATATACAATATTTACATTCTCCCAGAAATCTCCGAACCAGGCTTCTTCCCCCACATGTGGAAGGCAAAGCAAGACTCCAGGAAATCCCAGTGCCACTTTTCCAGCCGCATCACTAGTATTAGAAGCCAGTGGAGACTGAAAGACGGCACTAGAGCCACAGACGCTCGGGACATGAGTGGAGAAGCTAGCCATTGCCAGGGCTCCAGAAGCATATTTACAAGAGATCTCTGGGCCACTGCTGTTTTAACCATCGTCGAGGATTGTAGGGATGAAGGGAGCCGGATAGGGATTGAGCTAGAGGATTTGGATCATGGATAAGGTTCTGGTGAAAGTTTGAGAATCTAGATGGGATGATGTCAAGGACAAATGGGATGTAAAGGTCATGGTGTAGGGTCTTATTTGTAACATAATATGGGGCCCAATAATATAAATAATAATAATAAATAATATGTAGAGAACTGGGCCCAAGACACTGCCTTGTGGAACACCAGCCTCAACTGGATAGTAAGTGGAATATTCGGTGTCACAACGGACTTGAAAGAAACGATTTGAGAGGTAGGATTTGACGACTAGGTATTGGGGGGGGGGGAGGACTAGAAGGATTGGGGTAAATGGGTTTTGAGCTTGAAAAGCAAGCCATCGTGCCACACCTGGTCGAAAGCTTGAGCCACATCCAGAAAGGCACCAGTGCAATAATGCTTGTTTTCAAGTGCAGAGGATATATGGTCCTCAACACGAAGGCCTTGTTGGACAGTGGAATGTCTTGAGCGGAATCCAAACTGATGAGAAGGGATGTTGTGGGATTCGATTATGGGTAGGATGCGTTTGAGAAATATTTTCTCAGGATTTTCTGAGAAGGATCGGGAGTAAGCTTATCGGTCTATAGGATGATCTTTTATAAACAGGTTTAACTGGTTTTGGGAACGGGATGATTATGGAGTGTTTCCACACCAAAGGAAAGTTGGTTGTACGAAGGATGCAGTTGTATAGATAGGTAAGGAATATAATTGCTTTTTTGGGAAGTTGTGTGAGGATTTGTGAAGTGAGGAGATCATATCCAGGGGATCTTCGGGATTTTAATTTGTTTATAAGAAATTTGACCTCAGAGGGATTAACAGGTTTTGGAGGTAGAGAGAGAGGAATTGGAGAAGAGAGGAATTATTCAACTTCAGCAGTGTGATTGGGATGGTGTTCGGGACGAGGGATGAATGTGTAGGATAGATGTCCAGCAAACTCTTCTGCTTTATTCGTATCTGACAAAGCCCAGGAACCATCATCACGGCGAACTGGATGAGAAATGGACTGGAATTTAAGGATTTTTTGGTTACATTCCAGAGGGAGTTATCACTAGCGGATAATGAGGAGAGGTAGGAATTGTAGGATTGGGTTCTAAAGGTATCCAGTTTATTTTTTACCTGTTTGGAATAATAATTATACGATTTTCGGTCATCAGGATGCCTGGTTCTTTGCCAAAGAGTCCTAGAGCAACGTTTGCTATGGATAAGGTCCAGTAGGTCTTGAGTGAATCTCCTAGAAGACCGCATAACCCAACATAAATATTCTGTATCCTCTCGTAATTTTACCGCTTCCAAATTATCCGAACGTTCTCTCTCCCTGAATCACTCATTTGATTTCGACAAAACATCCATCCTTGCCACAGTTCTCAACCATGACAAACGGCTCTTTTCTGAAACCCTCCACATCCAGCTTCAACCAAAGACAGTGAATCTAAAAACTGACAAACAGAACTTTCCTTTAGCCTACTCCCAAATTTTGAATTTATTAAAACATCCATAGTTATATTCCTTTCCTTTTTGCTGACAACTTCCTTATATATATATATATATATATATATATATATATAATATATATATATATATATATATATATATATATATATATATATATGTATATGATATATTTTTATTTCAATTATTCTCCCTTATTACTCAATAGTTATTTTTCTTTTGAATTTTTCTTTCACTTTCTATTAACTTTCGTTCAATTTTCAATAATTTTTCTGAGTAATATATCTCTCGTACCTATTTACGCTTCCAGCGCTTTAGTTCAAACTTCGTCGGATAACCGTTAGAGATGACGCCACCTACACATCTCTTCTCTCTCCCCCTCCCTTGCAACGACTTTTATTCTCCCTACAACACTTAAGGAGACAGGTAGTACTTTTTTTATTTCTTTCTTATTTCTTTTTATTTCTTTCAGCTTTCTCAATTTCTTCCCTCCTTCCTTTCATTCCTTTTCTCTGTTTTTAACTCTTTATTATATTATACATTGTCTGTACATCTTGATAGACTTTACAATATCTCAATTTTCTATCTAACTACTCCATTCTCAATGTTTTAATTTTACTATTTATTTTCATTTCTTATATAACTTCATATTTCTTTTTTATGTTTTACATTTTATTCTAAGATTCCCATTGTAACACTTATGTCACCCTTTTTGATTATGCCTACTTCATCATTCCACACTTCGTAATTATTATTTATTTATCTCTTAGTTCTTAGTCATTATTCTAACAATTTCATTTTACTTTATATTTATTTATTTTATTTTTCTAATTTTTTTTATTTTTTATTATAATTTTTTTTTTTTTTTTACCATCACTACCTATGTTTCTCATACCTTGTTATCTCGTTATTTTCTTAGCCCTGATGAAGGCCTGAACTTCAGGTCGAAACGTCGGCATATGTAAAAAATAAATATTATCATTTATTTTTGCCTTCCTTTTTGACTGACCACCCCAACTATTCTTCTCTTCATGATCAGCTACTTTGTTAGCTCTACCTTCAATGTGCTTAATTTCGAAATCAAAATCTTCCAGCATCAATTTCCATCTTATGAGCCCATGTATTCTAATGGTTTATGATCTGCATAAAGGAAAATTTGTCTTCCATAAAGGTATGGTTTGAAATGATTACAGGCCCAAATGATTGCAAGACACTCCTTTTCAGTAGTGGAGTAATTCTGTTCGGCCTTATTCAGGACACGATGCAAAACAAACGGCTAATTCTTTGCCTTCTTTCTTCTGGGCTAATACTGCTCCTATTGCATAATTGGAAGCATCGGTAGTTAAATAGAAGTCCTTTTCGAAGTTAGGAACTTGTAATATTGGGTTACTACAAATCAATAATTTTAGTTTTTCAAAGGATGCTTTATATGAATCAGGATTTATAATGACACCTTTCCTTAGGGCTCTGGTCAGAGTTCCTGCTATCTTAGCATAATTAGGAATCATTTTTCGGTAAAAGCCAGTGAGACCTAAAAAAAACTTCTAATTTCTTTTTCGTTAGTCGGTAGTTTGGAGTCCATAACTACTTCAATTTTTGCTGGATTTGGTTCCACTCACTTTTTTGATATAATATGACCAAGGAATAATAGTTCCCGTTTACAAAATTCTGTTTTGTCCAGCTGTATTTTCAAATTCTTCTATATTTTTTGAAAATACAATGATATCATCCATGTAAACTAATGTATTTGGGAGATCGGCGAAAATTATATTCATGGATCTTTGGAAATTTCCGGGTGCATTGCATAGACCAAAGGGCATTCTAAGAAATTCAAAATGTCCTTGATCTGTAGAAAATGCAGTTTTTTGTATTGATTCATGATTCACTTTAATTTGGTGGAAGCCGGAACACAAGTCTATGGCTGTAAAAATTGATGACTCTCCTAATTTCCCCAACAAATCTTCTATATTAGGCATAGGGTATCTATCGGGTATAGTCTGTTGATTTAGTTTTCGGTAATCAATAATCATGCGAATTTTATTTTCTCCTGACGCATCGACTTTCTTCGGGACTACCCAAACTGGAGAATTACTTGGTTGAATAATTTTGTTTTCCAATAATTTGGTAATTTCTTCTTTGATGCTTTCCCTGAATTGGTGAGGATAACGGTAGTTTTTAGAATATATGGGGTCCTCATTTTTAGTTTTTATTCTGTTCTCTAATAAATCTGTAGCGGATAATTTATCTTTTTCTGTTTTAAAAATCGACGGATATTTCTTTAAGATGTGAATTAAGTCAGCCATATTTTTTGTGTCAATATGATCTGCACTTATTAAATTTTGAATTTCATTTGTACTACCTGTTTCTTGAGGAGTTGTTATTTCAACCTCTTCTTCTAATAATTCTTGGTAATTAATTTCACACATTTGTTTACATTTGCTTAAAATAGAAAATTCCTTTTCGTATATCCCTTCAGGTATTTCAAAATTTTCATTCCCTAAGTAAATAAAATATATACCATCTTGTGGAATAGGTATTTTATTCAATCCTTCTTCTAATTTAATTACTTTAACATTGGGGTCTTCTTGAATATTGAATTTTATTTCATTATACTTAGTTTTCATAGTTTTATTTTTAAAATCAATATTAGCCTCCATTCCAATCATTGTTTCGTTCCCTAGAAGAATATCATAATTTGGGCTAAATTTATACACTAAAACTTTAATAAACCTGGAAGTTTTAAAAAGTTATTCCGGCATGATGTATAAATGACTTCCGTTCCTTTTTCTTCTCCTGTTGCTGTTTTGATTATGAAATTTTCTTTTTCGCGTAGGATACCGCTGGGAATGATATCAGGGTTGATATAATTTTTCTTTGACCCGGTGTCTATTAACCATTTTCTATTAGCTTTGTATTGAATATAAGGGAGTTGATTTAAGTTATTTGTTTGTAATTCGATCACGGTTTGTTTTCTGGGTTTTCGGTTTCCTCTAAAAAAGGAAATTTCATTCCCTGCATTCGTTTCTCTATTTCTGTCAATCTTGCTTCATGAGTGGTTTCATTGGAAGGCGATTCATATTCTATTTCGTAAATAGGCTGTCTATTAGGTTGAATATTTGACGTTCTCATTGGCACAATTTCTCCAGTGGTGCCAGTATAAGGTCTTCGCTGTGCTTTATAGTGATTTTGGTAGTTATTAGGTGTCTGGTGGTATTGGTCACGTTTAAAATGGGGACTGGAGTGAGGTTCTCTAAAGTCGTTCTTTGGATTTTTCGGTGTCCATTCTCTATAGTGTATGGCATTTTGTCGTGGCTATGTCATCTGGTGATAAGCTTCATTACGGTTGGGCCTATAATTTGTGTAATAGCTGCTATTATTTTTATATTGATAAAATTTACGGTTTTCATTGTTAAATTTCCTTTTTTGATTACTATCATATTCTTGTTGTGGGCTTCCCTCATGTTTTGCATCATTAGGTACCATGTTCTCGAATAGTAAGTGGAGTTCGTTTTGAATTAGATGCCTTAAGTCATCAAGGTTTTTCAAATTGTCTGATTTGGCCATTAAATATATTCTGACATGGAGGGGCATATCTTTATTAAAAATATAAATAATCTGTTTTTCCAGTGAATTAATAATAACATCGCGATCAAAAGTCTTGAAATTATTTTAGAAATTAATTTTTAGAAGTCAATTTTAAGCCTTGAAATTATTAATATTCTATTCCTCTCTAGGCGTTTTAAGAAATTAAGTGGATGCTCCTTATGATCTATTTTAGTGTTATGAAGATCGTTCATTAGCTGCTCAATTGTTCTAAAATCTCTAAAATTGCGCTCTAAGTATCCTAAAAAATCTTCTATAGTCTTAAATTCGCAAGTCGTATTAATGTAATCAGCCTCGTCAGTAAGGCGAGATAAGGCCTTGCTAAGAATTCTTTTTTTTCATTAATATCTTTAAACGAATTATCTTCACCACAAACAATATTTTTAGCGTGCCTTACAACTGTTACAAATTTTAACAAATTATCCGGTTTACCATCAAAATTTGGTATTTGATCATAGTCCTCGAAACTAATTTGGAATGATGCCATTTTGAATTTATAAATTTGGAAATATTAATGATTATTTATAAAATATACAATTAAATCTTTAAAATAATGGTTAAAAGCTTACTTTAATATGAATCGGTTGGTGTCTTTTGCTGAATACGTCAGATGAACTCCAGGAAAACTTAGTAGGACCTCTTGGATGAATATATGACTGTTACTCTTCTATATATGAGAATAGATTCACTTTGTTGCGGGCGCCAGTTAACAAATCGTTACTTCAATATACTTTAGCAAACGTTATTTTATGGATACAATGTTATAAATATGAATATTTTATTATATACTAACTACTGAACATCTAGCCATGGAATGAACCCCCTTTGAATTAGGAGACTTGTCTATCTAAGAAAAGGGGGTGGGGATCTGAATGATAAGAGAAGGAATCTGGTAAGCATGGGAACGGCTGGCGTTATTAACATTTGAAAAGTTATCAGAAATTGATATTGTAATTGTTTAGTTGATATGAGAGAAAGGGGCCTTTTTCTGCAATCTGTTATTGATAATGGGCCTTATTGTGTCCAGTCGGTGCCTTCTAGATTACTATTTCTAAGCTATCATGGATAGCTTTATCTTTTGGAAACTTTAATTGCTTTTGAGAACTTTCAATAAATAATAATTGTCATATCAATTGTTTAAATAAAGTTAATAGTAAAGCTAACATAATAAAGAATGAAGTTAATGTTATTAATATAAGGACAGATCACCCCGAAGGACAGATCACCCCGACAACACTGCCCACGGCGGCACTGCTATACTTATAAGATCTTCTTTATCACACAACCATTTACACTTACCAACTACACCTGACATTCAGTCCACAGGCATCACACTATACATGAAACACAACACATTGACACTAGCTTCCATCTATTGTCCTCCAAAATATGTGCTTACATCTTCGATGTTTTGTAACTTCTTCCAAAGCTTAGGTCGATGTTTCATAGCAGGTGGTGACTTCAACACAAAGCACCAATTGGGGGTCACGACTATGCACACCAAGAGGAAGATATTTGAGGGCTGCTATCCACGAGCTTTCATTAGACACTATAAATCCTGACACACCGACATACTGGCCTGTATCGAGACTCAAATCCCCGGACCTTTTGGACTTCTTTATTACAAAAGGACTGCGTACTGTACCTCATTCCATAAGTACGAGCTCTGATCTTTGCTCTGATCATTCAGCGGTACACCTTATTGTACTCGATGAGGCCGTCAACGTGCAAAAAATACCAGCTCTCATCAAAGGGCCAATTGACTGGGAGGCATATAGAGAGTTTTTAAACCCTTCGCTTTTGATCCCAGTGTCCATAAAAGGTGAAAAAGAACTGGAGGAGGCTGTGGAAACATTCACCAAAAATATTCAACAAGCTGCTTGGACATCATCAATACCAAAATTCAACTCTGATATATACTAAAGATATATACAGTCCTTCATCCTACAGACCCATTAGCCTCCTTCATATATGCTCTAAAGTTTTTGAAAAAATAATATACAAAAGACTTGTTGACATATTGACTTTGATTACCTAAAGCAAGTCCCTTAGCCCGGACGGCTACCCCAGCACCCATGACATGGGCTATATATATATATATATATATATATATATAAATAGCCGTACGGGCTAAGGGACTTATATATATATGTGTGTGTGTGTGTGTGTGTGTGTGTGTGTGTGCGCGCGCGCGTTCGTGTAAGGAATAGAATGGCTTTCTTTGGATGTACTTAGATAGTATCCAGGAGCTTTGCGGAAAGGCAAACTGTGAAAGATGTTGGATATTTTTAAAGGATGAAAGGCTTAGGTGCAAGAGACATTTGGTGTAGTATATCCAGTTCTGCTTCAATACATTCAAGGGGATTCGGGTTAAAAATATTGGGATGTGGATTAAAGGTTTTGAAGAGGTGGTGAGCAAATATTAGGGATTTTTCTTCGTCACATTCGGGGTTTTCAGTAAAATTTAGTAAATTTTGAATTTTGTATTTTCTAATTTCTGATTTAATATGTTAGTCAGTTGGGTGTAATGCGCTTTATCTGTTGGGTATCTTGTTCGATGCCACTTCGATCATGCTCTGCGGTTTTCCTTTATAAGATACGAATATGCTGTGGTGTCTTTTGTGAATTTTTAATGTTATTGATAAAGGTGTTATTATTTATACTGTCTGTTATTGATGATGTCAGTTTCTCTATAGCACCATTAATGTCTTCTTTTGTCTTTAGCGGAATTTTTAGATCTAGGTTTAGGTTGTTTAGGTTGTTTTCCAAATCACCACGAAATTTGTCCGAGTTTACTCGTCCTAAGGAAATTAAATGAAATTTTCTTACTAAATGTAATCTTTTAAATTTTTTTTAAGTTCTAAAAAGAAATTTATTTAAAATCCACCGAATCAAGACAATTCCATTGTTTAAAATATTATTTCGTTGTACTTGTGTATTCTTATTGTACTTGTATAAAAATATTTCATGGATATGTTTATAACCTTACATACATTTAATGTCGTTTAATAGCTCTAGATCTGATATTATACACTGACAAAAAATTCCACCCACTTGTTACCCATTAAGGAACCACGTTACCCACGCACTTTATTCATAAAGTTACAAATGGCATGTAAAATACAGAGTAATATACTATGGGTTGACTACATGAGTTCACTCCAGGTCTCCTGCAGTAGAGAGTATGACATCAAGAGAATTAACTACATGAGTGGTTTGGTCTGAGGATCATGGGGGTTATATATTCAGGAATAGTAGGGGGATGAATCAATTCTGGTCGGTCTAGGAAGCGTGTGAATAAAGTTATAACTATTAAGAATTGATATGAAGTCTGTGAGAAAGTGATCTTTTGTTGAAAACGGTCATTGTTCCCTAAGTCTTGATAAGTGTCTTCTGTCCAGTCAGTACATTCCAGATAACTATTTCTAAGCTATCAGAGGTAGCTTGACCTGGCTATCTAGGGCTTTGTGCTTTTATGATTTGAGCTGTGAGAAACTAAGAGAAAAAAATGTTGTTTGTTACGGATTAAGCCCATTCCGTAACTGCTTGGAAAACGGTAATGTGCCTGTTTCGTAAAATTCTCAAAGTCAAAAACCGGTCATCCCGTGGTTCTGATACCCTAGGCCGTCCAGAACCCCGGGCCTTCTATTGTAAGAACCAGTTTCCCGAAAACGCCTGACGCCGTCTCGTAAAGTTTCATATTAAGGCATTAGCTGCATATCTAATGGAACGTCCATCATCAATAAGTGCCACACCACGCGCAACATCCTCAGCACTAAGAGACATTTTTACACTTAATATTGAAAAAATTAAAAGCTGGAGACTAAGAAATGTGCTGAAAGAAACGGCACTGAACTAATGATACTGAATAAACATTTTGATTCCATAGAAAGTAAACATTGGAATTTAGAATCATTTCATTGAATTAAGGATTAAGCGTTATTGTCCTCTATATTAACACTTCTAATTGAAAACAAACAAAAAGATTACCTATTTATTCATTAAAAACAATAGACCAATCCGAAGCAGAAATATTTTAGATGAAAATATGAAAAAATCAAGTGGGTGGAATTTTTTGCCTGTTAGTGTATTATATGATAAATGATTAGATATCTATAGGCCGTTTATTCCAAAAAATTATCAGGTAACCTTTTAGAAAATTAAATTAGTGAATAATTTGTTGAATTTTTCCTTTGTGAAATCCCAACATTATCCACTTACAATCAGTGTGATAACTTCTGACCCATCCATCAATGGTAGGCAATGAAAATCTCGTAATTTCATTTTAGTAAATTTTATATTAAATTTAAAATAACAGTTCAATAACTAATAGTTCTTCAATCCATAATCATTTATAGGTTAAATATTCAGATATATTTCCAAATCTCTCTACGCGTATATGAGCATTTCGGTTGGCAGAAAGACTTCAATTTCAACATCCTTTATTATTAATTTTAGTGATGTTCTTACTCGATAATAGAATAATTTAAACCGACCTCAATAATGCAGTTTGTTGCCTCCTAAGTGACTAGGTTCAGTTAAATAAATTACTTACTCACAACTTAAACCAATTGGACGATGAGGCTGCATTCCATCCGTTTTCCTCAAACCTTCAATCTGTTATGTGCCATATCCTTGTTCAATATATCTCCACATGAAACATAAATATATATTATTTAGGGAATTGCTTATAATGTTTATTTACTTCAACTCAGACAGTTACATAATACATATAATTATCATAATGCAACATATTTTATAGAATAATTTGTTTTTGTTTTGAGCCAAAATTGGCTCAAAACACTCACAGGAACTTACTTAACATTTTGAGGCATGAAACATAGAAATCGGTCCAGCCGTTCGTTCAAGAAATCGTCCCTTACCGTTTGGCGAATTGATTAAACGCATTTTATTCAATAATGTGTCAGTGATTTTATCTCAATTTTTTTTTCAAAACACTCATGGAATATCATCAAATATTTGAGCCATCATAAATCTTAGTTGATCCATCCTCTTGGACATAAATTCGTTAAATACCTTTCAGCGTACTGCCCTTGGAGTAGGGCATTTATTTTATAAATTTATTTTTACTCTTATTTTGTAATGTTAAATAAGTACCATTCTTATATTTTTCATTCCTAATCGTTGACTTATTGATTAAGAGTATTTATATTGAATTAAAGACATGTTCCCGCGAGTTCTATCCATAACACTTTGGTTAAATTAATAATGCTAGACTTAAAGACAAGAATGAAATGGTTTTCTGAAATGGAGCAATAATCGACAACAGGGAGAGATGGAATGCCTCGAGGGGATGAAAAAGTTGCTTTGGTCCTCCCCTCTCCCCCCGACCCGTCTTCTTGATGGAAAAATCGCAGGCAGATACTTCCCTTTTGTATCCTCTTCCCTAGATACAATACTTACTATTAGTGAACTTTTGCTATTCAATGGAATAATTACTTGTTTAACCGTTTCTTTTAGTTAATTGACATGTCTTGAGCTTTCTTATATTAAATTAACACACTTTGAAATTAAAATTGGAAATTAATTAGAAGCGATATGGGTTATAACTAGTTATAAAATAAGTTAAATACAGTGTTACCAACAGTTTTATTTATTATTTTTACTACCAAAGAAAGAGATTAATCAAAACAATAGTGATAATATTATATCGACAAATGAATTGTTATTATTTAATAATAATTATTATATACGAGTGGCCGCATATCAAAAGCGGGTATCTATCATTTCTAGCAAGTGGAGGAAAAGTCATTTTTTGTTTTATAGGTTCAATTCAAACTGTTTCTGATGATTTTATTTAAAAATGTTCAAATCGAATCATGAAAAAAAAATTGTATATTTAATAGTTGTCCGTGAGCTTAAAAGTTCTTCCTGGATGGCTCCTTTCAAATCAATAGCTCCCATTTTGGAGACAACACTTCCACCTTTCTCTCCATTGGGAGAGAAACCATTTGATCCAACTTTTTGAAAGAACTATTATTTTCTGGAAACAGGAAGATTTGTCAAGATCAAAGCGTAAACTTTTTATTCATCTTTTCCAATAAATGGAATTGGTCTTCTCTCATATGTTCAGCTGTAAAGGGGTATAATTAAATTAAAGAAAATTTAAAAATAAATTTGCTCTTCTGACTTTTCCTCGTATCGTCCATCGTTTATAGCTTACATAGTGTTTCTCGTAAGCAAAGGAAAATACTTAAAGAGTTGATAATTGAAAAGTCATGAGCTACAAAAAAGTTTTTTTATAAATTATGGTCTAAAGACAAGACATTTAAGTTTTATGTTTATTTTTTAAACAAGCCACGTTTTTTCTTGAATAGGAAGAGATAACTAAAATAGATATATTTTTTTTTTTTTTTTAATTTAAAACACTTTATTCAGAAATATTACAATTTGTCACAGTTAAGGACACTTATAATAGAGTTCAGAGATTGCATTCATACCGTATATACAAAAATATAAATAAATAAAGTAATAACAAAAGAATAAGAAGAAAGAACAAAAGAGTAAAGAAAAAAAAAATATATATATACACATAAGTAAATAAAAATAGAAATAAAAGTAAAACAAACACCTTATATAAAACATACATTATTTACAATTTGCCAGGTGATCTCCGAACCAATCCTGTCCCCTCCACATGTGGAGGGAAAAGGGAGGCTTAGGAGATCCCTACGCTTCTCCCTCAGCCACTTCACTGGTATTTTAAACCAGCCGAGATATTTAACTTAGGTAATTGAAAATCGCTTCACAGAAAATTAGAACGCAAGCAGTTTCCTGAAAGCATTACTTTGATAAATAAAAAAATAAAAAATAAAGAAAAAATTCATTTTGAAAATTAAATTGGAGTGGTCTGGAAACTTTGATGTTATTTCATTAACTCGCACAAGAATAAAAAAATATCTATTAAGTCTGTATCAAGCCCTATCTAGTGCGCTATTAATAACATAACAGAACGCTGGCCAGCTTACACCATTATCTTTAGGACTGAGTATTAGAAGTAAAACTTAATGGTTATTTTAACTTAACTTAATGGTAATAGCACTAGTAACACGGTTGGTAGAGTAGAGCTTCTTCCATACCTGTATAGAGTGTAAAATAGCTATATTTTACTTATTGTTTAACTTTTTTTTATTATATATACTTTTTGATTATTATTTAGTTGTTATTTTTCTACTGTTTTTTTATATATAGTATCTATGTGGTCTTACTTTCCTATAATTATTGTCCTAGTGACAGAATATTATATTACACAATAAACAAATTTAAAAAAATATATTAATTAATTAATGCAAACTTGAATATATTTGTAATTTAAATAAGCTTGGAGAAAAGTTGATCCGTTGTTTGAATGTTTTCAACGTACATTGCAACTAACAACTTTTTTTTTTGTTTTTTAAATCTATTTATTGAATAATAATACAATCAGCCACTGCTGGAGGGCTATAAGCATTAGGGCTAAAAGTTCCCATTCATACAATATATACAAATAATAAAGAAATAAATATAAATATAAGAAGTAAATAAATAATACTGATGAAGAAGATAAATAAAAATAAACAAATAAAATAAAATAAAAACTTCTAAACACAATCATAACTATATACAATATATACATTCACAAAAGAATCTCCGAGCCAGGCTTTTCCCCCCACACGCGGAAGGCAAAGCAAGACTCCAGGAGATCCCAGTGCCACTTTTTCAGCCGCATCACTAGTATTAGAAGCCAATGGAGACTGAAAGAGCTGAGCAAATCGTCGGTTAAGCTCTTGTCTTTTAAGTCTCGTATGTGGGTTCCATGTCAGTCTTTTGTCCAGAAGGAAGCCAACGTATCGGACTGTGTCTGAGTAGGGAAGAGGAATTGAATTAAAAAGGATTGGCGGACAGGATCTGCGTCGAAGAGTGAAAGTTACATGTTTGCATTTTGATTCATTAATTTTGATGCGCCAGTTGTTGCACCACTGCTCAATGAAGGAGAGGAGTCTTTGCAGGTTCCGGGACGCTATTAGAGGATCCGTGTGGGAGGATAGGATGGCAGTATCATCAGCAAATGTTGCTAGGAAGGTATCAGGACTTGAAGGGATGTCAGCGGTGAAAAAGATAAAGAGAACTGGGCCCAAGACACTGCCTTGTGGAACAACAGCCTCAATTGGATAATAATTGAAGAGTTCAGTGCCGCAGCGGACTTGAAAGGAGCGATTTGAAAGGTAAGATTTGAGGACTAGGTACAAGGGTTGAGGTAAATGGGTTTTGAGCTTGAAAAGCAAGCCATCGTGCCACACCCGGTCGAAAGCTTGAGCTACGTCCAGAAAGGCACCAGTGCAATATTGCTTGTTTTCAAGTGCAGAGGATATGTGGTCCACAACGCGAAGGCCTTGTTGGACAGTGGAGTGTCTTGAGCGGAATCCAAACTGATGGGAAGGGATATTGTGGGATTCGAGTATGGGTAGGATGCGTTTGAGAAGGATTTTCTCAAAGATTTTGGAAAGGATCGGAAGTAAGCTTATCGGTCTATAGGATGATGTATAATTAACAGGTTTACTTGGTTTAGGAAAGAGGATAATTATGGAGTGTTTCCACACCAGGGGAAAGTGGGTTGTGCGGAGGATACAGTTGAATAGGTATGTAAGGAATATAATTGCTTTTTTGGGAAGTTGTCTGAGGATCTGGGAAGTAAGGAGATCGTGTCCTGGAGATTTGCGAGGTTTTAGGTTCTTTAAAAGGAATTTGACCTCAGAGGGGTTGACGGCTGTAGGAGGTAAGGAGAGAGGAATCGATGAAGAGAGGAATTCTTTAACTTCAGCAGTATGGGAGGGATGGAGTTCAGGATGAGGAGTGAATGTGTACGATAGATGTTTAGCAAACTCTTCTGCTCTATTCTCATCTGCCGAAGCCCAGGAACCATCATCACGGCGGCGGGGGTGGGAAATGGATTGGAATTTAAGGATTTTTTTTGTTACATTCCAGAGGGAGTTATCACTTGCAGATAGTGAGGAAAGATAGGAATTATAGGATTGGGATCTAAACGTAGCCAGTTTTTGTTTTACCTGCTTGGAATAATAGTTATATGATTTCCGATCATCAGGATGCCTGGTTCTTTGCCAGATGGTCCTAGAGCATCGTTTCCTATTAATAAGGTCCAGTAGGTCTTGGGGTAGAGGATTTATTTTGCGGTATTTTTTAGAAGGATCAGGTGAAGATGCAGTCCAAACTGCTTGTTGGATCAAGGTAGTCATGGAATATACTGCTTCATCTAGGTCTGCAGGTGTTTTTAAGGAAACTCTGAGGTCAATATTATCATCCAGTATTTGACGGAAGAGGTTCCAATTAACTGGCCCCTGATAAATGAAGGTGGAGGTGGTTTGGGAATTGGTGATGTGGAGACCGTTAGGATTAGGGGACTATGGTCTGAGGAAAGATCATCAAGTCTTGAAATGCTATAATTAAGGGACCCTAGACCTTTGTGGATGAAAAAATCTAGGAGATCGGGATTGCGGTTAGGATCTGTTGGCCAGTATGTGGGAGAATTGGGTGAGAGGATGTTGCTGTGATGGGAATTAAGTGCAGATAGCAATGTTCGTCCTCTGGAATTTGTGGTTCTGGCTCCCCATTGCTGGTGTTTAGCATTTAAGTCTGCACCTAGAAGGAAGTGGTGTCCTAAGGAGTTAAGGAAGGAAGTTAATTGGGATTCTGAGATAGGTATTTTAGGCGGGGAGTATGCTGCGACTACTGCTATTGGGTAAGGAGAAGTTTGGATTATCACGGCAGTGGATTGTAGGAAATTATGGGTCAGCAAAGGGAATAGGTGATGGGAAAGGGATTGATGGATAATTATGGCAGTGCCAGTATGTGCTGTTCCATCAGGATGGTCGGTTCGATAGATATGATAGTTGGGGATGTTAAGTGGTCGTTTGTTGGTAAGTAGAGTTTCAGTTATTAATGCTATATCAATGTTCTTGTCCTGTAATAAGATTGTTAGCTCGTTGATGTGATTTCGAATACCATTCGCATTCCAAAGGAGAACGGAGAGAGGGATTTGATTGGGGACATTTAAGGATTTCTCGGCAGTGGGATGAGGTTGGATACAACATTGGTAAGAAAGGAAATGAGAGGAGTGATGAGTGATCTGAATTCAGAGAGAAAAGAAGTCAATAGGCTTGTGAGGTCAGTGGCATTGGGAGGAGGAGGAATGAATGTCTGGTTATTAGGCCTAGGTTCAGAGATGGGATAAGGGTCTTGAGGTTGAGATGTGAATACTCGAGGTTGAGGTTCTTGTGGCAGGGCCTGAGTTTGTGTGGGTGCAGTATCTCCTTTGAATATCTGAGCATAGGACACTCTTGTATTTTCAGTTCTAGAGGGTTGTCTTGGTGGCTTGGATGGCCGTTCTTCTCTTGGAGCTGAATAAATTCTTGCTTTTAGTTCCTTATATGTTTGGCAATCCTTGTAGTTCGCTGGGTGCCCTTGATGGCATAAAGCGCATACTGCTGGTGTTCTTCTGGACTTCTGGCAGTCCTCTGTTTTATGTTGATCACCGCACCGGACACATCTAGGAATGTGGTGGCAAAAGCGTTTCGTATGACCATAAGCCTCGCAGTTATGGCATTGTACAATGTCGTGCTTAGTGTAGGGCTTTTCTACAACAACGCTAGTGTAGTCAAGGCGTGTGACCTTGTAGATGTCTTCGACCTGGGGCGTTCGGTCAAAGTCAACGAAGAATAGTGGGAGCGGTATTTTATTTTTTGTGCAAGGCTGTTCTTTATCCTCCTTGAATATATTCACTATTTGGCGAACACGGAACCCCATCTCAGTTAGTTCTTCTTTAATGGCATCCAGCGGTGTTGATGGGTGTAATCTCCTGATCACCACCCTGAGCGCTCTCTCTTGGCGCAGCTGATATGTGTGATAATCCGCCTTAGTGTCAGATAAATACTTGACAATTTTTCTGTAGGTATCTGGGGGTGTCAGGCATTAATTTCGTGTCATTAATGCGGCTTTGGCATAAGTATTTACCTGAGCCCACTATATTATTTAATTGTAGACACATTAATTGAATAATTTTTATGTTTCTAACGAATATTGGTGGGGGTTTAGGTTCACTAGGGATGGGTACTGCTTCCATTTGTTCATTCTGTGTGTTTGACAACACTTGGAATGGATTAGCTGTAAAAAAGGGCGATTCTTCTAACGTACCTTGTATTGATATAGCTTGTGTTGACATATTTTGTGATGATGTGCCAGGTTGATTTTCGACTTCGTCAACTGAGCTCTCTGGTGTAGCTGGCGGGGTATTTTTTTTTAGAGCGTCTAGCCCTTTTCTTGATAGGTGAACTCTTTGTGGTATCGAGACTCCTAGATCTTAAAGTTCGATTGCTACCTTTGCTCGACATTACCATGTGAAAATATCGCATCTCATGTTAATTAATTAGAGGTAAATGTAATAATTTGCAAAAAAAAAATGTCCTTTATCAATTACGTATATATTACGCGAGTTTGTAGAATTCTGAGTAACGTAGATGTGCTTCCGCCGAAGGGCAGCAGCCCACTGGTCGGATTAGCGAATGTATACGGCCGGCTTGTTATCTATCACTATCCTCAGGTCTATTTACACTGTTCACAATGCCGTTATAAATAAGTGATTACTCACCTTATTTATGTCCAGTTTCAGCTTAATTGTTAACTTAACAGTTCACACTACTTTTTCACATATAACATGAATTATTTCACTGATAATAAAGTCACTATATAAGAGACGAAATAAAGAGTGTATGTGTAGAACTGCAACTAACAACTAGTGAAGAAAATATGAAATTACGATTCAACAGCCCAACCCAACTCCAATGAAAAAAAAAAAAATGGTTTGGTAAATAAATAATATTGTAATAATAATATATACTGGACACTATCGTTCCACATTCATTGAATATCATTGCTGTATAATTCAGTT
Organism: Nezara viridula; assembly: GCA_928085145.1. Lineage (NCBI taxonomy): Eukaryota > Metazoa > Arthropoda > Insecta > Hemiptera > Pentatomidae > Nezara > Nezara viridula. The sequence continues at coordinate 12,884,332 of OV725078.1, read as the reverse complement.
TTCTTATTAACTACTCAATTTGTTTTAATCTATTGTTAAAACATTTATTTTTTTATTAATAATAATAATAATAATAATATAATAATAAGGCTTAGCGAACCCGAAGGTTCGATGCCGACATCACCAATCGCTTGTTACACGCCTCCCTCCACCGTTCGCCGTCCAAACCCAGTCCCTTCAGATCGGCTTTAATGCAATCTTCCCACCTTCGCTTCGGTCTACCCCTCGGACGCTTACCATTCGGCACAGCAAATATTAACCTTTTAGGAATTCTCTCGTTACTAAGCCCAACAACTTTACAAGCCCATTTGATTCGCCGCGATGAAATTACATCAATTATATTACCCGGATACAGCTCACGCAATTCGGCGTTGTGTAACCGTCTGAACTCTCCGGTTAACTCATCCTTCTTCGGTCCGAAAATTCTACGCAATACTTTATTTTCAAAAACCTTAAGACGCTGCTCATCCCTTAATGTAAGCGGCCAAGTTTCGCATCCATAAAGAACTGTAGGCAAGATAATTGTTTTATAGATTCTAACTTTTAAGTTCCGAGACAAGAGGCGCGAACTAAGTAGTTTTGTCACAGAAAAATAACAAGCATTTCCCGCCTTCAGTCTAACCTTAATCTCTTCTTCAATTTCGTTTTTTCTAGTTATCGTTGAACCTAGATACCTAAATTTATCTACCTGTTCAAACATATTACCATCTATATCGATTTCACCAGTTGTATCGCCATTTTTGCAGCTAACCATATATTTTGTTTTATCCACGTTTATTTCGAGTCCTAGTTCTTTCCCGGCTTTCATTAACGTTGTCGTATTTAGTTTTATAGTTTCAACGTCTTCGCTTAACAGTACCAGATCATCAGCATAGCCCAGCACGGATGTTGTCCCGCCCAGATCCAACCCTTTCTCGGTTCGCATTACCTCCCTAATGGCATGTTCTAATGCCAAATTGAACAGTACAGGCGAAAGTGAATCCCCCTGTTTTAAACCCGAACGAACCTCAAATTTTTCGGACAAATTATTACCGATTCTAACTTTATTGAGTGTCTCCGTCAAGCAGATCCTGACTAAATTTACTAGTTTTTTTGGAATCCCCTGCTCAATTAGAATATTATACAGTTTCTGGCGGTCAATAGAATCGTAAGCCTTTTTAAAATCTATATACAGCTGGTGAACAATACCGTTATACTCTATTTTTTTCTCTAATATTTGCCGTAAAGAAAATATTTGATCAATAGTCGAACGATTCCGTCTAAATCCGCATTGGTAGTCTCCGATAATTTCCTCGGCGTATTCCGTGATTCGACTGGTTAAGATTGAAGTGAATATTTTATAACATACCAGAAGGAGTGAAATTCCTCGATAGTTATTACAATCCGTCCTCGGACCCTTTTTGTGAATCGGAATAAGAATAGATTCTTTCCATTCTTCAGGTAATTTCTCGTTCACCCAGATCTTTTTAACTAACCGATGTATTTTAGAAACTCCAGCTTCCCCGCATGCCTTAATTAGTTCAGTAGGAATATTATCGATTCCCGCTGCTTTATATGATTTTAATTTTCCGATAGCTACTTCAACTTCCTCTTTACTTGGTCCTTCTATTAACGGTTCAGCACTCTGGTACTCAGAAGGAGGACACAGATCATAATTTCCCGTATTTAAAATATTGTCAAAGTGGTCCTTAAACTTATTCAATATGTCAACCGGATCGGTCAGAATATTGTTATTATCATCCCTAATTCCAGACGTTACGGGCTCTACATATTTACGTGATCTGTTTATACCTTTGTACATGTCTCTTACGTTATTTTCGATTCTTTTAGTTTCTATTTCAATTATTTTATTTTTATGAGAAGGAATTAGTCGAGGGTGCGGTCAAAAAATAAAAAAAAATTAAAATATATAAATAATTGAGTGTTTCAACCGCCTCCCGCAGTGCCACATCCAACGCCCTGAAGACGACCTGCAAAGTGGGTCGAAACGTCGGCAAAAATTAAAATTATTTATATATTTTAATTTTTTTTTATTTTTTGACCGCACCCTCGACTAATTCCTTCTCATATCATATCAACGGTCAACCATCTCTACATCATTATGGATACAGAAATAAAAGATAAAGAAAATAAATACGTTTAATTAATTATTTATATATTTTAATTTTAATTTTTTTTTTTTTTTAATTTTTTTTTTAATTTTTTTTTTTTTTTTGACCGCACCCTCGACTAATTCCTTCTCACATCATATCAACGGTCAACCATCTCTACATTATTTTATTTTTAAGATACTCCCTTTTTTTATTTTTGAGCAATTTTGTCGTTTCGTTCTTTGAGATTCGGAAGTATTCCAGATTGTCTTCGCTAGGATTATTTAGAGCTTTTAATTTGGCGGCTTTTCTTTTTTCACACATGTTTAAGCAATCTTCATCAAACCACGGTTTGCTATTCTTAGTTTCCTTTTTTCCTAGGCACGAGTTACCGACCGCTTTTATATTATCCCTGATCTCTACCCATAACTTGTCAATATCCTCGTGGTCCTCGTCAGGAAGCTCTAAAGCTTCAAACCTATTCTTAACATCTAGCTCGAATTGGGTTCTAATTGATGGATTTTTTAATTTTTCCAAATTAAAATTCTCAAAATCGAAACGGTTTTCTTTTATCTTTTTTATATTAAGTTTTTGTCGAAGTTTCGCGATTACTAATTCATGATCCGACCCACATTCTGCTCCGCGGTAAGACCGTACATTGATTATACTGCTTTGCCAGCTGTGTTGTATCAAGACATGATCCATTTGATTTCGTGTTTGCGAATCCGGTGATGTCCAAGTATATATATGAATATCCTTATGTTTAAACGTCGTACTTTTAATTATCAGGTTTTTCGAGATGGCAAAGTTTATCAGACGGATCCCATTATCATTACTATATTCGTACAAACTTTCTTTACCAATCGTCGGAATATAAACTTCTTCCCTTCCTACCTTTGCGTTCGCGTCACCTACAATTATTTTCATGTAGTTTCGCGGTAGTTTATCATAAACCCATTCGAGTTTATCGTAAAATTCACTTTTGACTTCATCGTCACTGTCTTCGGTCGGACAATGTATGTTTATTAATGCGATTTTAAACCAACGTCCCTGAAATATAGCTACCGAAATTCTATCACTAAAGAATTGTACGTCGCTCAAAGCGGATAGTAATCTACTCCTAATTAGAAACCCGGTACCTAAACAATGATTCCCGCTTCCTCCGTACCAAATAGTGTACTTTCCTTCCCTCATCGAGCCCTCCCCTGGCCAGCGAACCTCTTGCAGAGCCACGACATCCAAATTGTACCCATTTACCTCATTCGCGACCGATTTTAACCCTCCTGCTGTGTTTAAACTCCTTACGTTCCACGTACCAATATTTAAATCCCTATATTTCAACTTGCGCCATGAATCCCCTAAAGCACTCCCCACCCGGAGACCCGAACGGGGGACTAGTTTACCTCCGGATAATGAGCGTTTTACCTTAGGGAGATCCATGACTTTTTGTGGTGTTTGGTGAACTAAAGATATGTGAGTAGGGCGTTCAATCCTACGTCACACCCTCCAGCAAGTCTGGTTGGCCCCTATCTCCAGCAAGTCTGGAGGTCCCCTCCCTCCAGCAAGTCTGGAGAGCCCCTCTCATTGTTGTTCAGCGAGTCCATCGGACTTAGCCTGGAGGAACTTCCAAGGAATTTCCACCGACCATCCCCACATCCGCCACCCCTGGGACGCTCCCCGTACGCGGTAATGAGCCCGCGCGAGGTTTATTTTTTTATTAGTTGCAATAATTACAACAAATCAAATTGAAGTTGGTGGTATGCAAAGTTCTGAACGTACTGCTCAGAGAAGATTAAATGAGTATGAATTAATGGCTTTTCGTCCAGTAAGAGGATCAGAGTTGACCAGAACTCACAGAGTAACACGGCTGGCTTTAGCTCGAGAACACAGCCATTGGACTATGGACGAATAGTGCGGCACATTTATAAGTGAGTCAAGATTCGCTCTTCGATCTCCAGACAGGCGTGAAAGGGTGTGGAGAAGAAGAAACGAAAGATATGCAGCCTGTAATTTTTCCCGGAGCCTACCTCTCCAACTTGGTTCCTTAATGGTGTGGACTGGGATTTCAATGGAGCGCCGCACAGAATTGGTTGTTGTTCGTGGAGTGTCTTTGACGGCCATTCGCTATGTAGATGAGATTTTGGAACCTCATGTGTTGCCTATCCTCAACGAAACCGGCGATCGTTCTATTCTAATGCACGCCCACATGTCCCCCGCATAGTGCAGACGTTCCTTCAACAGAACAATATTGAGGTTTTAGCCTGGCCAGCACGTTCTCCAGATTTTAACCCCATTGAGCATTTATGGGATATCCTCAGAAGACGAATAAGAGCGCAACACTTCCTGATTCTCTGCAGGACCTTGAAAGGGCTCTTCGGGAGGAATGGGCTATCCTCCAGCAATGGGACACTTCCCGACTGGTGAAAAGTATGCCGAGGCGTCTTCTAGAAGTAGTGAAGGCAAGTGGGTGGAATTTTTTGCCTGTCAGCGTAGTAATTGCAGCTCAATCGTTATCTATGAGTTTATGAATAACATATACTTATAAGGTGAAAAAGCTCCAAAATTGGCGAAACATCTCAAAAATCTCTAAACAAGCTGTCCTATAAGTAAAGAAAAATGTTTAAAATAGTGATAGTAGATCTGAAGAGCTACAAACAGGTTTTTATAAAACACGGTCTAATTTTGCTCAGAATAGCAGAAAATTTAAGTTTTTCTTTTGAATATAAAGCGATAACTAAAAAAATATTTCATTTAGATTGTTAATAATTGCTTTGTAGAAATCTCGACATTATTTCATTAAATGCAGGTAAAGATTGTCTTCACAAAAACCCATTATAGAGTATTTTTAGGCGGCTGAACTAATTAAATGCCTACGTAAAAATTCGTTTAAACAGTTGGAGGAACTTAAAGTGGCAGGAAACTCTTAGAGAACTGTCCCCTGGTAGTAAATAATTTTGGAAAATACACAAAATTCTAACAAATCGTCCCCACCATATCCCTCCAATCAAACTAGCAAACAATTTCGCCTATTCTAATACAGAGAAGGCAGAAGCCATGGCAAACTATTTCACATTAGCATCTAATATTTCGGCTGATCTAGGCACCAACAACCACAATCGAACTATTATTAAATCAGTAAAAAACTTTCTCAAAGAACCAGTTCCAAATACATTCCCTTCAATCTCATTCAAAGAGGTGAAACAGGTTATAAAGCAGTTAAAAACTAAAAAATCACCCGGTCCAGACTCTATACCTCCAATTGCCATTAAGAAATTAAGCAAAAAGGCTATTTTATTCCTAACAAAGACGTATAACTGTATGCTTCGCTTTAGATATTTCCCGACCGCTTGGAAAACAGCAAAAATCATAACGATTCCGAAGCCAAACAAAGACCCAGCAGATGTTCGTAGTTACAGACCAATAAGTCTACTTAATATAATTTCAAAACTTTTTGAAAAGCTACTTCTAAAAAGAATCCTGAGCCATATATCTCAAAATAGCCTGATATCTAACGAGCAATTCGGGTTCAGAAAACAGCACTCAACAGTAGCCCAACTAGCCAGACTGACCGACTATATTACCAAAGCGTTCAATGAAAAGAAACACGTCGGTATGCTCCTCCTAGACATAGAAAAAGCTTTTGACACAGTATGGCATGAGGGTATTATCCATAAACTCATTTTATATAAATTCCCACCTTACATAATCCACCTCCTTCACTCATATCTCAACAATAGATCCTTTTGCATTACAATAAAGAATGACCATTCCTCAATCCATTTCCTATCTGCAGGTCTCCCTCAAGGCTCCTGTCTTTCTCCTACACTATTCAACCTATACATCTCAGACCTCCCTTCCATTCCTTCAATAGAATACTCCTTATATGCAGATGATACAGCTATTTACACCTCTTCTTTTAGAATCGATACTATAACTAACAGATTACAATCCCAATTCATAAAACTCTGCAAGTATTTTGAAAAATGGAAAATAAAAATAAATGATCAAAAAACTGAAGCAATTATTTTTACAAAAAGAAGACCAAGCATAAACCACAATATACACATAAAAGAAGTACAGATTCCTTGGTCCAATTCCGTGAAATATTTAGGCCTAGAACTTGATAGGTCCCTAAATTTTACCCAACATATCAACAACAAATGCAATAAAGCAAAAAACATGATCAGCAAAATGTCACCATATTTTAATAGATATTCACAACTGAATACAAAAAATAAACTAATTTTATATAAAACAGTAATCCGCCCTTTAATCACTTATTCTGCCCCAGTATGGAGTTATACATGCAAGACTAATTACAAAAAGCTCGAAGTAATTCAAAATATGTGTATGAGAATCATAAACAACTATCCACGTTATACCAAAGTATCTATTATGCTAGCAGAATTACAGCTTCCCACAATAAAAAAATATATTTATTTTAAAACACAGAGATTTTTTGAGCTTACACCAACGTCTGAAAACCCTATGATCCGAACAATAGGTAACTATGACAAAACATCTTTGAAACGGTATACACACAGACGGACTAAACACATACTACTAAACGTCTAAATCAATCAGTTGATTTGTGAAAATTTAACGGTTTCTTATCTATCGCCAAACAAGTAACAATAAACTCAATCACCCCAATCAACAAATTGTATTTATAGGATGTGTGTGTGTGTATGCATATATATATGTGTGTGTGTGTGTGTGTGTATATATATCTATATATATATATATATGTGTGTGTGTTGTGTGAGTAAGTATTGTATGTGTAAATATATATATATAGTTTCCTTTTGCACATAAATTATATTTAGTTTTTCTTGTACTTTTAATAATTGTAACCTAGTTTTTTTTTCATTTACATCTTATGTAGGTTTTTATGAGATTTTTCCTACTGTAAAAAATTAATTTCAATTTCAATTGTCTAAGTAGTATTCAAACCACCATTATGTCATGTGTAAGGTTAATGCAACCATAAACATGTAGCTTATCAGTATGACATGTTGTAATGTATATAATAAAATAAATAAATAAAATAAAAGGCGGCTGAACTACACCAAGTTTATTCAATTCACAACAATAAATCTTGTGCCACAAGAAAAAAAAGTTAAAACTTCATAATAATATATCGTTTTTGATTTCGTTGAAAACACAACTGAAGGTACTCTGGAGAATATCAAATAACATAATTTAATAAAAAAAAAAAACACATTTAGAGGTGAATTTCGACTTATTCTGTAACAAACCTGAACTAAATTATGAAAAACAGAACTTGTAGTTCTGCGCATGCGCTAGATTATAATATACCACTGTTATTTCGTCTCTCAGATAAATTCACTTTTTCTTAGGAAATTAGAGTTAATTTTTAAATAAAATTGTGACTATACGTGAGCTAAACACCTGGACCATAATATGCACTAATGCCATAGTGAGTAAAGCTGTTATTTGTTGTGTGAAGTGAAGCTGGTGTATAGAGACCAGTTCCCTTATCTCACAACCATAAGTACCTGGCCCAGGCTGGTCAGTTGAACTGGGGCCTTCAATGGGATAAGTCCTTAAGTGACGTTCATACAAAGTCAAGGTCACGAAGCGTGTTTTAATTTAATTTCTTTATTTTTCTTCAATAAAAAATAAATAAAAAGTCCTACTTAAGCTGCATTAACGATATTAAAATATCCCCGGAAATAATTAAATAACTATCAAACACAAAGGCATATTTTCACACCAAACACTAATGAGACAAGAGAGTTCCCTGAGGATAGTAATCCGAAATTTAACCCCCACTACCCCAGTAGAGACGACCAAAGAAGAATTGACGGCCCTAGGTTTCAAAGTCCGACAGGTCATCAATGTTATGACGGACGGCAGAGATATATCTGGGGCAAATAGAAAAATATCATTAACTATATTTTTCATAGATTTATAACCCTCAGCAGGAGTCTATAAAATATAAGGCCACACAAAACACTACTGCCGCAGTTCAGTGTTAGCATTGGAAGAGATAAGACGGGCCTCTTTAGCCACTCACAGACAAGATTAAATACATTTATTAATTTATTTTTGTTATAAATTTTTTATATTTGCTATTTAGTATAAGGATATATATTAATTTTTATAAACTATAAGGATATATTTATTCTATTTCATTTTTTCAATTTTTTTTTTATTACCTTGCTTTCTCTTATTATGTTTTATTTTATATTTCTATGGGGGATCCTATAGATTTAAATATCCCAAAGGTTAAACGAAAACGACCTCGGGGTTGTCTTAAATTTGAAGCCGAAAATATGGATGATGCGATCCCAATTAGCCTATCGTTCTTAATAATATAATTGGTAAACTATATTGGTTGACTGTCGTGAATAATAAAGAGAAGAATAGTTGGGGTGATCAGTCAAATAAGAAGGCAAAAATAAATGATAATATTTATTTTAACATTTGCCGTCGTTTCGACCTGAAGTTCAGATCATCATTAGGGCTGACTGCAAAGAATTAAATCAAAGCAATGCTTCATTCACACCTTCATTTCTTATTTGACTGATTAACCCAACAATTCTTCTCTTTATTATTCACGGGATATTTTAATATCGTTAATGCAGCTTAAGTAGGACTTTTTATTTATTTTTTATTGAAGAAAAATAAAGAAATTAAATTAAAACACGCTTCGTGACCTTGACTTTGTATGAACGTCACTTAAGGACTTATCCCATTGAAGGCCCCAGTTCAACTGACCAGCCTGGGCCAGGTACTTATGGCTGTGAGATAAGGGAACTGGTCTCTATACACCAGCTTCACTTCACACAACAAATAACAGCTTTACTCACTATGGCATTAGTGCATATTATGGTCCAGGTGTTTAGCTCACGTATAGTCACAATTTTATTTAAAAATTAACTCTAATTTCCTAAGAAAAAGTGAATATATCTGAGAGACGAAGTAACAGTGGTATATTATAATCTAGCGCATGCGCAGAACTACAAGTTCTGTTTTTCATAAAATTATGGATTATTCGCGATTTGTTTTTATCATCCTCCAACTTGGACTACAGATACCCCACTTTTATAAAAAAAACTTCCTAGTTTAATTAGCTTTAAGGCGATCCCATTTAGTTCAGGTTTGTTACAGAATAAGTCGAAATTCACCTCTAAATGTGTTTTTTTTTTTTATTAAATTATGTTATTTGATATTCTCCAGAGTACCTTCAGTTGTGTTTTCAACAAAATCAAAAATGATATATTATTATGAAGTTTTAACTTCTTTTTCTTGTGGCATAAGATTTATTGTTATAAATTGAATAAACTTGGTGTAGTTCAGCCGCCTAAAAATACTCTCTAATGGGTTTTTGTGAAGATAATCTTTACCTGCATTTAACGAAATAATGTCGAGATTTCTAAAAAGCAATTATTAACAATCTAAATGAAATATTTTTTTAGTTATCGCTTTATATTCAAAAGAAAAACTTAAATTTTCTGCTATTCTGAGCAAAATTAGACCGTGTTTTATAAAAACCTGTTTGTAGCTCTTCAGATCTACTATCACTATTTTAAACATTTCTCTTTACTTATAGGACAGCCTGTTTAGAGATTTTTGAGATGTTTCACCAATTTTGGAGCTTTTTCACCTTATAAGTATATGCTATTCATAAACTCATAGATAACGATTGAGCTGCAATTACTACACTGACAGGCAAAAAATTCCACCCACTTGATTTTTCCACGTTTTCGTCTAAAAATATTTCTGTAAAGTTGTATTTGTATATAATACATGATATTTGTAGATAATACTTAGTATTTATGAAATTTTATAATCTTTTTTACCTTTAATAATCATAATGTGATTGGGTAAGAAAGATTAGAGAAAAAAAAATTGAAAAACGAACCATTATTATTCTAAAATAAAAATTAATTACATCATCGTGTGTTTCCTCCTGTTGCCTTCACTACTTCTTGAAGACGCCTCGGCATACTTTTCACCAGTCGGGAAGTGTCCCATTGCTGGAGGATAGCCCATTCCTCCCGAAGAGCCCTTTCAAGGTCCTGCAGAGAATCAGGAAGTGTTGCGCTCTTATTCGTCTTCTGAGGATATCCCATAAATGCTCAATGGGGTTCAAATCTGGAGAACGTGCTGGCCAGGCTAAAACCTCAATATTGTTCTGTTGAAGGAACGTCTGCACCATGCGGGGGACATGTGGGCGTGCATTAGAATAGAACGATCGCCGGTTTCGTTGAGGATAGGCAACACATGAGGTTCCAAAATCTCATCTACATAGCGAATGGCCGTCAAAGACCCTCCACGAACAACAACCAATTCTGTGCGGCGCTCCATTGAAATCCCAGTCCACACCATTAAGGAACCACGTTGGAGAGGTTGGCTCTGGGAAAAATTATAGGCTGCATATCTTTCGTTTCTTCTTCTCCACACCCTTTCACGCCTGTCTGGAGATCGAAGAGCGAATCTTGACTCATCTGTAAAAAGTACAGCACTCCATTCGTCCATAGTCCAATGGCTGTGTTCTCGAGCAAAAGCCAGCCGTGTTACTCTGTGAGTTCTGGTCAACTCTGGTCCTCTTACTGGACGAAAAGCCATTAATCCATACTCATTTAATCTTCTCCGAGCGGTACGTTCAGAAATTTGCACACCTCGAACTTCTTCGAGCTGATGAATCGCTTGAACAACGGTAAGGTGCCGGTTTTGTAAAATTCTCAAAGTCAAAAACCGGTCATCCCGTGGTTCTGTTACCCTAGGCCGTCCAGAACCGGGCCTTCTATTGTAAGAACCAGTTTCCCGAAAACGCCTGACGGCGTCTCGTAAAGTTTCATATGGAACTCCGATGGCATTAGCTGCATATCTAATGGAACGTCCATCATCAATAAGTGCCATACCACGCGCAACACCCTCAGCACTAAGCGACATTTTTACTCTTAATATTGAAAAAATTAAAAGCTGGAGACTAAGAAATGTGCTGCAAGAAACGGCACTGGACTAATGATACTGAATAAACATTTTGATTCCATAGATAGTAAACATTGGAATCTAGAATCATTTGGTTGAATTAAGGATTAAGGGTTATTATCCTCTATATTAACATTCCTAATTGAAAACAAACAAAAATATTACCTATTTATTCATTAAAAACCATAAGCCAATCCAAAGCAGAAATATTTTTAGATGAAAACATGAAAAAATCAAGTGGGTGGAATTTTTTGCCTGTCAGTGAATTATAATGCAACACATATTTATTTATAATGAGGAATATGATGGATAGTTCTAATTTTTTTTTTTTTATATTTGTTTATTTAGAAATATCACATTCTGTCACATCAAGGACATTTGTAATAGTGTTCAGAGAACACACTCACACTCTATTTACAATAAATAAATAAAATAATAGTTCTAATTTTAAATTTTACTCCCATCGATGGAATAGCTGCAGTTTGAGGCAGAACTTAAAAATTCTAGGGCGTCGGAAAGTGAAGTATCTCATTCCAGCTCTAAAGGGCTTACCTACGTGATCACAATAAGCAAGTATTGTGCTTTTCTATGTATATTGTATGCATTCTTATCCGTGAAGCTTAAAAGGTTTTATTGGATTTGTTGTAATTATTGGAACTAATAAAAAAATAAATGTTTTAACAATAGATTAAAAATATTGAGTAGTTCAAAAGAAAACTGAATTATACAGCAATGATAATCAATCAATGTTGAACGATAGTGTCCAGTATATATTATTATCACAATATTATTTATTTACCAAACCATTTTTTTTCTCTTAACCGTGTTACTAATGCTATATCCAGTAATTGATACATTAAACTTAAAGGCAAAAAATAACCATTAAGTTTTACTTCTAATACTCAGTCCTAAAGATAATGGTGTAAGCTGGCCAGCGTTCTGTTATGTTATTAATAGCGCACTAGATAGGGCTTGATACAGACTTAATAGATATTTTTTTTATTCTTGTGCGAGTTAATGAAATAGCATCAAAGTTTCAAGAGCATTCCAATTTAATTTTCAAAATGAATTTTTTCTTTATTTTTTATTTATCAAAGTAATGGTGTCACCATTTAACCATGGGAAACACCCATACTAACGAAATACAAATCCATGAAGTAAATAATGCAAAAATTTAAAATTTTAACTTCTAATTTTAATTAACTCTTTATCTCAACAGTTTTCTTTTTTTTTTTTTTAACTTTTTATTGAGTATTCATACAGTCTGCCACACTGAAGGGCATTGGTACTAGTGCTATAGTATTCATTCACACAATATGTACATAAGAAAGGAAAAAAAAAGATATATATATATATATATATATATATATATATATATATATATATATATATATAAATAAAAAGATAAAGTAATATACAAGATAATTAAAACAACAGACCAGCCGAGTAATAACAAAACAAATAAAACACATTCACACCTATGTACAATATTTACATTGGCCCAGGGGACTCCGAATCAAGCTTTGTCCCCCAATTGTGGAAGCCAAAGCAGGACTCCAGAAGATCCCAGTGCTTCTCTCCCAGCCGCGTCACTGGTATAGTAAGCCAGTGGAGGCTGATGGAGGGCACTAGAGCAACAGACGCTCAGGACATGAGTGAAGAATCTGGCCAGTGCCAGTACTCCAATATACACATTTTTACAAAAGGTCGCGGGGCCACTGCCGTTTTAACCTCCGAGGAGGATTGTAGGGATGACTGGAGGTAGATAGAGACTGTGCTACAGGATTAGGGTGATAAGTGAGATTCTGGTGAAATTTGGAAAATTTGTCTGGGATTAGGTCAAGTACAAATGGGATACAAGGTCATTGTGTAGGGTTTTATTGGTTACATAAAAGGGAGCATCGACTATTGTTCGGAGAACCTTAGACTGGACAGACCCCACAGTTCGAGTCCGTAGGTCCAGATAGGTTTCAGGATTGTCTTGTAGATTAATAGTTTCTTCTCAACTGAAAGTTGAGATTTTCTATTGAGTAGTCTATATAGTTGGCCATATCGTCGGTTAAGCTGTTGTCTTTTAAGTCTGGTATGTGGGTTCCATGTTAGTCTTTTGTCTAAACGGAAGCCATGGTACAGAACTGTGTTGGAGAGCGGAAGTGGTATGGAGTTGAAATAAACTGGTGGACACGACTTGCGCCGAATGGTGAAAGTGGTGTGTTTGGATTTAGATTCATTTACTTTAATGCGCTACTTATTACACCAGCGTTCAATAAGAGAGAGGTGACTTTGTAGGTTAAAGGATGCTGTTTCGGGATCTGAATTAGAAAATAGGATGGCCGTGTCATCAGCGAATGTTGCCAGGAGAGTTTCAGGATGAGTAGGAATATCAGCGGTTAATAGAATATAAAGGATAGGACCCAAGACCCTCCCTTGAGGAACTCCTGCCTGAATTGAATAACCCTTGGAAAAATCAGTTCCACAGCGGACTTGAAAGGAGCGGTTAGAGAGATAAGATCGAAGTACCAGATATAAGGACTGAGGTAGATAGGTTTTAAGCTTGAAGTGTGCCATACCCGGTCAAATGCTTGCGCAATATCCAGAAATGCACCCGAGCAATATTGCTTACTTTCTAGGGCTGAAGATATATGGTCAACAAGTCGGAGGCCTTGTTGGACAGTGGAATGTTGGGAAAGAAATCCGAATTGGTGGGTAGGAAGGTTTTGGAATTCTATAATGGGTAGGAAACGTTTCAGTAGAATCTTTTCAAAGATTTTTGATATGATGGGAAGTAGGCTTATTGGTCTATAGGAAGTTGTGTTATTAGAAGGTTTACTTGGTTTCAGAAGGAGGATGATGACAGAATGTTTTCATAAGAGAGGAAAGTGGGTAGTTCGTAGGATACAATTGTATATATAAGTGACGAATATGATTGCTTTGGATGGAAGTTGCCGAAGGATATGCGGGATTAGAAGGTCGTATCCAGGAGATTTACGGGCAGATAGTTTTTGTAAATGATGTTTGACCTCAGAAGGATTAACTGCTTTTGGTGGTAAGGAGAGTGGGATGGGTGAAGAGAGGAATTCTTCTACTATTGCAGTGTGGGTAGGATGGGATTCCGGATGAGGAATGAATGTGCAGGAGATGTGTTTGGCGAATTCCTCAGCTTTGTCTTCATCTGACGCCGCCCAGGAGCCATCGCCTCGAGGGGATGGGAGACATGGTGGGATTTTAGGATTTTTTGGTGATATTCCAAAGGGAATTATCATGGAAAGAGATGTAAGGTAGGAGTTAAAGGATTGGGACCTGAAGTAGGATAATTCCTGCTTCAGTTGCTTACAGTAATAATTATAGGAACGGCGATCAGCTGGATGTCTGGTGCGTTGCCATAATGATCTGGCAAGGCGTTTGATATGGATTAGGTCAAGTAGATGTTGGGGTAAGTAATTTTTTTTAAGGATTATCGGGGTGTGATTTGGAGAGGAAGCAGTCCAGACTGCTTGTTGAATCATGGTGGTAAAGGAATGTACGGCATTGTCAAGGTCTTCTGCGGTTTTCAGGGTTATTCTGAGGTTAATTTGATCGGAAAGGATTTGCTGAAAGAGTTTCCAGTTGACTGGACCTCTGATGAAGGATGGTGGGGAGGGTTTAGGAATAGGAGCTAGTGATACTTGGAGTATTAGAGGACTGTGGTCTGAGGAAAGGTCATCAAGACGGGTAAGAGAATGATTGAGGGGACCTAAACCACTGTGGATGAAGAAATCAAGGATATCAGGATTGCGGTTAGGATCAGTGGGCCAGTAGGTAGGTGAGTTAGGAGGAAGGAGGCAGAAACGTTGGGAATTGAGTGCAGACAGCAATGTTCTACCACGAGAGTTCGTGGTTCTTGATCCCCACTGTTGATGCTTTGAGTTTAAATCTGCACCCAGGATGAAATGATGTCCTAAGGAATTGAGGAGGGAACTAAATTGGGCATTGGAGATGGATTGGTTAGGAGGGCAATACGCTGATGCAACGGTAATAGGAAATGAGAAGGTTTTGATTATCATAGCAGTGGATTGTAGGAAATCGTGGCTTGGTGTTGGAAGTAGGTGATGCGAGAGAGATTGGTGAACAAGGACAATAGTACCGGCATGTGCCCTACCGTCAGGATGGTCAGTACGATATGTTAAGTACTGTGGGATTTTTAAACTCTGTTTTTTGGTCAGTCAAGTTGTCGAGTTTCAGTAATGAGGGCTACGTCAACGTGCTTGTCTAGTAGTAGAGCTGTTAGTTCGTCAGTATGGTTTCTAACACCATTCGCATTCCAAAGGAGAATGGATAAGGGTTTGATGGGATTCATTTAAGGATTTTTTAAAGGAGGGATGAGATGAGATACAAGATTTGTGAGGAGTGATATCAGTGGGGTAACAAGCGATTTGAAATCAGTAAGGAAAGATGCCAACAGACTGGTACGTCATTCTTTTCGCTCGACAATTTTTTTGTTTCTCAGGAGACGATCGTGGTGTGGATCCGACAGATCGACACCGCTTAGTTGCATTTTTAGACGACATGACCTGATGAAAATATCGCATAAATGAAGGATCATATATAAAAAATAAAAGTAATAATAATAATTTAAAAAAAAATAATAATAAAAAAAACAAAAAAAAACAAAAAACATATCGTCTGCTTGAACTGCTTCAATTAATAAACGGCGTGCGGGCCTAGAGCAACTGCACTGCTGAGGAGCAGCAGCCCAACTGACCTGTTGATATCTAACTACGTGGCACTATGGCGAGATAAGGAAGTTATCCACCTTAACTTATATTCACTGTTCACAACAATACACAATAAATAACAACTGTACACACAGTAGAATTAGTACATGTTTTGGTCTAGGTGATTAACTGACGTCTTGACACTGTTTTAATTAAAACTAACACTATTTTTCTAACCAAAAATGAATATTTTTAAGAGCTGAAGTAAGGGTTGACTGATACAGTCTAGCGCATGCAAAGAACTGATCTATCTCAACAGTAGATTGATATATCTTGTTTGTCTTTTTTTTTTTTCAATATTTCATATTGAATCCTCTTATTTTAATAATTAATTATATTAATAAAAAAAGTAAAAAATACAAAAACTACAGAGGAATCTGTGTTACTAACCCTTTTGCCAAATTATTAGGGGAACTTTGAGGGGAAAACTCTCAATTGGAAACAAACTATTAATATACAAGACTATACTGAAACCCATCTGGACCTACGGACTTGAACTGTGGGGAACAACTAAATTTTCAAACATCAAACGCATCCAATCTTTCCTGTCTAAAGTCCTTCGTATTATAGTCAATTCTCCTTATTATGTTACGGACAAAACCTTACATCATGACCTTAACATCCCTTATGTCCTTGACGTTATTCCATCCCGATTTTCAAATTTTCATCAGAACCTAATTCATCATCCTAATCCTTTAGCACAATCCTTATCCAGTTCCAGTCATCCCTATAATCCTCCTCGAAGGGTGAAGCGGCAGTGGCCTCGAGATCTTTTGTAAATTCGTCATTGGAATCCTGGCAATGGCCAGCTTCTCCACTTAAGTCATGAGCGTATGTGGCTTTAGTGCCCTCTCTTAGTCTCCACTGGATTCCATCCTAGTGATGCGGCTGAAGGAGAAGAGCTGGGATCTCTTGGAGTCTTACCTTATCCTCCTCATGGGGGGGAGAGGATCCGATTCGGAGCTCTCTCGGCTGTCTGTAAATATTGTAAATAAGTATGAATGTGTTTTTATTTATTTTTATATAATGTTGTTTCATGTTTAATTTATTCTGTTATTCCAAGTTCTCTTTTGTTTTGTTACAATCTTGTTTTTCTTTTATTGTATATATGTTATGTTTGTGTTTCATATATCCTAAATACACAATGCCCTTAATTGAGGCAAAATATATTTTTTATTCTCAATAAAATATTATTCTAATAGTAAAGTTATTGATTATTATACGAAACTTTACTAATCCAGATAAAATAAGGATGAAAGACCGATATATATAAGAATATCGGCATCACCTCATGTTTTTAAATAGGATAATCCCAAGACAATTTATTGACACATTTATAAGCAATAAGCTGAATTTGTCAAGTGAAACTTTACTAAGATAAAATAAGGCCGAAAGGTTATTGGTTTTTGGAATATTAGTATCGGCTAAAATTTATATATAGGTATAACCATAGATGACTGATTGATACTTACATTTAGGAATTAAGAGAATTTTTCAAGTAACACTGTTAGAAACGAATGGTCGATATGCTGATATATATATTTATCGCTCTTATTGACCAATATTTGTGGATTGACCGTTGATTTATAACAATAAGTAAGATATTCCTGGTGAAACTATACAAACCTTGATGGAAAAGGGAAAACAGCCGATATGGCTAATATATAGGCCTTAGAAATATCGGTATCGAACAAAATTTCGATATAGGTCGATTCCTAGTTTTGAGTGTGGAATTTCTTTTCGAGAGTTACCTAGCCAGCGAATTTCCTGGATAGGTGCTATGTTAATTTTATAATTGTCAAGTTCTATAAGGATCGCTCTGAGCGCTCCTTGTCTGTTGAGAGATAAAACGTTCCACGTGGCTAATTTTAGGTCAATATATCGGTTCCTTACTCGTCCCCTTTGAGATAGTTCGGCTTTTGTAAGATGAGGTTTCGCGATTGGTGTGTTTTAAGGAGAGCGGATAGTCAGTCAGCCCACTGCATCCGATTCAGGCGGAGAGCCTGCCTCCTCAGAGCATCCCGAGGTACTCCCCAATCCGGGGTGGCTATCAGGGAAGATGACGCCAGGGTGTGTAATATAATAAATAAGAATAAAATTACTTTAAAATAAAATAATAACACATACATACCTTTATACACTCATTTAAAAAATAATTCATTACATTGATGATTCTGTTTATTAATTAAAAATTTTTATTTAGTTTAAATTTATAAATTTAACTAAAGTTAAAATCTTTAGCAAAAATTAAATGAGTTATTTTAATTATGTTGTTTGTATCCAGTATACACTAGTTCAGAATTTATAGATTGTTATGGATTGTAACCTGGCTATATAAACAGTCCTAGGTTCAAGTCCTAAGCCCGTAGACCTCGCCAATATTGTTGACACCGTCCGTTACTGAGCTGAGTGCTGCCAACTTCGATAATGCCCATTGCAGTCCTACTGGGAAGAGACACGAATTTCTCTCGTTTTACTTGTCGCCACCCTTTAGCCCATTTAAATTTTTTAAGAACGCTCATAGATCTACATCAAATCGCTGTGGGAGGACTGGAGTGCCTGCTATTCATCTCCTACTCCCATCACCTGCGAGCATCCACCACTTACAACTCTGGTTTTCTATTTGTTTCTTTTCTTATTGTATTTTATAACACTCAGTAGTGTAACAAATACATTTATTTGATTTATCTTCTCTTCATCAATGAGTGGACATTAAATTAACATATTATAGAGGGACAAATATATATTATTTGTTCTCTATTCATGTTATTCTCATTTAGAAATTTTTTTTTATTTTTTATCAAGTTTTATTTTATTCAGTATAACTGTATTTTTTTTTCTTTCATTATGTATAAAAATAGGAAAATTAATGTTAAATCCAAGCATCGTTACAGTTGACTACTTTATTTTATTTATTTTTTTTTTTTTGGTTTAATCAAATATCTTCGTTCGAAAGCTTCATTCGAAGTTTAATTAAAACCTTGAGGGAGGTTAAAAAGAGCAATATATCGTTATATCGGCCTTTATTATGGGGGAGTTTTATAAAAATAAATTCCAAAGACTGATATATAAGAATAATATTCCAAGCGAAATTCTATGATAAAATCATAGATATCTTATATATAAGTCGATCCCTAGACAGTTGATTGGCACATTTAATAGCAATAAAAATAATATTTCAAACGAAATTATATCAACATCTATAAAATAAGGTCGTAAGGTACAGGATCTAATTAATATATGAAGATAGTGGATATGTGGCACTCGTCCGATGCGTCTCTCAGTTTTTGTCTATTTTTCAGCGGAATCTCTCTGATTATTAACTGAATACACTTCAAGTGTACATCAGAGCAGTTGATATTTACTGTTTGATATATTTTTTTTCTTTTTCATTTTTATTTATTTATTTTGTTTTATTAATTCTTTTATTTACTTACTTTTTCTTCTCTTATGATATGCGGTATTATCACCAAATAATATCCGGTATGGTGCCCACTAAAAGGACTCGGTCAGACGGCTCTACCCCTCAAGGTTCACCAGCCAAACAAAGAACTAGTCGCTGCCTAAGAGAAACACCTCCAATGACCAAAACCTCAGCCTCAACCAGGTACGTATTCGCAAGAAATGCTTAGAAAATCCCGTTTATTTACTCCAAACCCGTTCCAAGTGCTTCAGAACGACAGAGAAATAATGGAGTCTGCAGCTATACCCAGGAAACCAAGGCCTCATCCGATATTTGTAAAAAATATCAAAAACTTCCAGTTACTGTGTACACAACTAAACAAATTCTGCTCTGGTAGTTATTCATGCCCCAACAATACAAAAGTAACAACAGGTACTGCTGAAACCTACCGAAAAATAGTGAAGTACCTATCAGAAACGAATGCGAATATCACAAGTACCAGCTTAGGCACGAGAGGTAGTTGGGAGTAATTTGATAAGAAATTTGCACTCCTCAATCGTAACTGAAGTGATTAAAGAAGAACTAACGACGCTTGGTTGCAATGTACGTCAGGTAACCAACGTTTAAAAGGAGAACAAGGAGCAGCCAAAATTAAGAAATAAAATCTCATTACCATCGTTTTTAGTAGAGTTGGAGCTGTCACCAGGTATCGAAAAAATATATCATATCACAAGATTATATTACACAATGATGAAAGTAGAAAAACCATACCCCAAGGGAGAAATCGTGCAGTGCCATAATTGTAAGAAATACGGCCACACGAAGACTTATTGTCACCATTTGGCGCTTTGCGTGAAAATGCTGTGAACAGCAGAAATCTGTGGAGTACACCAAACCGATAAAAGATCCCGCAGTGTGTGCACTATGCCTAAAGGGACACACGGCCAACTACAAAGGATGCCAAATTTACAAGAATCTCAAATCCAGAAACCAGAAAAAACAGATTCAAGATGAAGCAGTAAGAGCTGGAAGAGAGATGGAGCCTTCTGTAATGGTGGACAGTAATGTATCATGCTACCAACTACTGGAGGTAAGAACTCAGCCAATAAATGTTAAGCTCTGACGCAACAACAATCGCAACCCCAACCTCAAAATCCTATTCATCCTAATATACCTAAACATCAACAACAAATTCATCATATTCCTCCTTCAAATGCAATAGATCTCACCAGTTTGTTAACATCTTTCCTCACCGATTTCAAATCTCATGTTACTCCTCTCTTATCACTCCTCACAAATCTTGTATCTCACCTCATCTCTCCTTTAAAAAATCCTTAAATGACTCACATCCCGAAACCCATATCTAATCCCTTTTGGAATGCGAATGGTGTTAGAAATCACATTGATGAACTAACAGTTTTACTACTGGACAGGAGCAACGGCGTAGCACTTTTTTTTTATTTATTTAGACATATAATAATCTGTCTCGTGGACAACAATTATAGTGATATATGAACACATTCACACCATATATACAGAAAACATCAAATTAACAAGAATAAAATAATAACTACATTTTTTTTTCTAAACACAATCATACCTACTTACAATCATACCTATTTACAATATATACATTCGCCCAGGAATCTCCGCCCCAGGCTTCTTCCCCCACAGGTGGAATGCAAAGCAAGACTTCCAGGAGATCCCAGTACCACTTTTCCAGCCGCATCACTAGTATTAGAAGCCAGTGGAGACTGAAAGAGGGCACTAGAGCCACAGACGCTCGGGACATGAGTAGAGAAGCTGGCCATTGCCAGGATTCCAGAAGCATGTTTACAAGAGATCTCTGAGCTACTGCCGTTTTAACCTTCGTGGAGGATTGTAGGGATGAAGGGAGCTGGATAGGGATTCATCTAGAGGATTTGGATGATGTATAAGGTTCTGGTGAAAGTTTGGGAATCTAGATGGGATAATGTCGAAGA
Source organism: Nezara viridula (assembly GCA_928085145.1). NCBI lineage: Eukaryota > Metazoa > Arthropoda > Insecta > Hemiptera > Pentatomidae > Nezara > Nezara viridula. Next base: position 12,863,139 of record OV725078.1, on the reverse strand, counting down.
CAAATGGGATGTTAAGGTCATGGTGTAGGGTCTTATTTGTGACATAATATATGGCATTGACTATTGTTCTAAGTACTTTGGACTAGCCCGTATGGCAACAATGCCAGGCAGGGCGGAAAAAAAAAAAGTACTTTGGACGGGAAAGATTGGATGCATTTGATATTCGAATGTTTAGCAGTTCCCCACAGTTCAAGTCCGTAGGTCCAGATAGGTTTCAGTATGGTCTTGTAGATTAAAAGTTTATTTTCAATCGAAAGATGAGATGTCCTACTTAGTAATCTATACAGCTGGCCATATCGTCGGTTAAGTTCTTGTCTTTTAAGTCTGGTATGTGGGTTCCAAGTTAGTCTTTTGTCTATAAGGAAGCCAAGGTAACGGACTGTGTCTGAGTAGGGAAGTGGAATTGAATAAAAAAGGATTGGCGGACAGGATCTGCGTCGCAGGGTGAAAGTGATATGTTTGCATTTTGATTCATTGATTTTGATGCGCCAATCGTTGCACCTCTGCTCAATCAAGGAGAGGTGAGATTGTAGGTTTAGAGATGCTTTTTGAGGATCTGAGTGGGAGGATAGAATGGCAGTATCATCAGCAAATGTAGCTAGAAATGCATCGGGATTTAAAGGGATATCGGAAGTGAAGAGGATGTAGAGAACTTGGCCCAAGACACTACCTTGTGGAACACCAGCCTCAAATGGATAGTAAGTGGAGAATTCATTGTCACAACGGACTTGAAAGGAACGATTTGAGAGGTAGGATTTGAGGACTAGGTATAAGGATTGGGGTAAATGGGTTTTGAGCTTGAAAAGCAAGCCATCGTGCCACACCCAGTCGAAAGCTTGCGCTACGTCTAGAAAGGCACCAGTGCAATAATTGTTTTCAAGTGCAGAGGACATATGGTCCACAACACGAAGGCCTTGTTGGACATTGGAATTTCTTGAGCGGAATCCAATTTGATGAGAAGGGATGTTGTGGGATTCGATTATGGGTAGGATGCGTTTGATAAGGATTTTGTCAAAAATTTTTGAGAGGATCGGGAGTAAGCTTATCGGTCTATAGGATGATGTGTTATTAACAGGTTTACCTGATTTTGGAAACAGGATGATTATGGAATGTTTCCACACCAAAGGAAAGTTGGTTGTACGAAGGATGCAGTTGTATTGATAGGTAAGGAATATGATTGCTTTTTTGGGAAGTTGTTTGAGGATTTGTGAAGTGAGGAGATCATATCCAGGGGATTTCCGGGGTTTTAATTTGTTTATAAGGAATTTGATCTCAGAGGAGTTAACAGGTTTTGGAGGTAGAGAGAGAGGAATTGGTGAAGAGAGGAATTCTTCAACTTCAGCAGTGTGGGTGGGATGGAGTTTATGATGAATGGTGAATGTGTAGGATAGATGTTTAGCAAACTCTTCTGCTCTATTCCCATCTGACAAAGCCCAGGAACCATTTTCACGGCGAAGTGGATGGGAAATGGGCCGGAATTTAAGGATTGTTTTGGTTACATTCCAGAAGGAGTTATCACTAGCGGATAATGAGGAGACGTAGGAATTGTAGGATTGGGTTCTAAAGGTATCCAGTTTCTTTTTTACTTGTTTGGAATAATAATTATACGATTTCCGGTCATCAGGATGCCTGGTTCTTTGCCAAAGGGTCCTAGAGCAACGTTTGCTATGGATTAGGTCCAGTAGGTCTTGAGGTAAAGGATTTATGTTATGGTATTTTTTGGGACGATCAGGTGAGGATGCAGTCCAAGCTGATTGCTGGATCAGGGTAGTGAAGGAATGCACTGCATCGTCGAGGTTTTCAGGTGTTCTTAAGGAAACTCTGAAGTCTATATTATCTTCCAGTATTTGAAGGAAGAGGTTCCAGTTAACTGGTCCTCTGATAAATGAAGGTGGGGATGATTTGGGAATGGGAGATGTGGAAACGGTTAGGACTAGAGGACTATGGTCTGAGGAGAGATCATCAAACCTTGAAATAGAACAGTGTAGTGATCCTAGACCTTTGTGGAGGAAAAAGTCTAGAAGGTCGGGATTGCGGTTGGGATCTGTTGGCCAGTATGTGGGTGTATTAGGTGAAAGGATGTTGCTGCGATGGGAATTAAGTGCAGATAGCAATGTTCACCCTCGGGAATTTGTGGATCTGGCTCCCCATTGCTGGTGTTTTGCATTTAGATCTGCACCTAGGAGGAAGTGGTGTCTTAAGGAATTCAGGAAGGAAATTATTTGTGATTCGGAAATGGGTGTTTTGGGTGTTATGCCGCAACTAGTTTTATTTGGTAAAGGGGTTTTTGGATTATTACGGCTGTGGATTTCAGGAAATTATGGCTTGGTAACGGAAACAAATGATGGGAAAAGTGCCACCATGTGCTGTTCCATCAGGTTGGTCGGTTCGATAAATATTGTAGCCGGGCACGTTGATTTGTCATTTGTTGGTTAGTCGAGTTTCAGTTATTAGTGCTATGTCGATGTTTTTGTCATGTAATAAGATTGTCAGTGCGTTGATGTGGTTCCGAATACCATTCGCATTCTAAAGGAGAATGGAGAGGAATTTGGTTGAGAACATTTATGGATTTCTTGGCAGTGGAATGAGGTTGGATATAACATTGGTTAGTAGCTAAATAAGAGGGGTAATGAGAGATCTAAATTCGGAAAGGAAATATGTAAGTAGGCTTGTGAGGTCAGTGGAATTGGAAGGAGGAGGAATTAATGTATGGTTATTCCCTACGTTCAGAGATGGAGGTATATGGGTCTTGAGGTTGATGTGTGAATTCTTGTAGCAGGGCCTGAGGTTGAGTGTTTACAGTGTCTCCTTTGAACATCTGAGCATAGGACACTCTTCCGTTCACTGTTCTAGAGGGTTGTCTTGGTGGCCTGGTTGTCCCTTCTTCTCTAGGCGTTGCGTACATTCGTGTTTTTAAATCTTTGTATGTTTGACAACCGTTGTAGTTGGCTGGGTATCCTTGGTGACATAAAGCGCATACGGTTCTAGACTTCCTACAGTCCTCTGTTTTGTTTTGCTCACTACACCTCACACATCCAGGAATGTGATGACAATACCGTTTCGTATGGCCATAAGCCTGGCAGTTATGGGATTGAACGATGTCGCGCTTGCTGCAGGGCTTTTCTACAACAACGCTTGTATAATAAAGGCGTGTGGCCTTGTAGATGTTTTCGACATCGGGTGTTCGGTCAAGGTCAACGAAGAATAGTGGAAGAGATATTTTATTTTTTATTCCAGACTGTTCTCTATCCTCCTTGAATATGTTCACTATCTTATTTTTATTATTTATTTATTTACATTCCACCCTACCTTGCCTGATGAGCCATACGGGCGTTTGCAATGGTGGGCTGTTATGCATGACTGCATAACAGCATACTACTGCAAGTGAAACAGTTTAAAATATATTATCTTTGGTGACGTCTTATCAAGGGTGTCCGTCTTCCGGCGGCCTTCTTGGTGGTGGTCCTCTTCTCCGTGCTCCGATGTTAAAGTGGGCTGGACCCACTGCCTCCTTCCAGTCATAAATGAATTTCTTGAACCGAGGGAAGTTCTCCTTACTTACCAACTGAGGAAGTTCATCCTCTGTTAGGACGTAAATTCCTGCGGTTCTCATTATGGTTGCCCTTATTCCTTCAAATGCAGTGCAGGCCGTGACCACGTGCTCGACAGTCTCCAAAACTCCACAAGTGGGGCATTGGGGATCTATGTCCTGGCCAAAGCCATGTAGCTTAGCTCGAAAACCCCCATGATCCGTGAGGAACTGTGAAATCCAATAGTCCGGGAGGATCCATTGTGCATCTAACCGCGACTGTACGGTGGGGAAGTATTTTCTGAGAGTACTCCCTTTCGGGGTAGCAACCGACGGCTCCATTCCTCAATCGTATCCTCCCGGATTATCTTCTTCCATTTGTTGGGATTTTCCACAATCCTCACCCGTAGATTTTCTGGAACTCCAGCCAAGCCTTCTTTCTTGAATTTATGCTTGGTCACATCTTCTCGCAAGAGGAGGTCGAGAGGTACCGCCTCCGCTAGGACCTGCACTGCTTCATGTGACGTTGTCCTAAATGCTCTGGTGACACGCAACAGGGCCATCCTCTGGATCGACTCCTACCTTTTTCGCTGTCGCTGTGTGAGGTTCCTATACCAGGAGGGAGATGCATACCTCAAGAAACCCAGCACAACGCCTTTATAGATCGTCATCGTTGCGGGGTATCTGAGGCCCCAGAATGCACCCCCAACACGACTGAGTCCGTTCAAGGCTTGGGTTACCTTAGTTGCTAGATAATCCAAGTGAGGTGTTATATTTAGGCCTTTTCCTAACCTTACACCAAGATATGTTACCACCTCACTTGGGCGTATTATTTGACCTTCTATATCCATGCTAATGGGGTGTGCTCTATCAGTCGTGCCTTTCAAGAGGATGGCTTGCGTCTTTTCAGCAGCCATACGCATTTTCTTTTCCTCACACCATCTGGCTACAAGGTTGGCACATCGCACTGCTGCTAGTTTGATCCCCGCCCTGCTGTTGGATGCCACCACAGCAACTAGATCGTCAACATAGGCAGTGGCAGAGAACCGCTCATTTTCCAGCACTCCCAGCAACTCATCAAAAACCAGCTTCCATAGAGCAGGACCAAGTACTGATCCCTGAGGGCATCCCCTCTCTATGGAAGCTTCTACCTCGTAATAGCTGCCTTTGATCTTCTCGCCTGTCCTGAAGATAGCTCCTTACGAGGGCATATAGGTTGCTGGGAGCGTCATATTTTTGCAGCTGCTGGAGTACGCAGGGCCACCATAAACTATCAAAGGCGGAGGATATATCAAAAAGGAGCAGCATGACGTATCGCTCCGCCCTTTCTTCAACATCTCGGCAAACTCTCAGCAGAGCATCAGCGGTTCCTGTGCCTCTGGTAGAGCCGTATTGCCGTGGATGGCTTGCTGGATTGAAAACTGGCCGTAACCTGGTCATCATGAGGTTCTCCAGGACCTTACTCATCACAGGGAGGAGACAAATTGGTCTATATGACTTAGGAAGTTGTTTATCCCTGCCTCCTCCCTTGTAGAGGAGTCTCAAATCAGCGAACTTCCATTTCCTTGGGAAGTATCCCCTATCTAAACAATCATTAAAGATTCCTAAAAGTCGCTCTTCAATATAGGAGATACTGTTCTTTAGGATCGCTGCATCTATAGCATCAAGTCCTGGAGCTCGGCCATTCTTTTGCCTACCCACGGCAATACGAATATCATCTGCGTCCCATGGTGAGCAAAAATCAGTGCCTGGCGGGTATACCGTGGTATGTCTCACAAAATGTTTCTCTTGGGTGTCTTGAGATGGGTCGTCTTTGGGGTAAGTCGCTTTGACGAAGAAATTAGCGGTCTCTTCTAAGAATATGTTCACTATCTGGCGAACATGGAATCCCATACCCATGAGCTCTTCTTTTATAGCATCTGTTGGCGTAGATGGGTGCAGTCTTCTAATAACGACCCTGAGCGCCCTCTCTTGACGCTGTTGATACGTGTGGTAATCAGCCTTGGTGTCAGATAAATATTTTATAATTTTTCTATAAGTTTCTGGAGTGTCGGGCATTAACTTAGTGTCATTGGTGCGGCTTTGGCATAAATATTTTCCTTAACCTACTAGATTATTCAATTGATGACACATCAATTAAAAATTTTTAATACTTCTAACAAATATTGGTGGGGGTTTGGATTCTCTGGGGGTGGATGCTGCTTCCATTTGTTCGTTATGTGTTTTTGAAAGCACTTGAAATGGATTCGAAGTGAAAAACGGCGATTCTTCACCCATAGTTTGAGTTGTCTCATAATTGTTGGGTTGTTGTGAGGAGCCAGGTCGGGGTTCCACTTCTTCTATGGAGCTCCCTGATGTGGCTGGTGGAGTGTTTCTTTTCGAAGGCCTTGTCTTTTTTTTAATGGGGGAACTCATTGTAGTATCAAGGCTCCTGGACCTAGTGTTTTTGCCCTTACTCGACATTAGCATGTGATAATATCGCTTTCATATTAATTTTTAAAAGAAAAATTGATAAAAGTGCAGCGAGGAAAAAAAAAATTTTACTGAACACGAAAATATAGACGCGCGCTTGGAGAGCACAGATCTGCCTCCGACGGAGGGCTCTAGCCCACTAGTGGGATTAACGATGTATACGGCTGGTCGTTATCTTACTAAACTAAGGTCTATTTACAATGTTCACTCTTGTGTTGTAAATAAGTGATTACTCACCTTCTTTTTTTGTCCAGTATCAAACGTAATTGTTAATGTAACTGATAACACTAATTGTTCACATTAAACTTGTATATTGCCACTGATAATTGAGATTTTTATAAGAGACGACCTCTGACGTAAGTTTAACTAGGGCTAACACATGCGCAGAACATATACACAGTTATCTCGTCTCTTAGTTATATTCACTTTTTCTTGGAAAATTAGTGTTATTTTTTAATTAAATTGTGACTATACGTGAGCTAAACACCTGGACTATAATATGCACTAATGCCACAGTGAGTACAGTAGTTATTTATTGTGTACAATCGTGTGAACTGAAACCGGTGTATAGAGGCCAGTTCCCTTATCTCACGGCCATAAGTACCTGGCCCTACGTAGTCAGTTGTGCTTGGAACCTTAACGGGAGAGGTCCTTTCGCGACGCTGAGACAAAATCAAGGTCACGCAGCGTGTTTTAAAATTTTTTTTATTGCGTTTTTTTTCTCTTCCTTTACTTTATATCGATGTATTATGCGATTCTACCATCAACTCATGTCTTCTAAGGGTGCAATAACGAGGTCTCGCTCCACCGGATCAACACAACGTTCGTCAGCTGCGAAAACAAAAAGTCGCCAATTGAATAGAACGACGCCACCTGCGACTCCACCTAAAGTAGCAGAAGAAACTCAACCTCAGGCGGGATCATCTAAGGACACAATAGACGAGTCTCCCTTTTTCACCCCGAATCCTTACGAAGTACTGTAAAATGAAAAAGAGGCGATGGAATCTACGCCCATTCCCAGAGAACCTCTACTCCCTCCAATTTTCTTTAAAAATTTAAAACATTTCCCGTTATTATGCACACATTTAAATAAAATTACAACTTCTGGTAGCTACTCCTGTTTAAGCCGGACTAATGATATTAAAATATCCTCAGCGACAGCTGATTCATACCGCCAAATTATTAAATATTTATCCAACACAAAGGCAGATTTTCACACCTACCAATTGAGGCAAGAGCGTTCCCTGAGGGTAGTAAACCGAAATTTGCACCCCTCTACTCTAGCCGAGGCGATACAAGAAGAACTGACGGCCCTAGGTTTCAAAGTCCGACAGGTCACCAATATAATGAAGGGCGACAGAGACGCATCCGGTGCTAATTGAAAAATACAATTACCCATATTTTTCATAGATTTAGAACCCTCAGCAGGAGTTGATAAAATATATGAAATTAGAAAATTATATTATACTAGTTTTAAGGTTAAAAAACCATACACTAAAAGAGAAATCGTCCAGTGTCATAATTGCCAGGCATATGGCCACACCAAAACTTACTACCACCACATTCCACGATGCGTCAAATGCGGAGAGTCACACAAGACTAGTGAATGTAATAAAATTAAATCAACTCCCGCTGTATGTGCTTTATGCCTGGAAGGACATCCTGCCAACTACAAGGGCTGCCAAGTCTACAAAAATATCAAAAATAAATTTTGCAACCCCAGGAACCAAGAAGAAATCTCTAAGCACAGAAGAGGACCTGCTAATATAGTAGACTCTAAAGTTTCTTTTTCACAGTTACTAGGGGGCAGATCCCCGACTGACAAATGTGAGGCCCTGCCGCAACAGGAACCCCAATCCCAATTTCAAGATACTATCCCTCCTAAAGTAAAACAACCTCATCAACATCACATTCCTCATATTCCTCCTTCGTCACAAGCCACAGACCTTACCAGTTTGTTGCCATCTTTCCTCACTGAATTCAAATCCCTTGTTACCCCACTGATATCTCTCCTTACAAATCTAGTATCCCACCTCATCCATCCCTTAAAAAATCCTTAAATGATTTCCTCCAAACCCATATCCATTCTCCTTTGGAATGCGAATGGTGTTAGAAATCACACTGACGAACTGACAGCTCTACCACTAGACAAGTAGGTTGATGTAGCCCTTATTACGGAAACTCGACTAACCAAAAGACATACTTTAAAAATACCACAATACTCCACATACCTTACTGACCATGCTGACGGTAGAACACATGCCGACACCGCAGTCATTGTGCACCAGGGTAGTAATCCGATCCCTCCCTCACCACCTACTCCCATTACCTACCCATGATTTCCTGCAATCCACAGCTATCATAATCAAAACCTTCTCCTCTCCTATTACCCTTGCATCAGAGTATTGCCCTCCTAACCAAACCATCTCTAATACCCAATTCAGTTCCCTCCTCAATTCCTTAGGACACCATTTCATCCTGGGTGCAGACTTAAACGTCAAGCATCAACAATGGGGCTCAAGAACCACAAATTCTCGCTGCCGAACACTGCTGTCTGCACTCAATTCCAAACGTTTTAACCTAGTGCCCCCGACCTCACCCACCTACTTGCCCACTGATCCTAACCGAAATCCCGATATCCTTGATTTCTTCATCCATAGTGGTTTAGGTTCACTTAACTATTCCATTGCACGCCTCGATGAACTTTCCTCAGACCACAGTCCATTAATATTCCAAGTATCACTAGCTCCTATTTCTAAACCCTCTCCACCTTCCTTTATCAGAGGTCCAGTCAACTGGAAACTCTTCCATCAAATCTTTCCCGAACAAAATGACCTCAGAATAACCCTGAAAACCCCAGAAGACCTTGATAATGCCGTTCACTCCTTTACCACCACCATTCAACAAGCAGTCTGGACTGCTACCTCCCCTAATCATTCTCTAATAATTCCTAAGAAAAATAAGTTACCTCAACACATCCTCGAGTTAATCCAAACCAAACGCCGTACCAGAGTGCTATGGCAACGCACCAGGCATCCCACAGATCGCCGTTCCTATAATTATTACTCTAAAAAATTCAAGCAAGAATTATCCAACTTCAAATCTCAATCCTTTAAATCTTACCTTACCTTACCGCTCACGACAATTCCCTCTGGAATATCACTGAAAAAATTCTAAAATCCCATAATATTTCCCATCCCCTCGAGGCGATGGCTCCTGGCCGGCGTCTGATGAAGATAAAGCTGAGGAATTCGCCAAACACCTCTCCGGTCCTCATCCTGAATCCCTTTCCATCCATACAACAAAAGTAGAAAAATTCCTCTCCTCAACAATTCCACTTTCCCTACCACCAAAAGCAGTTCATCCTTCTGAGGTCAAAAATCATTTATAAAAATTATCTTCCCTCAAATCTCCTGGACACGACCTTCTAACCCCACAGATCCTGCTTCAACTACCACCCAAAGCGACCATATTCCTCACATATATATACAACTGCATGCTAAGAACTACCCATTTTCCTCTCTTATGGAAACATTTCACCATCGTCCTTTCCCTGAAACCAGCCAAACCTTCCAATAACACATCATCCTATAGACCGATCAGCCTACTCCCATTCCTTTCAAAAATATTTGAAAAAATCCTATTAAAAAGAATCCTACCCATAATAGAATCATAAAACCTTCCTACCCATCAATTTGGATTTCGTTTCCAGCATTCCACCGTTCAACAAGGACTCCGAATTGTTGACCACATATCCTCAGCCTTGGAAAGCAAAGAGTATTGCACGGGAGCATTCCTGAACATTGAGCAAGTTTTCGACCGCGTATGGCACACTGGACTACTCTTCAAGCTCAAAACCCACCTACCCCAGTCCTTATATCTAATAATCCGATACTACCTCTCTGACCGCTCCTTTCGAGTTCGTTGTGATACAGAATTCTCCAACTGCCATTCAATTGAGGCGGGAGTTCATCAAGGTAGAGTCTTGGGTCCCGTCCACTACATTCTGTTTACTCATCCCGAAACCCTCCTGGCAACATTCGCTGATGACACAGCTATCCTATCTTCCAATCCAGATCCTAAAACAGCATCCTCAAACCTACAAAGGCACCTTTCTCTTATTGAACATTGGTGTAATAAGTGGCGTATCAAAGTAAATTAATCCAAATCCAAACACATCACTTTTACCCTTCGGCGCAAGTCCTGTCCACCAGTCTACTTCAAATCCATACCACTTCCTCTCTCAGACAGTCACGTATCTTGGCTTTCTTCTAGATAAAAGACTAACGTGGAACCCACATACCAGACTTAAAAGACAACAACTAAACAGACGATTCGGACAGCTACATAGACTAATGAATAGAAAATCTCAACTTTCAGTCGATAACAAACTACTTATCTACAAGACAATCTTGAATCCTATCTGGACCTACGGACTAGAGCTGTGGGGCTCAACGAAACTTCTAACATTAAGCGCATTCAATCCTTTCAGTCTAAAGTCCTCCGAACAATAGTCGATACTCCCCTCTATGTATCCCTCCATAATGACATTAATATCCCATTTGTTATTGACTTAATCCCAGTCAAATTTTCCCAATTTCACCAGACACTCACTCATCATCCAAATCCTGTAGCACAATCCCTATCTAGCTCCAGCCATCCCTATAATCCTCCCCGGAGGTTAAAACTGCAGTGGCCCCGCGATCTTTTGTAAAAATATGTATATTGGAGTACTGGCAATGGCTAGATTGGGGTCCTGCCTTGGCTTCCATATTTGGGGGCCAAAGCATGACTTGGAATCCTCTGGGCGAATGTAAATATTGTATATAGGTATAAATGTGTTTTGTATATTTTAATTTCATTTAGCTTTTCTTTATTTTTTTTCTTTACCCTTGTTTTTTTTTTTTTGTTTTTTTTTACCTATTGCTATGTTCCTGGCCTCGCGTTTCTACGGCGAGTAAGGATTCCAGGAATCGCATTTATTCGTATTTATATGTATTTATATCGGTCCCAGAAGGGAACCGATCAACTTTTTTTATTTTTATTTATTTATTTTAAATGATATTTACAACTGTATACAAAAAAATACATCTAGTAAATTTGCACATTGGTATAAAGACATGGAACACATGTTGAGAAACTACCCATTGGTAGCACTCTAATAATATGTCTATATTAGAAGATCACGTGGCCATCTTCTTTTCAGACGCCTCGGAGGGTTATCAGGAATCGAATAGGAAGCAAGGTTAGAGACAAGAGGGTTGGGATGGTTATGAAGTTTATTATGGAAGGACAGATATCTGGATTGGGCCAAATCTGATACATAAGGAACATTAAGGTCATTATGGATAATTTTATTTGTAACAAAGTAAGGAGCATTGAGGATTTTACGAAGGATTTTGGATTGCAAGGACTGTATGCGAGAGGAATTTGAAGGCTTGGTGGAGCCCCATAGCTCAACCCCGTAAGTCCAAATAGGCCTTATTATAGTCATGTAAATCAGTCTTTTATAATTGATTGGAAGGTTAGAGCGTTTGTCTAGTAAGTGTTGAAGTAGTCGGAAACGTCGAGCAGTTTCTTGTCGTTTCAGTCTGGTATGAGGATTCCAAGTTAGACGTTTGTCCAGATGGAGTCCTAGGTAACGGATTTGTTCAACAGGAATAAGTGAGGTGTTGTTAAAGGATACTGAAGGACAGGAAGTCATTGGTTTACGACGAAGGGTGAAGGTAATTTGATGGGATTTATTGGAATTTATTTTAATTCTCCATTTCTGACACCATTCTTCCAGGTTTGTGATGTGGGATTGAAGGGTTTGGGATGCAATAGATGGGTCGTTATTGACTGATAGGATACATGTGTCATCAGCATATGTGGTGATGACAGTGTTGGGATGGGTTGGGATGTCAGCTGTATAAACTGTGTAAAGGATAGGACCTAGGATACTACCTTGAGGAACACCTGCAGACTGGGAAAAACGGGATGTATATACATTGTTGTGATTTACTTTAAAGTATCTATCAGTAAGGTAGGAACGGATAATGAGGAAGTAGGTAGATGGTAGGAATTTTCGGAGTTTGTACAGCAGTCCCGGGTGCCAAACTCTATCAAACGCCTGTTCAACATCGAGAAAGGCTCCCGTACAGTACATACCGCGCTCCAATGCAGAGGATACTACGTCTACCACACGATGGCATTGCTGTATAGTGGAATGGGAGGAGCGGAATCCAAATTGGTGATCTGGGATTATGTGATTAGAATCTAGGATTGGGTACAGGCGTTTTAAGATTAGTTTTTCCAGGATTTTTCCCATGATGGGTAACAGAGAGATGGGACGGTAAGAGGATGGATATTCTGGTGGCTTTTTGGGTTTGTGGATCATTTTGACAATAGATATTTTCCAAGGATCAGGGAAATATGTTGATCGGAGTACAGCATTATATATGAAAGTAAGGAATAGGATGGCTTTTCGAGGAAGAAGTTTCAAGATCTGGGATGTTATTAGGTCATGTCCAGGAGCTTTGTAGGAGGGTAATCTTTGAATGATGTTGGATATTTCTGTGGGATGAAATGCTTTAGGTGGTAGGGACATTTGGAGAGGAGTATCCAGTTCTGATTCAATACATTCGATGTGGGTTGGATTAAGGATATCAGGATGTGGGTTGAAAATTTGGAACAGATGTTGACCGAATAACTGGGCTTTTTCTTCGTCGGATTTGGACCAGGTTTGGGATTCAGTAAGAAGTGGGTGATTAAAATCTTTAAACTTCAGAAGTTTTTTGGTTGTAGTCCATAGTGATTTGTCAGTTGTTGTAATATTTCCAGTTAGGTTCAGTAATTGTTGAGTTTTATATTTTCTGATTTCTGATTTTAGTTTGTTAGTCAATTCGGTATAGTACGTTTTGTCTGAAGGATATCTAGTCCTGTGCCACTTCGATCTTGCTCTGCGTTTATCCCTTAATAAGATTCGAATATGCTGTGGCAAGTTAATTTGTCTTAAATTATTGCTTTTATTATTAACAAATGTGTTATTATTTATACTCGTTGTTATAGTTGTATTAAGGTTTTCTATGGCATTATCAATATGTTGTTTTGTCTTGAGGGGAATTTTTAAGTCCAGTTTATCTTCCAGATCATGACGAAATTTGTCCCAGTCCACTCGTCCTGTAATTAGTTTAGGAAGTTTAGGTTTAGGAGCAAAGTTCGAATGTAGTAAAAGCAAAACTGGACTATGATCTGACGAAAGGTCATCCAGGGATTTGATAATGGATTGGGAGGAGGAAATCTGGGAGGTGATAAATATATCCAGGATATCGGGACGTTTTTTCAGAGATGTAGGCCAATATGTAGGATTCATGGGTGAGAGGATTGAATAACTGTTGGAAGAAGAGACACGTGATAGGATGCTACCGCGGGAGTTGGATGTTCGACAACCCCATCGTTGGTGTTTAGCATTGTAGTCTCCTCCAGCAATAAAGCGCGCTCCGAGGGATTGAAATAAGGAATCAAGTAGGCTATAAGAGAGGGAATTACCAGGAGGACAGTATACAGCTGAAAGTGTTAGATGGAAAGGACGAGTTGAAAGGATTACAGAAGTTGATTGAATGGCATCAGTTGGAGTAGAAGGGATAAGGGAATGCGATAGAGATTTATGTATAAGGATGCAAGAGCCAGCGTGGGAAGTGTTGTCTGGATGGTCAGATCTATAAGTGATGTAGTCACGTATGTAGAATTGTGTCCGTTGAGTGAAATGAGTTTCTGTCAGAAGAGCAATGTCAATATAATTGTCATGGAGAAATATGTCTAGTTCGTCACGGTGGTTTTGTAGTCCGTTAGCGTTCCATAAGAGGATAGCTAGGGGCTTTGTATTCATCGGAAGTTAAACGGGATTTCGGAAAGGAGTCTTGTGAGAAGAGTTATAAGCGGTTTGATAGTCTGTTGAAGATCTATCAGGAATGATGATAGGATAGAGTTGATGTCGGATGATGTTTGGCTGGGAAGTGGATTTAGGTCATGAGGTTGTGATGAGTAATCTATGCGAATAGGATTGCTGGGTGGAGGGTGGGTCCGACGTGGGGTACGAGGAGTAGGATCTAAATTCTGTTGGACTTGTGATGGGAGGTTCATCTTGGGAGTAGGAACGAGTGGAGCTGGGTGTGGGTGCTCTGGCGGGAGTTTGACCCTTAAGGGTAGCTGATGGGGAGGGATTGGCTGACGAGGCTGTTGAGGTTGAGTATTAGAGCTTTTGGGCTTGGATTGGGAGGTTTGAGGCGCCTGACTTTGAGGCTGCTTCTTAATGATGCAAGGCTGCCATTGAGAATTTCTTGAGTTCTGTTGAGGATAATCCTTAAGTGTAGAGATGGATGGTTGTTGTTGGACGGCGATGGAAGGTGAAGTCGGCAAAGCAGGGAATGTTTCCTGATTTTCAATTTCAGGTGGCTCAGGACAAGTTTTTTGAGCAGGTCCAAGGGTTTTCGTCGCTAAGTTGCGTGATCTCTGTTTGTGAAGATTTTTATACACCTCACAACCTCTATAGCTTGCAGGGTGGGCTTCACCACAAAGAGCACATGTAGCGGGCTCATCTTTTGGCCTCTGGCAAGTGTCTGAAGCGTGAAAACCGGCGCATTTAACACATCTGGCCTCGTGATGGCAATATGTCTTCGTATGCCCTAAGTTTTGACACTTAGTGCATTGTACTATTAGGGGCTTCTGTCTTGGTTCTTCAAATCGTACTGTCGAGTATACTAAACGTTGAACCTGAAATATTTCATTATTCGTTTTTGCTGGTTCCAAATCTATAAAAAATAATGGAAGCGGATATCTTTCCCTAGGATGTAGTACGGGTGCTATGTGCCTGACGTTATGACCGATTTCTTCCAGGCCTGTTTTGATGACAGATATAGGAGTGGTTGAATGTAGACCTCTCAGGACTACTCGAAACGCCTTGTCCTGTTTCAATTGGTAACAATGGAAGTCGTAGTTTTTGGAAGTTAAATGGCTAATCAATTTTTTATAGTTTTCTCTAGAGTTCGTGTTTATTTTAATGTCATTGATTCGAGAGAAGCAGCGAAAATTTGGCTGTCCGATTAGTTTTGCAATTTCTTGACCAAACGACACGAAGTTCTCAATTTTTGAAACAAAAACAGGTGGCGGTTCGGGGTCAGAAAAATCTTGAGGCTTCGGAATCTTGCTTGATAAATTGTTATCGAGAATAGTATTCTTGCTGGCTGAGGTGCTTGGTGCAGTTGGCTCTGATTGTGTGGCATTAGATTTACTCCTCGTTTTAGGTGGAGATTTTTCTTGTTCTGCTGGCTTATTTGATTTGTTTGATTTATTTTTTGTTTTTTTCTTATTTGGTGAGTTGCTTCCCGAACCGGGAGCGGAGTTTCGGACACGCTTTTGGAGCGTACGTCTTTTCAAGTATTGCGAGTCAGTCTCGCTAATTTCTGAAAAGGGTGTCTCGTTCTCCGAGTCTTCACAAGAAGTGTTCTTATCCAAATCCATGGATTTATCCATGATGGATAAATGAGTGTGAGAGAAAGAGAGAAAAAAAAATGTTTTTTAAACCTAAATATTAAAATGAAAATTATAAGATAGCTTCTTAAGAACTAAACTATTTACAAACTATATACAGATATAATATAAAATAATTCATTTCAGAATTAATTAATGAGTAAATAAAATAAAAGTCTCCTGAAAAATATTAAAAATATAAAGAGAAAAAAAAAAAAAAAAAAAAAAAAAAAAAAAACCTAAATGTCTTGGATTCGAACTGTGAACAAAGCCGAAGAATGTTAGTATACACAGAGCCGAGTCTTGACCGTAGCTTATTACAGATAAGGTAAACCCGTAAGGGATTACGGGCCACTTGGGCTTGCCGAACGAGCACTAATTTATTACTGCTTCATTGTTAATCAATAGTTACTAACCTGAACATATGTGACATAAAATGTACCACTGTTTATATAGTCACTGTTGATATAGTCTTACACCAGAATTTTAAATAGTAACCACATTACATAGTAACAAATACAGAGCGACGTGAATCTTCAACTGCACTTGCGGCCATGACACTTGCTACTTTGCGCAGGGGCCATGCTAATCTTCTCTGTATCGTTCCAATTTTAGTATATGTACCGCCGAAGCGAGTACCCGATCAACTTAAAATATATTAATGATGTATTTAAATGTTAGATACCACAAACCCCCTACTGTAGTATCCTAGATTGAACCATATAATTTTTATCGGATTTCCTTTCTAAAGGTATCATGTTTATAAATTTACTATTTGTTTCTATTACTAATTGGTGGCATGCAAGGTAAATGGTAAATGTACTACGTTGGTTTGCTAACTAATATATTTACAAATTTAAATAAAAACAAAAACATCTATATACAATGATAATGACTAAACCTATATACATAATGAATAGTTGAGAATCATACTAGAGGAGAATGCTTGATTAGAGTTACTTATGTTCTATTGATTTTATTAATTAATGATTGATGGTTGCCAACACAAATTTACATTAGTATAACTAAATGCTTGTTACCACTTAGCTGGTCCTTCATAGTGTTTCTAGCCGTCATATCTGGATTCCCTGTCTCTGCTCTCCTTCAGCGTCTAGTCCGTCCATCTGCTCTCTCCGGCTGTCTTCTGATCCAGTCTCAGTCTGTGTCCCAGCTCTCCTCCTTCGAGTCCCAAGAGGAAGTACCCTCAGCTGCCTTCCAAGACGAAGTGTCCTCAGCTGCGTTCCAAGAAGAAGTCCCCTCCTCTCCGAGTCCCAAGAAGAAGCCTCCTCCTCTCCGAGTCCCAAGAAGAAGTGTCTTCAGCTGCGTTCCAAGAAAAAGTGTCCAGTCCAAATTCTCTATTTCCCACTTTCCTTCATCCCCCTCTCTTTTGGTAGTCTTTTTCCTGATAGGCTGAATATTCTCAGCCTAAGGGATGACCACGCCCTCTCCCCCAGGCCAAGGTAAAGCAGCAGGTACAGACTTCCATATTTCTGGTGGAAGGTGTGAAAAGGTCTTTCGGGATGCTTTTTCAACACTTAGTTGTCGGTCTTTGTCGGTGGTCCTTAAAGGTTTTTATTACCACTTACAAAAGGTTGGGCTTGTTGGTCGTTACCCTCAGTCAGGTACCGCCAGATGTGAACACTTATGATGTTTATTTATACATTTAAAATAATTATTACACCGGCGGTATTTACAATACATAGCATTATGTATGTTAAACTCTTTTTCTTTTATCTCTATTTTAGTTCATACATATCATTTGTATGTATATATTGTGTGAGTGTTTAATGTAGCCCTAATATTAATGCCCTCCAATGCGGCAGAATGTATTAATTTCCAAATGAAAAAAAAAAAAATAATAATCAAACAACTAGGAACAAAAAAATAACCTAAAGATAAGTAAATTAAAAATATAAAAACTCAGTCACACCTATATACAATGTATAAAATCAGTCTTGTCCCTCCAACTATAGAAAAATTAGTAGGACTCTAAGAGATCCCTGCGCTACTCTCTCAACCGCTTCACTGGTGCTAAAGCTAGTCGTGCTTGAGCTAGAACGCTTTAGCTACATACACTCATGTCTTGAGTGGAGAATCTGGCCATTGCCAGAACTCCAAGATATATACAACAAAAGATCTCTGGGCCCCACTGCCGCTTCAACCTTCTATGAGAGCTGTAGGGGTGAGTGGAACTAGATAGGGATTGTGCTAGGGGATTTGGATGATTGATAAGGTTCTGATGGAATTTGGAAAAAATTTCATGGACAAATGGGATATTAAGGTCATGATGTAGGGTTTTGTTGGTTACATAGACCGGAGCATAGAACGGAGCGACTATTGTTCGAAGGACTTTTGATTGAAATAATTGGATGCGTTTGATGTTGGAAAATTTTGCTGTCCCCAAAGTTCAAGGAAGCCGGATGGAATTAAATTTAACTGATGGAGAAGAGCTGCGCCGGAGTGTGAAGGTAATGTGTTTGCATTTGGATTCGTTTAATTTGATGCTCCATTTATTACACCAGTGCTCAATCAGCGAGAGGTGCCTTGCAGATTTAAAGATGCTATTTCTGGATCTGAGTTGAATGATAGGATGGCGATGACATCAGCAAATTTTGCCAGGAAGGTACTGGGATGGACAGGGATATCAGCGGTAAAAAGGATATAAAGGACGCTACCTTGAGGAACACCGGTTTTAACCGGGTAGGAATTGGAAAATAGTGTACCACAGCGAACTCGAAAGGTGCAATCAGAGAGTTAGGAGCGGAAGATGGTGTTTCAGTTTGGAAAGAAGCCGAGCAATATTGCTTGCTTTCCAGTGCTGATAATCGACCACTCGGAGTCCTTGTTTGACTGTGGAGTGTTGTGAACGAAATCCGAACCCGTGGCGGATCCAGGAATTTTCTCAGGGGGGAGCACACCTCTGTACCAGGTGCTTCCCCTCACCCCTACCCGTTTCCCCACCACTATCCCTTTCCCACCACTCCTTAGCTGAGTTTAGCCGCTGAAAAGTCCTCTTTAAATGGTTTTAACAAAAGCAAACTCTATTTTTATTTAAAGTAAATTTTGTCTCGTTTACAGTGAAGCAATGGTTAATTACTTAAATTAAATAGTTTTTTGTTGTCATTTCTTATTCAAAAAATATCGTGACTTACATAAAAAATCACAAATCTTTAATTCCCTTTTTTCCTGCTGAAAATCGAACTATTATCTATATAAACTTTTTTGTATTTATTGAGTTATCACTCCTTTAAATATTTCCCTCAGCTTACGTGACACCCTGTGTATGGGTTTAGACATGTAAAAAACTAAATTGCTAACAAGGGTTACCAAGAGAAAACTTTTTGCAGCCAAAAATCTAGATTTATCTGATATTTTGTTTTCATGTATTACCACTAAAGAGTTCAAAAAACGTATTCTTTAAGAAATTATAGAACGTCAAATTGTGCCACGAACAGGGCCTAAACTTAATAATTTGATTAAGTGATATGGTCGATAACCACGTCAAGTAACGCTAATTTTTACCGACATTGTCAAAATTTGAGAAATATTACTACAAATAGTCCTGCAGCTTGAAAATTGGTTCTCTAAAAAAAAAAAAAATCAGAATAATTTCCGATTCCGATCAAATTGGAGACCGAATAATTACTACCTTCCTTCATTAAAACGTTCCCAACAGCAGCTATTTTAAGAAAAGAACAACACTTTCTAATGAGAAATATACAAATTATTATCGTGGCGAGTTCTATGAATCGCGTGGATTTTCTAAGGAGGCTATAGTAGCTGGAGTTTGGAATGCTATTGGAAATGAATAAAAACTGGGTATGGGAGAAAACCCCTTGTGTTCGAATAAAAGGTTGTTCGAAAGGATAAATGAAGTTAATTTTTTTTAAAAAATAAATTAACCTCCATCGTGTGTTTCAGCTGCGATACTCAGTTCGGATTCGATGGGAACAAACCGGGACAGGAGCACAAGCACTCGCATCTCACTGCGACCCAAAAACTACATCACTCTTTTCTTTTAATAGCTACTTTTTGGAAATTTTTCGTCTACCATCCTGGGAGAGGGTCACCCCCCTGCAGAATTCGCTAGTTCTGGTCACAATAATATTTTTTTTATATATTACATTAGAAAATTCGTCTATGAGGATGAATTTTCCCTATATTTATCTTTTCATTAATTAGCTGTTTTTTTTTAACTTTTTCCCCACTATCCAGGGAAGAGAGGGGCCCTCGCCATGGCTGGATCCGTTAGTACTGGTCACGATAGTAATTTTTTTTTTATATTACATTAGAAAATTCGACTTCGAGGATGAATTTTTCTATATTTCTCTTTTCTTTGAATAGGTGTTTTTTGGATTTTTTTTTTCCACCAACCAAGGGAGGGCGTGCACCCTGGCAGAACTCGTTAGTGCCGGTCATGATAATAATTTTTTTTTATATAACATTAGGAAATTCGTCTATGAGGATGAATTTTCTCTATATTTATCTTTTTTTTATATAAGTAATTTTTCGGATTTTTTTTTCAGTATCCAAGGGAGGGCGTGCCGCCTGGCAGAATTCGCTAGTGCTGGTCAGGATAATAATTTTTTTTTATTCTACATTAGGAAATTCGCGAATGAGAATGATTTTTTTCTATATTTCTCTTTTGGTTTAAAATATTGTCAAAGTGGTCCTTAAATTTATTCAATATGTCAACCGGATCGGTCAGAATATTGTTATTATTATCCCTAATTCCAGATGTTACGAACCCTACACATTTACGTGATCTGTTTATTCCTTTATACATGTCTCTTACGTTATTTTCGATTCTATTAGTTTCTATTTCAATTATTTTATTTTTAAGATACTCCCTTTTTTTATTTTTGAGCAATTTTGTCGTTTCGTTCTTTGAGATTCTGAAGTATTCCAGATTATCTTCGCTAGGATTATTTAGAGCTTTTAATTTAGCGGCTTTTCTTTTTTCACACATGTTTAAGCAATCTTCATCAAACCACGGTTTGTTATTCTTATTTTCCTTTTTTCCTAGACACGAGTTACCGACCGCTTTAATATTATCTCTGATCTCTATCCATAACTTGTCAATATCCTCGTGGTCCTCGTCAGGAAATTATGATCTGTGTCCTCCTTCTGAGTACCAGAGTGCTGAACCGTTGATAGAAGGACCGAGTAAAGAGGAAGTTGAATTAGCTATCAGAAAATTAAAATCTTATAAAACAGCGGAAACCGACAATATTCCCACTGAACTAATTAAGGCATGCGGGGAAGCTGGAGTTTCTAAAATACATCGGTTGGTTAAAAAGATCTGGGTGAATGAGAAATTACCTGAAGAATGGAAAGAACCTATTCTTATTCCGATTCACAAAAAGGGTCCGAGGACGGATTGTAATAACTATCGAGGAATTTCACTCCTTCCGGTATGTTATAAAATATTTACTTTAATCTTAACCAGTCGAATCACGGAATACTCCGAGGAAATTATCGGAGACTACCAATGCGGATTTAGACGGAATCGTTCGACTATTGATCAAATATTTTCTTTACGGCAAATATTAGAGAAAAAATTGGAGTACAACGGTATTGTTCACCAGCTGTATATAGATTTTACAGCTTACAGCTGTATATAGAAGGCTTACGATTCTATTGACCGCCAGAAACTGTATAATATTCTAATCGAGCAGGGGATTCCTAAAAAATTAGGAAATCTAGTCAGAATGTGCTTGACGGAGACACTCACTAAAGTTAGAATCGGTAATAATTTGTCCGAAAAATTTGAGGTTCGTTCGGGTTTAAAACAGGGGGATTCCTTTTCGCCTGTCCTGTTCAATTTGGCATTAGAACATGCCATTAGGGAGGTAATGCGTAGCGAGAAAGGGTTGGGTCTGGGTGGGACAACATCCGTGCTGGGCTATTCGGATGATCTGGTACTGTTAAGCGAAGACCTTGAAACTATAAAACTAAATACGACAACGTTAATGAAAGCCGGTAAAGAACTAGGACTTGAAATAAACGTGGATAAAACAAAATATATGGTTAGCTGCAAAAATGGCAATAATACTGGTGATATCGATATAGATGGTAATATGTTTGAACAGGTAGATAAGTTTAGGTATCTAGGTTCAACTTAGTTCGCGCCTCTTGTCCCGAAACTTAAAAATTAGAATCTATAAAACAATTATCTTGCCTACAGTTCTTTATGGGTGCGAAACTTGGCCGCTTACATTAAGGGATGAGCAGCGTCTTAAGGTTTTTGAAAATAAAGTATTGCATAGAATATTCGGACCGAAGAAGGATGAGTTAACCGGAGAGTTCAGACGGTTACACAACGCCGAATTGCATGAACTGTATCCGGGTAATATAATTGAGATAATTTCATCGCGGCGAATCAAATGAGCTTGTTAAGTTGTTGGACTTAGGAACGAGAGAATTCCTAAAAGGTTAATATTTGCTGTGCCGAATGGTAAACGTCCGAAGGGTAGACCGAAGCGAAGGTGGGAAGATTGCATTAAAGCCGATCTGAAGGGACTGGGGTTGGACGTCGGACGATGGAGGGAAGTGTGCAATAAGCGATCGGTGGTGTCGGCATCGAACCTTCGGGTTCGCTAAGCCTTTTATTATTATTATTTCCATTCTTTATTCTCGCTTTGCGGGGTAAGTTTCTGAGGTGGGAGACCAGAAGTCCAACCACTTCAGATTAATATCTATTATTTTTTAATATTTAAAAACTTTCGAACAATACGTGCCGTATCCAAGAGAACTGAGTGTTGAGCCTCTTTCAGCACTTCAAGAGGCAATTTTAATCCCATCGTGCCTGCCACTGTTGTCTTTGGTATCAATCCATTGGAGGATATTATAATTGGAGTGGTGGTGACGTTCCCCAAATGATATAATTGCTTCAGTTCGATTGCCAGTTCCTGGTATTTTCTCAGTTTTTCTCCAACAGTGGAGCTTATATTATTATCATTGGGGATCCCGACATCAATAAGCTCTGCTCTTTTCTCTCTCATGTCTATCAGAAGGATGTCTGGTTTATTGTGACGCACAGTATGGTCAGTTATTATCGATTCATCCCAGTAGAGCTTGAGACTACCTTTTTGGAGGAGTTTATTTGGGTGGTACTTATAATATGGAGTTTTGTCATCTAACAAGTTGAACTTCACCGCCAGAGCCTGATGAAAAATTCTAGCCACATTGTTATGCCTCTGGAGATACTCGGTGCCAGCCAACACTCCACACCCACCTGTGACATATTGGATTGATTCCAGGGTCGCTGAGCATAATCGACACTTATCCGTAGTTGTTGCGTCTTTAAGAACATGCCTTCTATATGATCTAGTAGCAATAACTTTGTCTTGGATGGCGACCAGAAATCCTTCTGTCTCGGAGAATATCTTTCCAGCTTTCAGCCATTCAATGGATATTTCCTTGTCAATCGAGCTATCATTTAATTTGCTGTAGAATCTTCCATGCAGAGATTTATTTTTCCATTCTGTCAAGCGTTCGTTTTCTGACACGATTGTAGAGACCTCACGATTGTTCAGGTTAAGTGCGGTTAGACCATAATCCAATCTTGAGATTGCGAGGGAAACCTCAGTTGTTTTTGTATGAAAGTATCGGCGTAGGGCAGCTTCCTGCTTGCGGCAAGCTTCTTCGATATTTAGCAAACCACGTCCTCCTTCATTCCTAGGCAAATAATGACGAGCTTTGGATGATATTGGATGGTGGGCCCGTTCTTGTGTGAGGGTTGTTCGCACAAGGCGGTCGATCTCCTGTAGGCTGGTGTTTGACCAGTGCAATATGCCGAAACTATAACCGAGAGCAGGTATTGCCCAGGTGTTAATGGCCTTGATTTTTTGTTTCCCGGTTAGCTGGGTTTTGAGCACTTTCCGCTATCTAATTTTGAACATTGTCAGAAGGTCTTGTTGCATATCTTTTCTTGCGATTTTAAGATGTTGCTGCATTCCCAGATATTTATATAACCTATTGTCTTCAAGCTCCCTGATGTACTCTTTTTCGTTGATTAGAATATTCTGCATACTAACCACTTTTCCTTTGGTTACATGGAGCACCGCACATTTATCCAGACCGAGTGACATGCCTATATCACTACTAAAAGATGAAACGGCTTCAACCATGCTTTGTAATTGGTCTTTGTTTTTCACATATAGTTTAAGATCATCCATGTACCAGCTGTGGCTGACTGTGGTAGCTTCGTCGTTGATGATTAATTTGTATCCCATCTTGTTCTTTCGAAGAATCCTGCTTAGTGGGAACAAAGCCATACAGAACCATAAGGGGCTTAGACAATCTCCTCGGTATATTCCTCTCAATATTTTAATTTGATTCCCTGTGCAGATAGTTCCAACTTTCAGCGTAGTTTTCCAACCTGTCATTAAGTTTGAAAGGAGCCTGCTTACTTTAGATTCAAGCTTGTATATATCTAGTACTTTAAGTAGCCAGCTGTGGGGAACCGAGTCAAAGGCCTTTTTATAATCGATCCATGCCATAGAGAGGTTTCGCTGTTTTTTCGCAACTTGTGCTGCAATGAACGAATCTATTACTAGGAGTTCTTTACAACCCCTAGCACCTTTTTTGCACCCTAGCTGTTCTATGGGTATCATATTCTTACTTTCGATGTGCTCATATATCTTAGTTGCCAAGATGGATGTTAGAATTTTATACAGACCATTTAAACACGTTATCGGCCGAGAATCTTCAGGACGCATGTTTAAGTCATTCTTTTTTGGAAGAATATACGTGATGCCATCAGAGAAACCATCAGGGGGGCTCTGTTTGTCTTCAAGTATTTCATGGTAACCTTTGGCCAGCAATTCATGGAAGCAATGAAATCTTTTAATCCAGTAATTTTGGATTCCGTCAGGTCCTGGTGCCCTCCAATTTTTCATGTTTCTGACCGCTTCCGAAACATCTTCCACAGTTATTATTATTATTATTGTTATTTCCATTCTTTATCCTCGCTTTGCGGGGTAAGTTTCTGAGGTGGGAGACCAGAAGTCCAACCACTTCAGATTAATATCTATTATTTTTTAATATTTAAAAACTTTCGAACAATACGTGCCGTATCCAAGAGAACTGAGTGTTGAGCCTCTTTCAGCACTTCAAGAGGCAATTTTAATCCCATCGTGCCTGCCACTGTTGTCTTTGGTATCAATCCATTGGAGGATATTATAATTGGAGTGGTGGTGACGTTCCCCAAATGATATAATTGCTTCAGTTCGATTGCCAGTTCCTGGTATTTTCTCAGTTTTTCTCCAACAGTGGAGCTTATATTATTATCATTGGGGATCCCGACATCAATAAGCTCTGCTCTTTTCTCTCTCATGTCTATCAGAAGGATGTCTGGTTTATTGTGACGCACAGTATGGTCAGTTATTATCGATTCATCCCAGTAGAGCTTGAGACTACCTTTTTGGAGGAGTTTATTTGGGTGGTACTTATAATATGGAGTTTTGTCATCTAACAAGTTGAACTTCACCGCCAGAGCCTGATGAAAAATTCTAGCCACATTGTTATGCCTCTGGAGATACTCGGTGCCAGCCAACACTCCACACCCACCTGTGACATGTTGGATTGATTCCAGGGTCGCTGAGCATAATCGACACTTATCCGTAGTTGTTGCGTCTTTAAGAACATGCCTTCTATATGATCTAGTAGCAATAACTTTGTCTTGGATGGCGACCAGAAATCCTTCTGTCTCGGAGAATATCTTTCCAGCTTTCAGCCATTCAATGGATATTTCCTTGTCAATCGAGCTATCATTTAATTTGCTGTAGAATCTTCCATGCAGAGATTTATTTTTCCATTCTATCAAGCGTTCGTTTTCTGACACGACTGTAGAGACCTCACGATTGCTCAGGTTAAGTGCGGTTAGACCATAATCCAATCTTGAGATTGCGAGGTAATCCTCAGTTGTTTTTGTAAGAAAGTATCGGCGTAGGGCCGCTTCCTGCTTGCGGCAAGCTTCTTCGATATTTAGCAAACCACGTCCTCCTTCCTTCCTAGGCAAATACAGACGAGCTTTGGATGATATTGGATGGTGGGCCCGTTCTTGTGTGAGAGTTGTTCGCACAAGGCGCTCGAACTCCCGTAGGCTGGTGTTTGACCAGTGCAATATGCCGAAACTATAACCGAGAGCAGGTATTGCCCAGGTGTTAATAGCCTTGATTTTTTGTTTCCCGGTTAGCTGGGTTTTGAGTACTTTCCGCAATCTAATTTTGAACATTGTCAGAAGGTCTTGTTGCATATCTTTTCTTGCAATTTTAAGATGTTGCTGCATTTCCAGATATTTATATAACCTATTGTCTTCAAGCTCCCTGATGTACTCTTTTTCATTGATTAGAATATTCTGCATACTAACCATTTTTCCTTTGGTTACATGGAGCACCGCACATTTATCCAGACCGAGTGACATGCCTATATCACTACTAAAAGATGAAACGGCTTCAACCATACTTTGTAATTGGTATTTGTTTTTCGCATATAGTTTAAGGTCATCCATGTACCAGCTGTGGCTGACTGTGGTACCTTCGTCGTTGATGATTTGATTAATTTGTATCCCATCTTGTTCTTTCAAAGAATCCTGCTTCGTGGGAACAAAGCCATACAGAACCATAAGGGGCTTAGACAATCTCCTTGGTATATTCCTCTCAATATTTTAATTAGATTCCCTGTGCAGATAGTTCCAACTTTCAGCGTAGTTTTCCAACCTGTCATTAAGTTTGAAAGGAGCCTGCTTACTTTAGATTCAACCTTGTATATATCTAGTACTTTAAGTAGCCAGCTGTGGGGAACCGAGTCAAAGGCCTTTTTATAATCGATCCATGCCATAGAGAGGTTTCGCTGTTTTTTCGCAACTTGTGCTGCAATGAACGAATCTATTACTAGGAGTTCTTTACAACCCCTAGCACCTTTTTTGCACCCTAGCTGTTCTATGGGTATCATATTCTCACTTTCGAGGTGCTCATATATCTTAGTTGCCAAGTTATTATTATTTGCCAATGCCAAATTACAATTATTATTATTATTATTATTTCTCTTTTGGTTAAAGAGGTGTTTTTGTCACATTTTTCGGAATTTTTTCCACTATCTAAGGGAAGGCGGGTCCACTGGCAGAATTCACTAGTGCTGGTCACGATAATAATTGTTTTAGTATTACATTAGGGGTGGTTAGGAGGGCAATTATAAGATAATTATAAGAGCGACGATCGGTGGAGTGTCTTGAACGTTGCCATAATATTCTGGCACGGCGTTTGATGTGAATTTGGTGTTGCAGGTATTCAGGTAAATTATTTTTCATAGGAATTTTCGATGAGAGATTTGGAGAGGAAGCAGTCCAGATTGCTTGCTGAATAGTGGTAGTATAGGTATGTACGGCATTATCGAAGTCTTCTGGATTTTTCAGGATTATTTTGAGGTCAATTTTATTGGAATGGATTTGATGACAGAGTTTCCAGTTAACTAGGCCTATGATGAAGGACGGTGAAGGGGGTTTAGGAATAGGAGCTATTGATAATTGAAGTATTCATGGAATATGATCTGAGGAAAGTTCGTCAAGACGGATAAGGGAATAATTGAGGGGACCTGAATCACTGTGGATGAAATAATTAAGGATATCAGGATTGCGGTTAGGATCAGTGGTGATCCTCACTCGATATAAAAAATAAATGATATAATAAATAAATGATATACCTAGGGAGTTGATCAGAGAACTGAACTGGACTTTGGATATTCATCTGTTAGGAGGGCAATATGCTGATGCAAGGGTGACCTGAAAGGATAAGGTTTTGATTACAACAGCGGTTGACTGTAGGAAATCTTGAGTAAGTAATGGGAGTAAGTGATTAGAGAGGGATTGAAATGAAATGAAATTAAAATAGATTTTTATTATCTTGGGACTTTTATCCCTTTAGGACAAATTATAGGAAGTGCTTGTGTGCCATAAAATTAAATTAAATATTTACAATGTTCATTAAAATAAAAATATTGGAAGAAAAATAAAACAAAACCACTAAATACATACAGATATATACAATACAGACATGTGAAAATAAAATAACATAATTAAACAAAAACATTTCTGGGGGAACTTAAAAGGTTCTCTTATCTACTTTTCATGATCAATCGGGTTGGGAAAGAAGTAGGTGCTTAAAAAGGAGAGATTTAAATGAGGAAACTGTTTGCGCATGTTGGATATCGGGAGGGGTGGTATTCCAGGTGGAGACGGCTTGAATTATAAAGGGTTTGTCAAACTCAGCAGTTCAGTGAGGAGGTGGATAGAGGTCAGAAGTACGGGATCTAGTGGGACGGGATTGAATTGAATATTTAAATTGTAGGCTGTGAAAAATATAGGAAGGTCGCTGAATTCTGATGTCTTGCTATGCAAAGGTAGCAAGGAAGTACAGACGGCGGTTGGATAGATAGAGCCACTTCAAATTGGTGTAATACCGGGTTATATGCGTATCTCTTGAGATTCCGAAAACAAAACGTATTGCGCAGTTCATCAGGCGTTTAAGTTTGGCCTCGAATTCTCCCGAGAGTCCGCCGTACACCAGACAGCCATAGTCGAAGGGGAAGAACACAAGGGAGGAAACCAGGAGTTGTCGGGATTTAAATGGAAGGAGATAACGGAGACGGTTAAACTGTTTCAGGGTAGAGATAATGCGACTGGAAATTTTGGGAGATGTGTGGTTTCCAGGAGAGAATTTGATCAAAGGTAACACCAAGGTTTTTTACGGAAGTATGGAATGAGATAAGTGAGTGAGGGAGTTCCGTAATGATAGCTTTCGTTTTCTCGTAGTTTAGAATGATTCTATTGTGGTTTTGTGGCAGGCACAAATTCCATCTATATCTTTCTGTATTTTTTTCGATGGCGTCAGAGGATTAGATCAGATTGAAGGATAGGTAAATCTGGACGTCGTCGGCATACAGATGGTATTGCCAGTATTGGATATAGGATGAAAGGTCATTGATGTAGATGGAAAAAAGGGTGGAAGATAAGAAGGAGCCTCATGGGACACCTCTGGACAAGGGTCAATATTCTGATGGGAGGTTATTGGGGACTACAACATATTGGGAGCGGCCGGTAAGGAAGGATTGGAACCAATTAAGAGTACTAGTTGAAAAGGAGATATTTTTAAGCTTGGTTAGGAGAATTTTGTGGTCTACTGAGTCGAAGGCTTTGGAGAAGTCAAGGAGAATTAGGATGGTGAGTTTCTGCTGGTCTATGGCTGTTTGAATGTCTTGGGAAATTTTGATGAGGGCAGATTGAGTGGAGTAGCCAGGTCGGAAACCGTACTGGTTGGGATTTAGGAGATTATTCTGTTCTAAAAAGTCGGATATCTGGGTTTGAACTAGTCGCTCTGAAGGTCTGGGAAGGTTTGAGAGGAGAGAAATTGGACGGAAATCAACTGGTTCGGATTTAGGAGATTATTCTGTTCTAAAAAGTCGGATATCTGGGTTTGAACTAGTCACTCTAAAGGTCTGGAAAGGTTTGAGAGGAGAGAAATTGGACGGAAATCATTAAGAGTTGATGGATTGGAAGTCTTCTTCATTGGGCGAACTAGTGCGGTTTTCCAGAATGTAGGGAAGGTAGCGTTTTGTCGTGAGTAATTGTAGATATGGTAGAGGATTGGAAGGATGGATGGTAGTGAGGCTTTGATCACTCTGACTGGGATGTTATCAAATCAAGTCCATAATCATTGATTTCTGATTTCTGAAGTTGAGGTCATCAGGTGTAATATGAGCCGGTATGGTAGCAGGAGGTGATGATGAGCAAGAACCGGAGACAAAGTGAGCGTTAAGGTCATCGGTAGAAAAGGAAATGAGCTGGGTTTGAGGTGTGTTACAAATGGTCAGTTTTTTTAGGATAGCCCATTTGGCCTTGAAGTTTGGGATGTTGGATAAGGAATGATGGAAATAACGTGATTAATAAGGAAGAGGGGATGATGGGGTTAGGATTTCAGTAAAAAGATATTCTAAAAATACTATTTGGCAATATTCCTCCTTTACGTACGGCAAAACGTCGCTAATATGGGAAAAGAAACTATATAATCTTTTCGGGTGGACCAGTATGTTTAGGCAACTTTCCAAATTTAATTAAAGTAATGGCAAATAACTCTAATGAGTTCAACATGGGCAACATTAGACTTATTTTGGCAGTGGATTGTGTTTTGATTTAAAGTGATAGGTTATATGAATTGTGTAAAATAAATTCACCTTTTATGCTGGCATAGACATCTTACTAAACTGAGAGGGTCCTCCAGTTTTTTCATCTGGAAATCTCTGCTGCGGAATGGGCCAGGTGCGTTTCGTAGCTGGAGTGGATTTAATTTTATCTTTTAGATCTTACCTGATCTGTTTTCACTACTCGTCGCAACGTGACGAACGGGTATAATAGCTTTCACACAAAACACACCCATAGATCGAATTCAGCGAAATGCTAACTTATTTGCATCCTACATAGATTTTTTTGACAATTCGTGGCGTTAGTTTGAGAAGGTTTGAAAGTTTATTGAGTGAAATGAATCCAACGCGCACTACTCCACTTATGGATGAACATAGTCGATATTAACGAAATATCGATATTTTCCTCTACTACGCACTACACTCTGCATTCTATATGAAACAGGCAAGATGAGTGTAATCTTTGATCTAACGATCAGATTCATATATAATTCCTAGCGCAATCCGAAAAAGTTTTAATTTTACTTTTCAAAATAAAATATTAAAATATCGAAGGGATCATATCGATAGTCGATAACATCGAAGTCGATGGTGAAATATTGAATATCGGAAGGAAAAGAGCAAAATTACGATAGTATCGACTAGCGATGGCCATCGCTACCCGAAATTTAGCAAGATAACACATTAAGCATTTATCAAAAGTTACATCAATTCCCGTATTATCTACTCACAATGGCAATCACAATATATTATTATTATTTTTTATTTATTTATTTATTTAGATATATAATTGTCTGCCTCGTGGACAATGATTATAGTGATAAATGAACACACTATTTATATATAGATATAGAATATTAAAATAAAGCTTCAGTCTAATTTTTATCATATTATTTACGTATTTGAATAAATTAATATGAATATTATTTTATATTGAAATGGAATTTTTAAACAGTTTAAGAGTGTTAGTTACTCTCTTATCCAGGTGGTGGACCTCCGCTTATCTTCTCATGGAAAGAATATTGTTTAGCATATAAACGTTAGGCGCAATGCGGTGGAGTCTACCCTCTCATGCATCTCAATTCTGTCCAGGCTTAAAGTAGAGTTGGTAGCATACACGTTCAGTAATTAATGTAAAATTGATTTCTAAATAAAATTTATCATTATTATTATATATAGAAATATTCTTTGAAAAAATACCTCAAATTTTAATTATAATATTGTGGTCTGTTAAAACGAAAAATAACATTTTTTTGCAATTAACATAAACAATTTTATGATTCCACTACATACCTTTTAAAGAAGATCTGTTAGCTGAGCACCACCTAGGGGGCAAGAATACCAGATTGACCGCTTCGCAACTGTTATATATATAATAATAATAATAAAAGGCTTAGCGAACCCGAAGGTTCGATGCCGACACCACCAATCACTTATTACACACCTCTCTCCACCGTTCGCCGTCCAAACCCAGTACCTTCAGATCGGCTTTAATGCAATCTTCCCACCTTCGCTTCGGTCTACCCTTAGGACGCTTACCATTCGGCACAGCAAATATTAACCTTTTAGGAATTCTCTCGTTACTAAGTCCAACAACTTTACAAGCCCATTTGATTCGCCGCGATGAAATTATCTCAATTATATTACTCGGATACAGTTCACGCGATTCGGCGTTGTGTAATCGTCTGAACTCTCCGGTTAACTCATCCTTCTTCGGTCCGAATATTCTATGCAATACTTTATTTTCAAAAACCTTAAGACGCTGCTCATCCCTTAATGTAAGCGGCCAAGTTTCGCACCCATAAAGAACTGTAGGCAAGATAGTTGTTTTATAGATTCTAATTTTTAAGTTTCGGGACAAGAGGCGCGAACTAAGTAGTTTTGTCACAGAAAAATAACAAGCGTTTCCCGCCTTCAGTCTAACCTTAATTTCTAAAGGTTAACCTTAATTAAGGTCTAACCTCGCTAAAGGTTAACCTTAATTTCTAACCTAAACTTATCTACCTGTTCAAACATATTACCATCTATATCGATATCACCAGTAGTATCGCCGAGTTCTGCGCATGCGTTAACCCTACACATACACTCTTTATTTCGTCTCTTATAAAGTGACTTTATTATCAGTGAAATAATTCATATTATATGTGAAAAAGTAGTGTGAACTGTTAAGTTAACAATTAAGTTGAAACTGGACATAAATAAGGTGAGTAATCACTTATTTATAACGGCATTGTGAACAGTGTAAATAGACCTGAGGATAGTGATAGATAACAAGCCGGCCATATACATTCGCTAATCCGACCAGTGGGCTGCTGCCCTTCGGCGGAAGCACATCTACGTTACTCAGAATTCTACAAACTCGCGTAATATATACGTAATTGATAAAGGACATTTTTTTGCAAATTGTTACATTTACCTCTAATTAAATTAATATGAGATGCGCTATATTCACATGGTAATGTCGAGCAAAGGTAGCAATCGAACTTTAAGATCTAGGAGTCTCGATACCACAAAGAGTTCACCTATCAAGAAAAGGGCTAGACGATCTAAAAAAAATACCCCGCCAGCTACACCAGAGAGCTCAGTTGACGAAGTCGAAAGTCAACCTGGCACATCATCACAAAATATGTCAACACAAGCTATACCAATACAAGGTACGTTAGAGGAATCGCCCTTTTTTACAGCTAATCCATTCCAAGTGCTGTCAAACACACAGAATGAACAAATGGAAGAAGTACCCATCCCTAGTGAACCTAAACCCCCACCAATATTCGTTAGAAATATAAAAAATTATCAATTAATGTGTCTACAATTAAATAATATAGTGGGCTCAGGTAAATACTTATGCCAAAGCCGCACTAATGACACGAAATTAATGCCTGACACCCCAGATACGTACGGAAAAATTGTCAAGTATTTATCTGACACTAAGGCGGATTACCATACATATCAGCTGCGCCAAGAGAGAGCACTCAGGGTGGTGATCAGGAGATTACACTCATCAACACCGCTGGATGTCATTAATTAAAGAAGAACTAACTGAGATGGGGTTCCGTGTTCGCCAAATAGTGAATATATTCAAGGAAGATAGAGAACAGCCTGGCACAAAAAATAAAATACCGCTCCCACTATTCTTTGTTGACCTTGACCGAACGCCCCAGGTTGAAGACATTTACAAGGTCACACGCCTTTATTACACTAGCGTTGTTGTAGAAAAGCCCTACACTAAGCGCGACATTGTACAATGCCATAACTGCCAGGCTTATGGTCATACGAAACGCTATTGCCACCACATTCCTAGATGTGTCAGGTGCGGTGATCAACATAAAACAGAGGACTGCCAGAAGTCCAGAAGAACCCCAGCAGTATGCGCCTTATGCCATCAAGGGCACCCAGTGAACTACAAGGGTTGCCAAACATATAAGGAACTGCAAGCAAGAATTTATGGACCTCCAAGAGAAGAACGGCCATCCAGGCCACCAAGACAACCCTATAAAACTGTAAATAATAGAGTGTCCTACGCTCAGATGTTCAAAGGAGACACTGCACCAACACAAACTCAGGCCCTGCCACATGAACCTCAACCTCAAGACCCTTATCCCATCTCTGAACCTAGGCCTAATAACCAGGCATTCATTCCTCCTCCTTCCAATGCCACTGACCTCACAAGCCTATTGACTTCTTTCCTCTCTGAATTCAGGTCACTCATCACTCCTCTCATTTCCTTACTTACCAATGTTGTATCCAACCTCATCCCACTGCCGAGAAATCCTTAAATGTCCCCAATCAAATCCCTCTCCGTTCTCCTTTGGAATGCGAATGGTATTCGAAATCACATCAACGAACTAACAATCTTATTACAGGACAAAAACATTGATATAGCATTAATAACTGAAACTCGACTTACCAACAAACGACCACTTAACATCCCCAACTATCGTATCTATCGAACCGACCATCCTGATGGAACAGCACATGCTGGCACTGCCATAATTATCCATCAATCCCATTCCCATCATCTATTCCCTTTGCTAACCCATAATTTCCTACAATCCACTGCCGTGATAATCCAAAACTTCCCTTTACCCAATAGCAGTAGTCGCAGCATACTCCCCGCCTAAAATACCCATCTCAGAATCCCAATTAACTTCCTTCCTTAACTCCTTAGGACACCACTTCCTTCTAGGTGCAGACTTAAATTCTAAACACCAGCAATGGGGAGCCAGAACCACAAATTCCCGAGGACGAACATTGCTATCTGCACTTAATTCCCATCACAGCAACATCCTCTCACCCAATTCTCCCACATACTGGCCAACAGATCCTAACCGCAATCCCGATCTCCTAGATTTTTTCATCCACAAAGGTCTAGGGTCCCTTAATTATTGCATCTCAAGACTTGATGATCTTTCCGCAGACCATAGTCCCCTAATCCTAACGGTTTCCACATCACCAATTCCCAAACCACCTCCACCTTCATTTATCAGGGAGCCAGTTAATTGGAACCTCTTCCGTCAAATACTGGATGATAATATTGACACAGAGTTTCCTTAAAAACACCTACAGACCTAGATGAAGCAGTACATTCCATGACTACCTTGATCCAACAAGCAGTTTGGACTGCATCTTCACCTGATCCTTCTAAAAAATACCGCAAAACAAATCCTCTACCCCAAGACCTACTGGACCTTATTAATAGAAAACGATGCTCTAGGACTATCTGGCAAAGAACCAGGCATCCTGATGATCGGAAATCATATAACTATTATTCCAAGCAAGTAAAACAAAAACTGGCCACGTTTAGATCCCAATCCTATAATTCCTATCTTTCCTCACTATCTGCAAGTGATAACTCCATCTGGAATGTAACTAAAAAAATCCAATCCATTACCCACCCACTCCGCCGTGGTGATGGTTCCTAGGCTTCGTCAGATGAGAATAGAGCAGAAGAGTTTGCTAAACATCTATCGTACACATTCACTCCTCATCCTGAACTCCATCCCTCCCATACTGCTGAAGTTAAAGAATTCCTCTCTTCACCGATTCCACTCTCCTTACCTCCTACAGCCGTCAACCCCTCTGACGTCAAATTCCTTTTAAAGAACCTAAAACCTCGAAAATCTCCAGGACACGATCTCCTTACTTCCCAGATCCTCAGACAACTTCCCAAAAAAGCAATTATATTCTTTACATACCTAATCAACTGTATCCTCCGCACAACCCACTTTCCTCTGGTGTGGAAACACTCCATAATTATCCTCTTTCCTAAACCAGGTATACCTGTTAATTATACATCATCCTATAGACCGATAAGCCTACTTCCGATCCTTTCCAAAATCTTTGAGAAAATCCTTCTCAAACGCATCCTACCCATACTCGAATCCCACAATATCCCTCCCCATCAGTTTGGATTCCGCTCGAGACACTCCACTGTCCAACAAGGCCTTCGCGTTGTGGACCCCATATCCTCTGCACTTGAAAACAAGCAATATTGCACTGGTGCCCTTCTGGACGTAGCTCAAGCTTTCGACCGGGTGTGGCACGATGGCTTGCTTTTCAAGCTCAAAACCCATATACCTCAACCCTTGTACCTAGTCCTCAAATCCTACCTTTCAAATCGCTCCTTTCAAGTCCGCTGCGGCACTGAACTCTCCAAACATTATCCAATTGAGGCTGGTGTTCCACAAGGCAGTGTCTTGGGCCCAGTTCTCTACATCTTTTTCACCGCTGACATCCCTTCAAGTCCTGATACCTTCCTAGCAACATTTGCTGATGATACTGCCATCCTATCCTCTCACTCGGATCCTCTAATAGCGTCTCAGAACCTGCAATGACACCTTTCCTTCATTGAGCAGTGGTGCAACAACTGGCGCATCAAAATTAATGAATCAAAATGCAAGCATGTATCTTTCACTCTTCGACGCAGATCCTGTCCGCCAATCCTTTTTAATTCAATTCCTCTTCCCTACTCAGACACAGTCCGATACCTTGGCTTCCTTTTGGACAAAAGACTGACTTGGAACCCCCATACCAGACTTAAAAGACAAGAGCTTAACCGACGATTTGGTCAGCTATATAGACTACTAAACAGAACATCTCATCTCTCAACTGAAAACAAATTATTAATCTACAAGACCATACTGAAACCTATCTGGACCTACGGACTTGAACTGTGGGGGACAACTAAATCATCGAATATCAAACGCATCCAATCCTTCCAGTCCAAAGTCCTTCGAACAATAGTCAATGCTCCATATTATGTCACGAACAAGACCCTACACCATGACCTTAACATCCCATATGTCCATGACATCATCCCATCCAGATTCTCCAACTTTCACCAGAACCTCATTCATCATCCCAATCCTCTAGCGCAATCCCTATTCAGCTCCGAACATCCATACCATCCCCCTCGAAGGTTGAAACGGCAGTGGCCTCGAGATCTTTTCTAAATATGCCTTTGGAGTCCTTGCAATGGCCAGCTTCTCCACTCATGTCCTGAGCGTCTGTGGCTCTAGTGCCCTCTTTCAGTCTCCATTGGCTTCTAATACTAGTGATGCGGCTAGAAAAGTGGCGCTGGGATCTTTCGGAGTCTTGCTTTGCCTTCCACGTGTGGGGAAAAAGCCTGGCTCGGAGATTCTTGGGCGAATGTATATATTGTATATAGCTATGATTGTGTTTAGAAGTTTTTATTTTATTTTATTTGTTTATTTTATTTTATTTTATTTAACTTCTTCACCAGTATTATTTATTTACTTCTTATATTTATATTTATTTCTTTATTATTTGTATATATTATATGAATGAGAACTTTTAGCCCTAATGCTTATAACCCTCCAGCAGTGGCTGATTGTATTATTATTCAATAAACAGATTAAAAAAAAAATAAAAAAGTAGTATCGCCATTTTTGTAGCTAACCATATATTTTGTTTTATCCACGTTTATTTCGAGTCCTAGTTCTTTACCGGCTTTCATTAACGTTGTCGTATTTAGTTTTATAGTTTCAAGGTCTTTGCTTAACAGTACCAGATCACAGCACGGATGTTGTCCCACCCAGATCCAACCCTTTCTCGGTAAGCATTACCTCCCTAATGGGATGTTCTAATGCCAAATTGAACAGGACAGGCGAAAGGGAATCCCCCTGTTTTACAGATTATTATGGTTTCTAACTTTATTGAGTGTCTCCGTCAAGCACATCCTGACTAGATTTACTAATTTTTTAGGAATCCCCTGCCCGATTAGAATATTATACAGTTTCTGGCGGTCAATAGAATCGTAAGCCTTTTTAAAATCTATATACAGCTGGTGAACAATACCGTTGTACTCCAATTTTTTCTCTAATATTTGCCGTAAAGAAAATATTTGATCAATAGTCGAACGATTCCGTCTAAATCCGCATTGGTAGTCTCCGATAATTTCCTCGGCGTATTCCGTGATTCGACTGGTTAAGATTAAAGTGAATATTTTATAACATACCGGAAGGAGTGAAATTCCTCGATAGTTATTACAATCCGTCCTCGCGCCCTTTTTGTGAATCGGAATAAGAATAGATTCTTTCCATTCTTCAGGTAATTTCTCATTCACCCAGATCTTTTTAACCAACCGATGTATTTTAGAAACTCCAGCTTCCCCGCATGCCTTAATTAGTTTAGTAGGAATATTGTCGGTTCCCGCTGCTTTATAAGATTTTAATTTTCCGATAGCTAATTCAACTTCCTCTTTACTCGGTTCTTCTATCAACGGTTCAGCACTCTGGTATTCAGAAGGAGGACACAGATCATAATTTCCCGTATTTAAAATATTGTCAAAGTGGTCCTTAAATTTATTCAATATGTCAACCGGATCGGTCAGAATATTGTTATTATCATCCCTAATTCCAGACGTTACGGGCCCTACATATTTACGTGATCTGTTTATACCTTTGTACATGTCCCTTACGTTATTTTCAATTCTATTAGTTTCTATTTCAATTATTTTATTTTTGAGATACTCCCTTTTTTTATTTTTGAGCAATTTTGTCGTTTCGTTCTTCGAGTTTCGGAAGTATTCCAGATTGTCTTCGCTAGGATTATTTAGAGCTTTTAATTTAGCGGCTTTTCGTTTTTCGCACATGTTTAAGAAATCTTCATCAAACCACGGTTTGTTATTCTTATTTTCCTTTTTTCCTAGACACGAGTTACCCACCGCTTTAATATTATCCCTGATCTCTACCCATAACTTGTCAATATCCTCGTGGTCCTCGTCAGGAAGTTCTAAAGCTTCAAACCTATTCTTAACATCTAGCTCGAATTGGGTTCTAATTGATGGATTTTTTAATTTGTCCAAATCAAAATTCTCAAAATCGAAACGGTTTTCTTTTCTCTTTTTTATATTAAGTTTTTGTCGAAGTTTCGCGATTACTAATTCATGATTCAACCCACATTCTGCTCCACGATAAGACCGTACATTAATTATACTGCTTTACCAGCTATGTTGTATCAAGACATGATCGATTTGATTTCGTGTTTGCGAATCCGATGATGTCCAAGTATATTTATGAATATCCTTATGTTTAAACGTCGTACTTTTAATTATCAGGTTTTTCGAGATGGCAAAGTTTATCAGACGGATCCCATTATCATTACTATATTCGTACAAACTTTCTTTACCAATCGTCGGAATATACACTTCTTCCCTTCCTACCTTTGAGTTCGCGTCACCTATAATTATTTTCATGTAGTTTCGCGGTAGTTTATCAAAAACCCATTCGAGTTTATCGTAAAATTCACTTTTGACTTCATCGTCACTGTCTTCGGTCGGACAATGTATGTTTATTAATGCGATTTTAAACCAACGTCCCTGGAATTTAGCTACCGAAATTCTATCACTAAAGAATTGTACGTCCCTCAAAGCGGATAGTAATCTACTCCTAATTAGAAACCCGGTACCCAAACAATGATTCCCGCTTCCTCCGTACCAAATAGTGTACTTTCCTTCCCTCATCGAGCCCTCCCCTGGCCAGCGAACCTCTTGCAGAGCCACGACATACAAATTGTACCCATTCACCTCATTCGCGACCGATTTTAGCCCCCCTGCTGTGTTTAAACTCCTTACGTTCCACATACCAATATTTAAATCCCTATATTTCAACTTGCGCCATGAATCCCCTAAAGCAGTCCCCACCCGGAGACCCGAACGGGGGACTAGTTTACTTCCGGATAATGAGCGTTTTACCTTAGGAAGATCCATGACTATTTGTGGTGTTTGGTGAACTAATGATATGTGAGT
Organism: Nezara viridula; assembly: GCA_928085145.1. NCBI lineage: Eukaryota > Metazoa > Arthropoda > Insecta > Hemiptera > Pentatomidae > Nezara > Nezara viridula. Next base: position 12,824,161 of record OV725078.1, on the reverse strand, counting down.
AGGGCGTTCAAATCCTACGTCAAACCCTCCAGCAAGTCTGGTGGGCCCCTACCTCCAGCAAGTCTGGAGGTCCCCTCCCTCCAGCAAGTCTGGAGGGCCCCTCTCATTGTCGGTCAGCGAGTCCATCGGAATTAGCCGGAAGGAACTTCCAAGGAATTTCCACCGACCATCCCCACATCCGCCACCCGTGGGACGCTCCCCATACGCGGTAATGAGCCCGCCCGAGGCTCTTCTTGAGGTTATATATATTAAAAAATATAAATACCTTTTCTATCAATACTAGACTAAACATTGACATTAAATCTGAAATTAGCCTTGTTTAACTATTTACACTGAGAAACCTTAATTATCTCCAATAAAGAAAATGAGGCGTACTTTGGGGAAGAAATTCGGCTCTCAAACCTCGTCACAGTATTGCAATGAGAATAAGACTTAATGGCATTAAAGACAATTTTTTAACAAAGACAAGTTAAATCAATATCGTTGTAACTTTCTTCAAGAAATTTATAAAATGTGTATTGTGTAACACCCCAAGCATATACTTAAATAATACATAACGTGATTAGATTATTTCTTTCTTATACATCTTTTCAAACCCATCCTATTTTCAATAAAAATTAAAGTCTTAAGCGCAATTAATAAACCATAAGAATATAACTTTGATTATAAATTCAAACTTAATACAGATAATATAAATTATAATAATCTGTGCACTATATACTTTCTAATAATTATATATATATATAAATTACTCCACCCTCTTCACAAAAAAGGCGCGAAAACCGAGGTAGAAAACAGGGGGATCTGCCCCCTACTGCCAGTTGCCTACAAAATGTTTTCTAAGGCCTACTAAACAGGATAGAGCCCCAAATAGACCACAAAATAGAAGAATATCAGAGGGGATTCAGGAAGGGGAGATCCTGCCAAGAACAGATACTTAGTCTGAAACTTCTTATGAAATATTATCTCAATAGACCGCAAAAAACCTTTATATCTCTTTCGTGGACTTTGAAAAAGCATATGACTCCATAGACAGAGAAATTGAATTGAAGAGGAAGCAAGGTTAGAAACGAGAGGGTTGGGATGATTCTGAAGTTTATTATGGAAGGATAGGTTTCTGGATTGGGCCAGATCTGAAACAAAAGGAACATTAAGGTCATTATGGATGGTTTTATTTGTAACAAAGTAGGGAGCATTGAGAATTTTACGAAGGATTTTGGATTGTAAGGATTGGATACGAGAGGAATTCTATGATTTAGTGGAGCCCCATAGCTCAACTCCGTAAGTCCAAATAGGCCTTATTATAGTCAAGTATATGAGTCTTTTGTAATTAATTGGAAGATTAGAACGTTTGTCTAGTAAGTGCTGAAGTAATCGGAAACGTCGAACAGTTTTTTGTCGTTTATGAGGATTAGTCTAGTATGATGATGAGGATTCCAAGTTAGTCGTTTGTGCAGGTGGAGTCCTAGGTATCGGATTTGCTCAACAGGGATAAGTGAAGTATTGTTAAAGGAAACTGTAGGACAGGAAGTTGTTGGTTTACGACGAAGGCTAAAGGTAATTTGGTGGGATTTATTGGAGTTTATTTTAATTCTCCAGTTTTGACACCATTCTTATAGATTTATGATGTGTGATTGAAGCATTTGGGATGCAATTGCTGGGTCATTATTTACTGATAGGATACATGTGTTATCGGCATATGTGGTGATGACAGTGTTGGGATAGCTAGGGATGTTAGCTGTATAAACTGTATAGAGGATAGGGCCTAGGATACTACCTTGAGGAACACCAGCGGACTGGGAAAAAAGGGATGAATAGGCGTTTTTGTGATTTACTTTAAAGTATCTATCAGTAAGGTAGGAAAGGATAATGAGGAAGTATGTAGGTGGTAGGAATTTTCGGAGTTTCTACAGTAGTCCCGGATGCCAAACTCTATCAAACGCCTGTTCAACGTCGAGAAAGACTCCCGTACAGTACATTCCGCGCTCCAATGCAGAGGAGACTACGTATACCTCACTATGACATTGCTGTATAGTGGAATGGGAAGTGCGGAATCCAAATTGGTGATCTGGGATTATGTGTTCCGTACTTAACGAATAGCATTTATAATAAAAAATGCCTCTCAAAAAAGTCCAAAATCAGGCACTACAATACAGTGATAAAGCCAATGATAATGTACGGAACGGAGACAATGTTCTTTCCCAGTTTGGAGAAACTGCTGAAAATAGAAAGAAGGATTCTTAGAAGAATCCATGGGCCCAAAATAACACCAGAAGGATACAGACTGAAATCCAATAAGGAAATTTGCAGGGAAACCTCTGATTTGGAAACGGAAATGAGGGTAAGAAGACTTAGGTTTTATGGACACATGTAAAGGATGACCGAGGAGAGGTTAAACAAGTAGATTTTCTGTAAGGTTATGGGATGCAAGTTTAACCATGGATATACGGTACAAATAAAACAGGAAATACAGAAGCTTGGAATAACACTGGAATTATGTGAGGATAGGGCAGAATACAAGAAATTCCTGAAAAGTGCGGTGCATTTGGTGGACAGTAAGGAACTTCCGTCCAGGAGGAAGTGGATGGAGGAGAGGAAGAAATAATTTAGCGATATCCTCAAGCAGAGATGGGCAGAAAGGAAGAAATTGAAAAAGAAACCAGTTTCATAGTCGCGTAGTCCTTCAGGGCTGTTTCGCGTCAAATAAATAAATAATATATATATATATATATATATATATATATATATATATATATATATATGTATATATATATATATATATATATATATATATATATTAGTTTTTTTTTCACTACAGTTATTAAAGCACCTAACCCTTCAAAATTCAGAATGTTGGCTATACGGTCAATACCACGCGGAGAAGAATTGCCTGTTCTAAGGCCTGCTGAACACTATGCCTTGAATGAGGAAGAGGAATAGTTCCTAGGGGGAACGAAGATTTTTTGAACAAGAAGAACGAAAATTCCACTTGCTTATTCAAGCTGAACTCAGTGACTTGATATAAGACCTGAATCTGTCCAAAGAAAAAGTAGAAGTTTTGGGTTCAAGATTGAAGCAATGGAACTTCTTACAACCTGTTGTAAAAATTATAATGTACGGAAAGACTTCCCTTTTTCAAAAAGTATGAGAACCTGGTTTCCTGATGTGATGCCCCAGGTCTAGTGACAGCATTAAATCTCAATCACAGCCCTTCTGTATGGAAGCTGTTCATGGATTTATCAAAGCTATCCCTCAAGGCAGTTCTGTTGCACAATGGTAATTTACTTCCCTCTATCACTATTGGCCATACTGTCCACATGAAGGAAACTTACCAAAACATGGAAACCCTTCTAAAATCCATCAAATACCAGGAATACCAATGGCAAATCTGTTGTGGCAAATCACCGGCCTGAAAGTTGTGGTAATTCTTCTAGGCATGCACAGGGATATACTAAATACTGTTGTTCCTTATGTGAGTGGGAGAGTCGTGACAGAACATCTGATTCCACCAGGAAACAATGGCCTCCAAGGGAAGTTCTGACAAAAAAGTATTCTCTACAACATTGTTGTGGGACCTGAACAAATCCTTTAGCCTCTACTACATATATAGTTAGGGCTCATAAAATTTTTTTTCAAACGAATAGACCAATCAAGAGAGGCATTCAAGTACTTTAGAGGAAAATTTCTTAGCTTAAGTGAAACTAAGGTTAAAGAGGGTGTATTTGTTGCTCCACTAATCCATAAGCTTCTTTATGACGGGAAATTTTTTAATATTCTTCGGGGTAAAGAAAGAGCAGCGTGGAAAGCATTTACAGCTTTGGTTAATGTTTTCTTGGGTAACAAAAGAGAGGACAACCATGCTGTCTTAGTCCAACTCCCATTGAATAGTACAGAGATCTCGGTTGTAACATGTAACTCAAGATTCACTTTCTTCACTCTCATTTGGACTTCTTTCACGAAAATGGTGGATCTATAAGCGACGAACATGGTGAGCGATTTCACCGAGATATGTCCTCAATGAAACCAAGATGTCAAGGTCGGTGGGATACTTCAATGCTCGCAGACTACTGTTGAAGCGTTGTGAAGGATTTGCCAGAACATCAGTACAAGCCAAGAAGAAACGTTCTAAATAAACTGTACAACCGTGCTGTTATTGCCGAGAGAAGTTGTAATTTAATATACAACAAAAAGTCTGTAAAAGTATTTCACAAATAATAAAGCACTTTAAAGGCCTGAAACATGATCGTGTAACTTCCAATAACTTAATTTTTTGTATTCGATACGGGGTATACGTATCTGCAGAATGGTAGCTGATATAAGGATTCTGACTGAAATTTCGAGTTTCTCACACCAAAATTAGTCATGAGAAACAGTTTCTGTAGAAGATACACGCAAAAAACAATTTTTTGTAGGTGAGTGTTATCAAATGCCGCCCCCACTATCCTATCCTTCCTCTTTAATCCTCCCCACCCTCCCTCTCTATTCCTATCTCCCTACTCTTTCCCACCCTTCCTCTATATGCCTGACCCTCCACTCTCACCCATTCTTCATCAGCTTCAGCCTTCATCAGAAGGCCTAATGCTTAGAGGAAAATTTATTTATAACTCAAATGTTTCAAAATTATCTATCAATAAAAATATTACATACACCTGGTAGAACTGTGGTAGAAAAATAATCCGGTTTTCAGACCTAAATACTCCTATGTGTGTCGTACAATTAAAAAGTACATTTCACCGTGATTTTTAAAGTATTATTTGTGAATACAATTAGTTCCGAAACAGGCATTTTCGTATGTTGGACTAGATAAAGAGCGAATCATTTAAAAGTTATTGAAGGTTAGAGAAGATGTAGATAGGTGGATTGTAATAGATTTTGTAGAGAGAGTAATATAGAATGTGTGAGTCTGTTAAAAGAGGACGGTTTGCAGCGTTTGTTTGCTAATTCTCGTTATTATTATTATTATTATACAGGTGAAGATTGTTTGAAGTTCATAGTTTTAAATATCTCAGCAGAAGTTATTACATTCAAGCTGATGTCCCTGGTGAAAGTTAACCTATTAGCCTATAATACGCAGCTCTAAGTTTTAAGGGGATCATTGGGGCTACACCCCCAAGTAACATGAGCCTGCTAATCTGAAGCATTACACAATCTAGGTTCAGTCGAAATATATTCTTCAATGGGAAACACCTGGGTTACATTTAAGGCCCACCAAACATTTATATAAAACATTTAGTTTATTTATAAAAATCATATAGTGTTTCTATCTATTTCCCTTTGGTTTATCTGAGATGTGCGATATCATATATGAATTTCATAATGTTTCACCGTCTAATCACGTTTTATACGATGGAATTAATAATCTTTTATTTTTACACTCGTGCGCAATTCCTGTCCACTTCAATTCCATCCAGATTCCTTTCTCACTCCCAGTCCGGTATCTTGGTTTTCTCTTAGACAGACGACTAACGTGGAACCCACATACTAGACTTAAAAGACAGGAAGTTATCAGACCATACGGCCAATTATACAGACTACTGAATAAAAATCTTAACTTTCAATTGACGATAAAAGATTAGTGATATACAAGACAATCCTGAAACGTATTTGGACCTACGGACTTGTACTTTGGGGGACATCTAAATATTCCAACATCAAACGCATCCAATCCTTTCAGTCCAAAGTCCTCCGAACAATAGTTGATGCTCCGTTCTATATAACCAACAAACCCCTACATCATGATCTAAATATTCCATTTGTCCTAGACCTTATCCCTGAAAATTTTTCCAAATTCCATCAGAACCTTACAAATCATCCGAATTCCCTTGCACAATCCCTATCTAGTTTTACTCATCCCAATAATCCTCCTCGAAGGTTGAAGCGCAGTGGCCCAGAGATCTTTTTTAGTATATATCTTGGAGTTCTGACAATGGCCAGATTCTCCACTGAAGGCATGAGTGTATGGGGCTAAAGAGCTCTCGCTCAACCTCCACTGGCTTTAGCACCAGTAACGCGGTTGAAACAGTAGTGCAGGGATCTCTTGGAGTCCTGCTTTTCCCTCTATAGTTGGAGGGACAAGGCTAGCTTGGGGTTCCCTACCTGATTGTATATGTTGTATATAGGTATGGCTGAGTTTTTAATTTACTTATCTTAGGTTATTTTTTTTCATGCACATAGTTGTTTGATTATTATTTAGTAATTATTTTACTTTTGTTAATTTTGTGTTTTCTGTATATATGGTGTGAATGTGCTCATATTCAATAATTGTCCTCGTAACAGATTATTATTCTTCTAAATAAATAAAATTTTAAAAAATTCTAATATTTACGTTTTCATAAAAATAATGTCTTTCATAATCAGCATCATTCTTTTTTTTATTAAATTAAATATTAGGATTGCAAATATTTAGTGGCTCACTTATAAATATGGATCTATTTCTATAATAGAGATCTTCACAAAAAAAAAAAAAAAAACATAGTTCACTAAACGATAAATATAGAAAAATCATTAACTTTTTTTATTTTGTTAACAAAATGTGTATTTATGAAATTATATTTATCATAATATACCTCAGTTAATAAAAAAAATAAATTAAAGCTTTTCAATAACTTTTTATAGTCATTCTTGATGAAAACGCTGGTACTTCTAAGTAACAGGAGATCAAAACATCTTATTTTATTTACACAACTTGTGGTTAATCTCAATTTATTTCTTAGTAAATCCTTAATATATTTAATATGATCTTAAACCTTAGTAAACAAAAAAGTTTTTCTAGCAGTGGGGTATTTATAGTATCGTTGGAAGGTGATAAAAAAAATTGCGAATAAGTAAGGATATTTTTAAAAACAGAACTTATCATAGTTTATACGCACAAATGTCCACTTTAAATGGTTTTAACAATGACAATTCTAATTTCGTTTAAAGTTTACTATCAAGAAATTTTTAATTAAGTTTCAGTTACCACCCTCTTCTTACCGGAAATAAGTATTTTCAGACCAAGAGAAATTGAAAGTAAAAATTATAGAAACTATATTTATTTACATTTCATTGCGGGTATTTTTATTTGTTTAATCTTACATATACAAATTTTAATATTTATATCGCTGTAATTTAAACAATTAAATATTAAATAATACCAATGTGCCATCATTTATGAAAACCACATATGTTCATAATATTGTCATGTTAGGTATGGAATCATGTCCTGATCTTTCGAACAGGCTCGGGTGATCTCGGGAGAATTCGTAATTGCGATCTCTTATTTCTCCTGTATTTAATCATCAAATTTTAAATTTAACTGTTTTTTATATCAAAAATTAATGTGAAATGGTTAATTACTACAAATAATAAAATTAAAGCTACTTTAGAGATAGCTAATATTGATAATCAGCCATTTAAGCTCTGTTAGAGAACAACAATGATAATAAAACCTGCATTATATTAAAAACTACTTAATAATACACTGATGTACCGACTTTGATCAAAATCATTTGAGCCGTTTTCGAGGAAATCGTCAAAATGTGTAATATATAAAGTCCCATTTTCAGTAAGCCGATTTCGAAGAAAAAGTTGCTGTAACATCTCAGGTATATATGAACCTTAAATATGCAATGTCACTTTTATATGACTTTTCGTTTTTTGAGCTAGACTTGACATTGACATAGGCCTAATAACTGAGACCGGACTAACTAACAAACGACAGTTCAACATACCTCATTACAAGATTTGCCGAACTGACCACCCTGATGGAACAGCACATGGAGGTACTGCCGTCATCATCCATCATTCCCTCTCCCATCACTTTTATCCTTTACCAGTACATAATTTCCTACAAACTACAGCAGTAGTAATCCAAACCTCACTTTTTCCTGTCACAGTTGTCGCAGCATACTCTCCGCCTAAAATAACAGTACCTGCATCTAATTTCATTTCCTTTCTTAATTCTTTAGGACACCATTTCCTTATAGGTGCAGACCTTAATGCTAAACATCAGCAATGGAGAGAGGAATCACGAATTCTCGCGGCCGAACATTGTTGTCTGCACTTAATTCTCACAATAGCAACATCCTTTCCCCTGATACTCCTACATACTGGCCAACTGATCCTAACCGTAATCCTGACCTCCTTGACTTCTTCATTCACAAAGGTCTAGGGCCGCTAAACTTCTCAGATTTACGGCTCGATGACCTTTCCTCAGACCACAGTTCGGTAAGCCTAACCCTTTCCGCCTAACCTTATCCCCGATTATCCCCTCCTTCATTCATCAAAGGCCCAGTCAACTGGAACCTTTTCCGCCAAACAATAATAGATGCAATAGATCTCAGAGAACGCTAAGAAACCCTCAAGACCTAGATATTTCAGTGAGTTACCTTTACCACTTTGATCCAACAAGCAGTCTGGACTTCATCCTCACCACTCTTCACCAAAAAAACCCTTAAAAAGAATCCTTTTCCCCAAAACCTTAATGACCTTATTAAATCCAAACGCCAATCTAGGACCCTCTGGCAAAGAACTAGACATCCTGATGATCGGAAATTATACAATTATTATTCTAAACAGGTTAAAAAAGAACGGGCTTCCTTTAGATCCCAATCCTACAATTCCTACCTTTCTTCCCTCTCCACCGTGGACAACTCCCTCTGGAAATTGACCAAAAAGATCCTTAAATACCTCTCTATTTCCCATCTCCTGCGATGCGATGATGGAACCTGGGCTTCGTCAGATGAGACTAGAGCTGAAGTATTCGCCAAACACATTTACTCCCCGCACTGAATTCCATCCCACCCACACCGCTAAAGTTTTTTTTTGTTTTGCATTTATAATGGTTTATTGATAAATATTACAATCTGTCTCAATAAAGGACATTTACAATAGAGTTCTGAGAGCACATTCACACCATATTTACAAATTAAAAAAATATAAATAAATAAAAAAAATAAGCTAACTTCAAATAATATAAAGCTACAAAAGAACAAAATAAAATATCATAGTGAGAAAAAAAATAAAAAAAATGAAAATAAACATCTTAGACGCAGGCATAACTATTACACTATTTACAGTCGGCCATAGGAACTCCGAACCATACTTATCCCCTCACACGTGGAGGGAAAGCAAGGCTTCAGGAGATCCCTGCGCTTCTTCCTCAACCATTTCACTGGCATTGAAAGCCAGCGGATATTGAGTAAGGGCGCTACAACCACGGACACTCATGACTTGAGTGGAGAATGTGGCCATTGCCAGAACTCCAGTATATACATGTTACAAAAGGTCACGGGGCCACTGCCGTTTCAGCCTGCGAGGAGGATTGTTGGAATGAGTGGTGCTAGATAGGGATTGTGCTACGGGATTAGGGTGATGGGTAAGGTTCTGATGAAATTTGGAGAATTTGTCTGGGATAAGATCAAGAATAAATGGAATATTAAGGTCATTGTGCAGGGTTTTATTAGAGACATAAAAGGGAGCATCGACTATTGTACGGAGGACTTTGGACTGGAAGGATTGAATGCGTTTGATGTTAGAAAGTTTGGTTGTCCCCCATAGTTCTAGTTCGTAGGTCAACATAGGTTTCAATATTGTCTTGTAGATCAGTAGTTTGTTTTCAATAGAAAGTCTAGATTTTCTATTAAGTAGTCTATATAGCTGGCCATAACGTCGGTTAAGTTCCTGTCTTTTCAGTCTAGTATGCGAATTCCACGTTAGTCGTCTGTCTAGGAGAAAACCAAGGTACCGGACTGTGTCGCAGAAGGGAAGCTGGATGGTATTAAAGTAAACTGGTGGACAGGAATTACGACGAAGGGTGAAGGTTATATGTTTACATTTGGATTCATTGACTTTGATGCGCCATTTCTTGCACCAGTGTTCAATCAAGGATAGGTGCCGTTGCAGGTTTCTGGACGCTGTTTCAGGATCTGAGTTAGAGGATAGGATCGCAGTGTCTTTAGCGAAAGTTGTCAGGAGTGTATCGGGATGGACGGGAATGTCAGTGGTATAGATGATGTAAAGGATGGGACCCGAGACGCTGCCTTGAGGAACTCCAGCCTCAATTGAATAACAGTCGGAAAATTCTGTACCACAGCGAACTCGAAAGGACAGTCGGAGAGGTAGGATTGGAGTATTAGGTATAAGGACTGTGGTAGATGGGATTTGAGCTTGAAGAGCAGTCCGGCGTGCCACACCCGGTCAAAAGCTTGCGCTATGTCCAGAAATGCACTCGAGCAAAACTGCTTGTTTTCTAGGGCTGAGGATATGTGGTCAACAACTCGGAGTCCTTGTTGGACGGTAGAATGTTGGGAACGGAATCCGAATTGATGGGTAGGGATTTTACGGGAGTTTATTAAGGGTAGGATTCTTTTCAGGAGGATCTTTTCAAAAATGTTTGAAAGAATTGGAAGTAGGCTAATTGGTCTATAGGATGATGTATTATTGGGAGGCTTGCCTGGTTTCAGGAAAAGGATGATGGTGGAATGTTTCCATAGGAGAGGGAAGTGGGTAGTTCGGAGGATACAATTGTATATATCATCATCATCATATGTGGCACGACATCCCGTTACCGAGACTGGGCCTCCTCCAAGAGCCTCCGCCAGTTGGCTCTGTCTTCTGCTGCAGCTCTCCAGTTCCGTACACCAAGCAGGGTTCTCGCATCATAGGCCATGTTGTCCAACCATCTCGTCCTCGGCCATCCTACCCGTCTTACGAGGTGCAGCTCCTCCATCATTATTTTCTTTGGTATTTCAACGGTGCTTATTCTGGCCACATGCCCTGCCCATCTTAGTCTGGCCAGTTTAATATACGTGACTACGTCGATGTCTGTATAGAGAGAACTGAGCTCCCTATTTTTTCTCTTTCTCCAGACATCACCTTCCTTTACTGGACCATAAATCCTTCTGAGGACTCCTCGCTCAAACACATTCAGCTTCATCTCATCGTTTTTAGTCATCGTCCAAGCCTCTGAGCCATATGTCAAAACAGGCCGAACAAGGGTCTTGTATATGATCAGCTTGGTCTTCTTTGAGAGGTACCTACTTCTTAAGTGTCGGCCAAGTCCAAAGACACATCTATTGGCAGCCGTGATCCTTCTTTGTATTTCTTGAGCCATGTCATTTTTGCTATTAATTTCAGACCCAAGGTATATAAAACTTTTCACTCTCCCAAACTTAAAAGAACCTACCTCAAATGGAGAGTTCAGATCCACCTCACCACCAACTCTCATATACTTAGTTTTCCTCTCGTTGACATCTAGACCAAGTGGTCTTGCAGCTGCTTCAAGGCCTATAAACGCTTCTCTGAGAGCCCGTTCAGACCTACCTATTACGTCAATATCATCAGCAAAACCAAGAAGCTGTGTCAGGCGATTAAAGATTATATCGTTGGTCTGAATACCGGAATCTCTTACAGCTTTCTCCTCTGCCAAGTTGAACAATAGACAGGCGAGGGCATCCCCTTGCCTAACCCCACTGCTCACTTTAAACTCTTCGGAGTCGTCAGAACCGACGAGTATTCTTCATCTCGAGCTGTCCATGGTCATCTTGATTAGGCGTACGAGCTTCTGAGGGATGCTTAGCTCCTCCAAGGCACAGTATAGTTGCGTTCTATCAACGCTGTCGTATGCTGCTTTAAAGTCTATGATAAATGGTGGCACGTCAATGTGTCATCAATTGAATAATCTGGTAGGTTCAGAAAAATGTTTATGCCAAAGCCGCACCAATGACACTAAGTTAATGCCCGACACTCCAGAAACCTATAGAAAAATCATAAAATATTTATCTGAGACCAAGGCTGATTACCACACGTATCAACTGCGTCAAGAGAGGGCGCTCAGGGTCGTTATCAGAAGACTGCACCCATCTACGTCAACAGATGCTATAAAAGAAGAGCTCACGGGTATGGGATTCCATGTTCGCCAGATAGTGAACATATTTAAGGAGGATAGAGAACAGCCTGGAATAAAAAATAAAATACCTCTTCCACTATTCTTCGTTGACCTTGACCGAACACCCGATGTCGAAAACATCTACAAGGTCACACGCCTTTATTATACAAGCGTTGTTGTAGAAAAGCCCTACAGCAAGCGCGACATCGTCCAATGTCATAACTGCCAGGCTTATGGCCATACGAAACGGTATTGTCATCACATTCCTAGATGTGTGTGGTGTGGTGAGCAACACAAAACAGAGGACTGTAGGAAGTCTAGAACTTCACCTGCAGTATGCGCTTTATGCCACCAAGGACACCCAGCCAACTACAAGGGTTGTCAAACATACAAAGATTTAAAAACACGAATGTACGCAACGCCTAGAGAAGAAGGGACATCCAGGCCACCAAGACAACCCTCTAGAACAGTGAACGGAAGAGTGTCCTATGCTCAGATGTTCAAAGTAGACACTGTAAACACTCAATCTCAGGCCCTGCCACAAGAATCTAAACCTCAAGAATTCACAAATCAACCCCAAGACCCATATCCCTCCATCCCTGAACGTTGGTTAAATACCCATACATTCATTCCTCCTCCTTCCAATTCCACTGACCTCACAAGCCTACTGACATCTTTCCTTTCCGAATTTAGATCTCTCATTACCCCCCTTATTTCGCTACTTACCAATGTTATATCCAACCTCATTCCACTGCCAAGAAATACATAAATGTCCTCAACCAAAATCCTCTCCATTCTCCTTTGGAATGTGAATGGTATTCGGAACCACATCAACGAACTGACAATCTTATTACATGACAAAAACATCGACATAGCACTAATAACTGAAACTCGACTAACCAACAAACGACAAATCAACGTGCCCGGCTACAATATTTATCGAACCGACCATCCTGATGGAACAGCACATGGTGGCACTGCCATAATTATCCATCGATCCGTTTCCCATCATTTGTTTCCCTTACCAACCCATAATTTCCTACAATCCACAGCCGTAATAATCCAAACACCCCTTTACCCAATAACACTAGTTGCGGCATATTCCCCACCTAAGACACCCATTTCCGAATCCCAACTAACTTCCTTTCTGAATTTCTTAGGACACCACTTCCTCCTAGGTGCAGATCTAAATGCAAAACACCAGCAATGGGGAGCCAGATCCACAAACTCCCGAGGGCGAACATTGCTATCTGCACTTAATTCCTATCGCAGCAACATCCTTTCACCTAATACACCCACATACTGGCCAACAGATCCCAACGGCAATCCCGACCTGCTAGACTTTTTCCTCCACAAAGGTCTAGGATCACTACACTGTTCTATTTCAAGGTTTGATGATCTTTTCTCAGACCATAGTCCTCTAGTCCTAACCGTTTCCACATCTCCCATTCCCAAATCATCCCCACCTTCATTTATCAGGGGGCCAGTTAACTGGAACCTTTTCCGTCAAAAACTGGAAGATAATATTGACCTCAGAGTTTCCTTAAAAACACCTGAAGACCTCGACGATGCAGTGCATTCCTTCACTACCCTGATCCAGCAAGCAGCTTGGACTGCATCCTCACCTGATCGTCCCAAAAAATACCATAACATCTTTTACCTCAAGACCTACTGGACCTAATCCATAGCAAACGTTGCTCTAGGACCATTTGGCAAAGAACCAGGCATCCTGATGACCGGAAATCGTAAAATTATTATTCCAGACAGGTAAAAAAGAAACTGAATACTTTTAGAACCCAATCCTACAATTCCTACCTCTCCTCATTATCCGCTAGTGATAACTCCCTCTGGAATGTTACCAAAAAAATCCTTAAATTCCTGTCCATTTCCCATCCACTTTGCCGTGATGATGGTTCCTGGGCTTCGTCAGATGCGAATAGAGCAGAAGAGTTTGATAAACATTTATCCTACACATTCACCCCTCATCCCGAACTCCATCCCAGCCACACTGCTGAAGTTGAAGAATTCCTCTCTTCACCAATTCCTCTCTCTCTACCTCCAAAACCTGTTAACCCCTCTGAGGTCAAATTCCTTATAAACAAATTAAAACCCCGAAAATCCCCTGGATATGATCTCCTCGCTTCACAAATCCTCAGACAACTTCCCAAAAAAGCAATCATATTCCTTACCTATCTATACAACTGCATCCTTCGCACAACCAACTTTCCTTTGGTGTGGAAACATTCCATAATCATCCTGTTTCCAAAACCAGGTAAACCTGTTAATAACACATCATCCTATAGACCGATAAGCTTACTCCCGATCCTCTCAAAAATCTTTGAGAAAATCCTTCTCAAACGCATCCTACCCATAATCGAATCCCACAACATCCCTTCTCATCAGTTTGGATTCCGCTCAGGACATTCCACTGTCCAACAAGGCCTTCGTGTTGTGGACCATATATCCTCTGCACTTGAAAACAAGCATTATTGCACTGGTGCCTTTCTGGACGTAGCACAAGCTTTCGACCGGGTGTGGTACGATGGCTTGCTTTTCAAGCTCAAAACCCATTTACCCCAATCCTTATACCTAGTCCTCAAATCCTATCTCTCAAATCGTTCCTTCCAAGTCCGTTGCTGCACCGAATTCTCCACTTACTACCCAGTTGAGGCTGGTGTTCCCCAAGGCAGTGTTTTGGGTCCAGTTCTCTACATCCTTTTCACTGCCGATATCCCTTCAAATCCCGATACCTTCCTAGCTAAATTTGCTGATGATACTGCCATTCTAGCCTCCCATTCAGATCCTCAAATAGCATCTCAAAACCTACAATCTCACCTATCCTTGATTGAGCAGTGGTGCAACAACTGGCGCATCAAAATCAATGAATCAAAATGCAAACATATCACTTTTACCCTGCGACGCAGATCCTGTCCGTCAATCCTTTTTAATTCCATTCCACTTCCCTACTCAGACACAGTCCGTTACCTTGGCTTCCTTCTTGACAAAAGACTAACTTGGAACCCACATACCGGACTTAAAAGACAAGAACTTAACCGATGATATGGCCAGCTGTATAGATTACTAAGTAGGACATCTCATCTTTCGATTGAAAATAAACTTTTAATCTACAAGACCATACTGAAACCTATCTGGACCTACGGACTTGAACTGTGGGGAACTGCTAAACATTCGAATATCAAACGCATCCAATCCTTCCAGTCCAAAGTACTTAAAACAATAGTCAATGCCCCATATTATGTCACAAACAAGACCCTACACCATGACCTTAACATCCCATTTGTCCTCGACATCATCTCAACCAGATTCTCAAACTTTCACCAAAACCTTATCCATCATCCAAATCCTCTAGCTCAATCCCTATCCAGCTCCCTTCATCCCTACAATCCTCCACGAAGGATAAAATGGCAGTGGCCCAGAGATCTCTTGTAAATATGCTTCTGGAGTCCTGGCAATGGCCAGCTTCTCCACTCATGTCCCGAGCGTCTGTGGCTCTAGTTCCCTCTTTCAGTCTCCATTGGCTTCTAATACTAGTGATGCGGCTGGAAAAGTGGCACTGGGATCTCCTGGAGTCTTGCTTTGCCTTCCACATGTGGGGTAAAAAGCCTGGCTCGGAGATTCCTGGGCGAATGTATATATTGTATATAGGTATGATTGTGTTTATAAGTTTCTTTTTATGTTATTGTTTACTTTTTTTTCTTTTATTTTCTTTCTTCATCAGTATTATTTATTTACTTTTTATATTTATATTTATTTCTCTATTATTTGTATATATTGTTTGAATGAGAACTCTTAGCCCTAATACTTATAGCCCTCCAGTGGCTGATTGTATTATTATTCAATAAATAGATAAAAAAAAAAAATAAAAAAAAAATATTAAATAACTATTCAAAAGATATATATTTCTAACAAAAATAGATTACAATCATATTTGTTTCAATTTTTTTTCTTTTATTATGTTAGGTAATATTATTTATTTTTCTCTAGTTATAAGTAACAAGTCTTTTTAATAATAAATGTTAATAGCTTTATAATACTTCATTGAATATTGATTTCATATATTGAAGATTTCCGGGAGGATCCTGAGTAAATATCCCATCGTACCAAACCAAAAAATATATTATTACTAAAAATTTATTGTACTGTGTGTGGGAAATTATTATTTCACGGTGGATAAGAATCTCATTGTGCTTTAATAAGTGTTGAGAGAAACAATTAAAAGCTTAATTTGTTAATTCAGATGTTTAGAATAAATTTTTGAAATAATTATATTTCTGAAAAGCCTTTTCACTTACATGGAACATAGGAAGGGATGTAGGGATGTTAAAAGGTCAGCGTCAAGTACAGATCCTTCCTGGTAAACCTTCGTCAAATGCTGCTCCCTTGTGCGAATCCCTTTGATCACTTTGGCCAAAACAAACGACAGTGGCCTCAGAGCAAATGCCAACTTGTCAAACTTACATTCAACGGAGTCGCTTATAGGTAATATGCTTTGTTAATTAGTTATTCAATGCAACATAAATGAAAATAAAACGATACTAAATTAATTCAGTTATAAAAAGACACATTGTCACAATTTTTAATGTCCTTTTTATTTTTATTTTTTCATAAGATGATGCCTATGCTTAGTTGTTATAGTAAATCTTTTTTTTTTTTTTTTTGCGGAATACAGTTTGTATCATAACTCAATTCAATACAAGATACGTATCCTGAGAAAAAGTAAAGATCAGGCCAACAGTTCCTTGCTAAACTATCTTACTAAAAGAGGAAGTTACTCCATGCATCATCACTATTTATGTTCGTTTACGTATATCTATGGAACTAAAACTGTTTCAGTTATTAGTTCAATTTAAACTAGATTGACTAGGACTAGATTTGCACAGGAAGTTTGACATTGTATCCTAGACTATCCTGCTACCCTTGAACAGTTTTAATCACGTGGCCATGCCGACATGATCTTAACCATTCTAAGCAATTTTAGACCCTAAACCTAAACCTTAATCTTTTTTTTTTCAAATGAAACTTCAACAACTTGAAACCCGGTCTCATCTGTCAACTTTCTAACCTATATATTATAACGACGAAATACATATCTTGTTGCTACGAAATATATTCATATATTGGAAGGATAATGTACAAAAGCATGGAGGGCTGCCTGAAAGACTGGAGGTGAAACTGAAGAAACTTATAAACTGTTTTATAAGATTCATCTTCGTAATTCCCAGGCGTTATCATGTTCCCAACTGGTACACTGAGTTGAAGTTGCTTTATCCTACTTCCCGACTACAATTTCTTCTTGGTGTTTTCCTCTTCCAAGTCCTAAGAACCAAAAATCCTTCCTATATCATAGAACTCCACAATCTACGTTCCTCTCTCTACTCTATTAATACCAGATCTCAACCTATTGATTTGTATATCCCTTCTCATAAAACTACATCCTTCAACAAATCATTCGTCATTCGTGCTACCTCCTTCTGAAATTCTTTACCCATCCCCATACGGCAATCCTCAACCTTAAATTCCTTCAAATAACTCTTATTCCACTACCTACTTCATTTTCAAACTTCCGTATCTATGTACTATTTATCGATTTCTTTAATTACAACTTCTCACTAACAATTTTTCGACAAGTTTTATTTGATTTTATTTAATTTATTTATTTAATTTTTCTTTGTATATTTGTATTTACATGTAAACCATATAAAATGTACTAGTGTTAAAGTTTTTACTATTTTTATTCAGGTATTATTACGATAACAGTTGAAATTAACATTCAAACCATCTCTTAGTATTCTGTCAAACAAAAAGGACCAATGTTTTGTTCCGTGTTGCTATTATTCTTAGGAGATTTTCGTCCAAGAATAAAATTATTTTTTCATTCATTCAAATATTGTAATGATGATATTTTTACCTATATCTCAGTATTACATTTATACATAGATATATTATAAAGACTACACTTTAAGTTACATAGGAATTAGGAATAAAGCAAAAGGCGATCAAGTGATATATGTGACTGCTTGAACAATACTAACTTTATTTAATAACGTTTGATTTGAAAACATACGTTTGTTTTTTTGTTTTGTTTTTTATGGCCTCAGGATTTTTATAGATCTGAATTTCATCTTAGATAAATTACTTATGTATGCACTATCTATCGTGTATACATATAAATATATATATATGATAGAATATATATATATATATATAAGTTATGGTTAGAGGTAAGACAATATAACAGTTAATCCTAAGTTAATCCTATCTATGAAGTGTAAACAAAGTGTAATACTATATATATGGCATTACTAAAGCAATAAAGTCAGTCTTATTTGAGTAACCACGTGCTTCATTTCGGATCCTTTTTTCCCTTTTTTTTATTGTTTCTTATTCGAACTGACGTAAGTGGTGCCGAAACCCGGGACCTTTAGAATCAGTAGGGGAAGTAGTTTTTTTTTCTTCTCTCTTTCTTTTTCGTTTGTTTGTTGTTGTTATTAACGTCACAAGAAATAAAAAAAAAAAGAGGAAGGATGCCGAACGGAATAGGGCAACCACCGGTATCCACCGCACAACAGGTAGCACAGCAGGTAGCACAGGCGACACCGCCGACGGCACCACCAGCAGCACCGTTGGCTCCACCGCCGGCGTTCCCTCCGCTGTTAGAGGCGTTAGCGAGGGATTTTCCTCCACTACCTACGGAAACGTTGGCATCAGCACATGCAACTACGTTGGAGTGGTTGAAGGTGAGAACGGCGACGTCGCAGGACCTTAGGAGAGCGATATCCGACTTGGAAAGATTCGATGGAGGAGTGGGTGAGTTGAATCACTTCCTAAAGGGTGGCGATCGGGTGATATCGCGTATATTGGCTAAGCAGGAGGAAAACCTGATAGACCCGATGGATGCCAATGCATTAAGGGCAGCCTTGGTATGCCGGGTTAAGAGAAGCGTGCTGAATATGATTCAGGCGGATGAAGACACTCCATGGAATATTGTGTAGGATCGGCTGAAGAAGGCGTTTGGAGGAGGTCGATGGGCGCCCGAGGAGGACATCTTGCAGATGTTCCGGGAAAGGAAACAGCCTCATCAGACCAACGGGCAATATGCTGCAAATCTGCTGGCACGCTTTAACAAGGTAACAGAGAAGACGAGGGAAGTGGCTGATGCGGTGGAAACAGGAGCCAGGATGGCATTTTTGTCAACCATCCTTAAAGTTCAGTTGGGGAGAGATACTGGAAAGAAGGATGGACTACCGAGGGACAAGAGCTTTGTGGAGTGTGCTCAGGAGATGATAGATGCAAGTGCTCGGGATGAAGAAGCAGCCCGTGGGGATGAAGAGAATGAGTATGGATGGAACAGGGTTTCGTATAGGAGGGCGGAAACCGGGAGGTTCAAAGCAAGACAGGAGGGGTGGAAGAAAAGAGGAGGAGAGGTTAGTACAAGAGAAAGGCCGGCAACGAGAGAGAGAAAGCCAGGCAAAGAAAGGAAGAAATGGACAAAGGAAGACAGGAGATGTCACGGATGCGGAAAGATAGGCCACCTAGTGGCGAATTGCCGGCGAACCCGATGTTTCGAATGCGGAACCGAGGGACACATTGCCAGACAATGCCCGTATATGAGTAGACGGGGAGACGTGGGCCGGGATGAACCAATGGAAGTGAACGCCCAGAGATTGTGGAGAAAGAGAGGAGCAGTATCGGAGTCAGATGAGTCATCAGGGACATCTGGAACCGAGGAAGAGGAGACGGAGATAAGAAGAGCTCGAGGAGGAAGAATTAGCAGGAAGAGTGGAGAAGGAGGAGCCGTTGCGGACAGGAGAGGAAAATCAGACGAATGAGGAGAGGAGCAGAGGAGAGGCAGCCACGCGGTAGTAAATAATATTGGAGGTGAGTGCGTTGGTTTGCCAATTATAAGTGTTGTGGGGAGGGGGATGTGTTTGGTGGATACGGGGAGCTCTAGCACGATATTATGTGAAAAGATGCTGGAGGAATTGTGTAAAGGAGAGAGGATACCAGAAATAAAAAATTGTAAGTGTAAGTTGATTACTTTGGGTGGTCCTTGTAGAGTCGAGGGGGAGGTAGAATTAGATCTGGAGCGATGGGTGGCCGGAATCGGGAAATTGAGGGTTCACGTGGTGGAGAACATGCCGAGAGAATACGGAGGCATAATAGGTTGTGACTTATTAAGTAAGGTAAGGGCGAGGATAGATTACAGGAGTACAGGTTGGGTTGTTCGAATGGGAGGGAAGAAGTATCGGTGTAAGCGATTGAGGGTGGACGGGACAGGGAATGTCGGGGCAATAGAACAAGCGGAACATTGGGTACAGAGGATAAAGAGGGAGTACGCGGATATTTTTCTTAAAGACGGGGAAGTGTTGACTGCAACAGGGAAGACGGTCCATGAAATTCCTTTAAAACAGGAGAAAGTGACATGCGTTAAGGAACGACGTTATCCGCAAGCGCTACGGAGACACATCAAGGAAAAGATAGAGAGCTTGAAGAAGCAAGGCATAATCGTGGATAGCACGTCACCGTACAACAGTCCCCTTTGGGCAGTGAAGAAGAAGACCACGACAGGGGAGGAGAAGTATAGGGTAGTGGTAGACTTCAGAAAGCTCAACGACAATACCTTGGACGAAAAATACCCGCTCCCACGATTTGAAGACATCATTGACAGACTGAGCGGAGCCACAATCTTCAGCACTCTCGATCTAGAGGCAGGCTATCACCAGATACGTATGCACCCCAGGGACCAACATAAGACAGCTTTTTCATTCGAAAGGGGGCATTATGAGTTTACTCGCATGCCGTTCGGGTTGAAAAACGCTCCTATAACCTTCCAGAGGTTTATGGACGAATTTTTGAGGGGACTGGATGAAGCATTCTGCCAGGTATATATGGATGATCTCCTGGTCTTCAGTAAAGATGAAACGGAACACATTGATCATTTGCGCCGCGTATTTGACAGCGTGAAGCAGTTGGGATTAAAATTGTCTGCTGAAAAGTCGATTCTGGGGCAGGATGAAATCAATTTTCTGGGACATTCGATTTCGAGGAAAGGGATCAAGCCTGATAAGCAGAAGGTAGAGGCGATACAAAAGATGGCGATGCCCAGAGATGTCAAGGGGATCCGGAGATTATTGTGGACGTTGAATTATTATCGTCGGTTTGTCCCGGAGATGGCGGAATATCTAGCACCTCTTAATAATCTCCTAAAGAAAGGTCGGAAGTTTAAAGTACATACCGATCACAAACCGTTGCAGTGGGTGGGCAACCTGAAGAAATCATCGGCAAGGGTCACGCGATGGAAGCAGTTCCTAAGTCAATATAACATGGAGGTCAGGTATAAGCCAGGCAAGGAGAATATAGTAGCGGACTGGCTGTCCAGAGCCGTAATGATAAATGCCATTGAGGAGGAAGAAGGGGAGTCGTAGCGGGACGTGCGGCAGTTTTTGAGAGCATGGACACCGGAAGGTGAAGGGGAACCCGGGGATGCGAGAACAGAGGAATCGAGAGGAGAAGAGAGCTCGGTGGATGAAAGGCCTACCGACATGGAGGAATGTGAGGAGATCATTAACGATAAGCGACGACAAGTAATTTGGAAGACCAGAACGTCGGGGCTTATGAAGATCGACTTCACTAAATATGGGAAGAAGAAAATTAATACCATTTGGTCCCAACCAGGGGTGAAAGAAGAACAGATTTGCAAGGCTTTGCACGACGCTTCGGAGTCGGGGAAAATTCACCATCTGTATGTAGGCAATGCAACCATTTTGGAAAAGATCAAGAAACTCTGGAGGGCAGAGAAAATAGGTGTCGACAGGTCATTTATTAAATGTAAATACTTGGTTGAAACGTTAATGGACAGGGAGCAGCAAAGGGAGGTGACACTGGCACATCACCAGGGCAAGACGAACCATCGGGGGGTACAGGAAACATTCCACGCACTACGCAGGAGATATCATTGGGATGGTATGCGGAAAACGATCTCGGAAGTCATTGGAATATGCGAAGTGTGCGCGTGCACTAAGTATGACAGACGACCACCTCAAGGAGTACAAGAAGAAACCCCTACAGGAGATACGCTGTTGAAAGATGTGCAAATCGACACATTCACGTGGAGAGGCTTTAAATGGGTTACCATGATAGACCTCTTTATCAAAATGGCAATGGCACATCGGGTACAGGATAGGTCGGCGGAGGCTGTCGTGGGAGCTCTCCAAACGTGGGTCCAGTTCTATGGAGTGCCAGATCGCATAACGTCGGACGGAGGCAGGGAGTTCGACAGCAGTACCATCCGAGAAGAAGCGAAGCGCTTGGATATAGTTTGGCACTTCAATACGCCGGGACATCCAAAGGGCAGGGGAGGTATCGAGAGGTTGCATGGCACCCTAAGTGATCACCTACGTATATATCAGGGGGAGCAGGGATTAGAAGCGGACGTAGCAATGCAGAGGGCGGTAGCGGCCTACAACCATTCAATCCACTCCGTTACAGGGTTTTCCCCAGTCGAGGTACTGTTCGGAATAAATATACGGCGTCGAGATTGGAAGGAAACAGTCACGAGCGAGGACCACGCTCAACAGATAACGTGTAACAGAGCGCAAATAAGGAAAGTGTGGGATAAAACGAAAGGGAGAATAGAGAAAGAGAAGCGGAAAAGGGTGGAAAAGGTTAATTTGAACCTCAGAGATAGAATGGGTGCATTAAAAATAGGGACGGTCGTCTATCGTAGGGTCGGATCCAATAGGGGGAAGGAATTGGCGCGCTACGA
This sequence comes from Nezara viridula, assembly GCA_928085145.1. Lineage (NCBI taxonomy): Eukaryota > Metazoa > Arthropoda > Insecta > Hemiptera > Pentatomidae > Nezara > Nezara viridula. The sequence goes on along the minus strand of OV725078.1, from coordinate 12,801,509 downwards.
GGGACCATTCAAGGTAATCATACTTAGAGAGCACAACGTTTGTACGATCCAAAGTCTGAAGGATCCCAGAAAAAGGATGGCCGTTCACATAGAACAGTTAAAATTCCCGATAGAGACGGAGTCACTACAGTAGTGGGATATCCTCTTTTCTGTCTCCTACAAGCTAGGGACCGACGCTAAAAAGTTAATTTGATTTTGTTGTTCACTTTTGGCTGTAAGATAACAGTGTCTTTTAATTTTATTTTTATTGTTTTTTTATTCTATTATTACTCTGGCTGTTCTACGAACTCCAACGGCGATTATATCTTTTCTTTTTGTTTGTTTGTAGTTGTTGTATTTTAGTTATGTATTATGTCAGTTACCCGGCATTAGTTTATGAGGAATGTTCATAAACTGGCGGGGGGGAGTTATGGTTAGAGGTAAGACAATATAACAGTTAATCCTAAGTTAATCCTATTTATGAAGTGTAAACAAAGTGTAATACTATATATATGGCATTACTAAAGCAATAAAGTCAGTCTTATTTGAGTAACCACGTGCTTCATTTCGGATCCTTTTTTCCCTTTTTTTTATTGTTTCTTATTCGAACTGACGTAAGTTATATATAATGCTTTATTTATTCTTGAACAAGTTCCTTTAGAATAATATGAAACGTGTGGGCATGAAAATGACATGAAAATGTGTGGGCTTTTAAGCCTCCGAGAATAATCACAAAATAAGCAGATAGATATAGTAAATAAATAAATATAAGTATATTAGTTACCTTCAAACTTCAACTAAGATAAAAAGAAATAAAAGAATTTAGAACAAACTAATAAGTTAGGATTAGGCGATGTTTGAATAGGATGTTGAGCGCGGGGTTGAGATTTTTGAAGTATACATTGTTGTTCCGGTAGGGTCTCACAATATGTAATATCGTTCTTACTTCCTAATAAGTGTGCAAAAGACACCTTCGGGTCTATGGTTTTGGAAGGTTCTTTTCATGATCCGGATCTTTCAGTTTCTTCTTGGTATCGGGGTTTCTGTATCTGAATTTAATATTCTTGTATATCTGGCAGCCTTTGTAGTTCTCTGGATGTCCTTCATGGTACAAAGCACAGACTGCAGGTTTTTGTTTAGATTTTGTGCACTCACCAGTTTCTGTTGTTTACCGCATTTTACACAACACGTCAAATGATGACAATACGTCTTCGTGTAGCCATACGCCTTGCAATTATGGCACTAGACGATATTCCTCCTAGGATACGGCTTCTCCACTTTTAAACTTGTGAAGTATAATCTTGTTACTTCGTAAATTTTTACGATCCCGGGAGTCAGTTCCAGGTCTATAAAAATAGAGGTAGAGGAACTTTTGCTCCTGGCTGTTCCTTACTCTCCTTTAGAACATATGTTAACTGGCGCAGTTTTTAGTTCTTCTTCTATTGTTTCAGTTGGTGTTGTGGGGTCTAGGTTTCTTACAACTACTCTTAAAGCTCGCTCCTTCCGCAATTGATAGTGTGAAAATCTGCTTAGGTCTCTGTTAGATACTTCACAATTTTTCTATAGGTCTCAGATGTATCTAGTGATATTTTGGTGCCATTCGTTCTGCTTGGACATGAGTAGCTTCCGGAGTCTGGTATCTTGTTTAGTTGAGAACACAGTAATTGAAAATGTTTTCTATTCTTAACGAATATCGGTGGAGGTCGGGGGTCTCTTAGTGTTGGTGCGAACTCCATTACCTCACTGTCATTCTGATTCACCTGATAGGGGTTGTTTGTAAAAAAAGGTGATTCTTCAATTGTCACTTGCGATGATGTACCTGGTTGATACTGAGTTTCTTTAATATTCTCTTTTGGTGATGTACATGGCTGGATTTCATGTTCTTCGGAGCTAACAGGGGTTATTGAAAGTGTTTGACGATTTTTACGAGGCTTTCGTTTGGCCGGAGAAGAAGATGAATGTGTCGGGCCTAACGACCTAGTTCTCTTATTAGCCACTCTGCTAGTGATATTCATGGTAATAATAATTTTTAAAAAAAAACTTTATGTTGATAACTGTATACAGCAAATATCAACTTTCTGGTGTATTCTTGACCTGTTTTAAGTGAATAATAACAGAGAATCTTATCAAAAAGCTGTAAATAATGAGAGCTGAGTTGGAAACACAACCTTGCTCATCAGCTGATCGATCAGCTGTCCGAATTTAAATTAAAATTGGTTTCTCTGAAATTACATTATTTTAACATTATATAAAATTTAACGTTTACATAAAATTTAATTTAATGAATTTAGTATACATTGCTAATTTTGAATGCATACATAGTTTAAAAGAGTGTATATAACTATATCAACGATATAATATTAAAAAGGAGTAGTTGGTAAGGGTCATTATCAATAATATCTGTATGCCGCTCTACGTTACAACTAACAGTTTTTTTTAACAGTTACAACTAACAAGTTGTGTATGCTAAAGAATGTTTTCCATTACCAACCTCATGCAAAATAATCTTTCATTGTTGTAAATCATTCGTTGTAAAACATTCATTGGTTTTTCGATTAACCTAAACATACTTTATTCTAGGTGCTGTTGCGGCCTTTCTAAGACATTTCACTGTGGCAGCGTTACACCACCTCAAAGAACAATATCGGAAGATGAAGTTTGGCTTCCAGGCAAGCACACCATTCCAAGTCCAACTGATGCTTATGGTACTATCGAATTCCAAGGCGGGCCTCACCCAAGCAAAGCACAGGTATTTTTCAAAATCATTATGTACAATATGTAAACTTTGCTTCATATTGTTAAGCATTTAAGCAAAACAAAAAAAAGCTATAGTGTCAACTAATTTAGCACTAATAGTTTCGTTATGGTAGGAGAGAACTTGTTCGGTAAATATATATATATATATATATATATATATATAATATATATATATATATATATATATATATATATATATATATATATATATATATATATATTGGTCCTTTTTACTAACACCAGGCGACTAACTAAAGGTTACCATGATCCTAACCGGAATGGAATAATTATTAACCGACACTCATTACCTCACTCACATATTGGCACTAAAGTCTGTATTGGACTTTGGCCTCCATTAACAGTTTGCTCCATTCGTCTTTTTAGTTAGCAAATCTTCTTCAGCTGTGAACATCTAAAGCCTAGAGATCTACTTTGATATCATCCAGCCACTGCAGTCAAGGCCTACCACACTTTCGTTCAGAACCTTGCTTCCTAAAAGCTGTTTTATAGAAATTCTACCGGTATCCCTTTTCTCCACATGGCCCAACCATCTTAGCGGTCCAACTCACTAACGGATCCAGGATTTAATTTTAGGGGGGGGCTACAGCCCGAATGATTTTTTTTTTGTGTTTATGAATATTACGATAACTACTTCGGAAGCAAGAAAGAAACTAAGAACCTATATGAATTGTGCTTAAGTAATTCTTTAAGTCCTATTAAGTGTAATTAGGACAACAATAATATTTATAGAGTTAACTTTTTCATATAACATGATTATATTTTACCATTTGGGACTCCTACTCTCCCCGTAAATCCGCCTGTGGTCCAGCTGGATGTATGAGACGCTCTGGACGTATGCGGTATACTCACCACGTGATGACCAGTAAGGTGCCCAAGAGAACACGATCAGACGAAATTAGCTCACCAGCCAAACAAAGAACTCGTCGCTGCCTACGAGAAACATCTCCAACAACAAAAGTGAACACTTCAGAACCTGAACCTCAGCCCCAACCAGGTACGTCTTCGCAAGAAAAAATCGAAGAATCCCCTTTCTTTACTCCAAATCCCTACCAAGTGCTTCAAAATTACCGAGAGGTAATGGAATCAGCAGCTATACCCACAGAACCAAGGCCTCTTCCGATATTTGTGAAAAATATCAAACATTTCCAGTTGTTCTGCACCCAACTAAATAAAATCTGGCATCTATTTATGGCAAATAAAATCTGCTCTGGCTACTGTTTATGTCTTAACAGGACCAACAATACAAAAATAACACCAGATACTGCTGAAACCTACCGAATAATAGTGAAGTATCTCTCAGAAACGAATGCGAATTATCATACGTACCAGCTTAGGCAGGAGAGATCGTTACGAGTAGTAATAAAAAATTTACACTCCTCAACTCCAACTGAAGTGATAAAAGAAGAACTAGCGGCACTTGGTTTCAAAGTATGTCAGGTAAACAACGTTCTGAACGAGAATAAGGAGCAGCCTGGAGTAAAAATAAAGTTCCACTACCTTTATTTTTCGTGGATCTAGAGCCATCACCCGGTATTGAGCAAATATGCGATACCACAAGATTATATTACACAATGGTGAAAGTAGAGAAACCATACCCCAAGAGAGAAATCGTGCAGTGCCATAATTGTCAGGCGTATGGCCACACGAAGACTTATTGTCACAATCTGCCGTGTTGCGTGAAATGCGGTGAACAGCACAAATCTGTGGAGTGCACCAAACTGATACAAGGTCCTGCAGTGTGTGTACTATGCCTGGAGAAACACCCGGCCAACTGCAAACGATGCCAAATTTACAAGAATCTCAAATCCATACACCAGAAAAACCGGATTCAAGCTGAAGCAGGAAGACCAAGAAGAGAACCTTCCAGAATAGTAAACAATGGTGTATCATTTTCCCAGCTGCTTAGAGGTAAGAACTCAACCGATAAGTGTCAAGCCCTGCTGCAACAACAACCTCAACCCCAACAACAAAATCCTATTGATCCGAATATACCTAACCATCAACAACAAATTCATCATATCCCTCCTCCTTCAAATACATCAGATCTCACCAGTTTATTGGCATCTTTCCTAACCGATTTTAAATCCTTAGTTACTCCACTCATATCATTACTCACAAATCTCGTATCTCACCTCATCTCTCCTTTAAAAAATGCTTAATGACTCACATCCCAAAACTCATATCCATTCTCCTTTGGAATGCGAATGGTGTTAGAAATCACGTTGACGAACTAACAGCTTTATAACTAGACAAAAACATCGACGTCGCACTAATTACGGAAACACGACTGACCAGAAAACAGCATTTAAAAATACTTCAATACATTACATACCGTACTGACCATCCTGACGGTAAAGCACACGAAACCTCCTCCTTTCCCGTCACCATAGCATCAGCATATTGCCCTCCTAACAGATCCATATCCAATATCCAGTTCAGTTCTCTTCTCAACTCCTTAGGACATCATTTCATCCTGGGTGGTGATTTAAAACAAACATCATCAATGCGGTTCTAGAACCACGAACTCTCGTGGCAGAACATTGTCATCTGCAGTCAATTCCCAACGTTTCAGTAACCTTCCTCCTAACTCACCTACCTACTGGAACACAGATTCTAACCGCAATCCCGATATCCTTCATGTTTTCATCCACTGTGGCTTAGTTTCCCTCAATCATTCTCTTACCTGTCTTGCCGAACTATCCTCAGATCATAGTCCATTATTACTCCAATTATCTCTATCTCCTATTCCTAAGTATTCTCCACCGTCCTTCATCAGAGGCCCAGTTAACTGGAAACACTTTCACCAAATCCTTTCCGATAAAATTGACCTCAGAACAACCTTGAAAACCCCAGATGACCTTGACAATGCCGTACACTTTTTTACACCACTATCCAACAAGACTGGACTGCTTCCTCTCCAAACCACTCCTCAAGAACTCCCAAGAAAAATAAGTACCTCAACACCTCATAGACCTAACCATACCAAACGCCGTGCCATATTATTATGCAACGTACTAGACACCCACCGATCGTCAATCCTATAATTATTTCTGCAAAAAATTAAAGCTAGAATTGGCCACCTTCAGATCCCAATCCTTCAACTCCTACCTTACTTCCCTCTCTTCTCATGACAATTCCCTATGGAAGATCACTAAACAAATCCTAAAACCCATCATATATCACATCCTCTCCGTCGAGGTGAGGCTCTTGGGCAGCGTCTGACGAAGATAGAGCCGAGGAATTCGCCAAACACCTTTCCCTTACATTCACCTCTCATCCGGAATCCAACCCCACCCACACGTCAGCAGTAGAGGAATTCCTTAATTCACCCATCCCACTCTCCTTACCGCCTAAAGCAGTTAATCCTTCTGAGGTCAAATACCACTTACAAAAACTACCTACCCGCAAATCACCTGGATACGACCTCCTTACCTCTCAGATCCTTAGACAACTCCCTCCTAAAGCTGTCATATTCCTTACATACATATACAATAGCATCCTACGAACCACCCACTTTCCTCTTTTATGGAAACATTTTACTATTATCCTATTCCCAAAATCAGGCAAACCTCCCAACAGCTTAACTTCCTACAGACCCATTAGCCTACTTCCAATCCTTTCAAAAATCCTTGAAAAGATCCTCCTGAAAAGAATTCTACCCTTTATAGAATCTCAAAATCTTCCTTCACACCAGTTCGGATTCCGTTCCCAACACTCGACAGTCCAACAAGGACTTCGAGTGGTCGATCATATTTCCGCAGCCCTGGAAAGCAAGCAATATTGCTCGGGTGCATTTCTGGACATAGCTCAAGCTTTTGACCGGGTATGGCACGCCGGGCTTCTTTTCAAACTTAAAACCCATCTTCCTCAGTCCTTATACCTTTTCCTCCGTTCCTACCTCTCAGATCGTACCTTCCGAGTTCGCTACGGTACTGAATTATCGAATTGCTATCCAATTGAGACAGGTGTTCCTCAAGGTAGCGTATTAGGTCCCGTCCTTTACATCCGCTTTACTGCCGAAATTCCTGTCCATCCCGATACCTTCCTGGCAACTTTTGCTGATGACACCGCCATTCTATCATCCGATTCAGATCCTGATATAGCATCCTTAAACCTTCAAAGACACCTCTCCCTGATTGAGCACTGGTGTAATAAATGGCGTATTAAAGTAAACGAATCCTAATGCCGACACATCAGATTCACGCTTCGACACAGTTCCTATCCACCAGTACACTTTAATTCCATCCAGCTTCCTTTCTCAGACACAGTCCGGTACCTTGGCTTTCTCTTAGGCAGACGACTAACGTGAAATCCTCATCTTCTTCTTCTTTATCTTCCTCTTCGTACCATTACTAGCGTCGAGGAGCCTCAATCCAATGCAACCATGCCTCTCGGTCCCTACCAAGCCGCCTCATTTCCTGGAAGGTTTTGCCTCTCTTCTCTCCAATCCGCTGCATATATTCCTGATAGGAAATTCTGGGGCGGCCCCTCGGCCTCCTCCCAGTTGGTCGAGCTTCCACAATCTTCCGCGGATCTCTCTCCTCCTCCATCCGACAAACGTGGCCAAACCACTTCAACTGTCGGTTTTCCAGTAAAGTCCTCAGCTCCGCCACCTCCAGGTCCTCTCTTATGCGTTCATTTCTGAGGCGGTCTCTCCTGGTCTTTCCGGCAGGTCTCCGCAGAAACTTCATCTCGGCTGCTGTCACACGGCTAACCTGCTTGTACAGCTTTCGCTTCCATACGTGAGGGTTGGGAGGTATACCGACTTGTATATGTGCCTTTTTGTTTCCTTGCCAACTTCCCTGTGCCCTACTACAGTGTTGCTGATAGGGTAATATACCTGTTCCAAGACAAGAAATATGGGATGCTTTGGCGGCAAAAAATGTTCCAGGTGATCTTATCATGGCAATTAGATCAGCATATAAGGCAGCAAAAGGAATGGTAAGGATTAATGGTAGAGAGTCCAAGCCTTTTCCCATGGAGAGAGGAGTCAGGCAGGGAGACAGCCTAAGTCCCCTCTTGTTCATCATATTTATGGATGAAATCCATAAAATTTGTAAGCGTCGTACTGCTTGGACGGTTGTCGGAAAATGGAACCTGCGGAATATTATGGTCCAAAGCCTACTATATGCCAATGACATCGTTCTGATTGCGGACACGAAAGACAAGCTGCAGTAGGCCCTTGTAGAATGGCAGGAAGAACTTATATAACGTATATATTTTACCTAAGCCACGTATTTGGATATCCTATTCGCTACTTCTGGGTCAATCTTCCCCTTGTTGCTGATAATTGTACCCAAATAGGTGAATTCTTGCACAACTTCAAGTAACTGCCCGTTACAGATCAGCTGGACGTCTTCTTGTTCTCTCTTGATATGACTAGGATCTTTGCTTTTGGAGCTATTGATAATCATACCTTTGCGGAGGAGTTCTTCCTGCCATTCTACAAGGGCCTGCTGCAGCTTGTCTTTCGTGTCCGCAATCAGAACGATGTCATCGGCATATAGTAGGCTTTGGACCATAATATTCCGCAGGTTCCATTTTCCGACGACCGTCCAAGCAGTACGACGCTTACAAATTTTATGGATTTCATCCATAAATATGATGAACAAGAGGGGACTTAGGCTGTCTCCCTGCCTGACTCCCCTCTCCATGGGAAAAGGCTTGGACTCTCTACCATCAATCCTTACCATTCCTTTTGCTGCCTTATATGCTGATCTAATTGCCGTGATAAGATCACCTGGAACATTTTTTGCCGCCAAAGCATCCCGTATTTCTTGTCTTGGAACAGAATCAAATACTGCTTTGAGGTCCAGAAATGCCATATATATATTCTTGTCTCTGCCCCATGCTTTCTCTGCAATGCCTCTTAGCACGAAAATGTGATCTTGAGTCTGCCTCCCCGGACGAAAGCCTGCTTGTTCGTTCTCAATTTGGTTCTCAACTACGAGCCTTAATTTTCTTTCTAAGATTGAGGAGTATAATTTGTAAGCCACTGAAAGTAAGCTTATTGGCCTATATTTTTCACAATCTGCGGAGCTGCCCTTTTTATGAATAGGGACAATTACACTTAATTCCCAATCCCTTGGGACTATCTTTGTATCCCATACTTTTTGGAGGAATTGTTGGAGAAATTTAATTAATTGATGTCCTCCAAATTTTATTAATTCGGGGGCTATGCCATCCCTTCCCGCTACTTTACATATTTTAATTTTTTGGATGCCATATTCTATATCGTCTTCCTCAATGACTTCTAGACTTTCCAGAGTATTATTTTCTACCAGATGTTCTTCTGGATCAGTGTATCCTCCTCCTGAGAAGTGTCCCTGATAAAACTCCTTCTACCGTTCAAGAATTTTCGTTTCTTCGGTGACCATGTTGCCACTAGATTCTTTGACATTTCTCACTGGCTTACTTATTTTTCCTCTTAATATCTTTACTTTATGCCAGAACTTCTTAATGCTTCCCGGTGGTCTTCATCGAGACTTTTTCCAAATATTTTCCATGTCTCTCTTTTTGCATGCCTGACTGCTATTTTGCATTGATTTCTGGCTTGGTGGTATTCGTCTAGTTTCCGGTTGTTTTATCTTGAAGATAAGTTTTCCACACTTTCTTCTTTGATTGAACAAAACGTCCTACTTCCTCATTCTACCATTCTGTACGCTTTTCTTAATTAGATATTTTGGGCAAGCCGCAAACTTCCCTTGCAGTTTCCAAGATACAGGATTTTAAGCAGCACCACTGTTGTACATCCCCCTCTCTGTTCACGGTTCTTAATTTTCCTTCCAGTTTTTCGGTGTAGGATGTTCTCTTTTCTGGATGGTTCTAGAGCTCTTATGTTCACTACCTGGTAGCTCTTTTGTTTCATTGGCAGTTTCTGTGAAATTTTGGTATTGCCTATTAGCAGCAGATGATCGCTGCCAATTTCAGTGCCTCTTATAACTTTTATATCGGTAAAATAGTATCTTATGCCACTACGAAATAGTCTATAATGCTGTTTCTTTCCAGGCTCAAGAAAGTTATTTTGTGTATTGTTTTGTGGGGAAAGAAGGAATTTCCCACCAGCATATCATTGTCTTTGCAGAAGTCAATTAGGCGTTCTCCATTTCCATTCCTTACACTTTCCTCTCTATAGAGTCCGAGGGCACCATAAGTGGGAGAAGGATCACAACCTGTTCCGGCATTGAAATCTCCACTCAGTATTGCGAATCGTCCTTTCAACTTTCTTTTGTTGAGCAATCCTTGCAACTCAGAATAGAACGCTTCCTTATCCATGACTCCTGCATCCTCCGTTGGTGCGTATACCTGCACTAAAGTAACTTTCCCAATGGCCAACACAAAATTTGCAGCAATTATTCTTGGTGAGATAGGCTCCCAGTCTTCCATTTGTTTATACACTGTTGGAGTCATAATTATACCTACCCCTTCCTTCGCGAAGTTTCCTTGAGGAACTCCAGCATATATAAGGGCGTAATCACTGTCCAGTTTTATTTCACCGACTCCTTTCTTTTTTACCTCGCTGATCCCAAGTATGTTCACCTTATATGTCTTCATCTCTTCCACAAGCTCAACCTCTTTTCCTGTCATTGTCTTTATATTCCTATTTCCAAACCGTAAATCCCTATGAGCGCCAGGTCGTTTCAGTGAGATCTGTCCGCATCCGCGGCTGGCTTTGTGACTTTGAATAGACTTTACTACCATGCGGGTTATTAGCCCAGCGATGGAGGCCCCGTATCCTCGGGACAACTGGTCTCCTGAATATTTGCACTGGGTACCTGTTGGTCCACGGGCCTTTATTCTGTATATTCAGACCGACCCTCCTAAGAGGGATCCCCCATCCGCCACCCGGGGGACGCGCTCCCTAGTGGACAGGTTCCACCGAGAGTGAAATCCTCATACTAGACTTAAAAGACAGGAACTAAACCGACGATACGGCCAACTATACCGACTACTAAACAGAAAATCTAAACTTTCCATTGAAAACAAGTTACTGATCTACAAGATAATGCTGAAACCTATCTGGACTTACGGACTTGAACTGTGGGGAACAGCAAAATTTTCTAACATCAAAAGCATCCAATCCTTCCAATCCAAAGTCCTTCGAACAATAGGCGATGCTCCATTTGTCCTAAACCTTATCCCAGCAAAATTCTCCAAATTCTACCAGAAACTTACCCATCATCCAAATCCCTTTGCACAATCTCTATCCAGCACCACTCATCCATATAATCCTCCAAGGAGGTTAAAACGGCAGTGGCCCCGCGACCTTTTATAGTTTGTAGATATTGGAGTTCTGGCAATGGCCAGATTCTCCACTCACGACATGAGTGTATGTGGCTAAAGCACTCTTGCTCAATCCCTACTGGGCTTAGCCCCAGTGACGCGATTTAGAGAGAAGTGCAGGAATCTCCTGGAGTCATGGTTTTGAGTTCTCTCGCCAGATTGTAAATATTGTATATAGGTATGTATGCGTTCTTTTTATTCATTTATTTTTAGGCTATTTTATTCTTATTTATTGTATATATATTATTTTTCTGTATAATTTATTTTATTTATTGTACATAGAGTGTGAATGTGGTCTGTGAACACTATTATAAATGTCCTTGAAACAGATTGTAATATTTATCAATGAAAAATAAGAAATAAAAAATTCCTTTGGGCGTTTGCTTTATTAAATATACTGTATTACTACCTATACGTAATGATTAAACGTTTTATATTAATCAGTTTAAATAATAACTTTTTATAAACTTGTATTTCCTATCACAATTTTAGACATCACATATAGTAACTCGGCAACACTTATGACACCAATATCATTTCTGATAACTGTTCTCAGACCTAAGAGTACCATGGGAACCAAACTAGTCTAATTGTCCACATCCAGGTGGGATATTAATAACGATTTCAAGGATTATGCCATCTCTCCATGCACCTTTTTGACTGCATAGTATAGAATGATTCGGATCCTATTCGTTCCCAAGAAGAAAGTATGTCCAACGAACAACTTGGTCTCGAACTGTCTACCCTGTTAGAATGCCTCGGCCACGACTTCAGCTGTGATTTCTTCTACTGCTATTGTCTCAGGCCAACGTGTAAAACGATCAATCATAGTAATCAATTATCGATTGCCTCTTGATGAGGGAAAAGGACCGACTATGCCCGTATGCCCATGCTCAAATCATTCAGCGTGTTCAAATTTACCAATAGAAGTGACAGCATGCCATACAACTTTGAATCGCTGACATAGTATACACGAACTCGCCCAATCGGCGGCATCTTTGTTAAAACTTATCCAACAATTTTTGAGACAGCAAGTTGCGCGAAGCTCGTATTCCCGGATGATTCAATGTGTGGAAAGAATCAAAGATGTTCATTCGAAGAGACTTTGGTATGTATACTTGAGCTTGATTCTGAGATGCGCAGAGAATTGGTTCCATTGATCTGGGAAGATTCAAAAGCTTTAACTGGAGATTGGACTGTATCTTCAAAGATTCCACTTCTGGATCTTCTTTCTATACAGTTGCTAATCTATCTACATCGTTGGTAAGTCTCGTACGTCTGGACGCGAGATAGAGTGTCGGCTACCAATCTGTCTTACTCCACCCCAAACAATTTCAGTATCTTTCATGCAGAACTTCTAGCAGTACTTAAGGCTGCAGAACACACTAACCTCAACTACAAAGTGTGATATTGTTTCACAGATTCAGCCTCCGTTTGCCAATGCGTACAAAATGCACACAGGACCCAAATAGCCAATTACAGTTACTATAAAAACATCAAGCAATAAATTTTCATTCCCTTAACTTTTTTTGCTATGGCAATACAGATGTTTGCAGCAGCTGGATGTTACACTTGTGCCACAGCCAGGGCATAAATGATCGATATCTATGCCATGACAATAAAGCATGGCCCTGGAAACCCCATACTCCGTGAGGAATCTAGAAAGCCAGTAGCCCGAGATAATCCATTTCTTTTCTAAACGTGACCGTGCAGTTGGGAAGTACATCTTCTGAGTAAAGTACAAGGGAAGTACATCCTTTTGGGCTTGTCATCAACCGGCAGTTCCATTCTTCTGTTGTAACCCCCCGGATTAAGTTTTTCTATTTACCAAGGTTCTCATTAATACTTACTTCAAGATTATTCGGCTGACCTGCCAAACCTTCTTTCTTGTGTATATATACTCGGAGAGCTCTGCTACGAATCACTAGAGCTCTTATCAGAGTGTGTCTCATGAGACAGTGCAAGTATTAGTGCAAGGGATGACTCTTTCTCTCTCTCTCTCTCTCTCTATATATATATATATATATATATATATATAGAGAGAGAGAGAGAGAGAGAGAGAGAGAGAGAGAGAGGGAGAGAGAGAGAGAGAGAGAGAGAGAGAGAGAGAGAGAGAGAGAGAGAGAGAGAGAGAGAGAGAGAGAGAGAGAGAGAGAGAGAGAGAGAGAGAGAGAGAGAGAGAGAGAGAGAGAGAGAGAGAGAGAGAGAGAGCACCCCTTGCGCTAATACTTGCACTGTCTCATGAGACACACTCTGATAAGCTCTCGTGATTCGTAGCAGAGCTCTCCGCTGAATCCTCTCCAACCAGCTTTTTACCGGCGTGTGACGTGTGATCTTTTTTTTCCACACCATTCCCTTATCAGATTGGGACACCTTCATGCTTCTTGCTTTAAGGCAACTCTGCTGTTATAGGAGAACACTATTGCAGCTAAATCATCCACGTAGGCAATAGCAGAGAACCGCACTTCCCCTGATATTCTCTGCAATTCGTGAAAGCCTAACTTCCATAGTGCAGGCCCTAGGACGGATCCCACACGGATACCCGCTCTCTATGGAAGCTTCCACTTCAGAGGAACTAATTCGTCTGTCTTGAAGGTTTCTGGTGACTTCGTATCTCTGCAGTTGCTGGCCCACGCTTGGCAACCAGACGCAATCAAAGGCGAAGGATATGTCAAAAAGCAGCAACATGGCATATCGCTTCCTTTTCTCTTCAACGTCCAAACGCACTCTCAGCACAGCATCAGTACTTCCCTTGCCCCTAGTGGAGTCGTATTGTAATTGGTTATTTGTTCTTTTAAGAACGGACAGATGGCTAGTCATTATGAGGTTTTCGAGGACCTTGCTCATTATATGGAGAAGACATATGGGTCTATACGATTTTGGGAGCTGCTTATCTATGTCCCCTCCCTTGTAAAAGAACCTAAGATCGCCGATATTCTAACTTATGGGAAAGTATCCATTTTGCAGGCAATCATTGAAGATACACAACAGCCTGTCTTTAATGTAGGAGATAATATTCTTCAGGATTGCAGCATCTACAGTATCAAGTCCTAGAGCACGACCAGCCGTTTGTCTCCCCACGGCAACATGGAGATCATGTTTGTCCCACGGTGGCACAAGTCCGCACTAGATGGATATACCGTAGTGCGTTTGATTAAACTTTCTTCTTCGTTGTCCTCGATGGATCATCTCTTGGGTACGTTTCCCCAATGAAAATGTTGGCCACGAATTCTCAAAAGCATCGCATATGGCATCGATAATCCTGCTCACTCCGTAATCCAAGTCATTTGTGTTTACCAATTCTGTCTCTTCCCAATCCTCATCAACCATCTCTCCCTTCAGCATACTTCGGAAAGCACCCCCAATCGTTTCTACGGGTAACGTATCCCTTATATATACCGTGGGAACTTAATTTCCTTTGCAACAGCCTAAATGAAACCCCTTTGTGGCTGAAACTGGTCTCAGATCTCAGGGTCCAATCGAAATACGTCTGACCATCGTTGGCGAAGTTAAGATAACATCAATTCAGCTCTCACCTATTGGTCCAGAGAACGTAGAAGTAGGGTAGAGTTCGTTAATAACAAACAACTGGTTTCTCGCGATAAACTCACCAAGTTTAGTGCCCCTTCTATCTGTGTGATTGGATCTACAGACCATGCTTTAGAGGTTGGTATCATAACATAGTACCACATTTCTATTGCTTGTGGTGATTACTTCCATAGCAGAAATCCTTTCTTCGACGTCGCTTCCATCAGGTAGGTACACTGTATTATCCAAGATCCATAACGTCAAGGTTCTGGTTGTTGACCATTATAGCAGCCCTGGGCCTCCTCTACTGCGCGGGGCTATAACTTTTGACGTTTGACCAAACCCCGTGACCAGGTTCCCACGACAGCTCGGTTCCTGGATTGCCAATATGTCGTAGCGTTAAGCGACTGCTCTCGGCTCATCAGCCACAACGGTTAACAGCCCATGTTGAGATGATGAATGTTGATTTAATTCATAATAGGTAGATTTAGCCATCTCTTGTGCCTGCTTTAAGAGTAATTCCCAGCTTTCCGCTTTGTGCTTTATTTGGTTCAAGGTTATATTTTCTCGCTCGCAGTAAATGCAGTTAGGGTCAGCTAATACATTTTTCTTTGGGATCTCCTTTAGAAGATGGCCACTTGCTGCACACCATATGCATACTAAGACATCCGATTTGCATGTAGCCTTAGTGTGCCCTAGCCCTGACCACTTCGTGCACCGTGGGGATATGATCTTTAAACTTCATCGACCACCATCCTCCATGAGCGGTTCCCATTTCTAATAACTGGAATCTTACCTTTAGGTGCACTTCTAGCACCCAATTCTTGATGAAGCCATTCCTACCCACTGAGCAGAAAAGCGGTCGAAGCGTCCTTGAGTCCCAGGAATGAGGTATATCCCTCACCTCAATCCTTTCGTTTCTTCTTCAAGGCTAGTTTAGCTTTAAGTCCTTAGTTTTTCAGTTTCTGCCATTCAATAACTTTTTTAACATGATAGGTGTTATGTAAGCGGACCAGGACGGAACCTGCCTTGGCCGCACGTACAATCGCGGCCTTCACTCCTAACTCTTACACTAATGGGCTCTTACCGGCAACACTGATAGTGACGTATGTCAGTTTTTTAGTCTGGGTTTTCCTAGATGGCAGTGATTTAACAATCTCCGGCATGGTCTTGGGCTTCATTACTGCAATAGGCTCACTCGGTGGCTCCACCTCGGGCTTTTGCTACTGATTTTTTTTTTCACCTTCGGGCATAAGGGATTTTTTATTCGCCTTATTTTTCTTATTACTTTATTTAAAGCTGCAGCATTGAGCGAAAGATTTGCCGGTCTCTCACTACTTGCTTCTTCTATTTCTTTGGAAGGCGCTGTAGTGGTTAGTGTACGTTGAGTAGAAAGCCCCTCTATAAGCTTTGGCACTGATTGCTCTAATATAATTTCGGTAAACATAGAATACACAGTCAGAGAATCAAGTGATTCCTTTAGTGCCAGTTAGACTTGGACAGAATCGCTTTCCGACTTCTTCTGGCATTCTTTTTCCTCTTCCATCGTAGTTTCAATAACATCAAGTAAGGACTGACCCTTGCAGATAATTTAACTTTGAACCTTGCTATTCAGATTATTGTCAAGATTTTTAATATAAGCTCCATGATTTTCTTGAATTAGTTTGGTTCTGGAGAGTAGACAGTTACTTGTAGCCTCTTTGGATAAATCTGCCCTATCATAATGAAAGCTCTTTCTAGCCCTTTAGTCCCCCTGGCATCACGTCTTTAAGACCTTTGGAAACCCTCTTCTTCACAATCTTTCACCTCCATTTCCTCAATGTGTCCTTTCCCTCTCTGTACTGAATACTTTTCTTCTACAGGATTAGTAACTACGTGATCCAAACTAAACCTACCTGTCCAATTAATTTGTTTTCACTATTTACACAAAATAAAAATTAACAATTTAAATATGTCCAACTACATGCAAAACAACAAAATAAAAATTGAAACACAAAACAAATTCACGAAAACACAATGTAGCCTTAAGAGCAATCTGGAATCACAACTTCACGCTGATCGACCAGCTGTCCATTACTGTGGGTACCATGGCATGTGGGTACACGGAAATGAAAATGCCGATCAAATTACCTGAGATATCCCCTAACCAATTAAAATTAACTTTAAAGTCACTAAAACAGAAATTTTTCGTTTTCTAAGCAAAACCATTGTTAATGAATGGCAGAATTTATATGACCGTGAGTCTCAAAGCAAAGGGAGAGACCACTTAATCCACCTAAAAATTTCTTTAAAACCGTGGTTCGCCTCTATGTGAATATTTTTGGAAATAAGTGAGGTGGCAAATCTAATTAGATTGAGAACCAATCACTGGAATACAAATAAATCCTTAAATTTGATCAAAATTAAGGCGATAACCAATTTTGAGCTGTGTAATGAAGTCGAGGATCCATTACATTCAGAAATACACGATAAGCGGTTTAGCAATGAGAGGTGTATAAAATATATCGAGTGGCCAGCACTCAATATTACTAAAATAATAAAAGAACGAAATCGAGAAAGACAGAATCAACTTAAAAAATGCATAATAAAAACTAAATTACGGTTTTAATTATTGAAAAAAAAATAAGAATGCCGAGAAATACGTACTTGAAGGCATTTATCACTGAATCCAGAGAAGATGCTAGTGTGGAGGAGATACTGAAATTAGACACTACGAAAAAAATAAACCAACTGTATCATTTCATACAGGGCTGTTCATTGAACTGTTAAGTGGTAAAGTTAATCATATAACATATATTAATTCTTATTTATATTGTCATTTGTCTTATACCTCTCGAATATAAAAAAAAAAAAAATAAATAAATAAAAAATGTTTTACTAATTGTTATGTGTATATATATATATATATATATATATACATACATAACAATTCGTAAAACTTTTTTTATTTATTTATTTTATATATATATATATATATATATATATATATATATATATCGTTTACTAATGTTATTATATTAGTCATACTTAATGCTGTGGACATTGTTAATGTTATGTTTGAATGCAGTACTAGACTCAAGATCTAACATTGTTAAATATACCATTATATTTATTTGTACAGGAATTTCCTTAGACAAATAAAATAAACTATCTATCTATCTTATTGAAAAAAAAAATAAATAACTGGCAAAATAGAATTTTGCGTAAAATCTTAAGGCCACAAAAAAAAAACTAAATAACAAAAAAAAAAAAACTAAAACCATCTGGGTACGCTTATTCTCCACCTCAGCATATTCTTCTTGATTTGGCATTCTCTAAGATCTCCATACGGTTTGGCTGAAGGATGTTTGACCAACTCAGTCGCCTGAGGTAGTACATCCATATCAAACAAAAGAACTACTATTTGAAATTTGGTTGTACTATTAGAAATTTGTGATCGCGAGAAACAGCATCCATTTGACAAAACCATAACTCGGATTCAGTCTTCCAAAACTATGAGGTTTTATGGTCTGTAAAATAAATAGCTAACACTTTGGGCTTCTCTTCCTACCTACCTGGGATCCTGAAGAAAAATAAATCGATAGATAAGATAAGAAACTTGCAAAACTTTTAAAGCCAAATAAATAATATTCAAATTTTCCTTGCCAAACGATTGTATATAATTTCAAGTATGGTGGGAATGACTCTGTAAGGTGTTGAAATGAACGCTCTTTAAGCTACGTCGGGGTTCCAACTTATTTCTACCTGCACGTAATAATAAAATATCTTATACTGATCAATTAAAATAATAACTTTTTTATAAACTTTTATTTCCTTTTAACAATTTAAGACAACACATATAGTAAATATAGAACTCATGTAACTTCTTGATCCTGGTGTCTTTAGTACTGTGAAAGTTTTATATTTATAACGAATAATAAAATAAAACTATTTTATATTTATTTTTAATTTATAACCTCTCCTACTAATCATTATTTTTTTTTTTTTTTTTTTTTTTTTTTTTTTTTTTTTTTTTTTTTTTTTTTTTTTGTCAATTCCCTAAGAACTGTCCCTTCTCGTTTTTGTTTTATAATCGATCTTGCATCTTGGTTTATTTTTCAATATTGGATTCGTTCTTAATTCTGCGTGTCGCAGTTATTAAACTAAAGTGATTTCTCGGTGACATCTTGTTTTCATTGGTTTGGCTAAATGTTTATTTTTATCACTATTTTCTAACCGGTGCATATATATATATATATATATATATATATATATAAAACAACGCATAACATAGAAAAGATAGCAGTAACCTGCTAAATCGAGAAATGTAACCAAACTTTATCATATTTTAATGTTAGATGGCGCCTGTTCTGCTCAGATTAAATAAAAATCAGAATCGAAAGGGGCCCGTTCACTGACGAACATGGTTGTGTTATTGTTGAAGTTGGTCCGTGAATGGGTATGTTGGTCAACCAGTTCGATATTTGTGGGTGGGACTTAATGCTGTACCAGCAAGCAGGTCTGTGTATGGACATGTTGGACAAACTGCGCGTCAACATCAGTCTCTCCCGCCTCTTTTCCAAACATTCAAAAAAGTTGAATCTGATGCTACACTTGACATATTGAAAAAAAATAGGAAACATAAGGAGGCGCAATCTTTGAGAGTTGAAAAAACATAATTAAAAGTCTGGAGCAGGGGAAAATAACTATACCAACCCAACATTTTGCACTTTAAAGAATTTTATAACTAAGGATCAACCATGTACCGTTCCAGTGCTTATCTATCATAGAGTACATGTGACGGCTCATGGCTTATGGCCTACATGGCTCAGCCCGATCCGACCGAGAGTTGTCAAGATGAAAGTGACGAACCGCATGCTCGTTGCAGCCGATTGCTCCTTCTCATTTCTTCAGTCTATGCTCTTCTGTTGAAGCGCTTATGTCTAGTGATTATCATTATTATGATTATTTATAAAATGGAATCGCAGACTAATTCTCTTACCCTTTTGGGTACTACCGAAATCCTATATTGTGGAACCCCTGGGACGAATTAATCATAACCCTGACATTATCCAATACATATACATATGAAAATACTCAGAAGAAATTCTTATAATTTTTACTTTCACTTACGTATATATGTAATATATAGTAAGGGTAAGTATTGCGATCTAGAAATTTTTTTAATTTGAGTTTTCAACGGAAATACACGTTTTGAAGTACCCTGAGTCGAAATGACCAAGTCCCGAAAAATGGTCTGTGTCTGTGTGTTTGTATGTTAGGAGTCTAGCTCAAAAACGAAAAGTCTTTCGAAACTGATATTACGTATTTACGATAGGTATATGCCTTAGATGTGACAGCAACTTTTTCCTCAAAATTGGCTGACCGGTAGTGCCACTTTATATCAACGCTGAAACACATTTTTATAATTTTCTCAAAAACAGCTCTAACGATTTTGATTAAACTCGGTGTATCATTTTATAATGAAGTAATCTTTAATATCAATTAGGTCTTATCCTCATTGATGTCACTTTACAGGGCTTAAATGCCCAATGTTCATATACGTCTTCCTCTAAAGTACCTTTAATATGGTTTATTTTAAAAAGTTAATCATTTCACATTATTCAGAGTTACGAAAAAATGCTAAATATAACTTTTAAAAGAATTTTGATAAGTTAATAAAGGAGAAAAATAAATAAAAATGCAGGAAAACCTGCCTTGCTATAGACTGTAGCGCCTAAACGAATGTACCGACTTCAATGAAACTTGGCTAAAATCATTTTCTCGACACACTTTAAATTTATCTATATAACATACTTCAACGAAAAGAAGCTGGAAAAAAAGTTACGAAGGATGGTAAAATTAAATTCCGAATAATTCAAAAAGTATACACTTTTTTGTGGATATTGCATTATGGTTTTTTAAAACTTTACGGAATTTCCTAAAAGACAAAATAAATTCATTAAAATCGGACAAGTAGGAGGAAAGATATGGTTCTCTAGTTGTTGTTTTTTTAATATGTTCTGCTGGAAAGGTTATATCTTTTTTTTTTTTTTTTTTTTTGTCACATCCTTACTTACATACTTTTTATGCTAGCTTTATTATAGCTTTTATGCAATAGATAAAATTAAAATATAATATAGTGATATATAACAGATAAAACAGCTGATCCCTAACCTCTCCACCCCACTCCCTCTTTAAATAAATCCAGTCTTGTATGAATACCTTAGTGAGGAGCAACAATCTTCTTGATATCGTCTGCGAAAGAGGTACATAAATCGAGAACTAATAATATTCTTTTTAGAAATAATTTTAACATTCTATTTTAATTAATTATTTATGTATTACAACTTTTTAGAAGTGGAAAAACGACATTCTATGAAATAAAAGAATGACTAAAGGACGAATCATATTGCAATGATAGATTTTAGAAATTGTATGGTGGGGTGCATGGTAGGTAGATGATATAAATTTAATTTAAAAAAAAATTTTATAAAATAAATTTTGGACTATTTATATTACTGATAGTTGTTAAATAATATGTGTCTGATAAGGATGTATTTTGAATTGTAAAAACTGAATTAAAATTAGTTTTGCAGGATCTTGAAAATGGCTGCTGAAGCCGAAACGTCGAATAAAGAATACAGGATGTAAAAACTGTGTACATTTGGTGACCTTTGGCCTAAAATATATATTAAAAAAAGTTATATCTTTAGTTTTGGTTTTTGAATTTTGAATGTGTTACTTAGGTAATGCTAATTGTTTTTGCATATTACTAATGATTAAAAAAAAAGTTTAGCCCATTAATTTTTTTTTTTTTTTTTTTTTTTTTTTTCCTACGCCTAAGTAACGCCTGCTTCGTTAGCCATGCGTGCTCTTGCAGTCCAGTACAACTTTGCTCTCCGAGTATAATAGCTGTCCATTTCATTGAAGCAACATCTTATGTCCTGTAATGCAGGGCATGTATCCAGATGTTCTCCTGTCATTATGTCTAAGGAACATAGAGGGCATGTCGGGCTATCTTTTACACCGATGCGGTGGAGGTGCTTCTGAAGGAAATCGTGGCCTGTCAGCATTCTAAAGCATGCCACGGCTTGCCATCTAGGGAGGTCTCTAGGAATCCTGCCACTTTCTTCCAGCAATCCACTCCATCGTTTCCCTTCAATTGTTTGTACATATTTCGCTTTCAGTGAACTTTGGAGGGTCTGCTTTATGATTCTTTTTGTTGAATCCATGGTCAGAGGAATATCGGGTTGGATCATTCCAGAACCTATTCTGGCCAGTTTATCAGCTTCATCATTTCCGTGGAGCCCGCAATGGCCTGGTATCCACTGGAAAGCGACTTCTGTCCCATTTTCCTTTAATTGGTTCAAATATTGATGGCATTTAGGAACATTTGGATTTATACTATATCCATTTTTTAGGGACAAAATGGCTGCCTGTGAGTCAACAAAGAAAGCCACTTTCTTGTCTTTCCGTTCAGTTAACATCTCAAGGCCTAAGAGAATGGCTTTCACTTCCCCTTCAAAGTTTGTGGCTACCTTTCCGACCGGGGCGGCAAGTTGAAACTCCTTTGAATAAACACCAGCTCCGGCATGTTTGCGTGCTTCCAGTGCAGAACCATCTGTATATACATGGAGCCATTCTGTCTCTGGAAATCGTTTTTCGTTGGTTTCTAGGGTTATAGCCTTTTGTTCGTAAATTGGTGTTGTATCCTTAAAAACAATCTGAAGAAGATCACAGTGAACAACAAATTGGCTGGTGAATGGAACTTGTGTCAATGACGGGAGTGGCTTCCTTTCAGCTAATTTTAGTCCTTTTCTTTCTATCAAATCTTCCACTGCCTTAGTAAAAGTAATTTGAGTTTTAAGGCGTTGAGGTGCGGGTTCATAGTTACTCCAGTAGTTGGTCTTAAGACGTTTTAGCCTTTCATAGAGCGTAATGACCAGTTGCTCCCGGTGTGTCTCAAGAGGTACTATGCCTGTTTGTAATTCTAGCGCAGATATTGGGGTTGATCTGCTCCCTCCTGTCACGAGTCTAAGGGCTTGATTCTGGATTATGTCGAGCTTGTGTAATATCGCGTCCGAAGCAGTGATAACAAGTTCTGCTCCATATTCAATAACAGGGCGGACATATGTCTTGTAGGTAAGAGCCATAACATCCCCCGTTGCTCCCCATTTTGAGCCACCTAACCTCTGTATTAACGAAAGTCGTTTTGAAGCCTGTTCTATTTGTTTTTCAATGTGCTTATTCCAAGAGAGTCTTTTATCCAATTTCACTCCAAGATATGTAGCTTCTTCTGTGCGTTTGAGCTCTTCGTTATTATGGTTCAAATTGATCTCGTGTGATTTGGTAGAGAGGGTAAAAAGTTGGAATTCCGTCTTTTCGGAATTAACGATCATCTCGTTTTCATTGGCCCACTTCTCTAGTAATTTAAGTACATGTTGCATGTGATTTTCTAGCCCTTTAAAGTCACTACTTGTTGCCCAAATGACGAGGTCATCTGCGTACAGCAGGGCATTTGTACCCGGAATAGTTTCAGTGAGTTCCGTGATATCATCAATCATGATGTTAAACAGGAAGGGACTCAGCACCGAGCCTTGTGGGAGGCCTTGTTTTGTTTGGCGATATGTCGAGACAACGTTTTTATATCGCACCCTTATAAACCTTTGATGTAAGAAAGAAGATATAGTCTTGAGCAGATATCCTGTGACTCCCTTGTCAACAAGCTTACTCACTAGCTTCTTTCTCCAAACTCTATCATATGCCGTCTTAAAATCTACGAATATTGCTAGGGTGCTCTGTTTTCTTTGGAAGCCGTTTTTTATTTCTTGTGTTAGACGAGCTACTTGTTCAATTGTGTTTCGATTTTTCTTGAAGCCAGCTTGTTTAGAAGATATTAGATCATATTTCTCTATGCATTTCTCAAGTCTTTCTGCAACGATTCTCTCGTAGAGCTTGGAGAAAGTACTTGTTAATGCAATGGGTCTGAAATTTTCCGGCATGTCTCCTTTTTTTCCTCTCTTCAAGATTGGTACCACTTCTGCTTTCCTCCATTCACACGGAATATGTGTTTTCCAGACATCATTTAAAAATTTTAGTACTGTTTCTTTGGCCATATCCCCCAGGTGTATAAGAAATTCCGACAGTATGTCATCTGGGCCTGCGGTTTTACCTTTCTTAGATTTAGTAAGAGCATCATTTAGTTCTTGCGTTTGGATATCTCCCCAGAATAGTGTATAATCTTCTTCACTCATTACACAACAATGTGTGGAGTTTGTGACTGGATTTCCGTTTTCTTTTTTTGGCTTGTAATTGCTTACTTTTGAATAGTGTTTGCAGAAGGAGTTAGCTATTTCTTTTAGCTTGCTTATTGTTTTCCCATCGAAAGTTATTGGATGGTTTGCTAAGTTTGATTTATTATTTATTTTTGAAAGAAATTCATGTGCCTTAACTCCATCTTTTCTAAAGTCCATTTTCTGTAGGAACGTTCTAAATGAGTTTTGTTTAGCTGAAATAACTTTTCTTTTAAATATAGCTGTTTTCCTTTTAAGTAAACTTATAATTGCATGATTTTTGGAGCTCTCAGCTCTTTTTCTAAAATCATCTCTTTCTTCTTTTAGCTTTTGCAGTTCTTCATTCCAGAAAGGACGATATTTTCGTACCGTTCCTCGGGGAATAGTCTTCAGGGCACACCTATATAAATTTCCTTTTATATTAGTATATGTTTTATCTACGTTGCCGTTTATGATTAATTTATCAGTGATGAGTTCATCTGTCAATTTTCTGAAAAGCTTCCAGTCTCCTTTCTTTAAATTCCATCGTGGCAGTTGCGGTTCTTTGGTCTTGCTATTATTATTTTGATTCAGGTTAAAGGTAACCACAAGGATATTGTGTCCGAAACCTGCTATAGCTGGTAGTAGGGTATGTTTTATGTTATCAGAGATTGAGGTGTGCGCCAATACAACATCAGGGCAGGAAGTACTGCCAGTGAAAGAAAGAAAAGTTGGACGTTTTGTCTCATTTCGAATATATTGTGCAGGGTTTGAGTTAAGGAAATCTTCAAATATTCTGCCTACAGTATCAGTGTTATTATATCCCCATATAGTGGAAGGGGCATTCAGGTCTCCATATAGTATACTCTCTCCATTCCAGTTCCTTTCCAACCATGTGAGGTCCGGTCTGTTTTGAGGAGGGTTATACATTACGAATATTCGGAAGTGCCGTTTGCCATACCACAAATTTGCTTCCAGAGCCTCGGATTTATCACTTGCATCTTGCCGTTTCCTAATTTTCATATCCGTAACGATGGATGCCTTAACAGCTAGCATAATACCAGATGCAACTTGTCTTGCTCTTGGGAGGAAATATGTTTGGTATCCGTGAATTCGGTGCATCTCAGGTTTTTCAGTTGCCGCTCCTGCTTCGACGATCGCACATAAGTCTACATCACTTTCTGTCACTATACGTTTCAATTCGGTGAATTTATCTTTGGTTAATCCGCCTGCGTTCCAAAAGATAGCTTTGAGTTGAGCCTTGCCTAAGTCTTTAGAAAGCTTGCGAGCATTTGGCCGTTTTTGATAGGGCCTGGGCATGTTTTGCTTTGTATATTGGACTGAGTTGGCGATAAATGTGATCGTTTACTTACCGTGTTTACGGGTTATCCAGGGGGCACGTGGACTAACTGTCCGGACGCGATCACTTCACCCTTTAAATAGTTTTTATTTTATTTTATAAAAATAAAACTATCTATTTTATGCTTTTAGAACATATCCCATTAATTGGAATCACCTTTTATTTTTAACTATGAAGGTGATGCTTTAGATACTTTAGATGTATAAATGTCTAGAAATAATAAACCATTGTGAAATAATTTGCAGCGTTTTTTATATAAATACATATTTTTGACTGCTTAATATTCATTTTATAATGTTATTATTTGTTCTATAAATGTGCTAATGGCTAATAGTAAGTCTTCTGAAAGGATTTTTTATATATATATTTTTTTTTCAGATGAAAATTCAAAATATATTGTAAAAACAGAATTTATCCCTGAAGAGGTGAAAATTTGGATAAATTTAAAATATACTTTTTTAATTGTTGAGACTTAAAAAACCTTATTTCTACTGATATTTAATAAAGTATCTTTCAGAAGAACATCTTTCATAAGAAATAAGTACCTAAATTAATACCTTTATTCATAGTTCTATATTTCAACACTGCAATCACCACCTCCGGAATCAACTTACTCACTGCCTGCATAGATAACTTTTTCAACTAAAAATATCACTAAAATAACATTACTCAAAAATGTTGAAATTGGAGTAAGTTAGAAAGTTGGGTGGTTTATAAAAGCAGATGGAGTGACTAAATTTTTACTTCTTACCGTCAATATATTAAATAGACATTTTGTAATTATAATGGTCTTAATGATTTGTTATTTGTAAGCTTTTAAGCTTTAGCTCCGTTTAAAATGCACTTCAAAAAATTTAATAATACCCCAGCATTGCCAGAAAATAATTTCTATTCAAAGTAGAGCGGTAAGTCAAAGTTGTGTGTTGCGCTCACCACATTTTTTTGTTATAAAGTTGTTTTCCATTTTATGTCTATTTTTTTTTTCAATCAAGCATTCCTTCTCTCTTCAAACAAATCTCTTTCCAACCATTTCTTTCTCCATTTCTTTTTCAATTAGTGTAATAAATATATATGACTGGCAAATGGCTAATGGCTCTTCAGTAGTTATATAAATACTATGATAGATAATAAACATTAACTAATCAGTCAAAAATATTTATGTGAGCTGACGTTTTGACCGGAATATTTGAGCCTCAGGGCTTACATTTTACCTAAAATACAAGAGATACAGATATATACAAAGTAAAAATAAATATTAAAAGCAAGTTATCTACTTTTCTGTTTATCAATCACTTCTGTATTTCAACTTTGTGAATATCTATATCTCTTTTGTTTAATTCCTGAAAATAGCTAACATTTTAAGGTCGAAACAACGGCTTACATAATTAAATATTTTTTAATGATTTCTTGATTATTTATTATCCAGCGATAAACCTCCATACTGATAATGTAATGTACCATCTCTTATGTAAATATTTTGAGTTCGAGTCCCGGCTCCTATTGTCCGACGTGTCGAGTCTCTGCAATAAATTAGTAACAAAACCCTCTTAATTAGGAATTAAACAAACCATGTTTGTAAATATACTACATCATTGTATAGTTTCTATATATGACATAAAAATGACAAATTTTATGTATAATGGATGCTTTCAAAACTATATTATTAAACTCATTTATGGGATTGCCTGGTAATATATATTTTTTTTTCAGTATGTCCGTTTAGCATATGACACTCGACCAGAATTAATCTTGCAGTTATTTACTCGAGAATGGAACCTTGAGTTACCAAAATTATTGATAACAGTTCAAGGTGGGAAAGCAAATTTTGAACTACAATCGAAATTGAAAAAAGTTCTTCGGAAGGGTCTTTTAAAAGCAGCAAAAACCACTGGAGCATGGGTCTTTACAGGAGGGACAAATACAGGTTTGTCTGTTGTTATTGTTTATTTTAATTTTATAAAACTTTTTTGAATAACCAAGTAAGCAGACATTTTATGTGAAGTGCCTTACTTCTTATCAATTGCTAATACTTTCACTCAGGAGTACCCAGAAGGAAGTTGTGTGACACAAGCTGCGCCATCCAAAATTTTAGGGGTGTACATTTTTATAAAGTTTTGAATTTTATAGAGAGAGGAACACATCTCGATGGAATAATGGATTTTTTAGGGTAATCACATTTTTGTGAGTTTCTCATTTGGAGGAACTTTCAAGCATTCTTTTATATTCTACTTTTACTTTTTAAGGAAAGGAGAACAATAAAATTTCTTGTAAAAGGGGTTCATGCGTCATCGATCTAGGGAAATATAGGTAACTCTACTTACAGATTTATTCATTGTTTGTTTTTAGCAAGGCTAGCGTGATAATGTGATACTACTTTGGTTCTTCAAAATTAAGCATGTTCATCTCGTCACTGACAGGGCCGTTTTTGGCGCCCGGGTCGAAATTATATCAGGACCCCATCCCCTCACATCCTTCCAACGCGGCCAGTAGTATATTGTCTTATATTTACCGGTTGTATTTATTTTACTTAATTATACTTCTGCACTTCCGTTCACGACCGATAAATCTCTAGTGAGCTTGTAATTTATCTAACAACAAGTGGAACTGAGGTTAGAAATAATTATTACGCTAGTCGTGTATGATGATCTAACCAAACATTAAAAACAATGAATTAAAAAGTAGAAAGCGGCTAGAAATAAGACTTTTTCAAAAGCATTCTGCATTCTTTAAGTTTTTGTGCTTGAATTGTGGCGCCCCCTCGGCTATGGAGACCGCCCGGTCTTTGATTCATGTTGTTATAATGTTCATTTTTTAATTTATTATTACTGAAGGCATGTTGGTATGTTGACTGAAATTGTTTTTCCTCCATCTTAACATTATGAAAGATTTCTCTGTTTAATATTAATCTATTATTTGTGTTATATTGGTTATTATCTTTACAAAAAAAGTATTGTACTTATTAATGTAATTAATTCTAAATAAGAAGAAATCTATTGTTATTCATATAGCACATTAATATTTTATACATAACTTATTTTATTATAATTCTACTAATATTTCATGTTTTAAATCAATCATATTTTTAAGATGTAATTGAAAAATTCCAAAAATAAAATTTCATATTTCTAAAAATAAACACATTAAATAGCTAACCAATTAACATTTCACCGATTCAAGCATCAGGAAGAAAGAAAACAAAATCACATCAATGCAGAAAAAAAAACAGCACATCTCAAGTCGAACGTGGAAAAAAACTATATACTAGAAACAACACACCACTCCATTATAACTCAACACATACTCACTATGTATCTTCAATTATTATCATCATCCGATGGCGCTATGGTCTTTGCAGAACCTTGGGGTCCTCTACTATCTCCCTCTCCATCTACCTACATCTCCTAAGATCGTTTTCGGCATCTTCCAGCCAACGAAGTCTAGGCCCCTCTTTTCCTTTTTCCACTCGAGTGTCCCTCTACCATCATTTTAGGGAGCCTTCTATGTTCCATTCTTTGCACATGACCCAACCATCTTGTCCTTCCCCTCTTTATGGCGGATATAATCTCTGGTACGTTATATAGCTTCTTCAGCTCTTCGTCTTCGTCCACCAAAGATTTTCTTCAGTTGACCTTTGACTGTGAGGCTGTACTGATAAATATTAACTTATAGTTTACAGTGATTTGTATTTTGTTTCTATATTTTTTTCTTTTCTTTCTCTAACTAAACTATTAATGAAAACAGGCAATGTAGTAGGCGTTACACCACTTGTTCTCTTAAATTCTCAGATAACTTATTCAAATCCAGATGGAGAGTTTATAGAGAATTAAATTTAAAAAAGAAAAATAAATTACGAAGGTTCACCTCAACATTTATCACCGGTTAAAAAAATGAGAAAATATTATCAGAAATCTCTTCCATAAAGGTAAGCAATACATTTCAAGTATTAAGTGAGAAAAACCTTACAGAAAATCCATCTACGTCTAGTCAAAACAATGCTAAATTCAACAGCAACTCCAGTAATATCATCACAAAACCAATAGAAATAAAAATACGCTCTATATTTCTCCACAACGCTTATCATTATCAACTAATAGTTAATGGCCTAAATGCTGTATGCCTGAGTCCATTCACAATAAAATTAGCCAGCAACAACACAAAAATAATCTTACAATTATAGAAGATATTAGAAAAATTACTAAATACTATGACAAAGAAAAAATAGGATATCACGCATAATCAACAGAAAAAAATAAAATCCTTAATATAGTCATCAGAAAGTTCAGTACTCCATAACTGAAGAGGAACTAAAAACCAAGTTAAAATAAAAAAAAATTGAAGTTCTCCATATCTGACTTATTTTAAATAAATTATATCAAAATTTAAAATAAATAACAATTAAAAAAAATTACAAACCTTCCAAAATAAGATCCTGAGAATTACAGTAGATACCCCTTGATTTGTAAGAAACAGTCAACTACATCCTGAACTTCAAATAGAAACAATAGATGAATTCATTAAAAAACGCTTTACAAATATTATTCCCAGTTACCAGGAGTGAAAGGTGCAGCAGCTTTCAACAATGGAACTCAAATATCATACTAAAACCCAGACTTCTGTAAGGTCTAATGTGAACTCTACATACGGAGGGTATCTCACTTCTTAATAGCCTGATTCTAGACGAAATGTACAACAAAAAAGTTCACTTGATACATGGGCCGATTCCGAACGGAAAATGAGTTAAGACTAACTTTATATGGTCTCATTTTTATTGAATAAGAAGAAATTGTTCAAAAACTGTACTGTCAAACTGTACAAGATAATTAAATTCCAAGATCACCATCGTAAAGTAGACAACGTTATTTTTAGAAAACAGTGATTAAATTTACTAAGATCAATGTTATAAGGGGTTTTTAGTTGTCATTATCCTCCAGGATCATCTTAGAAACCCTGATAAGCCTCATCAGTCATCCCAAAACTTTTAGTTTTTGATACATTACATCTCTCTCTATAATTTCATAGGCTTGTTTGTTGACAATAAAAAGGTGGTGTTGATTGACATTCCACTCTAGGGTATTTTTCGATCATAACTCTCATGGAGAACATGTGGTCTATTGTAGTTTTTCCTGGGTGAAATCCTCACTGGTACTCGCCTATCACTTCTTCGGTTCTCTCTACAACCCATTTCATCAACAATGTTGACAAAACTGTATGGACTGTGCACAATAGCGATATGCCTCTATAGTTTTGGCAATCCAGTCTGTCCCCTATTTGTGTATTGGTAGAATGACAGCCACATTCCATTCTTTTGGCATTTTCTCTTTCATCGAAATCTCTGATATCAACTCAAATATTTCCATATGTATTGCCTCTTCTCTTAATTTTATTGCTCCTGTTGGGAGCACATCAATTCCTGGTGCTTTGTTATTTTTTAGTTTCATAAGAACTTCCCGATCCGAAGGTTCCAGCTCTATTTCTTCCTTCCTCATTTCTAGTTCCCAAGCCATTTCTTCATGGTTTTGATTAGAGATTAGAATATTTCGGAAGCAATCCCTCCATCTTTCCATCACATCATCCTTGCCTGCCAAAAGTCTATAATCCTTATCTTTACAGAAACATGTTCGAGGTTGAAACCTTTTTCTTATTGCCCTTCCTTTGCCATAGAAGGCTATACTATTATTGTTTTCAAAGTCCGCCACCATTCACTTATAACCTAAAAATTATATTTTCGATTATCCTGTTTTTGTTCTTTTTCAGTATTGATATTATTAGGTATTAATTATATTTTTGTACAATATTTTAGGATGTACTTATATTTGCCCCATACTACTACCCAGGTTAAATCAAGTTCTCCTGACAGCATTTTACAGGATAGTACATACACTCCACAGCAGGAGGTGGCAGGCATCTAAAGGCTAGAGGACTGAAGTTGTAATTTTAAGAGCAAAGTTTAAAATAAATCCTGGTCCTTGCTTCAGAATATGCTAGTTATTGCGGGATACTGGAGAAAAAATCATTATAGGGGAGATATTCAGGTCAAATAATTGTTTTTTAATATAAATATATATTTCAGGTGTCACAAGGCAAGTTGGAGATGCCTTACTTATGGAGCGCTCTCAAAGGAGTGGACGGGTTGTGAGCATTGGTATTGCTCCATGGGGAATTGTTGAAAATAATCATGAATTAATTGGTCATAACAGAGATGTTCCTTACCACTCCATTTCATCTCCCAGATCTAAGTTGGCAGTTCTAAACAACAGGCATGCGTATTTCTTGCTGGTTGATAATGGTACAGCAGGGAAATATGGTGCAGAAATAGTTCTTCGTCGCAAACTTGAAAAATACATTTCTATTCAAAAATTGCATCCATGTAAGTTAAAATATGTGAATATCAATACATTATTATCTCATTTAATTGAATGATAAAATTCCTTTGAGCAAAAACTTTTTAATGTTCATTTAATAAAAACAAATTATAACTGTTTTATTGTCTAATTCATAAATTGTGGACAAAATAAAAATTAAACAATAATTTATCAAATAAACTAATTTTAAAACTATTTCGCCTGTGTTCCATGACACAGTCTTCATGTGATTATTTTTTACTGTTTTCATTTTTCAAGTGACAGAATTATAAATGAAAATATAATTCCGTGTTATTTTTTTTTTTTTATACTGATGATTTCCTAGTTTGGTCTAAGATAGGAGAAATACTGCCCATTATGAGATGATATCTTGATGATAGACTTGGTTGAAACTCAGGGCAGAACTGACCTGGTCAAAAGCTGGCTGAAGACTGACAATGTTGGGGACTGGCACTGCTGGTCTAGTTGAAGACTGAACTGGTCTAGCCAAAGACTGGAGAAAAACTGACACTCAGGTGTGGGTTGCCCACACTACCACTATTCCTTATTCCGTATTAAAACTGGCAGCAAATTCAAATTTTTAATTTTTTAGAAAAGTTATAACAATTTATATACATATATTTACAAATATGTGGAAAAATGGAATCCAATAGCCCAAAATAGGCAGAGTTGGAGAAGGCTAGAACTTTAAAGCCAACTAAGAAAAAAAAAATTCTTTTATAAATTATGAATCCATGAATGAACTTATAAGTCTCAATTTTTGATGATAAAAACTATTCCATATTTATTGTTCCAGGCACTCATTGCAGTACACCTGTGGTTTGTTTGGTGATAGAAGGGGGAACAAACACTATACGAGCTGTACTTGAATATGTCACTGATACTCCTCCTGTTCCTATTGTAGTTTGTGATGGATCAGGAAGAGCTGCTGATCTACTTGCTTTTACCCATAAGTAATAAATTATGATCTAATAATTAAGTATTATAATTGAAAAAGTTATTTACAAACTTTAATGGTTTACTAGAATATTTATAAAATAAATAAATATTTAACCATATAATTTTGGTACTCAGTATTCAGTGCATACAAGTACTATTTTGATGATAGTGATCAATTGAAAGAATATTTATTTAATTCAATGAAAAAAAAATGTATTCATTAAATTAATGAAACACTATTTATTTATTTTATATAACCAATCATTCGAGATTAGCTACGAAAGAGTTAATACCCCTTCATAACTTCTCAATATATGTTGAATATTAATTCATGTGATATGGTAAGGGCTCCATGGGCCATATGTATAATATGTGGCCTCCATCTTATAAATTTTTCTGATTAGTGTAACTTGTTTCTATTTCTTAGGTACGCTTCCGATGATAGTGAAGAGCAAACTGTTTTAGAAAGTATGAAAGAGTATTTACTAACAACTATTGAAAGAACATTTGAAGTTGGGTCTGAACAAGCTGAACGTCTATATTATGAACTTTTACAATGTACCCGTAAAAAAAACTTGGTAAGATACTGTGTATATTTGGTACATAGTCTATGAACAATTTCTGCCCAAAATAACTTTAATTTTATAATGCTAGATAACTGTCTTTCGGATTACTGATCGTGGGGAAAGTGGTCAAGAGCTAGATCAAACAATTTTAACAGCTTTGTTTAAAAGCCAACAGTTATCTCCTTCAGAACAACTGAGCCTTGCCCTAACTTGGAATCGGGTTGATATTGCACGCTCTGAAATTTTCATTTATGGGCAAGAATGGCCTACAGGTTTGTATCATTAATTGAAAACCAAATAAAATAATATTTTTTTAAAGAAAAAAATATTATTAAAACTGTTTTAGGAGCACTTGATGAAGCCATGATGCAGGCTCTTGAACATGATCGTATTGATTTTGTCAAATTACTACTAGAAAATGGAGTGAGCATGAGAAAATTTTTAACTATACCTCGTTTGGAAGAGCTATATAATACAGTAAGGTTTTACTTTAAGAATGTTATTTCATTAAAATGACGATTGGTTAGTGGAATTTTTATTTGAAATGAATTGTTTATAAACATTGTTGGCAATTAACTTACTGGAGGAGTAGGATAAGTTTAATAAAAAAAAATTGTTAACTTATAACTTTTATTTTTTTTAAAAAGTTAATATTTCTTTTGTTATTACGAAATTAACATGTGAGAAAATTGTTCTAAACTTGTTATGGAGTTATGACCAGTAATGCATGTTTAGTTTAAAATTAGATGATTAGTATGATAGGCATACCTTATTTTGTACAGTATGGCAGGTATCATTATACCTCTGTTCAACTTTAAAGTAAATTTTGAATTTGCTGGAATATATATATTGGGTTGGCAAATAAGTCCTTTCGGTTTTTCTGTTTATTTTTATACAGATAAACTTCTTATCTGATGAATTAATCTCTAAGGTGGATTGTTTATCCTGTTTGTAATATTTCAACAACTACATCTGTTAACTCTGTTAACTACATCTGAAACTAGCTTAATATTGTGTTGGCTATTGCACTATGAATATTGAAGAAAATATCATTCATTATCGGCATATTTTGTTGTACTATTTTAAAAAAAGGTAAGCGTGCTGTTGAAGTTCATAGAAAAAGTTGCAGTGCTTATGGGGATGATGCCTTAACCGAACGTACCTGTCAAAACCCGGATTGCATCATAAGAAGATAATGCTTTCCATATATTGGGATTTCAAGGGTATTATTTTCTATGAGCTATAGCCATCAGGACAAACAATTGATTCACCTCTATACTGCTCACAATTAACAAAATTGGATCAATCAATTAAAAATAAAAGCCTAAAACTGGCAAATTGGAAGGGTGTTGGGTTCCACCAAGACAACGCTAGGACCCACACCTCATTGTTCACTCGCAATAAATTATTGAGCCTTGGATGGGATTTTTTGCTGTACCCTCCATATTCACCAGAACTATCTCAGAGTGACTACCACTTATTCCGGTCTTTGCAAAACTCCATGAATGGAAAGAAAATCCAAAAGGAACATCAAAAATCACTTGGAACAGTTTTTTAACAATAAACTCCAGACATTCTATGAACATGGCATTATGTAGTTAGTGGAAAGATGGGAAAAAGTAATATTAAATAATGGTCAATATATTCTATATTAAAATAAATTTTATGTCTATAATACATTGAGTTTTACTTCATCCTGAAAAACCGAAAGGCCTTATTTGCCAACCCAATAATTTGGGATTGGGAGGCAACTTTTTGTTCAAATATTATATTATTGTTAATATGATTATTATTGTCAAAACATATCTGAAAGAAATCCTTAAAATAGTTGATATATTCTATTGTAATGAGAATAGCCAGAAATTAAAATACATGATTTTTATAATGGTGGATATATTTCTAATTTTAGATCAATAGAGCAAGAGGAGATAGATGGGAATGTGGCCACAAATAAAAAATTACACACAGAAAGAATTTATTGTCTTCTACGCCAACTTTTTGGCCTAAGTTTTAGGCCTTCATCACTATTTCTTTTCTGAAATTTTCAAAATAAATATTTGACTAAAATGCATACAAGAAAATAAATTTTTACTGGGTGTACTTTTTTTATTTTTGACCACAACCCCTAGCATTTTCCTCTACTACATACTTTTTCAGTACTAGAAAAATATTTTTTTAACAGAGAAATAAATCATATAATGGTATTTTTATTTTCAAAAACATAAATATAAAACTTAGTGCTCATGAAAAATTACTGAACTATTGAATTTATATACTTTGAATATTATTATGTTTAAATATTCAAAATTTTATTTTATAGAAACAAGGACCATCTAATACTCTGGGTTATATTTTGCGTGACGTAAGACCTCATATTCCACGTGGATATGTTTATACCCTTCATGACATTGGACTTGTTATTAATAAACTGATGGGAGGAGCTTATAGGTATTTTTTCCTGTATTTTATTGATTATTGCTTCAAACGTTTATTTTAGAAGCATGAAACACAAACCATCACAAGAATATAACAATTGCTTTGATTTTATAAAACATGTTTTGTACTATTACTTTTAATTATTTACAAAATTCTATACAGACAGATGTATTTTTTGCAGATCTCAGTATACCCGAAGAAAATTTCGCTTAATATATGCTAAAGTTATGAAAAAATCACCCCATGTTCATCGGAACAGTTCATCTTTTATTAAATATTATGGAAATGCTAACTTAACCCTCAGTTTATTGGCAGAGACTCTACCTGCTTCTAAAGAAATGCCATTGTTTGATTACCCTTTCAATGAGCTTATGGTATTTTGAAGCATTTTATTGAATTTAATAATTAAAGTAGTTTTTAAATATTTTAATTATTTATGAATAATAATAAATATTTTATAAAATATTTGTAGTTATTAATAAACTTAGTTTAATCTTCATTGAATTTAAATATAAACAAATATTTATATAAAATATATATACTTCAATAGACATGGGCTGTTCTAACAAAACGTCAGCATATGGCTTTACTTATGTGGCAGCATGGTGAAGAGGCTCTTGCAAAGGCATTAGTTGCATGTAAGTTATATAAAGCAATGGCTCATGAGGCTGCAGAAGATGACTTGGAAACGGAAATCTATGAAGAGCTTAGGAACTATGGGAAAGAATTTGAAACCATAGGTACTATCTAAAATCCATAAAGCAATTTATTATATGTTTATTTTAATTAATTTTCTGTAAATAGTTATATGATAGAGTAAATATTTCTGAATAATATATTTATATATTTATCTCATGGTTAGAGCTAGGATATGAAATTCTATTTAATTTTATGACACAACAGTAGAAGGTACAGTAATGTGGATAACTCTTTGAAAAACCAATTTTTTATTAAAATGCTAAATGTTTCAATTTAATAGGGTTTTATCTTCTTGATTGTAATCTGATGCAACCTTGCAGACATTGTAGATGTTATACATATTTAAATTAGTATTATTTTCAATTAACAATAAGACAAAGGACCAATCCATTGTGTTGATGTTTTTTCATCCTTAGAATAATGCTACCTAATTGTTTAAATTTCACTACTCTGATATCGACCTCAGTCTTTACTCTTTATTGTTAATGTCAAGAGCCATTGTATAAAATGTAGAAAGCTGAGTGTATCTATGAAAACTGTTCTAATGTTGGAATTCTTCGCTTTTTTTTTTTTTTTTTTTTTTGTACTTTAGTTTAATATTCCAAACTATTTCATAATTTCTTTAGTTTTCTATTTAATATTATTTTATTCTCCAAAATAGCAAAATATCATATTTTTTATTGTTATCTTGCTGAAAAATATAGTTCTGCCCTTATCATCTTAACCCTAGGTGGTGTTGCAAGAAATGTAAGAATGCTATGGTACTATTTTACATCTATTAACAAGAAGTCTCCAACTCCAGGTCTAAAGAAACACATCACCAAGCTATTAAGAAGCCACCTTTGTGTTTTACTGTTGTTTGCCAACATTCAACCAAAAATTCCACTCCAGATATTCTCTAATGTATTGCCTCCTCCTGGAACCAAACATTTCAAATTTTGACTCATCTATCCATATGAATTTGTTCCATTCTTCTTCCATCCAATTTGCATGTTCTTTGGCAAACTGGAGTTGCTTTCATTTGTTTAGAGATTGAATAAATGTTTTTTTTCTGCCAATACAATCTTTAAGACTAAATGATAGGAGTTTCCTTCTGATCAAGCAAGACAAAACTTAAGTCCTTGTAGTTCTCTACTAGATTATTAAGAGTTGTGGAAATACAATAATTTTAAATGTTGGTCAGCAGCAGGACTATATATTTTAGACGTGCTTGAATGTTTCAAGTCTCCAGTTTGCTTGGTGTTTAAAAATCGTTGATAACATAGTGAGTCCCAGAAATAGAACCTTCAACTACTTTTTGAATTTCCCTAATTGTAGGCCCTCATTGATGCAACATTATAACTTTATGTCGGTCTAAAATTTATTTTGCCATTTTCTGCAATAAAAGTAACATTAAATAGACAACAAAAAATTATGAAATACTAATTTAAATATGTATTACATCTACAATCTCTGCAAGGTTAAATCAGTTAACAATTAAGAAGATAAAAACAGTTTTAAATTAAAGCATTTATCATTTATATAAAAATTGGTTTGTTTGAAAACTTTTTCACACCACTGTATTCTGCTATTTTTTTTTCCCTTTGGTTTGGTCTTAAAAATCAATTACATAATGTTTTATTTGTCAGTGTATTAAATGTTTATTTGATCTGGCTTGTAGAATTATCATATTTTTAACACATTTACTACCAAAATGAATATAAATATAAATAGAATGCACATAAAAATACATTAAAAAAAATAAATATTGTAGCACGTAGCCCCTGTTTTGATATAATAAGTTGGCAATCAGGGTGTTAGATATCTCCCACCTAGGCTTGCAAATATAAATTAAACTTCTAATTCTTTAAAGTTTTATGCCATGATCTAAGCTGAAAAAGCTTTTATCATGTTACAGGATTGGAACTTTTAGACTACTGTTATCGTCAAGATGATGACCAAACACAACAATTATTGACCTGTGAACTTCAAAATTGGAGTGGACAAACATGTTTAAGTTTAGCAGTTGCAGCTAACCATCGACAGCTGCTTGCCCACCCTTGCAGTCAAATAATTTTAGCTGATTTATGGATGGGAGGTTTGAGAACACGAAAAAATACTAATATTAAAGTAGGTTTCTCTTATATTATTATTTTTTTAATAACTGAAGAATATTTCTTTAATCTTTTAGTGCTGCACTTTATATTTTTAAATATATATATACACTGACAGGCATAAAAATTCCATCCACTTGATTTTTTCATCTAAAAATATTTCTGCTTTGGATTGGTCTATTGTTTTTAATGAATACATAGGTAATCTTTTTGTTTGTTTTCAATTAGGAATGTTAATATAGAGGACCATAACCCTTAATTCTTAATTCAATGAAATGATTCTAGATTCCAATGTTTACTTTCTATGGAATCAAAATGTTTATTCAGTATCATTAGTTCAGTGCCGTTTCTTGCAGCACATTTCTTAGTCTCCTGCTTTTAATTCTTTCAATATTAAGTTTAAAAATACCTCTTAGTGCTGAGGATGTTGCGCGTGGTGTGGCACTTATTGATGATGGACGTTCCATTAGATATGCAGCTAATGCCATCGGAGTTCCATATGAAACTTTACGAGACACCGTCAGGCGTTTTCGTGAAACTGGTTTTTACAATAGAAGGCCCGGTTTTGGACGGCCTAGGGTAACAGAACCACGGGATGACCGGTTTTTGACTTTGAGAATTTTACGAAACCGGCACCTTACCATTGTTCAAGCGATTCATCAGCTCGAAGAAGATCGAGGTGTGCAAATTTCTGAACGTACCGCTCGGAGAAGATTAAATGAGTATGGATTAATGGCTTCTCACTGAGTAACTCGGCTGGCTTTTGCTCGAGAACACAGCCATTGGACTAGGGATGAATGGAGTGGTGTACTTTTTACAGATGAGTCAAGATTCGCTCTTCGATCTCCAGACGGGCGTGAAAGGGTGTGGAGAAGAAGAAACGAAAGATATGCAGTCTGTAATTTTTCCCAGAGCCAACCTTTCAAACGTGGTTCCTTAATGGTGTGGGCTGGGATTTCAATGGAGCGCCACACAGAATTGGTTGTTGTTCGTGGAGGGTCTTTGACTGCCATTCGCTATGTAGATGAGATTTTGGAACCTCATGTGTTGCCTATCCTCAACGAAATCGGCGATCGTTCTATTCTAATGCACGATAATGCACGCCCACATGTCGCCCGCATAGTGCAGACGTTCCTTCAACAGAACAATATTGAGGTTTTAGCCTGGCCAGCACTTTCTCCAGATTTGAACTTCATTGAACATTTATGGGATAACCTCAGAAGACGAATAAGAGCACGTGCAACACTTCCTGATACACTGCAGGACCTTGAAAGGGCTCTTCGGGAGAAATGGGCTATCCTCCAGCAAAGGGACATTTCCTGACTGGTGGAAAGTATGCCCTGGCGTCTTCAAGAAGTAGTGAAGGCAAGAGGAGGAAACAGGCGCTACTAAATGATGATGTAATTAATTTCTTTAAGAATAATAATGGTTCGTTTTTCAATTTTTTTTTCTCTAATCTTTCTTACCCAATCACATTTTTATTATTAAAGGTAAAAAAGATTATAAAATTCCATAAATACTAAGTATTTTCAACAAATACCATGTATTATATACAAATTCAACTTTTTTTACATGAAATATAGATGAAAACATGAAAAAATCAAGTGGGTGGAATTTTTTGCCTGTCAGTGTATATATATATATATATATATATATATATATATATATATATATATATATATATATATATAATATATATATATATATATATATATATATATATATATATATATATATATATATATAGTATAATAATATATATATATAGAGTGGGGGAGCTCAGTACCCTTAATTAATGAGGGGGACAATCTGGAGGTTAAGAGTGATCTCAGTCAAATCACCTTCTTGCACAACCATTGATCAAGAAACAGTGCTTTTACTGAATAGTACTGAACACAAGACCCTTTATGGGTTGTAGGAGTACAGATTTTTTTTTTTTTTTTTTTTGGTTTTATATATATATATATATATATATATATATAAATGACCAACGAGCAAAAATATACCAGCATTTAACTAGTGCAACCAAAGCTTTCTTCTCCCTCTCAAAGTTATTGAAATCCCAAAAAATCTCAAGAAATCTCAAACTAATACTATGATAAGGTCAGATCTAATATATGGCTGTGAGACCTGGACATTAACCAGCACCCTAGAAAAAAGTGTTGAAAGATTTGAAAGGAAAATACTCTGCACGATAACCAGAGCGATCTAGGATCAGATAACTAACACATGGACAAGAAAGACTAATAACGAACTGCTTACAAAAACTGATCAATCAATATCCCATGATATGAAGACACGGAGGTTCAGATGGGCATGGCATGTATCTTGTAGCAATCTATCTGGAAGCCTCTATGTAACAATGAATATCTCAATAGAAGGCAAAAGACCATATGGAAGACCAAAAAGCAGATGTATAGATAGAATCAACAAAGATGCAACAGAGCTACGTGCAGATAAATGGAAAAAAATAGCCCAAGACAGGCAGAGATGGAGCAGGCTTGTTAAGGCGGCAAAAGATCTATATGGTCTTTAATGCTACCAGAAAAAAATATATGTAGCAGGTGTGGCAGTTACTAATTGTTGATTTTTTTTTTAATGAAATTTTAAATTGGGACAAATGTAAAAAATGGTTTATTCAATTCAATGTGCCATTCAGCCTGAAAGCCTCCTCCCTCCCTCCTTAGATCTGCCAGTGTTTTGAACCAATACTTTTTTCTAGCACTATCTCTCAGAAAAATTAACAATTATTAACTGCCACACCTGATTTATATGTGTAGATTTGTCAGTTCAATTGATGGATGATTGCTATCAAAAGTTATGAGATACCATCAAACACCCTTATAACATGTCTATATATCTCAAAGATCTATTATGCCACCAGAATATAAATGCATAAAATTTAAGTATTATTTTCTATAATAGATGATTGCTGGAAATGTATACAATTAAAATGCTTTATTGAATATAATGCATATTTAATTTTTTAATGACATTGAGGATAGGGTTGCCTCTAGTTATATTATAAAAAATGCCCAGAAACCCTTAATGAGCTTATTAAGTACAATATTCAGTTTTTAATCTATCTAAAAGAAGACTTGTAGATTTATAAAATAATGATAACCTTTTATTTCTAGGTGATATTTGGATTACTTGTTCCAATTTATATAGCAAAGTTAGAGTTCAAATCAAAAGAAGAACTACAATTGATGCCACAAACTGAAGAAGAACATATGACTGGGCTAGAAGAGGAAAATGAGAGCACTGAAGGCTTGAAAGGTCTGGATTCTCATAGGAGTGAACATGATGTGGAAGTTAGTAAAACTTAATGTTTATCTGTTCATTTTATACATTGGTATCTTATTAAGGGAAAAAACGTAGAGCAAGATCAAAGTGGCACAACCCATCAGATAAAACTTACTACAATTAGTTAACAAACCAACTAAAAGCAGAAATTAGAAAATACAAAATTTACTTAACTTAACAAAAAATCTTATAACTACTGACAGGCACTATGGCTGACCACTAAAAAGCTCCTGAAATTCAAAGATTGTAACCCTCCACTCATTACTGAAACTCAAACCTGGTCCAGATCTGACGAAGAAAAATCTCAAATATTTGCTCAGCATCTCTTCAAAACTTTCAATCCACATCTGGATATCCTAAATTCAATCCACCTTGAATGTATTGAATCAGAATTGGACATCCCACTCCAATTGACCCTTCCAACTAAAACATTTCATTCTTCAGAAATATCCAACATCATTCACAGATTACCTTCCCACAAAGCTCCTGGATACAACCTAATTACACCCCAAGTCCTAAAACTGCTTCCTCGGCGCAGCCATCCAATTCCTTACTTATATACATAATGCTGTTCTCCAATCCACATATTTTTCTGACCCTCGGAAACTATCTCTTGTCAAAATGATACACAAACCTAAAAATCTGCCAGAATGCCCATCGTTTTACTGTACTATCTTCGTTTTACCCATCATGGGCAAAATACTGGAAAAAAAACTCATCTCAAAACTCCTTGATCCCATCTTTGATTTTAATCACATAATCCTGGATCACCAATTTGGATTCTGCACCTCCAATTCTACTATCCAGCAATATTATCACTTGGTAGATGTAGTCTCATCTGTATTAGAGCATGGAATGTACTGCACTGGAGTCTTTCTCGACGTTGAACAAGCATTTGATAGAGTCTGGCATATGAGACTGATACGAACTCCGTAAATGCCTCCCACCTACATACTTCCTCATTACTCAAAGGTGAAAAATAGTTAGGACGCAGTCATTTTAAGATTTTTTTCTTT
Source organism: Nezara viridula (assembly GCA_928085145.1). Lineage (NCBI taxonomy): Eukaryota > Metazoa > Arthropoda > Insecta > Hemiptera > Pentatomidae > Nezara > Nezara viridula. The sequence goes on along the minus strand of OV725078.1, from coordinate 12,758,910 downwards.
GTTGCCTACCCCAAATTTCAACCCAAGCATGTGGGTCATCATCAGAGCTGAAAATTGTTTTATAACATCAGAGATATGTATGTATACTGATAGTATAGAGATATGTGAGTACATACATATCTCTGATGTTATAAAAAAATTTCCAGCCCTAATGATCACAAATGGGATGTTAAGGTCATGGAGTAGGGTTTTGTTGGTTACAGAGATAGGAGCATCGACTATTGTTCGAAGGACTTTGAACTGGAAGGATTGGATGCAATTTATGTTAGAAAAACCCAGTTCTAGTCTGTAAGTCCAAATACGTTTCAAGATTGTCCTGTAGATCAGTAATTTGTTTTCAATAGAAAGTATAGATTTTCTATTAAGTAGTCTTTATATTAGGCTGTATCATCTGTTAAGTTCCTGTCTTTTAAGTCTAGTATGAGGGTTCCACATTAGTCGTCTGTCTAAGAGAAAGCCAAGATACCAGACTGTATCTGATAAAGAAAGCTGGATGAAATTTTTACAGAAGTTATACTGGTGGACAGGTTTGATGACAAAGGATGAAGGTAATGTGTTTACACTTGGATTCATTTACCTTAATGCGCTATTTCTTACACCAGTGTTCAATCAGGGAGAGGTTCATTTGTAAGTTTAAGGACACTGTTTTAGGATCTGAGTTGGTTGAAAGGATAATGGTGTCACCAGCGAATGTTGCCAGGAGCGTATCGGGATAGATAGGGATATATGGTCAACAACTTGGAGTCCTTGTTGTACAGTGGAATGTTGGGAACAAATTCCGAATTGATGGGTAGGATTTTTTAGGGATTCTATTATGAGTAGGAATCTTTTCAGTAGGATCTTTTCAAAAATTTTTGAAAGGATTCAGAGTAGCTTAATGGATATATACGATGATGTATTGTTAGAAGGTTTGCTAGGTTTGAGGAAAAAGCCGAGGTTGGAATGTTTCCATATGACAGGAAAGTGGGTAGTTCTTAAGATGTAATTATAAATATATGTAAGGAATATGATAACTTTGGGTGGAAGTTGTCGAAGGATCTGCGGAGTTAGGAGGTCATAACCAGGAGATTTACTAGGAGTGATTTTACGTAAAAGGTACTGGACCTCAGATGGATTAACTGCTTCATGTGATAAGGAGTGTGGAATTGGTGAAGAGAGAAATTCTTCCAATTTTTCAGTATGAGTGGGATGGGATTCTGGATGAGCAGTTTATGAACCAACACAGTTTATGCTGCACTGATTCACCACCAACTAAATTTTACCCTTTGTCCCAAAGTTACCCACCCAGTCTCAATGTTACCCCATCTTACGGTATATAATTTAATTTGAATGTCTTGACACATCTAATGTTAGCTGTGTCACATCACAATAAATCACAATAAAAGAGGATCCTAAATATGCGAGATCGTTACAACAGTTGTAACCACTATGACCAGATTAACATTAATAATTAATATAATTCTATTATCATACGTCAGATATAAAAAAAAATTAAATATAATATATGAAACATGCACTACAAACAAAATAAAATGCTCCTTTAATATTAACTTAATTATAAACAGAATATGTAATACATGAGTATTACTAACAAGAAGATATAGAAAAAAAAGGCAAAATAATTAAAAATAATAACTTAGCCTAAGTCGAGTCCAGCAGCAGATACAATTGGCTATTATATCTTAATTTACTGGAGTTGTAAAACAATTTAGACATCAAACTCTCTACTCCTATGTATATATAGCAGAGGATGATCGTGAACGAGAGAATATCCAAAATTATCCCTGGTAGACTAGCTCCAAAATACGTGATTATCCACGGGAGACTTGGTCCAAAATGTGATATTATCCTCGGTACTCTACGACAGAAAGCCTCTCCTTGGACTTTTAAAGCGATTTTCTTTGGTATTCCTAATAGCATTACAGCATCACAAAATAGGTGCGCTATACGAGACCGAAGACTAGTGACTCTCCACAGTAACCTGTTACATAAATAACCGTAACCATGGGTTATTAATGTTACACCACCACCAACATTTCTCCACTGTAAGGTTCTGGTATTCAGCAAATTGATATGAGCTACAGACTTATTTCATTTGTCATTATATTATCAAAAAAATGTTGTAAATTTCTTTAATATATAATATCCAAAAATATTTTTTATAAGTATGTATTATAATTATTTTTCCTTCTTCTTACACAAATTAAAGAATTAATACATACATATATATTACATACATACACATATATAAATATGTAAATACATGGAAACAATAATAATAATTAGTTAAGACTTAAAATGAAATGCCTGTTTTGTTAACAATCCAACATTATTGGACTAAAAGGTCTATATAATATTGTAAACAAGTAATTATATAACTATTACTTAATTGATTAAATGTTATAGGCATTGATAGCACAAGAACCAACTGCTAGAGACACCATTGTTACAGAGAATGGGCAAGTTATAGCAGATAATAGCAGTAGTTCTGATGGTGGAAGTCAGTTTTTGCCACTTCCTAAAGAATTTTATGATTTAAAGCCAACTAGACCTTTACGACTGAAAAGGAAACTTTATGAATTTTACACGGCACCTATAGCTAAGTTTTGGTCTCACTCTGTAAGTTCCTGCAATGATTATTTGATTATTTTATGATTATTTTTCCTGATTTATCTGTTATATGGATAATTATTGACAGTATTTTATCAATTTTTTATTATATATGCAGTTTTATATATATATATACATATATATATATATATATATATATATATATATATATATATATATATATTAATTTCTGCTAAATTAAAATCCAATTACTTTTATCTGTTTTTAGATTGCATATTTGGTTTTCTTATTCATCTTTAGTTATGTGGTACTGGTCAGAATGGAAACATATCCTTCTTGGCAAGAAATGTATTGCATTGCTTATATAGCAACGCTTGGATGTGAAAAAATAAGAGAAATAGCTTCTTCAGAACCAGTTGCCATTAGCCACAAGTTTTCAGTCTGGGCATGGAATATGTGGAATCCATGTGATGCTATTGCCATTATATTTTTTTTAATTGGCCTCTCTTTGAGGTTGAAACCTACTTCAATGGCTGTGGGAAGAGTTATGTTTTGTGTTGATATTGTATATTGGTATCTTCGAATTTTGAATATATTAGGAGTTAACAAATATTTAGGTAAATATGTAATATTAAATAATTAAATTAATAATTACCAGTTGTAATCCATAACTCTATCAATGCCACTCTTTATTATATTATTTACATGAATTAAAATTTAAAAACTTGAATAATCACTGTTGTAATAAGAACTCTTTGTGTTTTCTCATATAAAAAATGAAAAAAATTAGATTTTGTTTTCATAATAGTTTTATAAAACATAAAATACAAATGTGGATTGAATCAAATAAACTATTGTGCTTACAAGAGGCTCAATAATAATTTATGTGTGGCCTTATTAGAGTATACAATATATAAATACAGGTTTTATTAACAATTTTTCAATTATAAATAATTATTTATATCTTGATTGAAGATGTCAAAGCCATCTAATCAAAATAAATTTTGGTTAATCATATAAATTAACATAATATATTAATTAAACTTAATTGTATGATAAAAGTTGGGCTAATGAGCAAAAACCTATTTAAAATATATATAAAATAAATTAATGAACTATATTAATTTTATAACAAATACTTTATGCTTCTATGACCATAAAAAGAGAAGATTGGCTGTAATAATCTATTTCTTTTCATTAAAATATTTTCAGAAGATATTATTTTCCTAAAATCTTAAGTTTTCTATTATTAGTTAAACAAATACATTTTAAAATTTGGATTTTAAAACATATTGTTTTGTCACTACGAGAGTTTGCAGGGAAAAAAGATTTATAATGTTAACTATAGACCTGGTATCTAAGATTTTTTAAAAATGCCTAGTAAATAAAATTCATTTGCTATTCGTTTATCTAGTTATTCTATACTATTATTGCTATCGAATACTTGAACACAATTTGTTGTTTTTTAAGGTTTTGCACACATCTACATTTCCTTCTAATTGCATTATAGAGTTGGAAATTTTTAAAGCAATTGAGTTAGTGTTAGAGAAGTGCCATTTGGAGGTCATGATAACAAAGTTTATTACTAAATCTGAATGTAAGGTACATTCAAACTGTACACTGAAGTTTTCCTAAACATTTCAGCTCATTCCTTTCTAATAGTATTATTTTCATGGTAAACCTCTAAAAGCCTTCTTTATTTTATTCTTCGAGTCAGCTTTTGGACAGTCTCTCTTTTTTATTTGTCAGAGATTATGTGTCCAAAACATCCAAACAATCCAGCTTTCTCCATTAGACTTCTTCTTTCTTACTTTTGTTTCCTATTATATGTGTATGTGTGAGAGTGGGTAAGAGAAAGAGAGGGAGAGACTGAGATGTATTTAATAATGTACATATAGTTTATTATTGAATAAATAATTCTTGATTACTATATTTCAGGACCTTTAGTAACAATGATGGGTAAAATGGTCAAGAACATGATATATTTTGTTGTTCTTTTGCTTGTTGTACTAATGAGTTTTGGAGTCTGTCGCCAAGCAATTCTTTTTCCTGATTCTGATCCTAATTGGTCTCTTGCTAAAGACGTTTTTTTTCAACCATATTTCATGTTATATGGAGAGGTAAAGTTATCATTCCTATTTATCATTATAATCCCTGGAGTGTAAGTGATATAGTTTTATCCAATAATATATGGAGGAAACTAATGATTAATAAAAAAGTAATTAATATATTTTATAAAATATTTCCCAAGAATCCTGATGCAAAAATATCACAAATCTTTAATTTTTTTCTTATTCTTTTTTTGGTTATTCTAGTGAGCTGGGAAAAAATTATTTCTTTTCACATTACTTTCATATATTACTACAAAGTTAACATTTTGGGAACATCTTTCTCATCATCAGAACTATCTATTCTTTTCTATTTTATGGATTTGCTTCCTTTGACAATCATCATCATATGTGGCACAACATCCCGTTACCGAGACTGGGCCTCCTCCAAGAGCCTCTGCCAGTTGGCTCTGTCTTCTGCTGCAGCTCTCCAGTTCCATACACCAAGCAGGGTTCTCACATCATAAGCCACGCTGTCCAACCACCTCGTCCTCGGCCTTCCTACCCGTCTTGCGAGGTGCAGCTCCTCCATCATTATTTTCTTGGGTATCTCAACGGTGCTCATTCTGGCCACATGCCCTGCCCACCTTAATCTGGCCAGTTTAATATACGTGACTACGTCGATGTCTGTATAAAGAGAACTGAGCTCCCTGTTTTTTCTTTTCCTCCAGACATCACCCTCCTTTACTGGACCATAAATCCTTCTGAGGACTCCTCGCTCAAACACACTCAGCTTCATCTCATCGTTTTTAGTCATCGTCCAAGCCTCTGAGCCATATGTCAAAACAGGCCGTACAAGGGTCTTGTATATGATCAGCTTGGTCTTCTTTGAGAGATACCTACTTCTTAAGTGCCGGCCAAGTCCAAAGACACATCTATTGGCAGCCGTGATCCTTCTCTGTATTTCTTGAGCCATGTCGTTTTTGCTATTAATTTCAGACCCAAGGTATATAAAACTTTTCACTCTCTCAAACTTAAAAGAACCTACCTCAAATGGAGAGTTCAGATCCACCTCACCACCAACTCTCATATACTTAGTTTTCCTCTCGTTGACTTCTAGACCAAGTGGTCTTGCAGCTGCTTCAAGGCCTATAAACGCTTCTCTGAGAGCCTGTTCAGACCTACCTATTATGTCAATATCATCAGCAAAACCAAGAAGCTGTGTCAGGCGATTGATTATATCACTGGTCTGAATACCGAAGCCTCTTACAGCTTTCTCCTCTGCCAAGTTGAACAATAGACAGGTGAGGGCATCCCCTTGCCTAACCCCACTGCTCACTTTAAACTCTTCGGAGGCATCAGAACCGACGCGTATTCTACATCTCGAGCTGTCCATGGTCATCTTGATTAGGCGTATGAGCTTCTGAGGGATGCTTAGCTCCTCCAAGGCACAGTATAGTTGTGTTCTATCAACGCTGTCGTATGCTGCTTTAAAGTCCAGGAATAAATGGTGGGTGACTACCTTACACTCCATAGTCTTTTCTAGGATCATCCTCAGAGAGAACAGTTGATCAGTGGTTGAGCGTCCTCCTCGAAATCCAGCCTGATATTTCCCCAGTTCCTTTTCAGAATACGGGAGGATCCTCTCAAAAAGAATGTTAGAGAGCAGCTTATAAGCACACGAAAGGAGTGAGATTCCTCGATAGTTAGCGCATTCTGTTTGATCTCCTTTCTTATGTATTGGGCAGATAATGGCTGTTGCCCATTCCGTAGGCATAGCTTCCCTCTCCCAGATGGTCAGCATTAAATCATGCAGAGCTTTCTTGAGTTCTTCACCTCCACATTTCAACAGCTCTGACTGGATTCCGTCCGGGCCTGGCGCCTTTCTATTTTTCAATTTCCTCAGGGCGTTTTCCATTTCTTCCTCATCCGGGGGTTCAATAGAATTCAGGGAGTCTTTCTTCATTACTCCTACTTCTCCAGGAGTCTTCCTTTGACAATAACATTTTTTTTATCTAACATTATTAGGGACTACATATATCTTAGCCTACAATTAATATCATTTATTAAGGAATTATTTTATTATTATTAATTTCGTAATAAATGAAATCAATGGTTAGCTGAGATATATATTGCTGCCTCTGATGTGGTCTGATTAAAAAAAAATAAAAACAATGTTTTTGGTTAAGAGACTAACAGAAAAGAATAGACAGTTCTGTTGATGAGACAAATAATCCTGAAACATCAATTTTGTTGTGTTATGTGAAAGATGAAGTAGATAATAATAATAATATGCTTTATTTATTATGGGACAATCCCTTTAGAATAATCCATAATAATACAATTGTGGGATTTAGAGCCTCAGAGTTTAATAGCAATAAAATAAAATAAATGAATAGAAATTAAAAAAATAAAATAAATATATATATATATATATATATATATATATATATATATAAGATAAGGACAGGAGTCGAGCAGTATCAGCCTTAATACCTTCCTGGTATGTAAACAAAGCTCTGAAATGTATATAAGAAGGATTACTTCTCAAATAAAGCAGTATTGTTTCTGAAGCCGTGTGAATCATTTGTCAACCTTTTTTCCTTTTTTTTTATCGTTCTACTTCACAGTCGCATAAGTGGTGCCGAAACCCGGGACACTTTTATTACCCAGTAAGTAGTGAACTATTTTTTTTTCTCTTACTTTCTCAAACAGTGGAATAGAATTAAAATGGCGACAGACGGAATTCCTAACCCGGGAATATCAATTGTACCGGAAGTTCTTCAGGCTCCGGAAATTCCGCAGGTTCAAGAGATCCCTCCGCTACCAAGGGACACATTGGCGGAAGCACACGCCAACGCTTTGGAGTGGATGAAAGTAAGAGCAGCGACCACTCAGGATCTAAGGAGGGCTATAGCGGACTTGGAACGCTTCGGTGGAGAGGTAGGCGAACTGAATCATTTCCTGAAAGGTGGGGACAGTCTCATTTCTAGAATAGAGGCAAAGGTGGCCGAAGATTTGGTGAACTTGGGAGATGCCGAAGCATTGAAAGCAGCCTTGGTATGCAGAGTACGGAGAAGTGTTCTGAACCAGATACAGGCAGACGAAGATACATCATGGCCGGTGATCAAGCAGAGGTTGAAGAAGGCTTTTGGGGGAGGCCGATGGACTCCAGAAGAGGACATCTTCCAGATGTTCAGGGAGCGACGGTCGCAACGACAGACAAACGGACAGTATGCCGGAGTACTATTGGCAAAGTACAACAACATTACGGAAAAGATGCGCGAAATGATGAGCGTAGGTGAAGTAGAAGTCAGGATGGAGTTTCTGTCAACTATCCTTAAGGTTCAACTGGCCAAGGAAACGGGAAAGAGGGACGGCTTACCAAAAGAACGGTCGTTCCTAGAGTGTTCCCAGGATATGGTCGACTTTAGCGCGAGGGAGGAAGAAAGTCGGATGGAGATAGAGGAAGCTGGGTGGAGCCGAGTGAACGAGAGACGCTTCAGGTCCGCCCCGATAGGTTTGAAGAAAAGGGAACCATATACGGAAACATAGGAAGGACCACAACATGAGAAAGAAAACCAGGACCACCCAGGCCACGAAATGGACCCCGTAAGGAAGAAAGGAAGTGTCATGGCTGTGGAAGGACGGGACACCTAGTGGCGCAATGTCCCCGCACTAAATGTTTCAAATGCGGGACAGAAGGACACATTGCAAGGCAATGCCCGTATCTGTTCAGAAGGAGGGAAACAACACAAGATGAGCCGATGGAGGTCAACATGCATAAGGTGAGGAGGAACCCTAATACGACTTGGAGAAGTGGGTCTTCAGAGGAAGTAACGGAGGTATCAGAGACCTCGGAGACGGAGGAAGAAGAACCAGGGAGCAGCGGAGACGAAGGACGAAGGAGCACGCAGTGGAGCGGACAGAGAAGAGCGGCAACAGGGAGGAGCAAGCAGGCGAGGATCTGAGGAGTGTGTCTTCAGAGCGGTGACCGCACAGCGACATGCAATAATATAAGAGGTAAGTCTTGCTGGTTGCCAATCATCACAACGGGAGGGGGAGTGAGGTGCTTAGTAGACACGGGAAGCACTAGCACTATTATGACCCGTGGGGCACTAGAGAGGCTGTGTGGTAGTGAGAGCGCACCCCGGGTTCAGGGATGCGAGTGTAAATTAATTACCTTGGGAGGGGCGTGTAACGTGGAAGGAGAAGCGGTCGTTGCGCTTAACCATTGGGCAGGTAAGAAGGGGAATTTGAAAGTGCACATTGTTGGGAACATAACTCGGGAATACCAGGCGATAATAGACAAGTAGGGATTAGAGTCGAGTACAGGAATGGGACTTGGAGAATCAAGTTAGGAGGACAGTAGGAAGTAAGGAGAGCATAAGGGGTACGAAAGCGCGGATATGAGCGGTAAATAGAGTCGAGGACTGGAGGAAGTCCATCAAATCAGAATACAAGGATATCTTCTTCAAGGAGGGAGAGATACTAGGCGTAACGGGGAGGACAGTCCATGAAATACCACTAAAGCAGGAGCGAATGTCATACGTAAAGGAGAGGCGATATCCACAAGCACTTAGACAGCATATCCGGGAAGAATTGGAGAGTTTATAAAAGCAGGGGATAATAGTCAATAGTACCTCTCCATACAACAGTCCGTTGTGGGCGGTGAGAAAGAAGGGAGCGCCGGGCGAGACAGAAGAGAAGTACCGAGTGGTAATAGATTATCGGAAGCTGAATGAGAACACGATAGACGAAAAGTATCCGATCCCGAGATTCGAAGACATATTAGACAGGCTGAATGGGGCAGTGATATTTAGTACGCTGGACCTCAAAGCAGGTTATCACCAAATAAAAATTCACCCGAAAGATCAACATAAAACAGCATTCACATTCGAAAGGGGGCATTATGAGTTGACCCGGATGCCGTTCGGACTGAAGAATGCTCCGATAACCTTTCAGCGCTTAATGGATGAATTCTTGAGGGGCTTGGATGAAACCGTATGCCAGGTCTATATGGACGATTTGCTGGTATTTAGCAAGACGGAAGCGGAACACGTAGAACACCTGCGAAACGTATTCGAGAGGTTGCGCCGTTTTGGACTAAAATTATCCAGAGAAAAATCATTACTAGGACAAGAGCGGATTAATTTTTTAGGCCACACAATTTCGAAGGACGGGGTTAGGCTGGACGCGGAGAAAGTAGAGGCTATTAGGCGAATGGCAGTTCCGCAAGATGTTAAAGGAATCAGGAGTCTTCTCGGGACGCTTAATTATTATAGGAGGTTCGTGCCGGAAATGGCAGAGTATCTGGTCCCTATCAATAATTTACTGAAAAAGGGGGCTAAGATGATCGTAACACCAGTAATGGAACAGAACATTAGGAAGTGTATGGACCGTTTACAAACAGAACCGGTACTAGCGTTTCCGGACTTCAGTAAGCAGTTCACCGTTACCACAGATGCCAGCGAGTATGCGCTGGGAGCAATACTGTCGCAGGATGGAGTAGGAGGAGAGCGGCCCGTAGCATATGCGAGTAGACATCTTACCGATGCTGAGACGAGATATAGCGCTTTGGAGAGGGAGTTGCTCGCGATAGTGTGGGCTATCGATCATTTTCGACCTTACGTCTTTGGAAGAAAGTTCAGGGTCCACACCGATCACAGCACCGAAACACCGAAACATCAATTTTGTTGTGTTATGTGAAAGATGAAGTAGATAATAATAATAATATGCTTTATTTATTATGGGACAATCCCTTTAGAATAATCCATAATAATACAATTGTGGGATTTAGAGCCTCAGAGTTTAATAGCAATAAAATAAAATAAATGAATAGAAATTAAAAAAATAAAATAAATATATATATATATATATATATATATATATATATATATATATATATATAAGATAAGGACAGGAGTCGAGCAGTATCAGCCTTAATACCTTCCTGGTATGTAAACAAAGCTCTGAAATGTATATAAGAAGGATTACTTCTCAAATAAAGCAGTATTGTTTCTGAAGCCGTGTGAATCATTTGTCAACCTTTTTTCCTTTTTTTTTATCGTTCTACTTCACAGTCGCATAAGTGGTGCCGAAACCCGGGACACTTTTATTACCCAGTAAGTAGTGAACTATTTTTTTTTCTCTTACTTTCTCAAACAGTGGAATAGAATTAAAATGGCGACAGACGGAATTCCTAACCCGGGAATATCAATTGTACCGGAAGTTCTTCAGGCTCCGGAAATTCCGCAGGTTCAAGAGATCCCTCCGCTACCAAGGGACACATTGGCGGAAGCACACGCCAACGCTTTGGAGTGGATGAAAGTAAGAGCAGCGACCACTCAGGATCTAAGGAGGGCTATAGCGGACTTGGAACGCTTCGGTGGAGAGGTAGGCGAACTGAATCATTTCCTGAAAGGTGGGGACAGTCTCATTTCTAGAATAGAGGCAAAGGTGGCCGAAGATTTGGTGAACTTGGGAGATGCCGAAGCATTGAAAGCAGCCTTGGTATGCAGAGTACGGAGAAGTGTTCTGAACCAGATACAGGCAGACGAAGATACATCATGGCCGGTGATCAAGCAGAGGTTGAAGAAGGCTTTTGGGGGAGGCCGATGGACTCCAGAAGAGGACATCTTCCAGATGTTCAGGGAGCGACGGTCGCAACGACAGACAAACGGACAGTATGCCGGAGTACTATTGGCAAAGTACAACAACATTACGGAAAAGATGCGCGAAATGATGAGCGTAGGTGAAGTAGAAGTCAGGATGGAGTTTCTGTCAACTATCCTTAAGGTTCAACTGGCCAAGGAAACGGGAAAGAGGGACGGCTTACCAAGGGGCGGCCCGTAGCATATGCGAGTAGACATCTTACCGATGCTGAGACGAGATATAGCGCTTTGGAGAGGGAGTTGCTCGCGATAGTGTGGGCTATCGATCATTTTCGACCTTACGTCTTTGGAAGAAAGTTCAGGGTCCACACCGATCACAGCACCGAAACACCGAAACATCAATTTTGTTGTGTTATGTGAAAGATGAAGTAGATAATAATAATAATATGCTTTATTTATTATGGGACAATCCCTTTAGAATAATCCATAATAATACAATTGTGGGATTTAGAGCCTCAGAGTTTAATAGCAATAAAATAAAATAAATGAATAGAAATTAAAAAAATAAAATAAATAAATATATATATATATATATATATATATATATATATATATATATATATATATATAAGATAAGGACAGGAGTCGAGCAGTATCAGCCTTAATACCTTCTTGGTATGTAAACAAAGCTCTGAAATGTATATAAGAAGGATTACTTCTCAAATAAAGCAGTATTGTTTCTGAAGCCGTGTGAATCATTTGTCAACCTTTTTTCCTTTTTTTTTATCGTTCTACTTCACAGTCGCATAAGTTATATATATATATATATATATATATATATATATTTATAAAGTCAACTTCTAACATTGATGAATTAAAAATAAAAAAGATACTTGAAAACAAACTAATTATATATATATATATATATATATATATATATATATATAATATATATATATATATATATATATATATATATACACTTTATTTTATTTTCTCTTCTCCTAATCTTTACGCATAATATCTTAGGGAACATATGTATATCATTATTTGTTTTTTTATATATTTTTTTGTTTTAGTTTTTACAATTTCTTTCCCTACATATTAATAGTTATTATTATTTTTTTTAATTTTTATATTCCATCACTACAATGCTTTACCTATAAAATAGATTTTACTTTCCTTTCTAATTTCATTCAGTGATTATTATGCAATTATTTTAGCTCCAATATTGTAGTACTGAACCCCTATTACCCAACTGTCCTCGTTAATTTATCCTAAGGCTTAATTAATACTTAATGTATTACATGTATTTTGTCATTATTCTTACAAGTCTTTTGACCAGATTTGTAGTTAATATATATGAACAATACTGTTATTCTAAAGGGACCTAGTCCCAGAATAAAGATGATTTTTCTATTTTTTTTCTATATATATATATATATATATATATATATATATATATATATATATATATATATATATATTTAAAGAAAAGGCTACTTACAACTGTTTGGCAATTGGATAGATAGGAAGTGATTAAAAAGGCGGGATTTAAAGGTGAATAGGTTATTGGAATTACGGATGTAGGAAGGAATGCAAAATACCGCAACTTTTTTAAAAATATTTTATATAAATATAAAACGTAATGTGAAATAATGGAACTATTTTTTTTTTTAAGTATTTAATCTAAAATTCTTTCAACGAATGTTTGTAAATTTGACATTTTTATGTCATAAGTGATCCTAATATTAACCCCTCCCTCAAAGAAATAAAAATAAAAGTTAAATAAAGTCTCACCCATTATTTTTTTTTTAAATTCGGAGGGGGGTTTAACCCCCCTCCCACTCACAAAAAAAAAAAGTATAATAAAGTATCACCCACCTAACCAAACATATTAATACTTTATCTTTTAAAAAAAATCGGCGGGGAGGGGTTAAATCCCCCTTCAAAAAGAAAAGAATGTTAAAACAAAGTATCACCCACCTACCCAAACATATTGCCATTTTATCTTTTAAAAAAATTAAGGGGGTGGGGATTAACCCCCCTTAAAAAATATATATATTAAAACAATGTATCATCTCCCTATTCAAACATATTGTCAAGAGGGGCACAAGAAATTTGGTATCACCCAGTGATTTTCAAGATCCGTATATAAGTTTTAATTGCTCAATATAGCCCTTACATGATCAATATATTGACGAAACTCAATATTGATCGAGTAAGGAGGCCTTTAGGTTTTCTTAATTGGTGTAATATAAAATATTTGTAATACTTAATATAAAATTATTGGAATGAAATAAAATATCAGGATTTGCAGTAAAAATTTCTTTATTTTTATACATTAAAAAAAATGTATTTAAAGAAATTTTTACTGTAAAATTCTGAAATTATTTTCATCCTTATAATAGTATTATAATATCTCTATATCATTAAAAGAAACAATCGCGATTTCTACAAACAAATTTAAACAAAAATTGTGCTGCAATGTTGTTTTGTTTCTCTAAATAAGTACAGATCTTCGTCCTTTCTGTTTATGTAATATATTGTGATATTTTTTACAGTATATGACTTTGAAATAAATAATCTTAACATCGATTTCGTTCTTTTCGTTTTAGTTTTATTCTGTATTTTTCATAGCATTTTATTCTAGATTGCTAGTCGTATTTATTTATTTATCTACTTGAAATTATCTTCAATCAAATGTCAAAAACACAGAAAAGTATTATTTTCAATAAATTAAACAATAAAACAAAAAAAAAGCACAATAATGTTGAAATAAACCTTAATTGATAGGCTTGAAAGAGTTATAGTAAGGTCTGGCGGTCTAGTCCTCACGTCACGTTTCAAGTTCCCCCACCACACATTTCTGAGTTAAGCGGTAGTTTTATTGACCTTGGACAGAGGCATCCCTTGGGACCACAAAGATGAAACGTACAAATCAATTTATCAACTATTTTAGATTTGCCTCCAGATCTCCAGAGACATCACCATATATCGAGGTCCATGTCCCTGGCCCGGCACCTATAGAATTTCGAGTTGAAACCTATACCAATAATAATAATAATAATAATAAGGCTTAGCGAACCCGAAGGTTCGATGCCGACACCACCAATCGCTTGTTACACACCTCCCTCCACCGTTCGCCGTCCAAACCCAGTCCCTTCAGATCGGCTTTAATGCAATCTTCCCACCTTCGCTTCGGTCTACCCCTCGGACGCTTACCATTCGGCACAGCAAATATTAACCTTTTAGGAATTCTCTCGTTACTAAGCCCAAAAACTTTACAAGCCCATTTGATTCGCCGCAATGAAATTACCTCAATTATATTACCCGGATACAGCTCACGCAATTCGGCGTTGTGTAACCGTCTGAACTCTCCGGTTAACTCATCCTTCTTCGGTCCGAATATTCTACGCAATACTTTATTTTCAAAAACCTTAAGACGCTGCTCATCCCTTAATGTAAGCGGCCAAGCTTCGCATCCGTAAAGAACTGTAGGCAAGATAATTGTTTTATAGATTCTAATTTTTAAGTTTCGGGACAAGAGGCGCGAACTAAGTAGTTTTGTCACAGAAAAATAACAAGCATTCCCCGCCTTCAGTCTAACCTTAATCTCTTCTTCAATTTCGTTTTTTCTAGTTATCGTAGAACCTAGATACCTAAATTTATCTACCTGTTCAAACATATTACCATCTATATCGATTTCACCAGTAGTATCGCCATTTTTGCAGCTAACCATATATTTTGTTTTATCCACGTTTATTTCGAGTCCTAGTTCTTTACCGGCTTTCATTAACGTTGTCGTATTTTGTTTTATAGTTTCAACGTCTTCGCTTAACAGTACCAGATCATCAGCATAGCCCAGCACGGATGTTGTCCCGCCCAGATCCAACCCTTTCTCGGTTCGCATTACCTCCCTAATGGCATGTTCTAATGCCAAATTGAACAGGACAGGCGAAAGAGAATCCCCCTGTTTTAAGCCCAAACGAACCTCAATTTTTTCGGACAAATTATTACCGATTCTAACTTTATTGAGTGTCTCCGTCAAGCACATCCTGACTAGATTTACTAATTTTTTTGGAATCCCCTGCTCGATTAGAATATTATACAGTTTCTGGCGGTCAATAGAATCGTAAGCCTTTTTAAAATCTATATACAGCTGGTGAACAATACCGTTATACTCCAATTTTTTCTCTAATATTTGCCGTAAAGAAAATATTTGATCAATAGTCGAACGATTCCGTCTAAATCCGCATTGGTAGTCTCCGATAATTTCCTCGGCGTATTCCGTGATTCGACTGGTTAAGATTAAAGTGAATATTTTATAACATACCGGAAGGAGTGAAATTCCTCGATAGTTATTACAATCCGTTCTCGGACTCTTTTTGTGAATCGGAATAAGAATAGATTCTTTCCATTCTTCAGGTAATTTCTCGTTCACCCAGATCTTTTTAACCAACCGATGTATTTTAGAAACTCCAGCTTCCCCGCATGCCTTAATTAGTTCAGTAGGAATATTATCGATTCCCGCTGCTTTATATGATTTTAATTTTCCGATAGCTACTTCAACTTCCTCTTTACTTGGTCCTTCTATTAACTCTGGTACTCAGAAGGAGGACACAGATCATAATTTCCCGTATTTAAAATATTGTCAAAGTGGTCCTTAAACTTATTCATTATGTCAACCGGATCGGTCAGAATATTATTATTATCATCCCTAATTCCAGATGTTACGGGCCCTCCATATTTACGTGATCCGTTTATACCTTTGTACATGTCTCCTACGTTATTTTCGATTCTATTAGTTTCCATTTCAATTATTTTATTTTTAAGATACTCCCTTTTTTTATTTTTGAGCAATTTTGTCGTTTCGTTCTTTGAGATTCTGAAGTATTCCAGATTATCTTCGCTAGGATTATTTAGAGCTTTTAATTTAGCGGCTTTTCTTTTTTCACACATGTTTAAGCAATCTTCATCAAACCACGGTTTGTTATTCTTATTTTCCTTTTTTCCTAGACACGAGTTACCGACCGCTTTAATATTATTTCTGATCTCTATCCATAACTTGTCAATATCCTCGTGGTCCTCGTCAGGAAGCTCTTAAGCTTCAAACCTATTCTTAACATCTAGCTCGAATTGGTTTCTAACTGATGGATTTTTTAATTTTTCCAAATTAAAATTCTCAAAATCGAAACGGTTTTCTTTTCTCTTTTTTATATTAAGTTTTTGTCGAAGTTTCGCGATTACTAATTCATGATCCGACCCACTTTCTGCTCCGCGATAAGACCGTACATTCATTATACTGTTTTGCCAGCTGTGTTGTATCAAGACATGATCGATTTGATTTCGTGTTTGCGAATCCGGTGATGTCCAAGTATATTTATGAATATCCTTATGTTTAAACGTCGTACTTTTAATTATCAGGTTTTTCGAGATGGCAAAGTTTATCAGACGGATCCCATTATCATTACTATATTCGTGCAAACTTTCTTTACCAATCGTCGGAATATAAACTTCTTCCCTTCCTACCTTTGCGTTCGCGTCACCTACAATTATTTTCATGTAGTTTCGCGGTAGTTTATCATAAACCCATTCGAGTTTATCGTAAAATTCACTTTTGACTTCATCGTCACTGTCTTCGGTCGGACCATGTATGTTTATTAATGCGATTTTAAACCAACGTCCCTGAAATGTAGCTACCGAAATTCTATCACTACAGAATTGTACGTCCCTCAAAGCGGATAGTAATCTACTCCTAATTAGAAACCCGGTACCTAAACAATGATTCCCGCTTCCTCCGTACCAAATAGTGTACTTCCCTTCCCTCATCGAGCCCTCCCCTTGCCAGCGAACCTCTTGCAGAGCCACGACATCCAAATTGTACCCATTTACCTCATTCGCGACCGATTTTAGCCCCCCTGCTGTGTTTAAACTCCTTACGTTCCACGTACCAATATTTAAATCCCTATATTTCAACTTGCGCCATGAATCCCCTAAAGCAGTCCCCACCCGGAGACCCGAACGGGGGACTAGTTTACCTCCGGATAATGAGCGTTTTACCTTAGGGAGATCCATGACTTTTTGTGGTGTTTGGTGAACTAAAGATATGTCAGTAGGGCGTTCAATCCTACGTCACACCCTCCAGCAAGTCTGGTGGGCCCCTACCTCCAGCAAGTCTGGAGGTCCCCTCCCTCCAGCAAGTCTGAAGGGCCCCTCTCATTGTTGGACAGCGAGTCCATCGGACTTAGCCGGGAGGAACTTCCAAGGAATTTCCACCGACCATTCCCACATCCGCCACCCGTGGGACGCTCCCCATACGCGGTAATGAGCCCGCCCGAGGACCTATACCAATAAATCGTACTAATTTATAACCATAAGGAACTAGAGATATAAAGCTCGCAAAAGTGCCAGGCCAGGACACTGGTCACATGACATACAGAATTTCGAGTTAAAACCAATAATTCGTCCTTAATGTGTACTAATTTGTACCATAATATTAGAATTTGAACCAATCAGGAAGCGGTGAAACAAAGCTCATAAAAGCCGCGTGATACTTGTTGGTCCGTCACCAATAGAATTTTTAGTACAAATATTTGCCAATAATTTGAACCTGATTCTTATTAATTTGTAAGAAAATATTATAATTTGTACCAATCAGGAACCGTAGATATAAAGGTCGTAAATTCGGCCTCGTACTTTTGGCCCGACACTTTGGTCGATATTTGCAACATTTTCTAAGATTCAAGAAGACCTAGATCGAATCATGTATAATACGTGAAAGCATCTAAGTAGCTAGGTTTGGCTAAAATAACCGCCAGGTAACCATCTGACTTCCTGCACCTCAGTTTACCTCCACTGCACCAGATACATTTAATATTAGCAGTAATCTTCTTCTTCCTGCTAGCCATTAGAGGTGTTTATTAGTGGAGGATATCGCTTCACTCTACACGGTGTGTTTATTATAATGTATATACGGTGTGCATCGTTTTTGCCCCAGCCTAGGTGACTCGTAGAGTAGTCCCTCTTCGCTCTTCTCTGTCACACCAGCTCGTCTCTCAGGGTTTGTCTCACAGATCTTACGATAATAGGATCTGGGGTCCCTTCCAATTTAGGCCTGAGTTGTGCTGTGTGGTCCAGATTGTCCGGACACAGCTCAACGCCTAGACCATCACCGACGCTTAGAACTGTACCCATCATCTCTCCAGGCTTCTCGGGAATACCTCTTATTTCGATCGTGTTTTTAACTGCTGCTGCTATGTACAGTTTATTTGGCTCTCTAATTCAATCATTTTCTCTTTTAGAGAGATATTTCCTACCGTTAATTTTTTAACTTTACTCTTTTGTTCCTACAGGATTTTCGACAATCTCTCCATATTTTCAAAGGAAATTTCAGTTTGTTTTTGGAGGGTTTCCAATGTATTTTATCTCTTCAATCTCCTGAAGTATAGCCTCAATTTCTCTGAGAGCTTTCATTAGTCCCATCATTGCACTCGACTCGGTAGATGGAGATGACATCGATGCCACTTCACAATTAGGGCATGGCCATCTTTTAATCATTTCTTTTAGACCCTCTGAGTCCATACAATCAATTTTAGCACATTTTATGTGAAATAAATTTCGACATTTATAGTAGTTTATTTTAGTACTGTCTTTTCGACTCACAGATTTAATGCAGATTTTGAAATTAACCATTTTGGTAAATATTTTAATTAATTTTAACAATTGGAGGACGAAATAGAAATAGTAATAATAATAACATAGCTGTTTGGCCGGTGGCTGATATGATTACCTTGGCAATAAGCAAGCTGTCCTTCCCACTACTTCAACTCAACTGCCTCATCCATCAATGTTAAATTTATCGCTATTTTAACTAACCATCACTTCGATAAAGCTTTTACTGATTTCACTATGGTGTGACCTGGGGAGAATATGTAGTATTGCCTATGAAATGTTAATATATGGAATATGAAATACTAATATAAATGTTTATATAATAAAGTGGTAAAAATGTACTGTACGAGAGAAACTCTAAAACTGAATAAATGTCACTAAAGAAGTTATTTGTTTCCAGTTCATTAGAATTAATTAATTATCCACTAAAGAAAATTAAACCTTCAAAAGAAAATTGAATTCATTTAATCTGATAAAGATAGGAAAAAATGAGGTTGTGTTCTTGAATATTTTTTTATTTTAATGAAAAAAACAACAACATAACAGATGAGGATATCTCTTACTTCTCTTGCGTTCAAGATCCAGTAAGATCAATCTTTATATATAAATGTTTATTTCCATTAATTCATGGATTATATATATATATATATATTTATATATATATATATAATATATATATATATATATATATATATATATATATATATACATATAAAGATTATTTTAACAAGAGATCGACCGATACCAATATTAATTTCGACATTTCGGCCGGTATTAAACGTTGATTTGCCGAGATATCGTTTTTTTCCCCTTCATCTCTGTAAATTTTCAGCAGATACGGATATCCTAAAGACTGAAATATCGGCTTTGTGGTCTTATTTTAATGAGATTGGTAAAGTTCAACAAATTTTTATATAATTTCTTTTTTCTAGCCCCCCTCTTCCCGTATGACTTTATATTGTCAAGATTTGTAGAATTTAATTTGTTTTTTTTTGTTTTTTTGTGCACCACTACCCAATTTTCTGGTCATCCATTTCCACAGATTTTCAGCAGATACAGATATGCTAAAGACCTATATATCGGTCTTATGACGCTCATCCTCTTCTCAGATTCTCAGTATATACGAATATCCTAAATACCGATATATCAGCCTTATGATCTTATTTTAATGAGATTGGTAGAGTTGGACCAATTTTCATTTAATTTTTTTTCCGATCCTCCCTTTCACCTAATTTGCGCAAATACTGATATTCCAAAGACCAATATATCGGCCTCACAACCTTATTTTATCAAGATTAGTAGAGTTTTCGATGGAATATTATTTTTATTAATCATAAGCGCGTCAATCATTCGTCAAGGGATCAACATAAACATAAATTTGATCAATGACCGATCTATCGGCCTTATGACCTTATTTTATTAAGATTGGTAGATTGACTGACTAGTTTTTTTGTTTTGCTCATCCTCTTCTCAGATTCCCAGCATATACAGATATCCTAAATACCGATATATCGGCCTTATGATCTTATTTTAATGTGATTGGTAGAATTGGACCAATTTTTATTTTTATTTTTTTTAATGGCATTACCTGACTCCTTTTTATCAAGATTGGAAGAATTTTACTATTTTATTTATTTTTAATTATTTTTATTTTGTCCTTCTGGTCATCCATTTCCACAGATTTTCAGCAGATACAGATATGCTAAAGACCTATATATCGGTCTTATGACACTCATCCTCTTCTCAGATTCTCAGTATATACGAATATCCTAAATACCGATATATCAGCCTTATGATCTTATTTTAATGAAAATTTTCCTCATTTGAGCAGATAGGAATATTCCAAATACTGATTTGTCGGCTTTAAGACCTTATTTTAACAAGATTGGTAGAGTTTGGATATATCGGTGTTTGGAATAACGGTATCTGCTTTAATTAGGGGAAGGAGGGAACCAAAAAACATAATAATAATAAATTAATTTAAAAAAAATATTATTGTCTAACGTTCTCGATAAAATATCGGTCATAGGTGAAGACAAAATATAAAAAAAAATGTAAGAAGAGGATAAAAAAAAAAAAGTCTAAATCTACCAATCTTCATAAAATATGGTTGTGAGGGCGATTTATCGGTGTTTGGAATACTGCTATCTGCTCGAATTAGGAAAGGCCGGTAAGAAAAAAACCTAAAATTTAATAAAAACAAATGTATAAGTCTACCGATCTCGATAAAATCGTAAGGCCATTATATTGGCCATTGTTCAATTTGATGTTTATGTCGATCTCTTGACGATTGATTGATGTATTTATAAGTAATAAAAATAATAATTGTGGATTGATGATTGACTGTTGTGAATAATTGAAAAGAAGAATGATTGGAGTGATCAGTAAAAAAAAAAAAAGGAAAAAATCAATAAGTATGTTTATTTTTATTTTTGCCGATGTTTCGGCCCAAAGTTCAGGCCTTCGTCAGGGCTAAGAAAAAACAGATAACAATAATAAATTTTAGTTCACGTATTTCAGTTAACCGTTACAGAGGGTGCTACGTCAGTTCTACTCTTTCTTACCATAACAATGTTTTTGTTGCGGAATCCTTTCCTTGGACCAGGCGTGTCTATCTCTCTTATCTAAGTTTTCTCCTCTGTTTTCTTTTTCTAGTTACTTTCTTTTCCAAATCTTCGCCTCTATTTTGTGTATATTGATACATTTGCTCATTACATCTTATTTACATCATTTTAACTTTTTATTATCTTATACGTAATCAGTATGTTTTGATAGATTTTACAGTTTCTCAATTTTCTATTTACATGTAGTATTTCCTTATATAACTTCATATTCCTTTTCTCTGTTTTACATTTTATTCTATGATTATCTTGATCTTGATTTTATTCTATGAATTTCTCTGTTTGATATTTTATTTTATGATTATCTCACTTCCTTTCAGCATACTATTACGTCATAATTTAGTAATTATGTCACCCCATTTATTTTATCTCTATACTTATTTTTTTTATCTCATACATTCCATTACTTTTCGTTGCCAATTTATTTTTCATTTCTTATGTTACCTTATTTTGATTATGTTTATTTCATTAGTCATTACCTTGTTGCCATTATTATTTACCTCTTAGTTCTCTGTTACTGTTATTATTCTACCTACTTTATTTTACTTTAAGTTTATTCTACCTACATTTTTTAGACTATACCTTTTATCTACATATTAATGTTTTTATTTATTATTTAATGTTTATAGTTTCTCATATCTATGGTTTTTTTCTTAGCCCTAATGAAGGTCTGAACTTAGGGCCGAAACATCGGCAAAAATAAAAATCAATATACTAATATATTTTTACATTTTTTTTTACTGATCACCCCAGCCATTCTTCTCTTCAATAAAAATAATAATAATAAAAGTTTTAATATCGATAAAATATGGTCTTAAGACTGATATATTGGTATTTAGAATATCGCTATTTGCTCAAATGAGAGGAAGTTAAGAACCAAAAAAAAAAAAAAAAAAAAAAAAAAAAAAAAAAAAAAAAAAGGTAAAATCTTCTTATCGTGATAAGAACAATCTACCAATTTCAATAAAATAAGCTCACAAGGCCCATATATCGTTCTTGGATCAAATTTATTTTTATTTCTATCTCTTGAAGATTAATTGACATATTTATTCGCAATAAAAATAATTTCCAAATTAAACTTTATGAATATTGTTAAAATAAAGTAGTAAGGACGATATATCAGTTCAATAGGAATACAAAAACACTATATTTTTGTGATCTCTTGACGTTAGATTAAAACATTTATTAGCAATAAAAATGATATTCCAATTTTAAATCTCAATAAAATATAATCGTAAGGCCGATATATCAGTGTTTAAAATATTGTTATCTGCTCGAATTAGGCCAATGGGACACAACAAAATTAATAAATTAATACAAATTGGTAAAACTTTAACAATCTCAATAAAATAAGGTCATCAGGGCGATATATTCGTCTTTAGAATGTCGGAATCTGCTAAAATTTATGTTTATGTCGATTTCTTAAAATAAATTAAAATTGTATGGCCGATATATCGATCCATTGGGAGTAATATACTTTTTTTTAAAAACCAGGAACAAAAAAAAAAGATAGTTAAACTCTACTAATCTGGTTAAATTACGAGAATGTTCTATGCGACGATGTACGGAACCTGACATATATGGGACGAAAGGAGGATATGCTCAAATATTGGTTTATCTCTTTTTTATCGATCAAAATTTGTGTATAAGGCGATGTGTAGATGGTCTATTAATTCTTTTATTTAGCAATGAGTAGGATATTCCATGTTAAACTGTACAAACTTTAAAGAAAAGGGGGAAAAAGGCCGATATATCGGTCATATCGGCCTTTTTAATATCTGTATCGACCAAAATTTCGATATCGGTCGATCTCTAATTTTAACATAATTTTATTCTGTCTGTAGAAAAAAACCAAATACGTAAAATCAAAATGAAACATTTACAATAAATAATATAGAGAGATAATAACAATGCCTGTATAAAATAATTAAATTACATGTCTTTTTACTGTAGTAGTAAATAGTAAGTGTCAATTACTATACCAACCACATGTCATTAACCGATAACACACTGGAGGTTACAAACTAATATATATATATATATATATATATATATATATATATATATATATATATATATATATATATATATATATATATATGTATATATATTGCACCACCATTCACAAAATGGTGGCATATCTTTATGATAAAAATTTGAATTTAATTTATTTAAAATTAAAAGAACTTGAATCAATTAAATTTAGGTCAGAGATAAACAAAAGTAATTTACAGGCGTAGTAGATGACCTTGAAGTTTTATGACTTAAAGCCTCAACAAACAAAGAAGATTCAATTATTTTCTGTAATACAAATGACGAAGTTTTTTCTTTTGGCTGTTGGTGATTGCAAAATGATGAAGTTTCGTCATGTTAACTAAACTGTGTTAATATTATTTTTTCCCCATCATTGTGAATGTGTTTGTGTATATTCTTTAATTTATTAATGGTTTAAAGGTGTTTGCTGATTCAATTGATCCTCCTTGTGGTGATGAACCTGGAATGGAACCATGTCAGACTGGTCGTTGGATAACTGTTGTAGTAATGTCAACATATTTGCTAGTTGCTAATATATTACTCATTAATCTCCTGATAGCAGTGTTCAATAACATTTTCATTGAAGTTAATGCTATAGCTCACCAGGTGAGTGATATATAAATGATTTATGATAAAACATTTGTTACCAATCTTTAATATCTATCTTATACGTGGGATAGTTTGAAGATTTTCAAATTTTTATTATTTTTCTTATTCTTCTTATTAAATGGGATTTTAAAATTATTATTCCAATGCATGAATTTTTAATTTTAATTCATCGGTGAAATAATGTTATAAAAATAAAAACCCAAATGTCTAGACTTTTTCTTAGGAATCTTTGCAAATATAATTAGTATTAAAGGAAAATGGAGGAGTGGAGACAATACTACATACATAAAATGTTACTAGGACTTGGTTTAATTCATTTAATATATCTTTTAAGCTTAGGAAAAACACAGTTGTTGTTTACCATTCGTAGAGTGAACATCGTGAGTGGGGATTACCAGTACTGTATACTTCTCTTCTCATTGTCTACAGCGAGTACCTTTTTCATTTCTTTTTTTTTTTTCATCTATTCTTATTCCATTTTATTTATATGATTCTTTACATTTGTTTTAATATTTTTTCTTTTTATCTTTAATTTCTCGTCTCATCTAATGGACACTAAATTGGAGCCAAAACCTCCTGACATACAGGAGAATATATTTAAATATAAAGGAAAGTGGTCGAAGATACATTTAATAATGCGATTAAGTGATAACCTGAGTAATAAAACTTTTAAGTACTTCAGTCCTTTTAATGTCTGCAGACTTGTTAAAGGTCATGGTCTACATGTGATTGTAAAATTTATGAGAAATGGTACGATCTTATTGACTGTAAATAATGAAAAAGATTTTATAAATTTAGAAAATATAAAAACGTTCCAAAATATTCCGATTAAATTTGAATTACACAAATCACTTAATTTTTCAATTGGGGTAGTCTACGTCCCAGAATTGTTAAATTGTCCTGTAGATGAAATAGTGTCTGAATTTGAGAATCACGGAGTTGTGAAGGTTAAAAGAATCTAAAAAAAAATAAATAATGAAAATAGAGCCACTCCGCTACTGATTTTGACATTTGAAAAGAATGAATTACCTGAAAGAGTTTTATTGGATTTCATGTCCATAAAAATTGGACCTTATGAACCGAAGTCACTCCTTTGTTTTTCTTGTTATAAATATAGGCATACTTAGAAAGCATTGTAAAATTATTAATTGTGGAAAATGTGGAGAAAATTCACATAGCTCTGACAATTGCATAAACGATCAAATTAAGTGCCTGAATTGCCTTGGTAGTCATCCTGGTTATAGTTCTAAATGTCCAGTATACGAGAGAGAGAAAAGGATAGATGGTTTTAAAACACGGGAGAAAATTTCATGTCGTGAAGCAGAGTTTAGGTTGAGGCGGAAGAATTACCCAACGTAAATGACTCGGGTAGAACTCACAGGGGGGTTGTGGCTGCTCATGCTCTCAGGCTGCCCCCACTCCCGAGCAAGAGCGAACATCTTTGACAGATGCTTTAGTTGAACAGGTCTCAAAATTAGCTAGCACTGTCGAAGTTTTATTTAAAAAGATAAGTATAATGGAATCTACTTTAAACAAAATTAATTCTGATAATAAGATCGACTGTTGTGACAAATTAATCGTTTCTTTACCGAAAAATAATAATCAAACTGAAAATAAAGTCAACATTAGTGTTAAAGAACAAAAGATAATAGATGAAAATAAAAAGAAACCGGATACTGTATCAAATATACCTATGTTAAATTATAACTTGAAAAGAAATCGCCCATTGTCTCAAAATTCCTCCTTGAGTGATCAAAGTGTTTCTTTGAAAAATACACAAGTTACAAAACAAAAAAAAACAAAGTTGGTAAGAATTCTTGACTAAACATACTACCTATACTACTGTCACTGTTAATACCTCTTCATAATCACAACTCTAATACATTTAAATCTAATAATAAAACATTATTGAACGGCTTTTAATATTGTCAGTCCTTTTATGCTTGAATATTTAATTTATAAAATATTTCTATTTCTATTTAATTTTTCTTAATTAATGTTTCTTTTAATCGTATTCTACTTGTTATCACCTTATAAAAATCATTTTCAATATTCATACCATAATTAACCTTTTTAATTATTTTTAATAAGCATTATTGTAATTTTTATCAGCTAACATTTAATGAAAGACAATATAGGTAGGTAGAGCATTTTATATCAAATAAATGTATTACAGTGGAATATAAATGCTTTAAACCACCGTAGAGATGAATTAAAATATTTACTCAGTAACTAACTATAACTGCTCTGTAGCCTGTCTACAAGAAACCAATTTAAAACCTACTGAAAATTTTGATCTCTGGGGATATGTAATAAGGAGAAAAGATTATCCAGATGGTCGAATTGCATGTGGCAGGGTGTATATTGTAATTAATTACAATTTTCCTATTATATTAATGACAATATTTTATCAGCCAGGAAAAACTGCAGGAAGTTGTCTTTAAGATGAAGCTGGGCAAGTCTGCAGGACTTGATGAAATAACTCCCGAAATGATGGGGTACATGGGCAGTAAAGGTGAAGAAATATTTCTCCATCTCTCATATTTGATTTGACATAAGAAAAGGATACCGAAGGACTGGGAAATAGCTGTGATAGTACCTGTTTACAAGAAGGGAGACAATAGAGAATGCAATAATCATCGAGGCATGTCTCTGCTCTGTGTGCCAAGTAAGCTCTATTCAAGAATCCTTGAAGCAAGGGTAAGAAGAGTAGTTGAATGCCAGATCTGAGAGGAGCAGTATTGATTCAGAAACTCGAGGAGTACATAGAGAGTTCACTTTGAGGCAGGTCATAGCTTCGTGGATCTTGAAAAGACATTTGACAGAGTCAAAAAGGAGGATATAGAGCTAGCTCTGTCTGAAAGACAAGTTGTCATTGGTACGATCCTGGTTGTTAGGAGTCTCTATCGAAAGACCAGATATATTATAAGGACTGGCAACAACACATCCAAGGAGTTTGAAACGATGCAGGCAATACGGCAGGGGTGCAGCCTAAGTCCCCTACTTTTCATACTGGTACTGGATCAAGCGGTGAGGAGAGCTGAACCCAGACTGCGGCGTTTTTGACCGGGATATAGGAGTCTAGTTTCTACAAAGTCCTCGCTTTCGCCGATGACCTCCTTATATTCGCTGCGGATGACCAGGACCTACAATGCAACATAAATATGCAAGAAAAGCTGTCGAACATTAACATGGATATTAATCCACAGAAGACAAAATACATGAGAATAAGTAGACGTCCCCGCCGTGTTATGAGAATATTGAGGTTGAAAGGACATATCCTGGAACAGCTGCAGGATTTCAAATATCTAGGTGCATTTATCAACACAAGTGGCTATATCGATGGAGATGTGTCCCAAAGGCTGGGAGCAGCTGGTAGAATGTTCCATTCAATCCGGAAAGGTTTCCTCAACAAAAGAGTGAAGTGACGAAGAAACCAAAGATATCCGTCTGCAAGTCAATGTTCCAGCCAATCCTCTCATACTTCTCTGAATCATGGACACTTACCTCAAAACAAAAAGGGCAGATCCAGACAATTGAGATGAGGTACCTAAGAAAGGTTGAGGGACAGACCAGGAGAGATAGGATCCGCAACACTACAATAAGATCAAACCTCGAGGTTCAGCCGATAGAAACCACTCTGGGAGAGAATAAAATTAGATGGTTCAGGCACCTCCTAAGGATGAACGTGGAAAGAATTGCCAGGATAACTTATGAGACGAAAGTGGACGGTAGATTACCACGGATCACCTGGGAAGAAGGCGTTCAGGAAGCGAGGGCTGGAGCAGGAGGAGAGAGCTGGTACAGTAGATGGACACATGGGTGAAGCTCTATAGAGAACATCCCCACACTGCGTAGTGTTAGAGAGGAATTCAAAACGCCCAGGGATCTCACCGAAAAATTTGAGCCATCAAACTTAAAAATTTATCCAGCCGCTCGCTTAAAAAATTGTTACAATCCTTTTAATGGGCGGCCCAAACCTACAACCCTCGTTTTGCTTCGCTTGGTAGGGTAAAACCTGAACAAAATCTTTGATTTCTTATTGTTTACCACCTCAAATAAAAATATTTTTTTCTCAGAACGATTATTTTGCTGCAGAAAATATGATAAGAATATCACGTGAAAATTGAGTGATTATTGAATCATATCCTGAAAAATCGTGGAATATGTTGATATCTACTATTATCTTTGAATGTAAATGACAGTTTAAATAAAAGTAACATTTAGGTATCAATAGTTGCATATCTATTCCTAGGCCCTAACCTAGCCAGCTAGTCGACTTTTCTTAATCGTTTTTAGTTTATTCATTTAATTTATTGATGTAGCTTATTTATTATTGATTTTAATTCCCCCCCCCATTATTAGTGGGGGAAACGATATTCTAAACCCTCAACATTTTGATTGGGAGTCGCGATCCCCTCTTCTCCTCCCGCCTCGTAGTTTGCGCCTATGTTCCATTTAATAAACAGTACTATCCATTTAAAATAATTTATTGTTTATGTTTCAGGTTTGGATGTTCCAGAGATTTACTGTTGTAATGGAATATGAACAAAAACCTGTTTTACCTCCCCCTTTAATAACATTTTGCCACATTTATTTATTATTTAAATTTCTTCGAAGAAAACTGAAAGGTGTTCAAGAAACTTATGACAATGGTTTAAAACTCTTTTTGGATTCTGAAGACTTAGAGCGACTGTATGACTTTGAAGAAGAGTGTGTAGAAGGATATTTTCGGGAAAAAGAGTCAAAATTACAACAATCGACTGATGAAAGAATTAAGCAAACAACTGACAAAGTTGATCATATTTACCAAAAAGTAGAAGATATAAATCAGAAAGAAAATACTCAAAACTCTACTATTCAGGTAATTATAAATTTGTATTTCCAAAACAAAATGAGAAATTATTAACAGGCACATGCTCATTCTAGTTAATATTATTTTACTCATGAATAACATTAACTACAATTGATATTAAAATAAAAGAAATAATTTGAAAAAAACAACAACTGAAAACCCCATTATTGAACCACCTGTACTATATTAATATGCAGTGGCGACCTTAGGGCCAGGCAACCAAGGCAATTACCCTGAAATGCCGAGATTAAGGGGTGCCCATTGAGGGCACAGATCATCAAGGACACTCACCACATGTTAAGAATTTAAAACATATATGTACAAAACATATTATTATTATTATAATGGCCTCCTCTACTACAGCCTACCAATCTTCAGGGTCTTGTGCTACTTCCCTCCATCTTCGAACGCCCAGCTGCCTCAGATCCTCCTTAACATCCTCCAGCCATCTGATCCAAGGGCGCCCTCTACTTCTTTTGCCATCTGGCTTCTTATGCAGCATCTTCTTTGGCATTCTTTCCACATGACCTAACCATTTGATTCTGGCTCTTTTTATCAATGCCACAATATCAGGTTCACCAGAGTTCCGGCAGCTCCTCATTCTTTCTTCTCCAAATTCCATTCTCAAAGATTCCGCTCCATATTCTTCTCAATATTTTCCTCCCCCAGGAGTTGAGCGTGCGTTCTGAGTCTTTGGTTAAGGTCCAAGTCTCATACCCATACATAACCACTGGTCTTACCATGGTTTTGTATATGAGAATTTAGTTTCTTTTAGAGAGTGGTTTGAACATTAAGTCTCTTTGCAGTGAGAAATACCATCTATTTCCTGCTGCAATCCTGACATTTATTTCACTCTCTATTTTATTATTGTATGTGACCAGGCTTCCAAGGTATTTGAACTGGTCAACAAACCTAAAGTTTTGATCCCTTAAAGCTATTTCTGAACTCATCCCTTTTCCATTTTTGAATTTTTCATATTTACCGTCTTATTTTCGTTAACTCTAAGGCCCAGTTTAGAGTGTAGAGTATAGTATGAAGGTCTTGAGAAATTTTGATGAGGGCAGACAGAGTGGAGTAGCCAGGCCAGAAACCGGACTAGTTGGGATTTAGGAGATTGTTCTGTTCTAAAAAATTGGATAACTGGGTTTGAACTAGTCGCTCTAAAGGTTTGGAAAGGTTTGAGAGGAGAGAAATTTGACGGAAATCATTAAGAGTTGATGGGTTGGAAGTCTTCTTTATAGGGCGAACTAGTGCGGATTTCCAGGATATAGGAAAGGTTGCGTTTCGTAGTGAGTAATTGTAGATATGGTAGAGGATTGGAAGGATGGATGGTAGTGGGGCTTTGATCAGTCTGACTGGGATGTTATGGGGGCCATAATCATTAGTTTGCGACTTTTGAGTGGAGTTGAGGAGGTCATCAGGTGTAATATGGGAAAAAAAGAAGTGATCAGGATTAAAATTTATAGGGAAACACATAGGAGTCAGTATAGTCGCGGGAGATGAGGATGAGAAGGGACAGGAGACAAAGTGAGCATTAAGGTCATCAGCAGAAAAGGAAATGAGCTGGGCTTGAGTTGCGTTACAAATGGTCAATTATTTTATTATAGGCCTTGGAGTTTGGGGTGTTGGATAAGGAATGGTGAAATTAACGGGATTTGGCTCGGAGTATGGCAGACGAAGTGCTATTTCGAAGTTGCTTGAAGTTGATATAGTCTTCCGGGAGTTGGGAATGTTTAAACCGCCATCTTGCCGCATCTCTTCTTCTCATGCACTCTCTCAGAGCGGGTGTCAGCCAAGGAGCAGGGGGATGTCAGATGGTTTTAGTTAGGAGAGGAGCATGGCAGTCGAGGATGGTATGAAGATGGTTGGTAAGGATTTCTACCATGGCGTCAATGGATTTTAAGGAATAAATGAGGTCCCATTGGGTTGCGTAGAGATCCTGCTACAGGGCTTCATAAGTGAGGAAATCGAGTTTTCTGAAGGATATGGTTTGAGGAGAAAAAAATGGGATCGGGATGTTGTAGGAAATCTGGGTAAGATCATGGGAAGACAGAAATAGAACCGGGTGCTAAGATGCTGCGAAGAGTTTATCCAGAGAATCCAAGATAAACAGATCAAGCCAGGACTCTGAGAATTGGGTATGATGGGCAGGGTGGTAGGGTACTAAATAACAACTGAGGGATTGGAGGAGGCTTGTCAGGTAGGAATGGTCAGAAGATGGTATCATTAAATTGGCATTTAAGTCTCTGGAGAGGATAAGATTGGAGTAGGAAGGTATTAAGTTGCAAATTGAAGTCTCAAATGATTCATCAAAGGGAATTCTGGGAGGGCGATAAATGACTGCAAAGAGAAGGGGGGATGATGGGATAAGGATTTCAGTAAAAAGATATTCCAGGTGTGGAGAATCGGTATGGGAAGAGCAATGCAGGATTTTGAATTTAAGGCTGTCATGGACTAAGAGACCTACCCCACCACCTGTACGATCCACTCTGTCATGATGAAGGAGGGTATAATTGGGTAAAGTAATTTGGGAAGACGGAATAGAGGGCTTTAATCAGGTTTCAGAAACTTTAATTAAATGGTGGAAGTGGTTGGAACTAGTATGAGCCCAGAGTACATAATTGTTGATGACAGCTCTATTAAGAAGAATCTTGAGTGTAATAATAAATTATGCTAAACAAGAAATAAAGAATACTAATTTTCCAGATTCTCCTTGAAAAGTAGAAGATATACAATTTAGTAAATGAAAGGTCTACCTCTACATCGGAAAAAACAGTATTTATGTATATTACAATGTCTAAAAGAATAAAACTTAGACTGTTCTTATAAGTAAAAATAAAATAATTATTAAAATATATTAAATCAAAAACAACTAAATTGTAATCTTGAAAAAAAAAAATAAAAATGAGCAAAAACAGAAATGAAAACTAAAGTGTGCAGAGCAATGAAACATGTGAGTACAAGTCATGCGAATATGTCCGATGGCGAGTTAATCACGACAACCTGCTGACCGTCATATCGTCGGCATTTCACTTTGCCCTCATTGAACCAAATGTATCTGATCTTCCCTGCAGACCTCTTCTGTCGGGCTAACCAATATAGGTGTCGGTTGGATACGGACATTGCCTTGCTTACATATATTTTGTGAGCTTCATTTTCCTGCCATTCCAGGTGATGAGTTGAGAAGTCCCATATAACCTTCCGCCTTTGGACCAACTGGTTTCTGAGTTTCTGTCTGACGAATCTCACCAGAAGCAACCCGGATGTTTCACCCTGCCTCGATCTCATCCGCTCCGCTCAGCCGATATCTGCTGGCTTTAAGTTCAGGCCCAAGCCACCCTCCCCCCCCCCCCCCATGCCCATCACCAGGCACATGGGCATCTCCCCAGACCTCACTGGGACTCCCCTTATTTCAACCGACCTGGAAAGGTGCATTTGCTCGGACCTGTTGAGTCTGGTTCAAAGCTCCAACATCCAGGTTCTGAGTGTCGCATTTTCCATCATTACTCCTTCCAACTTCGAATTTTGGGTCTCCAGAAGGGTCTTTATTGCTTTTAAGTTGTCGGCATTTTCAAATGTTATATTGGTCTGCTTTTCCTGAGTTATTTTTAATTCCTTTACCTCGCTGGCATTACCATCGAGGGTGAATTTTAATCCTTTAACCTCCGCCGTTAGGTCACGTATGGCGGTCATAAGCAGCTGTGACGCGGCGTAGGAGACAGAGCTAGAGCACTTATCGCTCAATTGAGTACTTTTTGGGCTTTTTCACAATTCGGGCCTGCCCAATTCTTCTATGATGACCTTAATTTTTCAATTTCACCTTCGTCTGTGATAAGGCATTTACCATGAAAAATAGCTTGACATATAGAGATAGAGCATGTCAGTGTTTTTTTGTCTTCTCTGGTAATTGTCTGTCCACAAATAGGGCATGAAACCATCTTGCCTGGTAAAAATAAAATGCAAAATATATAAAAATGTGTATAAAAAAAAAAGGTTGAATGGTGTGATAAAAAGTGATTAAGCTCAACCTGAACACTGGGGTTACTGACTTATAAGTAGAGGCTAGAACTAGGCCTTATCTAACGCATACACTCCCCACTCCCAGTCTCAACTAAAATGTCTAGCCTGCTACCCGTAAGCCGACTGAAATCTTGGTACTTCTCTTGCTCCTCTCGGCACAAGATCATGTTGAAATTAAGATTCAATCTCACCCGTGGATTCAGCGCATTTAATAGATGAGTCTGGTTAATATGTACAACAATTCTCCTTGTAAAACCACTAAATTCACTAATTAAACTCAGGCTACACACTAACTGTTTAGAGGCTTGGACTGCACTGGTGCCATTATAATGCTAAGTGGGTTTTAGAGATAATGGCCAGATGTTGTGACATACGATTGTAGCTTGTTCCTGCTGGATTTGTTTGAATAGAATGAATAGCCACTTACAATGCAAGATTAAAAAGAAGGGGTGATAGAGGATCAGCCTGTCTCAATCCATTATCCACCTCAAATTCTTCGGACAGCGAATTTGCAAGTTTAACTCGACAGGTAGTCTTTATTAGCGTCATTTTTTTAAGTCTGGCCAATTTCTTGGTTATGCCTACATCTATCATAGATTTCAAAAGTCCCTTTCTGTATACACTGTCGTACGCCTGTTTTAAGCTCACAAAGAGAATGTGCATGTTTATGTTAAATTCATAAATTTTTTCCATTATCTGTCTCAGAGAGAATATCTGGTCAACTGTTGATCTTCAAGACCTAAAGCGTCCCTGATATTCTCCTATTATTGTTTCAATAAAATCTGTCAGTCTTTTAAGTAGGAGTATTGCCAATATTTTATAGGTTGTAATTAATAGAGCAATGCCCCTATAATTTCATATACTAGCTTGTCTCCTTGCTTGTGTATTGGACATATTGCTGCTCTTGTCCAATCTTCTGGCATTTTTTCTTCCATCCATATCTCCCAAATTAAGTCATAAATTTCCTCCCACAGATCACTGTCACCATATTTTAACATCTCCGGAATCATCTCGTCAAGACCTGGCGACTTATGATTCTTCATTTACATAATGATATCAATTATTTCTTCCTTCTCCAGAGCTTCTACTTCTTCTGCTCCTTCCTCTGCTTCACCCAGGTGTGTATTTAAGTTGCTCCTTTCTTCAGATGTTTTTTTGCTCAGCAATTCACTAAAGTATTGATTCCACCTTTTGAGAATGTTCTACTCTTCCCCAATCAGATCTCCTTCTTTCCCTCTGCACAAACCAGTTCTGGAAGTGAATTTTGTTTTTATGTCCTTTACTCCTTTGCAAAATTTTCTGGTTTGTTTCTTTTCCCAGGCATTCTGCAACTTCTCAAGTTTTTCCTTTTCCTGTGTTCTCTTCTTCAAAACATATTAAAATAATTAATTTTAACCTATTAATAAAGCAACTATAGTAATAATAATAATAATAATATTGCTAATAAAATGCTTAGTGAGCCCGAAGGTTCTATGCCGACACCACCAATCACTTATTACACACCTCCCTCCACCGTTCGCTGTCCAGATCTAGTCCCTTCAGATCGGCTTTAATGCAATCTTCCCACCTTTGCTTCGGTCTACCCCTCGGACGTTTACCATTCGTCACGGCAAATATTTATCTTTTAGAAATTCTCTTGTTACTAACAATTTTACAAGCCCATTTGATTTGCCGGCATGAAATCACCTCAATTATATTACCTGGATACAGTTCACGCAATTCGTCGTTGTGTAACCATCTGAACTCTCCGGTTAATTCATCCTTCTTCGGTCCGAATATTCTACGCAATACTTTATTTTCAAAAACCTTAAGACGTTGCTTATCCCTTAATGTAAGCGGCCCCGTTTTGCAACCATAAAGAACTGTAGGTAAGACAATGGTTTTACAGATTCTAATTTTTAAGTTCCGAGACAAGAGGCACGAGCTAAGTAGTTTTGTCATAGAAAAATAACAGCATTCCCTGCCTTCAGTCTAACCTTAATCTCTTCTTCAATTTCGTTTTTTCTAGTTATCGTAAAACCTAGATACCTAAACTTCTCTACCTGTTCAAACATATTACCATCTATTTCGATATCACCAGTAATATCACCATTTTTGCAGCTAACCATATATTTTGTCTTATCCGTGTTGATTTCGAGCCCTAGTTCTTTACTGGCATTCATTAACGTTGCAGTATTTAGTTTTATAGTTTCCACATTTTCGCTTAACAGTACCAGATCATTCGCATAGCCCAGCACGGATGTTGTATAAAGCAACTACACTATCGTGTTGTAATAAAGCAACTATACTAGAGAAATATTGAATGAAATAAAATTCTAATATTACAAAATATAAAAAAGTTTCAGAAATAAATTTAATTATTTTTAGATAGGGGGGAGATGACGTCGTTACCCGGGGGGGCACCAAATTTATAAGGCTATTTAATTTCAGCTTGTCACCGAGACTGGGCCTCCTCCAAAAGTCTCTGTCAGTTCGTTCAGTCGTTTGCTGCAGTTCTCCAGTTTCGGACTATAAGTAGGGCCCGTGCGTCCCCCCATGGGCCCAGGACCGAAAATCCATCTAAGAATGCTCCTCTCGAAGACAAGAAGCTTAGACTCATCTGGCTTCATGAATGCTTAAGCCTCTGAGCCATAAGTGACGACTGGGCGGACTAGGGTCTTATAGAGATTGATCTTGGTCCGGTTAGAAAACATTCTACTTCTAATGTGTTTGGCAAGGCCAAAGTAGCAAAGGTTAGCTGCTGTAATCCTCCTGTTTACTTCCAGGGTAATGTCATTTTGAGAGTTGATTTCCGAACACAAGCAGGTGAAACTGGGTACCTTCTGAAAACAGTACTCTCCTGTATCAAAATATCCAACTCCTGATTCTACTCATCCAATCCGCATGTATTTTGTCTTGGCCTCATTAACAAGGCCAAGAACCCTAGAAGCATCTTCCAGAGACAGGAATGTCTAAGGCCAGCACTGTTAGTATTTTATATTTACTTACTTAATTAATTAATTAATTAAGAAGTAAGTAAGTAAGTAAGTATTTTGGCAATGTTTATTAAGGATTAGGCAAGATCATTGACCAGTTGAGGTTTTTAAAAAAAATATTTAGCAAACTTGTATCATATAATAAGATTGATTAATTTATTTACATAATTAGCCTGTCTGTTTATAGTAAATACATACATTTTTTCTTTTAGTCAGTTGATTTTCGTCTCCGAAAACTGGAAGAAATTGCAGAACAAACAACTAAAACATTGGGAGTTATACATCGTTTCATGGCAATACATAGTCGTTCAGATCTTGAATTTCTTCCTGATCTTGCAAGACCTCGAAGAGCCAGTGAACATTCAGAAGCCTTTTCAGAGATATCTGATACTAATAACTTAACTGTTGACAAACCTCGTAGAAAAGGACTACCTGTAAGAGCAATGACTGAGGTTAGGTCAGATTATGTTGTTTTTGAGCCATATCATTGTATTACAAAACAGACTTCAGCTGCCAAAACTGAAAAACTTGCTAAAAATGGTTGTACAGAAGGAAATTCAGATGACAAGGTAATTAATCTCAAGGTTTGAAAATATAAACTTCAATATAAAACTAATTATACTTAACTTAGTTTTTTATCCATTAACAATTTAAGTACAATTATAGAATATTAATAAAAATTTATGTGGTATAAATGAGAATAAAAAAAAAACTGTACCTCTACAACCTATAAAGGGTCTTGGATACAGAGGGGGGGGGGGTTCAGCACTTGGTAAGGAGCTACCTTTTACAAGCCAATGTTTGTATAAGAAAATTATTTGTTCAGAATTACACTCAATTACCAGGTATTTGCCCCCAATCAAGGGTTTCCAATTTATAGAGCATAGGAGAGCACCGGAAAGGCATCTTGACCCCAGGGGGGATCCGCATGTGACATAACATATAAAATAATTTTCTGCCACAGCTGGCCTCAAACTCAAGCTCAACAGATAGAAACACAGTGTCTTACTCACTGAGCTATCCAACTGCTTACAAATGAGATTAGTATACACGTAATGGAATTTAATAAAAATGTAATTCAAATAGGTCTTTTAAATTGTTTGACACAATTAATTTTTGTTATTTTTCAATTATTAAAAAGTTAAATTTTTAATTTTAAAGCAATTACTTTTAAATAAGAAAATTTAATGATCCCATTTGTTTTTGGCTAATGCTATTATAGCTAATATATTATTTTAAAGAAATATGCATATTTATATAATGTTTGAGTATTTTTTTTCAAATTCTATCCTAATAAATCAGGAATAGATCAACTAGATCTGCGAATAGTTGCCTAGTTCAAACCAAACCAAAATATTTTATCATAATGACAAGTCTTAAAAGAGACTATAGCTTATAATTTTATATCGGATAGTTAGAGTTTAACATTTTTATTTTAAATCATGATTTTAAAAATGTGCAATGACTTGTTAATATTTACATTTTTTTTAATATTTTAGTAATATAATTATCAACCTGTAATTGTATGAAAAATTGTGTAGATTGAGATTGCATATAACAGATCAATTTTTTAAAAATGAATTCTTTGATATCATTGACTATATTACAAATATCAAGCTTATTTTTTAATTTCTCACAGAAAATTAAAGCTTTTTAAGTTTAATCCTTTTCCTAACAAAATAAGCAAAGTAAAATGGTTGTCCTGCGCTGAAGAAAATTTTGAGTGATGTCATAGTACATAATTACTGTAAAGTTTATATTTTAGTAAATATCTAGTATTTAGGACCTGGTATTTCTAAACTTTAAAAGATTTTTTTCTTTATATTAATAAAACAACACTTTGCATATCAACTTCCAACCTATTGCATTTTCATAAGAGATCGACTGCCCTTTTTCTTCTCACCTTCGAGTCCTCGATACTGTTGATCTCTACTATCATCTGCTGCCAGCTGAATAACAAGCCCCACCATCTCCATATATCCAATCCTGGTTACTTTATTTATTAATTTTTTTTTAGCTCAATAATTTTATAATGGAACTCCGCCATTACCAATTTAGTAACTTTATCAAAGTCTAGACCTTCCTTAACAATTTGTTTGAGAACATCTCTTCCAATTTTTATTACACGAAAAAAAATAGACCCTTTATTGTTAATAATCCTTTTGATACCAAATATTATATTATCAGCATTTTAATTTGTTTTCCTAAATAATGTTTAATTTTTTTTTTGTTTTATTTCATGGCACTACAACCTGGTTACAGGTCTTGACCTCCTCTAACTGTTTCCTCTAATCGTCATGTTCTTGCTTCGATGCCATCCAGTTCTTAACTCCCAGTATACTGCGGGCGTCTCCCGCCACACCATCTGACCGTATCAGCCTTTGTCTCCCTCTTTTTTTTGTTCCATAGATAGGCTATGCAAGCAATATTTTGGGTATTTCTCCATCCACCATTCTGGCAATATGTCCCGCATATCTTAAGCGCCTCTGCTTCATTGCTTTCATTCGTCACTTCCACTCCTCTCCAACTTTCACTCCCCAAGAACAAGGCGGAGAACTTTTCTTTCAAAAATAAGGCGTTCCTTTTCAGTGGCCTTCAAAGTTGTCCAGCACTACGATCCATAAAGAAGTACGCACCAATGTCTTGTAGAGGTGGAGCTTGGTTTGTCTGGAAAACACCCGCCTGCTTAGCTGCTTGCTCAATCCAAAGTAGCACTTGTTGGCCGCTATGATCCTTCTTCTTATCTCAATATCAGGGTTATTATCCTGAGTGACTACAGATCTCAGATAAGTGAACTCCGAAACCTTCTCAAATTTATGAGGCCCAATAGTGACTGTCTCGCCTGGCATGGGAATTTCTTCTGTTACCATTTCTTCTGTTTCGATTTGGACTCATTAACTTCCAGTCCCAGTCTCCTGGACCCATCAGTGCCGGAAAAGCATCAGTCACGGCCTGCAAGGAATGTCCCACAATGTCTATATCATCTGCATAGGCCCACAGTTGGACAAGTTTGGTGAAAATGTTTGTGTAAACAAGCATCTCTCATGGCTTTCTCAAGTGCTAGGTTAAACAACATAGAGGCCAGCACATCCCCTTTTCGAAGTCCTTTACCTGCGCGAAAATCTTCTGGTATGTCACCATTCACTCTAACCATACATCTCACATCCTTCATGGTAAGCTTTATCAAATGAATAAGTTTCTCAGTTACATTAAATTCTCTGAGAGCACTGTACAGTTCTTCGTGTATTATGCTGTCATACGTTGCCCTGAAATTGATGAAAAGATGATGAGTTTTGGTTTTATACTCATGGCCTCTTTCAAGAATGGTTCGCACACAGAACATTTGGTCAGTGGTGGATCTTCCTTTCTTAAACCCACTCTGGTACAGACCGAGCTCATGTTCAGCATATGGCAAAAGACGTCCAAACAGAATATGAGATAGTATCTTATAGGCGCAAGACAGCAGCGAGATACCTCGATAATTGCTGCACAGTATCCATCATACTCAGTATTCAGAGTCCTGGCTCGATCTAATTATCCTGGATTCCTCAGACAAACTCCTTGCCGCATCTCAGCACCCGGTTCCGTTTCTATCTTCCCACGATCTTGTCCAGATCTCTTACAATGTCCCTGTTCCATCCTTTTCTCCCCGAACAATATCCTTCCGAAACCTAGATTATCTCACTCACGAAACATTGTCAGAAGGTCTTGACGATATCCAGTGGGATCCCATCTACTCCTCAAAATCCATAGACACCATGGTAGAAATCCTTACCACTCAACTTCACTCTATCCTCGACCGACATGCTCCTCTTATCACAAAAACCATCCGATATCCTCCAGCTCCTTGGCTTACCCCTGCTTTGAGGGAGTGTATGAGAGAAAGAGATGCTGCAAGGCGATGGTTTAAACGAACTCAACTTCCTGATGATTTTCTCTCCTACAAACAGCTTCGAAATAGCACTCAATCAGCAGTACGCCGCGCTAAATCCCGTTACTACCATCATTCCCTATCCAACTCTCCCAATACCAAGGCTACGTGGGCTATTCTTAGAAAACTGACCATTGGTAATACACCCCAGTCTCAGTCCAATTCCGTTTCTGCTGATAACCTCAACGCTCACTTTGTCTCCTGTCCTCTTGCATCCACATCTTCCACGTCCAGTCTGGCTCCTATGTTCTCCTCCTTTAATCCTGATCACTTCTTTCTTTCCCATATTACACCAGATGAGCTCCTTAAATCCATTCAGAAGTCCCATACCAATGATTACGGTCCCGACAACATCCCAGTCAGACTGATTAAAGCCGCATTGCCATCCATTCTTCCGATCCTTTATCATATATATAATTATTCTCTTCAAAATGCTACCTTCCCTACATCCTGGAAAACCGCCCTAGTACGCCCATTGAAGAAGACTTCAAACCCATCAGTTCCTAATGATTTCCGACCGATTTCCCTCCTTTCAAACCTCTCAAAACCATTAGAGCGGTTAGTCCAATCCCAGCTATCCCATTTTTTAGAGGACAATAATCTCCTAAATCCCTACCAGTCTGGATTCAGGCCTGGTTATTCTACTCAGTCTGCCCTAATCAAAATTTCCCAAGACCTTCACACAGCCATAGATCAGCAGAAACTAACCATCCTTATTCTCCTAGACTTCTCCAAAGCTTTTGATTCAGTAGACCACAACATCCTCCTAACCAAACTTAAAAATATCTCTTTTTCTTCTAGTTCCCTTAATTGGTTCCAATCCTTCCTAACCGGTCGCTCCCAGTACGTTGTAATTCCTAATAACCCACCATCAGAATCTCTACCTCTGACCAGAGGCGTCCCACAAGGCTCTTCCTTATCCCCCACCCTTTTCTCCATCTATATAAATGACCTCCCATCCTCTATCCTGCACTGTCATTACCACCTGTATGCCGACGACATTCAAATTTACCTCTCCTTTAATCCGACAGATATCTCAGATGCCACTCAAAAACTTCAGGAAGATATTGACAGAATAAGTGCTTGGGCAAACCTCAATAGGCTCACTCTGAACGCCGAGAAGACAAAAGCCATCTTGATCGGATCCCCTTCACTCCTCAAATCCTCCCCGGTATCTCCCAATCTCTTCCTGAACAACTCACCTATCTTATTCTACACCACCGTTAAAAACCTAGGTGTTACTTTCGA
The DNA here is from genome assembly GCA_928085145.1 of Nezara viridula. Classification (NCBI taxonomy): domain Eukaryota; kingdom Metazoa; phylum Arthropoda; class Insecta; order Hemiptera; family Pentatomidae; genus Nezara; species Nezara viridula. Next base: position 12,717,710 of record OV725078.1, on the reverse strand, counting down.
TCAATCCCTATCCTGGAAACCTCACATCTCCCAAATTTCCCGTCGCACTATCTCCACCCTAAAACAGTTCAATCGTCTACGATATCTCCTTCCATATAAGTCCCGTCAACTCCTAGTTTCCTCCCTTGTTTTCCCCCACTTCGACTATGGCTGTATGGTGTACGGTGGACTCCCGGGAGATTCCGAGGCCAAACTTAAACGCCTAATGAATTGCGCACTACGATTTGTTTTCGGAATCTCAAGGGATACGCATATTACCCAGTATTACACTGAGTTGAGGTGGCTCTACCCATCCTATCGCCGTCAGTACTTCCTAGCCACCTTTCTGTACCAAATTATTAGAACCCATCGACCCTCCTATATTTTTCACAGCTTACAATTCAAATATTCCATCCAATCCCGTCCCACCAGATCTCGTACTTCCGACCTCTATCCTCCTCCTCACCGAACTGCTGCGTTTGACAAATCCTTTGCAATACAAGCCGCCTCCCTCTGGAATTCCATACCAGCTGATATTCGACACGCTCAATCAGTTTCCTCGTTTAAACCACTCCTCTTTAAGCACCTACTCCTTTCTCAATCCGAATGATTGTGAAATATATCTTAGAGAAATATCTGAGCACCACCAGAGACTACCTCAATTTATTAAGGTTATTTTAGTTTCTCATACATATGTACAATTTACTTGTTCTTTTTTTTCTCTTTTCTGTATTTTTATCGTAAGTCAACTTTCATTGTAAATATACAATTTAATTGTAGCCACACAGACATATAATCTGTATTCATATTTTGTTCTTAAGGGACAACAGTCCCAGAATAATAAAACATTTTTTTTCATTTTTTTCATTTCATTTCATTTCACAGCAACCTATCACCCTTTTTATGTATAGGAAAGATAATTGACCTATTCCAGTCAGAGGGCATTACCTCTTCAGTCCATATCACAAGGAGGAGATCCTGTAGAGCTTTGGTAAGCTTGTTTCCACCCCATTTTAAAAGTTCAGCAGTGAGTGCGTTAGCACCAGGAGCCTTATTATTTTTGAATTTTTTTATGGCATCTGCAACCTCATCTTCATAAGGCGGTTCAAGATCTATCTCTTGTTCTCCCATCTGTATTCTGTTGATTTCTTACTTCATCACAGGTATCTTCTTCACTTGAGTTGAGAAGATTATTGAAGTAATTCCTCCATTCACCAAGAACATCCGACATATTGGTCATCAGGTTACCTTCTTTTATCCCTACAGGATTTTAATTTATTAATATATTGCTTTCAACCCTTGTTTACCATTCTGAAGAAATCTCTAATTTCTTTGTTACGGTGTAACAGTCTAATTAGTGTAATTTTCTATCTCCTCTCTCTCCTTCTGTAGTTTCTTTTGGCGATGTAAACATTTCTCTTCTTTCCTTCTTTGTTGGTATTCATCAACAGACCTCCTTGTAGTTGTCCTAATCATTGCTTCATATGCAACGTTCTTCATGTTTGTGGCTGCTCTTCATTCCTCAAACCAGGATGACCTTGGTTCTTTCTCGTATGATCCTAGCACTTCTTCAGCCACTTCCATTATCGCTTTACAACAGTCCGACCAGAACTTTTCAATGTCCTGGCCAGTATCATAGCCTCCCAGGCATAATTTTGTGTCTAATATTTCAGCATAGATATAATGAGTCTGTACTTCCTTTAGCTTCTTAAGGTTGAAACTTACGGTTTTCTCGGAAGCTTTCAAATTCCTCACTGAGCAGATCCTCGCCATCACATGTGCTATGCTCAGAAAGTGGTCCGAATTTCTGTGGTTCTCATATTTTGTAAACTGCTTCTATGGCGTCTTCCTATTAGAATATGGTCAATCTGGTTGACAACTGATCGGTCGGGTGACGTCCTTGTGCCTTTGTGAATATTCTTGTGCGGATACAGAGTGAGTACTCCCTACAACTAGGTTCCTGGACTCTACGAAATTAATGAGCCTTTGTCCATTATCCGCTGGTATATTGCTTCTTTTCCCAGCTTGGCATTGAAATCTGTAGCAATTATTTTCATTTCATAACTAGGGCATGCATCCAGAGTTCTTTCCAAAAGTTAATAGAAGGCATCCTTGTCTTCTTCACTAGGCACTTCTGTAGGAGCATGTACACTTAGGAGACTATAATTGTAAAACTTTCCACTCATTCTTATGAGACAGATTCTTGGGCTCACTGGCTCGAACCCTATTATCATCTGTCTATACTTTCCCTTTATGACAAATCCTGTACCGAATTCATGCCGACTCTCATGCCAGCTGTTGTAGATGGAGTGGTGCCTTTTTTCAAGAATTCCTTGAACAGTCCATCTGATCTCCTGGATAGCGCCTATGTCAATTTTGTATTTGTCAAGTTGATCTAAGAGCAATTTTAATGCTCCGGGTCTATACAGAGATGATGTATTCCAATATTCCAAGTTAGGAATCCTATGGGGGTGCCGGGTCGTTTTCCTTTAAAACTGATCACATCCGAGGCTGGTATGGGTTTCATGATAATTTATGTTTCAGGTAGTGGGGCTATCCACCCTCTCTCCGTACCCTAGTCTGCTGAAGGGGATGCCATCTCAATGCATGCAGACCTGCATCTCTATCCTAGGGAAGGTGGCCCTAGGGTGTATATTGTATGTATCCTTGTGTAGAGTGTGCTGTGATTGTGTACTGTATGTGTGTGAGTGTACTGTTCCCCCAACCTGGAGGGCCAGTGGCTGACTGTAGTACAATGACCGGGCGGTGGGATCGCCACTTCCCTACACCAATTTTTGTTTTTTTCTATTATTATTAATTTTGTTCTGAAGGAAATATTTCTTTTGTTACCTTTTTTTAGTATATAACATTATAATTTATGCCATACAGATTAATGTTAATTGTATATTTATATTCTATAATCTCTCAATTCAAGATTTAAATTTATATTTTTTTCCTCAATTTATATTTTTTTTATTTATGATATTTACAACTGTATTAAGAAAGAATACATTAAGTAAATGTGATGACAGAAAATAAAAACATGAAAACACTTGTTAAGAAACTACCCACTGGTAGCACTCTAAAAAAAAAATGTATTTACAATAGAAGATCTCGAGGCCATCTTCTTTTCAGACGCCTCGGACGGTATTCAGGGATCGAATAGGAAGCAAGGTCAGAAACGAGAGGGTTCGGATGGTTCTGTAGTTTATTATGGAAGGATAGGTATCTGGATTGGGCCAATTCGGAAACATAAATAACATTAAGGTCTTTATGGATGATTTTATTAGTGACAAAGTAAGGAGCATTGAGGAAGACATTTATGAAGGATTTTGGATTGTAAGGATTGGATGCGTGAGGAATTTGATGGCTTTGTGGACCCCCAAATCTCAACTCCGTATGTCCAGATAGGTCTTATTGTAGTCATATATATGAGTCTTTTGTAATTAACTGGAAGCTTAGAGCGTTTGTCTAGTAAGTGCTGGAGTAGTCGGAAACTTCAAACGGTTTCTTGTCGTTTAAGTCTGGAATGAGGATTCCAAGTTAGACGTTTGTCCAAGTGGAGTCTGAGGTACCTGATTTGTTCAACAGGGATAAGCAGGGTATTATTAAAGGATACTGTAGGACAAGGAGTCATAGGTTTACGACGAAGGGTAAAGGTGATTTGACGGGATTTATTTTAATCCTCCAATTTTGACACCATTCTTCGAGGTTTGTGATGTGTGATTGGAGAGTTTGGGATGCAATTATTGGATCATTATTAACTGATAGGACACATGTGTCATCGGCATACGTAGTGATGACAGTGTTGGGATGGGTTGGGTTGTCAGCTATATAAACTGTGTAAAGGACAGGACCTAGGATTCTACCTTGAGGAGCACCAGCAGATTGGGAAAAGAGGGATGAATAAGCATTATTTTGATTTACTTTGAAGCATCTATCTGTTAAGTAGGAATGAATAATGAGGAAATATGTAGGATCTAGGAATTTACGGAGTTTGTTAAGCAGTCCTGGGTGCCAGACTTGATCAAAAGCCTGTTCTACATCGAGAAAGACTCCCGTACAGTACATTCCACGCTCCAATGAAGAGGAGATAACATCCACCACACGATGGCATTGCTGGAGTGGGATCTACGGAATCCAAATTGTTGATCTGGGATTGTGTGATTCGAATCTAGGATGAGATACAGATGTTTTAGGATGAGTTTTTCCAGGATTTTGCCCATGATGGGTAAAGGGGAGATAGGACGGCAAGAAGATGGGTATTGTGGTGGCTTTTTGGGTTTGTGTATCATTTTGATAATAAAAAGTTTCCGAGGGTCAGGGAAATATGTGGATCGGAGTACAGCATTTTATATATAAGTAAGGAATTGAATAGCTTTCTGAAGAAGTAGTTTTAGGATCTGAGATGTTATTAGGTCGTGTCTAGGAGCTCTACAGGAAGGTAATCTGTGAATGATATTAGATATTTCTGAAGGGTGATAGGCTTTAGGTGGAAGAGCAATTTGGAGGGAAATATCCAGTTCTGCTTCAATACATTCAAGATGATTTGGGTTAAGAATTTCGGGATGTGGACTAAAGGTTTTGAAGAGGTGGTGAGCTAATATTAGGGATTTTTCTTCGTTGGATTTGGACCAGGTTTGGGCTTCGGTAAGAAGTTGATGATTACAGTTTTTAAATTTCAGGATCTTTTTAGTGGTCATCCATAGTAATTTGTCGTTAGGTGTAAGTTTTTCAGTAAATTTTGAATCTTGTATTTTCTTATTTCTGATTTTAGTTTGTTAGTCAGTTGGGTGTAATGAGCTTTACTTGTCGGATACCTAGTTCTATGCCACTTCAATCTTGCTCTACGTTTTTCCTATAATAAGATACGAATATGCTGTGGCAAGTTTGTCTTTTGTGAATTTTTAATCTTATTGATAAAGGTTTTATTATTTATATTGTCTGTTATTGATGATGTCAGTTTTTCTATGGCACTATGAATGTCTTCTTTTGTCTTTAGCTGAATTTTTAGGTATAGTTTGTTTTCCAAATCATCACGAAATTTGTCCCAGTTTACTCGGCCTGTAATCAATTTAGGAGGTGATGGTTTAGGAGCAAAGTTTGAATGTAATGAAAGCAGAAATGGACTGTGGTCTGAGGAAAGGTCATCCAGGGAATTGATTATGGTTTGGGAGGGGGAACCTGGGAGGTAATAAATATATCCAGGATATCGGGACAATTTTTGAGGGATGTTGGCCAATATGTTGGATTTATGGGTGAGAGGATTGAATAACTGTTGTTGGAAGATGAGTCACGTGAAAGTATGTTACTGTGGGAGTTGGATGTTCGACAATCCCATCTTTGGTGTTTAGCATTGTAATCTCCTCCAGCAATAAAGCGTGATCCGAGGGATTGGAACAAGAAATCAAGGAGGTTATAGAAGAGGGAATTACCAGGAGAACAGTAGACTGCTGAGAATGTGATATGGAAAGGGCGAGTTGAAATGATTACAGATGTTGATTGAATGGCATCAGTTGGAGTGGAAGGAATAAGGGAATGGGGTAAAGATTTATGTATAAGAATGCAAGAACTGGCATGGGAAATGTTGTCTGGGTGGTTAGATCTATAAGTGATGTAGTCTCGTATGTGAAAATATGTCCGTTTAGTGAAATGAGTTTCAGTCAGTAGTGCAATGTCAATGCGTATGTCATGAAGAAATGTGTCAAGTTCGTCTCAGTGGTTGTGCAGTCCGTTAGCATTACATAAAAGGATAGTTAGGGGCTTTGTGCTCATTGAGGGAAATTAAACGGAATTTCGGTCAGGATTCTGGTCAGTAGAGTGATAAGAGGTTTTATAGTGTTTTGGAGGTCCAATAGGAAGGACGATAGTATGGAAGTTATGTCAGATGGATTTTGGTTGTGAATTGGATTTAGGATAGATTCTTGTGTTGGGTAAGGAGTGTTAACTGATGGTGGGATCCGTCGTGTCCGAGGTGTGTCTGGATTCGACGGTACTGGTGCTTCTTGCGGTAATTTAACTCGTAACGGTAGATGATGAGGGGGGATTTGCAGATTCGGAGGATGAGATTGAGGATTGGGAGTATGAGGTTTGGATTGGGAGATGTGAGGCGTCTGGCGTTGAGGCTGCTGCTTCTTGATGGTGGTTTCGGTGTACGATTTGCTGGAGTCCTGATGAGGATGGTCGATGCCAGATGAAGTAGACGATTCTTGATGGCTAACATTAGTCATTTTTTTCAGTAATTCAGGGAAATTTGAAATATTTTCAATTTATGGTGGCTGGATGTAACTTTTATTATACATTTTAAGGCTGTGTTCCGTGATCTCAGCTTGTAATGATTTTTGTAGACTATGCATCCTTTGTAGCTTGCCAGATGGTCTTCGCCGCATAGAGCATATTTAGGAGGCTGGTTTAGAGGTTTCTGACAAGTGTCAGATGCGCGTAACTCTGCACATTTTACGTACCTGGCCTGATGATGGCAATAGGTCTTTGTGTGACCCAGTTCTTGACACTTAGTACATTGCACTATCACTGGTTTATGTCTAGGCTCTTCAAATTTAACTGTTGAATATATAAGCCGGTTAACTTGAAATATCTCGGGGTTGTTATTAGCAGGCTCTAAATCAACGAAGAATAAGGTAACGGATATTTCTGCGTTGAGTGTAGCACCCAAGATATGTGCCTTACGTTTTTCCCTATTTCTTCTAGGCCAGACTTGATAACGGGTATAGGTGGTTGAGTGCAGGCCTCTCAAGACCACTCGATATGGCTTTTCTTGTCTCAACTGATAACAGTGAAAATCATAGGTTTTAGATGAGAAGTAGTTTATTAGTGTTTTATAATTATCTCTTGAGTTTGTGTTGATTTTGATGTCGTTTACCCTGGAGAAACAGCGAAAATGTGTCTAGCCTATCAGATCGGCCATTTCTTGACCAAATGATATGAAGTTTTTTGATCAATTTTGGAAACAAAAATAAGTGGCGGCTCGGGGTCAGTAAAACATTGAGGCTCTGGCGGCTTGTTAGATGAGTTACTAACAGGGACAGAATTTTTGCTGGCTGTGGTATTAGGTGCAGTTTGTGCTGAGGTATTTGATTGGCTTCTAGTCTTGGGTGGTGATATATATATATATATATATATATATATATATATATACATATATAAGTTAAGGTACGGAGCGGGACAGTATTAGCATTAATACCAAAAGCATTGATGTAAACAATCTCAGAATGTATATATAGAGGATTATAAGGAACAATAAAGCAGTCTTGATTTCGACTTCATGCGTTTTATTCCTTGAACCTTTTACTTTTTTTAAATTGTTTTAAGTCCGCTACGCTTAACTAGTACCGAAACCCGGGACGGTGAGAGTGCAGAGGTATGTTTTTTTTTTTCAATCAGAGAGGATTTTATTTGTTACGAGGATGCCTGAATTTGACTTGAGGCAGCCGGCTCCCATGAACGTACCAGAAATCCCTCCGTTACGCATGCAAATGCGATAGAATGGATGAAGATCAGGGTAGCCACTTCACAGGACCTGAGGAAGGCTATATCTGATCTTGAGCGCTTCACTGGAGGAACAGGTGAGCTAAATCACTTTTTAAAAGGGGGAGATCGACTTGTGACAAGAATCAATGCGAAGATCGAAGAGAACCTCGTCAACGCTGGAGATGCGGATGCCCTTAAGGCAGCGCTTGTGTGCAGGGTCAAAAGAAGTATCCTGAACCACATTCAGGCGGATGAAGAGACGCCGTGGGAAACGGTCAAAGAAAGACTGAAGAAAGCATACGGAGGCGGCAGGTGGACGACAGAAGAAGACATCTTCCAGATGTTCCGCGAGACGAAGTCTTCACGGCAGTCAAAGGGACAAAATGCTGCAACACTCGTAGCTCATTACAACCGTATCACGGAGAAGATGTGGGAAACAGCAGGCGCTCCGGAGGTAGAAGTCTTGTCTACGATACTGAAGGTGCAACTGGCGAAGGAAACCGGGAAGAAGGAAGGCTTACCCCGGGAATGCTCATTTATTAAGTGTGCCCAAGAAATGGTGGACTCCAGCACCCGAGAGGAGGAAAGCCGGCTAGAGGTGGAGGAACCAGGATGGAATCAGATAGTCTATAAGAGGCTTAGGAGTACACCGACGACCTGGAAAAGGAGAGAGTCCGCATACGGCGGAAGAGAGAAGCACATGGGAGCGTAACGAAGACCAGGGCAAAATAGAGCGAGGGCTAACCAACGGAAAGAAGATAGGAGATGTCACGGCTGTGGGAAGAACGGACACTTGGTGGCACAGTGTCCCCGCACGAAATGCTTTGAGTGCGGGACAGAGGGACACATTGCGAGGCAGTGTCCTTATATATATTCAAGAAGAGACTCACAACGAGCAGAGCCGATGGAGGTGAATGCTCAAGGTTTGAGGAGAAGAAAGATGCAGTCTAGGAGAAGTGAGTCATCAACAGAGGCTTCAGAAGAATCCGCAACCACTGAGACAGAGGAAGAACCAGATGACCCAGCAAGCCGGGAAAACGAGAGGAGCCGAGAGGGGCGGAGAGGCAGCGGAAGAAGTGGACGGCAGCCAGCAGTGGAGAGGATCTGAGGAGAGTGTCAGGCGAGAGGTGACTGCACGCTAGTAAATTATAGCATTCGAGGTAAAAGCCGCTGGTTACCTATAATAGAGGCGAGAGGAGTGCGGTGCCTGGTAGACACCGCGAGTTCCAATACCATTATGACGCGTGGAGTTTTGGAAAAGCTGGAGAGAGGACACTCCAAATCAAGGTATGTAATTGTAAGCTAATCACCCTGGGTGGCCCGTGTGGAGTAGAAGGGGAAGTGGAGATAGGATTGAGGGGGTGGGCAGCCAAGGGAGGTAAACTTACGGTGGTGGGAGAAATGCCCCGGGAATACCAGGTAATTATAGGGTGTGACATGTGGGGAAGGTTGGCATGCGAATCGCGAATAGGAGAAAGGAGTGGAGAATAAAAATAGGGAATGTCAACTATACGAGCAGGGCAGCAATAAAGAATGAGGACGATAGGGCGCGTATAGGAGCTATAAGTCGAGTCGAGGATTGGAGAGTAACAGTGAGAAGGGAATTCGACTACATTTTCTTTAAGGAGGGGGATACATTGGGGGTGAAGGGTAAAACGGTGCACGAGATCCCGTTAAAGCACAAAAAGGTGAGCTACGTGAAAGAGAGGAGATATCCGCAGGCTCTTCTCCAACAGATTAGGGAAGAGATGCAAAGCGTAAAGAAACAAGATATAATTGTTGATAGCACGTCGCCATACAACAGTCCGCTATGGGCAGTAAAGAAGAAAAGCGCGTCCGGAGAAAATAAGGAGAAATACCGAGTAGTAATTGATTACCGAAAATTAAATGAAAATACCGTAGATGAAAAATATCCAATTCCGAAGTTTGAGGACATTTTAGATAGGCTGAGCGGGGCAACGGTATTTAGTACTCTCGACTTAAAAGCAGGATACCACCAAATTAGAATGCTCCCGAAAGACCAGTCGAAGACAGCGTTCACGTTCGAGAGGAATTTACGAGAATGCCCCTATAATGTTCCAGCGGCTGATGGACGAATTTCTAAGGGGAATTGACGAAGAGATGTGCCAAGTTAAATGGACGACCTGTTGATATTTAGTAAAACCGAGGCGGAGCACGTGGAGCATCTACAGAGGGTATTCGAGAGAGTGAGAAAATTTGGACTGAAATTGTCTAACGAGAAGTGTTTGTTAGGGCAAGACCACATAAATTTTTTAGGGCACACGATCTCGAGTGAAGGGGTCAAACCGGACACGCGAAAAGTGGAGGCGATAAGGAAAATGGCAATACCTCGGGATGTGAAAGGGATCCGCAGATTGTTGGGGACTCTTAATTATTATAGAAGGTTTGTGCCTGAAATGGCAGAATACCTCGGGTTATCGTCGAGAGACGTGAGGCAATTCCTGAGGGAGTGGAAGCCAGAAGGAGAGGGAGGACAGGTTGTAGAGGAAGATGAGGATGGAGATGATTCCCAAGATGAGGGGAGCCCAGCGGAAGAGAGGTCAGCAGACATGGAAGAGCTGGAGGAGATTATTAACGACAAAAACCATCAGATAATTTGGAAGACCAGCACTTCGGGTCTAATGAGAGTGCAGTACGGCAAATACAGGAACAGCAGAATTACAACCATTTGGTCACAGCCAGGAGCGAGGAAAGACCAGATGTGTAGAGCTCTGAAGGACGCCTCCAAACCTGAGAAAACTCACCACTTATACATGGGAAACGGGACTATCTGGGAGAAAATCAAAAGGATATGGCAGTCTGAACTAATCAGGCTAGACAGAACATTCGTTCGTTGCAAGTTAATGGTGGACACAGTGCGGGATGAAGAACAGCAGAAGGAGATAACACTCGCTTACCACCAGGGTAAGACCAACCACCGCGGGGCACAGGAGACTTTTCAAGCGCTACGTCGGAAATATTTTTGGTGGGGGATGAAGAAAACGATAGCAGAGCTCATAGGGACCTGCGAGGTGTGCTTGAGCACGAAGTACGATAGGCACACCCCAAGAGCGATGCAAGAGGAGACACCCACAGTCGATGCACCGCTAAGCGACTTGCAAGTGGATCATTCACGTGGAGAGGGTATAAGTGGGTCACGCTCATAGACATCTTTAGCAAAGCAGCAATGGCATACCTGGTGCAGGAGCGATCAGCAGAGGCAGTCTTAGGAGCCATCCAGACGTGGTTCCAGTTTTACGGAGTACCCGACCGCATAACATCTGAAGGGGGCAGAGAGTTCGACAATACCAGGATCAGAACTGAAATGAAGAACGTAGGTGTCAAGTGGCATCTTAATACTCCAGGGCACCCCAAGAGCAGGGGGAGTATAGAGAGACTGCAGAGTACTCTCAGTGACCATCTAAGGGTATATCAGGTGGAGAACGGGTTGGAACCCGATATGGCAATGCGGAAAGCGGTGGCAGCGTACAACCATTCCATACATACGGCAACAGGGTTCTCTCCATTCGAAATTCTCTTCGAATTACGCAGGCGGCAACGGGACTGTGGAGGCACAGCTGCAGATGAGGGAACGACGGGAAGAATGATTATTAATAAAACGAATTGGGCAATCTCTGGGGGAAGGTTAAGAAAAAAATAGAGGGAGAAAACAACAAAAGGAGGTAACAGGGGGGTTGAAAATCAGGTCCATTGTGTATCGCTGGTTAGGCTCGAATAGGGGAAATGAACTGCGGAGATATGAGGGTCCATTCAGGGTGATAATCATTAGGGAGCATAATGTAGTGACGATTGAGAGTGTCAAAGAACCAAAAAAAAAAGAAGGACGGTTCACATAGAACAGTTAAAATTCCCAATTTCAGAGCCAGAGCAAGTGTTTTTGTATGTTATTTATGGAGGTTATCTTTTATTTTATTTTTGTTTGTTTTTGTATATAGTGTTCACACATAATTTTGTGTATGTATCTAAAGGAAAGTGCAGTGCAATACGTCTTTCATTTGGAGATTTCATTTGTGAGAAAAATCTAAAGAGGAAAGTGTGTTTTATTTTTTTTTATATAAGGAATATTTTTCTTTGTGTTTCATTGGATTAGATTGTAAGTACTGAACACTCCATACCTTTGTTGCAGTGTGGGCAAGAAGATCTTGTCGTTTTTATATATATACGTTTTAATTTTAATTTTATTTATTTTTATTTTTTTACTAAGTTTATGAAGAGTATCCGTAAACTGGTGGGGGGGGGGGAGTTAAGATACGGAGCGGGACAGTATTAGAGTTAATACCAAAAGCATTGATGTAAAAAATCTCAGAATGTATATATAGAGGATTATAAGGAACAATAAAGCAGTCTGGATTTCGACTTCATGCGTTTTATTCCTTGAACCTTTTACTTTTTTTTAAGCGTTTTAAGTCCGCTACGCTTAACTTATATATATATATATATATATACACACATATAGATATCTAAATATTACAATTACAAAAATAAATATTTACAAAATAAATACTTTAAAAAAAAATACACTATTTACAAACTTAGAAACAAAAATAAAACAAAACATTTCTGAGAAAAAAACAAAAATAGAAAGAGAAAAAAAAAGAATTAAAACAAAACTGTCTCTGAGGAAAAAAGAAAAAAATGAAATACTATAAGTCTTTGGTTTCGAACAGAGATCAGCTAACGAGAGAGAGCTAGTATACAGACCTTGGCCGTGAACTTAACGTAGTAAGATAAGAACGGCAAGGGAATTAATGGCCACTTGGGCTACCCAAATGAGTACCAATTTATCACATGTTCATTGTTAATAAATCGTGTCTCACCTGAGTATCCGTGAACGTAAAAATGTTCAACTGTTTATAAAGTCACTGTTGATAAAATATTAGCACAGGGTTTTTACTATTAAGCACATATCAAAGTAACAATCACAGAGCGACATAAACGTTATACTGCAGTTGCGGACATGACTAATTTATATTAATTATATTTTTTTTCTTCATATTATTTTTTTTCAAATGATTGACAACTTTTGAAAAGGGGATGAGTCTATGTTGGTTTTATAACATCGCTGGCCCCATCAGTACATATTATGTCTTATTGGACATTATATACTTATATTGTTAATATTTATTACAATTATTTTCTTAGCAATAAAAAATGATGAACAATTTATGTTTCAGATTTCAGAAGAATGTGTTGAAGAAGATATATATGATGCTGGAATGCCTAGTAGTGAAGGAAGTTCATTACAATTTCCTGTTCATCGTCAGTTATCTCAAACACACTCTGAACCTGATACTGCTATAACTGATTCTTCAAGCCGGCATGTTGGTGTCGAGCGTTCTGTAACTTGGGCTGAACCTAGGATTAAAGTCATACCTCCCTCTTCTCATGGAAGGTCCATGTTAATGGCTATGCATACTGAATATACCAGGTAATTTTGTTTAATTCAGAGTTTCCAAAGAATGCGGTTTTCCTTAAACTTAATATCTTACATATTTTTTTTGTTTACATTTTTAATATCTAGCTAAGGCTTTTTCCCTCTGTTATATCATACTGGGTCTTCTTTCTTTTATCTTTACACCTCAACCTCAATTATCTTTTTTACCTTCCTGCTTATATTTCTCATTTTACAATGAAATTAGATAACAAGCAACATAAATTTGAATGAAATGACCCATATAATATATTTGATTGTTAATTATCCCTAAATTGTACTTAGGTTATGAGTAATGTACTATTTATAGATGACTATCATATTTTATTCAGCCACTATAACTATACGAAGGTGATAGAAAATAAGTCAACAGTTATTCCACCTTGAATTTTACTGATTATGCTTTAGTATAAACAAATTTGTATTGTTTAATTTAGGTAACTAATTAAATAATTGCAGCTAATTATGCACAAAAGTTATTTTAAAATAATGTAAAAGAAGAATAACCAATTGTGTAAGATAGTGGTATTGTATGCTGTTTTTTCTTTTGCAACAAAACCTATCAGTAATAGTTGTAGTATTAATGTACACTTATGAATATACACCCAAGATTAAATATTATTTAATTATTCAGGCCTTACTTAGTTAACAAAACTATTAAACAAAAACATGTTGGGAGATTTGTATTAGAACTATTACAATTTTTATTTATTTTAGTATCACAGATGAACTTGAAACAGTCTGTGGGTTACTTAGTCCCCCTAAGTCTCCTAGTCTACTTACACCAGCATTACATGCCGATATACAACCGTCACCTTCTGGTACTAGACGGTCTCGTCATCATTCAGAAATGTCTAACCCAGAAATGGCTCGGTTTTTGGAAAAAGAACATTTGAGAGATGCTGAGGACAGTGATTATCAGTTAATGGAAGACCTAATACAGCGACGTTTGAAATCCTCTAAAGAACGATACATGTTAACTTCCACAAATACTGAATCTGAACGCTACCAGGTATCTATATATATTTTTTTTTAGAATAACTGTTATATGTGAGCTAATGTATGTGTATATTTTATATGTTATATGTATGTGCTTATTTATAAACAAAAATGTCCATATCATTATGAAATGAAATATATATATATATATATATATATATAATGTTAAATAATAAGAATGAAATCAATATTATTAAATATTTTTTAAGTATATCATTCTGATTAATAAACTTATTTATCTTGTTTTTAGTTAATAGTGTCTAAAACATTAACTATGTCCTGCCTTTTCACTTGTTTAATATTGCAATGACTTATATATTAATTGTTTTTATAAAATAGGAACTGAAAAAAGGGCATATGGCCTAAAATTTTGTTGATAAAAAGAGGTTTTAAATAAAAATATGAATCAAGATCAAACAATAAACACTAAAATAAAAGCAAATGAATACAATCCTTTATTACATATATTAACAATGTAAATGACAAATAAATCAAATAAATTCAATTAGAGTAGTATTTTTTTATGAGCTTGTACATAATAATGTCAAGTATAACTTGGTGATATTGGAATTATTAAGAACAGAAAGCATAATTTTATTATTATTTTTTTAATTGGAATGTTGAATTTAATGTTCAGGCTGATGGTATATTTTAAATAATCAGTACCTGCTTTCACTAGCGGATCCAGGATTTAATTTTGGGGGAGACTTCAGCCTGAAAGTTTTTTATTTATATATATTATGATAATTAGTTTAGAAGAAAAAGAAAGAAACTAACTACCTATATGAAATGGTGTTTAATTGATTCTTGAAGTACTATTAAATGCAATTAGATGAACAATAATACTTTTAGAGATAATTTTCTGTTTTCATTAAATATGGTTATATTTTATCATTTTGGGGAGCTTTCCTGGAGGCCGAAAGGCCTGTAGATGGCTCCTTTGATAATAAAATTTTTAATATCTTAAAATTTCTTTTCTTTTTGTATACTTTCCAAAATTGTATGATATAACTTGAAGTTTGTTTTATGATCAGCACTATAAAGAGCTTTTTTACTTTAATTTTTGCTGTCTTTTTAATGTGGATAATGTTTACATTTAATTATTATACAAATTGCATGAAATATCTGTTTTAATCATTTGAGAGTAGTAGTTATGAAACAAGAGTATGAACTTAATTTTTTTTCAGGGAAAGTTAAGAAGAGCGAGTGCTTTTGAGGCAGATTTACCTACACCACACGTCTCTGCATCGAATACTCCTGCAGCACAAAGTCCAGTAGATCCTTCCACAAGTCAAATGTTTCCAATCAGAACTGACTCCACATTTTCGATTGATTCAACATTTTCAGCTAATAAACTTTTTAAAAATGTTCAGAAAGAAGTTCAACTGTAATTAAGTTACTTAATATTATTTTTAACAGAAACAGAAATTAGTTTATAAATAAAAAATATATAGATATGACTGATTAGTTTATGACAAAATGCCATATTAACTTGCTTAAAGGGATCAATTTTAACAGTTTGATCTTTTTTAAAAAATTACTTTTAAGAACTGTTAAAAAAAAAAAAAATTAAATCATTGGATTTAGAAATGTAATGAAAAATGGAAGAATTACGTGAGTATTATTTTTAAAATCGTTTTTATTAAAATAAATAATGGAAAAAAAAGAATAATCATAAATATAATTATACTAAGAAAAAAATAATGTTTTAGCAATAATATTGCAAAATTGTCAGACCAGATCTTTTTTTAGAAGCATATATAATTTTTACATTCATGTGTAAATAAGATATATGCAGTCTTATAAAGTCAAATTGTTCATAAAGAAGATTTATAAGGTTTATGTATAATAAAATACTGTTTTTTTTTTTTCATTATTATCTTTTTTAGCTAAACGAGTGTTACTAAATGATTAATCTGATAATTAATAAAAGACAATGTTATGCTATGAATTGTGAATTGTTATATAACTGACATGTATTGTAGTGATAATTTATTTTTGAAAATGTAAACAAGAACCAAAGGTATATTTAGTTTTTTTTTAATTATTAAACAATACATCCAGTATTACAGACAATCACTAATCTAAAGTTCATATTCGTATATAGATCCTGATCATAAGAAAAAAAATTGGTTAGTAAATTTAATTGCATTTTCCAGCAAAGTGTGTATTATTATCATTTTTGAAATTTATGATAGTTATGTTTATATTTATTATTGTAATTATTATATAAGTATAAGCGTAATATTATTTTTAAAAGTCCCTAAATTACTTTTTACACTTTGATTGCTGTGTTGATCTGTTTTATGTATTAAAAAAAAAACTACACATGCCTAAGAATGATTTATGTTAATATATGAGTGTATTTATGTTTATCATGTACATGATTGTGTGAGAATGATTGTGTGCTTATGACTCTGCATGTGTGTGTGTATGTATATATTTAATCAATGTATATAATTATTCTTAAGTTTATATATATTTATTTATGTTTATATATTTGCCCAAAACTGTAACATTGTTATATGTAAATATTTACATACCATCTAAATAATTTATTTATTTTTATTGTGTTATTTCTTCATAAATAAATAGGTATAGAAATTAAAAAGATTCGATTAATGTCGATAAATATTTGCACAAAGAAATATTCTTAGGGGTTATTTAATAATAATGATTCACTCTTTTGTTTTTTAATTTAGTATTTTAAAATTAAAAACAGGTTATTGAAATATTAGTTTTTAAATGTCAATGTCAATAAAATTATTTTATAGTTTACCGATAATTGACAATCTTAAAAAGAAAGACATATATTGTTAATTTTTTTTCAATTTTATTCCAAAAATTATATAGTAATATAAACACTTAACTGCACTCAAATTGAAATATATTCATCATTAACACTATGATTAACTCTAATCTCTCTTTTACTTTAAGTGTATAAAGTATTTATGTACATACACACATGATATATACATAATAGAATTTTTATGTATATATCATATACCATTTTAAGAAATATTTTTGTAATGTAATGATAACTAATCGAAATTTTAAAATTTTGTAATGAAATATTTATTTGTTTTAGTGGATATATGAATATTCATTGAATGGTTTATCATTACATAATTGAAAATTAAAAAATAAATATGTTTCCAGTTGTGTTGATATTTTTTTCTCCCATCTCATTTTATGCCCATAAATGAATAAATCAATTCAGAGAGATTTAAAATATACAAAACAAAATAGGTGTTGCGGCTGACATAGGCTTTATTTTTATTTTATTTTATGTGTCTACATTTTAGTAATAATGGGATGAAAGTGAAGGAAATAAAATCTTCCTCCAACAGCTTTTCTTTAAAACCAATTCAATATCCAAAGTGAGAGATTCAAATACAAATTCCAGATCATAGCCATAATATAAAAATAGAAAACAATTAATAAAGCGAGAAAAGGCCTCACTAGCCAGCACACAACTACTTACTACAGCTGGTGGGAGATCAGTAATGGACTTATATGAGAAATACTATTGCATAGTAATAATAAAGAAAATTAATGATAAACAAAAAACATATTTTTACTAAACATAGAAAGAAGAAATACAAAGGAACAAATGTAAGCAGCAGTGACAAACTCATTTCACTCAACCTATTTGTTCACACCAGCTGTATGTATATAACTTGTATCTTTAAAACTCCCACTACACACTCCTTACATTACTCCCCCCAATTACAATGGCACAAAACCTAACCTTTGGTTTCACTGCATGCGCAGAGCGGATGCGATACACTGCTTGCAGTGGAGGCTGCTCTGTGTTTAGGTCATTAGAAGGGTTGGCTGCAACAGTTTCGGGCATAGTAGGTTGATCCTTGTTGTCACTGTCTTCAGCCGTTTCTGGAAGAATCTATCTTGATGAACTACCTTCAGGCGATCCAGGGAGATCTTCAGTCCTGGTGGAAACTGCTCCCGAAACGTTTTATCATCCCGCTCAATGACTTTGTAGGGACTAGTGTAAGGCGAAGTTAAAGGCTTCCTCACGGTGTTATCCTTTAGGAAAACGTAGCTGCAGTCCTTTTAGTTCCGGTGGATGAAGTTTTTCGCCACCGCGCTGCGGTGTGATGCCGATCTGAGATCCTTCATTGTGTCTCGGAAAGTATTGAGCGTCGTCTCCGTGTCTTCCTGACGCTTTGATGGTTCGAAGAATTCTCCTGAAAGTCGAAGATGTTTAAAAACCATTTCCGCAACGCTGAATGCCGACCGGAAATCTAAAGGACTGTTGGTAACGTCGTTACTACACGTCTTACTCATCCAGCCATGTTCATCGCTGCTGTGAGGGATGACTTACGTACGAGACCTATGTCATCGCTACAGGCACCCGTTGGACTGAGGGCGGTACGCCGTGGTCCTACTCCGATGAATACCAAGAACACGAGTGAGATTCACGAGGAGGTCTGACTGGAACTGGTGGCCTTGGTCTGTTGTAATCCTGGCCGGCATACTGTAGTGGGAAACCCACGTACTCACGATCGCTTCTGCCACTTTGGTGATTGTTATTTCATCAAGTGGGCGCTCTTCTAGCCAATGGATGAACCACTCGATGCTGGTAAGGCAAAACATTCTGTTGAAGGGTGGCAAAGGCTCGAAAGTAACTGGACGGATTATAGTCTAACGGACCACTTTTAATCGCTGGCAGGGTATGCAACAGCGAGCCCACCTCGAGACGTGGAGTTCATGCTTGGCCATAAAAACGTTAAGTCACAAACTGCCTCGAGATTCGTAATCCAGGATGGTTAAGCCCATGCGGAGGGTGGAAGATCTCTTCTCGCATGGATTCAGGACGAAGGCCAGCGCTCGAGGTATAGATGTCTCACAGAGTGCCGAGACATCTGCACGGAATGGCTTTATCCAGCATAGCTGAAGACGTTCGTTCTTCTGCAGATCAGGAATCGATAGACCCTTCTGTTGTTCTGCTGCTATACGTGCGTAGTCCTTGGTACTGTATATATATTGTTGTTTTTTTAGATTTTAACTTCTTAAAATTTTATTTTTTATTTTTAACTGGTTTTTAGGCAATTATTATTTTTATTGTTTTATTTATTTATTTTTTGAGATTTCAACTTTTTAACAGTTTATTGATTTTATATTGTAACTCATTTTAGATAATTCAATTTTTTAGATTTTAACTTTTAACTTTCACTTATTTTTAGGCAATTAATGTTTTTAAATTTTAACTTTAAACTTTTTACTGATTCTATATTATAACTTATTTATAGGCAATTTATTTGATAGATTTATACTTTTTAACCTTTTATTGATTTTATATTTTAACTAAATTTATTTAACAATTGATTTTATAGTGTTTAAATTTTTATTTATTTATACTTTTCACACTCCTTTAACAGATTGTTTCAATCATGTGCGTAGTGAGCATAGTCTCGAACAAAACAATAATATTGCAATGAACAAAATATCAATAAAAAAGATCGAAGTTGGACAAAAGGTATGTGTTCTGAGAACTGGAGGATCTGTTCAAGAGGCAGTTGTTGCCTCTGTGATGTCTGTGGCTACTGCAGGAGATGGAGAAAATACATTTGTTAAAGTGGAATGGCCCGACACAGAAGGTGTGGTATTGGGAAAGACTGTGTAGATAGATGATGTCTTTCCCAGATTGCCAAATGATCAGCTGAATGTCGCAGAGGTACATAGTGAGCGACAAGATGAAGCTCTACACCCTGATGATAAAGTTTGTCCGATATATGGGCTTTCTTTTAAGGGCGAACGAGGTCTCGGAACCCATATTGCAAAAGAACATCCCAGGAAGGCGAATAACAACACATTGAGGGAGATAGTGAAGAATTTGATAGGTCCTAGAAATGGAGAGGGTGAGACATCAAAAATAAAAGAGGACATTGTTGGATGGTCTACTATGTTCAAGAACCTATCAAGGCAAAATATGGTAAATACTGCGGATTTTGATGAGGCCGTAGATAAGTTTCTAAAGTCCCTCAAAGATATCAATGCATAACTGCCAGGTCCCCAGCCGTCAAAGTTTTTAGGATGAGGGAAAACAAAATGAAAATGGCTGGCAAGGGTGCTGGACAAGTTTCAAATCCGCAGAGAGCGAACAAAATAGACAGGGGTCGTCGGCAGGAGCAGTATCAGTATGAGGTTGCTTAATATAATTACTACAACAAAAGAAAAAAGGTTGTGCAAACTGTAATGAATGCCGACTCTCCTAAACGGTGTCCTCTAAATATGGCCGAAATCGAGGGGCATTATGAAGGATCTCTTTGAAAGCGAAAATTTATGCGGGCGTGCGGATTACGAACAGTGTGCCCCGATGCCAAATTTGCTGTCCATTGAGCTAGAAGCTGTCAATAAAGTGTTTAACTCAACATAAATGGACACATCGACATGGCCTGATGGAGTTCTGATCCGCACAATCAAATATTTTGACGTATCAAATATTATCAAAACGTTTGCAGAGATAATGCTGAAGGTGACCTATGTTCGAGAACCACTTCGACAGAGGCGCACAATGAAAGGTGCGGAGGAAATGAATATATAAGGGGAAAGGTGATGTAAACCATATTTCTACCTGGAGACCCATCACCATATATTCGATTGTGCGAATCATAGAGAAGGTTCTGGACCACTAATTAAGAAACCAGGTCACCTTCCACACGAATCAGAGAGGCTTTATAAAAGGCCTCCCGGGAACGAACGTCAACGCGAGGATTATCGACGCAGTATTAAAAGATGCACAGAAAATGAAAAGTGATTGTGCGATAGTTTTCCTCGACGTTGTCGGTTCTTTTGACAATGTTGGCCACAAACACATCGTAAGCTCCTTAAAAGCGAGAGGTGTGTCACCGAATCTTAAAAATGTCATATCAGATCTCCTTAGCACGAACATTATAAAGATTAGTAACGGTGTCCATGCAACTAGCCAGATCAAAGTGCTGCGCGGTGTACCCCAAGGCGGCCCCCTGTCGTCTTCAATATTCAACCTGGACATCGACCATCTCTACCGCCACCTGTGCGATGAGGACTTTTCCAAGAAATTTGGATACAAATTAAGAAATGACCAAGATTGTGTGGTCCTCACAGGTTTCGCGGATGACCAGGCTGTGTCGGCGCGAGACAAGGGGGCTGCAGAAAGAGTGATTGGCAGCATACTGAGTACATTTCAAGAAATTGGTCTGGCTATTAATCCTCAATAAAGCATGGGCATCGTTCTAAATAAAGGAGAACTGGAAACTACATTGCTCTCCCTTGATAATGGAGAGTACATCCAAGCATTGAAGAATGAAGATACGATTAAGTACTTAGGATGTACGTTCTCGGGAGAGTTACAGTTCAAAGAAGATTTGGTGACTAAATTGAATTATAATGTAAAGAAGCTGGTAACCTCTTCAATCAAAGTAAACGAATCAAAATGCAAACATATTACCTTCACACTCCGCCGCAGATCCTGTCCATCAGTCCACTTTAATTCCATCCAGCTTCCTTTTTCAGCCACAGTCCGGTATCTTGGCTTTATCTTAGACCGAAGACTAACATGGAACCCACATACTAGACTTAAAAGACAAGAACTTAACCGACGATACGGCCAATTATACAGACTACTGACCAGAAAATCTCAACTTTCAATTGACAACAAATTACTGATCTACAAGACAATCCTGAAACCCATTTGGCCCTACGGACTTGAACTTTGGGGGACAGCAAAATTCTATAACATCAAACGCATCCAATCCTTTCAATCCAAAATATTCCGAACAATAGTCGATGCTCCGTTCTATGTAACCAACAAAACCCTACATCATGACCTTAATATCCCATTTTTCCTTGACCTTATCCCTGAAAAATTTTCAAAATTCCATCAGAACCTTATCAATCATCCAAATCCACTAGCCCAATCCCTATCTAGTTCCACTCATCCCTACAACCCTCCTCGAAGGTTGAAGCAGCAGTGGCCCAGAGATCTTTTATAGTATTTATTTTGGAGTTCTGGCAATGGCCAGATTCTCCACTCAAGACATGAGTGTATGTGGCTAAAGCGATCTCGCTCAAACTTCACCGGCTTTAGCACCAGTGAGGCGGTTGAGAGAGTAGCTCAGGGATTTGGGTTCTCCGCCTGATTGTATATAGGTATGACTGTATTTTTATGTTTTTGATTTACTTATATTTAGGTTATTTTATTTTTTTATTGTATATAGTTTTTATTTATTATTATTTAGTTATTATTTTACTTTTGTTTCTTTTTTGTATATAAGGTGTGAATGTGTTCATTTATCAATATAATTATTGTCCCTGTGACAGAATATGTCTAAATAAATAAATAAAAAAGTCGGCTTTTAACAGTCAACTATTAAATATTCAGTATACTCCAGTAGTTTGTGGTCCGTCCAAATTTCAAATTGCCTTCCCTGCAGGTAATACCTGAAATGCTTAATGGCCCGAAGGATAGCAAGCAGCTCCCTGTCGTACGTGGCATACTACCTCTGTGATGGAGTGAAAGCTCTAGAGAAAAATCCCGGAAGCGGCTAAGTGTCACCATCCTGCTGCTGCAAAACCGCTCCCATGGCAGTGTTTGAGGCGTCACAAACTAGAACCAGTCGGGCATACTCCTTCGAATATCTATGCTCTGTGGCGTTCTCGATGGCAGTTTTGCAGCGTGTTCGGACGATTTGCTGGATTCTTCATCCTTTTCGACAGGACTCTTGCCATTTGTTTTCGATCCTGCCAGAAATCTATTGAGAGAGAACCTGTAAATCTGCCACCCTGGCTATACAACGTATAGCCAATATTCGTATCAACAAGCTGTGGAGACGAAACTTAATGAAGAAGTAATTAATGACACCTCTATGGTCGATGAACAGTGGAAGAGATGCAGCAACGCAATGAAACAGGCAGCAGAAGAATCTCTTGGCTACGAGACTAAATCTAGAAGGCCACCATGGTTTGATGCTGAGTGCCTTCAAGCAGTAAAAGTGAAAAATGAAGCCTACAGAAAGAAGGTTCAGCGTCCCACAAGGGTCTCCCAAGAAACATATCGAAGAAAAAGACGCGAAGAGAAGAGATTATTCCGCGGAAAGAGAAGAGCTTGGGAAAATAAGAACATGGAGGACACAGAGGCATTGCGCGGCCAAAATGAAAGTCCGCTGTTCTTTCAGAGAATAAACGAGGGTAGGGCAGCTTTCAGGCCCAGAGTGACGGCATGCAAAGACACGAATGGAACTCTTATAAGCCTCAAAGATGACGTACTAAGGAGATGGTACAACATTTCAAAGACGCATTAAACAGAGGAACGGTGCCTGGAGAAGTAGGAGTAATGAAGGAAGACTCCCTGAATTCTATTGAACCCCCGGATGAGGAGGAAATGGAAAACGCCCTGAGGAAATTGAAAAATGGAAAGCCGCCAGGCCCGGACGGAATCCAGTCAGAGCTGTTGAAATGTGGAGGTGAAGAACTCAAGAAAGCTCTGCATGATTTAATGCTGACCATCTGGGAGAGGAAAGCTATGCCTACGGAATGGGCAACAGCCATTATCTGCCCAATACATAAGAAAGGAGATCAAACAGAATGCGCTAACTATCGAGGAATCTCACTCCTTTCGTGTGCTTATAAGCTGCTCTCTAACATTCTTTTTGAGAGGATCCTCCCGTATTCTGAAAAGGAACTGGGCAAATATCAGGCTGGATTTCGAAGAGGACGCTCAACCACTGATCAACTGTTCTCTCTGAGGATGATCCTAGAAAAGACTATGGAGCGTAAGGTAGTCACCCATCATTTATTCCTTGACTTTAAAGCAGCATACGACAGCGTTGATAGAACGCAACTATACTGTGCCTTGGAGGAGCTAAGCATCCCTCAGAAGCTCGTACGCCTAATCAAGATGACCATGGACAGCTCGAGATGTAGAATACGCGTCGGTTCTGACGACTCCGAAGAGTTTAAAGTGAGCAGTGGGGTTAGTCAAGGGGATGCCCTCGCCTGTCTATTGTTCAACTTGGCAGAGGGGAAAGCTGTAACAGACTCCGGTATTCAGACCAACGATATAATCTTCAATCGCCTGACACAGCTTCTTGGTTTTGCTGATGATATTGACATAATAGGTAGGTCTGAACGGGCTCTCAGAGAAGCGTTTATAGGCCTTGAAGCAGCTGCAAGACCACTTGGTCTAGAAGTCAACGAGAGGAAAACTAAGTATATGAGAGTTGGTGGTGAGGTGGATCTGAACTCTCCATTTGAGGTAGGTTCTTTTAAGTTTGAGAGAGTGAAAAGTTTTATATACCTTGGGTCTGAAATTAATAGCAAAAATGACATGGCTCAAGAAATACAAAGAAGGATCACGGCTGCCAATAGATGTGTCTTTGGACTTGTTCGGCCTGTTTTGACATATGGCTCAGAGGCTTGGACGATGACTAAAAACGATGAGATGAAGCTGAGTGTGTTTGAGCGAGGAGTCCTCAGAAGGATTTATGGTCCAGTAAAGGAGGGTGATGTCTGGAGGAAAAGAAAAAATAGGGAGCTCAGTTCTCTCTATACGGACATCGTCGTAGTCACGTATATTAAACTGGCCAGACTAAGGTGGGCAGGGCATGTGGCCAGAATGAGCACCGTTGAAATACCAAAGAAAATAATGATGGAGGAGCTGCACCTCGTAAGACGGGTAGGAAGGCCGAGGACGAGATGGTTGGACAACGTGGCCTACGATGCAAGAACCCTGCTTGGTGTACGGAACTGGAGAGCTGCAGCAGAAGACAGAGCCAACTGGCGGAGGCTCTTGGAGGAGGCCCAGTCTCGGTAACAGGATGTCGTGCCACATATGATGATGATGATGGTGGCTATACAACGACTATAGAAATCCAACATACCCAGAAAACTTCGCAAGTCCTTTATTGTAATCGGTCTTGGGCATAATGCAATGCGTTCCACGACGGTGTGTTGGCTGGGGGAGCGCTAATGGCGGAGGAATTGACTAAATGTCCTAAAAATTCTACTTTCTGGAGCGCGAATATTTCTTCAAGTTTAAAGTGAGGCCATGGTCCTTAAGTAGCCGCTGAGTTTAGTAGTCCTTATATGCTCTATGCTCTTCTTCGTCCATTGAAGCGATGATGATGTCATCCAGGATCCACCACGCGAAATTCAGACTTCGATCTACTAGGTCAAGAAATCGCTGGAAGGTCTGTGAAGCATGTAAGAGTCCTTCTTTTCTACAATGTGTAGTGGGCTAGCACATTGACTATTAGACACCCTGCAGATTCTCTCTTTAATCATCTGCATAAACCCTCTGATCGGCATTATATCTCCCCGGAGCGACTCCAACGGCGAGCTCTGACTTGGCAGAAATGTGACTGGGGGTCTGTGAGTCTCTTTGTGGTAGACAACGTCGTGTTTGGGCTGTTTCAGGAAGAATGTTGTCTAGGTCACGCTAGAGTACCAGCGTAGCGCACTGTACCATTCCTCAGTAGGTACTGAATAAATCATGGGTACTGGCACTTTAGCTACTCTTCCTTGGGTGGTCAGCTCCGTCTTCTGGTGCACCAACTGGCATCTGGGAAAATCTACCATCATATTATAAGGGTAAAGTAGATCTGAGCCTATTACTACATCCGCTACGATTAATCGCCAAGACATCTTACGGCTGAGTCCCAAGTCGAGATTTTTAATCACGCTCCCGTAGGTAGGAATGATTGTTCCATTCGCTACATATAGGGTGAACTCCTGGTCTTCTTCAGTAGCGTCTTCATAGGGTAGACCGACAGGGTGGCTCCAATATCCACCAGATATCTGATCCCGGACTTCTTATCGGCGATGAAGAGTCGGTGGTTGATGACCTCAGCGGCGCTGCTACTAGTTTAACGCCCTAGCCTGTTTCCATTACGGCATTTGGTCGCTTTCTCTTTAAATCTCTCGTGGTAAAAACATAAACGCCTTTTGCTTTTACTTCTCGAGGACTTCTTATTCCTGCTAGACGATCTGCTTTCTCGCCGACTTGTTCTCACTCCCATTTGTGCTTTTAGAGCGACCACTTCCCAAGTTAAGCGATCTATTGCCGCTCCTAGATCCTCTCTTCACGAAAAATCTGGAGCGGGCTGGCTAGCCATAATGGGATTACCTGGAGGCAGCTGTATCTCGGCTGTTTTGAGCGATATGTCTCTCGCAGCTAGGGCCGCTTGCATCCCTTCAGGCAATCCTCTGAGCCACAGCGTGGCTTAACCAGAGGAACAATAATTCTATTGTATAAAACAATTATCCGACCGATACTCCTTTATGGCTCAGAAACATAGACTATCTCCAAAACTGACGAGCAAAATC
Organism: Nezara viridula; assembly: GCA_928085145.1. NCBI lineage: Eukaryota > Metazoa > Arthropoda > Insecta > Hemiptera > Pentatomidae > Nezara > Nezara viridula. The sequence goes on along the minus strand of OV725078.1, from coordinate 12,691,465 downwards.
TAATGATCTTTGAGAGGAAGATTTCGCGTAAGATCTTTGGAGCTATGAAAGTTGACCAGTTACGGAGACGTTGGACAAACCAGGACCTTAAAGAACAAGATGTGGTTCATTTCATGAAGCTTGATAGATTGAGCTGGGCTCGGCACGTCGCTCGAATGGCTGAGAATCACACTCCGAAAAAGATCATGACACAAGTAATGCACGGAACAAGGCTTACAGGAAGACCTCGGCTTCGGTGACGGTGTGGCTGGTGATGGCAGGTCCATCTTGGGAGGGAGGAGCTGGATGGCGGCTGCACAGGAAGCCAAGATTCGATATTGAGTTGTCACGCCGACTGAATTGAATAGAATCTCTTAAAGTATTATTGTTCATGTAATTTAATAGGACTACAAAAATCACTTAAACGATATTTCATATACGATACATTTCAAATATTGGTAGTTAGCTTTTTTCCCCAAAGTAATTATCCTTATATATTTGAAAAAAATGCTTTCGGGCTTAAGCCACCTACAAAAATTAAATCCTGGATCCGCTAGTGGGTGAAAGTGAAAGAAATAAAATCTTCATCCAAATGCTTTTCATGATTACCAATTCAATATCTTAAGAGAGAGGTCCAAATACAAATTCCATGTTGTAGCCGTAATATAACAATAGTTTTAACGCCTGTATATTTTTTTTTTCATTCTTAGCGTTCACCCCTTTTCTAATGTAAATTGAATATAAAAAATGTTTAATTTTTTTTTTTTGTAAAATAATTGTCACCGAAATATATTTAACTGTATATTGTTTATATATTTAGTTTTATTCGCGATGTATAAACGCGTTTGTGTATACGCAACAGCCCGGCAGTAATACTGAGTCTTAAGGATTAAGGCACCAAATACAGCGATAAGACTAGTGTTGCTCAAAACCGCTCTTGGTCTTGGTCTTGCACTTTTGCAAAAACCGAGAGCAAGACCAGACCCTCCAACACTGACTTGCGAGACTCTTGCGGTCTTGCAATAAAGTCAAACTGAAACTATTTTCAGATATAGTACGGTGCTTAAACATTTTAACCGTGCATTCAATTTAAACAGTTTGTTTTTTTGTTGTTGTTTTTTTTGGGTGAATTATATATTTTTGTATAGTTATCCAAATAATAACGAAAAATTAACTATTTGCCAGAACCGGAGCAAGACAGAAAAAGAGAGAATAAAAGCGTTTTTATGAATAAAAATTAAGATAAAATAGTTACTAATAGTAGACCATTTTAGTTACTTTCGTCAAATTTCTCAGAAGAAGTGGATACTTATGGGTATCGTTTCGACTGTTGTGCCTATCCTGACCATCATTAAAGTTATCTTGATTGCCAGCAGCAACCCATAAGTAAGGGACCAAAGATGCAGATTTCCCATTCTGGTAGGGGGGAGAGAGGGTCGATGGATACTCCCAAAAAAAGGATTCGGAAATTTATATTACATACAAAAATTATGAGTGATAATTAACATAACAAAATATATTGTAACATATAGTAAAACGAAGAATATAATACTATATATAAAAATAAAATGATTACATGGTAAATATCTTTTTTTTTGCGTGTGTGTAGTTGTATATGAAAATATGTTAATAAACCAACTGAATGTGTTTCATAAGTTTTATTTGTATTTAAAGGTTTGAGTCAGTGAGATGAACTCATCACTTCACAATTGCTACCGGAATTGTAATAAAATCTTCACGTACAAATTAAAGAATGTCATGAATTAATCATAAAATCATAGGATATGTTGCTACACATAATTATCATTGAATATTAACTAAAATTTCTATAATAGCAACATAGAGCGTGTTAAAATACATATGTATATCTAGGCATTACCTTAGTCATCTAGTCGACTTTTTTCAATTTCCTTAATTGCCTTTAGTTTACATAATTAAGAATCTCCTAAGATCTTAACATATGCATAATAGTAGATATAAAAGACCGATTCTGGCGCAGGTCCTCGGTGCAAGATGGTTAGTATCCTCTTTTATTGAAGGGGCAAAGGATACATCTACCAGAACAGTAGTATGTATCACACATTGACTAATAATACATTTTATTTGATATAATTGTAGAATTTGTATATCACGGTGTATTTTTTTTTTTTAATCATTTTGATTTTATATGTACAAAAATATTATATAAAATAGAATTATCTGTGTATATTTTACTGATTGTGTGCATCTCTCTTAGTTCAGCCTACTGCTTTAAGCCCTCTCACCACGGCAAGGTGAAGATGCATCGAGAGGGTGGTTTACGGGCGTTTATAGCCTCGCCAGTGACCATAACATACAGGTTTACGGGCGTTTATAGCCTCGCCAGTGACCAAAAACACACGCATTGGTTTACGGGCGTTTATAGCCTCTCCAGGAACCTCCATTCACACTTCTAACTTTACCTACTGTCTAGAATATACTTTTAAATATATTTTTTTATTATTTTCTTTTTCACAAAAACTTCACAGACTAAAAGATATTACTAAATTTTCTTTCTATTTTTTCACCTCAGTCAATTTATAATGACCATAGGCCAAAGTATTGACCCCGTCTTCTTGTATATGTCTTTTATCGTCAAATGGTGAAAGAGAAACTTTATTAATCTCAGAGCTAAAAATATTATGTTGCTTCGATTGTATTAATCTCATAGGTGTATGCATGATTTCATTTTTCAATAGTACTTGTTCGTAATCTTCAAAACTAATATATTTTTTTAACGATGACGCTTTTACGCCCTTAGCACGCTTTTTTACATCACTTTCTGTCATAATCGCATACATTTTTGCTCGTAAGCCCACATATTTTAAAATTATCTTGGAATTTAGTTCATCCTTAAATTTTCCCAACTTTTTTTTGTTTTCTTCCGAGAAACAGCGATGAGTTCTAGGATAATCTGAGAAATCAAAATACTGATTCAGTTTGTTCATGTCTTCATAGACATCCTCCGTTAAAACTCTATAAATAAAGGAATCGGTATCGGTGTACATCATTTTTAAGGTATTACCGGAATATTTTTTTAACATAATGTCATAATGAAATTGGTACATAACAGTTTTAGATAAATCTAAAATGCTCATACCAATATATATAGGTTTGTTAAATATAACTTTAGATTTTCCCATATGCACTGCCGCTATATTCTCATTGTAGATTGTACGGTCTATAAAATTTGGTTTAGCAATGAGTTTCATCAACTTTTTCACGTCAGTTACTAGTTGAATATTTTGATGATTCCTGATATTTTCCATTGTCTTACCGAAAACTGCGTTGTTTAGTAACTTATAAAAATCCTTTTCAAAGTCGTTGGAAGCTCCTTTTCTCAATTCTGTATTGTATTCTATATACGAGCGAAGCCAAGGTGATTGTTTAAACTTTAATGCACGGTGAATTTTTTCTAATTTTAATCCATGTTTTACGGCTTGCATCAAATTTTTATAATGTAGAACGTAGCGGGTTCTTTTTCCGAAATGGGTTATTAATTTTTTTGAATTACAATTGGCTTCCGGTGATACAATTGTTTCAGGTAGGAAGGGCAAATCATTATGAATATGATGCAGTTCTTGAGGATAGCTAATGTCAATTTCGAAAATATATCCAATTTCATCCTCGACCTCAAGATCGAAGATGTTTATAGATTCCGGATTTTTAACCCACTCAAATCCTCCATACGGTAAATACATACTCATCGATTGACCGTAAAGATTGTTTGCATCTAAATAAATTATGTAACTGGATTCTTCGTTTGAATTGAAGCTACTTATATGTTTATTATTTGCTTCTGCATGCCGGTGCGATACCTGACACAACCCTCCACGAATTCCATGCTCTATCATTAAAATCATGTCATAATCCTGTAAAAGCTCTATGTTCATTTTTGTATATTTTAACATCGCATCCCACGTCAAACCGGGAACGGTAAAATAATGAGCTGGATCAAGTTTATGCATCTTCAACATAACATTGCGAAAAGATTCGAAGACGTCACAAAGTAGAAGAACGTCAGTTTTAACGTAAACATCTGCATAGTCTAATCATAGGAACTAATACGGATTCAAAGTCAGCATAAATGACAAACGGTACTTTACTTTGTCGCTCAACATTTGAGAATCTGATAAAGGGATCTTTCGGTAGCTCAATTCTTACCGGTTTATTTTCAGAGCAATATATTTTATGTTCTTCAAGTTTATCACCTGATTTTTTCCCATACCGGTTGTCAAAATGTGTAAAACAGCGCTTACAAAATGTTACTTTATGTCCGTATTGGGTAATTTGGTTTCCGACTAATCTTTCAAAATTCTTTATGTAAACATAGTGGGAAGTTTGATCATCAGACAGGAGTAAAAGATCGCGATGGTCTTTCAATTCCGTTTTACAGACTTTTAGAGGTTATATCTTTTCTTTTTCATCCAGACCATAAACATTGATGGAAATGTCATTTATTTTTTCGAATTTCGTTATTTCGTTGAGAGAAGTTGGGGATGAAACGCAATTAAACTCATACAAATGTTCTAAATTGACGTACTTAGTGACACGATGAGCATCCTTTTTCACAAATTTTGCTAAAATAGAATACCTAAAACAGTGCATGTCATTATTCCGTACATTAATGCAAGCTTTCTTCGATTCTATAGATGCCGGGAGAGGAAGATATGTAGACCCCCTTAACGGTAAATATTTGTTGATTCTCAATCTGATACCATCAACTCCACTCAGTTTCCACCCACTCCTCTGCTTCGGTTTTAATTTTGATGAAACTTTTCTCAATAAATTTGACAAGATCGCTACTTTTAAATATACATTTGTTTCGTGTTTTGAATGCTTTGTCATTCATTTCACCAAGAGAATTTGTAAATGTACATTCCAATAGAAAATTTACTTTTAATGCGCAATGTTGATGTAGTAAATCTCGAATTTTATCCGCTAAGAGGTTCTTAATACTTTCCAAAAATGAATTAATATCCATACAATCTGATGATCTAATGAAGAATGACGCCAAACGGTTTTGAAAAGCTGTTTCATACATATTGATTCCCTGTTCATCTGGAACGAGTGTTAGCACTTCATTTTTTTGTGGCTCAGATAATTTAGGTTTTTTTAAGAACGGTTCCTGAGTGCAAACATCTTCATGTCTCTTACCGTTATAACTATTTGAAAAAATCCCTCTACATCTAGTACAAGTATATGCCGAATTACCATTACAAGATTTTTCATGTCTACGAAGGCTTTTCAAATACTCATAAGAATTTCCACAAAGATTACATTTAAACTGATTCATTTTTGTAATATATTACAAAAACCTATACAATTTATAAAGAGTGTGAACGATTTACGAACTTTGAAGAAAAAGATAGGTATAACCTATACAATATAACAATAAATATAACCTCTACAATATAACAAGAAACAATAAATATAAACTACAAAATTTAAAAAAAATATAACTTCTATAATTTAAAAAATAAAATAAATATAACGTCTACAATATATAAAAAAAAAAATATATATATAACCTCCACAATACAAAAATAAATAATAATCTATACAATATAACAATAACTATAACCTATGCAATTGATAACCTAAACAAAATACTATAACCTACAAAAACTGACTCAAACAAAATAATCTATACAACAAACAAAGATTTATATGACCACAAGACGATGTTCACACTACGATAGCAAAGACGCAAATGAGGTCTCGCGAAACCGACATCTCTTATATACTCTTGAATGGCCAGTACTACCAACACAACCTACATAATTATCAATACTACCAACACAACCTAAATATTAATTAAATATAATGCAACATATAGGGGTGTGACGTCACTACCATCGGAATCACCGATGTTCATCTAAGGTATTGTCCACAGCCTCCTTGATTTTATGATACTGACGTATAGTTTTGTTATTTACACTCATGTTAACCTATATATCTTATTAATTATTTTCTGTTTTTTTCCAATATTTTCTTATATATTTTATAAATCTAACATAATTATTTTAGTTAAATCCCTACGTTCATTGCTAATTTTATATACAATTTCCAACATTTACGTACAATGTTACATATTTTTATACCATTTTCAGCAATTTTCAATAAACTATACCATTTTTACCTATATTTCTTACCATTTTCATATATATTTAGCATATATTTACGCTTTATACGACAATTTTAATTATTATGAACCCATTTATATTAGTTTCATAGGCACTGTTATAGTATATTTATCTTATATTTTACTCCATTTTCCGCTATTTTTATTAAAATTTAACATTTATGCCTAAATTTCATAAACTTTTTGTCAACATTTAACATATATTCAAGCTTTATACTACATTTTAAAACCATTTACATAAAAGTTTTATACTACATTTGTCTAATATTTGACACTATTTTTTTTTTATATTTTTACCCAATTCCCAATAAAATTTTGCCATTTTTACCTCTATTTATATTATTTTTCTTCTAAATTAACATCAAACAAGAAAACTCACACTTCATTTTCAATCTCATTCTACTTATTTTTAACAAATTCACTCTTTACATTACAGTTTTAAACCATATACATCAGTTAGTTAGACAATTGTATACTATATTTATCTCATATTTCAACTTATTTTTTTATGTTTTCACCCCATTTCCAATAAAATTTCTCAGTTTTACCCATAATTCTTATCATTTTCGTCTATTTATAACATATATTCATGGTTTACTTTGCAATTTCAAGTATTTTTATCTTATTTCAAGATAAATAAGTAAAAGTAAGTAGATTTATCTTATAATTGAACATATTTTTGTATTTTTACCCCATTTCCAACAATTTTCGATAAAATTTACCATTTTTATCTATTTTTCATCTAAATTAACAACAGACATGAAAATTCACACCAGTTGCTTAGACAATTTATATAAATATTTTTTTATAATATTTGAACCTATTTGTTTTATATTTATCTCATTTCCAGTAATGTTTATAAAATATATAAGGTTTATCTACAATTCTTATAATTTTCGATAAAATTTAACATGTATTCAAGCTTTTAGACTACAGTTTTAAATATTATATTAGTTACATATAAACATTTTTATATTATATTTATTTCGTATTGTCAATAAAATTGACTATTGTTAACTATAATGTTTTGTTTTAAATTTATCATATATTTATGTTAAGCAATAGTTTAAAGTATTTTACTCTATTTTCTACTATTTTCAATAATATTTAACATTTTTACCAATATTTCTTATAATTTCGGTCTACAATTACCATATATTCACGAATTTCCTTTCAATTCGATGTATGTTTACCTAGTTACATCATAACTATTCAGATAATTTTTATAAACATATTTATCTAATATTTGATAATATTACTATATTCTTTCATTGACAGTAGTCCATTTGTTGTATATTTACTCCATTTTCAGAAATTTTCAACAAAATTTACCATTTTTACTTAAATTTAATAGTAGATAGGAAATGGGGGAGCTGGCACACCGATTGCTCCATCCCCTCCACCCAGCCTTAAGCACCACGTGGTCGGTGGTCCGGCCAGCCTTAACCACCACATGGTCGTCCTCCGGCCAGCCTTAACCACCACGTGGTCAGTCACGTGACCCTTAGGCCTCGCCCACTTTTATTTTATCCCTATCTTAACCACCTAGCCACGCCCCTTTTTAGTCACGTGATCAGTCACGTGACCATTAGCCACTCCCCTTTTCGAGGTTACCAGGTTTTCTTCTTGTATGACGTCATGAGACCCTTTTCGGTCGTGCGACCTCCACATTTTCCCCCCACTCTTCCTTCGGAGGCTGAGTGTACCCGGCTGCCATTTTGTTTTACTGCAATTTGAGAGACTTAGGGCGTTGTTCGCCATTTTGTTTTCTGTTACGAGGTTTACGCCTTGTATGACGTCACGAGCCAACGCCCTCTTTTCAGAGTCACGTGACCACCGACATTCCCGCCAAGTTATACGACCAAAGGTGCCAACTTTGAATTTAAATTTTTAACTTAACCTTAAAACATCCATATGGTGAAGGGGATTGAATTAGCCGTCCCAGCTCCCCCATTTCCTATCTACTATTAAATTTAAGTAAAAATGGTAAATTTTGTTGAAAATTTCTGAAAATGGAGTAAATATACAACAAATGGACTACTGTCAATGAAAGAATATAGTAATATTATCAAATATTAGATAAATATGTTTATAAAAATTATCTGAATAGTTATGATGTAACTAGGTAAACATACATCGAATTGAAAGGAAATTCGTGAATATATGGTAATTATAGACCGAAATTATAAGAAATATTGGTAAAAATGTTAAATATTATTGAAAATAGTAGAAAATAGAGTAAAAATACTTTAAACTATTGCTTAACATAAATATATGATAAATTTAAACAAAACATTATAGTTAACAATAGTCAATTTTATTGACAATACGAAATAAATATAATATAAAAATGTTTATATGTAACTAATATAATATTTAAAACTGTAGTCTAAAAGCTTGAATACATGTTAAATTTTATCGAAAATTATAAGAATTGTAGATAAACCTTATATATTTTATAAACATTACTGGAAATGAGATAAATATAAAACAAATAGGTTCAAATATTATAGAAATATATTTATATAAATTGTCTAAGCAACTGGTGTGAATTTTCATGTCTGTTGTTAATTTAGATGAAAAATAGATAAAAATGGTAAATTTTATCGAAAATTGTTGGAAATGGGGTAAAAATACAAAAATATGTTCAATTATAAGATAAATATACTATCAAAATGTCTATGTAACCGATTGAAATAAGATAAAAATACTTGAAATTGCAAAGTAAACCATGAATATATGTTATAAATAGACGAAAATGATAAGAATTATGGGTAAAACTGAGAAATTTTATTGGAAATGGGGTGAAAACATAAAAAAAATAAGTTGAAATATGAGATAAATATAGTATACAATTGTCTAACTAACTGATGTATATGGTTTAAAACTGTAATGTAAAGAGTGAATTTGTTAAAAATAAGTAGAATGAGATTGAAAATGAAGTGTGAGTTTTCTTGTTTGATGTTAATTTAGAAGAAAAATAATATAAATAGAGGTGAAAATGGCAAAATTTTATTGGGAATTGGGTAAAAATACAAACAAAAAAATAGTGTCAAATATTAGACAAATGTAGTATAAAACTTTCCAATGTAAATGGTTTTAAAATGTAGTATAATGCTTGAATATATGTTAAATGTTGACAAAAAGTTTATGAAATTTAGGCATAAATGTTAAATTTTAATAAAAATAGCGGAAAATGGAGTAAAATATAAGATAAATATACTATAACAGTACCTATTAAACTAATAGAAATGGGTTCATAATAATTAAAATTGTCGTATAAAGCGTAAATATATGCTAAATATATATGAAAATGGTAAGAAATATAGGTAAAAATGGTATAGTTTATTGAAAATTGCTGAAAATGGTATAAAAATATGTAACATTGTACGTAAATGTTGGAAATTGTATATAAAATTAGCAATGAACGTAGGGATTTAACTAAAATAATTATGTTAGATTTATAAAATATATAAGAAAATATTGGAAAAAACAGAAAATAATTAATAAGATATATAGGTTAACATGAGTGTAAATAACAAAACTATACGTCAGTATCATAAAATCAAGGAGGCTGTGGACAATACCTTAGATGAACATCGGTGATTCCGATGGTAGTGACGTCACACCCCTATATGTTGCATTATATTTAATTAATATTTAGGTTGTGTTGGTAGTATTGATAATTATGTAGGTTGTGTTGGTAGTACTGGCCATTCAAGAGTATATAAGAGATGTCGGTTTCGCGAGACCTCATTTGCGTCTTTGCTATCGTAGTGTGAACATCGTCTTGTGGTCATATAAATCTTTGTTTGTTGTATAGATTATTTTGTTTGAGTCAGTTTTTGTAGGTTATAGTATTTTGTTTAGGTTATCAATTGCATAGGTTATAGTTATTGTTATATTGTATAGATTATTATTTATTTTTGTATTGTGGAGGTTATATATATATTTTTTTTTTTAATATATTGTAGACGTTATATTTATTTTATTTTTTAAATTATAGAAGTTATATTTTTTTTTAAATTTTGTAGTTTATATTTATTGTTTCTTGTTATATTGTAGAGGTTATATTTATTGTTATATTGTATAGGTTATACCTATCTTTTTCTTCAAAGTTCGTAAATCGTTCACACTCTTTATAAATTGTATAGGTTTTTGTAATATATTACAAAAATGAATCAGTTTAAATGTAATCTTTGTGGAAATTCTTATGAGTATTTGAAAAGCCTTCGTAGACATGAAAAATCTTGTAATGGTAATTCGGCATATACTTGTACTAGATGTAGAGGGATTTTTTCAAATAGTTATAACGGTAAGAGACATGAAGATGTTTGCACTCAGGAACCGTTCTTAAAAAAACCTAAATTATCTGAGCCACAAAAAAATGAAGTGCTAACACTCGTTCCAGATGAACAGGGAATCAATATGTATGAAACAGCTTTTCAAAACCGTTTGGCGTCATTCTTCATTAGATCATCAGATTGTATGGATATTAATTCATTTTTGGAAAGTATTAAGAACCTCTTAGCGGATAAAATTCGAGATTTACTACATCAACATTGCGCATTAAAAGTAAATTTTCTATTGGAATGTACATTTACAAATTCTCTTGGTGAAATGAATGACAAAGCATTCAAAACACGAAACAAATGTATATTTAAAAGTAGCGATCTTGTCAAATTTATTGAGAAAAGTTTCATCAAAATTAAAACCGAAGCAGAGGAGTGGGTGGAAACTGAGTGGAGTTGATGGTATCAGATTGAGAATCAACAAATATTTACCGTTAAGGGGGTCTACATATCTTCCTCTCCCGGCATCTATAGAATCGAAGAAAGCTTGCATTAATGTACGGAATAATGACATGCACTGTTTTAGGTATTCTATTTTAGCAAAATTTGTGAAAAAGGATGCTCATCGTGTCACTAAGTACGTCAATTTAGAACATTTGTATGAGTTTAATTGCGTTTCATCCCCAACTTCTCTCAACGAAATAACGAAATTCGAAAAAATAAATGACATTTCCATCAATGTTTATGGTCTGGATGAAAAAGAAAAGATATAACCTCTAAAAGTCTGTAAAACGGAATTGAAAGACCATCGCGATCTTTTACTCCTGTCTGATGATCAAACTTCCCACTATGTTTACATAAAGAATTTTGAAAGATTAGTCGGAAACCAAATTACCCAATACGGACATAAAGTAACATTTTGTAAGCGCTGTTTTACACATTTTGACAACCGGTATGGGAAAAAATCAGGTGATAAACTTGAAGAACATAAAATATATTGCTCTGAAAATAAACCGGTAAGAATTGAGCTACCGAAAGATCCCTTTATCAGATTCTCAAATGTTGAGCGACAAAGTAAAGTACCGTTTGTCATTTATGCTGACTTTGAATCCGTATTAGTTCCTATGATTAGACTATGCAGATGTTTACGTTAAAACTGACGTTCTTCTACTTTGTGACGTCTTCGAATCTTTTCGCAATGTTATGTTGAAGATGCATAAACTTGATCCAGCTCATTATTTTACCGTTCCCGGTTTGACGTGGGATGCGATGTTAAAATATACAAAAATGAACATAGAGCTTTTACAGGATTATGACATGATTTTAATGATAGAGCATGGAATTCGTGGAGGGTTGTGTCAGGTATCGCACCGGCATGCAGAAGCAAATAATAAACATATAAGTAGCTTCAATTCAAACGAAGAATCCAGTTACATAATTTATTTAGATGCAAACAATCTTTACGGTCAATCGATGAGTATGTATTTACCGTATGGAGGATTTGAGTGGGTTAAAAATCCGGAATCTATAAACATCTTCGATCTTGAGGTCGAGGATGAAATTGGATATATTTTCGAAATTGACATTAGCTATCCTCAAGAACTGCATCATATTCATAATGATTTGCCCTTCCTACCTGAAACAATTGTATCACCGGAAGCCAATTGTAATTCAAAAAAATTAATAACCCATTTCGGAAAAAGAACCCGCTACGTTCTACATTATAAAAATTTGATGCAAGCCGTAAAACATGGATTAAAATTAGAAAAAATTCACCGTGCATTAAAGTTTAAACAATCACCTTGGCTTCGCTCGTATATAGAATACAATACAGAATTGAGAAAAGGAGCTTCCAACGACTTTGAAAAGGATTTTTATAAGTTACTAAACAACGCAGTTTTCGGTAAGACAATGGAAAATATCAGGAATCATCAAAATATTCAACTAGTAACTGACGTGAAAAAGTTGATGAAACTCATTGCTAAACCAAATTTTATAGACCGTACAATCTACAATGAGAATATAGCGGCAGCGCATATGGGAAAATGTAAAGTTATATTTAACAATATTTATTCTAAAAAATGTTTTATTTTATTTCTGATTATAGTTATGTATGTAGTTTATTTTTTAATAGCTTATTTCGTAATCTTCAATCTTTTTAATTATCATATTTAGGAGTAAATATATATTTTTTTTCTCTCTTTTATCATAATATGGAAGATATGAATTTAGATAAGAGTTCGTCAGGTGAAGATTCGGAGGACGAAACGCCGTTTTCTGAGGTTAGCGAAACAGATTCGCAGTATTTAAAAAGACGAACACTTCAAAAACGTCATCGAAACACTCCTCCTGGGTCGGGAGCTAATTCACCCAATAAGAAAAAAAATAAATCAGCTAAACCTAAACAGTTAGCAGAGCAAAATAAATCTAAAAAGTCAACTGAACAAAGTAAATCTACTAAAACTAAACAATCAGCCGAGCAAAATATATCACCACCTCAAACCAGAAGCAAATCAATTACCATAACATCAGAGCCAACTGCACCAACCACCACTAACACCAATAATCCTGTTCCCGTTAATAAAATATCAAGCAAGGTTCCGGAGCCTCAAGAGTTTTCTGAGCCCGAGCCGCCACCTATTTTCATATCAAAAGTCGATAACTTCATTACATTTGGTCAAGAAATAGCCGGTCTGATTGGACAGACCAATTTCCGCTGTTTCTCCAGAGTTAATGATATCAAAATAAACACAAACTCTCGAGAAAATTACAAAGCACTTATAAATTACTTTACGTCCAAAAACTATGATTTTCATTGTTATCAATTAAGACAAGAAAAGCCATACCGAGTGGTGTTAAGAGGACTACACTCAAGCACCCCAATATCTTTCATCAAAAGTGGCCTAGAAGAAATAGGTCATAATGTTAGGCACATATCATGCGTACTACACCCAACGGAAAAATATCCTTTACCACTGTTTTTCGTCGATTTAGAGCCTGCCAGCAATAACATCGAAATTTTCCAAGTGAAGAGGCTTATATATTCCACCATTAAATTTGAAGAGCCTAGACAAAAGCCTATAATAGTGCAATGCACTAAGTGCCAAGACTTGGGGCATACAAAGACTTATTGTCATCACCAGGCCAGGTGCGTGAAATGTGCCGGCCCCCACGCGTCTGACACTTGTCAGAGACCTCGAGACCTGCCTGCGAAATGTGCCCTTTGTGGTGAAGAACATCCAGCAAACTACAGAGGATGCAAAGTTTATAAACATTTTTATAAGCAGAGAGCTCAGAACATTGCCTCGAAATTGATAATCTGTCAAATTTTCCTGAATTGCCTAAAACGTCTACTCAAAATACACAGCTAGCGACTACTTCAAAAGAAATTGATCAACCTCAGCAGGACTTTAGAAAAACACCAATCACCATGAAGAAACAGCAGCCTCAAATTCAGGCACCTCAAATCTCCCAATGCAAACCTCAATCTCACAATCCCCAATCTCATCCTCCACGTCAGCAAACTCTCCCTCATCATATACCCTTACGAGTCAAATTACCTCCGTAGCATCCTCAACAGTCCCATCCTAACGCCCAGAAAAAAAGTGCAGCACAAGTACCTTCCAATCTAGACCCACCTCGTGCACAACGACGGATCCCGCCCTCAGCTAACACTCCTAATCCACCACAAGAATCTATCCTGAATCCAATTCACAATCAACATCCATCCGACCTAACCTCCATTCTATCATAATTCCTATTGGACCTGCAAAATACGATAAAACCACTTATCACTCTTCTCACCAGAATCCTGACCGAAATTCCGTTCAATTTCCAACGATGAGCACAAAGCCCCTAACTATCCTTTTATGGAATGCTAACGGACTAAGTAACCACCGTGACGAACTTGACTTATTTCTTCATAATAATCACATTGACATTGCTCTATTGACTGAAACTCACTTCACTAAACGAATATATTTCTACATACGTGACTACTTCACTTATAGAACTGATCACCCAGACAACACCTCCCATGCCGGTTCTTGCATCCTTATACATAAATCATTACCCCATTCCCTTATTCCTTCCACTCCAACTGATTCCATTCAATCAACTTCCGTAGTCCTTTCAACTCGCCCTTTCCATCTCACATTCTCAGCTGTATACTGTCCTCCTGGTAATTCCCTCTCCTATAACCTCCTTGATTCCTTATTCAAATCCCTCGGATCGCGGTTCATTGCTGGAGGGGACTACAATGCTAAACACCAACGATGGGGTTGTCGAACATCCAACCCCCGCGGTAACATCCTATCACGTGTTTCATCTTCCAACAATTATTCAATCCTTTCGCCCATGAGTCCTACTTATTGGCCAACATCCCTCAAAAAACGTCCCGATATCCTAGATATATTTATAACTTCTCAGATCTCCTCCTCACAAACCATAATCAAATCCCTTGATGACCTTTCTTCAGACCATAGTCCAGTTCTGCTTTCACTACATTCGAGCTATGCTCCTAAACCATCACCTCCTAAATTGATCATAGGACGAGTGAACTGGGACCAATTTCGTGAAGATTTGGAAAACAAACTAGACTTAAAAATTCCGCTAAAAACAAAAGAGGACATTAATGGTGCCATTGAAAAACTGACAGCATCAATAACAGACAGTATAAATAATAACACTTTTATCAATAAGTTCAACAATTCACAAAAGACTGACTTGCCACAGCATATTCGTATCTTATTGAAGGAAAAACGCAGAGCAAGATCGAAGTGGCATAGAACTAGATATCCAACAGATAAAATTCACTATACCCAACTGACTAACAAACTAAAATCTGAAATTAGAAAATACAAGATTCAAAATTTACTAAAGTTTACTGAAAAACTTACACCTACCGACAAATCACTATGGATGACCACTAAAAGGCTCCTGAAATTTAAAGACTGTAATCATCCGCTTCTTACTGAAGCTCAAACCTGGTCAAAATCCGATGAAGAAAAATCACAAATCTTTGCTCATCACCTCTTTAAAACCTTTAATCCACACCCTGATATTCATAACCCAAATCACCTTGAATGTATTGAAGCAGAACTGGATATCCCACTCCAAATGTCTCTTCCACATAAAGCCTTTCATCCTTCAGAAATATCCGACATCATTCAAAGGTTACCTTCCCGAAAAGCTCCTGGACACGACCTAATTACATCCCAGATCCTAAAACTGCTTCCTCGGAAAGCCATCCTATTCCTTACGTATATATATAATGCTGTTCTGCGAACCACATACTTTCCTAACCCTTGGAAATTATCTATCATCAAAATGATACATAAACCCAAAAAGCCACCAGAAAACCCATCCTCTTATCGCCCTATCTCCCTTTTACCCATCCTAGGCAAAATCCTGGAAAAGCTCATCCTAAAACGCCTGCACCCCATCCTAGATTCTAATCACATTATCCCAGATCATCAATTTGGATTCCGCAGATCCCATTCCACTATCCAGCAATGCCATCGTGTGGTGGATGTTGTCTCCTCTGCATTGGAGCGCGGAATGTACTGCACGGGAGTCTTTCTCGATGTAGAACAGGCTTTTGATCGAGTCTGGCACCCAGGACTGCTTTACAAACTCCGTAAATTCCTACACCCTACATACTTCCTCATTATCCGTTCCTATCTAACTGATAGATCCTTCAAAGTAAATCATAATAATGCCTATTCATCCCTTTTTTCCCAGTCCGCTGGTGTTCCTCAAGGTAGTATCCTAGGTCCTATCCTTTACACAGTTTATACAGCTGATATCCCAACCCATCCTAACACTGTTATTACCACGTATGCCGATGATACATGTGTCCTATCAATTAATAACGACCCAACAATTGCATCCCAAACCCTTCAATCACACATCACAAACCTTGAAGAATGGTTTCAAAACTGGAGGATCAAAATAAATTCCAATAAATCCCATCAAATCACGTTTACCCTTCGTCGTAAACCTATGTCCTCTTGTCCTACAGTATCCTTTAATAATACCCCACTTATCCCTGTTGAACAAATTCGATACCTTGGACTCCACTTAGACAGACGTCTAACTTGGAATCCTCATACCAGACTGAAACGACAAGAAACAGCTCGACGTTTCCGACTACTCCAGCACTTACTAGACAAACGCTCTAAGCTCCCAGTCAATTACAAAAGACTCATATACATGACTACAATAAGACCTATTTGGACTTACGGAATTGAGCTCTGGGGCTCCACTAAGCCATCGAATTCCTCTCGCATCCAATCCTTACAATCCAAAATCCTTCGTAAAATCCTCACAGCTCCTTACTTTGTCACAAACAAAATCATCCATAACGACCTTAATGTTCCTTATGTTTCTGACCTGGCCCAATCCAGATACCTTTCCTTCTATAATAAACTTCAGAACCATCCTAACCCTCTCGTTTCTAACCTTGCTTCCTTTTCGATACCTGACAACCCTCCGAGGCGTCTGAAAAGAAGATGGCCTCGAGATCTCCTTTTGTAAATACATTTTTAGAGTGCTACCAGTGGGTAGTTTCTCACCAAATGATTTCATGTTATTATATTCCATTGTACACATTTACTGAATGTATTTTTACTTGTAATACAGTTGTAAATATCATTAATAAATAAATAAAAAAAAAATAAAAAAAATATTTAACAAACCTATATATATTGGTATGAGCATTTTAGATTTATCTAAAACTGTTATGTACCAATTTCATTATGACATTATGTTAAAAAAATATTCCGGTAATACCTTAAAAATGATGTACACCGATACCGATTCCTTTATTTATAGAGTTTTAACGGAGGATGTCTATGAAGACATGAACAAACTGAATCAGTATTTTGATTTCTCAGATTATCCTAGAACTCATCGCTGTTTCTCGGAAGAAAACAAAAAAAAAGTTGGGAAAATTTAAGGATGAACTAAATTCCAAGATAATTTTAAAATATGTGGGCTTACGAGCAAAAATGTATGCGATTATGACAGAAAGTGATGTAAAAAAGCGTGCTAAGGGCGTAAAAGCGTCATCGTTAAAAAAATATATTAGTTTTGAAGATTACGAACAAGTACTATTGAAAAATGAAATCATGCATACACCTATGAGATTAATACAATCGAAGCAACATAATATTTTTAGCTCTGAGATTAATAAAGTTTCTCTTTCACCATTTGACGATAAAAGACATATACAAGAAGACGGGGTCAATACTTTGGCCTATGGTCATTATAAATTGACTGAGGTGAAAAAATAGAAAGAAAATTTAGTAATATCTTTTAGTCTGTGAAGTTTTTGTGAAAAAGAAAATAATAAAAAAATATATTTAAGAGTATATTCTAGACAGTAGGTAAAGTTAGAAGTGTGAATGGAGGTTCCTGGAGAGGCTATAAACGCCCGTAAACCAATGCGTGTGTTTTTGGTCACTGGCGAGGCTATAAACGCCCGTAAACCTGTATGTTATGGTCACTGGCGAGGCTATAAACGCCCGTAAACCACCCTCTCGATGTATCTTCACCTTGCCGTGGTGAGAGGGCTTAAAGCAGTAGGCTGAACTAAGAGAGATGCACACAATCAGTAAAATATAATTCTATTATATAAAGATAATTCTATAATATAATATTTTTGTATAAAATCAAACTGATTAAAAAAAAAAAAAAATACACTGTGATATACAAATTCTACAATTATATCAAATAAAATGTATTATTAGTCAATGTGTGATACATACTACTGTTCTGGTAGATGTATCCTTTGCCCCTTCAATAAAAGAAGATACTAACCATCTTGCACTGAGGACCTGCGCCAGGATCGGTCTTTTATATCTACTATTATGCATATGTTAAGATCTTAGGAGATTCTTAATTATGTAAACTAAAGGCAATTAAGGAAATTGAAAAAAGTCGACTAGATGACTAAGGTAATGCCTAGATATACATATGTATTTTAACACGCTCTATGTTGCTATTATAGAAATTTTAGTTAATATTCAATGATAATTATGTGTAGCAACATATCCTATGATTTTATGATTAATTCATGACATTCTTTAATTTGTACGTGAAGATTTTATTACAATTCCGGTAGCAATTGTGAAGTGATGAGTTCATCTCACTGACTCAAACCTTTAAATACAAATAAAACTTATGAAACACATTCAGTTGGTTTATTAACATATTTTCATATACAACTACACACACGCAAAAAAAAAGATATTTACCATGTAATCATTTTATTTTTATATATAGTATTATATTCTTCGTTTTACTATATGTTACAATATATTTTGTTATGTTAATTATCACTCATAATTTTTGTATGTAATATAAATTTCCGAATCCTTTTTTTGGGAGTATCCATCGACCCTCTCTCCCCCCTACCAGAATGGGAAATCTGCATCTTTGGTCCCTTACTTATGGGTTGCTGCTGGCAATCAAGATAACTTTAATGATGGTCAGGATAGGCACAACAGTCGAAACGATACCCTGGAAATTCCAGGGGGAAATACCGGTTCACGGCGGCAACCTTTGGATGAAGGAGCAAGGTCAAATTTGGATAGTGATCTTTCAGGATCTGCCGTTCAGTAAAGTAATAAAGTGCTTAATGTGTTATGTTTTGCATTTAGAACAATGTATGAAATTGATAAGGAAACTGGGTCTGTTTCTTTAGCAGAGGATCTTGTAGCCTGGATCAGGATTTCAATTTTAGTTGTCCCACGCACGCTATTCAACTCTACTTAGGGATGCCCATCGCTAGGTCCATGTATAGATATTTTCGTACTACATGCTCTATGAGAAAGGTAAGATGAGTATATATTTTTTTCTAACGATCAGATTCATATATAATTCCTAGCGCTTTACGTACACGATAGGTTTAATTATTATGTTTATATTAAAATATCAAAGGGACGACATCGAAGTAGGATACTATCCGCGGTAAAATATCGAATATTGAAAGGAAAATATCGATATTTCGATAATATCGACTATTTCTGGCCAACCCTAAATCACGCACAAAATTATAATGTGTGCGTACATTTAGATATATGTGGAATTTTAGTGAGTATTTTCAAGACAGTATCGGCTCTTTAAGAAAATTAAGGTTCTCTGTACGAGCCGCGTTGAATGGGACTTTTTATGTTTAAAATGTCCGGTGTAATTGATAAGTGACTTAAGCACCAAGTGATTATTTCTACAAGAAGACATTACTTTTTAGTTTAAGCATTTAAAAATGTAATAGTTACCAGAGTAAGTTCTTCTTCTTTTTTGTCTATCTCTGATGCCATTCCTAGCGTCGAGGAGCCTCGATCCTACGCAGCCAAGCCTCTCTGTCTCGGCCAAGGCGCCTCATCTCTTGGAGAGTTTTCACTCTCTTCCCTCCAATCCGCTGGAGATACTCCTGGTAGGAAATTCCGTGTCGGCCTGGCGCTCAGGCCTGGTAAGTCAGGGTTGGTAGGTATAAAGATTTGAATATATGCCTTTTTGTTTCTTTAATAACGTCTATGTGTCCACAATGATGTTACAGATAGGATAATAAATCTGGTTGGCTTTGCGAATCCTATTTGCTACTACTAATCTTCCCCGTATTGCTTATGAGTGTCCCCAAATAGGTAAATTCCTGCACTACCTCAAGTATCTTACCATTACATATCAGCTGGACATCTTCTTGTTCCTCTCTTGAAAGAAGTAAGATCCTGCTCTTAGAGGTGTTGATTGCCATTCATTTGCGAAGGAGCTCTTCCTGCCATTCCACAAGGGCTTGTTGCAGTTTGTCTTTCGTATTTGCTATCAGTATGATGTCATCGGCATACAATACGCTTTGAACCATAACATTCCTCATGTTCCATCTACCGATGACCGTCCAAGAAGTACGGCGCTTACATATTTTATGGATTTCATCCATAAATATGATGAATAAGAGGGGACTGAGGCTGTATCACTGTCTCACACCTCTTTCTATGGGAAAAGGTTTGGACTCTCATCAATTGATCCTCACAACTCCTTTTGCTTCCTTATAAAACGATGAAATAGCTGTGATAAGACCTCTTGAAACATTTTTTGCTTTGAAAGCATCCCATATTTCTTTTCTGGGGGCGGAGTCGAACGCTGCTTTGAGATCTAAGAATGCTATGTATATGTTCTAATCTCTGTCCCAAGCTTTCTCAGCGATGCTTCTCAGTATGAAGATGTGGTCTTGAGTATGCCTCCCTGGACGAAAACCTGCTTGTTCTTCTTCTATTTGATTCTTGACTGCGGCCTTTAGTCTCCTTTTTAGGATTGAGTTGTATAGTTTCTAAGCCACCGAAAGTAAGCTTATTGGGACTCATCTTGCCGTTTGAGTCTTTAATATTTCTTACTGGCTTACTTACGAGTAAGTTTCAAAATTATTAATTTATGTAATAAAATGTATTACAATTTTATTTATGTATAAAAAATTTGTAGAAAGTGATTAAAACAATAAAAGACAATTAATGATACTTTTATTTTTTATTTTTTTAAATATCCCATACTTTATTAACATATTATTTTATTTTATTTATTATTTTTATCATTTGCGAATTTGTATATATGTTTATCTATATACAAATAATCTATCTATCTATCTATCTATCTATCTATATATATATATATATATATATATATATAGGTTCAACGAATAAAACGCATGAAGTCGGAATCAAGACTGCTTCATTGTTCCTTATAATCCTCTATATATACATTCTGAGTTGTTTACATAAATGCTTTTGGTATTAACGCTAATACTATCCCGCTCCGTACCTTAACTTCCCCCCACCAGTTTACGGATACTCTTCGTAAACTTAGTAAAAAATAAAAAGACATAAAAACAAAAAATAAAACTCTTATATGTAAAACGACAAGGTTCTCTTGCCCACATTATAACACAGGTACGGAGTGTTCAGTACTTACAACCTAATCTAATGAAACACAAACAAAAATATTCCTTATATATCAAAATTAAAAAAAAATAACACACTTTCCTCTTTACATTTTTCTCACAAATGAAAGACGTATTTCACTGCATTTGCGCTTTCCTTTCGAAATATACACAAAGTTATGTAAGAACACTATATACAAAACAAACAAAACAAAAAAAAAAATCTTCTTTCCGGAGACGAGGGCACTCCAGTTCTAAGGTTGCTGTGACTCTGTAATCGGAAATTTTAATTGTTCTATGTGAACCGTCCTTCGTTTTTTTGGTTCGTTAACACTCTCAATCGTCACCACATTATGCTCTCTAATGACTATCACCCTGAATGGACCCTCATATCTCCGCACTTCCTTTCCCCTATTCGAGCCTAATTTGCGATACAGTATGGACCCGATTTTCAACCCCCCTGTTACCTCCTTCACTTTGAGATTTTCTCGCGCCACCCTTTTGCGCTTTTCCCCCTCTATTTTTTCCTTAACCTTCCCCCAGAGATTACCCAGTTCCATTTTATTACTAGCCATTCTTTCTGTCATTTGCTCATCTGAAGCTGTACCTCCCCAGTCCCGTTGCCGCCCGCGTAATCCGAAGAGAATTTCGAATGGAGAGAACCCTGTTGCCGTATGTATGGAATGGTTGTACGCTGCCACCGCCTTCCGCATTGCCACGTCCGGTTCCAACCCTTTTTCCACCTGATACACCCTTAGATGGTCACTAAGAGTGCTGTGCAGTCTCTCTATACTTCCCCTGCTCTTGGGATGCCCTGTAGTATTAAGATGCCACCTGACACCTACGTTCTTCATTTCCGCTCTGATTTTGGCATTGTCGAACTCTCTGCCCCCGTCGGATGTTATGCGATCGGGTACTCCGTAACATTGTAACCACGTCTGGAGGGCTCCTAAGACTGCCTCTGCTGATCGCTCCTGTACCAGGTACGCCATTGCCGCTTTGCTAAAGAGGTCTATGAGCGTGACCCACTTATACCCTCTCCACGTGAACGTATCCACTTGCAAGTCGCTTAGTGGTGCATCGACCGTGGGTGTCTCCTCTTGCATCGTTCTTGGGGGGTGCCTATCGTACTTTGTGCTCGCGCATACCCTGCAGGACCCTATGAGCTCTGCGATCGTTTTCTTCATCCCCCACCAAAAATATTTCCGACGTAACGCTTGAAACGTCTCCTGCGCCCCGCGGTGGTTGGTCTTGCCATGGTGGTAAGCGAGTGTTATGTCCTTCTGTTGCTCTTCATCCCACACTGTATCAACTATTAGTTTGCAACGAATGAATGTCCTATCTATCCCTAATCGTTCATCCCGCCATAGCCTCTTTATTTTCTCCCAAATCGTTTCATTCCCCACATATAAGTGGTGAATTTTCCTTGCTTTAGACGCGTCTTTCAGAGCTCTGCAGATCTGGTCCACGCTTTGGTTGTGATTGGTTGTGACCATTTGTGACCAAATGGTTGTTATTCGGCTGTTTCCGTACTTGCTATATAGATCAGTGTAGAGGATCCTGTTTATAGAGCCTGATCCATTTATCTCGTTCTTGCACCAGCTGAGTGCGTCTATTCCAGTTCATTCCTCTCCTATCGAAATCCTCCCTGACTGAACCTTCCCAGGTCTTTCTGGGCCTTCCTCTCGGCATTCTTCCTTCCACTTTTACTTCATATATAGTTTTGGCCATTCTTCCCTCCTGCATTCTTTTGACATGACCAAACCAGCGTAGCCTGTTTTCCTCAATTGTGTTTTCTGCTGGTTTTATTCCCAAATTGCTTCTTATCGCTGTATTCCTGATATTGTCCCTCCTAGTTTTCCCCTCTATTCTCCTCAGAAACCGCATTTCCATTGCTTGGATATTCCTTTTATGTTTTGAGGTTATAGTCCAAGATTCACTGATGTAGGTGAGTATGGGGACAAATCTATTTTTATACACCGTCTTCTTGACATTTTTTAATACTCCTCTCTTTGCTAAGAAGCCTGTTTTCAGTGAATGGTAGCATTTGCTGACCATTCTTATTCTTTCCCTGATTTCGCCATCTGTCCAACCCTTCTCATTTAGATGGGCTTCCAGATACTTAAAATCTTTGACGTGCTCGAGTTCCTCCCCCTTCAATCGAAGTACTCGGTCTCCCCTTTCTTCTCCTCTTCCTATACTCATTATTTTTATTTTGTGGCTGTTTATTTCCATGTTAAACAGTTCTAATTCTTCCTGCAGGATTCGTAGAGGTTGTATTGGAAGTTTCTTCCGTTGTTCCCGAATACCACGATATCGTCGGCATATGCCAGAAGGGTGAGATGAACTGGTCGTAGCTCTCTGTGGCCCAAACTAAAAGGTCCCATTCTTTCCTTAGCTCTCTTCAGTGCCATGTTGAGCACTATTATAAACAATAAAGGGCTTAGACTACAGCCCTGCCTTATTCCTTGGGTGCTCTGATACTCCCTAGAGGTGTGGTTATTGGTTCTGACCACACTTATTTTCTTTTCATATAGGCTAAGAATGGCCCACGCTAGGCCTGGATCGACTTTATGCTCGTTCAGTGCTCTGTTGATGTCCATTTTTCTGACCTTAGCTAATGCTTGGGTTAGATCCACAAAGCAGGAATACACCTCTTTACTCTTTTCTACGAGCTTCTCTGAGAGCTGCCTCATTACGAATATTAGATCTTGGGTGCTTCTTCGTGGTCTGAAGCCATATTGTTCTTCTTCTAGGTTTCTCTCAATGAATCCTCTTAGTCTATTCTCTAGAATATTAGAGTATATCTTGCATGGTACACTAAGAAATGAAATGCCTTTGTGGTTTTGGCATTCCCGGTAGTCTCCTTTTTTATGAATTGGTACTCCGTCAAACTCGTTTGCCTGCTGATTATGCGTTTTTCAAGGAATATCGCAATGGATCCACAATCCGACTTGCTAAAGCCACCTACTTTCATAATGCCCTTTCCAATGCTCCCGATTCCAAATCCAAATGGAAAATACTCCGTAATCTATCCCTAAGACGAAGGCAATGTTAATCGGCTCCAATCACCTCCTTAAAACTGTTCCTAATATTCCAACTCTGTTGCTACATGATAATCCCATCAAATTCTATCCTTCCATCAAAAACCTTGGAATGATCTTTAATTAAACGCTTTCCTGGAAAAATCATATATCCAACATCTGCTGCAGTACTACTTCCACCTTGAAACGTCTAAATTACTCGCGTCACCTATTTCCCCTTGAAATCTGTAGCCTCCTAGTAACTTCCTTAATTTTTCCCCACTTTGACTATTGCTGTACGGTATATGGGGGCGTCTCTGGGGATCTCGAGGAAAATTAAGACGATTAATAAATTGCTTTGTACGATTCATCTTCGAGATCCCAAGGGACGACTCTGTTTCCCGTTTTTAAGCAGAGTTGAAGTGGCTTAATCCTTCCTACCGCCGTAAGTATTTCCTGGCATCCTTCCTCTTTCAAGTCATCCAATCCCACCGTCCTTCATACATCTCCGAGCTCCTTCAATTCAAATCCTCTGTTCGTTCCAGCAATACTCGTTCCCGGTCTTCTGATTTATATATAAGGGCCCACCGAACTGCTGCTTTCGACAGATCGTTCATTATCCAATCCTCATCCTTATGGAACTCCATCCCTCCTGACATCCGTGAATCCAAAACCCTTCCTACCTTTAAAACCCTCCTGTTCAGTCATTTCTTATCCATCCAGTCCCCATGAAAATGTAAATAGTTACTACTGTAAATATTTATATAAATTATTAGATCGTTCTTCATTATTTTTACTTCATGTTTGTTTTCAATTTTTCATTTCTTATTATTAACTGATTTAAATTAGAAAGTAACTTATAATCTCTTTTATTATTTTATTTTTTTTTACTATTCACTTTCTCTATATTTTTGTTTATGTATCTCTGAGGCTCCTTAGCACACATTTTTGTATTTCTGTATTATTCTAAAGGGACTCCTCCCAGAATAAATAAAGCATTATTATTTTTATTATTTTCGAATTTCACACTTTCTTGGCTTTTGCCAGAAATATTCACCTACCCGGACCAAGGTCAAGGGTTAGGCTCAAAATTTCAACTATGTTTAAGAAGTTCTTGACTATGTTCGCTGTGCCTAGGAGAACTGCTTTTTGCCCTTCTTCCAACACTTTCTCTGGCAGTTTCAAATTTTCGACAGAGCGAATGGTATCGTCTGGAATGAGGCCATTGCTGGAAATTACAACTGGATATACCTGGACTTAATTCAGTTTGTAAAGTTGCCGAAGCTCTTGGCATAAGTCTTGATATTTCCTAATCTTTTCAGAAGTAGTTTTTCTGATATTATCATCGGTTGGGACCTCTATATCTATGACATACCCACTTTTTTTCTTCCGATAAATTAATACAATGTCCGGTTTGTTATTAACTACCGTTTGGTCTGTAATTATAGATCGATCCCAATATATTATTTTCATTTCTTTTGACAGCACCGGTTTGGTCTCATATCGATAATAAGGTACCTCGTCTGTTATCATGATATTTAATGAGACCAGGGCTTGGTGAACCATTTTAGCCTGGTTATTGTATCTCATCAGATATTCTTTACCTGCCAACGCTTGACATCCCGACGAAATATGTTGGATTGACTCTATTGCATTTTTACATAAGCGACATCGGTCACTTACATTTTCTCCACATATATATTTTTTGTAAGCATTGGTGGATACTACCTGGTTTCGTATTGCCAAAATATACCCTTCAGTTTCGGGAAATAGGTATCCTTTCTTAAGCCATTTATTAGAGGCCTCCCAGTTAATTCCCGATTGAGATAAAGCATTGTAAAAACGACCATGTAGTGCTTTACTCTTCAAAATTTCGACCAGATTTTCTTCGGTGGGGACTTCATTATGTTCCTTTGAAACTAAGTTTAAAGCTGTATAAGCATTATCCAGCGATTTTATGGCTGACGATACATGAGAGTTTCTTAGTTGGAAAGTGCATCTTAAATTATTTTATTGCTCTCTACAGCTTCTTAATAAGCAAACAAGTCCCCTTCCTCCTTTTATCCATGGCAAGTACATCCTCTCAATCGATGATTTGGGATGTCGTTTTCTGGCTGAGGTAAAAAGTACTTTCACCAAGGATTCATTTCCTCCAGCTCCGTATTAGACCATTTTAGAACGCCAAACGTATAAGTCAACACAGGAATAGCCCATGTATTTATAGCTTTAATTTAATTGCTAGATGATAGGTACGTTTTGATTAGTATTTTTATTCTCTTCTTGAATTCTTCTTTGTAATTCTCTTAATTATTTTTCTTGAATTTTAAAAGTTGACTGAAACCTAAATATTTATAAGAATCAGAATTGTTTAATTCTTTTATTGTTCCATTATTAATCAGTTCCGTGTCTTGTTTATTCATTATCTCACTCCTTTTAACATGAATTATAGAACATTTATCTATCGCCAACGTCATGGCTATATCATAACTAAATTATTTAACTATTTTGATTATGTTCTCAAGCTCTTTTTCACTCTTAGAATATAGTTTTAAATCGTCCATATATAGATCATAAGATAATCTGGTTCCATTTTTTTCGATTCTGTACCCCATACCTGAATCATTTAATAATTCACTTACTGGGTTTAATGCGAGACAAAACATTAATGGACTTAAAGAGTCGCCTTGAAATATTTTATGAAATATTACATCCTCTATTTTTAGGTATACAAATATTGGAATGACTAAATTTAGGTAGGTGTAATTTCATCTTCCAAGTCTTCATTAGACGTTCTAATAGCTCCACTATTTTAATATCTATTTTGTACATGTTTAGTACCTCTATTAACTGTGAGGAACTGAATCGTACGCCTTTTTACGCGATCCAGGCAATAGAAGCATTTCGCTTTTTCTTCGATATCTGGGAAGCTATGAACGAATACCAGCAGTTCCTTACAACCCTCGGCATCCTTCTTACATCCTAATTGCTTTTTTGTCATGATGTTATACTTGTTGACATGTTCCGATATTTTACAACTGATCACAGACGTGAGCAATTTATACACCCCATTCAGGCAGGTGATAGGTCTAAAATCTTTAAGTTCAAGAAAATCCTTAGTAGATTTAGGGATTAAATATGTTATTCCTTTACAGAAGTCATCAGATGGAATAGTGACATTGGCTAATAGTTTTCTGTAATAAGTGGCCAAAATTGAATGGGTACTAGTGAAGTACTTTAACCAATAATTCTGAATTTTGTCTGGACCAGCTGATTTCCAATTTTTCATTGTTTTTAACTGCTTGTTTGACATCTTCTTCACTTAACATTATTCCATCCATCGGATTAATCAAGCTAGTATTTTTCCGAGCCTTGTCCATCCAAGATTCATTAAAATTGTTTAGATTCGGAGCTTCCCATATCTTAGACCAAAAATCTTGTGTTTCTTTTTCATTGATATGTAACTCACCAAGTTTGGGTTGGTGAATTAATGAGTTATAGAAGGTCTTCTGCTTTGATAGGAACATCCAATTTTGCATCCGTCTATTTTCAGCCTTCGCGTATCTTCTTAATCTATCAGCATATACAGCCAATTTCTGTTTATTATTGTCTAAATAAATATTCAATTTATCTATTAGTTCTGACTCTTGTACAGTTCCTAAATGGAGAACTACAATTTCATCCGCTTTTCTCTTAAGCTTAAAAGTTGCTGTAGTGGGGTTTCTTAAATAATTTGTACCTATTCCGATTTCTTTACAGATAGCCTCAATTTTATTTTTTAGTATTCTTTTATTATTAATATTATTTCATTTTTTCAATTCTCGGCTTTATGCCGGATAAATCCACTGACCCGGACCTAGGTCAAGGGTACAATTTATTAACTATTTAATTTGGAATATTAAAACATTTTCGAACAATGCTGGCGGTTCCCAGCATTACCGCTTTCTGGATTTCCTGAAGTTTCAAGCTTAATCCAAGTAGCTTAATTGATTTTAGAGTATCTTCAGGAATCAGGTAATTGCTGGATACGATAATGGGTAGTACTTTTACTTCCAGCAGCCGGTATAACTGCCTTAATTCCTCGCAAAGCTCTTGATACTTCCGAATTTTTTCACTTAATGTTTTAGCTAGATTATCATCAGCAGGAACTCCAACTCCGATAATTATGGCTTTTTTTGTTTCTTTGTTAACGAGAAGTATATCTGGCCTATTGTGAGGAATACTGTGGTCAGTTATCATAGCTTGACATTCCCCTTTTCTAATATAGCCTGCGGCTGATATCTATAAAAAGGCTGATGGCTTGTTATTAATTTATATTTTTGTGCCAGAGCCTGATGCACGATTTTTGCCGCATTATTATGTCTCGCTAGGTATTCTTTACCAGCTAATGCCTGGCAGCCAGAGGTAACATGCTAAATCGATTCATTTGTGGCTTTACATGGCTTCATGTAGAATATACTTCCTGTAGGAGGATATTGCCATTACCTGTTCTTGCATTGCCAGAAGGAATCCCTCTGTCTCTGGGAACATTTTTCCTGTAGTCAACCAACGGACTAAGGCTTCTAAATTTATGCCAGCATGGCAAAATCTTTTTGCCATGGAGAAGAACATTGAAGTCCGACAGTGTAGCAATGGTACGCTCATACGCTCATGGTCGCCGGTAGTCTCCACAAGGCCCAATGGTTCCATCCTTCTTGGGAACGTTGATGAGAAGAGGTGATGCCCATGGACTCTTCGACGGTCTAATGATTCCTCTCTCTATTAGGCGACGGAACTCCTCCTTTGCTACCTGGTAACACTCTGAAGACAATCGTCGAGCCTTAGATATCACTGGAGGACCTGTCGTCTCAATATAGTGCAGGATTGTGTGTTTAGGTTACAGGATCTCTGAAGATGCTGGATGCGTGACTCGAAGGAATTCTGCGAGGACATGAGCGAAAGGCATATCACCAGGAACAGCTAGGATCGATGGAGCATTTACTCGATGCAGCTGGCCTCTTGATGTCATGTCATTGGTATTGTCTATTAGTCGTCGACCCTTCAAGTCAACCAGGAGATGAAAATGAGACAAGAAATCTACTCCGATTATAGCTTTGGTACGTCAGCTGTCATGAATGTCCATGTGAACTTCTTTCGCACCCCTTGGTCTAGATTCATAGTTCGCTTACCGAAAATTGCAATTCGGGAGCCGTTTGCCGCAAAAAGACAGAAATTGCCAGGAGGAAGCTTGGCACGTAGGCGAGGCAGGACCGAAACAGCTGCACCTGTGTCTATCAGCAAGATGAGGCCTGATGCGCGGTCTGATATGAATAGGCGGTGTGGATGAGTAGAGGCAGTGCTAGATTCCGCCATTTTCAGAACTGCATCTAGTTTTTCGCCGATTGCTTGTGCTGCTTCTTGTAAGAACAGGGGTTTGCACATTTCCTAACCCTATCACCGAACCGGTCGTGGTAGTAACAAGAGTTCCGGTTACGGCTACGAGAGCGTGACTGTTGCCGCAGGCTGCTATCGAAGCGGAAATTGTTGCGCCCTTTTACCTGGAGTTCAGATACCTGTTTAGATACCTGATACCTGATGGCTTGTTATTAATTTATATTTTTGTGCCAGAGCCTGATGCACGATTTTTGCCGCATTATTATGTCTCGCTAGGTATTCTTTACCAGCTAATGCCTGGCAGCCAGAGGTAACATGCTAAATCGATTCATTTGTGGCTTTACATGGCTTCATGTAGAATATACTTCCTGTAGGAGGATATTGCCATTACCTGTTCTTGCATTGCCAGAAGGAATCCCTCTGTCTCTGGGAACATTTTTCCTGTAGTCAACCAACGGACTAAGGCTTCTAAATTTATGCCAGCATGGCAAAATCTTTTTGCCATGGAGAAGAACATTGAAGTCCGACAGTGTAGCAATGGTACGCTCATACGCTCATGGTCGCCGGTAGTCTCCACAAGGCCCAATGGTTCCATCCTTCTTGGGAACGTTGATGAGAAGAGGTGATGCCCATGGACTCTTCGACGGTCTAATGATTCCTCTCTCTATTAGGCGACGGAACTCCTCCTTTGCTACCTGGTAACACTCTGAAGACAATCGTCGAGCCTTAGATATCACTGGAGGACCTGTCGTCTCAATATAGTGCAGGATTGTGTGTTTAGGTTACAGGATCTCTGAAGATGCTGGATGCGTGACTCGAAGGAATTCTGCGAGGACATGAGCGAAAGGCATATCACCAGGAACAGCTAGGATCGATGGAGCATTTACTCGATGCAGCTGGCCTCTTGATGTCATGTCATTGGTATTGTCTATTAGTCGTCGACCCTTCAAGTCAACCAGGAGATGAAAATGAGACAAGAAATCTACTCCGATTATAGCTTTGGTACGTCAGCTGTCATGAATGTCCATGTGAACTTCTTTCGCACCCCTTGGTCTAGATTCATAGTTCGCTTACCGAAAATTGCAATTCGGGAGCCGTTTGCCGCAAAAAGACAGAAATTGCCAGGAGGAAGCTTGGCACGTAGGCGAGGCAGGACCGAAACAGCTGCACCTGTGTCTATCAGCAAGATGAGGCCTGATGCGCGGTCTGATATGAATAGGCGGTGTGGATGAGTAGAGGCAGTGCTAGATTCCGCCATTTTCAGAACTGCATCTAGTTTTTCGCCGATTGCTTGTGCTGCTTCTTGTAAGAACAGGGGTTTGCACATTTCCTAGCCCGATCACCGAACCGGTCGTGGTAGTAACAAGAGTTCCGGTTACGGCTACGAGAGCGTGACTGTTGCCGCAGGCAGCTATCGAAGCGGAAATTGTTGCGCCCTTTTACCTGGAGTTCAGATACCTGTTTAGTAAGTGCCTCGATCTGTGCCTTGATTCGCTGAAGCTGCGAGCAATAGCTAGAAGATGGAGCTGATATACTACTAATTTCAAATGGGCAATGGACTTCCTGAATCATGTCAGCTATATAGGACCTAACTTGTCCAGCATTACACCATTGGAAGCAGAAAGGATTTCCTGGGTGCTAGTAAGCAATCCCCGGAGCCAAAGGGATTTTAAATAAATGCACCATTTATTGATGAACAATTGATATAAACAATTTAATATTTTGGAAAACAATACAAAGCTATGAGTAATAAAGTTTGAACAAAAATACAAAAGAAAAGCAACGTTATACAAAAATGAGAAAATTCAGCTGCAGAAAAATTAATTACAGAATAAAGGGAAAAAAAGTAAAGTTTTATAAAGGAAAAATACAAAAATAAAATTATGCTTGCCAAATTAACAAATACTTAAAAGAGTTGCAACTCCAGAACATATAATATAATACAGCGATGGGCCCAGACAATTGTTATGGCTCTTTTTTTTTTTATTTCTTTTTTTTTAATTTGAAAATTAATACATTCTGCCGCATTGGAGGGCATTAATATTAGGGCTACATTAAACAATCACAATATATATATACACAAATGATAACTAAAATAGAGATAAAAGAAAAAGATTTTAACATACATAGGGAAGTGTCATGGCCGCATCTGCAGTATAACTTTCATATCGCTCTGTGATTGTTACATTGTTATGTGATTAATAGTAAAAACCCTGTGCTAATATTTTATCAACAGTGACTTTATAATCAGTTGAACATTTATATGTTCACAGATACACTGGTGAGTTAGAGTTTAATAACAATGAACATGTAATAAATTTGTGCTCGTTCGGGTAGCCCATGTGGCTGTTAATTCCCTTGCCGTTCTTATCTTACATATGTTAAGTTCAAGGCCAAGCTCTGTATACTAGCTCTCTCTCGTCAGCTAGTCACAGTTCGAAACCAAAGACTAATAGATTTTTTTTTTTTTTCTCCCAGAGACAGTTTTGTTTTAATTATTTTTTATCTTGTTTATTTATTCTCAAAAATGTTTTGTTTCATTTCTGTTTCTAACTTTGTAAATAGCTTAGTATTATTTTCTTCTTTTTTTTTAAGAATTTGTAAATATTTATTTTTGTAATTCTAATTTAGGTAAAGGTATATATATATATTTTTTTCTTCTTGTTCTTATCATGGAAAATATGAATTTGGACAAGAACTCTTCATGTGAAGATTCAGATGACGAGACACCATTTTCGGAAGTTAGCGAAACTGATTCGCAATATCTGAAAAGACGCTCACTTCAAAAACGTCACAGAAACTCTGCCCCCAGGTCAGCGGGCAATTCACCCAACAAGAAAAAAAATAAATCGACAAAATCTAAATTGTCAGCCGAGCAAAATAAATCACCACCCAAAACTAGAAGCAAAACAAATTCCACAAAACCAGCGCCAACTGCACCAACTACTTCAGCCAGCAACAATGCTGTTCCTGTTAGTAACTCCCCAATCAAACCTTCGGAGCCTCAAGATCCTACTGACCCCGAGCCGCCACCTATTTTTGTTTCCAAAATTAAAAATTTCATAACATTTGGTCAAGAAATTGCCGATCTGATAGGACAGACCAATTTTCGCTGTTATTCCCGAGTAAACGACATAAAAATTAACACAAATTCAAGAGTTAATTATAAAACACTAATTGACTACTTCACATCTAAAAACTACGATTTTCACTGTCATCAGTTGA
Organism: Nezara viridula; assembly: GCA_928085145.1. Lineage (NCBI taxonomy): Eukaryota > Metazoa > Arthropoda > Insecta > Hemiptera > Pentatomidae > Nezara > Nezara viridula. The sequence continues at coordinate 12,658,480 of OV725078.1, read as the reverse complement.
GACAAGAAAAGGGATACCGAGTGGTCTTGAGAGGCCTACACTCAACCACCCCTATATCCGTTATCAGGTCTGGCCTGGAAGAAATAGGCCACAACGTTAGGCATATTTCATGCGTATTACATCCAACGCAGAAATATCCATTACCTTTATTCTTCATAGATTTAGAGCCTGCTAATAATAACCGCGAGATATTTCAAGTTAACCGGCTTATATATTCAACAGTTAAATTTGAAGAGCCTAGCCACAAACCAGTATTAGTGCAATGCACTAAGTGTCAAGAATTCGGGCACACAAAGACCTATTGCCATCATCAGGCCAGGTGCGTAAGTTGTGCCGGCCTACGCGCATCTAACACATGTCAGAAACCTCTAGACCAGCCTCCTAAATGTGCTCTCTGCGGCGAAGACCACCCGGCAAGCTATAAGGGATGCATAGTCTACAAAAATCACTATAAGCTACGATCTCGGAACATGGCCTTAAAAAGCATTCAATATAATCAACAAAATTACACCGACCCACCAGAAATTGGAAATATTTCAAATTTTCCAGAATTGCCGACAAAAACTACTCATGTCACACAACAGGAAGCGTCTACATCAACTGACTTCTATCATCCTCGTCAGGACTCCAGCAAAACTTACACACAAACCACTATCAAGAAGCAGGAACCTCGAAGTCAGGCGCCTCGGACCTCCCAATCCAAACCTCATACTCCCATCATCATCTACCCCTACGAGTAAAATTACCGCCATAGTACCCTCAGCTACCTCAACCTAATGTTCAGAAAACAAAAACCGCACAAGCACCTTTGATTCCAGACCCTCCTCGTATACAACGACGGATGCCGCCCTTAATTAACACTCCTGACCCGCCACAAGAAGCTACCCTAAACTCACTTCACAACCAACATCCATCTGATATAACTGCCATTCTTTCATCCTTCCTATTGGACCTCCAAAATACTATAAAACCTCTTATTACTCTCCTCACAAGAATCCTTACCGAAATTCCCTTTAATTTCTCACGATGAGTACAAAGCCCCTAGCTGTTCTTTTATGGAATGCTAATGGACTACACAACCACCGAGAGGAATTTGACATTTTTCTTCATGACTACCACATTGATATTGCTCTACTGACAGAAACTCACTTCACACAACGTTCATATTTCTACATACGTGACTACATCACTTATAGATCTGACCACCCCGACAACACTTCCCATGCCGGTTCTTGTATCCTTATCCATAAATCCTTATCCCATTCTTTCATTCCTTCTACTCCAACTGAGGCTATTCAAGCAACTTCAGTAATCATTTCAACCAGTCCTTTCCATTTAACACTCTCAGCTGTATACTGTCCTCCTGGTCATACTCTTACCTACAACTTACTTGAATCCTTATTTCAATCCTTCGGATCGCGCTTTATTGCAGGAGGAGACTATAACGCTAAACACCAACGATGGGGTTGTCGAGCATCCAACTCCCGTGGTAACATACTATCTTCTCTCTCAACTTCCAATAGTTACTCTGTCCTTTCTCCTATGAATCCTACCTATTGGCCAACTTCCCTCAGAAAACGCCCTGATATCCTGGACATATTTGTCACCATCCAGATTTCCTCTTCCCATGTCACAATCAAATTCCTGGATGACCTCTCCTCAGATCATTCTCCAGTTCTGCTTTCATTACACCCAACCTTCGCTCCTAAGTCCACGTCCCCTCTTACGCTGATTACAGGACGAGTAAACTGGGACAAATTTCGGAAAGACCTGGAAAATAAATTGGACCTAAATACTCCACTTAAGACGAAACATGACATTGACACAGCCATAGAAGTACTTACTACATCTATAAGTGACAAAATAAACGATAATACTTCTTTCAATAAAATTAACAACTCCTAACAGACAAACTTGCCACAGCATATTCGTATCTTATTAAGGGAAAAACACAGAGCAAGATCGAAGTGGCACAGGACCAGATGCCCATCAGATAAGACATATTACAACAAATTAACTAACCAACTAAAAGCTGAAATTAAAAAATACAAAATTAAAATTTACTTAACATGACAGAAAAAGTTACTACTACTGACAAATCATTATGGTTGACCACTAAAAGGCTCCTTAAATTTAAAGATTTTAACCACCCACTTATTACTGAAACCCAAACCTGGTCCAGATCTGACGAAGAAAAATCACATATATTTGCTCAGCACCTCTTCAAAACATTTAATCCACACCCAGATATCCTTAATCCTCCCCACCTTGAGTTTATTGAAGCAGAATTGGATATCCCACTCCAACTGACACCTCCACCTGAAGTATTTCATCCTTCAGAAATATCCAATATCATTCATAGATTACCTTCCCGCAAAGCTCCTGGCCATGGCCTAATCACATCCCAGATCCTAAAACTGCTTCCTAAAAAAGCCATACTATTCCTCACCTATATATATATATATATATATATATATATATATATATATATATAACGCTGTACTTCGAACCACATATTTCCCTGATCCTTGGAAACTATCCATTGTCAAAATGATATCTAAACCCACGAAGCCGCCAGAACACCCATCCTCTTACCGTCCTATTTCTCTCTTACCCATTATGGGCAAAATCCTGGAAAAACTCATCTTAAAACGCCTGTATCCTATCCTAGACTCTAAACAAATTATTCCAGATAACCAATTGGGATTCCGCATATCCCACTCCAGTATACAGCAATGCCATCGTGTGGTAGATGTAGTCTCCTCTGCATTGGAGCGCGGAATGTACTGCACGGACTGATGTACAAACTCCGTAAATTCCTACCACCTACATACTTCCTCATTATCCGTTCCTACCTTACTGACAGATTCTTCAAAGTCAATCATAACAATGCTTTTTCATCTCTTTTTTCTCAGTTTGCTGGTGTTCCTCTAGGTAGTATCCTAGGTCCTATCCTTTATACAGTTTATACAGCTGACATCCCAACCCATTCCAACACTGTCATCACCACATATGCCGATGACACATGTATCCTATCAGTCAATAACGATCCATCTATTGCATCCCAAACTCTTCAATCACACATCACAAGTCTTGAAAAATGGTGTCAAAACTGGAGGATTAAAATAAATTCCAATAAATCCCATCAAATTACCTTCACTCTTCATCGTAAACCTATGACTGAAACAACTAGAAACCGCCCGACGTTTCCGACTACTCCAGCACTTACTAGACAAACGCTCTAAACTGCCAACTATTTACAAAAGACTCATATATATTACTATAATAAGGCCTATTTGGACTTACGGGATCGAGCTTTGGGGCTCTACTAAACCATCAAATTCTTCTCGTATCCAATCCCTACAATCCAAAATCCTTCGTAAAATCCTTAATGCTCCCTACTTTGTCACAAATAAAATCATCCATAATGACCTTAATGTACCATATGTTTCCGACTTAGCTCAATCTAGATACCTGTCCTTTCATAATAAACTTCTGAACCATCCGAACCCTCTCGTTTCCAACCTTGCTTCTTCTTCTATTCCTGATAACCCTCCGAGGCGTCTAAAAAGAAGATGGCCTAGGGATCTTCTAATGTAGAAATATAATTGGAGAGCTACCAATGGGTAGTTTCTCCTCATGTTGTACATTTCATGTTACTTGTTCATATTTACTTGTTGTATTTATTATTAATTACAGTTGTAAATTTCGTTAATAAAAAAAAAACAAAAAAAAAAAACATACATAGGTGAAAAAAATAAATAAAAAATTAAAAAATAGAGAAAAGTTCAAAGTTAAATGAAATTGAAATATATGAAACACATTCACACCTATATACAATATTTACATTCGCCCAGAGGATTCTGAGTCATGCTTTGTCCCCCAAATGTGGAAGCCAAGGCAGGACCCTAGGAGATCCCAGTGTTTCTCTCCCAGCCGCGTCACTGGTATTGCAAGCCAGTGGAGACTGGTGGAGTGTTATGCCTCAAGGTAAAATTATACACTTTTCACATTTGCGACATAACGGTGATTCTTTCTATCACACTAAAAACTTTCTCTTTTTTTATCATCTGTGTTTTCTTTAATACCTCTATCGATATTTTTGTATCGAGTCTAGACGATTGATTTCCAAAGAGGTTGGAAGAAGTAAAACTGGCTGCAGCACTGATTACTGAAGTCATGACGTCAGAAGAGGGTTGTGGTAACAACATCAAAACACTTGGGTGAATCATCTATTACATTTTCTCTCTACAGAATAAGGTCTCAATAATTAACAGACATCGAATATATTTTATATACAAATCGAATATATTTGTTTGAATTGTCCTTAAATTAATAAATTGGTTAATTGACTGGCATATAAGGAATGAGATAATGCAGAACATTGAAGGTTTAAAGAAATAAATGAATAAAGGAATCATAGGTACCTCGATACCAGACCAATTTTAGATATTTAACTTTAATTAAAAATAATAATGAAAACTTTATTATTTAATCATTTATTCTTTTTCTCTTGGAAAAATAAACTGAATTATAAAGTTGGTATTAAAGATTTTACTAGTTATGTGCTCATATGGTCATTTCTTATTTGATTGTTTTTATATATTGGTGTGAATGTGTTTTATACATTTTAATTTCATTTATTTTCTCTCTATTTTTTTTTCCTTTACTTATGTATGTTAATTTTTAGTTGGAAGGCAGTGGATCAGCTGATGCGAAGGTTGTCTCCTCAACTCCTCTCTCAGTTTTTACCAATTTTATAGCGGAATCTCTCAGATTATTCACGTGATACAGTTAAAGTGTATATCAGAGCAGTTGATATTTACTGTTGGCATCTTTTTTTTTGTTATTTTAAGAAAAAAAAAACATTTTTTTTATTTTTTTTTATTTATTTATTTATTTTTCTCTTATGATATGCGGTATGATCAGCAAGTGATGGCCAGTAAGGTGCCCAAGAGGCCTCGGTCAGACGGAGTTAGCTCACCAGCCAAACAAAGGACTCGTCGCTGCCTACGAGAAATACCTCCAGTGACCAAAATGAACACTTCAGAACCAGAACCTCAGCCCCAACCAGGTACGTCTGCACAAGAAACGATTGAAGAATCACCTTTCTTTACTCCAAACCCCTACCAAGTGCTTCAAAATGACAGAGAAGTAATGGAGTCCGCAGCAATACCCAGAGAACCAAAGCCTCCTCCGATATTTGTAAAAAATACAAAAAATTTCCAGATGTTCTGCACCCAACTAAATAAAATCTGCACTGGCAGTTATTCATGCCTTAACAGGACCAATGACACCAAAATAACACCTGATTCTGCAGAAGCCTACCGAAAAATAGTGAAGTACTTATCAGAAACAAATGCGAATTTTCACACTTACCAGCTGAGGCAGGAAAGAGCTTTACGAGTAGTGATAAGAAATTTACACTCCTCAACCCCCACTGAAGTTATTAAAGAAGAACTAACGACGCTTGGTTTCAATGTACGCCAGGTAACAAACGTTTTGAAGGAGGACAGGGAGCAGCCAGGATTACGAAATAGGATCCCACTACCATTGTTTTTCGTGGACTTGGAGCCATCACCAGGTATCGAAAAAATATATGATATCACAAGAATATACTACACAATGGTGAAAGTTGAGAAGCCATACCCCAAGAAAGACATCGTGCAGTGCCATAATTGTCAGACCTATGGCCACACGAAGACATATTGCCACCATCTGCCGCGTTGCGTGAAGTGCGGTGAACAGCACAAATCTGTAGAGTGCACCAAACCTATACAAGATCCAGCAGTATGTGCCCTATGCTTGGAGGGAAACCCGGCCAACTACAAAGGCTGCCAAATTTACAAGAATCTCAAAACCAGACCCCAGAAAAACCGGATTCAAGATGAAGAACTAAGAACAAGAAGAGAGAGAGAGCCTTCCAGAATTGTAAACAATGATGTATCATTCTCCCAACTACTTAGAGGTAAGACTTTAAACGATAAATGTCAAGCCCTGCCACAACAACAACCTCAACCCCAACCTCAAAATCCTCTTCATCCTAATATACCTAACCACCAACAACAAATTCCTCATATTCCTCCTCCTTCAAATGCAACAGATCTCACAAGTTTGTTAGCATCTTTCCTCACCGATTTCAAATCCCTTGTTACTCCACTCATATCACTCCTCACGAATCTCGTATCTCACCTCATCCCTCCTTTGAAAAATCCTTAAATGACTCACATCCCTAAACCCATATCCATTCTCCTTTGGAATGCGAATGGTGTTAGAAATCATACAGACGAACTATCTACTTTACTACTTGACAAGAACATTGATGTGGCACTAATTACTGAAACTCGACTAACCACTAAACAGCACTTCAATATACCACAGTACCTGACATATCGTACTGACCACCCTGACGGAAAAGCACATGCCGGTACTGCTGTAATTGTACACCAATCACTCTCCCATCACGTACTCCCATTACCAATACATGATTTCCTACAGTCCACCGCTATCGTGATAAAAACCTTCTCCTTTCCGGTTACTCTTGCATCAGCGTATTGCCCTCCTAACCGATCCATATCCAATGCCCAATTCAGTTCTCTCCTCGACTCCTTAGGACATCACTTCATCTTGGGTGCAGACCTAAATGCCAAGCACCAACAATGGGGTTCCAGAACCATGAATTCTCGTGGCCGAACCCTGCTGTCTGCACTCAATTCACAACGTTTTCACCTCCTTTCCCCCAACTCTCCTACCTACTGGCCCAAAGATCCCAACCGTAATCCTGATCTTCTTGATTCCTTTATCCACAGCGACTTAAGTCCCCTCAATTGTTCCATTACACGTCTAAATGAACTTTCCTCTGACCATAGTCCTCTAATCCTTAATGTTTCACTTGAACCTGTTCCCAAACCTTCTTCAACGTCACTCATTAGGGGCCCAGTAAACTGGGACCTTTTCCGCCAAATAATCTCCGATAATATTGATCTCAACATATCCCTCAAAACTCCCGATGACCTTGATAGTGCCGTAAATTCCTTTACTACCACAATCCAACAAGCCGCCTGGACTGCCTCCTTCCCAAAAGACTCCTCCAGAATTCCTCTAAAGACCATTCTACCCCAACACCTCCTTAACCTAATCCGCACCAAACGCCGTGCCAGATTATTATGGCAACGTACCCGACATCCCACCGACCGCAGCTCCTATAATTACTACTGCAAACAATTAAAACTGGAATTAGCCACCTTCAGATCACAATCCTTCAACTCCTACCTATCCTCCCTCTCTTCTCGCGACAATTCCCTTTGGAAAACCACAACAAAAATTCTAAATCCTCACCACATTTCCCATCCTCTCCGACGAGGTGATGGCTCCTGGGCAGCATCTAACAAAGATAAAGCTGAGGAGTTCGCCATTCACCTATCCAATACATTTATTTCACATCCGGAATCCCATCCTGCCCACACCGTAACAGTAGAAGAACTCCTTACATCACCAATCCCCCTTTTCCTTGCCCCCAAAAGCTATTCTTCCTTCCGAAGTGAAATTTCAATTAAAAATACTAATCCCCCTTAAAGTTCCTGGACATGATCTCCTTACCCCTCAAATCCTTCGACAACTTCCACCCAAAGCATTCACATTCCTTACATATATCTACAATTGTATCTTACGCACCACCCACTTCCCTCTGTTATGGAAACACTCCACTATTATCCTTTTCTCAAAACCAGGCAAACCTCCCAATAGCTCAACATCCTATAGACCAATTAGCCTACTCCCAATCCTTTCAAAAATTTTTGAAAAGATCCTTTTGAAACGAATCCTACCCATTATAGAATCCCAAAATATCCCTTCCCGTCAGTTTGGTTCTCGCTCTCAACATTCTACTGTTCAACAAGGACTCCGAGTTGTTGATCATATTTCCTCAGCCCTAGAAAACAAGGAATACTGTTCGGCTGCATTTCTGGACATTGCACAGGCATTTGACCGGGTATGGCACTCCGGACTGCTCTTCAAGCTTAAAATCCATTTACCTCAGTCCTTGTACCTAGTCCTCCGATCCTACCTCTCTGACCGCTCCTTTCGAGTTCGCTGTGGAACAGAATTTTCCAATATCTACTCCGTTAAAGCCGGTGTTCCCCAAGGCAGCGTCTTGGGTCCCGTGCTTTACATCCTCTTTACTGCTGACATCCCTGTTCATCCCGATACTTTCCTTGCAACATTCGCTGACGACACCACAATCTTATCATCCAACTCTGATCCCGAAATAGCATCCTTAAATCTCCAAAGCCACCTCACCTTGATTATCACTGGTGTAATAACTGGCGCATTAAAGTTAATGAATCTAAATGCCAACATATTACCTTTACGCTCCGACGCAATTCCTGTCCACCAGTGCTCTTTAATTCCATCCAGCTTCCTTACTCAGACACAGTCCGGTATCTTGGCTTTCATTTAGACCGAAGACTGACGTGGAACCCACATACCAGACTCAAAAGACAAGAACTCAACCGATGATACGGCCAACTATACCGACTACTATACAGAAAATCTAAACTTTCCATTGAAAACAAGCTACTGATCTACAAGACAATACTGAAACCAATTTGGACTTACGGACTAGAACTGTGGGGACCAGCAAAATTTTCTAACATCGAGCGCATCCAATCCTTTCAGTCAAAATTCCTTCGAACAATAGTCGATGCTCCTTTCTATGTAACCAAGAAAACCCTACATCATGACCTCAACATCGCATTTGTCCTAGACCTTATCCCGGAAAAATTCTCCAAATTTCACCAGAACCTTACTTACCACCCAAATCCTCTTGCACAATCCCTATCAAGCATCTCCCATCCCTATAATCCTCCAAGAAGGTTGAAACGGCAGTGGCCTCGCGACCTTTTGTAGATTGTACAAATTGGAGTTCTGGCAATGGCCAGATTCTTCACTCAAGACATGTGTGTATGTGGCTAAAGTGCTCTCGACCAATCTCCGCCGACTTTAGTACCAGTGACGCGGTTGGGAGAGTAGCTCAGGGTTCTCCTGGAGTTCTCTCGCCTGATTGTATATAGGTATGCATGTGTTTTTTTTTTTTTTTTCTTAGTTTTAATTTTCTTATTTTTTAGGTTATTTTATTTTATTATCTATTGTATATACTTTTGATTATTATTTTGTTCTATTTATTTTATTTGTTTGTACATATGGTGTGAATGTCATCCTACCTCACTATAACCAATGTCCAACAGACAGATTGTTATAATACTCAATAAAGAAATTAAAAAAAAAAAAAAATTTTAGTTACCATTTATATGTATATATTGCGTGATGTTTAATGCAGCCCTAATATTAATGCCCTCCAATGTGGCAGAATGTATTAATTTTCAAATAAAAAAAAAAGATTGTTTCAAATTAGTATATCTCCAAATAATGAAACAATGATTAATAAAATGCAGTGCAATTACCTCACTATATTATATCATAGCATTTATAATTCTTATAAAAAATGCCATATCATGTAAACATTTTAATGTATTAATAAATAGTTATATATTTACAATACATAAGAATATATAGATACATAAGCAATACTTCTTTATATATAGAGTTATTGTAATTTATTATTATTAATGATATCAAATAATGATGAATTGAAGAAAAATCTTAATTTGGAGCCCACCACTTGACTATTAACCTATAAATGGGCCCTCAAGCAGTAAAAGGTTGGGATCTCCAGATCTAAAGCATGATTAGATGTTTATTTTTATTTTTTCTGCAGGTTAGTCTATAGTTACTCTATATATACTCTTGCGATAAACGCCAGGTTTTCGCTCCATAGGTGACTACTTTTCTAATAAGCGTTTTATTTTTGTGGCTTTTGACACCAATGGAGACTTGATAAGTTTTAGTTTGCATAGTAAGCTCTATCAGCAGCCATTATTCTGTTGTCTATATCTCTGCTGATTACATTTTCATTTTTTAGGGCAGAACCAAGATACACGAATTTGGGTACATTTTCTAACTTAAAATTCTTTATTGTGATTTCACTGCAGGATCTTCTACTAGCTGCAGAGAAAAGTTTCAGGTATATAGTTTTGTTTTCATTGACAACAAATCCTACTTTGCTACCATTATCGTATTCAATCTCAAATGCCTCTTTAAGCCGCTTTTCACTTCGTGCAGCTATCACCAGGTCATCAGCGTAAGCACAAATTTCATCAACAAATTATTTATTAAAAAAATTAAAGCCTGCTTAAATTACTATCTATGTCAACTATTGAGGCGATCAAGAAGATATTATATATAAATTTGTGATTTACTTATCCAAGTCCGAGGCAATTTAAGGTCTTTTGAATCATACAAACTCCTCTATGGGTGATTAGCCCGGTAGAAGAGGCCCCGTATCCTCGGGACAACTGGCCTCCCGAAAATTTGTGTCCCCTCAGGAGTAAGGGTGGCCGGATTATACCCCCCAGCACTGGGTACCTGTTGGTCCACGGGTCTATATTCGATATATTCAGACCACCCCTGCTAAGAGGGATCCTCCAATCGCCACCCGTGCTCCCTGGTTGACAGGTTCCACCAAGAGCTTTCTGAAAAAAACATCCCGCAAGGACTGATAGAAGCTATAAAGTTAACCTATCACGTTTCCAAGGGAATAATAAGAACTAATGGAAAAGTGCTCGATACTTTTGCGATTGAGAAAGGGATTAAGCAAGGGGGTAGGTAGTTTGAGCCCCCTCCTATTCATCATATACATGGATGAAATCTTGAAAATGTGGAAACAGAGGACAGACCGCACTACTATTGGCAAATGGAAAATGAGAACAATCTTGGCCCAGGTAATGGTATTTGAGGATGACATTGTCCTAAAGAGAACTGAATGGGAAGCTGAGCTGGAAAGAAAGGGAATGACTATCAATGCCAAGAAAAGCAAAATAATGCAGATAGGCCAGCAACAGGAATACATTGAAATACTTTGCAAGGATGGACCAAAATAAATAGTGGACGAATACAATTACCTCGGAACAGTGATCAGCAGGAATGCGAAGGTGGACCAAGAAATATCCAATAGGATAAAGAAGACACTCAATATACTACCACCTCTGCAACACAGTTATAGGGAAGAAGGAGGTAGAAAAGAATGGTAAAGTACATATCTTCAAGACTATATACCTACCTACCTTCCTTTAAGGAACTGAAAGCTGGGTACCACTAGATAAGCACCTAAGCAGATTTACTGAAATGGAAATGAGTTACTTTCGGAGAGTGGAAGGACGAACTAGGAGGGATCGCATACGGAATGAGAGTGGATGTTGGAGTTGTCCCTTTAAAGGATGCCATTGAAAAGAGACAACTCAGATTGTTTGGACATCTCTGTCGAATGAGTGAAGACAGGAACAAAAGAAAATATTTTGAGGCCAGACCAACAGGAAAACGCCCAAGAGGGAGACCCAGAATACAATAGAAAGATTATATCTCTAAAGTGGAAGAGAGAAGAGGAAAAAATTGGGAAGCCATGAGGATGATGGCTCGGGATCGAAAATCTTGGTTTGCCTGGACAGAGGCACGCTGAAAGGCACTAAGGAGAAGAGAAAGAAGAAGATATACTAACCTTTTTTTTTAATTTATAAATATAATAATTTTTTATATTGATAAATATGTTTTTTACCAGAAATCAAATATGTAAAAGCAGAAGTTGGTTTGGGTTCAGTCATGAATAAAATTACACAGAATTAAGAAGTTTTCTTTTATTATTTAGTCTTATTAATAAAATTTGACTTCTAATTTGTTTAATTTAATTTAAGATTTCACCCTCAACCAACATCTACTAATAATCATTTTATTGTGATTTTCATTATAAACTTTTATATTCAATTTGACTTTTCAATTCTACCTATACTTCATAATTTCATTGTTTAGTGAAAAATTTAACTAAAATCATGATTATTTTGCATTCTAAATTCATTATTTGGTATAATGTGTGATAACTAAATCTGCAAAATGCTGAGGAGTTAGATATTTATTACCATTAGAGAGACTGGAAGGTTTAAAATTTTCAAATAATAACTTAATAATCTAATAACATTATATATATATATATATATATGGGTATATAATAACATTATATATATATATATATATATATAAGTTAAAGTACGGAGCGGGACAGTATTAGCGCTAATACCAAAAGCACTGATGTAAACAAGCTCAGAATGTATTTAAAGAGGATTAGAAGGAACAATAAAGCAGTCTTGATTCCGTTACCTTCAAATACCACAGGTAGAAAAAGGTCAAGGTAATTCAGAGTATCGTTCCGCTTATGCATTGGTCCGATATGACACTAATATCATGTTTTGTTTTGTTTCAGAGGGATCGGAAAAAAAAAAAAAATCTTGATTCCGACTTCATGCGTTTCATTTCGTGAACCTATTCCTTTTTTTAATTTTTTCAAGTCCGTTACACTTAACTTATATATATTTCCTTATTTGTATTTCCTTTGCTGGAACTGAGAAAAGGAAATCAATGTTATGCATAACATTACTCATGCTTGATACAGAGAGGTTTAAAAATAAATAATTCAAATAGCTAAAGATTCTCTTTAATTAGTATTACATTGGTTCAATACAAGTTCTAAATAAAAAATTCATGACTGCTACATTAAACATGCAAATTTACGTTGTTCTTTTTTCTTAAAAAAGGGATTTTGTAATTCACAGAAGTTGATTTATATTCCCTTAAATCGTTTTTAATATCACCATTTTTTTTTCTTTACTTACAACCTTAGGTGGAGACATATTTTATTTGAATGTACAAGGCATTTTAGAAATAATATAGACAAGATTATATTTTATAATATTACTAAAGGATTTATGTGATTCAATTTAATATTTTCTATTAAATACTATATGCTAAAAAAAGCAGTCATGTGCACCTTTCCATACCATCTATCTCATGTCTGTCATTAATGTTAACAATACTTTGCTACAGTGTGTGCAAGAATATCATGTTGTTTTCATATATATATTTTATTCTTTTTTTTTTATTAGTGGGAGCGGGGTAGCTCAGTGGTAGGGCACTGAGCTTCCAATGCAAAGGTCCCGAGTTCGAACCCCGGCTCATGGCAGAAAATTTATTTATCTGTTTCAGTGGCCGTGGGGCGACCTTGGGTCAGAAGTCCCTCCTGGGGCACACCCAGCCTCTATAAAGTGGGTACCCTTAATTAAATAATTAGTTAAGGGGGAAAACCTGGCGGTTGAGCGTGATCTCGGTCAAATCACCTCCTTGCACAACCATTGACCTAGAAACAGTGCTTTCCCTAAATAGTACTGAATCCCAGTCCCTTCATGGGTTGTAGTGGTACAGGTTTTTTTTTTTTTATTAGTAGTCAGTTTACGAAGAGTATCCGTAAACTGGTGGGGAGGTGTTAAGGTACGGAGGGGGACAGTATTAGAGTTAATACCAAAAGCACTGATGTAAACAAGCTCAGAATGTATATAAAGAGGATTAGAAGCAACAATAAATCAGTTTTGATTCCGACTTCATGTGTTTCATTTCATGAACCTATTCCTTTTTTTTAATTGTTTCAAGTCCGTTACACTTAATTTTTGTCGAAACCCGGGATATCGAGAGTGCGGAGGTACTTTTTTTTCGATCTGCAAAAATTCACAAGGATGCCTGAAGGAGTGGCACTGAGGCCGGCGGTTCCTCTGAATGTACCGGAAATCCCTCCATTACCGCAGGGAACGTTAGCCGCGGCACACGCAAATGCGATAGAATGGGTGAAGATCAGGGTAGCCACTTCACAGGATCTGAGAAAGGCTGTTTATGATCTCGAGCGCTTCGCAGGAGAAACAGGTGAGCTAAACCATTTTTTAAAAGATGGAGATCGTCTGATGGCGAGAATAAATGCGAAGATAGGAGAAAACCTCATCAACGCTGGAGACGCGGAGGCCCTTAAGGCGGCTCTTGTGTGCAGGGTAAAAAGGAGTATTTTAAACCACATCCAGGCGGATGAAAAGACACCGTGGAAAACAGTCAAAGAGAGACTAAAGAAGGCGTACGGAGGCGGCAGGTGGACCATAGAAGAGGACATTTTTCAAATGTTCCGGGAGATGAAATCTTCAAGACCGTCGAAAGGACAGTATGCTGGAACACTCTTAGCTCACTTTAACCGCATAACAGAGAAGATGATCGAAACTGCATGCGTTCCGGAAGTAGAAGCCAAGATCGCCTTCTTGTCTACTATACTCAAGGTGTAACTAGCGAAAGAAACCGAGAAGAGGGAAGGTTTACCCAGGTTTTTTTTTTTTTTTTTTTTGTTATAATAATACAATCAGCCACTGCTGGAGGGCTATAAGCATTAGGGCTACAAGTTCTCATTCATATAATATATACAATTAATAAAGAAATAAATATAAATATAATAAGTAAATAAATAATACTGGTGACGAAGTTAAATAAAAATAAAATAAAATAAAAATTTCTAAACACAATCATACCTATATACAATATATACATTCGCCCAAGAATCTCCGAGCCAGGCTTTTTCCCCCACACGTGGAAGGCGAAGCAAGACTCCGGAAGATCCCAGCGCCACTTTTCCAGCCGCATCACTAGTATTAGAAGCCAATGGAGACTGAAAGAGGGCACTAGAGCAACAGACGCTCAGGACATGAGTGGAGAAGCTGGCCATTGCCAGGACTCCAAAGGCATATTTACAAAAGATCTCGAGGCCACTGCCGTTTCAACCTTCGAGGGGGATGGTATGGATGTTCGGAGCTGGATAGGGATTGCGCTAGAGGATTGGGATGATGAATGAGGTTCTGGTGAAAGTTGGAGAATCTGAATGGGATGATGTCATGGACATATGGGATGTTAAGGTCATGGTGTAGGGTCTTGTTCGTGACATAATATGGAGCATTGACTATTGTTCGAAGGACTTTGGACTGGAAGGATTGGATGCGTTTGATATTCGATGATTTAGTTGTCCCCCACAGTTCAAGTCCGTAGGTCCAGATAGGTTTCAGTATGGTCTTGTAGATTAATAATTTGTTTTCTGTTGAGAGATGAGATGTTCTGTTTAGTAGTCTATATAGCTGACCAAATCGTCGGTTAAGCTCTTGTCTTTTAAGTCTGGTATGTGGGTTCCAAGTCAGTCTTTTGTCCAAAAGGAAGCCAAGGTATCGGACTGTGTCTGAGTAGGGAAGAGGAATTGAATTAAAAAGGATTGGCGGACAGGATCTGCGTCGAAGAGTGAAAGTTACATGCTTGCATTTTGATTCATTAATTTTGATGCGCCAGTTGTTGCACCACTGCTCAATGAAGGAAAGGTGTCTTTGCAGGTTCTGAGAGGCTATTAGAGGATCCGAGTGAGAGGATAGGATGGCAGTATCATCAGCAAATGTTGCTAGGAAGGTATCAGGACTTGAAGGGATGTCAGCGGTGAAAAGGAGGTAGAGAACTGGGCCCAAGACACTGCCTTGTGGAACACCAGCCTCAATTGGATAATGTTTGGAGAGTTCAGTGCCGCAGCGGACTTGAAAGGAGCGATTTGAAAGGTAGGATTTGAGGACTAGGTACAAGGGTTGAGATAAATGGGTTTTGAGCTTGAAAAGCAAGCCATCGTGCCACACCCGGTCGAAAGCTTGAGCTACGTCCAGAAAGGCACCAGTGCAATATTGCTTGTTTTCAAGTGCAGAGGATATGTGGTCGACAACGCGAAGGCCTTGTTGGACAGTGGAGTGTCTTGAGCGGAATCGAAACTGATGGGGAGGGATATTTTGGGATTCGAGTATGGGTAGGATGCGTTTCAGAAGGATTTTCTCAAAGATTTTGGAAAGGATCGGAAGTAGGCTTATCGGTCTATAGGATGATGTATAATTAACAGGTTTACCTGGTTTAGGAAAGAGGATAATTATGGAGTGTTTCCACACCAGAGGAAAGTGGGTTGTGCGGAGGATACAGTTGAATAGGTATGTAAGGAATATAATTGCTTTTTTGGGAAGTTGTCTGAGGATCTGGGAAGTAAGGAGATCGTGTCCTGGAGATTTGCGAGGTTTTAGGTTCTTTAAAAGGAATTTGACCTCAGAGGGGTTGACGGCTGTAGGAGGTAAGGAGAGAGGAATCGGTGAAGAGAGGAACTCTTTAACTTCAGCAGTATGGGAGGGATGGAGTTCAGGATGAGGAGTGAATGTGTACGATAGATGTTTAGCAAACTCTTCTGCTCTATTCTCATCTGACGAAGCCCAGGAACCATCATCACGGCGGAGGGGGTGGGAAATGGATTGGAATTTAAGGATTTTTTTAGTTACATTCCAGATGGAGTTATCACTTGCAGATAGTGAGGAAAGATAGGAATTATAGGATTGGGATCTAAACGTGGCCAGTTTTTGTTTTACTTGCTTGGAATAATAGTTATATGATTTCCGATCATCAGGATGCCTGGTTCTTTGCCAGATAGCCCTAGAGCATCGTTTTCTATTAATAAGGTCCAGTAGGTCTTGGGGTAGAGGATTTGTTTTGCGGTATTTTTTAGAAGGATCCGGTGAAGATGCAGTCCAAACTGCTTGTTGGATCAAGGTAGTCATGGAATGTACTGCTTCATCTAGGTCTGTAGGTGTTTTTAAGGAAACTCTGAGGTCAATATTATCATCCAGCATTTGACTGAAGAGGTTCCAATTAACTGGCCCCCTGATAAATGAAGGTGGAGGTGGTTTGGGAATTGGTGATGTGGAAAAGGTTAGGATTAGGGGACTATGGTCTGAGGAGAGATCATCAAGTCTTGAGATGCAATAATTAAGGGACCCTAGACCTTTGTGGATGAAAAAATCTAGGAGATCGGGATTGCGGTTAGGATCTGTTGGCCAGTATGTGGGAGAATTGGGTGAGAGGATGTTGCTGTGATGGGAATTAAGTGCAGCTAGCAATGTTCGTCCTCGGGAATTTGTGGTTCTGGCTCCCCATTGCTGGTGTTTAGCATTTAAGTCTGCACCTAGAAGGAAGTGGTGTCCTAAGGAGTTAAGGAAGGAAGTTAATTGGGATTCTGAGATGGGTATTTTAGGCGGGGAGTATGCTGCGACTACTGCTATTGGGTAAAGGGAAGTTTGGATTATCACGGCAGTGGATTGTAGGAAATTATGGGTTGGCAAAGGGAATAGATGATGGGAAACGGATCTAAGGATAATTATGGCAGTGCCACCATGTGCTGTTCCATCAGGATGGTCGGTTCGATAAATATTGTAGCCGGGAACGTTGATTTGTCGTTTGTTGGTTAGTCGAGTTTCAGTTATTAGTGCTATGTCGATGTTTTTGTCATGTAATAAGATTGTCAGTTCGTTGATGTGGTTCCGAATACCATTCGCATTCCAAAGGAGAATGGAGAGGAATTTGGTTGAGGACATTTATGGATTTCTTGGCAGTGGAATGAGGTTGGATATAACATTGGTAAGTAGCGAAATAAGATGGGTAATGAGAGATCTAAATTCGGAAAGGAAAGATGTCAGTAGGCTTGTGAGGTCAGTGGAATTGGAAGGGGAGGAATGAATGTATGAGTATTTAACCTACGTTCGGGGATGGAAGGATATGGGTCTTGAGGTTGATGTGTGAATTCTTGAGGTTTAGGTTCTTGTGGCAGGGCCTGAGATTGAGAGTTTACAGTGTCTCCTTTGAACATCTGAGCATAGGACACTCTTCCGTTCACTATTCTAGAGGGTTGTCTTGGTGGCCTGGATGTCCCTTCTTCTCTAGGCGTTGCGTACATTCGTGTTTTTAAATTTTTGTATGTTTGACAACCCTTGTAGTTGGCTGGGTGTCCTTGGTGGCATAGAGCGCATACTGCAGGTGAAGTTCTTCACTTCCTACAGTCCTCTGTTTTGTGTTGCTCACCACACCTCACACATCTAGGAATGTGATGACAATACCGTTTCGTATGGCCATAAGCCTGGCAGTTATGGCATTGAACGATGTCGCGCTTGCTGTAGGGCTTTTCTACAACAACGCTTGTATAATAAAGGCGTGTGACCTTGTAGATGTTTTCGACATCGGGTGTTCGGTCAAGGTCAACGAAGAATAGTGGAAGAGGTATTTTATTTTTTATTCCAGGTTGTTCTTTATCCTCCTTGAATATGTTCACTATCTGGCGAACATGGAATCCCATAGCCATGAGCTCTTCTTTTATAGCATCTGTTGGCGTAGATGGGTGCAGTCTTCTGATAACGACTCTGAGCGCCCTCTCTTGACGCAGTTGATACGTGTGGTAATCAGCCTTGGTGTCAGATAAATATTTTATCATTTTTCTGTAAGTTTCTGGAGTGTCGGGCATTAATTTAGTGTCATTGGTGCGGCTTTGGCATAAATATTTTCCTGAACCTACTAGATTATTCAATTGATGACACATCAATTGAAAATTTTTAATATTTCTAACAAATATTGGTGGGGGTTTAGGTTCTCTGGGGGTTGATGCTGCTTCCATTTGTTCGTTATTTATATTTGAAAGCACTTCAAATGGATTCGAAGTGAAAAACGGCGATTCTTCGCCCATAGCTTGAGTTGTCTCACAATTGTTAGGTTGTTGTGAGGAGCCAGGTTGGGGTTCAACTTCTTCTATGGAGCTCCCTGGTGTGGCTGGTGGAGTGTTTCTTTTTGAATGCCTTGTCTTTTTTTTAATGGGAGAACTAATTGTAGTATCTAGGCTCCTGGACCTAGTGTTTTTGCCCTTACTCGACATTAGCATGTGATAATATCGCATTTCATATTAATTTTTTAAAAGAAAAATTGATAAAAGTGAGGCGATGAAAAAAATAAATTTTTATTGAAGACGAAAATATAGACGCGAGCTTGGAGAGCGCAGGTCTGCTCCCGACGAAGGGCTCTAGCCCACTAGTCAGATTAACGATGTGTATTACGGCTGGCCGTTATCTAACTAACCTAAGGTCTATTTACACTGTTCACTCTTGTGTTGTAAATAAGTGATTACTCACCTTATTTTTTTGTCCAGTATCAAACGTAATTGTTAATGTAACTGATAACACTAATTGTTCACATTAAGCTTGTATACTGCCACTGATAATTGAAATTTTTTAAGAGACGACCTGAAGTATGTTTAACTAGGGCTAACGCCTGCGCAGAGGTTTACCCAGGTAGCGCTCATTTATCGAATGTACCCAGGTGATGGTAGATTCCAGCGCCAGAGGGGAGGTAACCCGATTAGACGCAGAGGAACCAGGATGGAATAGACTATTCTATAAAAAGCCTAGAAACACACCCACGGGCTGGAAAAGGAGAGAATCTGCGTACAGCCGTAGAGAGAAACCTGTAGGGGGCGAACGAAGACAAGGGCAAGGCAGGGCGAGAACTAGCCAAAGGAACGAGGACAGGAGATGTCATGGCTGTGGGAAGAGCCGACACTTGGTGGCACAATGTCTCCGCACGAAATGCTTTGAGTGTGGGACAGAGGGACACATTGCGAGGCAAAGTACTCAAGAAGGGACTCGTAACGAGGAGAGCCGATGGAAGTAAATGCTCATAGGTTGAGGAGAAGAAATATGCAGTCAAGGAGGAGTGGATCTTCAAGAGATTCTACAGAAGAATCAGCAACCACTGAGACAGAGGAAGACTGGATGAACCAACGAGCAGGGAGAATGAGATTAGCAGAGAAGGGCAGAGAAGCAGCTGAAGAAGCGGACGGCGTCGAGCCGAGGAGATGATCTGAGGAGAGTGTCAGCCGAGGGGTGACCGTACGCTAGTAAATCATAACATTAGGGGTAAAAGCTGCTGGTTGTCTATAATAGAGGTGAGAAGAGGAGTGCGGTGCTTGGTGGAAACCGGGAGTCCCAACACTATCATGACCCGTGGAGCGTTGGAAAAGCTGTATGGTGGAGTGAGGACATTCCAAATCCAGGTATGTAACTGTAAGTTAATCACCCTGGGTGGCCCGTGTAGAGTAATGGGGAAAGTAGAGATAGGATTAAGGAGGTGGGCGGCCAAGGGAGGTAACCTTAAGGTGCATGTGGTAGGAGAAATGGCCCGGGAATACCAAGTAATTATAGGGTGTGATACGTCGGAGAAGATGGGTACGCGAATCACAAATAAAGGGGAAACGTGGAAAATAGAAATAGGAGCGATAATAAAGAATGGGGACAGTAGAGCGTGTATAGGAGCGATAAGTCGAGCTGAGGATTGGAGATTAACTGTGAGGAGGGAGTTCGAGGATATTTTCTTTAAGGAAGGGAACACACTGGGCGTGACGGGAAGAACAGTGCAGGAGATTCCGCTGAAACACGAGAAGGTGAGCTATGTGAAAGAGAAGAGATACCCACATGCTCTTCGCCAACATATCAGGGAAGAATTGCAAAGTTTGAAAGAGCAGGGAGTAATTGTGGAAAGCTCATCACCGTATAACAGTCCACTATGGGCGGCAAAGAAGAAAAGCACGCCGGGAGAACATAAGGAGAAATATCGGGTAGTAATAGATTACCGCAAACTTAACGAAAATACCGTGGATAAAAAATATCCAATCCCGAAGTTTGAGGACACCATAAATAGGTTCAGCGGGGCAACGGTATTTAGCACGCTGGATTTAAAAGCAGGATACCATCAAATTAGAATGCATCCAAAAGACCAGTCGAAGACAGCGTTCACATTCGGGAGGGGGCACTACGAGTTCACTAGAATGCCATTTGGACTCAAGAATGCCCCTATAACATTCCAGCGGCTGATGGATGAGTTTCTAAGGAGGATTGATGAAGCAGTTTGTCAAATCTACATGGTCGACCTGTTGAATAAGCGTTGGGGGCCGTGTTATCGTCGAGAGACGTGAGGCAATTCCTGAGGGAGTGGAAGCCAGAAGGAGAGGGAGGACAGGTTGTAGAGGAAGATGAGGATGGAGATGATTCCCAAGATGAGGGGAGCCCAGCGGAAGAGAGGTCAGCAGACATGGAAGAGCTGGAGGAGATTATTAACGACAAAAACCGCCAGATCATCTGGAAGACCAGTACATCGGGCCTAATGAAAGTACAATACGGTAAGTACGGAAACAGCAGAATAACCACCATTTGGTCACAGCTAGGAGCGAGGGAAGACCAGATTTGCAGAGCTCTGAAAGACGCTTCGAAGCCAGGGAAAACTCACCAGTTGAACGTAGGGAACGAGACAATTTGGGAGAAAATAAAGAGAATATGACGGTCTGAACGAATAGGGCTAGACAGAACGTTCATTCGTTGAAATTGATGGTGGGCAAAGAAGGAGGTGACGCTTGCTTACCACCAAGGCTAAACTAATCACCGCGGAGCGCAAGAGACATTCCAGGCGTTGCGTCGTAGATATTTTTGGTAGGGAATGAGGAAAACAATAAAGGAACTCATAGAGGGGTGCGAGGTTTGCTTGAGTACAAAGTATGATAGGCACCCTCCAAGAACAATGCAAGAGGATACACCCACAGTTGATGCACCGCTGAGTGATTTGCAAGTGGATACGTTCACGTGGAGAGGGTATAAGTGGGTCACGTTTAGTAAAGCAGACATGTTTAGTAAAGCAGCGATGGCGTATCTGGTGCAGGATCGATCGGCTGAGACAGTATTAGGAGCCCTTCAAAGGTGGTTCCAGTTTTATGGAGTGCCCGATCGGATAACGTCCGACGGTGGTAGAGAATTTGATAATACCAGGATCAGAAAAGAAATGAAAAACTTAGGTGTAAAGTGGTATCTCAACACTCCAGGTCACCCCAAGAGCAGGGGAAGTATAGAGAGACTGCACAGTACTCTCAGCGACCATTTAAGAGTATACCAGGTGGAAAAAGGGCTGAAACCAGATATGGCAATGCGGAAGGCAGTGGCAGCATATAATCACTCCATACATACCACAACGGGATTCTCACCATTTGAAATTCTCTTCGGATTATGCGGGTGACAACGGGACTGTGGGGGCACAGCTGCGGACTAGGAAATGACAGGGAGAATAGTTAATAATAAAATAGAATTTGGTAATCTATGGGAGAAAGTTAAGAGAAAAATAGAGAGAGAAAAGCGCAAAAGAGTGGCGCAGGAAAATTTAAAGGTAAAGGAGATAACAGGAGGATTAAAAATCGGGTCCATTGTTTATCGCAGGTTAGGCTCTAATAGGGGGAAGGAATTACGGAAATATGAGGGCCCTTTCAAGGTGATAATCATTAGGGAACATAATGTTGTGACCATTGAGAGTATCAAAGAACCGAAAAAAAGGACGGTTCACATAGAACAGTTAAAACTCCCAATTTCAGAGCCAGAACAGCTGCAGAATTGGAGTGCCCTTGTCTCCGGAAACAATAATTTTTTTTTTGTATTTATGTGAGGAAAAGTGCAGTGCAACACTGAAGTGTATTTCGTTTAGAGATTTAATGGGTGTTAGAAATGTAAAGAGAAAAGTGTATTTTTATTTTTATTTTTTTTATATATAGAATATTTTTTTGTTTGTTTTGTGTTTAATTATATTAGATTGTAAGTACTGAACACTGTGTTTCACCTTTGCTACAGTGTGTGCAAGAATATCATGTTGGTTTTATATATATATATATATATTTTATTCTTTTTTTTTATTAGTAGCCATTTTACGAAGAGTATCCGTAAACTGGTGGGGGAAGTTAAGGTACAGAGGGGGACAGTATTAGCGCTAATACCAAAAGCATTGATGCAAACAAGTTCAGAATGTATATAAAGAGAATTAGAAGGAACAATAAAGCTGTCTTGATTCTAACTTCATTCCAGCGTTTCATTTCATAAACCTATTCCTTTTTTTTTAATTTTTTCAAGTCCGTTACACTTAACTTATATATATTAATTTTTTTATTTCCTTTGCTGAAACTGAGAAAAGAAAATCAATGTTATGCATAACATTACTCATGCTTGATACAGAGAGGTTTAAAAATAAATAATTCAAATAGCTAAAGATTCTCTTTAATTAGTATTACATTGGTTCAATACAAGTTCTGAATAAAAAATTCATGACTGCTACATTAAACAGGCAAATTTACGTTGTTCTTTTTTCTTAAAAAAGGGATTTTGCAATTCACAGAAGTTGATTTATATTCCCTTAAATCATTTTTAATATCACCATTTTTTTTTCTTTGCTTACAACCTTAGATGGAGACATATTTTATTTAAATGTACAAGGCATTTTAGAAATAATATAGACAAGATTATATTTTATAATATTACTAAAGGATTTATGTGATTCAATTTAATATTTTCTATTAAATATTATCAGCTAAAAAAAGCAGTCATGTGCACCTTTCAATACCATCTATCTCATGTCTGTCATTAATGTTAACAATACTTTTTCTGAAGTCTCTCTTTTAAACCCTAATCTTTATTTTTGTAATTATTATTATTATTATACAATCAGTTTTCAGGTAAATATTGACTTTGGGTTGAAAATGGTGATTAATTCTACAATGGAATCCTAAATTTTTCTGTAGTATCTATTTCTATTTGTACTATAGCTTAAAACTAACTATAAAATACAAACAATGTTAAAAACTGGAAAACAGTTCAGATTATATAAAAACAAGTAATAGTAAGCCATTTTACAATACTTTATTTTGATAAGCTGAAAATAAACGAATGTATTTATAATATTGCTTTTATTCATTTAGTTGGTTAAAACACTGAAACAATTCTTGTTTCATAAGATAAAACTTTTATCATAATCGTTTATCAGTTAATACTATGCTACAAAGTAACATCAGTGATGTATAAAAAAACGATAACATTGCTTAGCACATCAATCACTTTTATAAAAAAATAAAAAAAAATAGCAATTATAGTACAGGCACAATGAATGCTATTTTACATGTGTAGAATTAACCTCTAATATTGTTAATGATAGGAAGAACATTCTTACATAGTTTTAAATTTTTATACATAAAAAACTGTCTTTGAAACAGAACCTAAGTCATTATAAAGATTAAAAGCTAAAAATAATTTTTTTTTTTGAAAGTTGAAAATAAAGTTGTCAAAATTTTAAGATTGAAGAGAAATTAATGCTCATTCATATTAACAGCCAAATTTATAAAGTAAGACAGTTCTTTCTTTTCATTACCTAGTTCTTAGCACTTACTACTAATGTGTAATGGGAGTAGTTATCACTTATATTAAGAAAATAAAATATATTTTCTTTAATATCATTTATTTTTTCTTAATTTCATGCGTACTTAATATATGTATCAAAGTTCTAGAAGTGTTTATTAAAAAACCTGCCAGCTCTAATTGTTAAAAGCCCATGCTATATAAAGTTTATTATTTCTAATATAAATGCTAATTTAGCGAATACATTTCATCTAACCTATAATCATTCTCATTTAAATTTCTTAACATCATAAATACAAAAAAACTAGACTATTTAAGATAAAAAACAGTTTTTAGCCGGCACTCAATGTTGGAAGAAGCATTTACAATAATCTTTATAATATTCACATACATATTAATAAATAAAGTAACCATACTCGATAAAATATTTACAATATCTAATCTAAACTTAGCCTAATTTCCCTACAGAGCATTAAAAAATATAATATCCACAAAATAAACAAGAAAAAAATACTAAAAAGCAAAAGATAAAAAAATATATATATGTTTAACACATAATTGAATCATATGAGATTCCCGCATGTTTTCATCAATCTAAAAAAATAACAGGATATAAAGAAGTATATATATATTTACTTTTCAAACAGTAGTGGAACATATAAGACAAATTTGGACAATGAATATCATTTAGAAATTGAATTGAAGTGTACAAATATTAATCTGTTATTTTTTATTAATTCATTGAATCAATAAAAATGGCAATGCATAACAGTGAAAAAGGGTTATTATTTAAATTTATTATATAGTTAAACTTTAATTTTCATTCAATAATGGTGAAATTGGGGAGAAAAAATTTTTTATTTTTTAATAGTAATTTCAGATAATAAAATAAATATTTTTGGTCAATAAAAGTATTGGTGAATTATTACATTTAAGCTTATTCGATGATTGAAAATACAACTGCTAATAATATTTCAAACTCTAGGTTCATAATTTAAAAACCTGGACTTTTGTACAACTTGAATGAGTGATTAAACCTAACCATATAATTAAAAGACATAAAAATAACAAAAACAGAAATGGCCATAATTAAATCAAAACTTAAAATATAAAACATTTAAAAGCATACATTTATTAATTGCTCTTTGTGAAATGTTCTGATTATTCACTAATATGTTTTCAGTCTTTTGTATGTTTATATAACTGGGCCATAGCATGATTAGTATACTTGAAGCAGTAATGAATTTTATAAATATTTTCATTTATACAATTATTAAATTTTTGTTAAAAGAATTTTTTTCTTAAAAAATATGAAAGTTTAAAAACTATTCAAACCAATCTTTAATATCTACCTGATTATTAAAAAACTGCAATATGTAAACCAATTTATTAAAAAGTTTCCAATTGTTCCACTGGTTGAAAAACAAAAAGTAATGAATATTTTTTTTATTAAAAAGAAAATGTCATTTAAGTAATTTCATCCCTACATGTGGTATGTATGTATGATCGTACCTATGTGTGTATACAAAAACAGACACACACACATACATGTACATACATGAATAAATTACCTATTTATCATATATTTACATTTTACAGTTAAAATAGAATTAAACCATAGATATTCTTCATGGGTTATTTTTGATTTTTCTGTCTTTATTTTTTTTTATTTTTACCAAATAAACAAAATTTAAGTAAGAAAAAAATATTCATCCATAATTTGTAATATTTTTTTTATTTTTCCTATTTTTCTCTTATTTTTTCTTTTATATTTTTATAATTTATCCAAATCCAATTGTTTTGCTATATCTATTTATAACAGTAAATGCTTCTTTACAAATATAGTATCATATGAAGTGATTTAATTTCACCACTACATCATTCTAGCTAACATACAACTTTTGGTGCCATAAAGTGCATCTCATTATATCACAAGATTTCAACAGATATTTACTATGATATAGTCAGAATAGTGAGTATATAAAATGCAGTGCGCCCATAGCCATAGTCATTGGTAACTTCTATAATAACAAAATCAGCAACCAGAAACATTGCTTAGCAAATATAATTAAGATCGAAGACTGTGTAATATACATATAAAATTTAAAAAGGGTGCACCAAAAAAATTTTTTTTTATAAAATCTGTACATGCGATTAATGAATTAATAAAATAATAATAATATGAACTTATCAGTCTTGTTTACCTATATTTTAAAAACTATAAGATTGAATGTATATATGTATACATATGTACATATACATATTTTTTATATACACACCTAGTAACTATTATTAAATACTATTTGCAAAAAGTTAACATATCTATAACTGCCCTGTTCATTTATTAAACATTATCTATGCGACAAAATAATCAGAAAGCTTTCTATCATAATTTTGAATCATTCAATAGTCACTTGTGCTTATCACATGACAAAGAGCTATCAATACAATAGCACTGCTTTAAATAACTCTAATATAACAATCATGTAAATATATATAATTTTCTATATATACATTTCCATAAATCTAAAATAGTATTAATATTAATCATACCATAAAATTAATGCTTTTCTACTGGACGAGTTGCACACAACAGAAGCGTCATGCAAAATAAGTCAAAAAGTAATATGTATACAATGGATATTTTTCTGTTTAAAGATCTATTTACATAGTCAATGTTCATAATTATAATGTAACAATTGGAAATCTTTGGAGTGATATTTATGCACTAGTTTATTACCACCTACATGAAAAAATGCCTTAGATCAATGCCATTCAAAAGTTAAATATTAGAATCTAAATAAATGTTTCTACTTTTGAATAAATATATATGTACAGAGAAAAAAATGTAATCAAAATATCGACTAATGTTACATTTATTATTATCACTACAGAATTTTTAATAGATTTCGGTCCATAGTTGTGTGAAAATAATAAATTAACAAAACTTCATCAAACGATTGCCTTGTTGCAGTAGTCCTACATTTCACTTGGAGGTATATTTTAAAGTTATTCTGCGATAAAATCAAAATAGGATATGTTAAAATAAAATATACTAAAGTTAAAAATGTGCAACCCCTTACAACTTCAACAAATATCTATAATTGATCTTTATTTTCCTGATTTAATTACTAGTTGATTGCTAATGGACATTGGATTCTGACCCTACTTTAACCTAACCATATTTTTTTTGTTGTAATTTTAATTTATTTTTAATGTGGCCTGATAAAAATCTGTTCTTTGGAAATCAATTTACATTTCAAATATCGTTATACATTTAATATTCTTACAAGGGGGGGGTAATAAATATATTTAATAGTTTTACACACCTATACATATAAATGTTTAATTTTTATACATAGAACTTCCACAAAAAGGCACAAGTAAAATATTTGTTCTATTACATGCAATGCAATTATTTCTAACCAATAGGAAATAAAATATGTATGATCACAGTATTGATTTTATGTTGAACATATTTATTTTATACCTTTTCTTGTTGTATGTTTATGGAATAATCCAAAATTATTAAATCGCAAAAGAGAGAAATCAACAATGCCTGAACAGGCTAACCACACATCTAGTTACAAACTAACTGTCAAATTCAACAAGAAGGCAACTGCGAGTTACTATTTGCAGTCAGCTGAAAACTAAGTCTTCCTAAAGACAGTGCTGCTTAATACACAGAGACTTACAAATATTAATTTCTTCCATGACTGATCTTTAGTATGTTGGATGAACTACCAAACAACTACAATTTAAAAGAAGATTCAGAGTAAAATTGAATATTTATCAAGCGATCAATGAAAACATGAAAGATTAAATCCTCCTTTCAAATTAGTAATTTATTTTTCTATTCAATTATTCAAGTTATTTGAGTAGCATTATAATAAAGGCTAAGTCCAACCTCATTAAAATATCCTATCATGTAAACATTTGTAAGCCAATGTTTATTAACAACAAAATTTGGCACTTGGCAACTGGTCCAGGATTCACGCTCTGTATATATAGCTGCATGGCTGTGGTGGAGTGTCTGGTGGGGAGGGGCTAGAGGAAGGAGGAGATGGGGAAGAACTGGAGGGAGGGGAGCTGGCCAGGGGATGCCTTCTGGCGCGCCCTGGCAAGCTTCGACCACCCTCCCCACCTGTCTCTCAGAGGTAAACTTTCTTTACAGATCGAGTAGTCCCAAAACCATCACGATATCCCATACCCGCACAGTCAGTCTGAAACAAAAATAAATAATTAAAATGTACAAATAATTTATACACTATAATTGATACAGATTTACATTGTTTAACTGGAAATTATAGGAATAGCAGCAATTATAAATTAATTTATATGGAATTATAAGAAGGCTTCTAAATTAAACATGACAATACAAATATTTCTAAAAGAATTATTAGAGAAATTATTATATATTTAAATAAGTTATTTGTATGATTCTGCTTGAACTAATGCTCTAAATTTTGCAATCCGAATTTCAAAATGTTATGGACTTTTCTGTGCTCCAAAAAGATGTGTGTTTTAATGTGACATTGGAAATAAAACAATTGCAAGATCTAATAAGTATTTATAAAAATTATAGACCAATTAGTGTCCTCAATATTCTTTCTAAAATTTGAAAACAAATATTAAAAACAATAAACAAAGTAATATCTCCCAACAATCTCATTAATAATGCACAGTTTGGGCTTAGAGCAGGCTTTTCTGTCAAACCCAGATTAATGAATTATGCCGCTAAAAGGTTTTAACAAAAAGAAGCATAGTGGGATAATCTTAATACATACCATCAAAGTTTGAGGCAATTCGTCCCAATGGATTAGTATACAAACTTATTGACTACTGATTCTCTCCCTGCATCATACATCCTATTTTCTATTCATACCTCACCCAACAGATATTTTCTAAACAAAATTAACAATACTATATCTTTCATTAATTTCCTATTGGTCATTATTCATTAAATTTCTAGTGGTCTACTCCAGGAACCTTGCCTTTCTCCAACTCTTTATAACCACCTGTGTATATTCTTCTAACATTCCCATCAGTTGAAAGATCATTATATAAATGCAGATGATACAGCCACTTACACCAGTTTCTAAAGAATAGAAAGATAATATATATATATATATATATATATATATATATATATATATATATATATATATATATATATATATATATATATACATACATACATATATATTCTTCTTCTTCCTTCTTCCTTCGAGCGACCAATAATATTTATTTCTGTTTTCCGTTTCCGTTCCTTGCTTGTATTTCTTCTTTCATTATGTTATCGTTGATTAAAATTGTACCAAGATACATGAATTTATCTATACTTTCAAAAGTACATCCCCCATGCAATATACATCCACTTGCTGCACCTTTCCTGAATGATATCATATATTTCATTTTGCTTTTGTTCATTATGAGCCCTGCCTTTCTAGCTGCCTCTTCACATTTCATAACTATCTTTAAGAGCGAATCTCAATTTCTTCCCGTTATGACTACATATGCTGTTATTGCCATATGCTAGGCATTGAGTCATATTGTTATATATACATCCTTTGTCCTTTATTTCAGCTGCCCTTATAATCCTCTCAAGCACCCAGTTAAATAATAGTGGGGATAACGGATCCCCCTGTTTGACTTCTTTTTCAATGACAAAGTCTCTGGAATCTCCCTGGGCCTGTACTAACCTGTACTGTTTTGCAGGTTCATCCTTACCAGTCTAATGAGTTTTTTAGGGCAACCTAAGATCCTTAAGTTTTCATAGGACTCATTTCTTTCTAAACTATTTTGGCGGCATATTCCTGCCTGCCATCAAACCTGTAGTAGATAACTGCCCCCCCACATCGGCCTAATAGTTCACCTTGCCGCTACCTGGCAGCGCCGCACCTGCACGCTTACTCAATGTATCCAAAAATTGTATTATTATTTTCATTATTTTATTATAAAATACTCAAGTTCTAAATTGTAAATATGTATGTACATTGTAAATAATTTTTAATAATAAATTTGATTTGAACACGCTTTGTAGAGTTATTCTGATCACTGTACAAACTATACAATACCTCAACTATTGGTGACCTCGACGTGATCATGAGCCGCTACAGTTACAGTTATTTTTAAGCTTTGATCAGTATACCTTTTCGCCATTAAACTTTATTATTAAAAATTATTCACAATGTACATACATATTTACAATTTAGAACTTGAGTATTTTATAATAAAATAATGAAAATAATAATACAATTGTTGGATACATTGAGTAAGCATGCACGTGTGGCGTTGCTAGGTAGCGGCAAGGTGAACTCATTAGACTGGTAAGGATGAACCTGCAAAACCTGCAAACCATCTCAGCACCACTTGATTGGTGGGATAACTTTAGTTCAAAGTATCTGCACCAGTTGAATGCCAAGTGAGGCTAGTTGGCAGGATGTCTCTATGTTTTTGTCTTGAGGACGATGGTACCAATGAAGAGCAGATACAGCAGGCGTTTGTTGCATTTGTTGTAGTAGTCAAGTTGGGCTTGATTTAGCAGCAGAAACGAGTTCCTTTTTTTTATGAGGATATTCTACTGGTTATGTGAACCTTAGGTACTTTGTGATGACTAAGAAATTTAAGGGCTGGATTAACCTTGAGTGTTAGCTTGTAAGTTATTGGTTCTTGCTCCTATTTATTTGTTTGAGTGGAGCTGTGTTATGAGGCTTCAGGCTGGTTGAGATCGTTGCTTCAGCTTGAAAGCTAGAGCTGTCTAGGATTCTTCTTTGTCCTGTGGGTGTGTTTCCTAACACAAGCATAGTTTTTTGCTGAGCTTAGCCTGGTCTTGAAAGTTGTGACTGTGCTGAAGATTTTAGAGTAAATGCTGAGTTTGAAGCAGGCTTTGTTCCTCAGCTGTCAGCTGGTTCATCATACAGATCTTTTTTTTTTTTTTTGGAAGTTCTTGTAGTGCACTCCTTTGTTTGTTTCTATAATCCTCTTTGCCATCTTCTTCATACTGAGAGCATGTCGCATAGTGGTTCAGAGGTGGAAAAAAAAAAATGAATGTATTCTAATCACTAATCTTTTTGTATCATATTATCAGAGATGGGCATATTAAAAAATACAAATACTTATGGCACTTTTGAATATAAATATGAATATATTTATATTCATAAAAAAACAAGAATACAGATGATACTTATTCACAGCTGTAAATATAAATACGGCCGTATTCACTACTTTAAAAATGAATACGGCTGTATTTACAGTTGTACAAATGAATACGGCTGTATTCGTGTTTATTAAAATGAATATGCTTAAATTTACAGAAGTAAATGGAAATATATTCACACAGCCTTATGAATGAATACTCTTATTTATTAAATAACACCCTGAAAGCCTCTCCCTGATTTGGGTGTCACAGAACAATTCCAAAAAAAACAAGGAGCTTCTTCGAGGAAATAGAGGTTGATTAACTAAACAAGGGACCACATTTGGCAGAAGTTAAAAGGAAAACCATAGTAGCCTTCTGGCAGGTAAGACGTGTTTTAGGCATAACTTGGGGTTTTAATCCTAAAGTCATGCATTAGATATTGTAACGTTCCCTTAAGCCACGCTAGGGCGCCATTTTGTAACGTACCCTTTGTCAACATAAATCAAAACAACGAGTTTCCTTTTTGAATATCTATTTATTTATTTTAACACATATAACATAAATCTCAGGTTGGGTTCTGACAACTGAACACTCATTCAACATTAAATAACTATAATTTACTAATTACTAAATACACATAAAGAAACGAGATACATACATTAAGAAATACTACATTCAAAAACCTTTATTGTCCCAGTCTAAACTTTGTGGCTCTTTCTATTTTCTCAGCTTGCTGGCTAGTACCTTCTCTCTTGGCAGCTCGTCACCTTCCCTCTTGACAGCTTGTCACATTCTCTCTTGGCCGCTATCCCCTTCTCTCTTGGCGGCCCGTCACCTTCTCTCCTGGCGGCCCGTCGCAGTCTGAGTTACATGAGGCTTGCTTCCCCCACCATCCGTACCGTAGTTCATGCTGTTGCCACTTTCGCGCCACTATTCATATGCCATGTAATGTTGACATTACAATATATACGGCAACAATTAGACCTAGAATACAATATAGAAGCATGGTGTGGTGGGTAGCCCTAAATAAAGCCTATTATATGTTGCAAAAACATCCTGTTACCCTAAAAATTGACACTCAAGTATATGCTCAAAAATTTTGGAAAATATGTTAAGTATATATGGATCCCCACTCCTGGTAATAGCTGGTAATGAGTTTGGAGATGTAATGTCAGGTAATGACTGTCAAAAAAAGCACGCAAGCCCAAGGTCGAGGTACTAACATCTTAATCCCAACAGAAATGAGTTTTTTTTCTCAAAAAGGAAATATCGCATAGTTGGTTGTACATGTAGGATGAAAGTCCACTGAGCAAATTAAAAGCTATTAAAGAATCAGTAAGACTCTGGACCACATCAAATCGCCTTAATCACAGAGAAGAGGTTTCCATAACTAGGTGAGAATCGGTCATGCAAATCTAACTCATTCATATCTAATCAGAAAACAATCATTACCAAGATGCCAACACTAGAATAGTTCTCTCGCAGTCAACATTACTTTTCAAAAATTCCCTAATTGCACTGCAAGCCTAAAAGAATCATCTTTGAGACCAAAAACATCAATGATGAAAGAAACATAAAAAAAACAGTATTAATTTGTTTTTAAAACCCATAGACTTGAATAAAATACAGAATTTTTTTTTTTTTGGACAACAATAAATGATATGTAGGCATTGGTGACTTGAATTTTACAAACAAAGAAACTGTAATAATTAACTGTAATAAAAGTAAAAGAACCTTTGAAGCATCCCTCTGAGATCTTAATGTGCCAAAATGATCTCGATTTGGTCTTGCATAAGGGGGATTGTAATTTTCACTAAACTGAAACAGGTTTTCATTTTTTCTGAGTGTTGCTTTTGGTGAATTCATAGTCTTATTTGGAGGTACTAGAACTGGTTCTGCATAAGTGACTTCTTCTTGTGGTAACAATTTAGGTTCAGCAGGCATTCTCCTAAAATAATGAAAATGGTAAGTTATAAAATCATAACACTTTAATAATAATAAATTATTTTCTATCTAACTCAAATTATATACTTTCATATAAATGAGAGTAAAGTTTAAAAAATAAAGTAAAAACAATAATTATAAGTTTTTGATATGATGGAAGATTCTAAACAAAAACCTCCAACCCCTCAAATCACACTCAAAAACTAACCAGTTAATATTTCACCTTAAAAATACAACAAATAAATAAATAATAGAATTAAAACAAATGCTATCTTTATTTATTAAGTCAACATTAATTATTTATATCGATAATTGACTGCATTATTTATTAAAGGTTTAATAATTGTGATTTAGCTGTATTTTGAAGTCTTAATGCCTGAAAATGCCTGATCAACAAAAAATATAGCTTAATTATTTAAATGTGAACAATTAGTACAATAATGCATGTGATTAAATATTTTAGATTATGTAGTTAATTAAGCCTATTAAATATTATTATTATTTATAATTAAAAATAAAATATAATAATACTTTGTTTGTATTAATTAATTTAAATGAAATATTGAGAGCGATGTTTTCAGATGGATTAGTAATAAACAATTAGTCTATTCAACCAAAAAAAAAAAAATTTTCTTATTAGATTATAAACTTTTATACTTTCCATTGCTTATCTTATTGATGATTAGGAAATATTGCATACAAATAATAATACAAAATAGTGATTGTAAATACTAGGTTGTTACAAAAGTCTTTGTGCACATTTCATATTATATAAGCTACATTTCATATTACATATTTTAAACATTATTGAATACTACTCTTCAAAGTAATGCCGGGACCATTGCTTTGGTTTTGAGGCAAAGAATTCTTCACATCCAGTTTTTAAGTTCTCATTATTAACAAAGAAATGAGCCATTGATCTAAACAAACCATAATATGATGGTGCAATATCTAGGCTATACACAGTATGAGGCAAAACGTATACTGCTTGCAGTTCTGATAATAACAATAATAATAATAATTTTTCCTTGGTCAAATGAGAATGATATACAGGGCATTGTCATGTTGCTTGCAAATTAGCTTGGTTCCTGTCAGTGCCACCAGCTTTAGGGTAGGGCAACCCGGACAATCCCCCAGGACCCCGACCGGATGCGAGTTTACATATGAAACTCACTGCTGGGCTGAGGTCTTTGCAAGTCATGTGGGTTGAACCTCGTTCTTAAATTCGAAATACCCAGGTTTTTAAGATGATAAGCCACTGTAGCATTTGAAGCCCTTAATATGGCCGATAAATCAGAAGTAATTGCATGTGGTTTCTGGTTCACACATTCAAGAAGAACACCATCATCAACAACCGATGGGCGACCTGATCTGTTTATCTACAAGGCTCATATTCCCATTGTTTAAATGCCTGAACCAAAGTATGGCAGTATTCTGAAGGATAACTAATTCTCCTTCAATGGTTGACATTTCTTCAGTGGCTGCTTTTGTGCTTAGACCTTTTTTCCAGTAAGTCAAAATACCACGAATCATGATTTTTTCTTCTGACATTATAGGTGTGTTTCAAAAATATAAATAACCCCATAAGGCCAACTCAAGTCACAAGGAATTAAAGGATTTATCAAAGTAAACACTTTGACATAAATAGTAGGAATAAAAACATTCTTATAGGATTAATTATGAGTTGAAATATAGAGTTGCGTTCATGCATTAGGACTTTTGTAACAACCAGAGTTTGAAATTGATAATATTTTCCACAAAATCATGTAATAATTATTATATTTGATTTTTAAATTTAAAATAATGACTGGTTTATAATTAAAAATTTAAATCGATCTTTGATGTTTATTGATTTGATTAAAAATAATGATCACTCACTCAGCAATATGGTTTTACGTAAATAATAATAATTACATTTTTATAAAAACAATTTTTATCAGAAAATAAAAATTATCTTTTACACAAAAATTAAATAAAATATTAATATTAACCCTGGAAACAACTTAGTAATTAGAAATTCTTAAGAAGCTATTAAAGAAAAAATGATAATGGAAATTTATAGGACAATCTATAATAAGAAAATACACCAACTAAAAACTTGAATTAACTAAAACTTACAAATTAACATTTTGTCTTTGTTCAAAGTATTCATATTCAGTGTCAGGATATGGTAAATTATCATCTTCATCCTTATGACATTTGCGGCCACAAAGGTAACCAGAAACAAATCCTACTAGCAGAGCAGCCAGTGAAGCAGCCACAACAGACATAGCCATAGTTTCAACAGTGTAGTGAAGTGCTGAACTATCTGCAGCACTTACTTCAGGTACTATAAACAAAAAAAAAGTATTAATCAATGCTATCTAAAGTACTGGGTCATATAAAATTTAAGAATAGAGTTCAAAACAAAGTAAAGTAATGAAAAAGTAAAAGAAACAATATCATACAATTATTTTTAAATTGTGAAATTTAAGAATGTTGTATATTTAATAATTCTTAAATATTAAAATTAAATTGAATTAGGAGTTTTGATCGGTTTTTAGATAGTTTATATACATTTTAGTATGTCTATAAACAACTCTAAAATCTTTTAAATTTTTTTCTGTTTAAATTTATTTGAACCATCAGTCTCGACGCCAGGCGCTTCAGGCTTCCCAATCTAAGCCTAAAACCGCTAAACCTCAGCCTCAACCTCCTTGTCAGCAAATCTCTCATCTACCCTTAAGGGTCAAACTCCCGCCAGAGCATCCACACCCAGTTCCATCCGTTACTAATGCCAAGATAAACCTCCCATCACAAACCCAACATAATTTAGATCCAACACCCCATACCACACTTCATGCACATCCTCCTCCCAACAATCCTAGTCACATAAATTACCCATCACATCCTCCTGACCTAAATCCACTTCACACCCAAAAACCATCCGACATCAATTCTATCCTTTCTACATTCCTGATAGATCTTCAAGCGACTATCAAACCGCTCATTACCCTTCTCACTAGAATCCTTTCCGAAATCCCGTTCAACTTTCCTCGATGAACACAAAGCCCCTAGCTATCCTTTTATGGAAAGCTAATGGACAACTTAATCACCGAGACGAACTAGACTTATTTCTCTATGACAATCACATTGACATTGCCCTTGTGACCGAAACCCATTCACTCAGCGGACACATTTCCACATAGATGACTACATCACTTACAGATCTGACCACCCAGATAACTCTTCCCACGGTTCCTGCATCCTTATCCATAAATCTTTATCCCACTCCCTTATTCCTTCCACTCCAATTGATGCCATTCAATTAACTTCTGTAGTCCTTTCAACTATCCCTTTCCATCTCACATTCTCAGCTGTTTCCTGTCCTCCTGGTAATTCCATCCTCTATAACCTCCATGAATCCTTATTCCAATCCCTCAGATCGCACTTTATTGCTGGAGGAGACTAAAATGCTAAACACCAACGATGGGGTTGTTGAACATCCAACTCCCGAGGTAACATCCTATCATGTGTCTCATCTTCCAACAGTTATTCAGTCCTCTCGCCCATGAATCCTACTTATTGACCAACATGCCTAAAAAAACATCTCGATATTCTGGATATATTTATCACCTCCCAGATTTCCTCCTCCCAAACCATAATCAAATCCCTGGATGATCTTTCCTCAGACCATAGTCCTGAACTGCTTTCACTACTTCAAACTATTACCATTACCTCCTAAATTGATTACAGGAGGAGTAAATTGGGACAAATTTCGTGATGATTTAGAAAACAAACTAGACTTAAAAATTCCTTTAAAGAAAAACCATGGTTCTATGGTGCCATAGAAAAACTTACATCAATAACAGACAGTATAAATAATAACATCTCTATTAGAAAGATTAACAATTTACAAAGGACTAACTTGCCACAGCATATTCATATCTTATTGCAGGAAAAATGCAGAGCAAGATCGAAGTGGCATAGAACTAGATATCCAACAGATAAAACTCATTACACCCAACTGACTAACAAACTAAAATCAGAAATAAGAAAATACAAGATTCAAAATTTACTGAAAAACTTACACCTATCTACAAATCACAATGGACGACCACTAAAAGACTTCTGAAATTTAAAGAATGTAATCATCCACTTCTTACCGAAGTTTAAACATGTTCCAAATCAGACAAAGAAAAATCACAAATTTTTGCTAACCACATCCTGACTGTATTGATGCAGAACTGGATATTCCCCTCCAAATAACTCTTCCACCTAAAGCCTTTCATCTTTCAGAAATATCCAATATTATTCACAGATTACCCTCCTGCAAAGCTCCTGCCCACGACTTAATCACATCCCATATCCTTAAACTATTTCCTCGAAAAGCCATCCTATTTCTTACCTACATATATAACGCCGTACTCCGCTCCACATATTTTCCTGACCCTTGGAAACTATCTATTGTCAAAATGATACATAAACAAAAAAAGCCACTAGAATACCCATCCTCTTACCGCCCCCCTATCTCTCTTTTACCCATCATGAGGAAAACCCTGGAAAAGCTCATCTTAAAACACCTGTATCCCATCCTAGATTCTAACCTCATAATCCCTGATCACCAAATTGGATTCTGCACATCCTATTCCACTATCCATTAATGCCATCATGTGGTAGACGTTGTTTCCTCTGCATTGGAGCGTGGAATGTATTGCACTGGAGTCTTTCTCGACATTGAAAAGGCGTTTGATCGAGTCTGGCACCCGGGATTGCTTTACAAACTCTGTAAATTTCTCCCCCCTACATACTTTCTCATCATCAGTTCCTATCTTACTGATAGACACTTCAAAGTAAATCACAATAATGCCTATTCATCCCTCTTCTCTCTATCTGCTGGTGCTCCCCAAGGTAGTATCCTTGGTCCTATCCTTTACACAGTTTATACAGCTGATATCCCAACCCATCCTAATACTGTCATCACCACGTATGCCGATGAAGCATGTATTCTTTCAGTTAATAACAATCCATCAATAGCATCCCAAACTCTTCAATCACGCATCACAACCCTTGAAGAATGGTATCAAAACTGGAGGATTAAAATAAATCCCATCAAATCACCTTTATCCTTCGTCGTAAACCAATGACTTCCTGTCCTACAGTATCCTTTAATAACACCTCACTTATCCATGTTAAACAAATCCGATACCTAGGACTCCACCTGGACAAACGTCTCACTTGGAATCCTCATAGTAGGCTGAAACGACAAGAAATAGCTTGATGTTTCCGCTTACTCCAGTACTTACTAAACAAATGATCTAAGCTTCTAATTTATTACAAAAGACTCATATACTTCACTATAATAAGACCTAGTTGGACTTATGGAGTTGAGCTATGGGGCTCCACTAAACCATTGAATTCCTCTCGTATCCAATCCCTACAATCCAAAATCCTTAATGCTCCTTACTTTGTCACAAATAAAATAATCCATAAAGACCTTAATGTTCCATGTTTCCTTCCTTTAAATTCCTTTGGGAATTTTTAAATACTAAAATTAAATAGAATTAAATAGTTTGGTAGATTTTTTTATTCTGTTGGCTTTAAAGACCTTGTATATCTTTGACCACCTGAATGAGCTTTCTCCACATCTATCTTGGGCTATTACTTTCCAGTTTTCTGCAAACAACTCTGAAGTATCGTTGTTAACTATTAAGCTATTCATCGTTGTGTAGAGGTCTCCTCATGGATCACTCTGAGCTACATGTCCTACCCATATTATTATCTTAGATTTTTTGGCTATATGTGTGTGCGTGTTTTTATTAAGTTATACGGTACAGGATGATATTTGATCGAGAGATAAATGGAGTGCCAAGAGGCTAGAAAAATATTCTGTCTCAGAGAAGAATTTGCCTTCTTGAAGTCACCATACCAAGAGCCCACCTCACTTAGCTCCCTTCCCATTGTCAAAGGGTTATTGTTCAGATAACTCCTTTTGTTTATAGTTTCAGATTTAGATATGATTAAACCATATTAAAATACTTTTACAGTGAAAAAAATTACATTTAATTTTGTAATGTATTAAGTGTTTGATCCAAAATATTTTTAATTAATAGCAATTAATATATAATTTTTTTAGATACTCTATGCTACAATTTTTAAAAATAAACGTAATTAGATAAACTAAAACATACCAATAAAGTTGTTTCCATCCTCATGAGTAATTGTAATAACTTCTCCATCCCCATTATGCTTACCTCCAGCAATATCAGGTTTTGGGAGAGATGCGGAATAACCCACACTGCTTGCATCTATTTTTCTTCCAGCTAACAAAGAAAATTGTTTAGCATTATTAGCACACACACACACACACACACACACACACACACACACATATATATATATTCTAAATTTCAGAAAACATTATCATTTAATTTTTGGTTTAAAGCCTAGAATACTAAATAATTTTCTTAATTCAAATGCCAATAATACTAACTTTTATAAAACCAAAACAATTTAGCATTTTATAATATTTTTTTTAAACCACTAAAGATAAGATGAATGTTCTATCACACTTCAACTTAGAAAAAACCTATATAGTACAATTTGATTGTTCTAATAAAATAATTGTGTGTTGATGGTTGACTGTAATGAATAATGAAGAGAAGGATGGTTTGGGGGATCAGTCTAAATAAAAATGGCCAAAAATAAATAATAATATTCATTTTAACATTTGCCGAATTTTCGACCCGAAGTTCAGGTCTTCATCAGGGCTGAGAAAAGAACCAAATAACAATAGGCATGAGAAACATAAACAATGCAGGTAAAAACACTTAAAGTAAAATGAAGTAGATTAGTGAACATTAAAGTAAAATAAAGTAGGTAGAATAATAACAATAACAAGAACTAAGAAATAAATAATAATAACAGTTAAAAAGTGCAGGCTAATGAAGTAAACATAATCAAAATAAGGTAACATAAGAACTAGAAACGGTAGCCTTAGAATAAAATGTAAAACAGAGAAAAGGAATATGAAGTTATATAAGAAATAAATATCAATAGAAAAATTGAGATATTGTAAATAGAATAGTTTAAATAGAAAATTGAGATATTGTAAAGTCTATCAAAACATACTGACTATGTATAAGGGAATAAAGAGTTAAAATAAAGTAAAAAATGAATGAGCAAATGTATCAATATATACAAAAAGGAGATGGAGATATGGAAAATAGAGTGACAGAGTATGTTATA
Source organism: Nezara viridula (assembly GCA_928085145.1). Taxonomy (NCBI): domain Eukaryota; kingdom Metazoa; phylum Arthropoda; class Insecta; order Hemiptera; family Pentatomidae; genus Nezara; species Nezara viridula. The sequence goes on along the minus strand of OV725078.1, from coordinate 12,618,112 downwards.
GATAAATATTATGAATTATTAAATGAAAGTTTAATTGAAAGAGGATGAAAATAAACTGGAGATAGGATATATAAAACAGAGATAATAAAGATTAAATAAATGTTAAGTAATAATGAAGAAAACTTGAAATTAATATATATATATATATATATATATATATATATATATATATATATATATATATATATATATATATATATATATATAATATATAAATAAGATTAAAGAAAACGAAAATTTTTACTTTAAGTTTTTTTTTACCTACATTGTTTATGTTTCTCATTCCTATTGTTATCTGGTTCTTTTCTCAACCGTGATGAAGGCCTGAACTTCGGGTCGAAACGCCAGCAAATGTTAAAATAAATATTATTTATTTTTGGCCATTTTTGTTTTTACTGATCTCCCCAACCATCCTTATCTTCAATATTGAAAATATTTTTTTTAAAGTAAAGAAAAGTAGACTTCAATAAAACTGTACAGCTGCTCAATACTGATACTAATACTCATACTAATCAGTCCCAATCGACAATGTTTAATGAGAGAAAACATAATGGATAGAGTTTTACAGGACTATCATTCAAAGAATTGAATGTTATTATTTATTTCCTTATTGTTATACTCATTTTCTTCCTTCTCACGACTGTCTGTAGAGCTCATAACAAACTTCCCAGCATTTATATATGTGATGGTGTAGTATTCCCGAGTCCAAAACAATTGATTACATTATACTCTGATTGTTCCTTTCCACTTCAACTTTTCCAAAAGCACAGCAGTTGAAGTTGTTATCGAACACTCCCGTCACATTCAGGAACGTGACAGCAGCATCATCTTGTTTACTCTTGGTATCTTTGAGAATTGCTTCAATGATTATTGCGTTTATGTGGCATCCTGGTTGTCCAATCACATAACCTCTCTGGTTAGGGTGAAAAAAGATTTTCTTTCATAGCTCATGGTCAAAAACCTTTTCCATAATACGCCTTATGAATGGATAAATTGTGATGGGTCTCCATGAAGAAATTATGTCATTGACAAGTTTTCCTTTATAAATCAAAACAGTGTGCCCACAATGAAGAATCTCTGGGACATAATCAGATAATTATTATGGACATTTCAGATCGATTTCCATAATCGTTTTAATATGTGAAATGTCCAGATTTTTTATTGTTCTTATCAGAACTCCATCTGGACCTTATGAAGTGTCTAGGGATATATTCTTTATTGCTTTGTGCACATCCTTTCAAATTTATTGTTCCCAGATTCAAAATGTTGGAAGAGGGTGGATAACTCTCCTTTAGATTTTCGTTTTTGTTTTTATAAAGCGATTTAAAATGAGCCTCAATCCTCTCCATTTTGATAAGGCACTGGTTTGGGCTGTCCACGTTCATTATACTCTGGACCACTTTCTTTCTACAATTGTAGTATTTCTACTGGGTCAGGTCATACTGGTACTGCTCTCCCCTTCTCTCTCTGTCAGCCTAGTTCGATCTTTGAGGATTGCTGACCCTTTGTTGCCCCTTGGTCTTCATTTTTAAGTTTTCCTTTCTTCGCATCCGATAGAAGTGCACAGATGGATGTTTCGGACCTGGAAGAGCCTCTCTTATGAATTGATGGAAGTCGTTCATAATTTTATTGATGTTATCTGTATCTAAAGGAGCTTTGAGTTGATTTTTAAATATTGTTGCCCAATTCTTTACTTGCAGCTCAATTACTCTCTCTGCTAGCAGTTCATTGCATTCATCTGCATTTTGACTCTCAATAGTCATAAGTTTAATCTGATTAGCTTCTAGGGAGTCCCTCTTTGCTGTATGAATTGTAAGCCACATTTATTTTTAAATGATAAGTGGCAGATTGAGCATGCCTGAGAAATAAAATTTTCTAGTGTATCTTGCTGTTCAAGATTTGAAACTTCTTTATTAATTTGAGCGATTAAAAATAAATTAATATAAATTCGAGCATTAATTATAAATAAATAGGCATATAAATAAAAAAAAAGGAATAAACAATAGATAGATGGTAATAATAATAAGTACTATAAGGTAGGGGTATGGGTACATAGTTCAGTTTTGGGTTAGGTATAGATTGCACAACAAAGTAATGTAAATTAAAATATTAATAGCTCTTTTTTGCTTCATAAATAATTAGTAAATTGATAATTATGAATTGAAGATAAAAAATAAATAATTATAATATAAAATATCGATTTCAATTTTTAAGAAAAAAACATATTAAACGGATTTGATTAAAATCTATGGTGTAGAATTATATAATACAATCTTTTTACAAATAATAATTTTTAAAAATAATAGTATTTATAACATTGTACAATAAAATGGAGAGAAAATGATTAGATAATAAGGTACACACAATATTGTATTATTAATATTATATAATGTATTATAAAAATAAGTAAGATATAAAAAAATAAGCCCTGAAACATCAAGCTAATAAAGATTAATAAAAATAATATGAAGACCTGATAATTTCTTCCTCTCTCTCTCTCAATCAATTCCTCTTCTGCCGCTAGATCAGTGTAGAGGATCCTGTTTATAGAGCTTGATCCATTTATCTCGTTCCCGCACCAGCTGACTGCGTCTATTCCAATTCATTCCTCTCCTATCGAAATCCTCCCTGACTGAACCTTCCCAGGTCTTTCTGGGCCTTCCTCTCGGCATTCTTCCTTCCACTTTTACTTCATATATAGTTTTGGCCATTCTTCCCTCCTGCATTCTTTTGACATGGCCAAACCAGCGTAGCCTGTTTTCCTCAATTGTGTTTTCTGCTGGTTTTATTCCCAAATTGGCTCTTATCCTTGTATTCCTAATTTTTTCCCTCCTAGTTTTCCCCTCTATTCTCCTCAGAAATCGCATTTCCAATGCTTGGATATTGCTTTTATGTTTTGAGGTTATAGTCCAGGATTCACTGCTGTAAGTCAGTATGGGGACAAATGTATTTCTATACACCGTCTTCTTGACATTTTTTGACACTTCTCTCTTTGCTAAGAAGCCTGTTTTTAGTGAATGGAAGCATTTGCTGGCCAGTTTTATTCTTTCTCTGATTTCACCATCTATCCAACCGTTCTCATTTAGATGGGCTCCCAGATACTTAAAATCTTTGACATGCTCCAGTTCCTCCCCCTTCAATCGAAGTACTCGATCTCCCCTCTCTTCTCCTCTTCCTATCCTCATAATTTTTGTCTTGTGGCTGTTTATTTCCAGGTTGAACAGTTCTAATTCTTCCTGCAGGATTCGGAGGTTGTATTGGAGGTTTCTTCCGTTGTTCCCGAATACCACGATATCGTCGGCATATGCCAGAAGGGTGAGATGAACTGGTCGTAGCTCTCTGTGGCCCAACCTAAAAGGTCTCATTCTTTCCTTAGCTCTCTTCAGTGCCATGTTGAGCACTATTATAAACAATAAAGGGCTTAGACTACAGCCCTGCCTTATTCCTTGGGTGCTCTGAAACTCCCTAGAGGTGTGGTTATTGGTTCTGACCAAGCTTATTTTCTTTTTATATAGGCTAAGAATGGCCCTCGCTAGGCCTGGATCGACTTCATGCTCATTCAGTGCTCTGTCTATGTCCGTTTTCCTGACCTTATCGAATGCTTGGGGTAGGTCCACGAAGCAGGTATATACCTCTTTATTCTTTTCCATGAGCTTTTCCGAGAGCTGCCTCATTACGAATATTAAGTCTTGGGTACTTCTTTGTGGTCTGAAGCCGTATTGTTCTTCTTCTAGGTCTGTCTCAATGAATCCTCTTAGTCTCTTCTCCAGAATCTTAGAGTACATCTTGCATGGTACACTAAGTAATGAAATGCCTCTGTGGTTTCGGCATTCCTGGTAGTCTCCTTTTTTATGAATTGGGGTACTATGACTGAAATTTCCCAGTCCTTTGGTACTTTTTTCCTTTTCCATACCAAATTAAGTAGATGCTGAAACATTTCCTACCCTTTTGCTCCCATATACTTCAGCATTTTGGGGGTTATACCGTCTATTCCTGGCAATTTGCCCATTTTCAGGCTGTCAATTGTATCTGCTATTTCCTCTTCTCCTATGAAATCTTCCTTGTCCTCGTTCTCAGTGACATCTTCATTGATATTTTGTTCCGGCATTGACAAACTACCTGTATCGTCATTCAGCACCCTCTCAAGATATTCCGCCTATCTATTCATTATTTTATTGGTATTTGTTAAAATAATACCTTCCTCATCTTTTATGTGTTTTATAATGGGCTCCTTTTCCTTCTTCATATTTTGTAAGCATCTGTAGAAGAGCTTCTGATTTCCTTTTGCATCTTCCTCTAACTTATTTCCGAAATCTTCCCAAGCTTTTCTCTTTGACTGCAGGACTTTTTCCTTTGCTCTTTTTCGCTGTTCCTTGTATCTTTCATAGTCTTCCATGTTTTTTGTCTGAAGATACCGCTTCCATAATTCCTTCTTTCGTCTGATTTCACTTTTCACCCCTTCGTTCCACCAGGCTGTTCTTTTTAATCGTTGGCCAACATTGGTTTTTCCACAAGCCTCCTCTGCTGCTCCCAGCAATATTTGTTTGATTGCTTTCCAGCTTTCCTCTTTTCGTCAGCATCCCATTGATATTCGCTGCTAGTTGCTTTTACTTCTATTGCAGACCTATATGCTTCTGCAACGTCTTGTGCTCTAAGCTTGTAATTATTTATTTTTGTGGTTTTGCTAGGTCTTGATTTTTCTTTCTTTGTGTTTAGGTCCTCTAAAATCATATCCAATGTTAGCAACATATGGTCTATCCCTAACTCGTATCCTCTCTTGACTCTGACGTCCTTTGTTATCCTTATTTCCTCTTTTGGGACCAAGAAGTAGTCAATGATAGATTTTTCGTTTCTGGAGGGTTCTGGCTCTTGTGATTTGGTGTATTTCCTTGTGAGGGAAAAAACTGTTCGCCACTGTTAGCCCGTTTGCTAGGCAGAGGTTTAAAATTCTTTCTCCATTGTCATGCCTGAAGTTTTCACCATGCCCCCCTAACACTCCATGCCATCCATCGGTCTCCTTTCCCACTCTGCCATTAAGGTCTCCCATAATGATGGGGGTTACTATCATCTAACCTCTTCTATAATTCGTCGAAGAAACTTTCTTTATCTCTAGCACTGGCATTATCATTAGGGCCATACACAATAAACAGTGTATATTTTTTATGTTCAAGTTATTCAAGTCAAGTCAATTCTTCCTGACAAAATTAATAATAAAAAACAAGACTACAATTTCATGAATATAATAATCAAAACTACATTATAGAACATTATTGGCACTTTTTTCAGAAGGATAGTGAAAGAACTGATATGAATTATTTACAGTAATAAATATCAATCATGAGGTTGAATAATGAATTAATATTTAAGAACAGTATTTTTTGAATATGTTTTATTTTAACTAAATTTTTATCAAGCAATGAGGCTGTTACAATAAAAATAAATCTTGCATAAGTTATTACTTGAAGGACAGGAAGTATGAACACCATGTTGTATATTTTGAATGAAAATCTTGTCATCATTCCAACGAGTTGCTCCAACAGATTTACATTTGCCACTTAAAGTATTCCAAGCACAATATGGATCTTGAAGAGCAACACATTCACTAAAAATAACAAATTAGAGATGTCAAAACAAATAAAATAAATGAGGACTGTTAATTTTTTTAAGATTACTTTCAAAAGGGCATACATCCTTAATATAAATCAAGTATTCTTTCACATTTTGGTTTACATCATGATTAACTATATCAAAATCTCTAATAATTTTCAACCAAAACTAATGTAAAAATTCCTTTTCTCTTACAAGTCTCAAGTTAGGATAATTATTTAACAGTAGTCTAATTCATTTCCTCACTTTACTGAAAAAAATCCCACCTTAGATATGTGACCTTTGGAAAGTAAGCTCCTTAATTGGGTCTTGCAACATCCTATGGTTAATAAAGACCTATCAGTATGTTTGGGAGACAATCTAACCAGCAAATATAACAAATTGATTTATCTCCCAAATATCAGATCCCCCCTTTTAGGACTGCGTGGACCTAAAAAGATGGACTACCTAGTTTGAAAATGAAAAGTTAAAAAAAAAAAAAAAGGTTTTATGTTTACACAAAATACATGCTATAAAGTGAAAAGAATATTTTTAAATAAAATATTTTTCACCTGCAACCTGAATTAACTTTGTCACATCGATGTAATCTCAATGATAGTACTTCAAAATCAGATACAACTATAAGGCGTCCTTCAGGATGAGCATCAGTTCGTACAATCTGCAAGTTTCTTACACTAACATTCTGTGGAAAAACTTGAAGTTCTTCAATAACCACTGGTGTAACACGCTGAATGGAATGAGCTGATTCAGCATTCACAGTTTTTAAAACCTTACCATTATCTAAGATAAAAAAAAATAATAATAATTAGAACCACATAAAGAAAAAATGTAATTTCATTAAAAATACATTACATAAGAAAACAAAGTATTAAAAAATATGAAAATTTATCTAATCAGTCTTATTGCAACAAAAAACATTTCATTGATTTCTATAATAAATTCAGATCCTGTTCTTAATGTTTTATCTTTTATCTAATTTATGTATGAGGGATCAGTTCCTAAAAGGGTCCATATAATTTTATTTATCGGATTTCTAACATTATTAAATGTGAAGAGATAAGACCAACATAAAATAAATTGCTGTAGCAATAGTAGTAAGTGTTGAGAGGTATACAGCAATTAGTCATAATTCATTTGTCATATTCTAATTTCATTTATTCTTACCATTGAGAGTGGATTCTGTTCCAAACAGGGTTCAGTGAAAAAATAACAATTATATTTTAAACAAAATGTATTATATAAAGCTCACTATTTTTTTTTAGATACTGGATTGTTCAGTTCAATAATGGTAAAATGAAAAGTATGGTAAGGAAATAGTAAACCGTAATTCTAATTTAAGGAAAATTTGGTCATGGTTGTGGTCAATAGACATATACTATATATAGTAGAATAGTTTATTTCAATCGCCTGGCAAATAAATGCTACTACAATATTTAGTATGTGTCTATTGACCGCACCCCTGACCAACTTCTTGAATTGAAATACCTATACAATAAATATCAAATTAGAACAAAACATAAATGCAGAAAGATGAAAAATTAAATAATAAAAAGATTAATGTTCAATACAACTAAGAAAAAAAATATATTTCATTTCATAGATTTTGGCTTCATTAAGTTACCATGAATGATTATAAATTTAATATATTTCTAAATCGAGTAATCAATTTAAACAAACCTGTTCCTATAAATAGAACATCATACGATTTTCCACCAGGGGTTTTTATCTGTGGATCAACAGCTATTTGTGTGAAACGATAACTGCAAGAAGAAAATCATACATTAAATAGAAAAATCAATGTTTCTTATTTTAATACTATACCATATTTACTTACTGGAAATTAGTGCGCACTAAAATTGGTTGCCGAAAGAATGATGGTACAGATTCATCCATTAATGCATGAGTTTTTATGAAATTGAGAGTTAAATCAGGAAGTGTACGTGAATCATTAACACACTGCCCTGGACGTGGATCTGGAACCTGCAATATTCATAATATAAAAATTCAAATATTACATTTTCTTGAATCAGTGAGTTTATATAAAATTTCAGATAATTTACAGGCAATGTTTAAAAAATGAAAATCAAAATGCGGGATTATATATCATTCGATCTGCTGAAATATGATATATTGCCATTTTCTGAAATAAAAGTATCATTAAATAGAAAACAAAAAGATATGAAATATGGAAAGAAAAAAAAACAACAACATAGAATGCCAATATTAGAACAATTTTCACAGATATACTCAACTTTTTAGAGTTTATATGTTGGCTCTTGACATTAACAGTAATCAGTAAAGACTTAAGTCGATAAAAAAGTAGAGAAATTTAAACAAGAAGATAGTATTATTCAGAGGGAAAAATGTCAATGCAACGGATAGGTATTTTCACTTGTTTTTAATTGAAAGTAATCGTAATTAAAATATATATTATATATAAATTGGCTGCAAAGTTAAATCAGTTTACATCTAAGAAGAAAAAAACACTTTAAAATAGAAACATTTATCATTTTTATGGTTTGTTTGAAGACTTTTTCACAACATTGTATATATAGTCCAGTCAATAATTGCTCGAAAGGGGGTATAGAAGGGAAAAGAAGGAAAAAGAAGGGACAAAGTTATTGATTTTGGGACATTTTTTGCATGAGTAAGAGGTAAACATACTAAATGTCCCTTCTCCTAGGTGGTGAGCCAGATGTGGGGGGGAGGGGAGGGGCCTAGAAGGTCACTTTTTCAGGTTTTCGCTCACATCAGGAAAACTATCCATGGCAGCAACAAAGACGTTCCATACAAAATTATAGCTGATAAAATTTGCAACATGATTGGTTATATAAGATAATGTCACAGGGAAGAAAGATTTTAATAATTAGATTTTCTACAATAATATATATTATTTTACTAGTTTATCTTCAATGGAAATGCTCTAAACTTCCAATTAATTACAAAAGCCTCATATACATAACTATAATAAGACTTATTTGGACTTACGAAGTTGAGCTATGGGACTCCAGTAAACCATCAAATTCCTCTCGTATCCAATCATTACAATCCAAAATCCTTCGTAAAATCCTCAATGATCCTTAATTTGTCACAAATAAAATAATCCATAAAGACCTTAATGTTCCATATGTTTCCGATTTGGCCCAATCGAGACACCTATCCTTCCATAATAAACTTCAAAACCATTTGAATCCTCTTGTTTCTAACCTTGCTTCCGCTTTGATTCCTGATAACCCTCCGAGGCATCTGAAAAGAAGATGGCCTCGTGATCTCCTCATGTAGACATATTTTTAGAGTAGTCCCAATGAGTAGTTTTTCAATAAGCGTTTTCATGTTACTATATTCCTCTGTACACATTTACTTGATGCATTTATACTAATAAAGTTGTAAATATCATAATAAAAATTTTAAAAAAATATCTTCAATGATTCAAAAGTTATGTCAGTTATAACTTTACATGTAAATTCCGAGAATCAGCAGAAAAAAAATTATTTTTATATTACTCACTATTACATTGCTCTAACTCTCTATACATGCAAATCTTTATGCGTGAGTTTGTGTGTATGCGTGAGTGAGTGAGTGTGTGTGTGTGTGAGTGTGTGTGTGTGTGTGTGTGTGTGTGTGTGTGAGTGTGTGTGTGTGTGAGTGTGTCACGTGTGTGCATATGTATGAAAGAGTTGTATGTTATATATATCTACTAGCCATATCCACCTATTTCCATGAAGCCCTTTCATCAGATCCTGATTCCAAATCCAAATGGCTACTCCTTTCCTTTTTTTTTTCCTTATGCCATAGTCATTAGTCATTCAACCATCCGACATCTTGCTGCCCAGTATAAGTTTGATTTTTTAATATAATCATTCACATATGTTTTATTTCTTATGTCCGTCAAAACAGGACATTTGTCTAGGTGGTCTGCATCTATTTTCGCTTGTTCACATAATTTACACCTAGGATTCTCAGCCATGCCTATCTTGTGGAGATGACTATGTAGATAGTTGTGACCTGTGGCCAGGCGGAAGCAGGCTACTGCATCTCTTCTTGGTAGGTCTTAGTGCATATATTTTGTTTCCTCCTTCACTACTATCCTCACCATTCGGCAGATTGAATCGTAAGATTTTAGATGGACTGTTTGAGGCAATTCTGCTCCTCTCCTGGCGAGACTATCCGCTTCCCCATTTCCTGGAATACCACAATGGCTCGGAATCCACTGTAGGACCACATTGGTGCCTCAGAATGTTAGATTGTAGAGAAGGGATTAGCACTCCAAGATAGTACTCGACAGATATTTATTCATGTCAGTAATAGCGAGGATTGCTGCTTGAGAGTCCACAAAGAGAACAGCGCTCTGAACTTGCCTTCCTGATACTTTTCTTAGGGCTGTGAGGATCACTGCTATCTCACCTACAGTCTTTCCAGTTTCAGCTGATGATTTAAACTCATATTTTATATCAGCTTCCTCTTTCATTCCTCAATTAACCTCTTCTTTCTTTACTTCTGAAACATTCTTTTATGACAAGGACTTTGATTTTTCAGATATTTCTCCCACAGACCTCATATTCACCATGATGAAATCACATTTCAATTCTATTGGTCCAGATGGCATTCCGGTCAAATTAATCAAATTTTGCCTACTTGAAATCCTTCCCATTCTCCTTTTCATTTATAATTTCTTGCTTTAGAACTCAGTATTTCCGACCTCTTAGAAAAAAGTCATGGTCTGTCCTTTACTTAAAAATCCTAACTCTTCTTCCCCTGAAGATTTCCGCCCAATTTCAATCCTTTCTAACCTTTCAAAACCCCTGGAAAGAATAGAACAATCCCAAGTTTCCAACTTCTTCAAACAGTCCAATCAACTTGACCCTTACCGATCTGGTTTTTGACCAGGTTACTCCACACAATCCACCCTAATCAAAATCATTAGTGATGTTCAGTCTGCCATAGGTGACAAAAAACTAACTGTACTTGTGCTCCTTGACTTTTCCAAAGCCTTTGATAAGGTTAACCATTCCATCATTTTCTCAAAATTAAAACTGTTTTTCAACAGTCCTATCCTTTAGTTTCAGTCTTTCCTCTCTCAATGTACCCAAGCAGTCGCTATTTCTAACCAACCTCTTCCTATCTTACTCTGTCCTCAAGAGTGGCACAGGGCTCTAGCATATCTCCTCTCCTTTTTAGTTCCTATATTAACAACCTCCATAAATCATTCCTTCACTGTTCCCATCACCTTTATGCCGATGATTCCCAAATTTACCTTTTCTTTGCTCCCTCTGAGTGGTATGATGCGATTGCCAAAATACAAGAAGAACTAAATCAGATCTGTGACTGTACAAACGTAAATGGATTAAGGTTAAACACTGCTAAAACCCAGGCCATTGTCATTGGTTCCAAACCCTTTCTCAGAACCAATACCAACATTCTTCTCCTGTGCCTAAATGACCATCCAATCACCTTCAGCTCTTCAGTTAAAAACTTAGGCATTTCCATAGACCAAACCCTCTCCTACAATCACAATATTTCCCATATTGCCCGATGTTCAGTTTCTATCCTGAAACTATTCAATCGCTTACACTATCTCCAATCTATGTCCACACGTAGACTTCTAGTTTCCGCCCTCATTTTCCACCACCTTGACTACAGACAGCTATATGGAGTACAGTGGCCTCTTGTTAGAACTTGGAGACAGACTGAAAAGAATTATGAATGGCTAAGTAAGATTTTTGAATGGAACCCTGAAACGTTCTCATGTTTCTCACCACCAGGCTGAGTTAGGGTGGCTCTTCCCCTCCTTCAGAAGACAATAATTCCTAGGCATATTCGTTTACCAGATAATCTATAATCATTGTCTGTCCTAAGCATACAATCTCCTTCAATTCAAGTCATCTATCCATTCTCTCTCCAGAAGATCTCTTCCTTCTGGCCTTTACACCCCTTTCCCCAAATCTGTCTCATTTCAACACTCCTCTATTGTCCCTTCCACCACTTTTTGGAATTCTATCCCGCTTAAAATCTGCCATGCACACCATCCTTATCCACATTTAAAACCTTATTCCAATTCCTCCTTAAAATTCAATCAGATGCTGGGTAGTTATTTATTATGTAATAAGATTTCATTTTTCTTTAGACATCATTTATATATATATATATATTTTTTTTCTTTTTTTTTCCTATTCATAAGATTTTAAGTCTTTGAGATGTATTTAATTTTAATTTTTTATTAATATTGAGCGGACTTCTCTATATGTTTATATATATATATATATATATATATATATATATATATATATATATATATATATATGTTTTTTTCTGTTTTCTTCTATCAATCAGTCTTTGTAAATAGATTATAAGACTTCTAATTTTTACAATACCAGATAAGTACTCATTTGAACATATTAAGGAACAGATTTAAATCTTTTTTGTTTTTTATTTTTGCAATGAATGGCCTTAGAGACCACGCGAATATCATTAACTTTGGTTATTTTCTTGTTTTTGTTTTTCCTTTCCTTCCATTTTCCCCTTCATTATCTCTGTGTGCTTTAGTTTTCTTTCTCCTGTCCATGTGACTCCCTTTTTCAAATTTTTCTTCCCCACAAGAAACTTGATTTCCTTTAGTCTTTTCCTGTATCTTTCTCCGTCTAGACAGTTCTGGTCCGTTATTCCTTGTCTTTCCATTTCTTCTTTTATCTGCTTGGTGTATCCTCCTGAGCTTTTGTATCCTCATTTAAATCATTTATTGTATACATTTATCTATTTTTTTCCATTAATACAATGGTTTACCTACAAAAGTAATTTATCGTTCTTTTCCAATTTCATTTAGTTATTTTTTATTTTATTGTAGTCAACAGCTATTTTGCAGCATTGTGACGTTATTGCTCATATTTTTTCTTTAGTGTATCTTTATAGCTATGTAAATACTTCTCTTATTACTTATGTTTAAGTTATTCTTTATTGTAATAGATCTTTTGGCCAGATTTAATGTTAATATTTACGAACAATATCGTTATTGTTAAGGGACTTTGTATCAGAATAAAGTTGATTATTCTATTCTATATTAACAGGTACATTTGTAGTTCTTCAAAGTTTGTATTGTCATTGAATACTATACTCAATTTCTTTAATCTAAATGAATGACAGGTAATTCTCTCATTGCCTTTGCTGTTCTGCAACTTTGGTGCTCGATGATCATCTCGCGTACCCATCAAACATTACAGTGCAACTCCTCCCACGATAATTAATATTCAAACAATGAACACACCCATTACAAATAGCAGTTATTGTGTGACCTCTTGGACAAATTACCCGAAAAAGAATTGGGATTGCAAACAGTCACTGTACATGAATCAGTGATCCCAGATGAAACAAAATATCCTGAACCTCACGAAACCTAGTGACTTTTTGCTAAAAAAGAAGCTATACCCATTCCAGAGTGCAAAGGATACATGCAGTCCATAACTATGGACGGAGGATTTCTTCTTCAAAAAGTAATTTGGCAATGAGGTCCGATGATAACTAATATTTGTAATACACATACATAGATGGCTTTACAACCGAACGAATCTAGGCCTCCTCGATCAGCCTCATGGCTGAGTAGACTAAGGCTTATGCACATCCATGTTGTCTGGAAACCAGATATAAGATAATTTGATAACCATAATTACAAATTCGCGTCCCAGTTCCAGGGGAGCTTTTAACTCTGGCATAAATCCCCCACCCTCACTCCTTGGCCAGAGAAAACACCATGTAGCCTAAAAGGGAAGGAAGAGGAGAACAAAAAAAAAATGTTTCTAAATAACAATAAAGATTCAGCGATTCTCAACTAATTGCCAATTTTTAATATTAAAATGAACTTTCAATATTAAAACTTGAAAAACGTGACCTTCCATGCTCCCCCTCATGTCTGGCTTACCACCTAGTAGTGGGAACTTTTAGTATGTTTACCTCCTTACTAGTCCAAACAGTGTCCCAAAATAAAAAATTGTGTCCCTTCCATTTCCTTCTACAATCATTCATTGACTGGACTAATATTCCTCCAAGAGAAAATGCATAAAATACTAGACTATTTCCTGATATTGAAGGGTCAATAATTTTAAAAACTAATTACAATATAAACAACTTAAATAATTGACCAACAAGAATTTTTCATCAATCGCCATGAAATAATTATAATTTTATTAATATTCAAAAGATAGCAATATTGAACAAAAAAGTTTCAAAGCAATTAAATATTCATATACCATATAATATTTTTAATAAATGGTTCAAGATTTTTTTTAGATCTAAAAATGGATTTTTTCAATCTATTCCTTGGAAAATTAAGATCTTCACATCAGAGCCCTATTGATAACAAATCATCTATGGAAAAAAGTAAAGCAAATAATAAAATAAATACCATTAAATAATAACAATGAGAATAACAGCTGGATACCAAAATAGGTGACCAGATTCATCATTAACCATAGACTCTATATGGACAACCTGAAGTTATATACGAAAAATAGGAACAAGTTACAATATATGATGTAACTTCAGTTAACATTTAGTTATTCAATTTGTATTCTTGTGGTCTCAAAAAGTATTCTGTACTCAATGTTATTAAAAGGTAAGTAAAATTGTTCAAATGATTGACTTAACCAAGATGAAAAGTAAAACTGACAGTATTTATATTAAAATAAAAAGAAATAAATTGTTGCAATCAGTAAATTAAATTAAAAACAATGTATAATAACCTTAACACTCTGCACTGGTAGCCAATTAGAATTTAGTTCTGACTGTTCTTTGAAATTTCCCTCAAAAGTATCTGTTATATCTTGAAGCTGAAAGGCACAAACAGCAGATCCTCCAATACTATTAACAGGGGTCGTAAATACAGCATAGAGCAAATGTGTAGTAAGGGAACCATATGTTCCTTCTACTAATTCAGTTGTTGATTCTGAAATTTACAAATTAGAATTGATCACTAAAAATTTATTTTTATATAATTTTACCAATATAAAAAATTAAATTAAACTGATCAATAATATACATCATTAAAGTATGTGATGTGTATATTAAAACTAAGAATTGAATCAATTAATCAAACAATTTTTGAAAATGTTAAATTCAGTGCCGGCCTTAGTTATTTGGCACCCCCGAGCAATGATGTCATTTCTCCCCCTAAAAAATTTAATTTATTTCTTAAGCTGTTTTATATTATTTAATATTTGAATTTTATTTCATTCAACATTTCTCTATTACATTTGCTTCATTGTTAGGCTAAAATTAATTATTTCAATACGTTTTGTAACTCTTTTTTTTCTTACAAGTGTGAGCCCCTCCAGGCCAGCGTCCAGGGACAATTGTCCCAGTTGTCCAACCCAAGGTTTAATTCATAATAGAGCTGTTAAAAATTCATTAAAAGAATTGTTATCATGTCACAGAGGAAACAACAACAAATACAACCCATTCACAGAGAAACAACCTTTTGTAGTTAAGGTTTCCAGGCCAAATTTTATATATTTCAAGTCTGATCAACAATTATGTTTTATTGATAATTGCTAGCCTACAAACTAAGGAATCATAGAAAATCACAATCTTCATTTTCATCCTTTATCAATTATTTAAAATTTGATTATTCATGTAGGTTTCACACTCTCATACTACAACCTTAATCTACACTGGTGGCCATAAAAAGTGCCACACCTTGACTTTTTTTGCTATATATTTCCCAACAGAAGAAAATTATTTAGTGAAATATACTGTTTTTAGGAGACCACAAGTAAAGGGAAAAATAACAACAATTCTTTTAAAACAATCTGTAATGTAAAATAAATTAAATGAACAATCTTTCAAACCAGAGTTCAGTGTAAGCATTCGAAGAGATAAGACGTGCCTCTCTGGTTGCTCACAGATAGGAATATTTACATTTATATTAATTTCTCTCTCTTATAATTTTTCACTTTTTATTTTTAATCACTATAAGGTTATATTTATTTTTTTATATAAAATATAAGGATATATTTATTTTACTTCATTTCATCTATTTTTTTTCTTTATTACTTGATATTTTAATTACTTATAGTAAGTTTTATTTTATCCTTCTATGGGGGATCCTATAGATTTAAATAGCCCAAAGGCTAAACGAAAACGACCTCGGGGTCGCCTTAAATTTGAAGCAGAAAATACGAATGGTGCGATTCCAATTAGCCCATTCTTTTTAGTAATAGAAAGATTGGATGATCAAAATTTTCAAAAAGTATCTCCATTCTTAATAAATAAGTTTCTTTCAGGTTTGGTGGGAGACTTAAAAAATGTAAAAAAGCTAAGGAATGGCACATTACTTATTGAAGCCAAAAACAGTAAACAATCGGAAGAATTATTAAAATGTAAAAATTTTCGGTTGAGTTGTCCCCCCACAATACCTTAAATTACAGTAAAGGGGTGATTCGATGTTACGACCTCCAATTTCTAGAGATAGATGAAATTAAAGAAGAATTATCTCCAATGATAAATGATATAATACGTATTAAAATAAAAAAGAATGTAAATGAAATATTGACAAACTCTTATATCGTGACCTTTCCTACACCGAGAATTCTGGAAAAAATAAAGATTTTTTTTTTATTTATTTATACATGATATTTACAACTGTATTAAAAAATTAAATACATTAAGTAAATTTGATAACAGAAAATAAAAACATGAAATGACTTGTTGAGAAACTACCCACTGGTAGCACTCTAAAAACAAAATGTATTTACAATAAGAGATCTCGAGGCCATCTTCTTTTCAGACGCCTCGGAGGGTTATCAGGAATAGAAGAGGAAGCAAGGTTAGAGACGAGAGGATTCGGATGGTTCTGAAGTTTATTATGGAAAGATTGGTATCTGGATTGGGCCAAATCGGAAACATAAGGAACATTAAGGTCATTATGGATTATTTTATTGGTGACAAAGTAAGGAGCATTGAGGATTTTCCGAAGGATTTTGGATTGTAAGGATTGGATACGAGAGGAATTTGATGGCTTAGTGGAGCCCCAAAGCTCAACTCCGTAAGTCCAAATAGGTCTTATTGTAGTCATGTATATAAGTCTTTTGTAATTTACTGGAAGCTTAGAGCGTTTGTCTAGTAAGTGTTGGAGTAGTCGGAAACGTCGAGCGGTTTCTTGTCGTTTCAGTCTGGTATGAGGATTCCAAGTTAGACGTTTGTCCAAGTGAAGTCCAAGGTATCGGATTTGTTCAACAGGGATAAGTGGGGTATTATTAAAGGATACTGTGGGACATGAGGTCATAGGTTTACGTCGAAGGGTAAAGGTGATTTGATGGGATTTATTAGAATTTATTTTAATCCTCCAGTTTTTACACCATTCTTCAAGGCTTGTGATGTGCGATTGAAGAGTTTGGGATGCAATGGTTGGGTCATTATTAACGGATAGGACACATGTATCATCGGCATACGTGGTAATAACAGTGTTAGGATGGGTTGGGATGTCAGCTGTATAAACTGTGTAAAGGATAGGACCAAGGATACTACCTTGAGGAACACCAGCGGACTGGGAAAAGAGGGATGAATAAGCATTATTGTGATTGACTTTTGAGTATCTATCAGTTAGATAGGAACGGATAATGAGGAAGTATGTAGGATGTAGGAATTTACGGAGTTTGTAAAGTAATCCCGGGTGCCAGACTCGATCAAAAGCCTGTTCTACATCGAGAAAGACTCCCGTGCAGTACATTCCGCGCTCTAATGCAGAGGAGACAACATCCACCACACGATGGCATTGCTGGATAGTGGAATGGGATCTGCGGAATCCAAACTGGTGATCTGGGATTATGTGATTAGAATCTAGGATTGGGTACAGGCGTTTTAGGATGAGTTTTTCTAGGACTTTTCCCATGATGGGTAAAAGAGAGATAGGACGGTAAGAGGATGGGTATTCTGGTGGCTTTTTGGGTTTATGTATCATTTTGATAATGGATAGTTTCCAAGGGTCGGGAAAATATGTTGATCGGAGTACAGCATTATATATATATGTAAGGAATAGAATGGCTTTCCGAGGAAGTAGTTTTAGGATCTGGGATGTAATTAGGTCGTGTCCAGGAGCTTTGCGGGAAGGTAACCTGTGAATGATGTTGGATATTTCTGAAGGATGAAAGGCTTTAGGAGGAGGAGTCATTTGGAGTGGGATATCCAGTTCTGCTTCAATACATTCAAGGTGATTTGGGTTAAGAATATCGGGATGTGGATTAAAGGTTTTAAAGAGGTGGTGGGCAAATATTTGGGATTTTTCTTCGTCGGATTTGGACCAGGTTTGGGCTTCAGTGAGTAGTGGATGGTTGCAGTCCTTAAATTTCAGGAGCCTTTTAGTGGTCGTCCATAGTGATTTATCGGTAGGTGTAAGTTTTTCAGTAAAATTTAGTAAATTTTGAATTTTGTATTTTCTTATTTCTGATTTCAGTTTGTTAGTCAGTTGGGTGTAATGCGCTTTATCTGTCGGGTATCTAGTTCGATGCCACTTCGATCTTGCTCTGCGTTTTTCCTTTAATAAGATGCGAATATGCTGTGGCAAGTTAGTATTTTGTGGTTTGTTAATCTTATTGATAAAGGTATTATTATTTATACTGTCTGTTATTGTTGATGTCAGTTTTTCTATGGCACCATTAATGTCTTCTTTTGTCTTTAGCGGAATTTTGAGGTCAAGTTTGTTTTCCAAATCATCACGAAATTTGTCCCAGTTTACTCGTCCAGTGATCAGTTTGGGAGGTGATGGTTTAGGAGCAAAGTCAGAATGTAATGAAAGCAGAACCGGACTATGGTCTGAAGAAAGGTCATCCAGGGATTTGATTATAGTTTGGGAGGAGGAAATCTGGGAGGTGATAAATATATCCAGGATATCGGGACGTTTTTTGAGGGATGTTGGCCAATAAGTAGGACTCATGGGCGAGAGGATTGAATAACTATTAGAAGATGAGAGACGGGAAAGGATGTTACCGCGGGAGTTGGATGTTCGACAACCCCACCGTTGGTGTTTAGCATTGTAATCTCCTCCAGCAATAAAGCGCGATCCGAGGGATTGGAACAACGTATCAAGGAGATTAAAGGAGAGGGAATTACCAGGAGGACAGTATACAGCTGAGACTGTGAAATGGAAAGGGCGAGTTGAAAGGATTAAAGAAGTTGATTGAATGGCGTCAGTTGGAGTGGAAGGAATAAGGGAATGGGGTAAAGATTTATGTATAAGGATGCAAGAACCGGCGTGGGCAGTGTTGTCTGGATGGTCAGATCTATAAGTGATGTAGTCTCGTATGTGAAAATGTGTCCGTTTTGTGAAATGCGTTTCAGTCAGTAGAGCTATATCAATGTGATTGTCATGAAGGAATATGTCAAGTTCGTCACGGTGGTTGTGTAGTCCGTTAGCATTCCATAAAAGGATAGTTAGGGGCTTTGTGCTCATCGAGGGAAATTAAACGGAATTTCGGTCAGGATTCTGGTTAGTAGAGTGATAAGAGGTTTTATGGTGTTTTGGAGGTCCAATAGGAAGGATGATAGAATGGAAGTTAGATCAGATGGATGTTGATTGTGAAGTGGATTTAGGATAGGTTCAGGTGGCGGGTAAGGAGTGTTAACTGAGAGTGGGATTCGTTGTTGTGTACGAGGTGGGACTGGATTCGACGATACTTGTGCTGGGTTTTTTTTCTGGGCATTAGGATGAGATGGGTGCGATTGCTGTGGCGGTAATTTGACTCGTAGAGGTAGATGATGAGGGGGAATTTGCTGACGCGGAGGATGAAATATGAGAGGATTGGGAGTATGAGGTTTAGCTTGGGAGGCCTGAGGCGCCTGGCGTCGAGGCTGCTGCTTCTTGATGGTGGTATGGGTGCTAGTTTTGGTAGATTCCTGTTGAGGATGGGCGATTTCAGTTGAAGTAGTTGGTTCTTGTTGTGTTGAATGGGTAGTTTGTTTTGGCAACTCAGGAAAATTTGTAATATCAATTTCTGGTGGCTGGGTGTAAGTTTCTTTATTTAGTTGGCTGCACTTTAAGGCTATGTTATGAGTTCTTAACTTGTAGTATTTTTTATATACTATGCATCCTTTATAGCTTGCAGGATGGTCTTCGCCACAGAGAGCACATTTAGGAGGCTGGTCTCGAGGGATCTGACAAGTGTTAGATGCGTGTGGCCCGGCACATCTAACGCACCTCGCTTGATGATGGCAATAGGTCTTTGTGTGCCCCAAGTCTTGACACTTGGAGCATTGAACTATGACAGGTTTTTGTCTAGGCTCTTCGAATTTTACTGTGGAATACACAAGCCTCTTAACTTGAAATATGTCAATGTTATTGCTTGCAGGCTCCAAATCAACGAAAAACAGTGGCAATGGATATTTTTGCGTTGGATGTAGGACGCATGCTATATGCCTAACCGTATGTCCTATTTCCTCTAGATCAGATTTGATAACGGATATGGGAGTGGTTGAGTGCAAGCCTCTCAATACCACCCGATATGCCTTTTCTTGTCTCAGTTGGTAACAGTGAAATTCATATTTTTTAGTTGTAAAATAATTTATCAGAGTTTTATAATTTTCTTTAGAGCTCGTGTTAATCTTAATGTCATTAACCCTAGAAAAACAGCGGAAACTGGTTTGTCCGATAAGATTGGCAATTTCTTGAACGAATGATATAAAATTTTCAATTTTAGAGACAAAAATAGGGGGCGGCTCGGGGTCAGTAAAACCTTGAGGTGCCGGAGGCTTGTTAGGTGAGTTACTACCAAGATCAAAATTATTGCTGGCTGTGGTATTTGGTGCAGTTGGAGCTGTTTTTGTGATGTTTGATTTGCTTCTAGTTCTGGGTGGTGATTTATTTTGCTCGGCAGGCTGTTTAGATTTATTTTGTTCAGCTGTCTGTTTAGATTTTGCTGATTTATTTTTCTTCTTGTTAGGCGAATTGCCACCTGACCCAGGGGCAGAGTTTCTGTTACGTTTTTGAAGCGAGCGTCTTTTCAGATATTGCGAATCAGTTTCGCTAACCTCGGAAAATGGTGTCTCGTCCTCTGAATCTTCACATGAAGATTTCTCGTCCAAATTCATATCTTCCATTATGATAAGAAGAGAAAAGAAAGAAAAAAAATATATATATATACCTAAATATTAAAACTACAAAATAAGAATTTACGATCTATTAAAAAGAAGTAAAAAAAAAAAATTACAAACTCAGAAACAGAAATAAAACAAAACATTTCTGAGAATAAATAAACAAAGGAAAAAAATTAAATAAACTGTTTCTTGGAGAAGAAAAAAAAAAAAAAAAAAAAAAAGGAGTTCTACAAGTCTTTGGTTTCGTACTGAGATCAGCTGACGGAAGCGAGCTAGTATACAAACCTTGGCCGGGAACTTAACGTAAATAAGATAAGAAGCAAGGGAATTAACAGCCACATGGGCTATTCAAACGAGCACTAATTTATCACTTCATTGTTAATAAATTGTAACTCACCTCTTTATCCGTGAACTTAAAAATGTTCAACTGTTTATAATGTCACTGTTAATCAATTATTAACACAGAGTTTTGACTAATAAGCACATAGCAAAGTAATAATCACAGAGCGAACTGAAAACTAAACTGCAGTAGCGGCCATGACACTTACAAGAAGTAAAAAAAAAAAAAATAAAAAAAAATAAAGATAGGATTCCATACGGTTAAAGTGCAAGATTATATTCCTAATCCCCTTCACTGTTTTAACTGCCTAAACTTTGGACACCCTTTGAATGTCTGCAAACAACAAAGTAAATGCATTCAATGTGGGGAAGCAAAACATGAAGATAACGTGAGATGAACGCGCCCAACCCACTGTAGTAATTGTGCCCAAAATCACAACTCATTAGATCGTCGGTGTCCTATTTTCATAATATAGAAAGAAATAAAAACCATCCAAACCATAAACAAAATATCCTTAAATGAAGCAAAAAAAATTTATAAAGAACAGAATCCAACATAGTTTGCTAGATCGTTTGCTGAAATTACAAAACAAAATTCAAACTATATCGAAAAGAAAGACATTGGTATTCAAACAAATTCATTATTTAATTTTGGAGAAAACATTTATAATACCACTTATACAGCTAACACTATAAATACCCATCAACAAACAACAACAAATCCTATCCACTCCCTATCCCCTCCACCTATCCCCCTCCCCAACACTCCTCTGGTCCCTAGTCTGGGCTGTACCTTCCACAAGACCGTACCATAGATACACAACAACTCCTAGATATCTATAACCAAATGCCTCGTCCAGTTCTTTTTGTTGGAGATCTGAACGGTCACAACCCTTTATGGGGCTCTCAAAACATTAACATGCGAGATAAAGTAATAGAAATTTTTAGACGCTTCTAATCTTCTTCTACTCAACACCGGAGAACCTACCTTTCTCAGCGCAAGTTATGACACTTATTCGGCTCTGGATTTGTCACTCTGCGATCCCTCGTTATTTGCGATTACAAACTGGACGATTTTGCCCGATTTATATAGTAGTGACCATTTTCCAATAATCATAAAATTCAAAATAACGAATCCCACTCGAATAAAACCGAGATTTGTTCTAAATAGAGCTGACTGGACTTTATTCTCTTCATTAGCCTCGCCACCTCAAATTCCCCCGTATCAAATGAATATCGATAAAGGCTGTCAAACTATCACGAATACGATCATCGAGGCGGCTAAAGCATCAATACCAATGACCTCAGGCTCACCAAGAAAACCGCTTGTTCTCTGGTTTAATGATGTTTGCAAGGAAGCCATTAAAGATCGCCGTAAAGCCTACAAAAAATTCCAGAAATATATGACCTCTCAAAATTTAATAGAATATAAAAAACAGCGTGCTATATGTAGAAAAATAATCAATCAATCTAAGACCGAATCCTGGAAAAAATTTATAAGCTCCATTAATTCCTTTGCCACATCAACTGACGTTTGTAACAAAATCCGTAAATTCACAAAAACTTCCCTTTCCTCTCGCTATACTATTTTGGTCAATGGACAACTGTCTGACAATCCTCTATCAGTCTCAAACACATTTGCAACTTTTTTTTCTAAAATATATAGCTCCAGAAGAAATAATATAAGCTCGGAATCCACGGAACTTGTGAGGACAATTGATGATGAATTATTATGTTACAACCTCCCATTTTCAATGTGGGAACTCAAAAACATATTAAGAACTATTAAAGGCTCAACTCCTGGACCTGGCCTGGTCCACTATGACATGCTAAAAAACCTCCCAGGTAATACACTGGTATGGTTGCTCAGATATTATAATCATGTCTGGTCGACCGGACAGTTCCCGAATAAATGGCGTGATTCAGATGTCATCCCTATCCTGAAAAGCGAAAATGATAAACGTTTACCAACCAGCTATCGCCCTATATTTCTCACAAGCTGCTTAAGTAAATTAATGGAGCGGATGATTAATAAAAGACTAATGTGGATAATAGAGAACTACAATTTAATTCAACCCTTTCAATCAGGATTCGGTAAGGGTCGATGCACATTAAATCATTTAGTTGCATTAGAAACCGAGACGCAATATAGCTTTATAAACGCACAACAAACAATAGCCATTTTTTTCAATATGAAAAAAGCTTTTGATAATATAAATCACTCCATAATCCTCGATAAATTATCATCCGTAGGAATTAGAGGCCAAATTTACAACTATATTAGGCAATTTCTCACGCACCGACACTTTAGAGTTCAAATAGGAGGCGAATTATCTGAGAATCATGAACAGTTCAACGGTGTCCCTCAAGGTTGTGTCCTCAGCCCAACTTTGTTCTGCCTGGGGATAAATGACTAAGGCCTTAACTTACCAAGAGGTGTCAAACCACTTCTATTCGCAGATGATCTAGCCATTCTCTGCCGATCGGGCAACATTGACATTATACGAAACAAACTACAGGACGCTGTCAATAGAATCAACAACTGGTCTCTTTCTATTGGTCTCCAATTTTCTTCAGCAAAAACTAAATGCATACATTTCAGTCGAAAAAGAAACACGCCAAACTCACCCGAAATCTACCTCGGAAATTCCATAATCCCATACTCGAACCACCATAGATTCTTGGGTATGATCTTTGACCGAAGACTAACTTGGGAGCCGCACATTTCTGCACTAAAAACAGCCACTACAAAAAGAATAACTACCTTACGATATCTAAGCGGCACTTCCTGGGGCTCAGACAGACTTATGCTAATAAAACTGTATCAAGCTTTGGTATGTTCCAAATTAGACTACGGGTGCTTTATATACAGTTCTGCCCGCTATCGGATCCTAAACAAACTTGATACAGTCCACCATACAGGCATTAGGATAGCGACTGGCGCGTTTCGAACAAGCCCCATCCTTAGTCTCTGTTCTGAGGCCGGGATGCACCCTCTTTTATTTAGAAGAAAAAAGCTCGCTGTTAACTACATTTCAAGGCTACTTAGCCAAACTAAACATCCCACCCATAACTACATTTTTAAACCTACATTTTCAAACGCTTTTAGAGACAAAACAAATTTCACACTCCCACTGCCTGAAAGAATTTATTCAGCAGCTCAATATCTTAAGAACTTACCTTTATACAATAACGAAAACCGAAACCCACCGTGGATCCACAAACCTCCAAAAATGATGATCCGTCTCACTCGATTATTCAAAAACAATACCTCACCTTACGAGTACAAAACCGAATTTTCCCTTCTACTACAAAATATTCCGGAACCGTTTTTGAATTTACACAGATGGTTTGAAATAAGATGATGCTACAGCTTGTTCGTTTGTTACCCACAACTCCACACATAAAATAAAGCTACATAAACTAAGCAGCATATACACAGCGGAACTTCACGCAATAGCCTCAGCCCTCCACTTCTGTATGTCAATAATTCCAGCCTCAATAGTCTTGATAACCGACTCCTTGAGTTCATTAAAGGGTTTAAATGATATGTACTCAAAACATCCAGTTATCGTTGAAATACATAAATATCTTCATACTCTAGAAAATTTAGGAAAATCGGTTTATATGGGTTCCCAGTCACGTGGGTATAGTTGGTAATCAGCTTGCGGATACGGCAGCCAAACAGGCACTCGCGCTCCCAAACCGAGGTACTCCTATACTGACCCCCCCAGAAATGAGTTTTCCTCTCAAGAATGAAATATTGGATAGTTGGAAATCTATGTGGAACGAAAGCCCACCTAGCAAATTAAAAGTTATAAAAAAATCGGTGAAACCCTGGAGCACATCAAATCGCCCTAATCGTAGAGAGGAAGTTGCCGTGACCAGGTTAAGAATAGGACACACGAACCTAACCCATGTACATCTCATCACTAAGCAGCCGCCACCAATTTGTCAGCACTGCAGTAGCCTTCTCACAGTCAATCATATTTTCCAAGAATGCCCTTATTATACTTCAAGCGTCAATCAATTGTCTCTAAAACCGGATATATCAGCAGTATTAAGCAGCAACGAGTCCGACATAAAAAAAGTGATAAAGTTTCTTAGAATACATAGGCTATTAAGTAGAATATAAAAATAAATATAATTTTTATTTTATTGTTCTGTCTTTTTTATATTTATTTTGATATATTTTATTTTTCATATGTTTTTTAACATCTTTTTAATTTGTTACTCTATATATTAATAATTATTAATTCTCCTCTAAAGAGTTTACAAATATAACCGACTCACAGGCGTTGATGACCCTAGGGTTTTACGCCTTAAAGCCTAAACAAATAAACAAACAAACAATCTTTCAAACAAAAATAAAATGCCTCAAATCTTTTTTTAATGGTGTAATCAGAGTCTCTAATACCTGGTGTTGGCTCTCCCTGTTTGAATAACGGCCTGTATTCTCGTAGGCATACTGCAGATAAGATTGGCTATCCAATCTTGAGAAATTTGATCTCGTTCAGTGACCAAGGCAATCCTGAGCTTTTTGAGGTTTTTTGTCGACTGATGGACGTCCCAAAGACGCTCAATAGGATGAAGGTCTGGGCTGCATGCTGACCACTCCAAGGTGCCCACACCCAGCCATTCATTATTCTGCATAAAAAGGAAACAGGGTCGATAAACTGGTCAAAAGGCACCACATATTCTTTGAGGATGTCGGTGCTGTACATATGTGTATTAGCAATGGCCTTTGGAACACATGAAGGTCTGTCTTTGCCTTTAAACTAATTCCATTTTAAACCATCACCAACTCACCTCTGAACTGCACTCTTTCCACTATATTGCATTAAGCATATTGCTCATCAGGTCTTCTTCACATTTGAACATGTCCATCTGCACCATATAGGCTAAACCTGGACTCGTTGGAAAGCAAAACAGAGGCACAATTATCTTCAGTCCAGGCAGCGTGTTCATGACACAAAAGTGCAGACGAGCTGTTCGGTGTACTGCAGTGAGTTGAGGGACGGAACCAGGAATCCTAGCATGTAGGTTGAGTTAAGCAAGCTTCTATACTGCTCGCCCACTGACATCCCTACTCCGAGCAATACACAGTCGATGAGAAGTCTCAACTGAAGTCTGGAAGCAGTTTCTGAGGGTCTGCAATGCAATGAAGCGGTCATCAGCTGGACCAGTCACTCTTTAATGGCCTGATCCCGATCTCCTTGTGTAGCTTCCTGTTTGTCTCCCGGTATCTCTGGACTGCTCCATGAACCGTTGTTTCAGGCAGCCCTAACACTAGCCACATATCATTGGCTTCGGCCATGCTCAATTAACACAATAATCCAAGAATCTATCACGACATTTAAAACTATTTTCAACTCTTAAAAATATTTGGTACAAAAGAAATATTTTCAAGAAAAACAACAACAAAAAATCAATGCGCTTAAATAGGTAACTGAAGACAAACTGAAATGAAATCCATCTTTATCTTAATACTTTTATAGTTAAACCTAGAGAGAGTTGTAAAATTTTCTTATAAGGGTTAATGCATGGCAATTCCTGTCATATACATGCAATGGCTTCAGGCTCAAAAATATTTCGTTTATTTGCAGTTTTATGTAAAATTCAAGATCTAAAATAAAAGGCCAATTTTTTTTTACCATCAGTTCATTTATTGTTCAAAATTCAGTAACTTCTGCGTGCAAGGAGTAGAGTAATAAAGTACCACACCACTTTGGCCTCTAAACCAGATGTTCTGCACACAATTTGTTGGAAATTATAAAAAGTTAAAATGCCTATTAATGAAGCAACTAAGTTAGAAATGTATGGAATAGATTACAATTCAAATATATAGTAATATAAAATGTTCTATTAAAATGTGTCTCATTTTTCTTCCTAAATCACATTTTTTATTTATTTTTTCTGGGAAGACAGAAGAGGTACTCGTGATGTAATTGCCCAGGGGTATTAAATTTCTAAGACTGCCACTGGGTGATAAAATAGGTGTATCCAGATGTGGTGACACATTTCTTGCCTTCCAAAGGAAAAAAAAATTATCAAATAGGAAATAAAGTAGCAAAAATATAAACTAATTTCTGAAAAAAATTTAACAGGGATAGGTTGGTTGTTAGTATGTCAATGTCCTGAAATAAAATAATTAAACATTAAAGATTAATTGCTAATCTGTTATATCACTGGCCTCCTTTGGCCATACCCATGGTTTGTAAACAAGCAAGCAAAAATAAATTGAGGTTGAAATTGTCTTTTTAACATGTTTAATGAGAGTTGACAAAAAGTATTATTACAGTTGAAAATAAGTAAGCCTGCCAGAAAAAAAAAAAAAAAAATACTTATTGCAATGATAAAATAACTTATTTTAGAAGAAAGTTGATTCTTATCATGTCCCAAGTATAGAACAATATATTTCATCATTCAATACCAAATTTCTTAATTTTCATAGATAAACTTCCATTTGCAGAATATTTGGTTTATTTTCAGTTTGCTTATTGTTACTGTTATTATCAGGCCAGGTCAGCCATTTCCGAGAGTCCCCAAGGCAGGGAGACAACCAGAGAAGGTCCCAAAAATCATTTTCTCATATATTTTATTTCATCAAATGTTTGGAGCGCCTTCCGATGGTTGGAACTAGCCAGAGACCCCTTCTCTGGTAAGTAGTGGAATCTACCAATGATGACCAGCACCCTAGGAAAGGAAGCAAAGGTGACAACAAGGGTTGGTCAGGTGGCTCCCTGGGCCGCAGGCGGGAAACGCCTCTTCGGTCAGCTTGGACTGATGAGGTAGGCTAGAGCTTGAAATCCCCTGCAATACTTTTAGTATTTTTATGACCACCACCCCGGACCATCTCCTAACTCCAGAAATGACTTTATATTTTAAGTTACTCTGTCCTCTCTCCTATGAATCCTACCTATTGGCCAACATCCCTCAAAAAACGCCCTGATATCCTGGACATATTTGTCACCTCCCAAATTTCCTCTTCCCATGTCAAAATCACATCCCTGGATGACCTCTCCTCAGATCATTCTCCAGTTCTACTTTCATTACACACAACCTTTGCTCCTAAACCCTCCTCCTCTCCTACACTGTTTACAGGACGAGTAAACTGGGACAAATTTCGTAAAGACCTGGAAAATAAATTGAACCTAAATATTCCACTTAAGACGAAACGTGACATTGACACAGCCATAGAAGTACTTACTACATCTATAAGTGACAAAATAAATGATAATACATCTACCAATAAAACCGACAACTCCCAACAGACAAATTTGCTGCAGCATATTCGTATCTTAATAAGGGAAAAATGCAAAGCAAGATCAAAGTGGCACAGGACTAGATACCCATCAGATAAGACATTACAACAAATTAACTAACCAACTAAAAGCTGAAATTAGAAAATACAAAATTCAAAATTTACTAAATTTTACTGAAAAACTTACACCTACCGATAAATCACTATGGACGACCACTAAAAGGCTCCTGAAATTTAAAGACTGCAACCATCCACTACTCACTGAAGCCCAAACCTGGTCCAAATCCGACGAAGAAAATTCCCAAATATTTTCTCACCACCTCTTTAAAACATTTAATCCACACCCAGATATCCTTAATCCAACCCACCTTGAGTTTATTGAAGCAGAATTGGATATCCTACTCCAATTGACTCCTCCACCTAAAGCATTTCATCCTTCAGAAATACCCAATATCATTCATAGATTACCTTCCCGCAAAGCTCCTGGCCATGACCTAATCACATCCCAGATCCTAAAATTTCTTCCTAAAAAAGCCAAACTGTTCCTAACCTATATATATATAATGCTGTACTCCGAACCACATATTTTCCTGACTCTTGGAAACTATCCATTGTCAAAATGATACCTAAACCCATAAAGCCACCAGAAAATCCATCCTCTAACGGTCATATCTCTCTTTTACCCATTATGGGCAAAATCCTGGAAAAACTCATCTTAAAACGCCTTTATCCCATACTAGGCTCTAAACACATTATCCCAGATCACCAATTTGGATTCTGCACATCCCACTCCACTATTCAGCAATGCCATCGTGTGGTATATGTAGTCTCCTCTGCATTGGAGCGCGGAATGTACTGCACGGGAGTCTTTCTCGACGTTGAACAGGCGTTTGATAGAGTCTGGCATCCAGGACTGATGTACAAACTCCGTAAATTCCTACATACATTCCTCATTATCCGTTTCTACCTTACTGACAGATACTTCAAAGTCAATCATAACAATGCTTATTCGCCTCTTTTTACTCAGTTTGCCGGTGTTCATCTAGGTAGTATCCTAGGTCCTATCCTTTCCACAGTTTATACAGCTGACATCCCAACCCAATCCAAAACTCTCATCACCACCTATGCCGATGACACGTGTATCTTATCAGTTAATATCGATCCATCTATTGCATCCCAAACTCTTCAATCAAACATCACAAATCTTGAAAAATGGTGTCAAAACTGGAGGATTCAAATAAATTCCAATAAATCCCATCAAATTACCTTCACTCTTCATCGTAAACCTATGACTTCCTGTCCTACAGTATCCTTCAACAATAGCCCTTTTATCCCTGTCGAACAAATCCGATACTTAGGACTCCACCTTGACAAACGACTCACTTGGAACCCCCATACTAGACTGAAATGACTAGAAACCGCCCGACGTTTTCGACTACTGCAGCACTTACTAGACAAACGCTCTAAGCTTTCAATCAATTACAAATGACTCATATATATGACAATAATAACACCTATTTGGACTTACGGAATTGAGCTTTGGGGCTCCGCTAAACCATCGAATTCCTCCCCAATTCTTACAATCCAAAATTCTTCGTAAAATCCTCAACGCTCCTTACTTTGTCACAAATAAAATCATCCATAAAGACCTTAATGTTCCATATGTTTCCGATTTGGCCCAATCCAGATACCTATCCTTCCATAACAAACTGCAGAACCATCCGAATCCTCTCGTTTCAAACTTTGCTTCCTCCTCGATCTCTGATAACCCTCCAAGGTGTCTGAAAGGAAGATGGCCTCGGGACCTTCTAATATAGAACTTTAATATGAGTTCTACCAATGGGTAGTTTCTCTTCATGTTGTACATGTCATGTTACCAATGTCACATTTACTTGTTGTATTTTCCATGTAGTACAGTTGTAAATTTCATTAAAATAAAATATTTTAAGTTGTTGAATTGCATAACTTAAGACATAAAAATGTAAATTTTTATCAGGTTAATAATTTTTTGTGTCATTAATTTATTGTTTTTATGAAGCATTATCTTCAAAATGGTTCTTTTTTTATTGCAAAATAAATAAGAAAAGCGAAGAATGAGTAAAATATATATCTAATCAGTTAAACAAAAAGATGAATATTTAGTTAAGTAAAACTTTTACTGACGTATTTCATTGAAGTAGAATGGAAAATCTCCTTGAACTGAGCAATTGAGTCTTGATTTAAGAAATGAGGTCCATCTATTTCTAAATCTATGGGGTCCACCTCTGTCATATTTACATACACGAGCAACTCTTGAAAAAACAGCCTGAAATAATAAAAATGTTAACAGAATAAATTTAATTCAATGAGTAAAATAATCACTGGTTTGAATACACTGATACATTTTATAATGAAGGAATAAAACTTTAGAAACGGCCAAATATTAAACTTTAAAATTTTGATAGTTTAAATACACTAATGGCTGCTCATATTGTTACAATAGACAATTATCAGTACATGGAAATAATTTTATTTTTAATGGTTAAAAACATGGCTAAGTTTTAATTACCTTCCCACAATTAATGTATTCCACAGCAGTTTCTCGGAAAAAAAAATAAACAAAATCTCCCTGAGTCATTGAGTTGACAAAGTTGGGTGCTAAAGAGGAAAAAAAAAATGCAAAGTTAATGATGTATTATAAATAAATATAGCAAGTGAATTATAATTATTTAGTAAAAAGATAATAACCGTTTAAACTCATTGAATCATATTGCTCTGTTTGAAGAGGCTCTCTATAAATGATAGGATCCATTCCTGAAAAGTCTGCAACTGTTCCAGTATACAAATCACCATCTGTAGAAAAAAGTCATAAATTACCAAAATAATAAGGAATATAATAATAAGCATAAATATTTAATCCATTGATAATTTTTAAATTAACTAAAAATCTATCTAATTTAAAAAAAAAATCAATGTCAATTTATATTAAAGTAACAAAAATTTTTCATTCACATAGAAATGCAGTTTTTGTTTTCTTATGGAAAATAAAAGACAGAGGGAAAAGTTTGGATTAATTAAACTTGTCAATGGTGAAAAAACAAAACAACACATGTAGAGAATAAATAGCAAATATCAACTTTAAGAACACATACAATGCTTCAATTGGCGAAAGAAAAAATAAAGATACAAATATAACAATAAACATACAGATAAAGGAAATTCTTATTAACATCACAGGGAAGATAATCACACATATGACCAGATTATGAAATAATGCAATAAATAATTTTATTATTTTGGGCAACTATTAATAATAATAAGACTTAGCGAACCCTAAGGTTCGATGCTAATACAACCAATTGATGTCCACATTTTTCCATCCGCAGGGCTCTGGAACTGAGCTCTAAACCCAACCCAGTAGAATACTCTTAATGCAATCTTCCCATCTTTGGTCTACCTCTCGGACGCTTGCCAGTTGGCATAGGGCATATTAACTTATCCCCATATTAACTAAGCCCAGCGAACATGCCCATTTTATTCGCCTCAAATTAATCATCTCAATTATATTAAACAGATACAGTTCGTGCAATTCAGTGTTGTGTAACTACCTAAATTTTCCAGTTCACGCATCCTTTTTCGGTCCAAATATTCTATACTTGCAAAAAGCAATACTTTATTTTCAAAAACCTCAAGATGCTGCTCATCCCTTAATGTAAGCGGCCACGTTTCACATCCATAAAGAACTTTAGGAAGGATAATGGTTTTGTAAATTCTAATTTTTAAATTTTGGGCCAGAGGCGGGAACTAGGTAATTTTAACAAAGAAAAATAACAAGCATTTCCCGCCTTCAACCTTACTTTCCTCTTCAATTTCGCTTTTGCTAGTTATCATAGACCCTATATACCTAAAAGTCTGTATGTGCTCAAACATATTTAATCCCTTCTGTATCGATATCTTCGACATTGTCGCTGTTTTTGCAGCTAACCATATATTTTGTATTATCTGTATTTATTATCAGTCCTAGTTCTTTACCAGATTTCATCAACATTGTTGTATTTAGTTTTATTGTTTCCATTTATTCGCTTAACAGTATCAAATCATCAGCATACCCAAGCATGGATGTTGTTCCACCCAGATTCAAACCTTTTTCGGTATGTATTACCTCTTTAATACCAAATTAAATAGGACAGGTGAAAGAGAAATACCTTGTTTTAAGCCCGTATGAACCTTAAATTTCTCGGATAAATAATAACCAATTCTAACTTTATTGAATGTTTCGGACATACACATCCTAACTAGATTCACTAATTATTTTGGGATCTCCAGCTCGATTAGAATATTATAGAGCTTCTGGCAGTCAATGGAATCATATAAGCCTTTTTTAAATCGATATAAATCTGGTGAACAATACCGTTGTACTCTATTTTTTTCTCTATAATTGTTCATAAAGAAAATATTTGATTGATACTCGAACGGTTCTGCCTAAATCCACATCGGTAGTACCCGATAATTTCCTTGGTGTATTCTGTGATTTGATTAGTTAAGATTAATGTGAATATTTTATAACATATAGGAAGGAGTGATTTTCCTCGACAGTTATTAAAATCCATCCTCGGGCCCTTTTTGTGAATCGGAATAAGAATGGATTCTTTCTATTCTTGAGGCAATTTATCATTATCCCAGATCTTTTTAACCAAAAAATGTATTTTATAAACTCCAGCTTCCCTGCATGCCTTAATTAGTTCACTAGGAATATCAATGGTCCCTGCTGCTTTAAATATTTGAATTTTCCGATAGCTATTTAAACTTCCTCTTTACTTGGTTCTTCTATTAACGGTTGACACTCTGCCACTCGGAAGAAGGGCATTATTTCTCGTATTTAAAATATTGTCAAAGTGTTTCTTAAACTTATTCAATATGTCTACAGGATCAGTGAAGAAATTGTAATTTTCATCCCTAATTCCAGTCGTTATGGATCCTAAACATTTATGTGATTTATTTATACCTTTGTTCATGGCTCTTACATTGTTTACGATTTTATTATTTTCTTTTTTAATATCTATTATTTTATTTTTAAGATACTTTCTTTTTTTATTTCTGAACAATGTAGTAGTTTCATTCTTTAAGGCTCAGAAGTATTCATGATTGTTTTCACTAGGATTATTTAGAGCTATTATTTGACCAGCTTTTCCTTTTTCGTACATGTTTAAGAAATCTTCATCAAACCCCAGTTTGTTATTTTTATTTTGCTTTTTTCCAAGACACAAGTTACCAACTTCTTTAGCATTATCCCTGATCCTTATCCATAAGTTGTCTATGTTATCACAGTTCTCTTCAGAAGGTTCTAAAGCTTCAAACCTATTCTTAACTTCCAGCTCTAATTGATGGATTTTTTAATTTTTCCAATTTAAAATTCTGGGAATCAAAACGGTTCTATTAACTCTTTTTTATATTAAGTTTTTGACGAAGATTCATGATTACTAATTCATGATCTGACCCACATTCTGCCCCGCGATAAGATCTTACATTAATTATACTATTTTGCCACTTATGTTGTATCAACACGTGATCGATTTGATTTCGTGTTTGCTAATCTAGTCATGTACAAGTGTATTTGTGAATATCCTTTTGTTTAAACGTAGTACTTTTAATTATTAGGTTTTTGAAATGGCAAAATTTATTAGAACTATCAAATAAACTATCATTACTATAGTTGTGTAAACTTTTTTTACTAGTCATCGGAAAATAAACTTCTTCCCTTTTCACCTTTGTGCTAGCATCTTCTAAAATTATTCCCATGCAGCTTCACAGTAGTTTATCATAAACCCACTCTAGTTTATTATAAAATTCGCATTCAACTTCATCATCACTATCTTTGGTCAGGCAGTGTATGTTTATCAATACAATTTTAAACAAATGCCCCTGGAATATGGCCACTAAAATCATATAGCAAAAGAATTGTATGTCCCTCAAAGCGGATAGAAATCTATTCCTAATAAGAAAACTCGTACTTATACAATGATTTCCGCTTCCTGAGTACCAAAAAGTGTACTTACCTTCCCTTATGGATCCCTCCCCTGGCCAGTGAACCTCTTGCAATGCCAAGATATCTAAATTGTACCCATTAACCTCATTTGTGATCGATTTTAACCCACCTGCTGTATTCAAACTCCTTACGTTCCATGTTGCTATATTTAACTCTCTAGTTTTCAACTTGTGTCATGAATCCCCTAAAGCAGTACCCACCTGGAGACCTGATCGGGGGACTAGTTTACTGGATTGCTGGATAATAAGGGTTTAACTTTATGAGGATCCATGAATGTTCGGTGATTTGTGAACTATAGATATGCGAGTAGGATGTTCAATCTTACGTCACAACCTCCAGCAAGTCTGAAGAGCTCCTCTCATTGTTGGCCAGCGAGTCCATTGGACTTAGCCGGGAGGAACTTTTGAGGAATTTACACCAACCATCCCCACATATTTTAGGCAACTGCTTGAGATAATTCATTTTTAGGCTGGATAAATTGCCATGTTACACCTACACCTGAGTTTCGACCAATGAAAAGTTAAAGAACACTTTTCGACACGGAAATTTCCATACGTATACTGTTCCAAAGAAATTGTCAATAAAAATTTCAAAAGAAAGTGGAAGTAGCTTTATTGTGACATATAGAAGCTTAGGTATTAGGAATGAAAGAGAAAGGAATGTATTCATATTGTCTGACTGTTGAAGATCTTAGTTATTGCAGCTATATTAGAAATTTTCAAAAATATTTTGTACCTCTTCTTTCAAAAACAAAAATAATGCAATAAATATATTGAAAAATTACTTCAATTATGGTTTATTAACAGAACATTTACGAAAATGGTACAAATCAACATCATAACAATTTTAAAGATTTTCAGATTTAAAAAAAGTACTTACCAACATAAACAGCAGTGCTGTTATGTAAAGGGTCATAAGGGCATACAGCTTGACCAGGCTTTTCTCTTATAAATGTATAAGATCCAGCCTGAAAAAGAGAAAATAATAATTTAATAACAGTATCAAATATTTTTCATCTTAGTAGAAAGGAATGATAGCTTACCGTGATTCCATATTCTCTGCAAACTGGTTTAAATGAATTAGTACCGCAAAGAATTAGGTTACCTTGCTCATTTCTAGCAATAATGCGAATATAATTTTGGCAGTTTTCCTAGAAAAAAAAAACAATGAAATATTTATAAAAACTTTTCACATCAAATTAAGTGCATTTGTGTATTATGTCTTTTTTCAATATTTTTTTAGAACAAAAATAAATAAAATGATTTACAACCTAACTAGTCAGAATTAGAGAGACAAGTAAACTTGAAAAAGGTTGCTTAATATTAGCCCAGACAGCAAAGTATGAATTCCTAAGGAGGTTCAATATAAGCGGTGCTATCTTAGAATTGATTAATTATGCAAAGTGGATTTAGAAAAAATAAAAACAAACTTTCAGTTCATGTTTATCAAAAGGAAGGCTTTCACAGAACAGATGAAGCTGTGACAACGATTTAACTTACATGAAATATTATGTATGAATGAACTGGTCAATGATCCATTGTCAATAATCCATTATGTTTTATGTTTCAAAGTCTAATATCAGAAACATCATAGTTAAGAGTTTGAGGAGTAATTAAAGGAACAGTTAAATGATATTTTTGTTTTTAAATCTGAAATTAATAATTAAAAAGAATATCTCTATATTTGGACTCCCTGCGAATACCTTCACAGGGATATTGTATGCCCCCAGGAGATACCGAGGATTGGGATTAATCTGCTGCCAATGGTAGGCTCCTCTTCAACATCAGACCAGTCCATTGCTCAGTGACTGTCCACTTTACCAGATGCCCTTTTCCAATCAACTTTTGATTATTAGGCTGAAGTTGTTGAATGTGCTGAGAGATTGGGGGTTGATCAGAGTCATAGAAATATGAGAGTTCTACGGCAGTCGCTACGAGAAAATTCATTTGAGGAATGGGCCAACTGCAGGTGGCAGGGCATTGGTGTTTGCCATTTTAAAAAGACCCCAAAAGTGAATAAATACATGTATGAAAAGCAAGTAATTTCTGGGTCTGAATGGTCGAATGACCTAAAACTAAACATTAATTAAGCACCCCTGCATGGAGTCCCAGGTGTCATATATATATATATATATACACAACCATACACACACACACACACACACACACACACACACACACACACACACACACACACACAAACACACACAAATATATAAAAAGATAAAGTAATATAAAAGATAAGTCTAATAACAGATTAAAGCCGAATGATAATAAAATAAATAAAACACATTCACACCAATGTACAATATTTACATTGGCCCAGGGGACTC
Organism: Nezara viridula; assembly: GCA_928085145.1. NCBI lineage: Eukaryota > Metazoa > Arthropoda > Insecta > Hemiptera > Pentatomidae > Nezara > Nezara viridula. The sequence goes on along the minus strand of OV725078.1, from coordinate 12,581,473 downwards.
TGAATCAAGCTTTGTCCCCCAAATGTGGAAGCCAAAGCAAGACTCCAGGAAATCCTAGTGCTTCTCTCGCAGAGATTGAATGACTTCTGTTGTTACCGGGGTAGCTGGAGTCGCAGGTGGCGTCATTCTTTTCGCTCGACGACTTTTTTGTTTCTCAGGAGACGAGCATGGTGTGGATCTGATAGATCCACACCGCTTAGGTGCATTTTTATATGACATGGTCTGATGATAATATCTCATAAATGAAGGATCATATAAAAAAAAAAAAATCGTCTGCTTGAAATTGACTTTCAATTAATCACGGACGTGCTCGGCTGCAGAGACTGCCCCTGAGCACGGCAGCAAACCAACTGACCTGTTGTTATCTAGCTATGTGGCACTATGGCGAGATAAGGCACTATCCACCTTAACTTCTATTCACTGTTCACAACAGTACACAATAAATAACAACTGTACTTAAAGTAGAATTAGTTCATGTTTTGGTCTAGATGACTGACGTCTTGACACTGTTTTAATTAAAACTAACACTGTTTTTCTAAAGAAAAATGAATATTTTTAAGAGATGAAGTACAGGTTGACTGTTACAATCTAGCGCATGCACAGAACTAGTGACAATTACAAAATGCCAAGAGTAGACCCCGACAAAACTGAATGAAAATTCATAAATATTTCATAAAAAAATAATGTATGCTTTTAGATTATGTAATTGAGGAATGTGTGTTTATTGTCTCAAACCAACCTGAGAAATAATCTAAAATAATTATTGTGTAAAATAAAAATAATTTGGTTCAGAAACTGTTTTTTTACTTTTCAAAGGAAACGTAACCAACAATACATATTTATTATACTCATACTTATTAACCACTTCTATATATTTATGTATAAGCTTTATTGATTGTCCTAAAGATTAATCAGTATGCTGTGTGTTCAGCAACTTAATATAATTGGGCAGCAAGCTTTTATATTTTATATGAAAATTAAAGTATTTCTCTCTCTTATAAAAAACAATCATCTGAATTTAGAGCTATAAATACTTAATAACAAAATAATCTGGCATGGTAAAGAATAAAATATGATTCTTGATAATATGACGCTAAAAAAAGTATACATGCAGTGTTCTGATCAAAAACTAAAATACTTGTAAAACAGTGAGAAAATAAATAATGAATCCAACAGAAAAATTAAATATTGGTTTACCTCATCTTTTCCTTTTACAAGACACATTTTCACAACATCATCTGGTGAATACCACTGCAGCTTCTAAAAATTATAAAACATTTGTTATTAATGTAACTTAAATATTAAACAGAAGAATAAAAGATTGTAAATATTAAATATTAGTGCAATATCTATAGTACATATTAAATATTAGATAGAATAATAAAATATTTTTGATCAGAAGCTTATTCTGAGAGAAATCCCAAAACAATAATCTAATAAATTTAAGACATAATCTAAGGTCTAAGTTTGTAAATGTAAATTTCAAAACTCAAGAAAGGTTTTCTTTTTATATTTTTTTTACTAAAAATATTCAGCAAGTAAACTATTGTTTTCTCTTGTAATGGAAATTTATCAAACAAGAGGCAATTTCCATAAAATAAAAATTGGAATTCCTATGTCTACTAGGCCAGTTCAGTGTTAAACATAAATCATGACTAAGTATCTGTCAATCAAATAACATCAAATAGACTATAATTTAAATTTCCAAGATGATGTGAGCCAGAAAAATTATAAAATCAAGTTGGAAAAATTTCTTCTATTACATATCTGTATTATACCAATGGAGGAGGCCCAGTCTCGGTGATGGGATGTAGCACCATATATGTATGTATGTATTATACCAATCTAAATAAAATCTTCACACTTTTTAAAAAGAACAATTCTTTGACTATAACAAACCATATCAGTTATGATTCAAAACATACTTAAGTGTAATCTACCTTCTCTTGCAGCTTTATGAGGAAAAACCAGGAGTTAAAAAGTGGCCCTCATTAAAAAAATAAAAGGATGTCACAACTATACGCAATCCCGTTAACATCAAACATCTTTTCAATTGATATTTTTAGTTTCATAAGGCTTTATATGTCCAGTCCATTCTCACCAAGCAAGCAATCATGTGAGAGGAATTAATAAGATTCAAGTTTATCTCATCTAATATAAATGAAATGGTAGACATTTTGTGATAATAAACATTACTAATTGACAAACCTTATATTCCGTAAGGGTTCAATATATAACTAACTGTTATATTTGATCTCTAGGTTCAAATTAAATAAATTCGAGTACCCTGGTTGAAATAAAACTCACTTTATTTCCAACACAAAACTTATAGATTTTAGAACTTTTAAATTTTTTGACTCAATTTAAAACAATAGTTTTTTTACATCTGAATATTTTTAACAATATGAAATAATTTAAATATTTATAAAACAAACATGAGTTTAGACTGACTTTATAACGTCCAAACATCTGAGGAGTTTTGAATTGTTTCTTATAATTCAAAAATAATAAAACAACCAGAGGAACACTCTTCAGTATTCAAACCCTAGAATAACTTTTTTTTTAATGCTTCTTTTTCTTAGAAGTAAGTTTGTTGACCCATTCTATTTCATATCAAGAAGATTCATTGTCTTCATTTGTAGCTATGTTCTCTATGAAAATTGGTCTGGTAGGTATTGAGGTACCATACATCAGTTCTGGAACAAAGCCATATCAGCAGCTGATGAATTTTTAATATCATTTATATTTTGAATTTTAATGACTTCATTTTTATCTTTCTTCTCTTTTACTATTTCTGGAGGCAATTTCTGAGGTTGAATATTTTTCAAAGCATCTTTAGCTTCTATCTTTGTAAAGCTAAGATATCTTACATATCTCACTTGTTTTGCAGGATCTCCAATGGAAGGTCTAAAACCTTACTCATCAGAACTTTTGTCTTCTTCAGTCTGTGTTTCTTTACTGAGATCAGTTTCCCCTTCCTTTCGATGGCCAGGCAATGATTCTCCTAAAATGATCGTTTTATCAGAAGAATTAACTATATGTTCTCCTCTCACTGCTTGAACATTTTCAACAACTTCAGGAACAAATCCTAATTTTCTTTGAGTAAGTTTCCAATGTCAGGTTGCAGTTCAGGAGGTGTATAATATTTTGGCGATAATAATAATATTCTGCGATTTTGGCTTTTAGCTGTTATAAGCCCTTCAATGCAATTGTAATTTTCCGTCACTGTGAGCACCTCCTTTTCTTTTTGTCTTTCTTTCCTCCTAGCCTCCTTCAAACTAGCATGGCCTTTCAAAGAAAAGTCATTTCTAGACTTATCATTTTTAAGATAAATCTCTTCATCATCCTAATCAAATGCTCTAATGCTATCTTCATTAGCACCATTTTTAGCATACATGTCTTCATCTTCATTCTCAAATATTCTAATGCTATCTTCATTAGCATCATCTTTAGAATATATGTTTTCATCTTCATTCTCAAATGTCCCGAAACCAAAAACTTAGCCACGGATTGATGATGTCTTTTTATTTTCACAGACTTTCAGAGGAGAGTCAAACAAACAAATTTGTCAAAAACCGACTTAACACAATGTTGTTCATTATTTCCAATAGTAATTTTATCAGCTTTAAAGATATTCTAGTACTTACTTTGAAGAAGCTAATACTTTTTCCTGTATCCATTGGCCACTTCATTATGTGATTTCATTTCTTCATCAGATACACTATTCTCTATTGAAAGATCACACATTTTCTTCTCAATTAATTCTAAAATCTCGAACTTCTTCTTCAAAAGCTCTGAGTAAGTGGATAATTCTTCTAAATTATGAATATCACAATTAAGCAGCTGTTTTAAGTCATTACCTTGTAAAGAAAGCGCAGAAAATTCTTCTCTGTTTTTTCTTACCTTCCATTTTGAACTCAGTCAAAGAACAAAAAAACAGAGTACTTAATAGTTCTTGTCACAGTCGCCACTTATGTTCCATGAGGGTTCAATAAATAACTAACCTTTATTATAAATTAGTAACAAAATAATCAAGAGAGAGAACATAAATGTTAGGTTATTATTGGAAAAATTCCAGCCTTATGTCTCCGAAATGCAGATAAAGAAAAGACCCGTCAACGTTTCATCAATTCAGCCATCATCAGGGATCACCCTTTTTCTTTGCCTGCATTTTGGAGACATAAGGCTGTGTGGTTTGGAATTTTTCCAATAATAACCTAATTAACCGTTATATTAGATCCCTGGGTTCAAATGAATAAATTTGAGTACTCTGATTGAAATAAAACCCACTTTAATTCGAACATAAAATTCACAGAAATTTTAGAACTTTTAAATTTTTTGAATCAACTTACAACAATAGATTTTTCACATCTGAACATTTTTAATAAAATATAATGGAAAATATGCTATAAAAATAATTAAATGAGAAAAAACGTACATACCTGAGCTTCACTAAAATCAGCGATACTGATATTGTATACTATATTCCTGAAATTTTATAAAATAAGTTATTATTAACAAAATGGTTAATAATAGTATTAACTAATATGAAATTTTGATATGTATTATATTAAATTAAATAACATTATAACACTTATAAAGATATATATATATATATTACTGATATGAGTAAGAATTAAATCTAAGAGATAATTGAAGGTGCAGTTAGAAAATAAAACATACAATGTATTAAGCTATTTAAGACATTAAAATAAATGGGGATGTATTAATAAAAAATTAAATAGTAAAAAGTGGCATACGTTAAACAGTAAAATTTTTTTACTGTGTTTTATTTCTAATTGTATCATAGACAATCATTTCTTAAACAGATAAGAAATTCATATATTGTGAATCATGGTATAGTTGGACCCTACTTCCAATTACTATTTCAAATTCACACCTTTTAGCTACTAACAGCTCACCTCATTTCTCAGGCAAAACTTAGCTTTTAGCTGATTGAATATTTATTTAAAATATTATTTAATGTTTTACTTATCTTTAAATTTTATTGGTAAACTTATCTTTACTACAATCCCTTTTATGATGAACAGAATAGCTTAACAATAAAGTGATTTTGAAAATGAGTAAAATTGACAAATATTAATTAATATTCGTTTCCATGAATAAATTGAAATACAATGCATACATGGCACAAAATATTTAAAGTATTATATTACAATAAATGACGAGTGAATTAAGTAACTAATTAGAAACATAATAATAACTTTATTATAGTATTTTTTATAAGTAAGTAAAGAAAGTACCTTGCTCCAATAAGAATGTAATTTCCGTCCTTTAAAACAAGCCGGAAGAAGTCTATATTTGTGGTATTCCCTGTAAATCTATCAACATCTTCTGCACCTGAAATAAAAAATTAATTAGTTGCAATATGTTAAATAACAAAATTATATTATTTCTAACAATAAAAGAGAGAGAATTTTTTTTTAATGAGAAAGTTTTTTGGTTTCCTGGTAGACTATTTTGTATTTAGTAAATGTAATTTAAATTTTATGCTTTTAGATTGTATTTTGATATATCACTGTATTTAAAAGCACCTCCATATGAGTAAATATAATATTTGAAAATAGGATAATGCCAAATTTATAAGGTAGAAATATATGGAAGTAAAGGGTATTAGCTATGTTATTTGCAGTCAGTCTTAGAATTACATAGAAATAGAAAACTAAACTTTATTCTGGGACTAAGTCCCTTTAGAATAACAATGATGAGTTAATACAAAGTAAAGTACAAATCTGGCCAAAAACTAACTTATAAAAATTTTAATATTATATACATTATTTAAAAAGTATGTAACCAGTAAAAAACAAAAAATAAAATATATATACAAATGAACACAAAATCTTCTCAAAATTACTTAATTGTGATGAAACAAAAAAAACAGAGAAATTACATATTTATATATACATAACTACACAATTTGTAAACAATAGGCTATCTAATAGAAAACTAACTTAATACAAAATATAATAATGTCTACAGTGGTTTATATAATAATATGCAGACACTAAGATAAAATAAAATCTTAGGATACTTGTGGTGTAATGGAAAAAAAATAAAATAAATAAAAGGAACTATTTATACGTACATTCTCATATTGGCACACATAAAGACAAAAATATAAAATATAATCATATATACCCGAAAGAAAAAGCACAACCTGAGGAGAAGAGAAAAATACATAAATAGTAAAAATAATAGTCTCAAACTAGGTGACAAAAATCATTGCTGTTTTATGTTAAAACTTAAACAGTAGGCACCACTATTTACTTCACGCAAATTCAGTTCGTAAAATGAAATTTATGGTGGTAAATCTTCTGTTTGGGATGTAAGGAGATATTGGAAAAGGAGGTATTTGAAAGTTGACAGGGAAGAGGCATGACGGATGTTATGTGGCAAAGAATTCCAGTAGGAGACGGAGCGGGCTAAGAAGGAACGTTCATAGGTTTTTGTCCTGTGGAATGGAATATAGAGGTCAGAAACACGGGATCTCGTTTTTATTGAGTGGACTAAGGGTTTAGGCTGGAGGAGACAACAGATATAGGAAGGGTGCTGGGAGTTGATCGTTTGGTATAAGAAATTTCCAAGGAAGTATAGGCGGCCGGGAAGAGGGGAAGAGCCACTTTGACTCGGCATATAGGTGGGACACATGAGACCATCTTGAAGTGCCGAAGACGAATCTTAAAAAACAGTTCATGATTCTCTTCAGTCTGTTCTCAAGCTCCAACGAGAGGCCACCGTATACCACACAGCCATAGTCAAAGTAGGAGAAAATCAATGAGGAAACGAGGAGCCTGCGGATAGGTTGTGGGAGATGCTGACGAGAACGATGAAGTAATTTAAGAGTACCAATTGACCTTCTAGAGATTTGAGCAATATGGGGTTTCCATGATAGGTTTTGATCAATGGTAATTCCTAAGTTTTTTACAGAAGAGGTGAAGGAGATTGGTTGGTCATTAATAATCAAGGAAGGATGGTGGAAATGGATCTAAGGAGGGAGTTGGAACCTATAAGAATGGCCTGAGTTTTCGTTGCATTCAACTTTAATTTATTCAAGCTTGCCCAGGCACTTATCCTATCTAGGTCTCTCTGAATATTCGTAAACGCTTCTAATAACTCAGTGGGCGGAAAGGAAAAATAAATTTGGGAGTCATCAGCATATAGATGGTATGAACAATGGTGGATTGAACTAGGAAGGTCATTGATGTAAGAATTAAAAAGGATAGGAGAAATGCTTGAACCCTGGGCTACTCCATGAGACAAAGTGAGGAAAGAAGATAAGGGTTGATTCGGAATACTAACGGCTTGAGTCCTGTCAGAAAGAAAGGATTGGAACCATTGGATAGAACTATTGGAAAAGGATAGAGATTTTAATTTATTGAAGAGAATAGAATGGTCTAAGGAGTCGAATGCTTTGGAGAAGTCCAGGAGTACTAATATAGTCAGTTTTCTTTCGTCAATTGCAGTATGTATGTCATTTGTGATTTTAGCTAAAGCGGATTGAGTGGAGAAGCCTGGGCGAAAGCCAGATTGGAGTGGATCTAAAAGTTTGAAATCTTCGAGATAATTGGAAATTTGGGATTGGACTATTCTTTCGAGGGGTTTTGACAGATTTGAGAGGGTTTCAATATCGGGTAAGATGCTTTCACGGGTAAGGGAATTTATATTGCGGAAGGTTATGGTTTTAGGAAGGATCGCAGGGGTCTGGATATTGTATGATAGTTGGATGAGGTCATGTGAAGACAGGAAAGGAACAGGTTGTTGGGACGAGGACAAAAGGTTCTGCGCAGAATCGATGATAAACAGGTCCAGCCATGTATCAGACCAGCAAGTGTGATGAGTAGGAGCAAATGGCACTATAAAGAGGTTAAGGGAGTAGAAAAGGTTTTCCAGGTAGTGTTTATCGTGGGAATCGGAAAGGAAATTGGCGTTAAAGTCACCGGAAACTATTATGTTACTGTAAAATAGGATAAATTTGTATAGGGTTGATTCGAACAATGGGTCGAAAGGTACCAGAGGAGGGCGGTATACAACAACGTATAGAAGAAGATGGGCTTTAAAGGAAATTTCAATAAAAAGGTATTCCATGTGGGAACATTTGGAAGGGGGTGAGATATCTAGGGTTCGGGATTTTAGGCTATTATGGACGTAAAGACCCGCACCACCACCAGTTCGTGTAATCCGGTCATGGCGGATAAAGGTGTGATCTGGTAAGGAAACGGAAGAGGAAGGTATGTGGGGTTTTAGCCATGTTTCGGAAACTGCAATAGTATGGTAAAAATTGCAGGTAAAATATTGCTGAAATTCGTCGAAATGGGCTGGTAAGGATTGGGAATTAACATGACAAGAGGTCAGGATACTAGTCATGTTGGATAGGAAATAGAGAAATATGATGAAAGGCAGCTGAAATATAATGAATAACATTTAAAAAGAAGCAAGTAAAGGCTAAATACAAATAATAATAATAATATGCAGCAATGATAAAAAAGACTAAACATGATAAAATAAAAGATTACGTCAGTTGTGCTAGAGAAAAAATAATGGTAAAACAGTAACATAATACGGCAAAGTGATTTATAGTAGGCAACGCTTAACATTTCCCAATTATGACCATCTAGTTGACGAATGTCGAACCGTCAGCAGAAAATGTCAAGATCTTGTGGCTGATCGATGTAGATCACCGGGTGTCCATCTTCTTTTCTACAACGAACTCTACCCCCCCGCAAACCATAAGTATTTTAATTTGCCTGCTGCTCTCTTCTGACGGGCGAGCCAGTACAGACGTCTATTCATAGGAGACATTTCTTCGCCGAGATATATCCGGTGGGAGTCGTTTTCTTGCCAACCAATATCCCTAGTAGAAAAGTCCCTTTTTACCTTTCTTCTTTGCACCAAGTCGCGTACAGACGCCTCACAAAACGAGCAATCACGGGTGGTGGTCGGGGATCATCTTTTCTTGGTCTCCGTCGCTCAACAAAGTCGAGGTCCTCTGGGTTGATCTTAATCCCGAGGCCGGCTCCCACGCTGGCTACCAGGGCCGATGGAGTCTCTCCCGCGCGTACCGGGATGCCACGAATTTCTATTGATCTACGAAGTAGACCTTGCTCGGCTTTGTTGACACGCACCTCAAGTTCACCTACTCTGGATTTCAGCATCTTATTTTCTGAGGAGAGTTCTTCTAGGCGTTTCGCTTGGGCTTCGAGGTGTCCTTCTATTTTTGTGAACCTCTCATTCAACTCGAAACTGAGTTCACCATACTTCTCAAGCGACGTTTTTAAATTTTTTATATCTTCATTTACCTGTTCACCGAGTTTGTTGACGGCCAGGAGAATATCCGATGAGGAGGGTTCTCTGGTGCCGCTCTTGGATGGACTGGGTAAGTTATCATTAGCTGGGGCAGCCTTTTTGCCCTGCTCACACTTTTTACATAGCCAAGCTTTTTTTTTGTAATTTTATAGCGTCAATCTCCTTTTCACTGTAATTGCAACATTTGCCGTGAAATATTACACGGCATTTATTACAGCTTAAATTATATTTATCGTCTCTCACGATAGGGCCGTCACAAGTTGAGCACTGCACCATTTTGTTGACAGAAAAAAAAATTTACTTACGTAAAAAAAGTGTTGTTTATCAACTTAGGCGTGTTGATGGCCTTTAATACTCTCGGGCTTAAAGGAATTAGCTACTCCTCCTCTCTCCGCCGCAGCTGGTTAACGAACTTTCTTCTATGTATAATGAATCGTAAATAAATATTAAGACGCGACTATGGTGGATTAAAAACAAAAATACTATTGTGAGAAATTACTGTAAAAATTGTTATGAAATAAGTTAGTTTATGTGAAAAATGAACGAGTTTCACAGGAGTGATGTGAACTGTACGCCGTCTCTGGCCAGACTGAATACTTGTTTAATAAATACTTGTTTGGTTATAGTTTAGTCCAAAAAGCTAGAAATAAGTTTTTACAAAGTATTTGTAAAGTTTTAATTTGATTACAACATTAATGTATCCGTAAAATAATAGATAAGAAATAAATAATACAAATCTGAGAGAGAAAAAAGTATTATCAACAAGTCGTTTTCCAACCCCACTAAAGGTGTCTTCTTACCTGGGCTCCATACCAGTGGTAAACTGTTGACCACTAACGGATCCAGGATTTAGTTTTGGTGGGGGGAGGGCTTTAGCCCGAAAGATTTTTAAAAACAACATATAACGATAATTACTTAGGAAGTAAAAGAAAGAAACTAACTACCTATATGAAATAGAGTTTAAGTGATTCTTTAAGTACTATTAAATGTAATTACACAAACAATAATACTTTTAGAGGTAATTATTAAATATTTTTTTCATAAGACATAGTTATATTTTACCTTTTTTTTTTTTTGAGGGGGGAGGCCCGGGATTCAGTCCGATAGCTTTCCCCCCGTAGATCCGCTGTTGAAGCAATATGTGGGTGAGTTATTAGCGAATATTGGCGTATTGGTGAAAGCGTTGGATGGAATTTGGCATTTGGCCATTCTGCCGTTCCTGGGCGGTTTTCTTTCACACATTTAAGGAGTTTGACCAATGCTTGCGAGCCGTCCACATATGTATTGGCGAATCTAAGATGGGGGAGATTCGGACTTATAAAATAGTAAAATATATTTTTTTTCATTGGTTCATATTTGTTTTAGTGATAGATATTTATGAGAGCTAAATTCTAATACAATCACAGTATATTTTTTAAATTATAATGCATATACAGCAATTCAGAGCCGTCGTGTGGGTTTTCGGCGCCTGGGCACACAAAAACCTGAATTTTTATTTTCTTATATTTAATTTTTAATCCGAGTCGTAAGTGTCATGGCCGAAACTGAGGTTCTATATTCGTATCGTTCCGTCTTTGCTAGTTTGTTATGTGCTTATTATCTCAAATCCTGTTCTCAGACTTTGTAAACAGTGAGTTTATAAACAATTTAACATTTTTACATTATAATCAGTGAGGTGAGTGACTTTTATTAATAATTAGCAACATTAAATTGGTACTCGATTGCTAGAGACAGTTTACGTGGCAGATAATTCCCCTCAGCGGGTCTTATCTTTCAAATTCAAGGTCACGGGGCTTTATTTTACGTTCAGAATATCTTGAGTTCGTACCTAAGACAGTATATATATTTTTTTTTTCTCTGTTTTTATTTCTTAATTGATTATTTTATTATAATATTTTTTTTCTACTGAGACTCTATTTTATTTATTTATAAAAATGTTTTTTTTAATATTTGTATATATATTTGTAAATAGATTAGTTATTAAGTATTTGTTTTGTAAATTTTCTTATTAGTGATACTTTTTTTTTTTTTTCTCTCTTCTTTTTGTATATATTATTATTTAGAGGTATGGATTCTGATAAGAACATTTCTTTTGACGAATCAGATGAAGAGACTCCTTTCTCCGAAATCAGTGAGACTGATTCTCAATATTTAACAAGGCGAACTCTCCAAAAGCGCCATAGAAACTCTGCCCCCGGTTCGGCGGGCAACTCACCTAATAAAAAAAAAAACAAATCCGCTAAAACAAAGCAAGCTCTCAAAGTAAATAAAGAATCAAAAACTAGTAATAATTCAGCTATGAAACCTGACACTAAACCATCAACTAACACATCCAGTAACAATTCTGTTACAGCCAATAATAAAATTAACGAAATCACTGAACCTAGAACTTTCACTGAACCAGTGCCACCTCCGATTTATGTAAGCAAGATTGACAATTTCATTCAGTTCGGTCAAGAAATAGCTAATCTGATCGGACCGACCAACTTCCGGTGTTTTTCTCGAGTCAACGATATAAAGATTAACACCAATACTAAAGATGATTATAAAAAACTTATAAATCATTTGACAGCACTCAATCACGACTTCCACTGCTATCAACTAAAAGAAGACAAAACATATAGAGTGGTTTTGAGAGGTCTTCACTCTACCACACCCACTACCGCTATAAAAAAAGATCTGGAAGATATCGGCCATTCGGTAAGACATATATCTTCTATCTTACATCCTATTGATAAATATCCACTGCCATTATTTTTCATCGATCTAGAACCAGCCCGGAATAATGCAGAAATCTTCGAAGTTAAAAGACTGCTGTATTCTGTTGTAAAATTTGAAGAGCCGAGGCAGAAACCAATAGTCGTTCAATGCACCAAGTGCCAAAACTTAGGGCATACAAAGGCTTACTGCCATCACTCGGTGCGTTGCGTTAAATGCGCCGGGCCTCACGCCTCTAACACCTGCCAGAAACCGTTAAATGAACCACCAAAATGTGCCCTTTGTGGTGAGGACCACCCTGCAACCTATCGGGGCTGCATTATCTATAAGAAGCTATATAAGCAAAGAACTTATAATTTATCATTAAAAGAAGAACAGAAGAATTCTACCCAGGCACAGGTACAGGCACCTGAACTCCTAAATTTGGCAGCGTTTCCTCAACTGCCGAACGAAATAATACCACAATTGACGCACAACCCTTCTACATCAACAGATCATCCCCATCAAGACTCTAGGCACCTATATTCAGACACTACGGTGAAGAATCAACAGCCGCGACGTCAGACGCCTCAGATTTCCAAAACTAAGACTCAGGCTTCCAAACCTAAGATCCAGACCTCCCAATCCAAGACTCAAATCTCCCACATTCATTCAAAATCTCCACGTCAGCAAATGCCTCCTCACCAGATACCTATACGTGTAAAATTACCGCCCGAACATCCAACTCCTGTTTATTCCCACCCTACTGCTCATATTTACTCTCCTTCCCAAGTTCCAAGGGTACATCCTTCATCAGACACTCCTTATCATAAGATCTTTCCCTCACGAACTCCTAATCAAAACCAACCTGACCAACAAAACCCGATCGATTTAATAAACTCCACCCTTGCTTCCTTCCTGAAAGATCTCCAAGAGACTATCAAGCCACTAATTACCCTCCTCACAAGAATCCTTACCGAAATTCCCTTCAATCTCTCACGATGAGCACTAAGCCCCTAGCTGTTCTTTTATGGAATGCTAACGGACTACAAAACCACCGAGACGAACTCGACATTTTTCTTCATGACTATCACATTGATATTGCTCTACTGACAGAAACTCACTTCACTCGACGTTCATATTTCTACATACGTGACTATATCACTTATAGATCAGACCACCCCGACAACACTTCCCATGCCGGTTCTTGCATCCTTATCCATAAATCCTTATCCCATTCTCTCATTCCTTCTACTCCAACGGAGGCTATTCAAGCAACCTCGGTTATCATTTCAACTCGTCCTTTCCATTTAACATTCTCAGCTGTATACTGTCCTCCCGGTCATACTCTTACCTATAACTTACTTGAATCCTTATTTCAATCCTTCGGATCGCGCTTTATTGCTGGAGGAGACTACAATGCTAAACACCAACGATGGGGTTGTCGATCATCCAACTCCCGTGGTAACATACTATCTTCTGTCTCAACTTCCAATAGTTACTCTGTCCTCTCTCCTATGAATCCTACCTATTGGCCAACATCCCTCAAAAAACGCCCTGATATCCTCGACATATTTGTCACCTCCCAAATTTCCTCTTCCCATGTCACAATAAAATCCCTGGATGACCTCTCCTCAGATCATTCTCCAGTTCTGCTTTCATTACACACAACCTTCGCTCCTAAGCCCTCGTCCTCTCCTACACTGATTACAGGACGAGTAAACTGGGACAATTTTCGTAAAGACCTGGAAAATAAATTGGACCTAAATATTCCACTTAAGACGAAACGTGATATTGACACAGCCATAAAAGAACTTACTACATCTATAAGTGACAAAATAAAGAATAATACATCTACCAATAAAACTGACAACTCCCAACAGACAAATTTGCCGCAGCATATTCGTATCTTATTAAGGGAAAAACGCAGAGCAAGATCGAAGTGGCACAGGACTAGATATCCATCAGATAAGACATATTACAACAAATTAACTAACCAACTAAAAGCTGAAATTAGAAAATACAAAGTTCAAAATTTACATAACATGACAGAAAAACTTACTACTTGTGACAAATCACTATGGTTGACCACTAAAAAACTCCTTAAATTCAAAGATTTTAACCACCCACTTATTACTGAAACCCAAACCTGGTCCAGATCTGATGATGAAAAATCTCAAATATTTGCTCAACACCTCTCAAAAACATTTAATCCACACCCAGACATCCTTAATCCAACCCACCTTGAGTTTATTGAAGCAGAATTGGATACCCCACTCCAATTGACTCCTCCACCTAAAGCATTTCATCCTTCAGAAATATCCAATATCATTAATAGATTACCTTCTCGCAAAGCTCCTGGCCATGACCTAATCACCTCCCAGATCCTAAAATGTCTTCCTAAAAAAGCCATACTGTTCCTAACCTATATATTTAATGCTGTACTCCGCACCACATATTTTCCTGACTCTTGGAAACTATCCATTGTCAAAATGATACCTAAACCCACAAAGCCGCCAGAACACCCATCCTCTTACCGTCCTATCTCCCTTTTACCCATTATGGGCAAAATCCTGGAAAAACTCATTTTAAAACGCCTGTATCCCATCCTAGACTCTAAACACATTATCCCAGATCACCAATTTGGATTCCGCACATCCCACTCCACTATTCAGCAATGCCATCGTGTGGTAGATGTAGTCTCCTCTGCATTGGAGCGCGGAATGTACTGCACGGGAGTCTTTCTCGACGTTGAACAGGCGTTTGATAGAGTCTGGCATCCGGGACTGATGTACAAACTCCGTGAATTCCTACCACCTACATACTTCCTCATTATACGTTCCTACCTTACTGACAGATACTTCAAAGTCAATCATAACAATGCTTATTCATCTCTTTTTACTCAGTCTGCCGGTGTTCCTCAAGGTAGTATCCTAGGTCCTATCCTTTACACAGTTTATACAGCTGACATCCCAACCCAATCCAACACTGTCATCACCACCTATGCCGATGACACGTGTATCCTATCAGTTAATAACGATCCTTTAATTGCATCCCAAACTCTTCAATCACATATCACAAGCCTTGAAGAATGGTGTAAAAATTGGAGAATAAAAATAAATTCCAACAAATCCCATCAAATCACTTTTACCCTCCGTCGTAAACCTATGACCTCTTGTCCTACAGTATCCTTCAATAATACTCCACTTATTCCTGTTGAGCAAATCCGCTACTTAGGACTCCACCTTGACAAACGACTCACTTGGAACCCCCATACCAGACTGAAACGACTAGAAACCGCCCGACGTTTTCGACTACTGCAGCACTTACTAGACAAACGATCTAAGCTTTCAATCAATTATAAACGACTCGTATATATGACAATAATAAGACCTATTTGGACTTACGGAATTGAGCTTTGGGGCTCCACTAAACCATCGAATTCCTCTCGTATCCAATCCTTACAATCCAAAATCCTTCGTAAAATCCTCAACGCTCCTTACTTTGTCACAAATAAAATCATCCATAAAGACCTTAATGTTCCATATGTTTCCGATCTGGCCCAATCCAGATATCTTTCCTTCCATAACAAACTGCAGAATCATCCGAATCCTCTCGTTTCAAACCTTGCTTCCTCCTCGATCCCTGATAACCCTCCGAGGCGTCTGAAAAGAAGATGGCCTCGGGATCTTCTAATATAGAACTTTAATTTGAGTTCTACCAATGGGTAGTTTCTCTTCATGTTGTACATGCCATGTTACAAATTTCTCATTTACTTATTGTATTCTCTATGTAATACAGTTGTAAATTCCATTGAAATAAAAAAAAAAAAAAAAAAAAAAAAAAAAAATTTTTAATCCTCTAGTTACGTTGAGAAACTATTCAAGGAATTAGAATCGTGTAAAACCAATAAATATTATTGTTATTTTGATCAACAAACACATTAGCAGTATTGTAAACAAGGCAAAGTCTTCAAAACCTGTTTCATACCAACTATCAGTTTAAACCTTTCTTGTTAAAGATAGAACAGTGTTTTTATTAAATGATCCGAAGGAAATAAGGTCAAAACTATTCCTTTTTTATCTGATATAATTGATTATGCTTAAGTACTCTCTTATTATTTATCCTGTATTATTCTTCATTGATCTTTGACATTTTTTTTAAATTCATAATTTTGATGGACCGTAGAAAAAAAAACTTCCCAAAACATCTTCCCAAGTTTTTTAGAGCAAAAATTTTACCTCAAGTATAATGTACTGAGGACAATCTAATTTGCCAAAGTTTTCATTAAATTTTCACATAATACAATTTCTTTTTCTTCCAAATTTGGAAAAATGTGGATAAATCCAAGAAAACGGAATCAGTCTTATAGCAAATACTGAGTCAATTTGATCTGCCCGATGTTCCTAAAGAAATATAGAGCAGTATTAGAAAAACTGCCAGTTTACTCTCATTTAATATGTCAAAAAAGTGGGAGCGTGTTCACCGCACAGAAAAAATGTTCTTGACCTTATATTAAGACTGTTTGGAGCTAGATATCAATTTAGAAGAAATTGTTATAAATTATTATCAAGAAAAGAGCAATTCATTTCCCGATGGTCCTTCCGGCTTACTTAGAGGCAGACTTAAGAAAGAGTTTGCAGCGTTGTGTGATAAAACGAAAAAGCGCCGGGTTGCTGATCTTGTACAAAACATATCTTTATATCTATCTTTCGCTGCTAATTTGTCCTCCTATTTAAGCGTTGGCTTTATACTTAGATTTAGGTCTCAGTTTTAGAAAATATAATATTTTGCGTTCAACAGCATTCATTCAAATACTATCCCTGGTAATTATAATTTTTAAAAAATCGAAATCAATATAGATGTGTCTGATAATCATGCTGCAATAGATTTGCAGAAATTACTGATTAGTGATACGAATTTCACTCAAAAGTGTTATATTTGCGGATGTTTTCCTAAATTAATGAACGTATACACAACATTTCAGTCCATCATTACATTGTTGGATACGATGATTTGAATGTTTGTTACATATATCCTGTCGTTTAGACTTTAAGAAATGGCAAGTTAGAGGAGAAGAATGTAAAAAGTTGTTCACAGAAAGAAAAGCTTTTATCCAAAAAGAGTTAAAGAAAAATTAGGTCTCCTAGTGGATAAACCAAAAGCTGGTTTTGGTTCAAGTAACGACGGTAACACCGCTCGAAGGTTTTTTGAAAACGCTACTTTAAGCGCATCTATTACTGGAATTGATGTTGACTTGATTACACATTTATCAACAATACTTAGGGTTATTGCTAGTGGAAAACAAATAAATTTGAATAAATTAAAGATATTAATAGACAGACAAAAGATATATATTTGAAAAATTATGACTGGTATTATATGCCTGTATCATTGCATAAATTGTTAATTCATGGTCCCGACGTGATTTCATCATTCATAATTCCGATAGGTCAAATGTAAGAAGAAGCCCTGGAGTGTAGGCACAAGGATATCCGGCGTCTCCACGAAAATAATGCCCGAAAAAATCGCGAATCAACGCCAATAAAGATATTATGACAATGCTTCTTCTGACACAGAGCTTGCTTTATGGAGAAAAAATGTAAAAGGCAAAGCAAAATCAGTCCAGACATTAATGAATATATAATATAGGATGACATTAATAATCAAATATACATTGGTTTCGATATAAGTTTACATTCTGACTAATCCAGAAACGATTCAGACTCTGAATAAAGAATCATTTAATAATTTCATAGAAAATGATAAAATATAATTATTCTATGGCAATATTACTATAAGTATAATTTACTACTATACTATTACTACATTATATGTTACAGTTATATTACATTTTATATTATATTTATATTATACTTTATAATATTGTTATTACTAATATTATTACCTCCTATTAGTCGGTGGGCCAGACGCCCCTACCGTGCACTCCTCCTCCCCCCCCTCCACATCCCTATAAATTGCATATCGTGTTCCTTATAACTATTTATTAAAAAAAAATCCAATGTTACCACAAAAAAAAGTGAACGAACTACCCCAAAATGGCGTCCAAATATGGCGGACTGACGACTTTGACTATAGTTAGTTTTCTGATCACTGAGAATCAGCATTTGGCTTAAATTCGTCATAGTTGGTCTTTTATTAAAGCTGGATAGTCAGACAATAAGAAAACACGAACAAATATTAAAAAATAATTGGCATAGGAAATAAAAAACACCAGTAAAGTCAATTTTTTTGTTGAAAAAATTTACTTTACAGATTTTGAAGTTGAAAATCAAGCGTCATTGGTAATTAAACGGCCAACAATAACGCAAAGCATGCTGAAATAAAACATCTAGGGAATATATTTCTCTTTCTAAAACACTGATTACTTTTTAAAATATTTGAAGCAGTTCCGTAGAAAATGCACTTAAGCGGCAGAAAAGCGGTACTGGCGTAGGTGCCTACAGGCCTATACCACACCATTAAGTACTCATAAATGGCTTATTTATAGAGCTATAATAACGTTTGTGGTACATTATATTGATTGTATTAACGAACAAATATTAATGCAATAATTTAATTGTTCAAAAAAATTAAACAATTTTTTTTTTAAATTTAATTTCCTTTATTCTATAGGAAAGTCGTTTAAGAAGGTCTCTATTATGAAAATGATATAATTATTATAATAAAACTTAATTCAAAAATACTTTGCTGAATATCTTGAATTTTTTTATTTAACGTTTGCAATTTAACACTTTGATTTGTATATTTAGTGATTCTTAAAGGTAATTTAAATTGTATATACTTTCACGGAAATGAGTCATAGTAATACCGTTGTATAAACAAAAATAATATATACCTAATCTGAACTATATATAATGAATAGTTGATGGTTGTTTAGTAAAACTCATATATCACAAATAAAAAAATTAATTTTTATTTCCTTTATTTCGTTCGGAAGTTGGACCGTATAATAAAAAAATACTAAATTTTAATATTAAATGCATAATTCTCTCTGCTCAAAGAAAGATGGAAAGGGCTTAGCTATAAGTTCTTCTAGGTAACGGTAACTGATTGTTATATTGGTCTCAAAATGAGGGAAATTGAACCCACAGATTTTTTTTTTTTTTTTTTTTTTTTTTTTTTATCTGTTTATTGAGAAATAATACATTTTGTCCCACTTAAGGGCACTGAGTACTAAGGCTGAGTGAGGCACATTCATACCATATATACAATACCATAAAAAAAAAAAAATATATATATATATATTATATATATATATATATATACATCTATATAACAAAGGTAAAAACTATAATAAACCACGGAAATGTAACTTAGAGTTAAAATTAAATAAAATACAGAAATTCGTAGCAAAATTTTATTATTTATTTTTTATTTATTTAGACATATAATATTCTGTCACAGGGACATTAATTATATTGATAAAAGAACACATTCACACCGTATATACAAAAAAATAAAATAAAATTAACAAAAGTAAAATAATAACTAAATAATAATAAATAAAAACTATATACAACAAAAAATAACCTAAATACAAGTAAATTAAAAATATAAAAACAGTCACACCTATATACAATCAGGCGGGGAACCCAAATCACCGCGCTACTCTCTCAACCGCCTCAACGGTGCTAAAGCCGGTGGATTTTGAGCGAGAGCGCTTTAGCCACATACATTCATGTCTTGAGTGGAGAATCTAGCCATTGCCAGAACTCCAAAATAAATAATATAAAAGATCTCTAGGCCACTGCCGCTTCAACCTTCGAGGAGGGTTGTAGGGATGAGTGGAACTAGATAGGGATTGGGCTAGGGGATTTGGATGATTGATAAGGTTCTGATGGAATTTTGAAAATTTTTCTGGGATAAGGTCAAGAACAAATGGGATATTAAGGTATGTAGGGTTTTGTTGGTTATATAAAACGGAGCATCGACTATTGTTCGGAGGACTTTGGATTGAAAGGATTGAATGCGTTTGATGTTAGAGAATTTTGCTGTCCCCCAAAGTTCAAGTCCGTAGGTCCAAATAGGTTTCAGGATTGTCTTGTAGATCAGTAATTTGTTGTCAATTGAAAGTTGAGATTTTCTGGTCAGTAGTCTGTATAACTGGCCGTATCGTCGGTTAAGTTCTTGTCTTTTAAGTCTAGTATGTGGGTTCCACATCAGTCTTCGGTTTAAGATAAAACCAAGATACCGGGCTGTGTCTGAAAAAGGAAGCTGGATGGAATTAAAGTGGACTGATGGACAGGATCTGCACCGGAGTGTGAAGGTAATGTGTTTGCATTTGGATTCGTTTACTTTGATGCGCCATTTATTACACCATTGCTCAATCAGGGAGAGGTGCCTTTGCAGATTGAATGAAGAGCGCTTGTTTTGTATGGCAGTGAGACGTGGACTATGACCAAGGAAAACAAGAGAGCCTTGCTGGTTTGGGAGAGAAGAGTCCTAAGGAAGATTTTTGGAGCTGTCAGAGAGCACCATAGATGGAGAATAAGAAGCAACATAGAGTTAATGGAGTTATATGGTGAGCCAGACATCCTTAGTGTTATTAAGAAGGGCAAACTCAGATGGCTGGGTCATGTTGAAAGAATGGATCTCAGTAGACTTCCAAAAATGATGCTGAATAATACTCCAGGAGGAAAAAGACAAAGAGGTAGACCCAGACACCAATGGTTGGATGATCTGGAAGAAGACTTGAGGAGGCTGGGGATCAGAAATTGGAGGAATCGTGCTGCGGACCGTGAGGAGTGGAGGAGAGTGGTGGCAGAGGCCCAGCTTCTACAAGGGCTGTAGCACCCGTTAAAGAAGAAGAAGAAGAAGTAATCATGTTCTGTACGTTTAAGAGTGGGTTTAAAAAATGTTGGGAGGTAAAATTGTGATATAAGGTGTTCACCACACGGAAAGTGTATCCATAAATACTAGCATAAACAGAATGAATTAAAAAGAGGAATTAAAAAATATATATATACGTTAATCCTCACTTTCTAAACTAATATTATTTCAAGAAGAGAAGAACAATTTTGTTTTAATAAAATACAGAGGAACCTCTATATTCTAGATAAGGAATGGTTAGATTGCTTATTGGGCCTTTTAAGATTTCAAACTTTACTAACTTGTGAAAATTTATTTTACAAAAATACTAGTTAAAACGTGTAACGTACGATTTGAATAAGCCAAATTGTATTTCAATAAAATAAATGCTGGAATCGGAAAAGTAATTTTCGAGGAGGGAGGGAAAAGCCGCCACGTACGGTTCCAGGGGCGAAGTAGCTCTCCAAGCTGGGAATCCATCTTGTTTTTCACAACTCGTTGTCCCAGGCATAATTTCCCTCCTTAAGAAGACAATATTTCCTTGGCACTTTCCTTTATCAAATCATTACCGATCATCGTCCTTCTTATGCCTACAACCTTCTCCAATTTAAGTCCTCAATCCATTCACTCACTACAAGATCCCGACCCTCCGACCTATACATCCCTTCTCATAGATCTGCCTCATTCCAAAATTCCTTTATAGCCCGCTCTGTCAACTTTTGGAATTCCCTCCCGATCAAAATTCGACATGCCCCTTCCCTGTACACATTCAAAAACCTCCTATTCCAATTCCTGTTCCAAAAACAGTCAGATACCAGCTAACGATTAATATTATATATGTATTGTGTAGCAATCATATAATCATAACACTTGGTAAGAGATAGTACATGCATTTCCTACTATCGACGTAGGAATTTCAATACATATTTTTTTGTATTTTTCTTTTATTCAATTATAAGTAACTATTTATTTTCATATATATATTCAAGTAAAGTTTTTTTTTTTTATGAAATGAACTCATTGTATCTCTTTTTCGTTCTTCATTTCTCAAAGTGTATGTTTATGTTGTTCAACCCTTAAATATAATTTTGTTCATAGTTCAAATGATTCGTTCATAGTTTTAATTGTTTTATTCATAATTTTAAATGCTCTGTACATAGTTTTATCTGTATTGTATATAGCTTGTGCACCTAAGGTTTTCTTTACTTTTTATTTTATTTCATCAATTTTATTTATTGTTTCAACGTTCAGGCCAGTAATATTCTATTATTTTGTACATTATTGTTATTCTGAAGGGACTTAGTCCCAGAATAAAGTTTTTTTTCTATCTATCTATCTATCTAATTTTTTTTATGACACAATTCAATTTAGAGACATAATAATCCTTACTGTGAGAACGTTAGCGATGAAAACTATAACAAACGATCGATTCCTTCCTGGGGTAGGAGACAGATGAGGGGCCCTTTACCAACGAACAATACAAATCCAAAAGTGAAAATAATTTAAGTAAAAGCGAGTTCTTCATTTTAAAATTAAACTATTCTATTTTAGTTTACTTTTAGTTTATATTTATTATTATCTAAATCAAAATTTGGTAAGCGATTGAAGAAAAAAAAAATCTATTATAAGTGGTTCATCTCATGAAAACGCGAGTGAGAAATATTTTAGATTGAGGCATTTGAGTTCTACCAATGGGTAGTTTTTCTTCATGTTGTACATGTCATGTTACCATTGTCGCATTTACTTATTGTATTTTCTATGTAATACAGTTGTAAATTTAAAAAAAAAAAAAAAAAAAAAAAAAAAGATTGAGGCAACTTGTGTTGAAGCCATGAGGAGCTCCAGCTAGCAAAAAATCTCAATTCTTTTTCAAGAGATCATTTTTAATACAAACTGGCAAACCAATCATCTTCAGAGAATCCATTCCAGTTGAAAATTGTTAAGCGTACTTCATCAAATACGAAAACCTACAAGAAACCAGAGATAGGAAAAGCATTATTTTTCAGATTGCAGTTAATACTAGAGTGATAAAGAATAGAGTGATCTAAGAATTGTTTAATGAACCTAATGTGGCCAGAATAATAAAATTGGGAGGGTTGAGTTGGGCAGGACGCCTAGCTCGGATGGAGAGGTCTGAAATCCCAATAAGAGTGCTCGAGGAGCCATTACACTATACCAGGAGAGCTGGAAGACCGAAATTGAGATGAGCAGATAGTGTGGTGTGGATGGTGTTCCTGTTGGGAGTCAGAACCTTGAAAGTGACAGCGCAAACCGGAGAAATTTGGCGGAAGCTCATCGAGGGGTTCAGGACTCACTGAGGGTTGTAGAGCCATTAAAGTATATAGTTAATACTATCCACAAGTGTTAATTTGGGCTAAGAATTAATAGTAACAAGTCATTTAATATCTCAAAATAATTTCGTTATAATGACTTATATTTCGTAAATATTAGAAAATGAAAAAAATATTTTGAAAATTAAAGTAATTTGTAAATAAGAAATTGCAGCTATCGAGCTGAGATGCCACTAATTGAGCAGCCAAACGGAATAATAATAAAAATACGAATCAGTATAACAGTTCACCCACCTCCATCATGGAGGCTCCATGCGGCCATGGCAAAACGTAGATACATTAAAAAATAATTTTAACTATTTAGTATCCGTAAAAGTAGTTACGGAACTTATATAAATTATCCATTGCTAATGGGAGAAGGGTGAGCGAAGTTGCTTTTACTACAATATCAGCAATAATAGAAGTCAGGATAAGAGGCGGATGAACTGAAAGAACATTACCTCTTCAGCAATCAATTTTTCTCCCTACAGTAAATTATAGGTAGGATGAGCAGTGGATATTCAAAAAATAAAAAAGGTAACAATCATTAAGTGATAGAGAATCGATGCTACTTAAAATTATTAATGAAGATTTCAGGTGATAAAGAGGTAAATCTATGATATAACAAATTCATTTATCAAATAATAATTTACAAGACGTCTTAATCGTATTTCGGACTGTTGAACACTCGATAGTGGCTTGTTCTGTCATAACAACGATGTTATTTAATAATGTTAACAGATAGAGGATTTATAACCTCAAATATATCAGTAAAAGTTTAAGCCTTCAGGGGAAGTGTACAATGTTGGCAAGGGGGTACGACCCTTATTAGCTCGTTTAAGTACTGGTTGGGAGGGGGGAGGGAGGAGGTCGAGGGGGCATTAAGAGGCGTAACTGGCAATGAACTAATTGGAGGCCGAAAACACAATTTTATAGGCTCACATACATTGTTATTGCCTTCCTCGGAGGAACTTTATCAGCAAGCATTATATATCAAGTAACGAAATAGAAAAGCAAATGAGGGATGAACACAACAACAAAATTAATATGGTAAAAAAGTGATTAAAATATACAATTATGCGTTCTTAGGAGAGGAGATTGTGGGAGGTTGATATCCATAATTTTTTCGAATGGAGAAGGAATTACGGATTAGCCTACAGTTTGTCAATCTGTTCATTTCTCTATCGAGGTTGAATTCCTAAGGTGACTCCATCATGAAATAAAATATAGCCCTCGTAGCGTTTTTAAATAGCGATTTAAAATCATATTTAACAAGAAATTTGATGGGCGGTGATAAATTATCTTTTTCTTTGTGCATGGGTTGTAGTGGTACAGGCTTTTTTGTTCATCACTAAAACTGTGTGATAAATTTCCGTCCATATGAGCACGATTTTTTTTTTTTAGATTTTACTCAAATCTGAAGTGTTTTGGAATCATTGTAGAAGATTGTTTAACCTTAAATGTAACTTAAAAATACTTTAAGGGCTCTTTTATTTCATGATAGCGCCATCTTAGGAATTCAACCTTGATAGGTGAATTCATAGATTGACAAACTGTAGGCTAATTCATTTCCTTAATTTTTCTAGTCGCAAAAACAAAATGAAAAAGAAGAAAAAAGCAGATGGCTGATGCGGACTAAGCTAACCCCTACAGTGGAATGGGGTACACTCAAAGGGCTAAACCATTTTTTTACATTTCTCGCCCATTCTTTTAATTGCCGAAATCAGGTATCACCTAGTTGAAACTGAATTTGAGAACCAAAGATAAATTTGTCGGGTTTTACAAAACTTTTTGAAAATTCCTGACTAATTCCCGATGTTTCCCGAATATACAAAATCCGCAACATATTCCCAAAAGGTAGAAACCATAAATAATCATGACGTGAGCTAAATCGGTAAAGGTAATGACGGGAGTTGCCGATAGAAATTTTAAACATGAGCGCGATTCTTTGTTGCAAGAAATTTATATTTAGCTCAAAATGCCTTTGTTCTTCTCATTCCTAATTACATAACTAAGTTTCTATTTTTTAACTCTGTTTTATAATCTGTTTTCTACTTCTTATATAAAAGCAGTTATAAACATATTTTTGCAAATAACACTATTTTATTATGCATTATATAATTCGTTACATAAATGTTTAAATTTCGTTAGTGACACTGTGTTATAAAGCATTAGCCTCAGAATCTCATATACATTGTTTCGACATGAAAAATACTAGTTGGAGATGAAACGGAACCTGCAACGTTGGGAGAAAAGAAGGAGACCCGCTGAGTATGATGGAGGCCGTTAACGAAATTACAAAAGCTGTTAACAAAATTGCACTCCATCTTGAATTATTTTAAGTGAAACCTAGAGAAAAGGATAGAGCTAAGAAGGCTAGCAATTTATGTCAGAGGGCAGCACTAAAACTTGAACAACTTGCTTTAAGGAAACAAGCAAAACGGATACTCCGCTATCCTGTCTTTCCTTAAAGCAAGTCTATCTTTTAGTCAAAATAAATCCTCATTGGAATTCTATGAAAACAATACCAGCAACGACGATTGTAAAACCATAATTATACACGTGTTGATAATAATTTGATTAAATTTAAATGGTATTTTAAACAAACAACTGCAGGAAGTGGTTTTCATATAAATCTGGTAAAATGTAGACCATTCTTTTGAAATATGAATATGACATTTGAAAAATGAATTTGAGTATTGACAAGTGTAGCAGGCATGAGCATTAATCAATTTCCTATCTTACGAAATAACCTCATATGGACAAAATAATTTTCCATTGCTGCGACATGGCTATTATACAGCTTTAACTTAAGCACGCTTGCATTATCACTTTTTCCTATTAATTATCCAGATTTTATTTTTTTGGTATGAATTTGTATAACTTATCATGAGTATTACTTATTACCCAAGTTTGAGGAATATACTAATATTTGTCAACATTCACGTTTAGACAAAATTAAAATACGTGCGGACGTGATAAGGAATAATTATACATAGCTGTTTAGACTCAAAACAATGAAGTACAAACTAGGTTATGAGCAACGGATTTAATATTTCATGTCACCTATAATAAAAAAAAAATCTCTCTTGAGAGGGGTCTGGTTAGTACGTAGACCTTGTAGCGAATTTATTTTTGTCGGCCATAAAAACAAATGCTATTGTTTCATCATCATATTTAGCTAGGCATTCCCGAAAACGAATCAAGCAAATATAAAATATATATTATTCTAAACTCAGCTCGTTATAACTCGAAGATAAAAATTTATTGAAATTGTTAACGTTAACGTTAAACCGTATTTTTATTAATTTATTCTTGGGGCTAGCGGAGGGGATGCCCTCCACCTCGTCCTCCCTTAGCAGCTTTTACAACCGCCCGATGCTCTGCTCCAGGAAGCGTTTGGGAATTGCATTTCTAACCACATCACCTCGCCTTTAATGAAACCACCAAGAGAAAATTACCACTAAAAATTTATAAAAAGTAAAATAATTTCTCGCCTAATTGAACAAAAAACAATAACTTTACTTTCGTTTTTGCAATAATTGTATTATAATTCAATTAAAATATATATATATATATATATATATATATATATATATATATATATATATATATATATATATATATATATATATATATATAAACAAAAAAGAAGTTAATTTATTTTTATTATTATTTTTATTTTTTTACTTTCTTTATTGAATATTAATACATTCTGCCACATTAAAGGGCATTAATATTAAGGCTACATGATTCATTCACACAATATGTACATTCAATTAATATTTTTATTTTAAAAACAAATATAAATAATTATACAAGTCGACTAAATGGTTAAGCGGCCTGATTTATGGCTAGTCGATTAAAATTTCATCCTGTTCAGAATAAGGAAAACATTTATTCTGAGGGAAAGATGCTAAAGCCGTTCAACACCGAATATATTTAAACCTGTATTTAAATTTTTTAACGAGTATTAAATAAAACGAGTATATTTAAATAGCTGCTAACAGGTGCAACATTTTTTTTCTTAGGCCCTTTAAGTTTTATTTCCATTATTGTATAATTTAACTTATTATATAGTCTAAATCTGATTATTATAATTCTATGTACCTGAGTCCTAATAACGAATTTGAAATTACTTTCACTAGCACAGCTAAAACATTTTTCACATTTTTAGTTATTTATATTATTTAGTTATTCATTTATTTATGATAATGCATCAATTATTCTAAGGTGTCCATTAGCATATTACACATTTTTTTTTGTTTTTAGCAATTTATATACTTTTAATACATAATACATAATTGCTACCCGAGTTGTGATTTTTTAAAATGTAAATTCTTTTAAATCCACTAAATAAAAGCTCATATTTTCAAGAGCAATCGAGCCTTTTTATTATGTTGTACTTGTCTCTTGCATCCTTAAGTTAAGGAGCTGGCAATGCAGGAGGATTTGTTTGAGAGGCGGTGTATTATAGGTCAAGTCCCTTGAGTAGATAAGCTGCTGGTGGGAGTGTAATCTAGCCTAAAAACTTGCTTTCCCAATTTCTCTCCTCTACTCAGTGGCCTAGGACTAGTATATATTTTTTTAAACACATGGCAATCCAATTGAGTAGTCTTATTGAGATGTTTACCTGAGGAGTAGTATCCTAGGAGCAATACTATTCTTGCAACATGCTCTTTTTGTCTCTGCAATGTACTCCTTTCTTCAAATACCCAAATGAGATGTAACCTTCAGGAATTTAATGATGCTTCCTGAATTCATTCTCTTGCAAGTACTTAAGTTTCTACCAACATAATCATATCAAAGTCACGAAAATTATAAAATTTAAAATAAAAGGAATATATACTGCTCAAAAATTAATAGGGATATTTCTAGCTATAAATTATTCATTTTCCCTAGAAGTTTAATTATATTGGAAATTAATACAAATAAGATTGTATTTGACACCAGGAAATTTTATAAAAGGTGTTTTAAAAAAATAATAAAATTATAGTGATCTTGTTTTTATGATTGTGAATGCAATACTTTTTGTAATATCTTCTGTTACGCACGTACCTCTGTTCACCCATTGAGCATACTGTTTCGAATATTGTCATTGATTTCACAAGAAAATTCATACCATAAACATGGTAATACTGCTCTCAGTTGTTGAAGGTTAACAAGCTGCAGATGGTGGTCAAAAAGCCTTATTTTGCAGTGCATCCCAGATGTACTCAATTGGATTGAGATGTGGAGACAATAAGGGAAGGGGCAGCTGTGAAATGGCCAGATTTTCTCAAGATCAACATTTCTCCTATGAGAGGTTCCCTCTTGTCGTCTAGAAAATGGAAATCTGTGCCAATCATGGCGC
This sequence comes from Nezara viridula, assembly GCA_928085145.1. Lineage (NCBI taxonomy): Eukaryota > Metazoa > Arthropoda > Insecta > Hemiptera > Pentatomidae > Nezara > Nezara viridula. Next base: position 12,552,937 of record OV725078.1, on the reverse strand, counting down.
TGGTTTGAGGAATGGACTCCTGTATAATTTCTTGAACATTACAAACTGCAATTAGATTGCCTTCCACAATATGGAGTAGAGTCAGCCCTCCAGAGTATATTGCACCTCCAGACTGCTCGTTACACGACTCGTCTGTAAACTTAATAGCACTCCAATTTGTATCCTCGCTTCGGCGCTCGCTGCACCATTACCTGCGGAGCTGCAGGCGACACATTGTTGCTGCAGATCGTTTTAAAGGGGTATAAGATGTAGAACCAACTTCCTACTAATGATTACGGATGGTTTGTGTTGGTATAGGTTTTGGTAGTACATTCAACACTTCATTTAGGTTCTGTCGGGAGCTATGAAAAGGGTTGCTTCTTGTAGTAATACCAATATTTCTGTCATCCCTTGGTACCGCAATGTGCTGAGATCCAGTATCAGGTCTCCTATTGGTACTTCTGGTTTTTCTGAATCTGGTTACAGCTCGGGTATCAACAATCTGGGCGACGCCAACTACATTGGCGATATCCACTTTTTCGGCTCCCTTGGGTGCTAATTTTCACAATAATATTGCCAACTTCATTAAACAGAATATTAATGGATTGAAATTGAGAAAAGTCTAAAACAACTGTTGGTTTACAAAATGAGGATTCTTCATGTTGACTATCCTTTATGTAATAATTTATTAAAAATAAAGAATACTTGTTGTTTACTTTTTATGTTTGCCAACAAATAAGAGAATTTTTAACCAACAAAAAAAAGGGAATATTTTAATTAAAATGAATAACACAAGTATCAAATAAATATGCCCTAATTCATTTTTGAGTAATATAGTATAGATAAATAAATGATAAGATGTATGCTTTCTGCGTTCTTCTTTTTAGCTTTCCATGGTGGTAGTTGTGCTCTTCGACGCTAGTAATGGGACGTAGAAGAAGACAAAGAAAATGGTGGATTTGCATAGTGCATTTCTACCACCATGTTTATAAATCCAACAAAGTAGTTATCCAACAAAATCCAACATACAGCGAGTTTTTAGAAATAAAATTTCTGTAGATCTCAATTAACCTTTATATGTTATTAAGATTATGTAGATTGCTTTACTTCTATACCCTCTAGGGCGCCTTTATCCTTAGATAAAGACGTCATTATCTATACCAAAGTGTTCATAATCATCAGTACAAACGATGTAACATTGTAGCTTTAATACTGATATTAATTGATTACTCTTAAGTATCCGTGAAATTTCAGTTTGCAGTTGTTAAAATGGCTAATCAAAATATTAGTGGCGATTAAGTTATTTCGAGTTTTATTTCAGCCAGTTCTAGTAGAATGGTGGCGGTTGGGCAGGGCGCAGCTAGGATAGATTAACAAGATTGTTTATAATTAATTTGCCCTTCAACTTCAAGCACCATTGCATCCAGAAAGGATATTGTTTCAACTCCATTATCATTTTCTATCGCTTAGAAATCATAATAAATTCGAAACATTTTCCCATCAAGGAGCTAGGATAGGACTATCTTACGACTGCAGTCGTAACTGGATAATTATATTTATTTTTTGGAATAATTGTATTATTTACTAAGTTTAAATGATTAAATTATTTTCATTAATTACACAATATAATATAAGATAAAAAAATAAGGATATATATATATATATATATATATATATATATATATATATATATATATATATATATATATATATATATATATATATATACATACAAACACATACATACATACATATGGATAACAAGGAAATCTCGAAAAGCCCCCAAAATATAGTTGTTTATTTATTGACTGAATCTTTAGGATCAAATAAAACAAACACACACCTTTTTGTTATTTTATTTTTATCAAGTTTTGATTTTAAAACCTTTACATATATCACAAAAGTATAGAAAGAAATATGGGATCAAGAGACTAATAAATAGAAAAGGACCATTAAAGAACAGATTCCAAAAATTGTTTTGTCAATATCTAATGATGCAAGTAGAATAAGTTGGGCGGAAGATGTTCTTCGAAGAAATTCACAACGAATGAAACAATGCACAACAATGAAATATGGTTGGCAATTTCATGAAAAGGAATTAAATTTAAAAAATATGGATACAGAAAACTGGAAAGCTGTAGCCGAAAATAAGGAGAAGTGGACAGCCTTCAGGCGCCCAAATATCTGCAAGCTATGTTAACAAAAAATAAGGCACCCATATATATATATATATATATATATATATATATATATATATATATATATATATATATATATATATATATATATATATAGAGTAGAGTATTTGTATATATATCTTATATATATATATATATATATATATATATATATAAGATAAAGACCGGAGACTGGCGATATCAGCCTTAATACCATCTTGTAATGTAAATAAACATAGCAATTGTATATAAGGCAGATTATTGGACGAATAAAGCAGTGTTTATTCAGAAGCCGTGAGTATTGTTTCTCGTTCCTCTTTCCTTCTTTTTTTTTATTTTTAAAACCCGGAGACGCTTAACTGGTGCCGAAACCCGGGAGAACGTCAGGAGAACACGGAAGTAAAATTTTTTTTTGTCTGTCTTTATTTTAATTTTTTTTTCTCTTCTCCTAGTCATAAGGAAAAGACGAGATGCCGACAGAGGGCATAATTCGACCAGGAGTGTTGAACGCACCTGAAATGCCGCAACCTCAGGAAATGCCGATAGCGCAGATTCCTCAGATCGCCCCTCAGGTTCCGCAGATTCCGCAGATACCTCAGATACCTCAAGTACCGCAGATACAAGAGATCCCTCCCTTACCTAGGGACACATTGGCAGAGGCGCATGCCAATGCATTGGAGTGGATGAAGATAAGGGCAGCAACCACGCAGGATCTACGGAGAGCAATCGCAGACCTGGAGCGATTCGGGGGCGAGGTAGGTGAACTTAATCACTTCCTGAAAGGCGGAGACCGCCTCATATCAAGAATCGAAGCAAAGGTGGCGGAGGACCTCGTGAACCTGGGAGACGCAGAAGCACTGAAGGCAGCTCTCGTGTGCCGAGTGAGGAGGAACATCCTCAACCAAATCCAAGCGGACGAGGAGACACCATGGCCAGTGATTAAGGAGCGTTTGAAGAAGGCTTTCGGAGGGGGCCGATGGACGCCAGAAGAAGATATCTTCCAAATGTTTAGGGAGTGTCGGTCCCAACGCCAAACAAGAGGACAGTATGCGGGGGTACTAGTGGCGAAGTACAACCGCATAACTGAGAAAATGCGTGAAACCATGAGTGTGGGAGAGGTCGAGGCTAGGATGGAATTCCTTTCGACAATACTCAAGGTTCAGTTAGCTAAGGAGACTGGGAGAAGGGACGGACTGCCTAGAGAGCGATCGTTCCTCGAGTGTGCCCAAGAAATGATAGATCTGAGTGCAAGAGAGGAAGAGACGCGGATGGAAGTAGAAGAACCAGGGTGGACCCGAGTGAGTGACAGACGACACCGGACAGCCCAGATAGGGTGGAGGAAGAGGGAAATGAAACACCCGAACGGAGAAAAAGCCACGACGGGCGAGAGAAGATCCGGACAGTCCAGGCCTAGGAATGGACCCCGGAGGGAAGACCGAAAATGTCACGGGTGCGGGAAACCGGGACATTTGGTAGCACAATGTCCGCGCACTAGATGTTTCGAGTGCGGGACTGAAGGGCATATTGCCAGACAGTGCCCGTACATGTTTCGCAGGAGGGAGAGACCTCTAGACGAGCCAATGGAGGTGAACGCTCAAAAGTTGAAAAAACGAGCTAGGATGCAGCAGAGAGACGGATCTTCGGAAGAGGCAACCGAGGAGTCGGGGACGTCGGGAACGGAGACTGACGAGCCAGCCAGCAGTGGAGGCGAAGGAGGCAGGAGCAGCCAACGGAGCGAGCAACGACGAGCGACGGCGGTAAGGAGGAAGCGAGGTGGCATCTGAGAAGGGTGTCAGCAGAGAGGCGACCGCACAGCAACCTGCAACAATATTAGAGGTAAGCCATGCTGGTTGCCGATTATTGAAGTAGATGGGGGAGTGAAGTGTCTCGTGGACACAGGGAGCTCGAGTACTATCTTGACTCGGGGAGCGTTGGGGAGAGTGTGCGGGAGCGAGAGGGTACTCCGGATACAAAACTGTGGCTGCCAGCTAATCACTCTGGGTGGTCCCTGTAAAGTAGAAGGGGAAGCGTCGATTACGCTTGACCGGTGGGCAGGGAAAAAGGGGGAGCTAAGGGTGCATGTGGTAGAGAGCATGGCGCGGGAGTACCAAGTCATAATAGGGTGTGATCTGTTAGGACAGGTAGGGGTAAGCATTAGAAACCGTAGAGGAGCTTGGAGTATCAGGCTGGGAAAGAGGAAATTCGGATGTATAGGGGTCGGGAGAGAAAGAAGGGTGCGGATAGGAGCGGTGAACAGGGTGGAGGACTGGAGGAAGGCGTTACAAGCGGAGTTCGTAGATATTTTCTTCAGGGAGGGTGAGGTATTGGGGGTAACAGGGAAGACGGTACACGAAGTTCCACTGAAGCAAGATAGGGTGACCTACGTAAAGGAAAGGAGATACCCGCAGGCGATGAGGCAGCATATTCGGGAGGAATTGGAAAGCCTGAAAGAGCAAGGGATCATAGTCGATAGCACCTCGCCATTTAATAGTCCCCTGTGGGCAGTGAAAAAGAAGGCAGCGCCAGGGGATATTAAGGAAAAATACAGAGTGGTAGGGGACTATCGTAGGTTGAACGACAACACGGTAGACGAAAAGTACCCGATCCCTAGATTCGAAGATATACTTGATAGGTTGAGTGGGGCCGTGGTGTTTAGCACGTTGGACCTCAAGGCGGGATACCACCAAATACGGATGCACCCGAAGGACCAACATAAGACGGCGTTTACATTCGAAAGGGGGCATTACGAATTCACCAGAATGCCGTTTGGTCTGAAGAATGCGCCCATAACGTTTCAACGCCTGATGGACGAATTTCTGAGGGGGATCGACGACTCCGTATGTCAAGTATATATGGACGACCTGCTGATTTTTAGCAGAACGAAAGCGAACACGTGGGGCATTTGAGGTCGGTATTCGAAAGGCTGCGACAATTCGGGCTGAAACTGTCAAGTGAGAAGTCCCTGTTGGGACAAACGCGAATCAATTTTTTAGGCCACACTATTTCTAGCGAGGGGGTCAGACCGGATGCGGCAAAGGTGGAGGCTATCACACGAATGGCGGTGCCACGGGACGTTAAAGGGATTCGTAGGCTTCTCGGGTCGCTGAATTATTATAGAAGATTCGTACCTGAGATGGCAGAATACTTGGTACCTATCAATAACTTGCTGAAGAAAGGCGCGAGGATCGTGGTGACACCGGAAATGGAAAATAATATTCGGAAATGCATGGATAGGTTGCAGGCAGAACCCGTATTGGCGTTCCCGGATTTTGAGAAGCAGTTCAATGTCACCACCGATGCGAGCGAATACGCGTTGGGGGGCCGTTTTATCTCAGGGCAGAAGTGAGGGTGAACGTCCGATAGCATACGCGAGCCGACGACTTACGAGCGCGGAATCACGGTACAGCGCGTTAGAGAGGGAGCTACTCGCGATAGTGTGGGCCATCGACCATTTCAGGCCGTATATATTTGGGAGGAAGTTTCGAGTCCACACCGATCACAAACCCCTTCAGTGGGTAGGAAAACTTAAGGAAACCTCTGCGAGGGTCACGAGATGGAAAGAATTCCTTAGTCAGTACAACATGGAGGTGGTGTATAAGCCGGGAAAGGAAAACGTGGTGGCAGACTGGCTCTCTAGGGCCATCATGATCAACGCGGTAGAAGAGGACGGAGGAGGTCCATCGCGGGACGTGCGCCAATTCTTGAGGGAATGGACTCCTGAGGGTGAAGGGGCAGATGATACCGTCAGTATAGAGGACAGGGAGGGGTCCCCGGAAGAAGATAGCTCAGCGGAGGAAAGACCAGAGGCGATGGAGGAAATAGACGAAATCATCAACGACAAGCATAGACAGGTAATCTGGAAAACCAGGACAACAGGGATCATGAAAATAGATTACCGAAGGTACGGGAAAAGTAGGATTCGCGTCATTTGGTCGCAACCCGGGGTGAGCGAGGAGCAAATCCGTACGGCACTGAAGGACGCCACGGAGCCAGGAAAGACACACCATCTCTATGTTGGGAACAACACGGTATGGGAGAAAATAAAGCGGATGTGGAGATCCGAGCGGATAGGCATGGATAGAACGATCATCCGGTGCAAGTATGCAGTGGAAACCGTACAGGATGAGGAGCAGCAACAAGCAATTACATTGGCATACCACCAGGGGAAGACCAACCACCGAGGCGTCAACGAGACGTTGCAGGCATTACGGCGAAAGTATTTCTGGTGGGGAATGAAAAAATCTATCCAAGGAATCATCGGGAAATGCGAGGTATGTATGCGCACAAAGTATGATCGACATCCCCCCAGAGGAGTTCAGGAAGAGACACCTACAGGGAATATGCCGCTACAAGACCTCCAGATCGATACATTCACCTGGAAAGGGTTCAAGTGGGTCACGGTCATCGACACCTTTAGTAAAGTAGCTATGGCACATCAGGTCATGGACAAGTCTGCCAATGCAGTTGCGGAAGCCCTACAAATCTGGATACAGTTTTACGGAGTTCCCGAGAGGATCACATCAGACGGTGGTAGAGAATTCGACAATACCGCGATTAGGGAGGAGGTGAAAAGGTTAGAGGTTGTGTGGCATTATAACACACCGGGACACCCTAAGAGTAGAGGAGGAATCGAACGCTTGCACAGCACGCTGAGTGACCACATCCGTGTATATCAGGGAGAGAAAGGGTTGGAGCCGGATGTTGCGATGAAGAAAGCCGTAACAGCTTACAACCATTCGATCCACTCCGTAACGGGATTTTCACCTGTGGAAATACTATTCGGGATGCGCAGTCCAAGGAGAGTTTGGGGGGAAACAACGACCAATTAACATCTCGTAGAGCATATCCAGAATACTAGGGTAGAGGTAGGAAAGACGTGGGGGAAGGTAGCGGGGAGAATTCAGCGGGAAAAGGAGAAGCGGGTAGCGCGGCAGAATGTGCAGGTACGTGACCGAATGGGAGAATTAAAAATCGGAACAATAGTGTATCGTAGAATTGGAACCAACAGAGGGAAACAATTGTTACGGTACGAGGGCCCATTCAGAGTGATTGCTATTAGGGAGCATAATCTGGTAACCATTGAAAGCATTAACGAACCTAAGAAGAGGAGAACTGTTCATATTGAACAATTGAAGCTCCCAATGTTAGAACCGGTACAGAAACCAATTGATTCGTAGTACCCTTATCGCGTATTATAAAAAAAAAAAAAATATGTTTTTTTATTATTATTACTGTTGATGATGTCATTTTTTTTTATTATTTTTGTTGTTCTTGTAAATAAAGATATGGCAGCATAATAGAGGTGATTGTAATTTTTATAGGATTAAGAGCTCTGTCCCATTGTTAATAAGACGTTGTGTGTTTACTTTCTGTGGTTTATTTCTTTTTATTTATTTCTCGTTCCAGCGGAGTGGAAGTGAGGTTTGGTGTACTTTAAGTTTATACTGGTACAAATAATTGTAAAGGGTTAAGGCTGATACCGGTGGCTCCGATCTGGGAATTTATAAGTTTCCGAAAATCCTATTCGTAAACTGGTGGGGGGGAGATAAAGACCGGAGACTGGCGATATCAGCCTTAATACCATCTTGTAATGTAAATAAACATAGCAATTGTATATAAGGCAGATTATTGGACGAATAAAGCAGTGTTTATTCAGAAGCCGTGAGTATTGTTTCTCGTTCCTCTTTCCTTCTTTTTTTTTATTTTTAAAGCCCGGAGACGCTTAACTTATATATATATATATATATACAGTAGAGTATTTGTGTATATATATATATATATAATCAACATCTTAGGATTTAGATTATATAGGACTTGTATAATGTTTACAATACTATTATTGTATTCTTTGAACATATTAAGGTACATATGTAAATTATTTAAATTAAATATTTTTCCACTCTTTTGATATTATTTTTTTCATTACGACAATGGTATGACAACAAAAGTAATTTGTCGCTCATTTCAAATTTCATTTAAAATTCCATAGTTTATTGTTTATAGCAACTATTTTGCAGTATTAGGACCTTATTGGTCATATTATGTCTTTAATATTTCTGTATATTTATGTAAATATTTCTTTTATTACTTCTTTTTTAGTTTTTTTTTTATTGTAATATGCATTTTGGCCAGATGTTATGTTAATTTTTGTGTACAATATTGTTAACGGTATCTGCTATACAAGGTATCTGTAAACGGGATTCCATCAAATTACTGGAGACAACACACACAAATCGTCATTAGTTATCCAGAATATCAGTAAACGCTCAAAGGTTTGATCAATTTACGGTCTACTTCAGAGAAAGAAATGTAGCTCTTCGTGCGTCTTCTGACTCAGAACAGCCATAATCAATAGATCTAGACGGATTTGTTAATATCCTAGAACTCGAGTTAGTTGGTGGAAAAAACAATAACAAATTAATGGATTATAAGAGCTATGAGTAGCCAGCCACTACGTCAAAATTATCACAAGTACGGACTAGGCTGCATATTTAGTTGACAAAAAAGGCACTGTAAGTGCTACTACCTGATGTAAGCTATCGAACGAATCACTTAAATAAACAATTATAGCAAAAAAACATTGTGATTAATATTTTAAATAGGATTTTCTTGAGATAAGAGAAAATACTCGTATTTCTATAAGGAGTGACATATTTGCTCATCGTTATCAAAGAAAATTTACTTATACAACATAGGACTCGTTTAACTGAAATCCCTTGTTTGCTAAAAGGAAACAGGAGGAGTAAACACCATATAATCATAGAAAAATAAATTTTGTTGGTTATTTAGTTACTGTGTCAGGATTATCACTTATGTACATACGTTTAACATTAACCACAATTCCATAGTAAACTTACTAATATTTTGGTAAGATAAATAAGTAAAGATTATTTTAATAATAACGTGTGAAATTATAATAATAAAGAAAAATTGGAAATTAAAAAACGTAAAAACGAAACAAGATTTTAATGATTTTAAGTACTGATATTAATTTAAGAAGTCAGGGATGTTGATGGTTTTTAGATTATCGACTACGAATTCATTTTATTTACAGAGATCATGAAGGATTATGACACATTTTAAAGAGACTGTTGAGATTTTATTGAATATTTTAGTTTTATTTTGTTGTCTACTCTTCATTTTTTAATTTTAACTTGATACTGGACCCATAACCTGTTGAGGTTTTATTAAATTTAGAGTATCAGGTTTACAACAAGTTTTATTGGTATTAATTTTATAAACGTTTTTAATAATGTTTAGTAATGACTTAGCTTCAGTTCGCTTGTAGCCTCCATTAGAGTGGCCCGATTTAATATCTTACGATCCCATAACGATTTGGTAGCAGAGTGGGGTTTAGTGATTTTAAGTACTTAAACAAGTTCGTGTCGAGATTTTATACACGTGTACTAACCGATACGCGCGCTATATCTTTATCGGACTAACTACCATTGGACAAAGGACAATAGATCCAACAGGGTCCAACATTGAAAAGTTGAAAGCAGAAAATTATGGAATTTGGTCCATGAAAATAGATGCCTATTCAGAAGCGAAAGGCCAGTATGAAGTGATGGTAGAAAAAGGAACTGGGCCCACAGAATAAAAAGAGTTGAAGGAATGGGACAGGAAAAACCAATTACTTTTTTCCATCATCATAACATTGACAGTGAGTAATGGCATACTTTTATCAATAAGAAGGGAAAGGACTCCAAACATGTCCGAGAGATTAAAAGAAAGATTCGAGGGTATCCCTGAGGTGAGGGTTATAGACCTCGTCCTGGATCTTAATAACATTAAAAAGAACAACTCTGAATCCTTAGATGAGTGTCTTAATAGATTCCAGTATTTGGACCAAGAGATTGATCAACTAGGAAATAACTTGACTTGACTGACAGGGAGTTAGTAAGATTCATAATTGAGGGTTTACTCCACTATTGTGACCCTGTTGTTAATCCTATCTTGGCCTATACCCCAAGACCTATTGGACCTTATCCATAGCAAAAGATGTTCTAGGGCCCTCTGGCAAAGAACCAGGCATCCTGATGACCGGAAATCGTATAATTATTATTCCAAACAGGTAAAAAAGAAACTGGATATCTTTAGAACCCAATCCTACAATTCCTACCTTTCCTCATTATCATCTAGTGATAACTCCCTCTGGACTGTAACTAAAAAAATCCTTAAATTCCAATCTATTTCCCACCCCCTCCGCCGTGATGATGGTTCCTGGGCTTCGTCAGATGCGAATAGAGCTGATGAGTTTGCTAAACATCTATCCTGCACATTCACTTCCCATCCCGAACTCCATTCCACCCACTCTCTCTCTACCACCAAAACCTGTTAACCATTCTGAGGTAAAATTCCTCATAAACAAATTAAAACCCCGAAAATCCCCTGGATATGATCTCCTCACTTCACAAATCCTCAGACAACTTCCCAAAAAAGCAATCACATTCCTTACGTATCTATACAACTGCATCCTTCGCACAACCAACTTTCCTTTGGTGTGGAAACATTCCATAATCGTGATGTTTCCAAAACTAGGCAAACCCGTTAATAACACATCATCCTACAGACCGATAAGCTTACTCCCTATCCTCTCAAAAATCTTTGAGAAAATCCTCCTCAAACGCATCCTACCCATACTCAAATCCCACAACATCCCTTCTCATCAATTTGGATTCCGCTCAAGACATTCCACTGTCCAACAAGGCCTTCGTGTTGTGGACCATATATCCTCTGCACTTGAAAACAAGCAATATTGCACTGGTGCCTTTCTGGACGTAGAGCAAGCTTCCGACCGGGTGTGGCACGATGGATTGCTTTTCAAGCTCAAAACCCATTTACCCCAATCCTTATACCTAGTTCTCAAATCCTATCTCTCAAATCGTTCCTTCCAAGTCCGTTGCTGCACCGAATTCTCCACTTACTATCCAGTTGAAGCTGGTGTTCCACAAGGCAGTGTTTTGGGTCCAGTTCTCTACATCCTTTTCACTGCCGATATCCCTTCAAATCCCGATACCTTCCTAGCTACATTTGCTGATGATACTGCCATTCTATCCTCTCACTCAGATCCTCAAATAGCATCTCAAAACCTACAATCTCACCTCTCCTTGATTGAGCAGTGGTGCAACAATTGGCGCATCAAAATCAATGAAGCAAAATGCAAACATATTACTTTCACCCTGCGACGCAGATCCTGTCCGCCAATCCTTTTTAATTAAATTCCTCTTCCCTACTCAGACACAGTCCGATACCTTGGCTTCCTTCTAGACAAAAGACTAACTTGGAACCCACATACGAGACTTAAAAGACAAGAACTTAACCAACGATATGGCCAGCTATATAGACTACTAAGCAGGACATCTCATCTTTCGATTGAAAATAAACTTTTAATCTACAAGACAATACTGAAACCTATCTGGACCTACGGACTTGAACTGTGGGGAACTGCTAAACATTCGAATATCAAACGCATCCAATCCTTCCAGTCCAAAGTACTTAGAACAATAGTCAATGCCCCATATTATGGCACAAATAAGACCCTACACCATGACCTTAACATCCCATTTGTCCTCGACATCATCCCATCCAGATTCTCAAACATTCACCAGAACCTTATCCATCATCCAAATCCTCTAGCTCAATCCCTATCCAGCTCCTACCATCCCTACAATCCCCCTCGAAGGTTAAAACGGCAGTGGCCGCGAGATCTATTGTAAATATGCTTCTGGAGTCCTGGAAATGGCCAGCTTCTCCACACAAGTCCTGAGCATCTGTGGCTCTAGTGCCCTCCTTCAGCCTCCACTGGCTTTTAATACTAGTGATACGGCTGGAAAAGTGGCACTGGGATCTCTGGAGTCCTGCTTTGCTTTCCACATGTGGGAAGAAAAGCCTGGCTCGGAGATTCCTGGGCGAATGTATGTATTGTATATAGGTATGAATGTGTTTAGAAGTTGTTATTTTATTTTGTTTGTTTATTTATTTTTTTCCTATTGATTTACTTTTTTTTATAAGTATTATTTATTTACTTCTTATATTTATAGTTACTTCTGTATTACTTGTATATACTGTATGAATGAGAACTTCTAGCCTTAATACTTATAGCCCTCCAACAGTGGCTGATTGTATTATTATTCAATAAAAAAAAAAAAAAAAAACTTCTTCATCAATTCCTGATAAACCTTTTCCTCCTAGACGTCTGAAAAGAAGGTGGTCTCATGATCCCCTTACATAGAATTATTTTTGGGGAGTGCTATCATTGGGTAGTGCCTCCACAAGTCATTACTCATGATTTGCTCATATTTACTAGTTGTGTTTATTTAGTACAGTTGTAAATTTCAATAAACAAATTTTAAAAAAGTTTATTTTTTGTTTTTATTTTATTTCACTTGTTTTTTCTGTAAATAGGGTGTCAATAAACTCTTTTCTCAGAATAATTATTGTCCTTATTAGACTGAATGTGATATTACTCAACAAAATAGTTTCAATAGTAAAAAAAAAAGAAGATTAAAATTAAATAACCATCCACCTAAAAATGGACTAACATAATAAAGTGTTTTCTCATATAAGTAATTTTTATTTTTTTATTAGATCTTCTCAATTTTCAAGGGCATTTATAATTAATACACTTTATATTTCCGAGGAAAATCACTTTATTAAACCCTTACACCTCCACACCAGGCTTCAATTCATTTTAATTTTCTCGACGACGTTTCAGGAAATTTTGCCCATTTTCAAGTCTAAATATTTATCTACAATATTATAACACAATAATTACAAATTTATATGCAAAAGATATAATAGCACATAAATAACAATCCATGAAAATTCCCAAAAGTCATATTAATGAATAATATATCTACTTGCATCTTTATCATATCGTCTATGTAATATTATTTTTGTATATAATTATTGTAATATATTTTTCTTCTCCTCATATTGTTCTAATTATAAATTTCATAACTTATCTATGAAAATTCAATTCTAAAAATGAAAATACAAGACGCCTCAAATAAAAAAGGCCAAAAAAAGAATTTTTCAACAATTTAACATTGTATTTTATAAATTACCTATGGACAATAAAAAAATTAAACATTTATTTAAATCTACATCAAATGTTAAACATTTTCGTCCTTTTAAGTATTTTTATTTTCATTTTTAGAATTGACTTTTCATAAATACGTTATAAAATTTATAATTAGAAGAATGTGAGCAGAAGAAAAATATGTTCCAATAATTATAATAATAATAATAATAAAAGGCTTAGTGAACCCGAAGGTTCGATGCCGACACCACCAATCGCTTATTACACACCTCCCTCCACCGTTCGCCGTCCAAACCCAGTCCCTTCAGATCGGCTTTAATGCAATCTTTCCACCTTCGCTTCGGTCTACCCCTCGGACGCTTACCATTCGGCACAGCAAATATTAATCTTTTAGGAATTCTCTCTTTACTAAGCCCAACAACTTTACAAGCCCATTTGATTCGCCGCGACGAAATTACCTCAATTATATTACCCGGATACAGTTCACGCAATTCGGCGTTGTGTAACCGTCTGAACACTCCGGTTGACTCATCCTTCTTCGGTCCGAATATTTTACGCAATACTTTATTTTCAAAAACCTTAAGACGCTGCTCATCCCTTAATGTAAGCGGCCAAGTTTCGCATCCATAAAGAACTGTAGGCAAGATAATTGTTTTATAGATTCTAATTTTTAAGTTCCGGGACAAGAGGCGCGAACTGAGCAGTTTTGTCACAGAAAAATAACAAGCATTTCCCGCCTTCAGTCTAACCTTAATCTCTTCTTCAATTTCGTTTTTTCTAGTTATCGTAGAACCTAGATACCTAAATTTATCTACCTGTTCAAACATATTACCATCTATATCGATATCACCAGTAGTATCGCCATTTTTGCAGCTAACCATATATTTTGTTTTATCCGCGTTTATTTCGAGTCCTAGTTCTTTACCGGCTTTCATTAACGTTGTCGTATTTAGTTTTATAGTTTCAACGTCTTCGCTTAACAGTACCAGATCATCAGCATAGCCCAGCACGGATGTTGTCCCACCCAGATCCAACCCTTTCTCGGTACGCATTACCTCCCTAATGGCATGTTCTAATGCCAAATTGAACAGTAAAGGCGAAAGGGAATCCCCCTGTTCTAAACCCAAGCGAACCTCAAATTTTCCCGACAGATTATTACCGATTCTAACCTTATTGAGTGTCTCCGTCAAGCACATCCTGACTAGATTTACTATTTTTTTTTAAATCCCCTGCTAGATTAGAATATTATACAGTTTCTGGCGGTCAATAGAATCATAAGCCTTTTTAAAATCTATTTACAGCTGGTGAACAATACCGTTGTACTCCAATGTTTTCTCTAATATTTGCCGTAAAGAAAATATTTGATCAATAGTTGAACGATTCCGTCTAAATCCGCATTGGTAGTCTCCGATAATTTCCTCGGCGTATTCCATGATTCGACTGGTTAGGATTAAAGTGAATATTTTATAACATACCGGAAGGAGTGAAATTCCTCGATAGTTATTACAATCCGTCCTCGGACCCTTTTTGTGAATCGGAATAAGAATAGATTCTTTCCATTCTTCAGGTAATTTCTCATTCACCCAGATCTTTTTAACCAACCGATGTATTTTAGAAACTCCAGCTTCCCCGCATGCCTTAATTAGTTCAGTAGGAATATTATCGGTTCCCGCTGCTTTATAAGATTTTAATTTTCCGATAGCTACTTTAACTTCCTCTTTACTTGGTCCTTCTATTAACGGTTCAGCACTCTGGTACTCAGAAGGAGGACACAGATCATAATTTCCCGTATTTAAAATATTGTCAAAGTGGTCCTTAAACTTATTCAATATGTCAACCAGATCGGTCAGAGTATTGTTATTAGCATCCCTAATTCCAGACGTTACGGGCCCTACACATTTTCGTGATCTGTTTATACCTTTGTACATGTCTATTTTCGATTCTATTAGTTTCTATTTCAATTATTTTATTTTTAAGATACTCGTGTTATAATATTATAGATAAATATTTAGACTTGAAAATGGGAAAAATTTCCTGAAAAAATGATTAAAATGAATTAAAGCATGGTGTGGAGGTGTAAATGTTAAATAAAGTGATTTTCTCGAAATTATAAATTTTAGTCATTTTAAATATTTTTAAGTTTGACAAGAAAGAAAAATTGAATTTGTTCTATATATTTTTTTATATCCTTTTTATTTTTTTCATGAACAGCCATGTATCATAGATAGAGGGTATCAAGCAATGAGACATAAAACTGTTAATACCAGTAAAATGAAAAAAAAATCAACTACCATAATATTGTTAGTTATCATAAAAATAATTTTAAATATTTTCATTTCCAAATTTCACCAGAACCTCACTCATCATCCAAATCCTGTAGCACAATCCCTATTTAGCTCCAGCCATCCCTACAATCCTCCCCGGAGGTTACAACGGCAGTGGCCCCGCGGCCTTCAGTAAATGTTTATATATTGGAGTTCTCAATGGCCAGATTCTCCACTCAAGACATGAGCGTCTGTTGCTGTAGTGCCCTCCATCAGTTTCCACTGGTTTCAAATAACAGTGACGCGGCTGAGAGAGAAGCACTGGGATCTCCTGGAGTCCTGCCTTGGCTTCCACATCGGGGAATAAGGCATGACTCAGAGCCTCTGGGTGAATGTAAATATTGTACATAGGTGTGGATGTGTTTTATTTACTTTAATTTCATTTAGCTTTTATCTATTATTTCATTTTTTTTTGTACACAGGCATATCAATTTACTTATTTTATTTTTTTATATTTCTTTTTCTTTATTATTGAAATCTTAGTTATTAATTGTATGTACATATTGTGTGAATGAATCATGTAGCCTTAATATTAATGCCCTTTAATGTGGCAGAATGTATTAATATTCAATAAAGAAAGTAAAGATCAATATCTAAAACCTTAAATATTTTTAAATTTTACAAAGATGAAAAATTGAAATGTTTCGGTGTATACATTTTTTTTTTATTTTTAAAGAATAGCCATGTTCGTACTATTTTTTCATTTATTTATTTAAAATTTTTTTTTTACAAAGGATATTAAAAAATTATTTTTTTTATTTATGTAAAGAGGGCCTTAAGTAATGTAAAGTCGAAAAAAAAAGGATCCCGCTAAAAATGAAGATAATGATGTTTTTTATAATCAAAATAATTTTCAACATATTTACAAGGATGAAAAATTGAATTTTTCTTTTCCACGAACAGCCACGTTTCATATACGAGAGGGGAGGGCCTAAGGAATGGATATTAAAATCTCTTAGTTCACGGGTTCAAAGAAAAACAATACAAATATTAGTACAACGGATTTGTGGGATAAAATTAAAAGTTCGAGGTGAGCTAACATTTATTCATGGATTTATGGGGAAAAGGTATTAAAACTAGTTAAATTAATTGATCATTTATTCTAGACATTTATAACATTTCGAAAAAAATCGTTAAAAATTATAGTTTAAATTATCCATTTTTAACGAGCATTCAAATAAAAATATTACGTCAGAGAAGGACAAAGTGAATCAGTACCGAGCAAATTGAATTTGATTACACAATTGTAACCAAAGATTTAATATTGAATAATAGGTTTGGGAGGTGGGGAGGGGACGGGGGGGGGGGGGAAGCACGGATAATAACTTGTCAGTCGAAGGGAAGTGAGCTAGTGGCAAGTGAAAAGCTGCCTTCATGGAGTCCACCAAGCTCGCCACCTTCAGGCAATACGTCACCGCAGCCTCAGGTATTTCATCCCCTTCAATTTAACCTCACCTCCACAATAATGATTCAGTATTATTTTTCATAAATATCATACCTGTAAATTTTATTAAATAAATAAAAAAAATTATATTGCTTTCAAGATAAATAAATAATTGGAAAATGCAACTAACTCCAATTTTGTTCTTGTATTAATCAATTTGTTTAAACATCCTACAATACAGCTAGGGATATTTAATTTTCTCTACATGTATTGTTAATTGTATACAATTAAATTTATAATTGTAAGTGTATATGGTGCATCTTAAGCTTATCTTATATGATGGGCCCAAGAGTTTTTTTTTTACTTTTTTTCCTGGAATGAAGTTGTAGATATTCTTATCGAATCGTACACTAGTAAAAAAAAAAAATAATAATAATAAATTCACCTATTGTTGTGAACTCTGATAAATACATTCATTTCAACGATGAAAAGAAATATCCGGAAATGTGGTTGATCGGTTTGTGTGTCTCAAACACTGAAGATAAAATAAAATGAATATATAATTTAATAACTGTTATTATTATTTAATAAATATAAAACTTAAATTAGATAATTTAAATATTTTGCATAACCAAATAATAATAACAAAAAATATGTTGTAGTTTCACGGATCGTTGGAAATTGGGGTGAAGAGCTAGTTGAAGAAGAGAGAATAGGGGTAGCCAAGGTAATGAGATTTACTCGATCTCTTACCTAACGCAGAGTCAATTTATTTTAAATTCATTTCAAATTTGTCTATATTGTTGTGAGTACTGAATGAAATGTGATGATATAGGTGCGACAATTAAGGTTTAAGTTTACAAAATACCTTTAGTAAAACGTTAAAAACGTTAACTGAAACTCGGTTATTCAAACGTTTGAAATTATTGGAGCAGATCGAAAATTAATTTAATAATAGATGAATACAAGATCCATTAAGACTTCAATGTTCTATATGTTGCCGATTTGTCACTTCCGAAACCACTAGTTTCTAGCCTTGCTTCATCTTCGATTCCTGATAGTCTTTCTGCCTAAAAAGAAGAAGGTGTCGGGACCTTCTAATATAGAAGATTTATTGGAGCGCTACCAATTAGTAGTTTGTCTAGAATAAACCACTTTGCATTTACTTGTTGTATTTAAATGCTTTGCATAACCGTCAACAATTTTAAATTTTCAATTTCAATGAAGAATCATGATTTGATTTTTTTTAAAAATATTTTTTACTAATTTTATTTTGTATCTACTTATTTTTGTACAACTTTAATGCTAAAAAATTAAAATGCTCTCCCCGATCAAAACCTAATGAATACAGTATCATTCTAATAGTAGTATACTTCAGCTTCATTGTTCAGCGATTTCGGTTATTTAATTTTAGCTAAAAAATGATGTGATACATACATAATTACAAAACCTAGAAAATATAAAGGAGAAAAAAAGAGGAATGGAATTATGACCCTGAACCGATTCTTGAAATGTTAAGTGCAAATAAAAAGAAAAAAAACAGGTTTTTTAATTAATTGCATATTAATTTATTAGAATTTCTTTTATCACTAATCGATTTCATATTTTGTTTTATTTTGAATTGATTACTACCAAGGATAAAACACATATTTTTTAAAGCATACCATTTTTAAACTTGATTTCAACAAAGTCAGAAAATAAATAAATTAAAATAGTAAATAGACACAAGAGGAATAAATGGAAAATAGACGAAAATAAATCTCATTCATCCCAAGTATGTGATTAGTAACGATATTCACAAATGCCAATAAGGAAAAAAAAGTCAATTTGCAACCTGAATGAAAGAAGTAACTAATTTGGAAATTATTGTTTCATCTCAAACAGATATTTCTGAGGTTACGAGGCCAATAGATTTATCAAGAGTTTTTTTTTTTGGAAATAATTTATAGAAATTTAAAGAAAAAAATGTTTGCTGATGAGGCAAATCTACGAAAATACTGAAGCAAATACGATTACATTAATATATATATATATATATATATATATATATATATATATATATATATATATATATATATATATATATATATATATATATTAAGAAGAAAAAAATTTGCTTCATATTATACTTTTTTTTTTTTTTTTATTAATGATACTTACAACTGTATTAAATAAATAAATATAGTAAATTTGAACATATGGGTATAACGACGTGAAAATACTTGTTGAAAAACTATCCAATGGTAGCACTCTAATGATATGTCTACATTAGGAGATCACGGGCCATCTTCTTTTCAGACAATTCGGAGGGTTATCAGGAATTGAACAGGAAGCAAGGTTAGAAACGAGAGGGTTGGGATGATTCTGAAGTTTATTATGGAAGGAGAGGTATCTGGATTTGGCCAGATCTGAAACATTAAGGTCATTATGGATGGTTTTATTTGTAACAAAGTAGGGAGCATTGAGGATTTTACGAAGGATTTTGGATTGTAAGGATTGAATACGAGAGGAATTCGATGGTTTAGTGGAGCCCCATAGCTCAACTCAGTAAGTCCAAAAAGGCCTTATTATAGTCATGTATTTGAGTCTTTTGTACTTAATTGAAAGTTTAGAGTAAGTGCTGTCTAGTAAATGCTGAAGTAAAGTAAATGCGGAACCGTGGAGCGGTTTTTTATCGTATCAGCCGGGTATTATATTCTAGATGAGGATTCCATTGGATTACAAACGAAGGCATTGGAAATCTAAACAATTTTTATAATATGTTACATCATTCTATTTAAGAATTGGCTAAAATTTCAATTATTATTATTTACTTTGTTTAGATAATGTGGAAACATTAAAATACCATATATTTTCAAGATATTTAAAATAAAATAATAATAATTTAAAATCAATAACTGGTTCCTGTAGAACAAATCCGCTACCTAGGACTCCACATGGATAAACGTCTCACTTGGAATCCACATACTAGACTGAAACAACTCTGCTAGACTGACTGCTCCAACACTTAATATACGAACGCTCTAAACTTTCAATTAATTACAAAAGACTCATCTACTTAACCATAATAAGACCTATATGGACATACGGAGTTGAGCATTGGGGTTCTACCAAACCATCGAATTCCTATCGTATCCAATCTTACAATCCAAAATCCTTCGTAAAATCCTTAATGCACCATATTTTGTCATAAATAAAACCATTCATAAAGACCTTAATGTTCCATATGTCGCTGATTTAGCCCGAGCCAGATACCTATCCTTTCATGATAAACTCCAGTCCCATCCGAATCCACTTGTTTCCAGCCTTGCTTCTTCCTCGATTCCTGATAATCCCCTAGGCGTCTGAAAAGAAGATGGCCACGTGATCTTCTCACCTAGAATTAAATAGGGAGTGCTACCACTGGGCAGTATCTCTTCAAGTCTGTTCATGTCATTATTTCTAATGTGTGCATTTTTACTAGTTGTATTGTTTATACAGTTGTAAATTTCATTAAATAAATAAAAAAAATCGATATATTTTATAATTTCCTAAAAACATATACCTATAAAATAATAATAAAGATGATACATCATTTACAAGGGTAATTACTTTAAAAATTTAAGATTTGTATTTTGAGAATTATTCAAGATTTTAAAATATTTTAAAATATAAAAAAATAATGAAACTTAGTAAAAAAAATTTAATTTATTCTTAATTTACCGATGAAATTTTAAAAATGCTTACAAGCCTAGCCATTTCCCAATATCCATTGTTAAACGTCCAATTTCCCTAATTTTGTATCAATAATGAACGACTTTTAAAGTAAGATGTAATTATTCATTAATTATTCATACACATTACATCTATACATGTTGACCCGGCATAAATAAATATCGGCAAATATTTACTGAGGAGATAATAGACCTCAAGGGAAGCTAAATAATTTGTCTGGACCAGAATCCATACAGAAAAGCGGAATATTTATGTCCTTTTTTTATTTTTTTTGTTTTTAGGAATTCTCGTTTTTTGTTTAGTAGAAAGATTTTTAAGAAAATATTTAATTTACGTAATTACCAGTTACATTTTTGTGTCACTTTGAGGTTTACTGTCATCTTATTTTTAAATAATTCCAAATATTTATGGGTCACCATAATTAAAATTATAGAGAAATATTTCAAGGGTTTGAGATAAATAGCCACTAAGAGCTACAAAAAAGTTTATGTAAACTATGATCCAATTTTCCATAGAAAAGCAAGATTTTTTTTTTAAAAATCACGTTTGCAATAACTAAACTCATGTGTCATTCCGGAGCCACTTCGACAAGGGCGCACAATATTAATATATAAGGGCAAAGGTGATATAAATAATATCTCTACCTGGAGACCGATCACCATATATTCGATTGTGCGCCGAATCATAGAGAAGGTTCTGGACCACGAATTATGAAAGCAGGTCACCTTCCACAAGAGTCAGAGAGGCTTTATAAAAGGTCTCCCGGGAACGCACGTCAACGCGAGGATTATCGACGCGGTATTAAAAGATGCACAAAAAATGGAAAATGACTGTGCGATAGTTTTCCTCGACGTTGTCGGTGCTTTTGACAATGTTGGCCACAAACACATCGTGAGCTCCCTAGAAGCGAGAGGTGTGCCACCGAATCTTAAAAATGTCATATCGGCTCTCCTTAGCACGAACACCATAAAGATTTATAACGGTGTCCATGCAACTAGCCAGATCAAAGTGCTGCGCGGTGTGCCCCAAGGCGGCCCCCTGTCGTCTTCAATCTTCAACCTGGCCATCGATCATCTCCACCGCGATCTGTGCGATGAGGACTTTTCCAAGAAATTTGGATACAAATTAAGGAATGAGCAGGATTGTGTGGTCCTCACAGGTTTGGCGGATGACCAGGCTATGTCGGCGCGAGACAACTGGGTTGCAGAAAGAGTGATTGACAGCATCCAGAGGACATTCAAAGAAATTGGTCTGGCTATAAATCCTCAAAAAAGTATGGGCATCGTTGTAAATAAAGGAGAGCTGGGAACTACGGTGCTCTCCCTTGAGAATGGTGAGTACATAAAAACATTGAGGAATGGAGATACGATTAAGTATTTAGGATGTACATTCTCGGGAGAGCTACAATTCAATGAACATTCGGTGACTACATTGAATGATAATTTAAACAAGCTGGTAACCTCTTGCTTACTCAAACCTGAGCAAAAACTCAACATTGTCAATCAATATCTGTTCCCGGGTCTTACTTACACTCTCCAAACTGCGCCCCTAACAAAGCTGCGTCCTGCTATCCTGGAGGGCATCGACATTATGATTCGCAGGAGCGTAAAGGCCATTATTGGACTCCCTGCAAATACTTCCACAGCGATGTTGTATGCCCCCAGGAGATACCGAGGATTGGGATTAAGCCAATGGGAGGCTCCTCTTCAACATTGGTCCATTGCTCAGCGAGTGTCCAATGTACCAGATGCCCTTTTTCAGTCTACCTTCGATTATTCGACTGAAATTACTGAATGTGCCGAGAGATTGGGGGTTGATCAGGGTCATCGAAATGTGAAAGCTCTACGGCAGTCGCTACGAGAAAATGCATTTGAGGAATGGGCCAACTGCAGGTGGCAGGGTATTGGTGTTCGCCATTTTAAAGAGACTCCGATAGCGAACAGATAAATCTACGAAAAGCAAGTACTTTCTGGGTCTGAATGGTCCAATGCTCGAAAACTAAACATTAATTATGCAACCCTGCGTGGAGTCCCAGGTGTCAGCGGACAGGTCAGAGAAGTTGGGTCCCTCTGCCGTAAATGCGGCAGAGAGTCTGAAACACCTGGGAAAATGCCCCAACATCTCCCTCCTCATAACACGTCGTCACCACCGGGTCAAGTTCGAGTTGATGAGGCTCCTTAGGGAAAGGAAATTCACCTGCTTTGACGAGGATATTGCATCGATAGTGAAGGCTCTACGATAATAATAATTTGCTAATAAGAGATCTGTACTATATGATATATATTGTTGTAAATATTAATAATAAAATACAAATATTAAATATTACATATTAAATAAATGGTAAAAATTCAAAACAAGAATTTCTGTAACATTATTATATCTTGTACAAAGGGATCGATGCTAATTGCCAATGATATGGGATTAGGAAAGCTCAAATTATTGGAGCTTAATACATAGCATTCAAGGCGTATAATGACAGAGAGCTTGGGGGATTATATGGAATCAAGTTGAGGATCTATTGGGGCACATTACCTCCCTCCCCCTCCTTTAACGGGGGAAGGGGAGGGAGAGCAATTTATAAATTATCAAGGAGTAATCAATCAAAAACCAGGGTCACCTAATTGGGGGAGGATGGGGTGGGTGGCAAGAGAGGAGATAATTCCAAGGGAAGAAGAAATGAGATTGCGGGCAAACACCGCCTTCCACCCTCACTAACTAGATTACGACAGCCATTCATAGGCCTTGGGGAAGAGTCGCAACAAGACCTCTGGCTTTCCATCTCTTAAAAGCAGGGGTTTGCATGTCGGAAGAACATTTAAAACAATCATTTCAAGCCTACCGTCCATCGATTTTACGTTCTTCAATATCTTAACTCCAAAAAAACAATATGTTCTAGTCAACTAAATTAAAAATAAAAATATCAGTGTTTAAATAAGAATTATTCAAACATTTACCATGAAGTAATAAGTTTGGAAATAATTTGTGAGAAATAAGAAATTATACAATACGATTCCCTCTTTTCTTGAAACTGACCAGGTCATTAAACCAAAGTATTTAAATTTATCGTTTATCTTGAATTCCATTTTGACGAATAATACGAAATGCAAATATATAATGTAAATATTATATAGTAATATATCTCCCATCCGTTTTTCCATCTACATCAATGACCTACCATCATCTATCCTGCACTGTCAATGCCATCTGTATGCCGACGACTTCCAGATTTACATCTCCTTAATTCGACCGAATCCTCTGATGCCATCCAAAAATTACAGGAAGATATAAACGGAATTTGTGCCTGGGCAAACCACAATCAAACCGCCAAGAAAACGAAAGCCATCCTGATCGGATCTCCCTCACTCCTCAAATCCTTACAGACACTCTCCAATCTTTTCCTGAACAAATCACCTATCTCATTCCATACTTCCGTAAAACACCTCGGTGTTACCTTTGATCAAACCCTCTCTTGGAAACTACAAATCTCCTAAATTTCCCGTCCTACTATCTCTACCCTCAAACGGTTTAACCGTCTCCGCTATCCTTCCATATAAATCCACGTTAACTGCTGGTTTCCTCTCTTGTGTTGACCCACTTTGACTATGGCTGTCTGGTGTACGGCGGACTCTCGGGACAATTCGAGGACAAACCTAAACACCTAATGAATTGTGCAATACGTTTTGTTTTCGGAATCTCAAGAGATATGCATATAACCCAGTAGTACACTAAGTTGAAGTGGCACTATTCATCCAACCGCCGTCTGTACTTCCTTGCTACCTTTCTATGTCATGCCTTCAGAATTCAGCAACCTTCCAATATTTTTGACAGCCTAAAATTTAAATATTCCAAAAGGAATTAAATAATTTAATCAAACTCCTCACGATGTAAAAAAAAGTGTTTTTGATATTATGATATACCGCATTGTAATAGTCTTCTAAATATAATGTTTATTTCGACAGCACGTTCTGCGCATGCGCTAGATTGTATCAGTCGACCCGTACTTCAGCTCTTAAAAATATTCATTTTTCGTTAGAAAAATAGTGTTAGTTTTAATTAAAACAGTGTCAAGACGTCAGTTAATCACCTAGACCAAAACATGAACTAATTCTACTGTAAGTACAGTTGTTATTTATTGTATACTGTTGTGAACAGTGAATAGAAGCTAAGGTGGATAACTCCATATCTCGCCATAGTGCCACGTAGTTAGATATCAACAGGTCAGTTGGCCTGCTGCTCCTCAGCGGTGCAGTTGCTCTATGGGCTGCACGCCGTTGGTTAATTGAAGGTCAAGTTCAAGCAGACGATCTTTTTTTTTTTTTTTTTTTTTTGTTTTGTTTTATTTAATATTATTTTTTTTTTTTTTTCTATATATGATCCTTCATTTATGCGATATTTTCATCAGGTCATGTCGTCTAAAAATGCACCTAAGCGGTGTCGATCTGTCGGATCCACACCACGCTCGTCTCCTGAGAAACAAAAAAGTCGTCGAGCGAAAAGAATGACACCACCTGCGACTCCAGCTACCCCGGTAACAACAGAAGTCATTCAATCTCAGACTGGTACTTCTCAAGATACCGAATCACCTTTTTTTACTCCTAATCCTTTTGAAATTCTTCAATATGAAACAGAGTCTATGGAATCTGCACCCATTCCTAAAGACCCTCGACCTCCTCCGATTTTTGTTAAAAATATAAAAAACTTTTTGTTATTGTGCATACAGCTAAATAAAATAACAATTGCCGGGAGCTACACCTGCTTAAGTCGTACTAACGATACTAAAATATCCCCAAGCACAGCTGATGCTTATCGACAAATAGTTAAATATCTGACAGATACAAAGGCAGATTTTCACACATACCAGCTCAGGCAAGAGCGTAGTGTATAAGAGCGTACTGAGAGTAGTGATCCGTAACTTACACCCCTCTACACCAGTTGAAGCGATACAAGACTAACTTACGGCCATGGGATTTAAAGTAAAACAGGTCACCAATGTATTGAAGGACAACAGAGATGACTCAGGGGAAAATAGAAAGATTCCATTACCTCTATTTTTTGTTGACTTGGAACGCTCTGCAGGAGTGGATAAAATATATGAAATTAAAAGATTGTATTACACAAGTGTTAAGGTTAAAAAACCTTACACTAAGAGAGAAATTGTCCAGTGCCACAACTGTCAGGCATATGGCCACACCAAGGCTTACTGCCATCATATACCAAGATGCGTGAAATGCGGACAGACACACAAGTCTGGCGAATGCACAAAATCGAATTCAGAACCCGCAGTATGTGCTCTATGTAAAGACATCCTGCCAAATAAAAAGGCTGTGACATCTACAGAAATATAAAAAATCAATTCTACAAATCTCGGAACAAAGAAGAAACATCCCGACCCGGAAGAGGACCTGCTAAAAAAGTGGACCCTAAAGTTTCCTTCTCTCAGTTACTTGGGGGTAGAAACTAGACTGATAAATGTGAGGCCCTGCCGTAACAGCGACCCCGATTCCAACATCCTGTCCCTCCTAATGAACAAAACCTCCATCAACATCAAATTCCTCCTCCGCTGTCCTTGTACACCAATCTCTCTCTCATCACCTACTCCCAACACCAAGCCACGATTTCCTACAATCCACTGCTATCATAATCAAAACCTTCTCCTATCCTATTTCCGTTGCATCACCATATTGCCCTCCTAACCAATCCATCTCCAATGCCCAATTTAGTTCCCTCCTCAATTCCTTAGGACATCATTTCATCCTGGGTGCAGACTTAAATTCAAAGCATCAAACCGGATTGCTCTTCAAGCTTAAAACATATCTACCTCAGTCCTTATATCTGATACTTCGATCCTATCTCTCTAACAGCTCCTTTCAGGTCCGCTGTGGAACTGAATTTTCCAAGTGTTATTCAATTCAGGTAGGAGTTCCTCAAGGGAGCCTCTTGGGTCCTATCCTTTACCGTTGATATTCCCACTCATCCTGAAATTCTCCTGGCAACATTCGCTGATGACACGGCCATCCTATCTTCTAATTCAGATCCCGAAACAGCATCCTTTAACCTACTAAGTCACCTCTCTCTTATTGAACACTGGTGTAATAAGTGGCGCATCCAAGTAAATGAATCTAAATCCAAACACACCACTTTCACCCTTCGGCGCAAGTCGAGTCCACCAGTTTATTTCAACTCCATACCACTTCCCCTCTCCGATACAGTTCGGTACCTTGGCTTCCTTTTAGACAAAAGACTAACATGGAACCCACATACCAGACTTAAAAGACAACAGCTTAACCGACGATTTGGCCAACTATATAGACTACTCAATTAATAGACAACACACTACAAACTATTAATCTACAAGACAATACTGAAACCTATCTGGACCTACGGACTCGAACTGTGGGGGACAGCAAAACTTTCCAACATCAAACGCATTCAATCCTTTCAGTCTAAAGTTCTCCGAACAATAGTCGATGCTCCCTTTTATGTAACCAATAAAACCCTTCACAATGACCTTAATATCCCATTTGTACTTGACCTAATCCCAGACAAATTTTCCAAATTTCACCAGAATCTCACTCATCATCCCAATCCTGCAGCACAGTCCCTATCTACCTCCAGTCATCAGTACAATCCTCCTCGGAGGTTAAAACGGCAGTGGCCCCGCGACCTTTTGTAAAAATGTATATATTGGAGTACTGGCACTGGCCAGATTCTTCACTCATGTCCTGAGCGTCTCTTGCTCTAGTGTCCTCCATCAGCTTCCACTGGCTTACTATACCAGTGACGCGGCTGGGAGAGAAGCACTGGGATCTCCTGGAGTCCTGCTTTGGCTTCCACAGTTGGGGGACAAAGCTTGATGCGGAGTCCCCTGGGCCAATGTAAATATTGTACATAGGTGTGAATGTGTTTTATTTGTTTTGTTATTTTTCGGCTGATCTTTTATTTTAATTATCTTGTATATTACTTTATCTTTTTATATATATATATATATATATATATATATATATATATATATATATATATTTCCTTTCTTATGTACATATTGTGTGAATGAATACTATAGCCCTAGTTCCAATGCCCTTCAGTGTGGCAGACTGTATTAATACTCAATAAAAGTTTAAAAAAAAAAAAAAAAATTCGACAGCAGGTTTTGGACTGTCCCATGGCACAACATTACAAACTAGTTAATGTCAAATGTTAACGAAAACTATCGTTTATTTTGTTTTAATACCACTGTTACAGGAGAGAACTGCTTCAATCAGACATAGCGGTTGTAGTTAATACATATAAATAAAAGCAATATAATTGACGTGAAGAGGTGCCTTTATCTTTGAAAGGCATCCCTGCGGTCCCTCATTCATTGTCTTATCTCAGGCAAACCTTAATTCTTTTTATAGCAAATTAATTTTTAATTTTTAATCGATTATCCGGAGTAATGACTGATACGAAGGCTGTATGCCTAATAAACTATAAAATCACAGCTAATCAATTTTTTTTTAAATTATGTTCACAGATAGTTGATAAAGATGAAAGAAACATCATAATGTATAAAAATTTATATTTATCAGAAAATGCAAAATGTAGACATGTAAAAAATATGTGTATTTACAACATGGATATATACAAGTAACAACGAATTTTCAGATTTTAAAATTATCCGATATTTTAGTTTGTTTTTTCATTTTATTTTTCATACTTCTCATATTTTTGTATGATCTCATTTTCTTGTTTAAATTAACTTATCAGGGTTTCGAAACGTTCAAGTGCCCTAAAAAAAATATTCTTATGTACACATTTACTTGATGTATTCATACTAATACAGTTGTAAATATCATAATAAAAGTTCAAAAAAAAAAAAAAAAAATTCCTGGAATTTTTAAATAATATTTGTGTCCATAATTTTTTTTGTAAGTTTTTTTTTTATTTATTTGTTTACTGATAAATATTACAATCTGTCTCAATAAAGGACATTTATAATAGAGTTCTGAGAGCACATTCACGCAATATTTACAAAAAAAAAAAATAAAAAAATAAGCTAACTTCAAATAATATAAAGCTACAAAAGAACAAAATAAAATATCATAGTGAAGGAAGAAAATATAAATAATAGTAATAATAGAATGAAAATAAATGAATAAAATAGAATTAAAATTATCTTAAAAAAAAAAGTAATGAAAATAAACATCTTAGATGCAGGCATACCTATTTACACTATTTACAGTCGGCCATGGGAACTCCGAACCATACTTATCCCCCCACACGTGGAGGGAAAGCAAGGCTTCAGGAGATCCCTGCCCTTCTTCCTCAACCATTTCACTGGTATTGAAAGCCAGCGGAGATTAAGTAAGGGCGCTACAACCACTGACACTTTTTTGTAAGTTTAAAACTCCCGAAATTCTTACATATCAAAAATGACTATTTATTAATTTCACAATCCTATAGCTACATCAACATTCTATTTTAATATTCAAATACAATGCATACATTGAAAATAAATTATAAAGAGAAATACTCTGTTAACCATGTACTCGGTTGAGTGTAACTAGTACTAGTTAAATTTATAAGGTATGTAAATATATCGAAACCACAAGGAGCTTCTGAAAGGAGCCAAAGGGAAAATGAAATCGTATTTACTCTTCAAAGAAAAATACGCTTCTCCAAATTACTATAAAACAAAATAAAAAGTGGCAAAGAGTGGCAAAAAAAATGATTATTTCTCAATTTGTATTTTTGTTTTTATCTGTTGGCTATTTATTTTGACTTTATAATTGGTCTATTTACCTTTGTTAGTGATGCATATATATTATTTTGCATTATCTTTATTATTAATATACATTTTTTACTTTCACTTATTTTAAATTACTATTTTGCTCTAGATTATTTATATATATGTTTTATAGTATGTATGAATTATGAATGGATACCTTTAGCAGTAATAATTATAACCCTTGGGTGAGGCAGATGGTATTATAATCGAGAGTTTTACTAAAACTTCATTACAACATAATAGATCAATTAAATTAGCTTCATGTTACAAGAAAGATTCAAGATATTTTTAATACAATAATAATATTGCAATACTGCTCGGGTACATTTCGAGACATAGCTCAAGCTTTTGACCGGCTACGGCACGCCGGGCTTCTTTCCAAGCTGAAAACCCATCTGCCCCAGTCCTTGTACCTAATCCTCCGCTCCTACCTCTCTGATCGCACCTTTCGGGTTCGTTGTGGTGCAGAACTTTGCAACTCCTACCCAGTTGAAGCCGGTGTTCCTCAAGATAGCGTCGTCGGTCACGTCCTTTATATCCTTTTTACCGCTGTTATCCCTGTCCATCCCAATACTTTCCTGGCAACATTTGCTGATGACACCGCCATCGTGTCATCCAACTCAGATCCCGAAATAGCATCCTTAAATCTCCAAAAGCACCTCATCATGATAGAGCATTGGTGTAATAAATGGCGCATCAAAGTAAACAAATCTAAATGCAAACACATTACCTTTATGCCCCGGCGCAGAACTTGTCCACCAGTCAACTTTAATTCCATCAAGCTTCCTTTTTCAGACGCAGTACGGTATCATGGCTTTATCTTAGACCGAAGACTAACATGGGACCCACATAATAGACTTAAAAGACAAGAACTTAAGCAACGACGATATGGCCAATTATACTGACTACTGACTAGAAAATCTCAACGTTCAATTGACAACAAATTACTGATCTACAAGACAATCCTGAAACCTATTTGGACCTACGGACTTAAACTTTGGGGGACAGCAAAATTTTCTAACATCAAACGCATCTAATTCTTGCAGTCCAAAGTCCTCCGAACAATAGTCGATGCTCCGTTCAATGTAATCAACAAAACCCTAGATCAAGACCTTAATATCCCATTTGTCCTCTACCTTATTCCTAAAAAATTTTCCGAATTCCATCAGAACCTTCCAAATCTTAATTTCCAAATTTTCCATCATCCAAATCGCCTACCATAATCCCTATCTAGTTCCACTCATCCCTACAATCCTCCTCGAAGGTTGAAGCGGCAGTGGCCCAGAGATCTTTTGTAGTATATATCTTGGAGTTCTGGCAATTGCCAGATTCTCCACTCAAGACGGGAGTGTATGTGGCTAAAGCGCTCTCCCTCAAACTCTACTGTCTTTAGCACTAGTGACGCGGTTGAGAGAGAAGCGGAGTCCTGCTTTTCCTTCTATAGATGGAGGGAGAAGCCAGGCTTGGGGTTCCCTGCCTAATTGTATATATTGTATATAGATATGACTGTGTTTTTATGTTTTTTAATTTACTTATATTTAGATTATTTTATTTTTTTATTGTACGTAGTTTTTTATTATTATTTTACTTTTGTTAATTTCATATTATCTGTATATATGGTGTGAATGTGTTCATATATCACTATAATTATTGTCCGGGTGACAGATGATTATATTTCTAAATAAAAAAAATAAAATAAAATAATCGGATTGAAGGGTGTATTAATACATTAAATGTTTATAGAATAGATAATTCCGTGATTTTTCCACCTCTAGGGCAATTAGAAATTGCTTCATTAAAACAGTGAACAAAAAATAAAAATAATAAATTTGTTTTTATTATTTATTTATTTAGAAATATAACAATCTTTCACGTGGACAATAATTTTAGTGATATATGAACAAATTCATACCATATATACAGAAAATATAAAATTAACAAAATTAAAATAATAATCAAAAACTATGTACAATAATAAAATAAAATCCACATCTGATTAAAAAGAAAAAGTTATTACAGTTAAGTGGGCTGAGCTCATAAACATTTACAGGGACATAAAGCCGTACCTTAATGAGATATGGCCACTAACCAAATAATGAAAATAAATTTTAAATTCCTGTGAATTTTATCATATTGCAGTACAACTTTTTGTTACCATCAGGCAATATACTATAGATTACAATGATTTATATTTCTATCATTAGTAATAAGAATAAAGTTAACAATAAAAAAGAAAAAAAATCTTTTAAGCTGAATACCTCACACAACTTTCATTTACCACTCTTCTTTGAGATATTAATTAAGATATAATAATAAAATAAAAGATTAAACTTTAAAAATGTTAATTTAACAATAAATATAAACATAAGAAAATTCCAAAAGGTCAGCAGTTGAAAGTGAAATTGCTCCTCTGCTCCCAAAGTCTCCGAACCGAAAATTCTCTTTCACCTAATTCCTCCCTATAGTTTTCCTGCGGTTACGGAATGTATTTTTTATAGATCACCACTTTCTTTTTGTATTTTGATATCTTGATGCTCACCATTGGTTTAAAATTTAATTGTAGGATCAACTATCAGAGCCTCTTCTCCTTTCGCACTAAAGGCTAAGATATCTACGAATCTCGATGAGCCTTCGGTATCCAGGGATAGGATGAGTTGAGGGTCGACAACGATGGCTTTGTCCTGGATCCATTGTTTCCACTCCCCACACAACGAAAACACTCACGCACCTCCGTCACAATTCACGCAAAAACTAATTAACAAGCTGCCAATGCAATTGGATCAAACAGATTTTCAGGAGGGGAGGACTCGTCAAAACAGCAGATCCATTCTAATTTGAAACATCTGTTTAAATGATCAAGTCCAACCCTAACTTATGCAAACTTATTTAGATCAATAAAATCCTATTTGCCATTTCTTTTTCTCCTTAAAGCAAAACAGTTATTGAAACGATCTGAACATAATTCCAATTTCCTACCATATTAAAGCTTGGAGCTAAACTTATAACGATTGCCTGCGGTACAGATCCCTTTTGTCAAATTGTTAACATCCGTCAAAAACTTCATGAATAGCCTCAGCTTAATGCATCTTTTTTATTTACGAAAATGGGGCGTTTTTAATATCGACTTGGATGAACTTTTCATATTTAATGAGATATTAAAAACTCATAGAAATCAACCATATAACTTCATTACGAAATCGAGAATAAAGTGGGGTCCAATAATATTGGGCCATTTAGCGTGAGCTCAGCCTCTCAATCTGTTGTAATAATTAGGTTATCTAGGCCAAATGGTCCAATACTTTTGTAGACCACCTTTGTTTCCATTTTGTAATCAAACTATCTTACGATTCAAGTCTAAAACTAATGGGTAATATCTTCTTCGTTATTCCCATTTTGGGAAGTAAAACGTGTTGCCCAGTTTTCCTTGACAATCGTAAAACTATTATGGGTATTAATGAGTTTTTAGCACCACATTGCAACAATTAATTTAATTATAGCTATAACGCTCTGTTTCCGAGAATTTTCGTAGATGACAACTTGTAAGTTATGATAATATCAAGCCATTCACCAAGTTTCAGACGGATGTTAATAATTTGATAAAAAGGGTTCTGTACCACGGGCTATAGCATTTAGCTCTTAGAAGGAGGTGAGGAGATTTCACTAGGTGTCCCCCCATCCCTACAAATAGGCCAACAACCTATTTTTTAAGAATTTAAAACCTTTCTTTTTTCACCAATACGCAAAAAATTTAAAATAACAGCCCTCTTGTCATTTTAACCATAAAAAATAATTACATGCTATCTGTAATTTTCATCTCCGTAATTTACGTAAAAACGAATTAAACGTTTGGTCTACAGGAAAATAATAGTATATCTTACTAAGCTATAATTTAAGGTTACAAAAAAAGTATATTAAAATGTGCCCGTACTACCGAATATTATGCATTACTTAGACCATGCTGTGTATATTTCCATTGGTGTACTTGACCAAATTTTCTGAATGAGCACATATTATTCCCATATTTACTACCTAAAATCATTGGAGCAATGTCTAGATATGATTCTTGAATTGTATATATATATATATATATATATATATATATATATATAATATATATATATATATATATATATATATATATATATATATATATATATATATATATATATATATATATATATATGAAGGGTTAAAAATAGCTATGGGAATGACTATTATTTAACGAAATGTGCTGCATGAATTAACCATATCATGCTAGCAAAATATCATTGAATAACTTACATTTTTCTTTTCTAAGACGAATACAACAATATAATATAATAAGTAAATAAGTGAAGTACTTACTTGAGATTTTATATGCTTATATTTCGAATAAATACTAGTTTTCTTACCTGTAACAAGAAAATTGAATTAGTTAAACTCGTTGAGCAGAAAGGAAATAGGAATTTATTTAAATTATATATAGTTGAGAAAAAAAATGTACTCGAAAAAATTCTCATTAAATATTACATAGATTAATATCCAACAAAAACATTAATTATTTGATTTTATCAGATGTTTTCTGCTCAACCTTGGTTAGCCTTAAGCATATTCAGAAATAAAAACCAAAAACGTTTCATCTTTTTCTTAAGTAAGCAATACCAATTAAGTAAGCAATATAAGTTAACGGAAAATCTATTTCATAAAATAAAAAATACACGATTTATTTCTCCTAATGAATTAGTTTATTTTTGCACTTACAGAGGTACCCAACATGAATATCTATATGTGGTAACATATTACATTATTACGAACAAATTTCATTAATGATCTTCCAAAACCAGTCAAATCGAAAATATTTATACCGTGCTAGATATAAATAAATTATTATTTATTAATGTGCACGAGCTTGTATGGTAAAAAAGATTAGTGTCAAAAGGGTTAGTAACCAAAATCAACTTTTTGTTGAGTTCATAACAGTAAAATTTCATTTGATGGAAGGATAAAATTCATATCTGTAAGTTAAACAACAAGGAAGAAATAATTCTCTTTATCGCAATAAGACATTAAAGTAACTTATGTTAGAGCTAATCTCTTTCCTTATTTTTACAATTGCAATTAGTTCAATAAAGTGTTGATATTATTCTTTGGCGGTTAGAAAAATATCAATGAGAGGTTATTGCGAATTCAAAAATTGAAATGGATATATGTGAAATTCAATATCAAGGGTGTCCACTACGAATTTTTTATATGCAACAAAAAATTGAACGCAACCAATTCTCTTAATATTATAAAATAGATATGAAATCCAGCTGCTTGGAGTTGAAGAGTTGGTTTTGCTATCACTTATGTAAATCAAACATTGCTAATTCAAAACAGATGGTGATATCAATTATGTGTCTTGTAGTGAAGTTACAATCCCATCCAATAATAACATTTGATTAACATTAACACAAGTATTATAAAATTAAGGAAGGGATGATTCAATTCTAATTTAATCAGGGAATGAAATAAACAGTTTAATAGGAATTATAATCTAAATTGATTTTTAGATTCAGGTTAAATTTATTTTGACAAGCGGACAACCGAAATTCGGTAGAATTCTACAGAATGATTATAAGGAAAATACCAAGATTTTCTGGAAAAGAATTAAATCAATGAAAGTAGAGGCGAGCAAAGCCATTAGAAATGTTAAGGATGTATTAGGGCAAATAATTACTGAAGATGAGAAAAATTGGAAAGATGGCGGCGCAATTATTCTACACTAAATGTTGAAGGCAAATTAGAAGAGGACTCAGGACCACATCTCACTCAGAACGATTAATGAGAAGCCATGGGATAGAGGAAAGAGTCTGTAATTGGCGTTTCTGGACATAAAGGCAGCATTCGATTCCGTCCCCGGAGAGGAAATATGGACACCTTTAGCCACTAAAAGTGTTCTCACAGAATTAATTAATGCCATAAAATCTACCTACCATGACTCCAAAGGAGTAGTTAGAATTAACGGAAGAATCTCCGATGCCTTCGCCATGAGAAGGGGTGTTAGACAGGGTGACAATCTTAGTCCTGTTCTGTTTATAATATTTATGGATGAAATATTGAAAATATGCAAGCGGAGAACAACACGGACGGTCGTGGGAAAGTGGAACATGAGGAGAATCCTTGCTCAAGTGATGGTTTTCGCAGATGATATTGTCATCATTGCCGATTCCAAAGAAAATCTGCAGCAGGCAGTTACTGAGTAGGAGGCTGAGCTATATTATATATTATATATTAAATGTTGGGAAGAGCAAGGTGATGCACACTGATCGTGAAGAGGAAGAAGTATTGGTTCGCTGCGGAGGGGAAACCTTGGAGACAACGCAGGAGTACACTTACCTCGGATTGGTGCTTAGCAGAAACGGGAAAATGGACCAAGAGCTCTCAAATAGAATTAGGAAAGCCAGCTATGCAGCACAGTGGTGGGGAAAAGGGAATGGGAAAAATGTGTAAAATTACACATTTTTAAGTCCATATACTTACCTACCCTTATTTATGGAAGTGAGAGCTGGGTCCCGCTGGACAGGCTCTGGAGTATAGCAACTGCCGCAGAAAATAAAGTACCTCCGGAGAATAGCAGGCAAAACAAGAAGGGACAGAGTTAGGAATGAAAGAATACGAGGAGACCTGGGAGTGTCAGATTTGAGGGATACAGTTGAAGGGAGGCAGTTTGGTTGGTTTGGTCATCTATTTAGAATGGATCAGGACCGTGACCAACGAAGATTTTTGAGGCCAGGCCTACCGGACGCCGTCCTCAAGGAAGACCTAGATTGCTATCGATGGACCACATCTCCAGGATTGGTGAAAAGAAAGGGAAGTCTATCAATTCAATGAAAGCGCAGGCTCGGGATCGAGAGGCTTGGCAATCCTATATCGGGGCACCTCCACGCTAAGAGGCACTAAGGATGATTATGAAGAAGAAGAAGACAAACGGACAACTAGAAAAAAAATTGGTTCTCTATCCAGACTTCACATTTACTCCCAAAAATCTACAGATCTACCAATTCATTATAATAATCTTATTTACAGTTCTAATCGATCAATGGTATTTTAACAGATAATTCCGACATGTCGTATTATATAGAATTGCAAATATCTCGATATAAATGGGATTTTTTAATATCTCGATATTAGAAAGAGGAGAATATCTCGATATTTTAACAAAAAATTAAAATGGAATTTATTACATCCAGTGAAATTGTGTTATGGCTTCTCAGTCAACTAAATATTATTTCTAAAACATAATACCTTACTTAAAATGTAATAATTACTGATTTCATTAATAGTTATATTATTATTACTATAATAGTAGTCCTGCAAGAATCCGGGCCTCCTTCATTACAGCCAACCAATCTGAATAGTAATGATATTACCGTCTCATAATTTACTAAATAAATTTTAAAATATTTATGCAGTTTGGTATGAAACTACCCAGTTCTGATTGTATTTATTCACTGGTTCTAGTTGTTCAGAATTTAATGTTTTTTTGTTGCCCGTTTTATTGAAATGGATCTTATGTTATAATGTGAGGAGAGGTACGTATATATACATGATGTTTTAAGTTGCACCGCAGCAAAGGAAGTTGCTTCATCGACATCAACTTAGGTATCAGTTTTAATAACGATTAAAAGATATTCAACGTCATAGAACACGGTCTATAAAAAAAAAAAAAAAATAAGGAAAATGTAGCCAATTAACAACATTAATGAAGAGTTCTGGATAAATAACCTCAGCAGATATTGGGACAGTACTCAATGGAATATAGTATAAAAATGTATTTTTCAGAATTATTAAGCGTCTTGAAATCAATAATTAGGGATAGAAAAAAAAAGTTGCTTGGTAGAAGATAGAACAGTCATATCACCAAGTTATACCTAACACTCATAAAGTAGGTTATTCCCTAAAGCTATTGAATGAATGGGTAGCCACTTTAACAAGCCTCCCAACTATTTAAATTTTAACATTAAATCTCGTCCTGGAAGCTCGTCGACGGAAGTCCACTTTCTTTTCCAGTTTCACCACCCGCATAATGTCTGTCCTCCAACTGCATGTTGTAAGTACTTCATAATACAGAACGAATAATTTCTCCATGTATGTTACAGCCAGTATATCTGTCATCATCCTCGGGACGTCGTTGGGATGGCCGTCTCCTGTTCTTCCTAGGATGCAAGAAGAAGGTAGACCCTTCTACATGTCAGATGAGGAAGTATCATGGATGGTCTCTCTACTATATCTAGGGAATTTGTTGTCTCCGATACCAGCTGGCTACCTCATGGATCTCTTGGGAAGGAAGAACTCTCTACTCGTCCTAACAATTATTCCTCTTTCAGCTTGGGTCATGATTACCTTCGCAGACACTGCCATAATGCTATACTTAGCTCGTTTCTTGGCAGGTCAGTAATGTAAAGATGCACTCAGTAAAATAAAACATTTTTAATATTATTATTATTTCATTGCTCTATAATGTTTTAATGATAATTTCAATTTCTGTTCTAGGTACATGGAGTGGAATAGTAAGCACCATAGCACCGATGTATCTAGCAGAAATATCAGAACCACGAGTGAGAGGAGCACTTAGTACCTTCGTCCAACTGATGACTAACTTGGGCGTGCTCTTCGAGTACATAATAGGTCCTATGGTCTCATATAAATTCCTAGGATATTGTTCAGGCTCATTGCCTATCATTTTTATCATCATTTTCTTTTGGATGCCGGAAAGTCCATACTGGTTGCTGATGAAAGGGAGGAAGGAAAAAGCCGCAAACTCTCTTGCTTGGCTAAGAGGATATGACGGCTCATCTCAGGTGAAAGAAGAACTGGAAACATTGGAGAATGTGGTAGCGGAAGAAATGAAAAACAAGAAGCGCTTAAAGGATCTTGTGGCGACCAAAGGGAACAAGAAAGCCCTGCTGGTAGTTGAAGCACTGGCTATATTTCAACGCATGTCCGGTATCAGTGCCTTGATGGCGTACACATCGACCACCTTGCCTAAGGCAGGAGCAGGTTCCCTCTCACCCAACGACTGTGTCATCGTCATGGGCTTGGTCTGGGTGGTTAGTGTGTTCGTTGCTACCGTGCTGGTCGATTCCCTCGGGAGGAAGCCTCTACTTCTCATCTCCAGCGTTGGTTGCTGCATGGCCTTGTTTGCCGCTGGTTTATGGTTTTTCTTGGATGATAAGACAAACTATGACGTGACAAACTTTTACTGGGTCCCATTCGGGTCATTCTTGGTCTATGGTTTCTGCTTTTGCATTGGTCTCGGGCCGATAGCCAGCACAATCCAGGGGGAGGCTTTCCCGACTAACACCAAAGCCCTCGCTTCAGGAATAACCTCCGTAGTACTTGCTTTAACTTCATTCATCATGAACAAGATATATCACACTATTGCTGATCACTTCGGCATGTATTTGAATTACTGGATATTTTCAGGTGCCTGTCTTTCTTCAACCATTTTTGTATTGTTATATTTGGTAGAAACTAAAGGGAAAACACTACATGAAATTCACGAGGAGCTAAACAAAAACAAGAAGAAAGCGATTCCAAACAATGAAGGGGCCTAATGACTCAACCAGATTAGAAATTTTGTTTATGCAATTATTTACGATCAAAATATTCTGAGAGATCTCGAGGAGTTACAGATGCATTCGATTCCTTCTTTTATGAATAAATACGAATACGAAATAAATAGTAATAAAAAATGGCTAAATTTGTGGAATCATTGCGCATTGATGAATTATGTCGAGGGCCAAGACTGGATAATTTTCTTAGAATAAATTGAATTGCAAAGAGAACGCTGGAACAATTTTAAGAGAAATGGCGCACACTCTGCGTATTGTGCATGAATCTCAAAGTGATTTTTAAAAATGAATGAAAGCAATTGCCCATTAGTCATAGCTTTAAGGAAAAGTTAAGTAATTCAATAAATATTAATTAATATTCATAAGTGAAAAATATTTTTCACAAATATTCTACTATTATATGAGTTAATTCCTTCTTTTCTCCAAATGAATATTCTATTTAGCTAATTAGAATTTTTATTTAAAAAATCGTTGATGATAAAAGAAATCAGAAAACGGAATTTCATGGAATGAAAATAAAATAAGAATCAATAAGTAATTCTTTAACTATTGTTTTATAATTTTAAAGTTCTATATTTTTGTGTGATTAAAAAAAAAGAGATAAATATGGAATTGCATAAAAATCTGGTCTCTGCTAAATATACAACCAACACGCTAGTAAATATTGTAATGCTAGAGAATTGTTTAATTGGTTCAAAATTATAAATTGTAAATCGTGCCAAAAATTAGTTAATAGCATATGATGTATTATTTTAAGAATGTAGTTAGGATTCTATTTTATTTGTATATTATTTTTTATTATAAATATTGTAAGGAAAAAAATTGTGTAAGACAATAATGAGTTCTCTATTACGACTGAATATGTAACTGTGATAAGTGAAATAAATTTTAAATGACGAAGGGAAGCTTTCTGATTTTTTTCCTAAAATTTCCTACACATATTATTACTATTTTTAAAGATAATTCTGCGCTCTAATAAACACAATAATCATTGGCTGTATAACCGGAGATGTTCGGAGTGAAATATAATAAAATGCGAGAAAAAAGCAAAGGAGATATTTATTATTAATCAGAGAATAGAAATGGGCGAGGCACTGAGGATATTGATAATAAGTAAAATTTTTATATTGAATATTTTTGAATGAATATTTTTATTTGTTTTCGGGGAATGCCCGATAATTATAACAATGAACACATTAATATGAAAACATTTACGACTTATATACAAAGTAAAATTCATTAGGATTCAGTGGCAATATCCTCTCCTGATAACAACCAAGAATCTGACTGTATGCTATATATTATATATATATATATATATATATATATATATATATATATATATATATATAATATATATATATATATATATATATATATATACACACAAGGAAATATAATATAATACCCCGTATAATACAGTAATTAAAATAATACATCAGAACATAGCAAGCAATAAAATGACGAATAGTAATAAATAGCACTAGTAATAAAGAAAAATACAGGAATAAAACACGATATGCATATAAATATGTTTCATGCATGAATAATAAATATCGCAAGCAGAACAATGTAAATAAACTTAAAAGTTTTGGAAAAATATATGTAATGTCATTATTCATTGAAAATGAATTAGCTCAATCTGCAACACTTGCTCGTGTAATAAAAGAGGTCCTTGAGGAATACTTCATAGTCAGTTTTGAATGATTCCAAACAATGCGCCCTGGCCAGGTTAAGGGAATGAGGTAGGAAGTGTCAAAATTTTAATATTTAATAGTTAACCATTGCATTATTAAGGAAGGAGATGGTCCGTGGTGGCGGTCATAAATAGACTAAATAGTGGCAAAACTATTTTATTAAAAGCCAAAGTTGACAATAGATATAAATAATAAGATGTAATAAATAAGTTATTTTTCACTTATAAGATTTAAAATATGCCTATATGTTAAAGAAATGCTATTTTTATCTATTTAATGATAGATAGATAGATCCGGTTAGGATTATGTTCCATGTGAATGTGGATGGGTTCAGAAATGAGTAATTTTTTATGGTTAGGGCTCGTGGCAAAAATAGAGGTTTTTAAAAATCAAATGAATGGTTAAGGGTTAAGGCATGTTCTAATAGTTTGGAGGCGGAAGGGTTCCGGGAAGTCATGGATGCTTTATTTTGGGAAATGCGGGTTTTGAGATAGTTTTCGGTTTCGCCAATATAGGAGCTATTACAATTAAGAGTAGAGCAAGGTATTCGGTAAACTAAATTAGATCGGTGTTGTAAAAGTATGGGATCCTTCAAGTTGGTGAAAAGGAAAGAAAGTTTGTTATGGGACTTAAGGCCAAGACTTAAGTTGGTAATAGACGATTTAAGGAATTTTTGTATATTATCTGAGAGGATGTCAATATAGGAAAGAGATTTGTATATGAAAGGAGTGGTAGGGGATAGTGGGGAGTTGTACTCTTTTTGGTTGTTAAATTAAAAGTTTAAGTAAGGTGTTGAGAGGAAAATTATTGAAAATGAGTATATTTTTGACACGCTGAGTCTTGGCTTGGTAATATTGTGGATCAGATAAAGAGAGAGATCGCTGAATAAGGTTTTTGGCGGTATTGATTTTTTGGTGATATGGGTGTTGAGAATAAAAGCTAAGTAATCGGCCTCAGGTAATAAGGTAATAATAACTGACTCAGGTAGGCTACTTAACTTTTATTCTCAACACCCATGTCACCAAAAAATCAATACCGCCAAAAACCTTATTCACCGATCCCTCTCTTCGATTTGTCTGATCTTTCTTTTATTCTAATTTTATATTTACATTCTATTTCAATGTATGATCGCCCGCTTTTACTTTTTAACCATTATGTCTCAATATTATGTAATATTTAAATTTAGTTTTCTTACATATATACAACTAAATATAATTATAGACATGCATAGTTGGCGCAACAACCCGTTACCGGGTCTAGGCCTCCTCCAAAAGTCTCCGCCAGTTGGCTCTATCTGTTGCTGCAGCTCTCCAGTTTCTAACGCCGAGGATATTGCGTGCGTCCGCTGTGAAAGAGTCAGCCCCCTCACATTTAGCCTACCCACTCTTCGCTTGCCATGAAGCTCTTCAGCCAATGTCCTCTTAGGGATCCCGTCCTCCTTCATCCTTGCAATGTGGTCCGCCCATCGAAGTCTCCCAATCTTGATCCACTTGATGATACCAGGATCTTTGTACAGTCTTGAGAGTTCCTGATTCTTCCTCCTTATCCAAGTGTCTTCATCTCGAACCAGGCCAAAAATTCTTCTCAATATCTTCCGTTCAAACACCAGAAGGAGGTTCTCACTGGCTCTAGTGAAGGTCCAGGTCTCTGACCCATAAGTAAGTATCGGACGAATCAGGGTCTTATAACGGCCCATCTTGGTTTTGTCGGAGAGGTTTCTGCTTTTGAAGTATTTTGCTAGCCCAAAAAAGCTTCGATTGGCTACGGCAGTTCTTCGGTTGATCTCCTGGGATATGTCATTTGCTGCAGCACAAGGTCTATTCATTGGCAGCACATTGTTTCCTGGCAACAACATCCACAAAGCCAGTTGGAGATCGCCAAATGGGGCAGTCACGAACCAAATAGACCACATTTTAATTAGCTCACGCCACAGATCTAACCTTATTGGAATTTAAGTCTACAGAGGCGCAAACGTCGACCCGGATCATTTCTTATAATTTGAATGCACCAATTCGCCAAAGTTATAGATGTTCAAACTTAACTTTAACTATCTTAATCACTTCGAATATTTTGTTTTCATATATTCTATTGAATGATATTTCAGGAATTCTAATTAAATTTTCAAACTACTTAGTTTCACAAAAACTTTTTTTCTTTTTTTTTTTTTGTATCTGTTTATTGAGTAATAATACATTTTGCCACACTTAAGGGCAGTGAGTACTAAGGCTGAGTGAGGCACATTCATATCATATATACAATACCATAAAAAAATAAATAAATAAAAAGTAAATAAATAAAAAAAAATATAAAAATCTATATAACAAAGGCAAAAACTATAATAAACCAAGGAAATGTAACTTAGAGTTAAAACTAAATGAAATACAGAAATTCGTAGCAAAATTAAATAAATTATAAGTAATAGAAATAAATAGAAAAACATTCATACTTAAATACAATAGCACAAAAACTAACTACCTTTGTTTATTTTTATTTTTCGACGTTTCGGAAAATGTTTATCCGTTTTTCAATATTGTAATTTACGTTACATCTTTTTTCATAATATTTCACTATTTTATATGCATACTAACAATTAAATTTAAATTAATTATTATTAATTAATCGATTTGTGGAATTAAGCCTATTAAAATTAATTTTAATATTTATTATAAATATGAATTTTGAAAAGTATAATATGAATTTTGTTTTAGAAAGGTAATTCATGAAAAGTGATATTATCCGAAAGGTAGAAACATACGAATAAACAAATAAAAGTAGATTCGCGGTTGGAAATTTAATTAGAATATCTGAAACAGCATTGAATCATATATTTAAACTTAACATTTTGAACCTAAACCACTCCTAACGAAGCCATAAATATTCCCTCATATTGGTTATATTAAAGTGCTAAAAGGTAGCCTGAGGGAATATTTTGTAAGAGCTGTTGGTAAGGATGGTGAAATTAGAGAATCCTGTTGAAGACCTTCCCCGTATCGCCTTTCCTTCTTTTTCTCTGCAATCCTTATAATTTAAATATTTTTTTTAAATTGCAAATACAACCCTTCCCCACAAAGTTAAATATTTCATTGCTTCCCCGATATATTAAATAAATAAATGCCCGAAATCATTATAATAATAATAATAAGGCTTAGCGAACCCGAAGGTTCGATGCCGACACCACCAATCTCTTGTTACACACCTCCCTCCACCGTTCGCCGTCCAAACCCAGTCCCTTCAGATCGGCTTTAATGCAATCTTCCCACCTTCGCTTCGGTCTACCCCTCGGACGCTTACCATTCGGCACCGCACATATTAACCTTTTAGGAATTCTCTCGTTACTAAGCCCAACAACTTTACAAGCCCATTTGATTCGCCGCGATGAAATTACCTCAATTATATTACCCGGATACAGCTCACGCAATTCGGCGTTGTGTAACCGTCTGAACTCTCCGGTTAACTCATCCTTCTTCGGTCCGAATATTCTACGCAATACTTTATTTTCAAAAACCTTAAGACGCTGCTCATCCCT
Organism: Nezara viridula; assembly: GCA_928085145.1. Classification (NCBI taxonomy): domain Eukaryota; kingdom Metazoa; phylum Arthropoda; class Insecta; order Hemiptera; family Pentatomidae; genus Nezara; species Nezara viridula. The sequence continues at coordinate 12,508,732 of OV725078.1, read as the reverse complement.
TAATGTAAGCGGCCAAGTTTCGCATCCATAAAGAACTGTAGGCAAGATAATTGTTTTATAGATTCTAATTTTTAAGTTTCGGGACAAGAGGCGCGAACTAAGTAGTTTTGTCACAGAAAAATAACAAGCATTCCCCGCCTTCAGTCTAACCTTAATCTCTTCTTCAATTTCGTTTTTTCTAGTTATCGTAGAACCTAGATACCTAAATTTATCTACCTGTTCAAACATATTACCATCTATATCGATATCACCAGTAGTATCGCCATTTTTGCAGCTAACCATATATTTTGTTTTATCCACGTTTATTTCGAGTCCTAGTTCTTTACCGGCTTTCATTAACGTTGTCGTATTTAGTTTTATAGTTTCAACTTCTTCGCTTAACAGTACCAGATCATCAGCATAGCCCAGCACGGATGTTGTCCCGCCCAGATCCAACCCTTTCTCGGTTCGCATTACCTCCCTAATGGCATGTTCTAATGCCAAATTGAACAGGACAGGCGAAAGAGAATCCCCCTGTTTTAAGCCCGAACGAACCTCAAATTTTTCGGACAAATTATTACCGATTCTAACTTTATTGAGTGTCTCCGTCAAGCACATCCTGACTAGATTTACTAGTTTTTTTGGAATCCCCTGCTCAATTAGAATATTATACAGTTTCTGGCGGTCAATAGAATCGTAAGCCTTTTTAAAATCTATATACAGCTGGTGAACAATACCGTTATACTCCAATTTTTTCTCTAATATTTGCCGTAAAGAAAATATTTGATCAATTGTCGAACGATTCCGTCTAAATCCGCATTGGTAGTCTCCGATAATTTCCTCGGCGTATTCCGTGATTCGACTGGTTAAGATTAAAGTGAATATTTTATAACATACCGGAAGGAGTGAAATTCCTCGATAGTTATTACAATCCGTCCTCGGACCCTTTTTGTGAATCGGAATAAGAATAGATTCTTTCCATTCTTCAGGTAATTTCTCGTTCACCCAGATCTTTTTAACCAACCGATGTATTTTAGAAACTCCAGCTTCCCCGCATGCCTTAATTAGTTCAGTAGGGATATTATCGATTCCCGCTGCTTTATATGATTTTAATTTTCCGATAGCTACTTCAACTTCCTCTTTACTTGGTCCTTCTATTAACGGTTCAGCACTCTGGTACTCAGAAGGAGGACACAGATCATAATTTCCCGTATTTAAAATATTGTCAAAGTGGTCCTTAAACTTATTCAATATGTCAACCGGATCGGTCAGAATATTGTTATTATCATCCCTAATTCCAGACGTTACGGGCCCTACATATTTGCGTGATCTGTTTATACCTTTGTACATGTCTCTTACGTTATTTTCGATTCTATTAGTTTCTATTTCAATTATTTTATTTTTAAGATACTCCCTTTTTTTATTTTTGAGCAATTTTGTCGTTTCGTTCTTTGAGATTCGGAAGTATTCCAGATTGTCTTCGCTAGGATTATTTAGAGCTTTTAATTTAGCGTCTTTTCTTTTTTCACACATGTTTAAGCAATCTTCATCAAACCACGGTTTGTTATTCTTATTTTCCTTTTTTCCTAGACACGAGTTACCGACCGCTTTAATATTATCCCTGATCTCTATCCATAACTTGTCAATATCCTCGTGGTCCTCGTCAGGAAGCTCTAAAGCTTCAAACCTATTCTTAACATCTAGCTCGAATTGGTTTCTAATTGATGGATTTTTCAATTTTTCCAAATTAAAATTCTCAAAATCGAAACGGTTTTCTTTTCTCTTTTTTATATTAAGTTTTTGTCGAAGTTTCGCGATTACTAATTCATGATCCGACCCACATTCTGCTCCGCGATAAGACCGTACATTAATTATACTGCTTTGCCAGCTATGTTGTATCAAGACATGATCGATTTGATTTCGTGTTTGCGAATCCGGTGATGTCCAAGTATATTTATGAATATCCTTGTGTTTAAACGTCGTACTTTTAATTATCAGGTTTTTCGAGATGGCAAAGTTTATCAGACGGATCCCATTATCATTACTATATTCGTGCAAACTTTCTTTACCAATCGTCGGAATATAAACTTCTTCCCTTCCTACCTTTGCGTTCGCGTCACCTACAATTATTTTCATGTAGTTTCGCGGTAGTTTATCATAAACCCATTCGAGTTTATCGTAAAATTCACTTTTGACTTCATCGTCACTGTCTTCGGTCGGACAATGTATGTTTATTAATGCGATTTTAAACCAACGTCCCTGAAATGTAGCTACCGAAATTCTATCACTAAAGAATTGTACGTCCCTCAAAGCGGATAGTAATCTACTCCTAATAAGAAACCCGGTACCCAAACAATGATTCCCGCTTCCTCCGTACCAAATAGTGTACTTTCCTTCCCTCATCGAGCCCTCCCCTGGCCAACGAACCTCTTGCAGAGCCACGACATCCAAATTGTACCCATTTACCTCATTCGTGACCGATTTTAGCCCCCCTGCTGTGTTTAAACTCCTTACGTTCCACGTACCAATATTTAAATCCCTATATTTCAACTTGCGCCATGAATCCCCTAAAGCAGTCCCCACCCGGAGACCCGAACGGGGGACTAGTTTACCTCCGGATAATGAGCGTTTTACCTTAGGGAGATCCATGACTTTTTGTGGTGTTTGGTGAACTAAAGATATGTGAGTAGGGCGTTCAATCCTACGTCACACCCTCCAGCAAGTCTGGTGGGCCCCTACCTCCAGCAAGTCTGGAGGTCCCCTCCCTCCAGCAAGTCTGGAGGGCCCCTCTCATTGTTGGTCAGCGAGTCCATCGGACTTAGCCGGGAGGAACTTCCAAGGAATTTCCACCGACCATCCCCACATCCGCCACCCGTGGGACGCTCCCCATACGCGGTAATGAGCCCGCGCGAGGGCCCGAAATCATTAATTAGAATAAAAAAAATTAAATTCATATGATTAAAATAATTTTGAGATGACATTTTGTAAAACGGACCTTCCAATCGAAGCGACTTTTATTTCAAACTAAGAAGAGAAAAGAGGTACTTAATCGAAATGAAAAAAAAATGTTACTACACAATAAAATTGGATGGATTCGTAAATTTATCAGGCTCGTGCAATAATGTTGGTTAGAACTTACAAATACATGTACAGTTAATCTTAAATAACAGTTACTCACAAACCTGCTGCTATTTCACAGTATATTATCGTTATGGGAATATATATACGCTGGGTAGATAATAGCCAGTCCATATCGATATTCAGTATATTGATTAACCCAAATTCCAAGCCTATATTTTATAACGATAAATTGATTTTAAAGATTTGGTATTGAAAACCGATATATAAAAAAAGTTTACTTGGAAATCAGCTTCAATGATTATCAAATAAAAGTGTGGTTATTTTTAAACACAATACCTGAATAATATTGATTAAATTATTATTATTTTTATGTTTAAGATATTTAGTTGATTTTTTCTTTTTATAATTCTTAGAAATAAATTTTAGTCTTCTTTATTGAAAAGCATTATATTAAATTTATTGCGTTTTTATTTATTATTATTTTAGTTTTTATTTAATGTTGTATCATGTTTGATTTATTCTGTTACTCCAAGTTTTATTTTATTTTATTTTCTTATAATCTTGTTGTTCTTTTATTATATATATATTATGATTGTACTTCATTCATCATAAATACTCATTGCCTTTAATTGAGGCAAAATGTATTTTTTTTCTCAATAAAAATTGTTATACAACTCTAAAAAAAAAATTCAATTTATAAGTACTTTTTATTATATACGCAATATATAAATATTTAATTGTTAATATCAAAGCTATTAAAAAAAATAAAACTTCAATTCCATGTTATTCTTCTCCCTATCCTTTCAAATATAAAAACATGGAGACCGCAAATGCGGATATGTGTATCGATATTATTGCTCTCATCCCTACTCTTTCTTAAGATTAAAAATACCAATTCCCGAAATATCGAAATATTTTTGTGATACCAAAAGTAAAGGAAAACGTTTTATTTAAACGGTTGAATATTTTTTAAATTGTTAAATAAGTTAAATTGTTCAATATAATCAACAAGAAATATAAGTAAATTGTTCAAAATAATAATAGTTCTAACTGCTTCCTCACAAGAGAGCTTTACATTCATGATTGAGGTAAAAACATTTTGTGTGCTCAGAATCTACTCGCGAATGATCTTTTAGATATCAAAGAACAAATTTGATTCGGTATTTGTCTGTAATAGGCTCCATGTAATGGTTAAATCACCTAGCATCGTTTTTCATGAAAGTTTCAGAGATCCTACGCGTTGATGTCAAGACGGTTCCATATAAATATAATCTAATTCCATCTCACACTTTGGCTTAAAAACACGTAAATGTATTTTCTTAGATATATCTATATTTCAGAAATGGCCCGTTCGATTTGGCCCAAAGCTAGAAGAAAGTTAGGTATTGGTGAAAAAATTATACTATATCAATCTCACTGAATTGCATCAATTACTTTCTCTTAAATATGAGGAAGGAAACGTATTTCTCTTGAAACGTTCGTTCGATTCGAACCAAATTTGAAGGTCGCCACATACTTGGAAAAGCGGCAGATATGATTTTATCCTAAGTACTAAACAAAAGCAGAGCATTGTCTTCCGTATATCCAGTTTCAGCATTAACTCAAAGGGCGCCGCTTGTTTGAAACATCAGTATCTGCATTGTAAACATCTTCATTGTATTGTATTGTGTGTTTATAATAAATACAACTAATACCTTGTCTTTGGTTATAAGACACAGAAACAAATGTAAAATAATGTAGCAACAAACCAATAACTTATTAAATGTTATCATCAGTGATAGGTCGTTCCAACATTCTAAAATAAACTAATTAGGAAATAAAAACTAATTTCATAAATAAAATTTTTCCATTTTCAAATTGATTGCCCCCCCATTTCAAAATATTGTACCCCCATTTGACAACGCTCTCGCAATTATTTCAGATGAAGTTCTCATTTAAAAGGAAAATATTTTAAAACAAAATAATAATGAATTCCTGGCATGGGCATACGCAGAAGAGGGCAGGGAGAGGGGGAGAGCCTTGCCTTCCCTAAATATTACTGATGTTACTTGTTGATTGTAATTGTCTCATGTATTGTGCCTTTAATATTCTGGAGAAACAAACCAATATTATATCTATTATCTTTTAAACTAACTTATTGATGATATTACATCTCAAATAGATACATATTAATTACATAAGTGAGAAAGGTAATAATATTATGTTTTTGGGGGAAGGGGCATGCGCCATCGGCCTTGGGGAGATGGGCACCCCTGATAATAACTATCATGACCAGATTCAAAATAAACGTTAATGTAGTTCTGTGTCATACGTTGTTATACGCTATGTCATACGTATATTGCTATGCAAAATATATTATTAAATTCCTCATAAAAGTAGTTTTAATTTGTTTATTAAATAGTTTTCTAAATGTTATTCTTTAACATGTTTTTCTTCCAATTTTTCTTAAACATACATCTCTCTATAGCGGGCAATTTTTGATTCCCCGTGAATGTCCGCTTCTTGTGAAGAGAAGTTTCATTATAATAACTAAAACGGGCTAGTATTTTTAGTAATTTTTTTTTCATGAAAACCGTTCTTTGTTTTGTTTTCTTATCTTGCTCCGGTTCTGGCAAATGATTAATTTTTAGGGGCGGGGTGGAGCGGACAAACTAACGAGTGTGCACAGCACTGCACGTTGCCCGGCAACCTCATAACCAAAGTTGGAGACAATAAAATAATTATGAGATCTTTTGACTCTGGGATTAATCCCCGACCTCACCCCTCGGCCCGCGATAACCCCCGTGTAACCTAATTGGCGAGGTAGGGGAGAACAAAAAAAAAAAAGATTAATTTTTCATTATTATTTGGAAAGCTATACTCAAATATACAATTATACAAGAAAAAAAACACACTGTTTAGAATAGATGATTAAAATGTTTAAGTACCGTACTATATCTGAAAATCGTCTCAGTTTAACTTAAACTTAGACTGGAAGACCGAGACCAATTTTGGGCAACACTAGTTCCATCGGTCGGGGATGCTGATTAGTCTTTTGTTTGTTAGTCGGGTCTCAATTATTGTCGTGTAATAAGACTGCTATTTCATAATTATGTGATTTCGAATACCATTAACATTCCAAGAGAAAATGTGTAACGAAAAATAAAATACAAAAAAAAAAATTAGTTCGTAAAATAATTTTTAGTTTTTATAAATAATAATATGTTTTTTATTAACTCGAAGAGGGTTTAATATATAATTAAGTATTAGTTCATTAAGTATTTAGTATTAGTTTTAATTAGTTTTAAGTATTAATTGTAGATATTATTTTTAAGTCAGTGGAACAGGAAACAGCTGATTGGGAGAAAAACAAAAAGACAGTCGAGTTGAGAGAGAGAAGGTGGACCTCGCGAGTGTAGAGGCACGCTAAGGATTTTCAGTTGTGAAATATTTTAGTTTTACGGTGTACACCGGATTTTCATTGCTTCTCCAAGAACCTGTGATCATCAGCGACAAGTGCCGCTTGATCTTACAAGTTGGTGAATGAACATTTTCACAACTTGAGAAGATAAATTGTGGAGACATTGAAGACGCTAGTTCGAATAAGTTGCCGCTTCTTCAGATAACCCAATGTGTCAATTGGACAGCCAGTTTTATTTTCTTATTTTTCTTCTATTTGTTTTCATGTTTTATGTATATATCATATAGTTTTTTTTTAAGGTTTAATAAGGCATAGTAAAATCCTATTCGAGGGATTAGGAAAAGTCATAACTAACCAATTAAGAAGGTTCGATAGGTTAACCAAGTAACCAAGTAAGAAGGTTAATTAACATATGTTTTAAAACCCAAAGGTTCCGAGTTCGTAGCTCACTCCGCGTCATAATCTTTTTTTTTTAAATTAAATTTATTTATTTTTATTTTTTTTATGGTTTTCGCTATTTCCCAAATTCAACCAATTAAATAGCGTGGCGCCTGTTAGATAGTTAGTAATATTTAATTGACCTTTGATTATTTTTATTTTTTTTATTTTTTTGCGAACCCTGCCGTCTCCACTGAGCATCCGGCAAACTTTGTTGCGGAAATGATTTTTCCGAATTAAATACCGTAACAAATGGAGAAGGATTTGATTGGAGACATTTATGGATTTTCTCGCGGTGGGATGTGGTTGGTTACAGCACTTGTAAGGAGAGTGATAAGTGGGATTTAAACTCAGAAATAAATGCTGTAAGTAGGCTTGTGAGGTCAGAGGTGTTATTAGGAGGAGGAATGTATGAAATTTGATGTTGGTGGGATTTATCGGTATTAAATCTAGGTTGAGAAATGGAAGGATGCTATGGATGTGTTTGAGGATTTTGAGAAGGAGCTGCAGGGCCTGAGATTCAATAGTCTCTTCCGTTTCTTCTAGCATTTGTGCATGATCTTCTAGCATAGGGAACTCTTGGATTTGTCAGTCTGGAGGGTGATCTTTGTGGCAGGAGTGCTCTGGAAGCCAGCTGTATTCTCTTTTTTAGATGCTTGTATGTCTGACACCACTTTTAATTAGCTGCGTGATTTAAGTGGCATAGTGCACAGGCAGCAGGTGTTTTTCCACTCTTGTGGCTAGTATTTCTTCGACCCCGGACGTTTGCTCCAGATAAACAAAGAATAAAGGCAGAGCTATTAATAAAGAATAAAGAATAAAGGCAATAAAGAACGGGGGCGGTAGAGTACGTATAGGAGCACGTATAAGTCGAACGGAGGATTGGAGAGTCGTGAGAAGAGAGTTTGAAGACATCTTCTTCAAGGAGGGAGATACATTAGGGGTGACGGGCAAAACGGTGCACGAGATCCCGCTGAAGCACGAAAAGGTGAGTTACGTAAAAGAGAGGAGATATCCGCAGGCTCTTCGCCAATACATTAGGGAAGAGTAGAAAAGTCTAAAGGAGCAGGGTATAATTGTTGATAGCACGTCGCCATATAACAGTCCGCTATGGCAGTTAGGAGGAATACCGCGTAGTAATTGATTACCGAAAACTTAATGAGAATACAGTGGATAAAAAGATATCCAATCCCGAAGTTTGAGGACATTTTAGATAGGTTCAGCGGGGCAACGGTATTTAGAACTCTCGACTTGAAAGCGGGACATCACCAAATTAGAATGCTCCCGAAAGACCAGTCGAAGACAGCATTCACGTTCGAGAGGGGGCATTATGAATTTACGAGAATGCCCCTATAACATTCCAGCGGCTGATGGCCGAGTTCCTAAGGGGAATTAACCAAGGGATGTGCCAAATTTATATGGACGACCTGTTAGTATTTAGTAAAACCGAGGCAGAGCATGTGGAGCATCTACGGAGGGTATTTGAGAGAGTGAGACAATTTGGACTGAAATTGTCGAACGAGAAATGTTTGTTAGGGCAAGACCACATAAATATTTTAGGGCACACGATCTCGATTGAAGCAGTCAAACCTGACGCGCGGAAAGTGGAGGCGATAAGAATACCTCGGGATGTAAAAGGGATCTGCAGATTGTTGGGAACCCTTAATTATTATAGAAGCTTTGTGCCCGAAATAGCGGAATACCTCGTGCCCCTCAACAATTTATTAAAGAAAGGCAGCAAGGTGATAGTAACCCCCATAATGGAGGACAACATACGGAAATGCATTGCGCGGCTGCAGGAGGAACCAGTATTAGCGTTTCCGGATTTTACGAAAGTATTTACGATCGCAACTGATGCCAGCGAATACGCGTTGGGGGCTGTGTTATCCCAGGACGGAAATGTGGAGGGGGGGATCGCCCCGTAGCATATGCCAGCAGGCGACTTACGGATGCGGCGTCTAGATACAGTGCGCTGGAAAGGGAGCTGTTAGCGATCGTATGGGCTATTGACCATTTTAGACCGTATGTTTTTTGGAGGAAATTCCGCGTGCATACCGACCATAGACACCTACAATGGGTAGGCAAGCTAAAGGAGTCCTCGGCTAGAGTCACACGCTGGAAGGAGGTTCTTAACCAGTACAACATGGACATCGTGTACAAACCCGGAAAAGAGCATGTGGTGGCGGATTGGCTACCAAGAGCGCTAACTATGAATGCCATAGAGGAGGGCACAGGAGAATCATCGAGAGGCGTGAGACAATTCCTGAGGGACTGGAGGCCAGAGGGAGAGGGGGTACAAGCGGTAGAAGATGTGGATGGAGTTGATACCCAACAAGAAGAGAGTCCAGCTGAAGAGAGGTCAGCGGACATGGAAGAACGGGAGGAAATCATCAACGATAAGAACCGCCTTATCATCTGGAAGACCAGGACGTCGGGCCTAATGAAGGTGCAATATAGCAAGTACGGAAATAGCCGAATAACGACCATTTGGTCACAACAAGGAGCCAGCGTAGACCAGATCTGCAGAGCTCTGAAAGACGCGTCCAAGCCAGGGAAAACTCACCACTTATGACATGTTCACCTGGAGAGGATATAAGTGGGTCACGTTGATAGATTTGTTCAGTAAGGTAGCAATGGCGTACCTGGTGCAGGATCAATCAGCGGAAACAGTGTTAGGGGCCCTTAAAACGTGGTTCCAGTTTTATGAAGTGCCCGACCGGATAGCGTCCGACGGATGCAGAGAATTCGATAATAATAAGATCAGAATCGAAATGAAGAACTTGGGCGTAAAGTGGCATCTCAACACGCCAGGGCACCCCAAAAGCAGGGGAGGTATAGAGAGGTTGCACAGTACGCTCAGCGACCATTTAAGAGTGTATCAGGTAGAAAAAGGGCTGGAGCCAGGTATAGCGATGCGGAAGGCGATTGCAGCATACAATCACTCTATACACACCACAACGGGGTTCTCACCATTTGAAGTTTTATTCGGGTTACGTGGGAAACAACGGGACTGTGGGGGTACAGCTGCGGACGAGGAAATGATGGGAAAAATAATAAGTAATAGAATAGAATTTGGCAATCTCTGGGATAGAGTTAATGAGAAAATAGAAAAGGAAAAGCGCAAAAGAGTGGCACGAGAAAATCTAAAAGTAAAGGAGGTAACAGGGAGATTGAAAATCGGGTCCATTGTGTATCGCAGGTTTGGCTCGAATAGGGGGAAGGAATTGCGGAGATATGAGGGTCCATTTAGGGTGATAATCATTAGAGAGCATAATGTTGTGACTATTGAGAGTGTCAAAGAACAAAAAAAAAAAGAAGGACGGTTCACATAGAACAGTTAAAATTCCCAATTTCAGAGCCAGAGCAACCGTAGACTTGGAGTGCCTTCGTCTCCGGAAAGAAGAATTTTTTTTTAATGTTATTTATGGAGGTTATCTTTTTATTTTTATTTTGTATATAGTGTTCATACATAACTTTGTGTATGGATCTAAGGAAAAGTGCAGTGCAATACGTATTTTGTTGGAAATTTAATTTGTGATAAAAATGTAAAGAGGAAAGTGTATTTTATTTTTATATATATGTATATATGGAATATTTTTGTTTGTGTTCCATTGGATTAGATTGTAAGTACTGAACTCTCTGTACCTTTGTTACAGTGTGGGCAAGAAGATCTTGTCGTTTTTATACATATACGTTTTATTTTTTTATTTTTTATTAGTGATTTTACGAAGAGTATCCGTAAACTGGTAGGGGGGAGTTAAGGTACGGAGCGGGACAGTATTAGCGTTAATACTAAAGCATTTATTTAAACAATCTCAGAATGTATATATAGAGGATTATAAGGAACAATAAAGCAGTCTTGATTCCGACTTCATGCGTTTCAAATCGTGAACCTCTTTATATATATATATTTTTACTTTACATTATATATATATATATACACGTATATATGTATATATATATATACATATAAATACATGTGTGTGTGTGTGTGTGTGTGTATGTTTAGAGATAGGTTAAACTGTTAACAACATTTATATAAAAAATATAAATATAAAAAGTATACTTTTTTTTAAAGCGTTTATATAAATAGATAAATGAAAAAATTCTGTCATAAAGAAATTAATGAAATGGACGAAAAAAGAACAAGAGTCTACTTAATGGCTTTCAACTGGCAACAACCTAACTTTTTATATTGTTATTTTCTTCCTAAAAAATAAAACTAATACTAAAACAAAAAAATCAGAGTTTTAATTGAATATGATAAGAAAAACTACGCATGTAATAGTTGAATGTACGATAAAAGATTAAGAAGCAAATATCGGGCACGGTTCGGCCAGGTCGCCATCACCGAGGGCGTCTTAGCCAGGAGCCCTCCGAATGGAGCCTAAAATCGTTATTATATGTATTTCTAGTAGCCCAAAAATAATTTTTTGTATTCATTTATTTCCTCAAATATTTGAGATCACTTCGATTAGCTTCCACCATAAATGATTTGTACTTTATTATAGCCGTAGAATGATTGGGGCCGTTCTCTGTTTGGCCCTAAAATATTTGATTTGTACTCGTTTATTTCTGATATTTTTAAGGATGCTCCGATGCACCCCCAATATGTATGTTTTTTACTTTTGTATCCCAGTAAAATTATTGAAGGCCCCACTTAGGCCCCGAATATCGTTAGTTGATATTTATGCAGTACTGTTGTATATTTGGTCCTCGAATTAATTGTTTTGTATTTTTCTTTATCCTACCTTTTTTTCCTCACTTTGCAAATTCCTAGGAGGTTTACCCTGAATGTCTCCATCTCTTCCATCAGTTCAACCTATATTCCATGTTCCAAGTCTAATATCCTTACGAGCGCCGCGTTGTAACCGTTCAGACTGTCCGAATCCGAGGTTATTTGATATACTCTGAATCAGTTGAGCTTTACTACAGGTGATTGGCTCAGTGGGGCAGGCCTCGTATCCTCGGGACAATAGGCCTCCTCAGGAGGAAGGGTGGACGGGAAACTCTTTCTTTCCACACAAGATGGTGCACAAATTAAGAAGCGTTTTCACCAGAAGAAAGAAGCGTTAATAGCGTTATAGATTACATTGTGTACAGTAGAAATATAAGGAGATACTTTACCGATGTAAAAGTAATAAGAGGTGATTGACATCCAGATCCTACGACTGCATACATGAAGATTGACATTGCAAAGCTGCAGAATCCAGATAAGACAAGTGAGTATGCAGAACTTCTGGATCAGAAACTCAGGTATGTCAATAATAAAGGAAATGTAAACAATACATGGGCTGCATTGAAGAATGCAATACTTGAGCCTGCTGAAAGTGTATGCGGAATGAAGTTAGTCTACACCAAAAGTAAGAGGTCTGAATGGTTGAATGATTTGGTGAAAGCTATGTTAGTTAGGAAGAAGACAGCCTGGTAGGAATATTGTCAACTCAAGACTGCAGCAAACTGAGAGCTCTACTTCAGAAGAAGAAAGAAAGCAAAATGGTAGTCCGTGTGGCGAAGAGGAAGAGTTGGGACAAATTCGGTAGAAGTCTGAGGAATGATTATAAGGAAAATGCCGAAATTTTCTGGAAAAGAATTAAATCAATGAAAGGAAAGGTGAGCAAAGCTATTAGAAATGTTAAAGATGAATTAGGGCAAATAATTACTGAAGATAAGAAAATATTGGAGAGATGGCGGTACCACTATTCTCCATTGTTCTCTGGCAGCTCGGAAGAGAAAGTGGAGGACAGGCAAAAAAAAAACTAAAAGAAGTATATATATCCACGCTGAGAGGCACTAAGGATGATTATGAAGAACAAGTATTTTTCTTTGGAGGTCCGGTTTAACCATGTCTCAGGTCAATTCATTTATTTATTTTATTTTATTTTTTTTTATTTTCAACCCTCCCCTGCTTGAAGGCAATACGGGTATTTGCAGCAGTGGGATGTTACTGTTACATAACAACCCACTGCTGCATTTTTGGCTATTACATTATTTTTCTGAGCTATGCACACAGCTTGCTCTTCTATTCACTTGCATCTGGTTTTCTTTTCTTCTTATTCTGGTGGCCTCCCCGGTGCAGCTTCTCTTCTTCTTCCCAAAGAGAAGTGGGTTGGTAGTACAACTTCTTCCCATCCGTATATAAAACGTTTAAAGTGACCGTATTTGTCTTTGGCTATTAGTTGAGGAAGATCTCTCTCAGTTAGGACAAAGATGCCTGTTTCTCTGAACAGTTTCGCCCTCAGTGACTCATAGACTGTACAGGTAAGTACAACATGTTCAGCGGTCTACGGTACCCCACAACTTGGGCATAGGGGATCGATATTTATATCATACTGAACGAGCTTTGCTCGGAAACCCCCATGCCCCGTGAGAATCTGTGAAATCCAGTAGTCCAGGAGGACCCAAGTCCATTCTAGTCGCGAACTGACGGTGGGGAAGTACTTCCTTAGGGTAGCTCCTTTGGGAGTCGTAGGCACCACTATTTACTTCACGCAAATTCAGTTCATAAAATGAAATTTATGGTGGTAAATCTTCTGTTTGGGATGTAAGGAGATATTGGAAAAGGAGGTATTTGAAAGTTGACAGGGAAGAGGCATGACGGATGTTATGTGGCAAACAATTCCAGTAGGAGACGGAGCGGGCTAAGAAGGAACGTTCATAGGTTTTTGTCCTGTGGAATGGAATATAGAGGTCAGAAACACGGGATCTCGTTTTTATTAAGTGGACTAAGGGTTTAGGGTGGAGGAGACAACAGATATAGGAAGGGTGCTGGGAGTTGATCGTTTGGTATAAGAAATTTCCAAGGAAGTATAGGCGGCGGGAAGAGGGGAAGAGCCACTTTGACTCGACATATAGGCGGGACACATGAGACCATCTCGAAGTGCCGAAGACGAATCTTAAAAAACAGTTCATGATTCTTTTCAGTCTGTCCTCAAGCTCCAACGAGAGGCCACCGTATACCCCACAGCCATAGTCAAAGTAGGGGAAAATCAATGAGGAAACGAGGAGAATGCGGATAGGTTGTGGGAGGTGCTGACGAGAACGATGAAATAATTTAAGAGTACCAATAGACCTTCTGGAGATTTAAGCAATATGGGGTTTCCATGATAGGTTTTGATCAATGGTAATTCCTAAGTTTTTTACAGAGGAGGTGAATGAGATTGGTTTGTCATTAATAATCAAGGAAGGATGGGTGGAAATAGATCTAAGGAGGGAGTTGGAACCTATAAGAATGGCCTGAGTTTTCGTTGCATTCAACTTTAATTTATTCAAGTATTTATATATATTATAAAGTATAATATATATATATATATATATATATTAAATACCCATAATACCCAAAAGAAAGGATATGAAAGGGAGGCTATCAAAGTCGTACACAAAATAAAAAATATAGCAACAATAACTTCGCTTCTTCACTTATTCCTTATTCGCTCCACCACATCACATTATTCCTTCAAAGTCGTTTAATAATATGTATATTTACATGTGTAAATATATATTTACATTGACTTCCAAATTGGTTTCTGAATGCTCCACGAAATTTTTTAATTTATTTATGATATTTACAACTGTATTACAAATAAAAATACATTCAGTAAATGTGAACATAAGACTGTAATAACATGAAACCACGTGTTGAGAAACTACCCACTGGCAGCACTCTAAAAATATATTTACAAAAAGATATCTCGAGGCCATCTTCTTTTCAGACGCCTCGGATGGTTATCGGGGATCGAGGAGGCAGCAATGTTAGACACGAGAGGGTTTTGATGGTTCTGAAGTTTATTATGGAAGGATAGGCATCTGAATTGGGACAGGACAGAAAAATAAGCATTAAAGTCGTTTTGGATGATTGTATTTGTGACAAAGTAAGGAGCAGTGAGGATTTTACGAAGGATTTTGGATTGTAAGGATTGGGTACAAGAGGAATTCGATATCTTAGTGGAGCTCCAGAGCTCAAATCCGTACGTCCAAATAGGTCTTATTCTAGTCATGAATATGAGTCTTTTGTAATTAACTAGAAGCTTAGATCATTTGCCAAGTAAGTCGGAAACGTCGAGCGGTTTCTTGTTCTTTCAGTCTTTCAGTGGTATGAGAATTCCGAGTTAGACGTTTATCCAAGTGGAGTCCAAGGTATCGGATTAGTTCAACAGGGATAAGTGGGCTATTATTAAAGGACAATGTAGGGCAGGAGGACATAGGTTTACGACGAAGGGTAAAGGTGATTTGATGGGATTTATTGGAATTTATTTTAATCCTCCAGTTTTTACACCAATCTTGAAGTTTTGTTATTGAAGAGTTTGGGATGCAATTGTTGGGTCATTATAAACTGATAGGACACATGCATCATCGGCATACGTGGTAATGACAGTGTTAGTATGGGATGGGATAGCAGCTGTAGAAACTGTGTAAAGGATAGGACCTAGGATACTAGCTCGAGGAACACCAGCAGACTGGGAAAAAAGGTATGAATAAATTTTAAGATATTTTAGCCCATATGTTCAACAAAGCTCTCCGTCTCGTTCGAACTTCCCTCAAATGGTGAGTTCCGGGATTAAGAGTTAAACCCTTAGATCTTTAATAATTTGTTACTAATAATAATAATGATTTCGATACTATCATTTAGTTTCTGAGATATTTCAATCCGTATGATTAAGAAAACTCGTTGTCATTTGATTTTCGACACTATCTTTTTTCCTTTCCGACTCTCTAATACGGCGTTGAGTTAAGATGCAATCTTGAATAATAGCTAGTTACAAAGATAATGAAATGCTAAACGTTTCTCTTGCATACAGTATGCAGGTCCGATTTTTAGTTTATGAGATATTTTAAACCAAATTCAAAAACACTTTAATTAGTCGACTCACACTACAACTAATTAGTTGTAAGAGAAAGCCAAGTTTGAAAAACCAAATATTGGAATCAATAGGGGAAAAAACTAGTTTTAAATATATTTTCTTTTTGTATTAAATATTAAAAAACCTTTTTCTTTTATTTACATCAGACAATTTTTTGGGTTAACTTGCTCATTTTCAAGTTTGCCTAAAACCTTTTTTTATAAAACATTAAATCTTCTTTCATCATTAAATAGATACAAAACTATAATACCAAAAGGCCGTAAAATATGCATTAAAAGAATATATTATTTTACGAAGAGAAGAATAGTTGGGGTGCTCAGTCAAAAAAGGAAGGCAAAAATAAATTATAATATTTATTTTTTACATATGCCGACGTTTCGACCTGAAGTTCAGGCCTTCATCAGGGCTAAGAAAATAACCAGATAACAAGGACTGAGAAACATAAGTAATGATGGTAAAAAAGATAATAAAAAATGAGAAAATAAAATAGATTAGATCTAGATAAAATAGATCTAAATAAAATATTAGAAAAATAAAATAGATAGATATAAAGTAAAATGAAATTGTTAGAATAATGACTAAGAACTAAGAGATAAATAATACAGACTGTTACATAGTGTGGAATGATGAAGTAGGCATAATCAAAAAGGGGGTGACAAAAGTGTTACATTGGGAATCTTAGAATAAAATGTAAAAACATAAAAAAGAAATATAAAGTTATATAAGAAATGAAAATAAAATAAATAGTAAAATTAAAAACATTGAGAATGGAGTAGTTAGATAGAAAATTGAGATATTGTAAAGTCTATCAAGATGTACAGACAATGTATAATATAATAGAGAGTTAACAACAGAGAATATTATATTACAATTATTACCATTTTTCATGTTTATAATAAAAACAAGTCCGTCAAATATAAACCTTTCTGTTCTTCTTCCCTAATCCTTCATAAGATTTATTCTCTTAATTGTCTATAGCGATTTTTCTCTTTAAATATATACAATAATTATTAACCAATTTAAATATAAAATAATATTTTAAACTATTTTACCCAATAATCTCCTTTTTTACTTTCACTTACCTATATATGCAATATATAGTAAGGGTAAGTATTGCGATCGTGAAAATGTTTGAGTCTGGGTCCAAATAACCAAGTCCAAATAACCAAAAAAATGGTTTGTGTTTGTTTGGGTGTGTATGTTATCAGTATAGCGCAAAAAAGAAAAGTCGTATAAAAGTGAAATTGCATATTTAGGATTTTTATAAGCTTTTGATGTTATAGCAAATTTTTGCCAAAATCGGCAAACCGGAAGTGGTACTTTATATATCCGATTTAACACATTTTTACGATTTTCTAAAAAACGCCTCTAACGATTTTTGATTAAACTCAGTATATCAGTGTATTTGTAAGCAGTGTTTAATATAATGTAGGTTTTATTGTCATTAATGTTCTCTATCAGGGCTTAAATAACTAATTTTCAATATTGGCTTCGCCTAAAGTACCTTTTTTTTTTTTTATTTGAAATAATGAACTATTTCACATTAATCTTTGATATAAAAATAGTTAAATATAATATATGAAAGAATTTGATAATCAACTAAAGGAGAAATAAGAGATCGTAACGGATAATAGTTAGAATAGAGAAATCAAAATAATATGAGCTTGCCAGAGCTCCCCCGAAAGATTACAACATGCTTCCGTACTTAACATGAGCTTCATATAATACGGACTCCGACAATATAATGTTCATATACATATGCAGTTTTCATAAATGCTATCGTTGGTATTATTATTTTTTTTTTTTAAACTTATTTATTGAAAAATATTACAATCTGTCTCTAGGACATTTATAATAGAGTTCACAGATTACATTCACACTATATGTACAATAAATAAAATAAATTATACAGAAAAATAATATATATACAATAAATAAGAATAAAATAACCTAAAAATAAATAAATAAAAAGGGCACATACACACCTATATACAATATTTACAATTTGGCGAGAGAACTCCAAACCAGACTTGTCCCTCCAACTGTGGAGGGAAAAGTATGACTCCAGGAGTTACCTGCACTCCTCTCTCAACCGCGTCACTAGGGCTAAACCCGGTGGAGATTGAGCTAGAGTGCTTCAGCCACATACACTCATGTCGTGAGTGGAGAATCTGGCCATTGCCAGAACTCCAATATTTACAAACTATAACTGACCGCGGGGCCACTGCCGTTTTAACCTCCATGGAGGATTATATGGATAAGTGGTGCTGGATAGAGATTGTGCAAAGGGATTTGGATGATGGGTAAGGATCTGGTGGAATTTGGAGAATTTTGCTGGGATAAGGACTAGGAAAAATGGAATATTAAGGTCATGGTGTAGGGTTTTGTTGCTTACATAGAAAGGAGAATTTACTATTGTTCGAAGGACTTTGGATTGGAAGGATTGGATGCGTTTGATGTTAGAAAATTTTGCTGTTCCCCACAGTTCAAGTCCGTAAGTCCAGATAGGTTTCAGTATTGTCTTGTAGATCAGTAACTTGTTTTCAATGGAAAGTTTTGATTTTCTGTTTAGTAGCCGGTATAGTTGTCCGTATCGTCGGTTTAGTTCCTGTCTTTTAAGTCTAGTATGAGGGTTCCACGTTAGTCGTTTGTCTAAGAGAAAGCCAAGGAACCGGACTGTGTCTGAGAAAGGAAGCTGAATGGAATTAAAGTGTACTGGTGGACAGGAACTGCGTCGGAGCGTGAAGGTGATGTGTTGGCATTTGGATTCGTTTACTTTAATACGTCATTTATTACACCAGTGCTCAATCAGGGAGAGGTGTCTTTGAAGGTTTAAGGATGCTATATCAGGATCTGAGTCGGATGATAGAATGGCGGTGTCATCAGCAAAAGTTTCCAGGAAGGTATGGGGATGGACAGGGATATCGGCGGTAAAGAGGATGTAAAGGATGGGACCCAAAACGCTACCTTGAGGAACACCTGCCTCAATTGGTTAGCAATTCGAAAATTCACTACCGCAGCGAACTCGGAAGGTACGATCTGAGAGGTACGGAGGTGAGAGGAACGGAGGACAAGGTATAAGGACTGAGGAAGATGGGTTTTCAGCTTGGAAAGAAGCCCGGCGTGCCATACCCGGTCGAAAGCTTGAGCTATGTCCAGAAATGCACCCGAGCAATATTTCCTACTTTTCAATGCTGCGGAAATATGATCGACCACTCGGAGTCCTTGTTGGACTGTGGAGTATTGTGAACGAAATCCGAACTGATGGGAAGGAAGATTTTGGGATTCTATAAAGGGTAGGTCCTGGATATGATCTCCTCACTTCACAAATCCTCAGACAACTTCCCAAAAAATCAATTATATTCCTGACCTATCTATATAATTGCATCCTTCGTACCACCAACTTTCCCTTCATGTGGAAACACTCCATAATCGTGCTGTTTCCAAAACCAGGCAAACGCGTTAATAACACATCATCCTACAGACCGATAAGCTTACTCCCTATCCTCCCTATACCCGTTGCTGCACCGAATTCTCCACTTACTATCCAGTTGAGGCTGGTGTTCCACAAGGCAGTGTGTTGGGTCCAGTTCTCTACATCCTTTTCACTGCCGATATCCCTTCAAATCCCGATACCTTCCTAGCTAAATTTGCTGATGATACTGCCATTCTAGTACCAAAGTACGGACTTGAACAGTAGGGAACTGCTAAACAATCGAATATCAAACGCATCAAATCCTTCCAGTCCAAAGTACTTAGAACAATAGCCAATGCCCCATATTATGTCACAAACAAGACCCTACACCATGACCTTAACATCCCATTTGTCCTCGACATCATCTCAACCAGATTCTCAAACTTTCACCAAAACCTTATCCATCATCCAAATCCTCTAGCTCAATCCCTATCCAGCTCCCTTCATCCCTACAATCCTCCACGAAGGTTAAAACGGCAGTGGCCCAGAGATCTCTTGTAAATATGCTTCTGGAGTCCTGGCAATGGCCAGCTTCTCCACTCATGTCCCGAGCGTCTGTGGCTCTAGTGCCCTCTTTCAGTCTCCATTGGCTTCTAATACTAGTGATGCGGCTGGAAAAGTGGCACTGGAATCTCCTGGAGTCTTGCTTTGCCTTCCACATGTGGGGGAAAAAGCCTGGCTCGGAGATTCCTGGGCGAATGTATATATTGTATATAGGTATGAATGTGTTTCGAAGTTTTTATTTTAGTTTGTTTGTTTATTTATTTATTTTTTTCCTATTGATTTACATTTTTTTAATAAGTATTATTTATTTACTTTTTATATTTATAGTAGAAAGCGTAGCCACTTACGGATCAGAAGTCTGGACACTGACAAAAAAGATGGAAAATAAGTTGCTTTCCATGGAAATGGATTTCTGGAGAAGAAGCTGTGGCATATCCAGAATCGAGCGGATCCCAAACGCAGCAATTAGAGACAAGGTCGGATGTCAAAAGAACATCCTTCACCTGATCGGGACCAAACGGTTAAAGTGGTATGGCCACTTAATGCGGATGGATGAGAACCGCTGGCCAAAGAAAATTTATAACTATATGCCACCTGAAAGAAGGAAGCGGGGAAGGCCAAAGAAGAAATGGATAGAGGACGTGGAGGAAAGCATGGCAGCCAGAGGGCTTCGTGAAGGAGATGGGATGGACAGGGGGCAGTGGCTTTTGGGTGTTGGGATATGACTCCTTAAGTTGTACAAAACCCAAATAAAAAAAAAATATATTTATAGTTACTTCTTTATTACTTGTATATACTGTATGAATATAAGTGGCTGATTGTATTATTATTCAATAAAATATAGTAAAAAAAAAAAAGGGTAGGATTCGTTTCAGGAGAATCTTTTCAAAGATTTTTGAGAGAATCAGAAGTAGGCTAATTGGTCTGTAGGACGTTGAGGTGTTGGGAGGTTTGACTGGTTTCGGAAACAGGATAATAGTGGAATGCTTCCACAAAAGAGGAAAGTGGGTGGTTCTTAGGATGGGATTATATAAGTAGGTGAGAAATATAACAGCTTTAGGAGGAAGTTGTCGAGGGATTTGAGAGGTAAGGAGGTCGTATCCAGGAAATTTACGGAGAGGAAGTTTTTGTAAATGATGTTTGACCTCAGAAGGATTAACTGCTTTAGGGGGCAAGGAAAGTGGAATGGGTGATGTAAGGAATTCTTCTACCGTTGTGGTATGGGTGAGGTTGGATTCTGGATGAGAGGTAAATGTTCTGGAGAGGTATCTGACGAATTCCTCAGCTTTATCTTCATCAGACGCTGCCCAGGAGCCATCGCTTCGACGGAGGGGATGGGAAATATGATGGGATTTTAGGATTGTATTGGTGATCTTCCATAGGGAATTGTCATGAACAGAGAGAGAAGTAAGGTAGGAGTTGAAGGATTGGGATTTGAAGGTGGCCAATTCCTGCTTTAATTGTTTATTGTAATAATTATTGGAGCGACGATCGATAGGGCTAGTACGTTGCCATAATAATCTTAATTGTATAGAATACAGTGATATGAAAATTAAAATTTGTATACATAAAAGTATTTAAACAAATAAAAATACCCACAATGAATTGTAAATAAATATAGCGTCAATAATTTTTACTTTCACTTCCCCTTTGTCATTTCTGCTAAGAAGAGGGTGGTAAGTGAATACCGTGTGATGCGCGCACCATTTTTTATTTATTTTAAAGTTAAATTTCAAATCACGCTCAAGAATTAATTGGACCAAGTTCTATTATAGACTAGGAGTTACCGACCGTTTCATTAAAAGAGCTAATAACCATTTTAAATTCTAGATAAACCTCATCTGAAATACAACTTCGGTCAGTCGGTCGAAAGCCGTTGCTTTCTATAAAAAAATTTAAATTAAAGAGGCGAAATTTTACTGATCATTTAACGAAAGAACTGAGAGCTGAAATTTTGATATGATATAAAGAATATGTTCCTAAAAGAGAATTCGCCTTGACTGACGATGTACTCGGTTATGTTTTGAAAATTGACGACGCTAAAGTTGATGACTTAGGGCAGTCGGATAAGGATAGTTGGATAAGGAAAAAATTCAAGCAGTCGGTTTCTCTTAGATTGGGATGCTGAATCTGAATTCGATGTTCTCGAAAAAACTTTTCCATTGCGTTGCGAGATGTATACAAAAAAAACAGCGAAATTTCCGAACTATACATTTTATCGTAATCATTATTATATACAAAGTTAAAGAAGATGAAATTCACTATCAATTTTATACATAATTTATTGATGTAGGGCTAACGGGGAGTAGTTAGAGAATGTTGACTGTTTATTTCAGAAGAAATATATATTTTCGTGGGTTTTCTCAAAAAAACTCACAATCACTGAATTTCTCGAAGAAATACATTAAAATCAATTTGACAGAGCATAACGTTTCCTATCTACCTCTTGTAGACAGGTTAATATGTGAGAAGATTAAGCGGCTGTTAAAGCGCATTTCGCTGGAATTGAAGGCGTATTTCACTCGTAGTATCTGCCGCTTTCAATTAAAGCGCTTTTCGTCTTTTCAATGTTTTTGATTCAGCTAATTTAACTATATTTATAATAAAACTAGTATGTATAAACAAATTAAATAGCTTTTATATATTCAGTTAGTATGAGAGGCATCGAAATTCATAATAATCAAAAACATTTTATTTTTATTAATGGTTTTATTGAGTATTAATACAGTCTGCCAAACTGCATGGCATTTACTAGGGCTACGGTATTCATTCATACAATATGTACATACGAAACGAAAATAAACATAAATATCTAAAATAATGTATATATATATATATATATATAAGTTATGGTTAGATGTAAGTTTATATGAGAGTTAATCCTAGACAATAGTTGTAAACAAACCGTAATGCTATATATATAGCATTACGGAGAGAATAAAGTCAGTCTTATTTGAGCAACCACGCGTTTCATTTCAAACCTCTTCTTTCTTTCTTTTTTTTATCTTTCCGAGTTCGAACCGACGTAAGTGGTGCCGAAACCCGGGAATCTTAAAGAGTTTACTTTTGTAGTTGTCTTTTCGTTTTTTATTTTTTTCTTCTTTTCACGTCGTGGAGATAAATAAAAAAACAGGATGCCGAACGGAGTAGGTCAACCGCCAGTACGTCCACCACCACCAGTACCGCCTACAGCACAGGTAGCGCAACCGATTGCGGCACCAGCGGCACCGGCAGCGTTTCCTACGTTGGCAGAAGCATTAGCGAGGGACTTTCCGCCGCTACCTACGGAGACGTTAGCGTCAGCACATGCGACGACGCTGGAATGGCTGAAGGTGAGAACGGCGACATCGCAGGACCTGAGGAGAGCTATATCTGACCTGGAGAGATTTGATGGAGGAACAGGTGAGTTGAACCACTTTCTAAAGGGAGGCGACCGGGTGATATCGCGTATAGCGGCCAAAGAAGGGGAAAACTTGATAGATCCGCTGGATGCCAACGCATTGAGGGCAGCTTTGGTATGCCGGGTTAAAAGGAGTGTGCTGAACATGATCCAGGCGGATGAGGACACCCCATGGAGCACCGTGAAGGACAGGCTGAAGAAGGCATTTGGAGGGGGCCGTTGGGCCCCAGAAGAAGACATCTTACAGATGTTCCGAGAGAAGAAACAGCCGTATCAGTCCAACGGACAATATGCAGCAAACCTGTTGGCACGATTCAACAATGTAACGGAGAAGACGAGGGAAGTAGCGGATGCAGTGGAAACGGGAGCAAGAATGGCGTTCCTGGCAACCATCCTTAAAGTACAACTGGGTAGAGACACGGGAAAGAAGGATGGACTACCTAGAGACAAGGGTTTTGTAGAGTGTGCCCAGGAAATGATTGATGCAAGCGCGCGGGAGGAAGAAGCAGCCAGGGGAGAAGAGGAGAATGAGAACGGGTGGAACCGAGTATCGTACAGGAGAGCGGAACCCGGTAGATTTAGAACGAGACAGGAAGGCTGGAAGAAAAGAGGAGGAGAAGTTAGCGCGAGAGAAAGAACGGCGATAAGGGAGAAAAAGCCAGGGAAGGAGAGAAGGAAATGGACAAAGGAGGACAGGAGATGCCACGGGTGCGGAAAGATAGGTCACCTAGTGGCGAATTGCCCGCGAACCCGATGTTTCGAATGCGGAACTGAGGGGCATATTGCTAGACAATGCCCGTATATGAGCAGACGGGGGGAAGTGGGCCGAGATGAGCCGATGGAGGTGAACGCCCAGAGATTGTGGAGGAAGAGAGGAGCGACATCGGAGTCGGACGATTCGTCGGGAACATCTGGAACCGAGGAGGAGGAGCCGGTGGTGAGAGCAGCTCGAAGAAGCAGAAGCAGCAGAAAGAGTGGAGAAGGGGGAGCCGTCGCGGACAGGAGAGGAAGATCAGACGAATGAGGAGAGGAGCAGAGGGGAGGCAGCCACGCGGTAGTAAATAATATTGGAGGTGAGTGCGTTGGTTTGCCAATCATAAGTGTTGTGGGGAAGGGAAAGTGTCTGGTGGATACGGGAAGTTCGAATACAATAGTATCTAGGCAGATGTTGGAGGAGTTGTGTAAAGGAGAGAGGATACCGGGAATAAAAAAATGTACGTGTAGGTTGATCACTTTGGGTGGTCCATGTAGGATAGAAGGGGAAGTAGAGTTAGATTTAGACAAATGGATCCCAGGAAGTGGGAAGTTGAGGGTACATGTAGTAGAGAATATGCCGAGAGAATATGGGGGTATAATCGGATGTGACCTATTGAGTAGAGTGAGACCACGAATAAACTACAGGGGAACAGGTTGGAGGGTACGAATGGGAGGAAAGAGGTACCGGTGTAAGAAAGGGAGAGTGGGAGGAAAAGGGAACATTGGGGCAATAGAACAAGCGGAACATTGGGTCCAAAGGATAAAGAGGGAATACGCGGATATTTTTTTTAAAGAGGGGGAGGTGTTGAGCGCAACTGGAAGGACAGCACATGAGATCCCGTTAAAACAGGAAAAGGTGACGTACGTGAAGGAGCGACGTTACCCGCAGGCTTTACGTCGCCATATCAAGGAGGAGCTCGAAAGCTTGAAGAAGCAGGGCATCATCGTGGACAGCACGTCACCATACAATAGTCCCCTGTGGGCGGTGAAGAAAAAGACGTCGTCGGGAGAGCAGAAGTACAGGGTGGTGGTAGACTTCAGAAAGCTCAATGACAACACCCTAGACGAGAAGTATCCGCTTCCGCGATTCGATGATATTATTGACAGGCTTAGTGGGGCAACCATTTTTAGTACCTTGGATTTAAAGGCGGGCTACCACCAAATTCGTATGAACCCTAGGGACCAACACAAAACGGCGTTTTCGTTCGAGAGGGGGCATTACGAGTTTACTCGCATGCCATTTGGACTAAAGAACGCTCCCATAACTTTCCAGAGGTTTATGGACGAATTCTTGAGAGGATTAGACGAAGAATTCTGTCAAGTCTACATGGATGATCTCTTAGTCTTCAGTAAGGATGAAGAGGAGCACGTCGATCATTTAGGGCGCGTATTCGACAGATTAAGACAGTTTGGGCTGAAGTTGTCGGCGGAAAAATCGATTCTGGGACAGGATCAGATAACATTTCTGGGACATTCCATTTCAAAGGAGGGGATCAGGCCCGATAAACAGAAAGTCGAGGCGATACAAAATATGGCGATGCCCAGGGATGTAAAAGGGATCCGCAGATTATTGGGAACACTCAACTATTACCGTCGGTTCGTGCCGGAAATGGCGGAGTATTTAGCACCTCTTAATAATCTTCTGAAGAAAGGCCGGAAGATAATAATAACGTCGGAGATAGAGGACAGCGTAAGGAAGTGCATGGCGCGGTTACAGGATAAGCCGGTACTCGCTTTCCCCGATTTTGCGAAGATGTTTATTGTCACTACAGATGCGAGCGAGTATGCGTTGGGGGCAGTACTTGCTCAAGAGGGAACTAAGGGGGAACAGCCAGTAGCGTATGCGAGTCGGCGGCTTACAGATGCGGAAACGCGATATAGCGCCTTGGAAAGGGAACTCTTGGCCATTGTATGGGCGGTAGGACACTTTAGGCCGTATATTTTTGGCAGAAAATTTAGGGTGCATACCGATCACAGACCGTTGCAATGGGTTGGTAATTTAAAGGAATCATCGGCTAGGGTCACTCGGTGGAAACAATTTCTAAGCCAGTACAATATGGAGGTCGTATATAAACCAGGTAAAGACAACGTGGTAGCGGACTGGCTGTCCAGAGCCATAATGATAAATGCTATCGAGGAGGAAGAAGGAGAGTCGTCGCGGGACGTGCGGCAGTTTTTGAGAGCGTGGACACCAGAAGGGGAAGGGGAACCAGGGAATGTGGAAGCAGAGGGATCGAGAGGAGAAGAGAGCTCAGTGGAAGAAAGGCCTACAGACATCGAGGAGTGCGAAGAGATCATCAATGATAAGCGACGACAGGTAATTTGGAAGACCAGAACGTCGGGACTCATGAAGATTGACTTCAGTAAGTATGGAAGGAAGAAGGTGAACACCATTTGGTCCCAACCAGGGGTGAAAGAGGAACAAATTCGTAAGGCTCTGCAGGACGCCTCGGAGCCGGGAAAGGTTCACCACCTGTATGTGGGGAATGCAACCGTCTGGGAGAAAATCAAGAAACTCTGGAGATCAGAAAAAATAGGCATCGACAGATCGTTTGTCAGGTGTAAATACTTAGTCGAAACGGTGACGGACAAGGAGCAGCAGAGGGAGGTAACATTGGCACACCACCAGGGCAAGACCAACCATCGGGGGGAACAAGAGACGTTTCAAGCGTTGCGCAGAAGGTATTTCTGGGATGGCATGAGGAAGACAATTTCAGAAATCATTGGGAGATGCGAAGTGTGCGCGCGCACTAAATACGATAGACGGCCACCTCAAGGATTACAGGAGGAAACCCCTACGGGAGACATACCATTGAAAGATGTGCAAGTCGATACTTTTACCTGGAGGGGGTTTAAGTGGATTACGATGATCGACCTCTTCAGCAAGGTAGCGATGACACATCAAGTAAGAGATAAGTTGTCGGAGGCGGTTGTGGGGGCTCTACAAACGTGGGCCCAGTTCTACGGAGTGCCTGATCGCATAACGTCGGATGGAGGGAGGGAGTTCGACAACAGTACCGTACGCGAGGAGGTTAAACGTTTAGATATAGATTGGCATTTTAATACTCCGGGACATACAAAGGGCAGAGGAAATATCGAGAGGTTGCACAGCACGTTAAGCGACCACCTACGTATTTATCAAGGGGAGCAGGGATTGGAAGGGGATGTAGCTATGAAAAGAGCAGTTGCGGCCTATAACCATTCGATCCACTCCGTTACAGGGTTTTCTCCGGTCGAGGTATTGTTTGGAGTGAATATACGGCGACGGGATTGGATGGAAACACTCACGGATGAAGCACAAGCTCAACGGATCACTTGCAACAGGGCAGAGATAAAGAAAGTATGGGAAAAAACGAGAGGGAAAATAGAGCGGGAAAAACGGAAAAGGGTGGAGAAGGCCAATCTGAACCTCAAGGACAGAATGGGGGACTTGAAGATAGGGATGACAGTCTATCGTAGGGTAGGTTCTAATAGGGGGAAAGAACTAGCACGCTACGACGGACCATTCAAAGTGATTGTACTTCGCGAACACAACCTTTGTACCATTCAGAGTCTGAACGATCCTAAGAAACGAAGGACTGTTCACATAGAACAGTTGAAACTCCCGATAGAACCGGGTCAGTCGTAAATAGTGGTATATCCTCTTTTCTGTCTCCTACAAGCTATGGAAGGACGGTAGAAGGTTTGTTTCAGTTGTAAATCTTTTATTACGGGAAAATGTTTAATTTTATTTGTTCTGTGCTATGGCTGTATGGGAACGCCAAGGAAGATTATTTTTTTTTTGTTACGAAGATTATTTTGTTTTGTTTTGTTATGTATTATGTTTTGTTATGTATTATATCACTAACCCTGCGTTAGTTTATGAGAAGTGTTCATAAACTGGCGGGGGGGAGTTATGGTTAGATGTAAGTTTATATGAGAGTTAATCCTAGACAATAGTTGTAAACAAACCGTAATGCTATATATATAGCATTACGGAGAGAATAAAGTCAGTCTTATTTGAGCAACCACGCGTTTCATTTCAAACCTCTTCTTTCTTTCTTTTTTTTATCTTTCCGAGTTCAAACCGACGTAAGTTATATATATATATATATATATATATATATATATATATATATATATATATATATATATATATATATATATATATATATATATACAAAAAGATAAAGTAAATAAGATAAAGATAATTAATATACATATATAAAAGATGAATAAAATAATCAATTGAAAGTGAATGATAATAAAATAAAAAAACACATTGGCACCTTATTATCAAAAACTTAAGAACCGAAATGAATTTTAAAGTTTGAGCGCTCTAATGGTGTTTCAACTTTTCGTATTTCAACGATTATAGCCGAGATAAATAAAATTGTTAGTGCACTCTCAATTTAATTGAAGCTTATACAGAGTAGTAATATAGGCGAGTAGGGGAAATGTCGTTGGACTATCCTAGATTATTTATTGTCCACAAAAAGCTGATTATAATAATTGACAATAAAAAGTTGACAATACAAACAAAAAATTTGATATTTCTTTTAAAAACTGACATAAATAGTTCGGATATTAAAAGAGAAAAGAAAAGAAAACTGGATATATATATATATATATCGGTCATTCTGAGATGTGAATGGAACGTAGAGAGAGGAAAAAAGGTCTTGAATAAATAATAAGCCTTAATTATGTTGGCAGACTACAACCGAAAAATTTTCATTCAATTTTTGTTTGATAAAGAATGAAAAGGTTCCTGATTCAATTTTAATTTGTAAATATTTTCCTTTTGGAGGGGGGCAGCAATTAAATAAAATCTAATGGCTGAGAAAGATTACTTTAATGAAAAATGTATATCATTTCATGACATTATACTGGAGAATGCTGGACCACGAATTCTGCTCAAGTCAATCCGCGGTTAATAAAATAAAATAAAAATATTTAAACTAAACTTCCTGCTATGACCGTGCTAGAAAGAAAGTTTAGGACTACGAAAATTGAGTCCCTATCAAATGCCAAATCTAATGTCCATTGACGTCGGATCGGTGAAAAGAGCAATAAAATGAAGATGGCCGGGCACGTGGCCAGGGGCAGGCGGAGGAGGAGATTTGATCAAGTATTATGATGTTTCTCATATAATTAAGATAATTGCAGAGATCATGCTGAGGATGGCTTGAAGCCATTCACAAAGTTTTAGACGGATATTCAGAATTCTTCTTAAATGTATGACCAAAAATAAAATTTTCTAGATTAATAGGTGGTAAAATGTAAATAAAGAAACGTTTGAAAATGTTAAATATAAATGAATGCGTGATGTATCTGAATAAATTATGTTTAATGTTAATAAATAATTCAATTAATTGTTAATTAATCAATTTTATAGAAATAAAAATACTCCCAGAGTTAAAGATAAGGGATGGAACAGATTTCTTAGAGAGACTGCCTGTTCCAAATTGAGCATTAACAAGGTGGTGGCAATTAGGGTATGGGTCGTTTATGGAAGCGGTCGGACGGATCAAACATGCTATGACTTGAATAGCCTACCGTTTAGATTGGATCAACCACCGAACCTCCGACGATCGATACGGTGGAATCAGCAACGCCATCGCTTCATCGGCCCACCATCAGGAAG
The DNA here is from genome assembly GCA_928085145.1 of Nezara viridula. Lineage (NCBI taxonomy): Eukaryota > Metazoa > Arthropoda > Insecta > Hemiptera > Pentatomidae > Nezara > Nezara viridula. The sequence continues at coordinate 12,479,215 of OV725078.1, read as the reverse complement.
GCAACTGCCAAAGGTCAACTATACAATAACTTGGACAGCAAAAATTGTTGGTTTCAAGCAGTTACCACCAATTAGTAATTTTTTAACAGTTATTTCCAATTAGACATGGGGAATTCGATTCTTTTAACTGATCCGATTTGCAAAGATTCAATAATAGTAGTGAATCAATTTTTATGAACGATTCTTTGATTGTATTTTTTCAAATACACACACAGACAAATGGACGAGAAGCATTAGTTAATATTACAACTATGGAATGGAAGCAGTTCAACTCGTTGAGTCTGGGGACTGAGAGTCTCCCTCAAGGTGATTTTATGGCAAAGCAATAAAAAACCACAGGGTCCTTTTGCCATTGACCTTTTTAAAGGTGCTATGAAATAAAGTTGAAGAGACAAGCTACCAAATCAATGGATTATTAATGAAGAATTAATACATCTTTCCCAAATACGTAGATGATATATTAAATAAGGAAGTCATATATTTTATAAAAGCATTTTTAAGGTACTTGAGAACAAATGGAGATAAAATAATAGCAGAGTTAGCATTTCAATTAAATGAAAATTGTAGAGGTTAATAACTGCCTTTTTAAATAGTTTTTATGAATGAAAAAAATCAAGATCTCTGCGGCCGTGATTAAAAATTCTTATCAAATATTGATTAAACACAATGTATTACACTTTTATCTAAATAAAATTTTTAAAAATAGAACGATATATCTTCTAAAACAGTTAGTACAGTTTTAAAATTACCCGATTGTATGAAAGCAGGGATTCCCTCTTCTGGGCAGCTCTGTATGAATTTAATTAAAATTAAATTACAACCATCTATCAGGTTTGTTACAGAACTAGATAAAAAATCCATTTCTATTCCAGGAAATTTACTGATTTACCATCTTGGTGGTAACACCTCTATTTTTCATCAATAAAATTATGTGAATTATAATTTAACTAGAGAGATATGAGCTATTTATATACAATGTTTTGAAATACCTTACGAATAGTTTGGGAATTAAAATGATCGTTAAGATAAATAATATTGTTTTTAATTAACCCTTCTACAAAATGTTCCTTCCATCGCTCTTAAGACTTGTGTTTCCCTTTTTTAACATTATAATACTACACTTACTCAATTATACATAGAAATCTTTCATATTTAATTTTTCTTCTTCTATAAAACAATGCCTATTCCAACCCTTCTTGATATTATAAATACAAATTAATATTCATAGTTCAGTTTTTTCTTTTGGTTAAAGAAAGTTAAAAAAATTTTCACTCAAGAAAATCAATATATGGAGTGCTATCTATATATTGTAACAGTAATGGGAGTCCCAATTCTCTCACGGACTAAAATACATTTCAGTATTTAATGTTAATACTTTTAACTAGCCCAAAAGGTCCAGGGTTTTTTTTCCAGGACATAAAAAAAAAAAAATAAATAATAAATAAACACAAGAAAATAGCAAACTTTATAAGAAAAAAAAAACAAAACAAAAAAACAACAGAACAACTATGCAATATATAAAGATATAAAAACATTTTTAATAATCGAAATTTATGATTTGCCTCAAGGCTATTATGGATGTTTACGTGTTTTGGTAATAGAACCATTTGTATGATACAGTATTATCGTTTGTATTTTTTTTGTTTAATTTACATATGTGATGTTTCAAAAAGTATAAATATTTAAAAAAAAAACCTAAACAATAAGAAAAATAAAATAAACTAACTCAATTTCAAATAAAAATAAACACAATTTTCAATAATAATAAACTATAATCAATAAAATAAGCTAAACTACAAGTTGTTTTTTTCGTGTTTTGGTTTTTAACAAACCTTAAACATAGTTCCATTATGTCAAGTAATATGCCTTAGTCTGCTATTTTCTGTATAATCAGTGTATCTAAAATGGGAGTGAAAAAAAAATAATTTTGTGTTAGCAAGTGAGTGTAATGTTTAATTGTCGGAAGATGTATGTCAGATAGTATATTTAATTATAAAATTGACAAGTAACAATTGAAAGAAATTGTAGACAAAATCAGTAATCATAATTGAAAAGTAATTATATTTTATTTCATTATTATTTTTCTTTTATATGTACACAACTGTACAAATGGACAAATTTTAGTTACATAAAAGTTGAGTTGGTACAACTTTAATTTTTTGCAGTGATGCTTAGGATATTAGTAACTTTTTTTTAAAAATTAATAGATAGAAGTTTCTAATAAAGTTGAGCACTGGCGGATCTACGAGGAGAGGGGAGGCTTTTCGGGCTTTAGCCTTAGCTCCCAAAAAAGAAGAATAGAAAAAATGCTTGAATGGTTATAGTAAACAAATAAAACTAGAAACTCTTCAACAGATTTGTTTATAAACTCATTTCAAATATGCACAAACTCAATAAATTCAAATATCCAACTGTGGTTATTTAAAAAAAAACTGGATAATTTTACCTCACAGTCAAATGACCGCACTTTTTATCAGCTTTTAAATACTATTAATTCAGATGAACACATTGTAGGCAAGCCATTATTTTCTACAACTCCTTTTAGCCTGTTTGTAATGGAGTCGAGCAATTTTTTTTATGGTTCCTGGCTTAGCCTGTTCCATTCTCCGAGAAGATATTTTACTTTGCTAGAAATTTCGTGTTTTCTAATTTTTACCCACTGGTGTCCTATTAGGTTATGATCTGATGACTGTGGTGGTGTTTTTATATCTTTGGCGCATGTATAAAGTAGTCATGTTTATAAACCATACAGTAGCTAAACATAGCAGAGTTTTTGGAATCACTATCCTGATAAAAACAATATATGTTTTTAGTGCAAATTTTTCACAATTTCTTTCAAAATGTCTATGTAAACATGTTTATTCTATATACCATGTGAATATTTCCATTATAAAGTGAAGATTTCCTTCACCAAAAGCCGCAATACATCCACACTCCAAGAAACATAATATGAGAAAAAATATAAAACATAACATAAGAACAAGGAAAAGAAGATAAGAAAATATCACTTTACTAGAATGTTTATTGATAACAATAAATTAATGTTTTTAATTTTATATGAATTGAACTATTTATTGATTCAATAATTCCTATCAACATCCAAGTGAATCATTTTGACCGTCAGCTTCTGAATATATATATATATATATATATATACACTGTTTGTGTAAAAACTTTGAGGCTGAAACCCTCCAAAATCAAATTCTGTATCCGCTACTGAACCTCAGTTGAGTAAACACACAAAATCAATAATTACTTTGAATAGTAATCATAAAAAACAAATCGCAACGTAAAGAAAAATAATTAAAACATTTATTATTCAATACGATCTCATTAATTTATCTACATTTACCTTATTCCATGAACATAAGCCACATTTACTTACAAAATTATTCGAAAGGAAAGCCGATTTTTCGACATTTAAAAAGCTACTCACATCGAACGATTTTTTTTTTTTTTTTATAATGGTTTATTGATAAATATTACAATCTGTCTCAATAAAGGACATTTACAATAGAGGTCTGAGAGCACATTCACACCATATTTACAAATTAAAAAGTATAAATAAATAAAAAAAATAAGCTAACTTCAAATAATATAAAGCTACAAAAGAACAAAATAAAATATCATAGTGAGAAAAAAAAAAAAAAAATGAAAATAAACATCTTAGACGCAGGCATACCTATTACACTATTTACAGTCGGCCATAGGAACTCCGAACCATACTTATCCCCCCACACGTGGAGGGAAAGCAAGGCTTTAGGAGATCCCTGCGCTTCTTCCTCAACCATTTCACTGGCATTGAAAGCCAGCGGAGATTGAGTAAGGGCGCTACAACCACGGACACTCATGACTTGAGTGGAGAATCTGGCCATTGCCAGAACTCCAGTATATACATGTTACAAAAGGTCACGGGGCCACTGCCGTTTCAGCCTGCGAGGAGGATTGTAGGGATGAGTGGTGCTAGATAGGGATTGTGCTACGGGATTAGGGTGATGGGTAAGGTTCTGATGAAATTTGGAGAATTTGTCTGGGATAAGATCAAGAATAAATGGAATATTAAGGCCATTGTGCAGGGTTTTATTAGAGACATAAAAGGGAGCATCGACTATTGTACGGAGTACTTTGGACTTTAAGGATTGAATGCGTTTGATGTTAGAAAATTTGGTTGTCCCCCACAGTTCTATTCCGTAGGTCCACATGGGTTTTAATATTGTCTTGTAGATCAGTAGTTTGTTTTCAATAGAAAGTTTAGTTTTTCAATTAAGTAGTCTATATAGCTGGCCATAACGTAGGTTAAGTTCCTGTCTTTTCAGTCTAGTATGCGGATTCCACGTTAGTCGTCTGTCTAGGAGAAAACCAAGGTACCGGACTGTGTCGCAGAAGGGAAGCTGGATGGTATTAAAGTAAACTGGTGGACAGGAATTACGACGAAGGGTGAAGGTTATATGTTTACATTTGGATTCATTGACTTTGATGCGCCATTTCTTGCACCAGTGTTCAATCAAGGATAGGTGCCGTTGCAGGTTTCTGGACGCTGTTTCAGGATCTGAGTTAGAAGATAGGATCGCAGTGTCATCAGCGAAAGTTGCCAGGAGTGTATCGGGATGGACGGGAATGTCAGCGGTATAGATGATGTAAAGGATGGGACCCAAGACGCTGCCTTGAGGAACTCCAGCCTCAATTGAATAACAGTCGGAAAATTCTGTACCACAGCGAACTCGAAAGGAGCGGTCGGAGAGGTAGGATTGGAGTATTAGGTATAAGGACTGTGGTAGATGGGATTTGAGCTTGAAGAGCAGTCCGGCGTGCCACACCCGGTCAAAAGCTTGCGCTATGTCCAGAAATGCACTCGAGCAAAACTGCTTGTTTTCTAGGGCTGAGGATATGTGGTCAACAACTCGGAGTCCTTGTTGGACGGTAGAATGTTGGGAACGGAATCCGAATTGATGGGTAGGGATTTTACGGGAGTCTATTAAGGGTAGGATTCTTTTCAGGAGGATCTTTTCAAAAATTTTTGAAAGAATAGGGAGAAGGCTAATTGGTCTATAGGATGATGTATTATTGGGAGGCTTGCCTGGTTTCAGGAAAAGGATGATGGTGGAATGTTTCCATAGGAGAGGGAAGTGGATAGTTCGGAGGATACAATTGTATATATAGGTTAGAAATATGATGGCTTTGGATGGTAGTTGTCGTAGGATCTGCGGGGTTAGAAGGTCGTATCCAGGAGATTTACGAGGAGTGATTTTGCGTAATAGGTATTTGACCTCAGAGGGATTAACTGCTTTAGGTGGTAAGGAGAGTGGGATAGGTGAAGAAAGGAATTCTTCTACTTTTACTGTGTGGGTAGGATGAGATTCCGGATGAGGAGCGAAAGTATAGGAAAGGTGTTTGGCAAACTCCTCGGCTTTATCTTCATCAGATGCTGCCCAGGAGCCATCACCTCGTCGAAGAGGGTGGGAAATATGATGGGATTTGAGGATTTTTCTGGTGATATTCCAAAGGGAATTATCATGAGCAGAGAGTGTGGTGAGGTAGGAATTGAATGATTGGGATCTGAAGGTGGCTAATTCTTGTTTTAATTTTTTACAGTGATAATTGTAGGAGTGGCGGTCGGCTGGATGTCTGGTACGTTGCCATAATAATCTGGCACGGCGTTTTATGTGGATTAGGTCAAGGAGGTGTTGAGGTAAATTATGTTTCTTAAGGATTTTTGAGGAGTGATCAGGGGAGGAAGCAGTCCAGACTGCTTCTTGAATTTTGGTAGTGAAGGAATGTACTGCATTGTCCAGGTCTTCAGGGGTTTTCAGGGTTACTCTGAGGTCAATTTTATCGGAGAGGATTTGATGAAAGAGTTTCCAGTTAACTGGGCCTCTGATGAAGGATGGTGGAGAGGGTTTAGGAATAGGAGCTAATGATACTTGGAATATTAATGGGCTGTGGTCTGAGGAAAGCTCATCAAGATGGGCAAGGGAATGGTGGAGGGTACCTAAACCTTTGTGGATAAAGAAATCGAGGATATCGGGATTACGGTTAGGGTCAGTGGGCCAGTAGGTAGGTGAATTGGGAGGAAGGAGGGTAAAACATTGGGAATTGAGTGCAGACAGCAATGTTCGACCACGAGAATTCGTGGTTCTTGAACCCCATTGTTGATGCTTGGCGTTTAAGTCTGCACCCAGGATGAAGTGGTTTCCTAAGGAATTTAGGAGAGAGGTGAAGTGGACATTGGATATGGATCGGTTAGGAGGGCAATATGCTGATGCAATGGTGACAGGAAAGGAAAAGGTTTTGATTACAATTGCAGTGGATTGTAGGAAATCGTGATTAGGCCATGGGAGTATGTGATGAGAGAGGGATTGATGTACGATGACAGCAGTACCGGCATGTGCTGTGCTCTACCGTCATGGTGGTCTGTCCGATACGTTAAGTATTGTGGTATTTTCATAAGCTGTTTTTTGGTCAATCGAGTTTCTGTAATTAGGGCTACATCAATGTTCTTGTCTAATAGTAAGGCTGTTAGTTCGTCTATGTGATTTCTAACACCATTCGCATTCCATAGGAGAATGGATATGGGTTTGATGAAAGTCATTTAAGGATTTTTTAAAGGAGGAATGAGATGAGATACCAGGTTTGTAAGAAGTGATATCAGTGGGGTGACAAGGGATTTAAATTCGGTAAGGAAGGATGTCAATAAACTAGTAAGATCTGTGGCATTGGACGGTGGAGGAATGTGAGGGATTTGGTATTGGTTAGGTTGTTGAGGTTTAGGTAAATTAGGAGGGATATGGTATTGAGGTAGGGATTGAGTTGGTTGTACCGGCAGGGTCTCACATTCATTAGACGGGTCTCTACCTCCGAGTAACTTAGCAAAGGAAACTTTAGAGTCCACGATTTTAGCAGGTCCTCTTCTTTGTTTAGGTGTAGCATCGTGGTTCCGGGGCTTGTATCTAGCTTTGAGGTTTTTATAGATTTCACAACCTTTATAGTTGGCCGGATGACCCGCCAAGCATAGGGCGCAGACTGCAGGATCTTTTATTGGTTTGGTACATTCTCCAGATTTGTGTGATTCGCCGCACCTCACGCAGCGCGGCATGTGGTGGCAATATGACTTAGTGTGGCCGTATGCCTGACAATTGTGGCACTGGACGATTTCTTTTTTCGGATATGGTTTTTCAACCTTTACGATGGTATAGTATAATCGATGTATGTCGTAAATTTTTCCACCCCTGGTGTTGGCTCCAGATCCACAAAAAATAAGGGCAGTGGAATTTTAGTTTTTAATCCTGGTTGGTCTCTATTTTCTTTAGGAATGTTTGTTATTTGGCGAACATTGAACCCTAACGCCGTTAGCTCATCCTTGATAACCTCAGTTGGGGTTGAGGAGTGTAAGTTTCTTATCACTACTCTTAATGATCTATCCTCCCTCAGCTGGTATGTGTGAAAATCCGCACCTGTTTCGGTCAAATACTTGATTATTTTTCGATAGGCTTCAGGTGTGGCCGGTGTTATTTTTGTGTCGCTAGTCCTGTTAAGGCATGAAAAGCTATCAGGACAGATTGTATTTAATTGGGTGCATAATAATTGAAAATTTCTAATATTTTTGATAAAGATCGGAGGAGGCCGTGGTTCTCTAGGTATCGGTGCAGAATCCATCTCCTCTCTGTCATTTTGAAGCACCTGGTATGGATTGGGTGTAAAAAATGGAGATTCAGAGACCATTTGTTGTGAAGAGGTACCTGCTTGCGGTTGTGGTGTGGAATCTTGAATTTTCGCTGGAGGAGTTCCGGGGGGTGTCGATCGCTTACTGCGACGAGTTTTTTGTTTAGGTGGTGAGTTACGAGGGGTGGAGCCAGCAGAACAAGACCTTTTAGTGGACATCACTTGATGAAAATATCGCATCTAAAAAAAAAAAAATAATAAAATAAAAAAAATAAGGAAAATAAAACTTCGTCTGCGTGTCCTTGAACTCGGAGAAACGACGAGCACAGCTCCGTCCGTCTTCATCCGTGGCAGAGCCACGACTGCTAGAGTGGACAGTATCAGACGTAGCTATGACAGATAAGGCTAGCGATAAAGCACCTCGGACACTGGTTTCACTGTCTATAGAATACACAGTAAATATCAACACTACTCACTGTGGTATTAGTCCATTGTTGTTGCTGCTGTGTTGATCTCGGCGTTAATAGTTTTTGAGTAAAAAAAGTAAACTTTTTCCACTTAATAAAAGAGAAACTGTGAGAGACGATGTAAAACGTGGTAATCAAATCAAGCGCATGCGCAGAACTGAGATCGGACGAATTAAACTCGAAACATGCTCTAATCTGTTTGGGATTGAATCTTATGAATTTTTAACCAGTTTATTTCCTTAATGAAAAATTTCATGAAACTAAAAAGTACACCAGGTTAATATAGATATAGCTATAGCTAATAGATATTAAATCAGGTGTTTTTATTTATTTCTTAATGATATTTACAACCGTATTAAAGAAATGTTTTACTAAGCATATCAGGTTTAATTTTAAAAGACGCGTGTCTTCTGTTAGCTACCAACTGTTATACATTTAAATTTCAACCAACTGACTACAAACTATTCGTCGTCAGATATGAAAATAATAATGTGTGATAAATAGCTGAGACGCAGTTATTTTAAGATTTTAATTGATGCTAACGTATCAACAACATGAGGGCTGAGCATTGTTTTGATGCAATGAGAGTTATAATATTACAAAGCAGATAATAGTTAATAGTGATAAATAGTGATAATGCATGAAGTAGACAAATGGAATACGTATTAAGCTATCCAAATTATAAAATAATATATATAATCAATTTATGTATATCAAGATGGTAGCAATGAAGAATTTGTAGTAGTAGGGTCGGGGGAGCATTTGCCAGACCCACTAACGGATCCAGGATTCAATTTTTTGGGAAAGGGGGCTTCAGCCCGAAAGATTATTTTTGTAGCTGAATATTGCTATAACTACTTGCGAAAGAAACAAAGTACCTATATGAAATGTTTTTTAAGTCCTATTAAATGTAATTTGACCAACAATAATACATATAGAGATAACTTTTTTCATAGAACATTGTTATATTTTAACATTTTTTGGGGATCTCCCGTAGACCCGCCTGTGCCCAGATGTAACAAAGGTAGGAAAAGAACGTGAGTTAATATTAAATACTACATTTTTTATAAAATATTTTATAGTTTGTATATCTTATTACATATTCCATTTGTCTGCTTTATGTATCGTCCATCGCTATTTACCCTTATCAACTTAACCTGTTTTGTAATATTATATTAATAATCTGATTGTTCTAAAAAAGAATTCAGCCCTGATGGTGGATCAAATGCCCGGGTTGAAACGTTGGCAACAATAAAAATCTTAAATTGACTGAGCCCCAATGTTCATCAGCTATGATATGTAAAACAGTTACGTACCTTAAAAAATTATAATATATAGTTACTTTTCTTTCATCAAAACTCACCTGCTTGAAACCGAAAGCATCTTATACCTACTTGATTCACACTAATTACAAAGTAATTCGATTTAAATTAAAATAATAAATAAAATTTAAATTAAACTAAAACAACTGATAAAAACTTTTCACATAACTTGAAATTTTCTACATGACTGGAATGGAATAAACGGAAGAGTGACGATTTATCATCCCAGTTACCGATTAATATTAAATGACAACATTCCATCTCGTGACACGAACTATTTCCATTTGCATGTCAAAATTTAACAAAACTGACTTGGGTTATTTAGAGTTAAATTAAAATTTGTCAGAAAAGCAATTACGTAAAACTCGTAATACATACACACACGCGTGCATTTCATTAGAATATTATCTAATTTCATTGATTTAATTGTATTTTTTATTAAGTAATTATATTTAAATTATAATAAATGCAAAAAGATATTTCAATAAGTAATGGTGAATGAATTCATCCTTTTTTTGCCATTTTAATTCGAAACAATGTTACATTTTTGGGACTTTAAACACTATTCAACTTTTGTTTATGTGATAATCTTTATTCATCTAATGCATCTAATCAATAATCATACATCAATTTTTTCATAATTTTTCTGAATTCCATTTTTCAAACACAAGTATTAGCATTTTCAACCATTTGCTTTTTACTATGAGATTATCACATATCTACTCGTATGCAACAGTTGAATGGTGATTTGAGGGCATCAAGCTAAGTCAGCCTCAAAGGTTTATAGTTGGTTTATAAAAAATAAAATGGCGAAGAAGAAAAAAAAAGAACAAGTGAAGAGTCCAATCATAACTACTATAATAATCATAAATGACATTTGTTCCCTCATATTGATTTTTTTTTCCATTATAACCCTATGGAGGTTCCTGTATTTTTTAAATTTAACAGATTTCACTTATTAACACAGACCTGACTTATTCATAGATTTTTTTTTCTTTACGCTAAATATTTTGAATAAATAACATAAATTGAATAAACTTTCCTAGGATCAGAAAAGGAGTATTTTTTATTCAGTAGAAGCGGAAAACTATTTTCTGCAGTTTTACCTACTCAATAACACATTTTCTTTTTTTCTTTTATTTTTAGGGATTCGAGAAATAGATAGTACTTACATATTTTATAACATCGGAATACGTTGTGAGCTCTTAGAAATCAATAAATATGGATTACTGGCTTACTGTATATTTAATATTTAAAGAAAGGATACTAAATGCCTTCATTAAAGGTTGTGCAGGAGGTTTTTTTATGTTTGTTTCTTCGTTAATAGGCATAATTAGCGGACTTTAATTTTAAAAGGATCAATATTATTCAAATATTCATGAAACAATTCTTCAAACCTGCCTTGATAAAAATCCGAATAAAAAATAGAAATTGCTGAATCCTTAACCAACTGATTAAAGACACAAATGTTTAGTTGGACACAGCCTTGGAGACAAAACCTTGATGAAAGAAGTGTGTTGATTCAACCCTGTCGTTGTAGGAATAGTGTTTTTCCAGTTGAATCACTACCACAATAGAAATGAGTAGGAAAATAAAAAGAATTTTCGTGTGGCGAAAAATCTTAAGAAATTAAACCGTAGTATGGAATAAATTCATAAAATACTCCCATTACTATACGGGGAAAGTACCTAAACAGCAAAATACTAATAAAAATAACTAACAGCGAAATCAATCAAATAAAATAGATTATTTTCTATAATCAGAAGAAATACCATGCTGCGAAAATAAAGAAAAAAATAAATTAAACGCAGTATTTCATAAGCAATAGAACTGGTGTACTCCAATGTCTCTAATGCGTTCCAGCTACAAGTTACATGAAGGTAACATGTGCATTCCTATATATTACACAATATAATATTAACAACAATAATATTAACAACTGATCCAACAGAAATATGACGTTCCAACAGCGCTTGGAAGTTGAGAGGTGGAGGAGTTGAGAGAGAGAACCGAGACATTCGATGATTAGTGGGCAGGAGTAGTCAACGCTCTCGAAGATACAGCGAAGGAGCCGCTAGGACCTCAAAGAATGAATGTCAGGACACCGTGGGTCGATGATGTATGCCTAAGATTCACAACCCGGAAAAACGAGGCATACAAGAATATGAACCAGCGCTAAACCCGGCGATCATAGGAGGAGTATACAAACAGAAGGAGGGAAGAAAAGAAGATCCACCGCATAAAGAAAAGAACATGGGAGAACAAAAGAATGGCGGATTTTGAGATCCAAAGAACTCTCCATAATGTAGGCTATTCTTCTAGAAGGTGAATGAAGGACGGTCGGTTTTTAAACCTAGGGTTACCTCCTGCAATGATACAGATGGAAATCTCCTGAAGGGAGAAATCCTGGAGAGATGGAGGCAGTACTTTGGAAGAGTCTTTCATCAAGAAGATGCAGACGAAAAAGCCAGCATAATCTCATGGGCGTTAAACCTCCCAAACGACACAGAACAACAAAGGCTCGGGACTAGACGGCATACAGGCGGAGTGATTCGCTGCGGTGGCGAGGGATCCCACAAGTTTGTAACAAACAGTCATTTGTCCGCTTCCCAAGAACGGAGTGTGACAACTACAGGGGTATATTCCTCCTTCCTAGTTCTTGTCTGTGGGCCAGACCCCCTTACCGTGCGCCTCCCTCCCCCCCCCCCCACATCCCTATAAATTGCATATCGTTGTGTTCCTTGTAACTATTTATTAAAAAAAAGCCAATGTTCCCACAAAAAAAAGTGAACGCACGCCCAAAATGGCGTCCAAAGATGGCGGATTGACGACTTTGACTTTAGTTAGTTTTTTGGTCACTGAGAATCAGCATTTGGCTTAATTTTCTCATAGTTGGTCTTTTATTAAAGCTGAATAGTCATAAAATAATAAAACATGAAGAAATATTAAAAAATAATTGGTTTAGGCTATGAAAAACAATAGTAAAGTCAATTTTTTTAACAAATTTAAGTTACAAGTTTCAAGTTACAAATAAAGCGTCGTTTGTAATTAAACGGCCCACAATAACGCAAAACGTGCTGAAATAAAACATCTGGAGAATATATTTCTCTTTCTAAAACGCTGATTTTTTTAAAAACAATTTTAAGCGGTTCCGTAGAAAACGGAGTTATGCGGCAGAAAAGCGGAACTGGCGTGGGTACCTACAGGCCTCTACCACACCATTCAGTACACATAAATGGCTTAGTTATAGTGATATAATAACTTTTTTGGTACATTATATTGGTTTTATTAACGAAAAATATTAATGCAATAATTTAATTGTAAAAAAAAAATTAAAATTAAAAAAAAATTATTATTTTTTTTTTTTAATTTAACTTCCTTTATTATATACGTAGGTCTTTTAAGAAGACCTCAATCGTAAAAATGATATAATTATAATAATAAAACTTAATTAAGAAATACTTTGCTAAATATCTTGATTTTTTTTTTATTTAACGTTTGCAATTTAACACTGTGTTTTGTATATTTACAGATTCTTAGAGGTAATTAAAATTTTTATATACTTCCCAGGAAATGAGTCATATTAATACCTGTTTTATAAACTAAAATAATATATACCTAATCTGAACTATATATAATGAATAGCTACCGGATCGTTTTGTAAAACTCATATATCTCTAATTAAAAAATTAATTTTTATTTCCTTTATTTTGTGCGGAAGTTGGACTATATCATAAATAAATAGGAAATTTCAATATAGAATGAATTATTCTCTCTGCACAAAGAAAGAGAGAAAGGGTGACTCTAAAAAAATTCTTCTATAACATCAGAACTGATTGTTTGTTTTAGGTATCAAAATGAGGAAAAACGCGAAATTGAACCAGAAAATTGGAAAAATACATTAAGCGAACGAGAAAGGAAGTGCCAAAACCTTGGAAAATATAAAAAGGACCAGTATCCAATATATAGCTAAATGAATGTATAGTAGACAGATGAACAGAATATTTCAAGATGCTGCTAAAAGGAGGTCAATTGCAGTTTGGATGATATTAAATGGACGATGTAGGTTTATTATGGTAAAAACCACTTTATTTTCGATTGCTGAAGGTGCACATCGGGACTATCTTCACATTGAAGCAGGATATAGAGAGGTATATCGAGAAAGTTATAGCTCATAGATACCTCTCTATATCCTGCTCCAAAGTTAAGATATTCCCGATGTGCACCTTACACAGTGTTAAATTGCAAACGTTAAATAAAAAAAAAAAATCAAGATATTTAGCAAAGTATTTCTTAATTAAGTTTTATTATTATAATTATATCATTTTTACGATTGAGGTCTTCTTAAACGACCTACGTATATAATAAAGGAAGTTAAATTAAAAAAAAAATAATAATATTTTTTTTAATTTTAATTTTTTTTTACAATTAAATTATTGCATTGATATTTTTTCGTTAATAAAACCAATATAATGTACCAAAAAAGTTATTATATCACTATAACTAAGCCATTTATGTGTACTGAATGGTGTGGTAGAGGCCTGTAGGCACCCACGCCAGTACCGCTTTTCTGCCGCATAACTCCGTTTTCTACGGAACCGCTTAAATTTTTTTTTTTTAAAATCAGCGTTTTAGAAAGAGAAATATATTCTCCAGATGTTTTATTTTAGCACGTTTTGCGTTATTGTGGGCTGTTTAATTACAAACGACGCTTTATTTGTAACTTGAAATTTTTTTTGTTAAAAAAATTGACTTTACTATTGTTTTTCATAGCCTAAACCAATTATTTTTTAATATTTCTTCATGTTTTATTATTCTATGACTATTCAGCTTTAATAAAAGACCAACTATGAGGAAATTAAGCCAAATACTGATTCTCAGTGACCAAAAAACTAACTAAAGTCAAAGTCGTCAATCCGCCATCTTTGGACGCCATTTTGGGGCAGTGCGTTCACTTTTTTTTGTGGGAACATTGGCTTTTTTTTAATAAATAGTTACAAAGAACACAAAGATATGCAATTTATAGGGATGTGGGGGGGGGGGGTGCACGGTAAGGGGATCTGGCCCACCGTGTATTCCTACAAGGTGTTGTCAAACATCCTTTTCGAGAGACTCAACCCCTCCCCCCTCCCCTGGCTGAAAAAGAGATAGCCAATTACTAACCAATATTGCTACCAATTGCCACGAACTGCGAGGTGAGACAGGTAGACGCCCTTGCAAGGCATGCAATTTTTAATTTGGTGGTGAAGCGAACAGTAAGTAGATCACGAATCCAAACACGAATCCAATTACCGGGGTACGCAGACGACTTCGACATAGCTGCCAGATCGGAGCGTGCCCCAAAAAAAGAAGTTTTCTTTCTTGGCTTTAGAACAAGAAGCAAAAATTCTTGGCTTGGTCATCAATGAAGCCAAGACAAAGCATTTAAGAACAGGACCGTCAGAGCTAGGTACAGATTTTTTCGAAGTTGAGCCATACAGATTTGAGAGGGTGAAAAGTTTCGTATACCTGGGCTCAGAAATAAACACTCAAAATGGGGAGGGGGCTTGAGGGAATAAACAACAGTTACAATTTTGGAAGTTTTACTGCATTATCCACAAACTAATATCATTTCCCCTTCATGTCCAGTAATTTTTAACTTTATCGCATTAATAATGCCCTGGTGTGAGATAATAGGAGAAGAAACGAAAACCAAACTTTTTATATTTAAAGTTGATTTACATGATTCTTCCTGTTTAAACCTAACAGTATGTACTGGGCAAAATAAGGTACTTCTAGTGAATCCTAAGACAGCTAAAATATAGGTTTTTAAATAAATGCATAGTTGTTACGACGTTTAAAGCAATTGCAAGAAATCTTGGTCTATTTAGCAAATCGCCCTAAAACCAGGTATACTTTATTGTTGACAAAGGTTTGAACTTCTGAAAAAAAAATTCCAGACTTAGGGGGTCGAACTTCTGCCAAATCTCGGAGTTAAACTTCGGTATAAAACTTCCTTAACTGAAAGCATGTAACACTGCTACATGTCCGTCCATTATTTCTTTTATTAATTTATTTCTTTTATTTTATTTTTTTCGTCTACCACCTTGCTTCCTTTTCTATCCCTGATAACCCTTTGAGGCGTCTAAAAAGAAGATTGCCTCGAGATCGCCTATTGTAAATACATTTTTTTTTTAGGGTGCTACTACCAGTGGGTAGTTTCTCAACAAGTGATTTCATGTTATTATTTTCTGTTAGCAAATTTACTTAATGTATTATATTTATTAATGCAGTTGTAAATATCATAAATAAAAAAAATACTTTTTTGGGGAGGGGGGTGAGGGTGTGGGCGCGTCGATTGAGTACATGTAAAACATAAAAATGGTAAGTAAAAAAATTTGTTATTATGATATGTTGTGTCATTTATCATTTTTCATTGTACATTTTGTAATCTTATAAATGATATAACATTCAGTCTATTACGTCAAAAATTTAGAATAGTTTATTTAAATAATAAAAAAAAATGAGATTATTATAATCTATTTTTATTTTAATATCCAATAATAAAACGAAATTCCGTATTACGTGTTTACAATAATTATGTAATATAGTCAGTTTTTCGTCACAGGCCTACTAACATATTATCTAACTTATTTGTCTCCCAGATTTCCGTCATAGATGTGTATCTATAAGTGACAAACTTATGTTTCTAACTGTAGTATTTACCATTGATGATAAAAATATTCAGGACGCAGTAATTATAAGATTTTTATTCGTGCCAACGTTTCAACCCAAAGATGTGGGACATCATCAGGGCGTGGTTCGAGCACTGAAGACAATCAAGTAATAAGTACTTATCTAGTACTTGAATGTCTTCAGTGCTCGAACCACGCCCTGATGATGACCCACATGTTTGGGTTGAAACGTCGGCACCAATAAAAACCTTATAATTACTGCGTCCTGAATATTTATCACCCACAGTCGCTTAACTTCCTTCTGTAATATTTACGTTTCCATTCAAATAATTGAAGCATTCAGTAGATTTCTTTATTTGGAACGTAAATTTTAGTAATAAACATTACGTTTTTCACTGATAAATTCATATTAATTCCTATGATGGAGATCTGGGAGAAATGCGCAGCTGCATAACCACCTTACATGAAAAATCGTTATTTTTAAACTTTTATTTATTTTTTTATAAATAAAATGTGTTTTTAGACAAGACAGAAATGTTCACAGCAAGACATCCCATATAACAGAAAAACAAGAAATGAAAGCTTTGCAACAGTTAATTGTAGCCATTTTTGAAGAAAACACGGTGCTTTAAGGTGGCTAGATAGAAAATCACATCCGTTCTTTACACAGCTTTAGGTGAATATCGAAATTTCTTTTTATAAACCTCAACTTAGTTAATGTGGATTTAAAGCTTATTAAACCAGGATATTTTTGTAAAAGTGGGGTAAATGTAGTACAGTTAAATGGTTATAAAAAACAAAACAAAAATAATTTATGAATTTCTTTTAAACGAAACTTAGCTGTTTGTCCGCCCAATAGTCGTCCTTAAATAGTTTTAACTCTGCTTTTGTTTAAAGTAAATTTTGTCTAGTTTACTTTGGAGCAATGATTAGTAACTTAAATGAAATATTTTTTATTTTATTGCTTCCTATTCAACAAAAAAACTGAATCGTTAAATAAAACACAAATCCTAAATTTCCTACACTTTCTGCTGGAAATTGGGAAATTGTCTATATGAACTTGCATGTTGATGTTGATGCCTATTATGAACCTTTTAAATACTTCTCTCTACTTATGGAACACCCTGTATAAGTGTACATATACATATACTTTTAAACTAGTTCCAATATTCATTAAGATAAAATAATTATCAAACAATAAAATGCTGCTGTGTTGCTGAAATATATGAAGCTGCTAAATGAGATATGACGGCCATTCCTAAGAAACTTAGCTTGGCAGATTGGAGAAGTTTACAACTTGTTTGGGGGCATCGCAATAAGCTTCAGATCCAGTCAAACAAGACAGAAACTGGACTCTAATATTAGTGTTTCCGAATCAGCTAGTTGGAACTTGATAGTAACGGATATATCTACGTTAGTAAACATCATATACCATTTGGCTAACTTGTCATGTATTAACTATTTGAATCCAATGCTGAATCAGATATACTATATTGAGGATTAATTATAATAATAGAATTATTAATAATAATAATAACAAAAGGCTTAGCGCACCTGAAAGTTCGATATCGACGCACCGAGGGGCCGTCGCCTCTAGGAACAAAAACAACTTTAAAAATGTGAGAAATGTACTGTAGCATTTTTCTATAAATAGTTGGTAACCTAATAAAAGTTTAAAGTTTATTTAAACTCTCACAGTAGGCTTTGGCAAATAGCTTCAGCATTACATTATGGTTTAAATCAGTGCCTCTGCACTATATTGGTTAAACGTTTTTTTGACTGTTCAGGTAACTATCTTCATTTTTCACTGGATTCATTTGGGTTCAAGCAGTTTAATGCTGGTTACAATTACATTTAAAAAATGATTATGATGAAACTTTTGAAATATATTATGTATGTAAGCAACACTTGCAGAATCAATTTTTTTTTTTCATTTTGTATCATATTTTATATTATTTCAGAAAATAATCAACAAATTTTGCGCTAAGTGATTTTTTTTTTAAAATATATTTTCAGAAAACGTAAACGATGGTTCTGGGCTAAAAGATTTTTGATCTTATGAAAACGTGAATTATAAAATAAAATTTACACTTGGAGACAATGTAGCCCTCCCTATTTAAATGCAAAATTAACGAAAGTTTATCAAAAAATCACAAAATATATATATTTTTTAGGGAAGTATCTCATAGCTGAAGCATATTTTATAGACCTTGTAACAACTGAAGACTGAAGCAATAAAGTGATGAGTTCTTATTACATGAAGTGCATATCTAAAACTTTGTAACAACATTAAGCCTCAGCGTTTGTTTATTTATTATGTTGGAAACTGAAACTAAACTAATTACCGGTAATAGTAACTTCTGGCAAGTAACAATACAGTAACCTTACATCGTCATACAACTGTCAAGAAGTAACCGTGTAACTGACACCAAACAGCTTAATCATTTCAGCAATGTGGGTTAATTGAATTCACTTCCCAGCAGAACTGTCAGAGCTTTCCAAATATTCCTTTAGGGCTTAGAAATGAATTTCATTTTACATTTCTTATTTAATTTTCAAATATAAACTTTGTTTGCTCTTTTTCCAAGTGCCATTTCATTGTACAGGCGGTACAAAGTCGAGGAACTAAAAAAAAATTAATATGCATGAATTTTTAAAGAACTGTACGTGCGCAGTCCTGCGAGACGGCATGGGGATCATTTCTTTTTTTTTTTTTTTTTATTTTTTTATTGAATAATAATACAATCAGCCACTGTTGGAGGGCTATAAGTATTAAGGCTAAAAGTTCTCATTCATACAGTATATACAAGTAATACAGAAGTAACTATAAATATAAAAGTAAATAAATAATACTTATAAAAAAAAAATGTAAATCAATAGAAAAAAAAAATAAAATAAAATAAAAAAATAAATAAACAAAATAAAATAAAAACTTCTAAACACATTCATACCTATATACATTCGCCCAGGAATCTCCGAGCCAGCCTTTTCTCCCCACATGTGGAAAGCAAAGCAGGACTCCAGAGATCCCAGTGCCACTTTTCCAGCCGCATCACTAGTATTAAAAGCCAGTGGAGGCTGAAGGAGGGCACTAGAGCCACAGATGCTCAGGACTTGAGTGGAGAAGCTGGCCATTGCCAGGACTCCAGAAGCATATTTACAATAGATCTCGCGGCCACTGCCGTTTTAACCTTCGAGGGGGATTGTAGGGATGGTGGGAGCTGGATAGGGATTGAGCTAGAGGATTTGGATGATGGATAAGGTTCTGGTGAAAGTTTGAGAATCTGGATGGGATGATGTCGAGGACAAAAGGGATGTTAAGGTCATGGTGTAGGGTCTTATTTGTGACATAATATGGGGCATTGGCTATTGTTCTAAGTACTTTGGACTGGAAGGATTGGATGCGTTTGATATTCGAATGTTTAGCAGTTCCCCACAGTTCAAGTCCGTAGGTCCAGATAGGTTTCAGTATTGTCTTGTAGATTAAAAGTTTATTTTCAATCGAAAGATGAGATGTCCTGCTTAGTAGTCTATATAGCTGGCCATATCGTTGGTTAAGTTCTTGTCTTTTAAGTCTCGTATGTGGGTTCCAAGTTAGTCTTTTGTCTAGAAGGAAGCCAAGGTAACGGACTGTATCTGAGTAGGGAAGTGGTATTGAATTGAAAAGGATTGTGGGACAGGATCTGCGTCGCAGAGTGAAAGTAATATGTTTACATTTTGCTTCATTGATTTTAATGCGCCAGTCGTTGCACCACTGCTCAATCAAGGAGAGGTGAGATTGTAGGTTTTGAGATGCTATTTGAGGATCTGAGTGGGAGGATAGAATGGCAGTATCATCGGCAAATGTAGCTAGGAAGGTATCGGGATTTGGAGGGATATCGGCAGTGAAAAGGATGTAGAGAACTGGACCCAAAACACTGCCTTGTGGAACACCAGCCTCAACTGGATAGTAAGTGGAGAATTCGGTGCCGCAACGGACTTGGAAGGAACGATTTGAGAGATAGGATTTGAGGACTAGGTATAAGGATTGGGGTAAATGGGTTTTGAGCTTGAAAAGCAAGCCATCGTGCCACACCCGGTCGAAAGCTTGCGCTACGTCCAGAAAGGCACCAGTGCAATATTGCTTGTTTTCAAGTGCAGAGGATATATGGTCCACAACACGAAGGCCTTGTTGGACAGTGGAATGTCTTGAGCGGAATCCAAATTGATGAGAAGGGATGTTGTGGGATTCGAGTATGGGTAGGATGCGTTTGAGGAGGATTTTTTCAAAGATTTTTGAGAGGATAGGGAGTAAACTTATCGGTCTGTAGGATGATGTGTTATTAACGGGTTTGCCTGGTTTTGGAAACAGCACGATTATGGAGTGTTTCCACATCAAGGGAAAGTTGGTAGTACGAAGGATGCAATTATATAGATAGGTCAGGAATATAATTGATTTTTTGGGAAGTTGTCTAAGGATTTGTGAAGTGAGGAGATCATATCCAGGGGATTTTCGGGGTTTTAATTTGTTTATGAGGAATTTGACCTCAGAGGGGTTAACAGGTTTTGGAGGTAGAGAGAGAGGAATTGGTGAAGAGAGGAATTCTTTAACTTCAGCAGTGTGGGTGGGATGGAGTTCGGGATGGGGAGTGAATGTGTAGGATAGATGTTTAGCAAACTCTTCAGCTCTATTCGCATCTGACGAAGCCCAGGAACCATCATCACGGCGGAGGGGGTGGGAAATGGATTGGACTTTAAGGATTTTTTTAGTTACAGTCCAGAGGGAGTTATCACTAGATGATAATGAGGAAAGGTAGGAATTGTAGGATTGGGTTCTAAAGATATCCAGTTTCTTTTTTACCTGTTTGGAATAATAGTTATACGATTTCCGGTCATCAGGATGCCTGGTTCTTTGCCAGAGGGCCCTAGAGCATCGTTTGCTATGGATAAGGTCCAATAGGTCTTGGGGTAGAGGATTTATACTGAGGTGTTTTTTGGGACGATCAGGTGAGGATGCAGTCCAAACTGCTTGCTGGATCAGGTAGTAAAGGAGTCCACTGCATCGTCAAGGTCTTCAGGTGTTTTTAAGGAAACTCTGAGGTCTATATTATCATCCAATATTTGACGGAAAAGGTTCCAGTTAACTGGTCCCCTGATAAATGAAGGAGAGGATGATTTAGGAATGGGTGATGTGGAAGCGGTTAGGACTATAGGACTGTGGTCTGAGGAAAGATCATCAAGCCTTGAAATGGAACAGTGTAATGATCCTAGACCTTTGTGTAGGAAAAAGTCTAGAAGGTCGGGATTGCGGTTGGGATCTGTTGGCCAGTATGTGGGAGTATTAGGTGAAAGGATGTTGCTGCGATGGGAATTAAGTGCAGATAGCAGTGTTCGCCCTCGGGAATTTGTGGATCTGGCTCCCCATTGTTGGTGTTTTGCATTTAAATCTGCACCTAGGATGAAATGGTGTCCTAAGGAATTCAGGAAGGAAATTATTTGGGATTCGGAAATGGGTATTTTAGGCGGGGAATATGCCGCAACTAATGTTATTGGGTAAAGGGAAGTTTGGATTATTACGGCAGTGGATTGTAGGAAATTATGGGTTGGTAAGGGAAATAAATGATGGGAGAGAGATCGGTGGATAATTATAGCAGTGCCAGCATGTGCTGTTCCATCAGGATGATCGGTTCTATAAATATTGTAGCCAGGAACGTTGATTTGTCGTTTGTTGGTTAGTCGGGTTTCAGTTATTAGTGCTATGTCGATGTTTTTGTCATGTAATAAGATTGTCAGTTCGTTGATGTGATTTCGAATACCATTCGCATTCCATAGGAGAATGGAAAGGGATTTGGTTGAGGACATTTATGGATTTCTCGGCGGTGGAATGAGGTTGGATATAACATTGGTAAGTAATGAAATAAGAGGGGTGATGAGGGATCTAAATTCAGAGAGGAAAGAAGTTAATAGGCTTGTGAGGTCAGTGGAATTGGAAGGAGGAGGAATGTATGTCTGGGTATTGAACCTAGGTTCAGGGATGGAGGGATGTGGGTCTTGAGGTTGATTTGTGAATTCTCGAGGTTGAGGTTCTTGTGGCAGGGCCTGAGATTGAGTGTTTATAGTGTCTCCTTTGAACATCTGAGCATAGGTCACTCTTCCGTTCACTGTTCTAGAGGGTTGTCTTGGTGGCCTGGATGTCCCTTCTTCTCTAGGAGTTGCGTACATTCTTGTTTTTAATTCTTTGTATGTTTGACAACCCTTGTAGTTGGCAGGGTGCCCTTGGTGGCATAAAGCGCATACTGCAGGTGAAGTTCTAGACTTCCTACATTCTTCTGTTTTGTGTTGCTCACCACACCTCACACATCTAGGAATGTGATGACAATATCTTTTCGTATGGCCATAAGCCTGACAGTTATGGCATTGAACGATGTCGCGCTTGGTGTAAGGCTTTTCCACAACAACGCTGGTGTAATAAAGGCGTGTGACCTTGTAGATGTCTTCGACCTGGGGCGTTCGGTCAAGGTCAACGAAGAATAGTGGGAGCGGTATTTTACTTTTTATTCCAGGCTGTTCTCTATCCTCCTTGAATATGTTCACTATCTGGCGAACATGGAATCCCATACCCACGAGCTCTTCTTTTATAGCATCAGTTGGCGTAGATGGGTGCAGTCTTCTGATAACGACCCTGAGCGCCCTCTCTTGACGCAGTTGATACGTGTGGTAATCCGCCTTGGTATCAGATAAATATTTTATAATTTTTCTGTAAGTTTCTGGAGTGTCGGGCATTAATTTAGTGTCATTGGTGCGGCTTTGGCATAAATATTTTCCTGAGCCCACTAGGTTATTCAATTGGTGACACATTAACTGAAAGTTTTTAATATTCCTAAGGAATATTGGTGGGGGTTTGGGTTCCCTGGGGGTGGGTGCTGCTTCCATTTCTTCGTTTTGTGTATTAGATAGCACTTGAAATGGGTTCTGAGTAAAAAACGGCGATTCTTCACCAGTCTGAGTTGTCTCATGATTGTTTTGTTGTTGTGAGGTACCAGGTTGGGGATCCACTTCTTCAACAGAGCTCCCTGGTGTGGCTGGTGGAGTATTTCTTTTCGAACGCCTTGTTCTTTTTTTAATAGGAGAACTCATTGTAGTATCGAGGCTCCTGGATCTAGTATTTTTACCCTTGCTCGACATTAGCATATGATAATATCGCATTTCATATTATAAGTGATAGTAAAAATTGTAAAATGAGAAGTGATAACAAAATTTTTTTTTTTTTTTTTAAACACGGAAATATATACGCGTGCTTAGAGAGGACTGATTGGCACAGAACCTCCTTGGACGGAGAGCCAGAGCCCACTGGAGGGATTAGCGATGTTATGGGGGGATCATTTCTAAGTCTAAATATATATATTCAATATTTAAAGTGATCTAGCTATAGCACAGTCACATTAGCACAAAAAAAAAGGTCAAGCTGGGAAAATTTCGGGTAATTCAGTTTTTTAAAATATATTGTTAGATAAGTAGTGAATATAGAAAATCCAAATTTCCATCTTTGAAAGCCTTGTGGTTTCGCCGCAGTGCTTCAAAAATTTCAATTTTCTTTTGTTTACACTAAATATCTCCATTTTAAAGCGACAAAAATAAAAATGGTTGGATTCAGCCCTGAACAGCATAAACTTATCACACAGTTTTGCAGTTTACATTTTTTTCCTAAAACCAACACGAAGCGAACTATTGAGTTTTCAAAATGGTTAAGCTTTTAAAATTCGCGAAAAACATTATCTGTTTTTATAGGTGACGTAGCTCAAATTTTAAAATTAAATATTAAAGTAGACACAATTTACTACAGCTGTTAGAGGAAACATATTTTTCTAAATCTAACAACTTAAATACAAATCGAATAAGAAAGATTGGTGCAATTCCAAGTCTACGATTTCCTTGAAAAATTCAACCAACTTGATCTTCTCCAATCTGGTTTCCGTCCCGGCTACTCCACACAATCCGCCTTAATTAAAATTACCAATGATGCTCAGACAGCAATAGATAATAAACAATTAACTGTCCTTATACTCCTTGACTTCTCCAAAGCCTTTGATTCCATTAACCATCCCATCCTTTTCAACAAACTAAAATCATTATCCTTCTCCAATAGCTCCATTCCTTGGTTCAAATCTTTTCTCTCACAACGCACCCAAGCAGTCTCCATACCTAATCAACCAATATGTGCCTTCCTTACTTTATCCTCTGGAGTTGCCCAAGGATCTAGCGTATCTCCTCTCCTTTTTAGTTCCTACATTAACGCCCAACATAAATCAATTCTCCATTGTTGCCACCACCTTTATGCAGACGATTCTCAAATTTATCTATCCTTTTCTCTCTCTGAGCTTTTGGCAGCATTTACTAAGATACAAGAAGACCTAGTGCCTGGGCAAACTTAAACGGATTAAGGTTAAATGCGGCTAAAACTCAGGCCATTGTCATTTGTTCCAAGCCCCTTCTTAGATCCTATTCCAACTTTCCCATACTAAACCTTGGTGACCAGCCAATCTCCTTCTACTCCTCTGTCAAAAATTTAGGATTTTTCATTGATCAAACCCATTCCTGGAATGAACATATTTCTCACCTTTTCTCCTACCTCAACCTACGCGTAGACTCCTGGTTTCCTCTCTCATCTTCCACCACTTTGATTACAGCTGTGTGGTGTATGATGAACTCTCAGTGGAGCTCCGTGATGTACTGAAAAGACTTAGAACAGTTGAGTAAGATTTGTAATCGGTGCCCCGAGATACTCCCATGTGTCTCACCACTACACTGAGTTAAAGTGGCTCTTCCCCTCCATTCGAAGACAATATTTCCTAGGTACGTTCCTCTATCAAATCATCATCCTTCTTACGGCTACAACCTTCTCCAATTCAAGTCCTCAGTCCACTCCCTTTTCACAAGATCTCGACCTTCCGACCTTTACATTCCTTCTCACAGATCTGCCTCGTTCCAAAACTCGTTTATTGCTCTCTCTGTTAATTTCTGGAATTTCCTTCCTATCAAAATTCTCCCTCCCTATCTACATTTGAAACCCTCCTATTCCAATTTCTATCCCAAAAATAGTCAGACACCCCACGCTAACCTTCTATGTAAATTTACATATTATTCAAAATGATTCA
Source organism: Nezara viridula (assembly GCA_928085145.1). Classification (NCBI taxonomy): domain Eukaryota; kingdom Metazoa; phylum Arthropoda; class Insecta; order Hemiptera; family Pentatomidae; genus Nezara; species Nezara viridula. The sequence continues at coordinate 12,453,959 of OV725078.1, read as the reverse complement.
CATAATGATATAGTTACATATAATTCATCAGTTAAATACTAACTATCAGATTCGTCTTCTTTTCCTCTTTTTTATTGCTAAGAAGAATGTAATTTATTTTTTTAAAAGTGTATACTTATATTTTATCACTGTACATAGTTTTAAGTGTCTTGGCATGGTTTCAAGTGTTTTGTATATAGATTTTTTTTATTTTGTACATAGTATGTTTAACTAATATTTTCTTTACTTTTTTTTTTCTTTATTTTTACTTTTTATGTTTGTTTTTACTTAGGCCAGATATAATACTTTAATTTTGTACTTTTTTGTTATTCTAAAGGGACTTCGTCCCAGAATAAAATTATTTTCTATTCTATTCTTATTCTATTATATATATATATATATATATATATATATATGAACTATGTGTACTATATACTATACTATATATAGTATATGTAGTAGTCATTATGTCCTACCTCTACAAAACAAGTTACCGTGCCTAATAACGAAAAATCATTTCTAAACTTAAAATTATCAAAATTTACATAGAGAAGCAGAAATGGGAAAAACCCGAATAAATGATTACACGTTTACAACTAAAAATAAAACCTAATGATCGAACTAATTTTATACTTGGTTCAATAGCAATATAAAAGCAGCAAAAATGTGACACGAAAACCTGATTATTCGGTTACAACCCTAATCGGAAACCTGGTTTCGATTGTAACCTTGCACCTCGTTATCAAAATCAATGTAATGGTAATCATAATTATAGTAATCGTAATCGATGATTATGATTACTTCCATCTATGTAGGGAAGTAATTTGGGTTCATCCATATTGAACATTTAAATGCTAGAGTTAAATTTTGACCAGTTATCGGAGACTATTTGAAGAGTTTGAAGACTCTAAGAGATTGATAGTAAGAACTTGTAATACTGTGACAGTAGTTTATTCTCTAATAAAAATAAACAGTTTTTCATAATAAAAAGTGTATTAGTGCCAATAATAATCTAAGAAAAAAAATGCTTATAAATTGGACACCTTAAATAACCAGCAATCTATTATTTATTAAATCTTATTTGTTTTTGTCTATATATTACTATAATTAAATTTTATTCCAAACTGTTTTTTATCCTGAGGTTATTGGATAAATCTGAGATTTTTTAAGACCCATTTTGTTTGAATTGGGGACTGATGAACCTGTTGAGTCTAAACGACTCAATTCTGTATAAACATCTGAATCAATAGCGTGTAATCTCCTGTATAAATTATTCTTCAGAGACCTCTGTCTTCCTCCTCTCTCGTGTTTTGGCCACCTCAGCCAATGAGACTTTAAAATTAAGTTGGAAGAAATAAAGGAAGAGGGGGAGACAGAGAGAGAGGAAGCAGGGAAGAAAAGGTAGGAATGGACCTTCGGGTTCATTTCGCCAGAAGTTACGAGGTGTTTTAATTAAACTGTGACTTCATCAAGAACAATTCGATTAAAAAGTAATGAAACGCTAGGCTGCCGGGACAATAGTGATTAAGCCTTAGCTTCCCCAGGGATCTGTGTATCACCGCCTTCCCAAAAGTTGAAGGAAACGCCCCGCAACCTGAGCAACAAAAAGATAACTCAGGGAATTGATTAAAAAAAGGAAATTTCAAATAAAATTTTTTATCCACGGACTAAGTATTTATATACATAACAGGACATGCGACCACAATAATAAGCATGCTGTTAATGTAAACTACATACGATAAAACACAGATAATCTAAAAAAAAATGGTTAAAAAGGGTATGTTATATAAAACTTGTTTATAAAACGACATTTTCTTCCTTTCGATGGCATTACGGTTCATGCGGAACCTCCTCCACAATTCTCCTCCATTTGTCCCTAACCAAAGCCGTTCTTCTCTACCATGGGACTCCAAGTTTCGTCAGGTCTTCCTCCACGTCTCTCCAGAAGCTTCTTCGGGTTACGCCGCCCTTCTATCCTCTGTAAATATCACCTAATTCTGCTATTTTATATGCAGGTGACAATATCCGGGTTCTCGTTTAAATCATGGAGCTCCTGATGTTTCTCTGCCTCCACTGATCTCCCTCCTTCAATGGACCGCAACTCCTTCTCAGGACTTTCCTCTCCCACACATTGAGCATTTGTTCTGACTTCCTGGCGAGGACCCATGTCACACTTGCGTATGTCACTAATCGTCTAATAATACGAATATATACGGCCTTCTTCCAAAGCACTTTTCCGAGTACACAGCAACACGTACTTCCGGCCATCATGCATGACTTTATTTCTGCCTTCTTATAAACTGGGCATTTCAATTCTGCGGACCAGTCTTTTGTTCTCTCTTCTGACATATAGATGTCAAAAACCAGATGATACATTTTCTCGGCCAGTGCGTCTCCTCCATGTTTCCACAGTTCTGCCGGAACCTCATTCTCTCCTGTATTTTTACAGTAGGGTCTTGTATTTTTTTAGGGATATAAGATCTTCTGCAACCTCTTTCTTCTCTAACGGTTCTATAATATCTCTATTTATATACGCAGATCTGATGCACCTAGGTGGACTTGAAACGAGTTCTCCAGGCATTTTTGGGTTTAGGAACTTCTCGAAATATTGAGACCATCTATTAACAGAAACCAGTGAGTCTCCCAGCAGCTCGCCATTGTCATTCATTGTAAAGCTGATCCTTGGATTAAAGTCTCCCTTGTGCTCTTTGAGATTATCGAAGAACTTCCTTCTATTTGTCTCCCCAAAGTCCTCTTTCATTTGGAGGAACTTGGCTTCCTCCGCGCCTCGCTTCTTTTTCGTGCACATGGTCTTGATTCTTCTTAGGGCTTTATGCCTTTGTACGTTTGTTCAACCGCTTCTTTGGAGCACTGCTAGCCTGTTCGTATTTCTTTCGTCCACCTTCCTCCTGCATTCCTCATCAAACCATGTGCTCTGGGAATTCCCAGTCTCATTATGTGGCGGCAGCGGGCGTTCATATGTAAACAACCAGATCTGCTCAACCTTATCCATAGGCACTGATAAATGATAAATCCTTGACGATAAATATGTTGAATGAGAATGTTATTTTAAATGTGAAAAATCCATGTGGATAAATAAATGCCGAATAGCACTAATTCCATATTGAGAAAACCCAATAAATGAGATAATAAAAGCTACAACAATAAATTAAATGTACCAAAAAATAACTTTAACAATGAAAGAAACAAAATTTACGTTAATTCGTTAAACAAAAAAAAGGAAACCTTAGGATTAAATTTAAAAGTGCTATAGATGAATTATAATTAGTTATTGCAATTTTATGAAAATTAAATTTATTCAACTGTTAAATCAATTTAAATTTGTTAAGATAATGTTACAATATATATATGAGTAAAGAAATAAGAATAGAAACTAAAAAGAAGATATACCATTCCTTTGTAGAAAGCGTAGCCACTTACGGATCAGAAGTTTGAACAATGACAAAAAAGATGGAAAATAAATTGCTTTCCATGGAAATGGATTTCTGGAGAAGGAGCTGTGGCATATCTAGAATCAAGCGGATCCCAAACGCAGCTATTAGACACAAGGTCGGGTGTCAAAAGAACATCCTTCCCCTGAACGGGACCAAACGGTTAAAGTGGTATGGCCACTTAATGCGGATGGATGAGAACCGCTGGCCAAAGAAAATGTATACCTATATGCCACCTGAAAGAAGGAAGCGTGGAAGGCCAAAGAAGAAATGGATAGAGGACGTGGAGGAAAGCATGGCAGCCAGAGGGCTTCGTGAAGGAGATTGGATGGACAGGGAGCAGTGGCTTTTGGGTATTGGGGATATGACTCTTTAAGTTGTATAAAACCCTAATATAAATATATATATATATATATATATATATAATATAAAATTTAAATTATAATTTTATATAATAAAAGGGGAAAAATAAAAAAACAAAGTGGGACCAGTCTTGAAGCGGGAATCTCCGCTATGTGATAACCAAGGAGCGGATTTTTATGCAGTAAAAAAAACACAAAATATGCCATATCATATGCAGTAAAAAAACCCTATAATATGCAGCTACATATGCAGTAAAACAACATGAAAAATGCACTAACTAGTCTCTAAATATACTAAACTTACTAATAACTTGATTACTAATAAGGCAATAACATATTTACGTAGGCGTGCCTACAAGAACTTTTGAAACGAAAAGAAATTATGGAGGGGTTGAACATACAATAATTTCATTTTTTTTATATCTAAACTAAAAAATGAAAATAACTTAACAAACACGGCTAACAAGGTTATAATATACATTATAATGGTAACGAAATCGTAACATGAGTCACATTAAAAAAAATTAAATATCGAAGTATATACAAACGAAAAAAAAATATAATTGTCTTAACACATGATTGAATAAGCATAGTAATAAAAGATAACAAATATTGAACAATAAGGATGTAAGCGCTTTAAAATTTAATATGTAAATGGATAAAAATCTAACCTGAGTCTTTGTCGTAACAATAAAATTTTTGGAAGTTGCAGCACTAATTTGTATAATATACATAATATAATATACTGGATATACCACAATCCAACAAGCCGCCTGGACTGCCTCCTTCCCAAAAGACTCCTCCAGAATTCCTATAAAGACCATTCTACCCCAACACATCCTTAACCTAATCCGCACCAAACGCCGTGCCAGATTATTATGGCAACGTACCCGACATCCTACCGACCGCTGCTCCTATAATTACTACTGCAAACAATTAAAACTGGAATTAGCCACCTTCAGATCACAATCCTTCAACTCCTACCTATCCTCCCTCTCTTCTCGCGACAATTCCCTTTGGAAAACCACAACAAAAATCCTAAATCCTCACCGCATTTCCCATCCTCTCCGACGAGGTGATGGCTCCTGGGCAGCATCTGACGAAGATAAAGCTGAGGAGTTCGCCATTCACCTATCCAATACATTTATTTCACATCCGGAATCCCATCCTGCCCACACCGTAACAGTAGAAGAACTCCTTACATCACCAATCCCACTTTCCTTGCCCCCAAAAGCTATTCATCCTTCCGAAGTAAAATTTCAATTAAAAAAACTAATCCTCCGTAAAGCTCCTGGACATGATCTCCTTACACCTCAAATCCTTCGACAACTTCCATCCAAAGCAGTCATATTCCTTACATATATCTACAATTGTATCCTACGCACCACCCACTTCCCTCTGTTATGGAAACACTCCACTATTATCCTTTTCCCAAAACCAGGAAAACCTCTCAATAGCTCAACATCCTATAGACCAATCAGCCTACTCCCAATCCTTTCAAAAATTTTTGAAAAGATCCTTTTGAAACGAATCCTACCCATTATAGAATCCCAAAATATCCCTTCCCATCAGTTTGGTTTTCGCTCTCAACATTCTACTGTTCAACAAGGACTCCGAGTTGTTGATCATATTTCCTCAGCCCTAGAAAACAAGGAATACTGTTCGGGTGCCTTTCTGGACATTGCACAGGCATTTGACCGGGTATGGCACTCCGGACTGCTCTCCAAGCTTAAAATCCATTTACCTCAGTCCTTGTACCTAGTCCTCCGATCCTACCTCTCTGACCGCTCCTTTCGAGTTCGCTGTGGAACAGAATTTTCCAATATCTACTCCGTTAAAGCCGGTGTTCCCCAAGGCAGCGTCTTGGGTCCCGTGCTTTACATCCTCTTTACTGCTGACATCCCTGTTCATCCCGATACTTTTCTTGCAACATTCGCTGACGACACCGCAATCTTATCATCCAACTCTGATCCCGAAATAGCATCCTTAAATCTCCAAAGTCACCTCACCTTGATTGAGCACTGGTGTAATAACTGGCGCATTAAAGTTAATGAATCTAAATGCCAACATATTACCTTTACACTCCGACGCAATTCCTGTCCACCAGTACTCTTTAATTCCATCCAGCTTCCTTATTCAGACACAGTCCGGTATCTTGGCTTTCATTTAGACCGAAGACTAACTTGGAACCCGCATACTAGACTCAAAAGACAAGAACTCAACCGACGATACGGCCAACTATACCGACTACTAAGCAGAAAATCTAAACTTTCCATTGAAAACAAGCTACTGATCTACAAGACAATACTGAAACCTATTTGGACTTACGGACTAGAACTGTGGGGATCAGCAAAATTTTCTAACATCAAGCGCATCCAATCCTTCCAGTCTAAAGTCCTTCGAACAATAGTCGATGCTCCTTTCTATGTATCCAACAAAACCCTACATCATGACCTTAACATCCCATTTGTCCTAGACCTTATCCCAGAAAAATTCTCCAAATTTCACCAGAACCTTACTTACCACCCAAATCCTCTTGCACAATCCCTATCAAGCATCTCCCATCCCTATAATCCTCCAAGAAGGTTGAAACGGCAGTGGCCTCGCGACCTTTTGTAGATTATATAAATTGGAGTTCTGGCAATGGCCTGATTCTTCACTCAAGACATGTGTGTATGTGGCTAAAGTGCTCTCGACCAATCTCCGCTGGCTTTAGTACCAGTGACGCGGTTGGGAGAGTAGCGCAGGGTTCTCCTGGAGTTCCCTCGCCTGATTGTATATAGGTATGCATGTGTTTTTTTTTTTTTTTTTTTTTTCCTTAGTTTTAATTTTCTTATTTTTTAGGTTATTTTATTTTATTGTCTATTGTATGTACTTTTGATTATTATTTTGTTCTATTTATTTTATTTTTTTGTACATATGGTGTGAATGTCATCCTACCTCACTATAACCAATGTCCAACAGACAGATTGTTATAATACTCAATAAAGAAATTTAAAAAAAAAATTTGTATAGATATTTGATCAGCGGTTAAAAAAAATAACGCAAATAAAATATGCAATTGTATAAAAATTTGGGCCTTGGTGATAACTGTGTGCTAGCCACAAGACTAAGAAGAGATTAACAGACTGTAACATTTAAACTATCATAATATGCTCTATTATTAAATTATGAAGGAAGTATTTCAGTTACTAAATGTAAGGCAAAAAAAAACAAACAATTATCCTATAAAACATTTTTGTTCATGTAATAAACTTTACTAAAGAAATATAAATTAAAAAATAAAAGCTCCCCAACAGTAAATACTGATTACGCTACTATCTAAATAGTAGTGATAGGTTTTCCTTTGGTGCATACTGTCACTTATAATATAATCACAAAATCGATAATAATAGGCCGTTTGGATTGGCCTTCACCCCCAACATGTCTAAATAACGGGGTAATATAGGTCACTCGACCAAAATTTTAGCAGGCCACTTTTTTTTCTGTTTTTCTATAGTATAAAATTATCTTACGATTCAAGTGGAAAGGAAACCGTTATTTATTAGTTTCCAGTAAATCATTAAATTAACGAAGTTTGCCGATTTCCAAATCGAAAACACCCAATTTCTGAGAATTTTCGTGAAAAAAATAGTTGTAGTTTTCAACAACATGAAGCCATTCCTCAAGTTTTAGACGATTTCTTTTTATAATTAGAAAACCGAGCATGTATCACGGACTATTCCGTTCGTTCTATTATGGTATAAGTGACAGAAAATATTTAAAGTAACAGCATGCCCCAATGGAAACAAAATGTGCTTATTTATTAATGACGATTCTTAATAATTTGATAATAAAAGGGTCAGTAGCGCGGACTAATAGGTAATATTAAAAAAAAATACAGTATAGTTCATAAGTGGGTAACCTGCGCTCATGAGGCCTCCAAATGTTTTAGCGCTATATTTATTAACCTAGTGCTAGAATTAATTAATATTCAATTATTTAGGTCACGAAAATTTGAAAATTAATAGAATTAAGTTGGCTATATTTATATGGGTGTATATATTTAGTGTATTAAAAACGATATATAAAACGTTACGGTCTCGGTTATCACTGCAGCCTCTAATGGTAAATAGGTCGCCACCTATCTTATAGTTTACTGCCTTCTTTTCTTTCATAAAAATAATAACATCAAAAGACACAGAAGCACGCTTTTATACGGTTTCAAAGAAAACAAAACAACAAAAATGGTTTCTGCTCCAGGGGAAGCGAATATTTTCAACCGATTTGGCAGGAAGGTTCAACGCCGAGGGTACAAGGGCCGCCGTTCGGTCGATTTAGTCCAGAAGGGGCGGGAGGGAGATGGGGCCCCACACCTGCTAGCTTTTCCCCCTCCTCACCAAGGGAGTTCCTAAACCCAACAGAAAGGACATTACTTGGAGAATAAATCTTAAAATAAATCTAAGTTACTTTTACGGTTTCAACTTTTGTATGTGAGCCAACCTGCAAAAAATGTCTAATTAATATAAGATTAGAACTTTTTGGAGAGGTTGAAAATGCTAGCCATATAAAATTATTATACTACATCTGAATAATATCTAGTTCAAAAAAGCCAAGACTGGCCTCTGTGGGTAGGTTTCAGATCTACAATAGCAATATCTGAAATATCATATAGCTGTTCATGAATCCAACACTTAAACCTATATCAGTGAACTGTGCCTTTCAAGACTTGTTTATTAGAACTAGTTTTTAATTTTTTATTTATTATATATTTGTTTATTTAGAAATATTACATTCTGTCACATCAAGGACATTTATAATAGTGATCAGAGAAAGCACACTCACACTCTATTTACAATAAAAAATAAAATAAATAATACAGAAACTTAATAATAATAAATACAATAAAATAAAATAAAAATAAATACAATAAAATAAAATAAATGTATATAAACAAAAGAACTAACCTAATCATACACACTCGGGCTTGAGTGGAGGATCTGGCCATTGCCAAAACTCCAATAGATGCTTATTTACAAAAGGTCTCTGGGCCACTGCCGCTTCAACCTTCGAGGAGGATTGTAAGCATGGGTGGTGCTGGATAGAGATTGTGCAAGGGGATTTGGATGATAGGTAAGGTTTTGGTGAAATTTTTAGAATTTTTCTGGACTTTAGATTGAAAGGATTGAATACGTTTGATGTTAGAAGCTTTTGCTGTTCCCCACAGTTCAAGTCCGTATGTCCATATAGGTTTCAGTATTGTCTTGTAGATAAGTAATTTGTTTTCAATAGAAAGTTTGGATTTTCTGTTTAGTAGTCTGTATAGCTGGCCGTATCGTCGGTTGAGTTCTTGTCTTTTGAGTCTAGTATGTGGGTTCCACGTTAGTCTTCGGTCTAAATGAAAGCCAAGATACCGGACTGTGTCTGAGTAAGGAAGCTGGATGGAATTAAAGTGTACTGGTGGACAGGAACTGCGTCGGAGTGTAAAGGTAATATGTTGGCATTTAGATTCATTAACTTTAATGCGCCAGTTATTACACCAGTGCTCAATCAAGGTGAGGTGGTTTTGGAGATTTAAGGATGCTATGTTGGGATCAGAGTTGGATGATAAGATTGCGGTGTCGTCAGCGAATGTTGCAAGAAAAGTATCGGGATGAACAGGGATGTCAGCAGTAAAGAGGATGTAAAGCACGGGACCCAAGACGCTGCCTTGGGGAACACCGGCTTTAACGGAGTAGATATTGGAAAATTCTGTTCCACAGCGAACTCGGAAGGAGCGGTCAGAGAGGTAGGATCGGAGGACTAGGTACAAGGACTGAGATAAATGGATTTTAAGCTTGCAGAGCAGTCCGGAGTGCCATACCCGGTCAAATGCCTGTGCAATGTCCAGAAATGCACCCGAACAGTATTCCTTGTTTTCTAGGGCTGAGGAAATATGATCAACAACTCGGAGTCCTTGTTGAACAGTAGAATGTTGGGAGCGAAAACCAAACTGATGGGAAGGAATATTTTGGGATTCTATAATGGGTAGGATTCGTTTCAAAAGGATCTTTTCAAAAATTTTTGAAAGGATTGGGAGTAGGCTAATTGGTCTATAGGATGTTGAGATATTGGGAGGTTTGCCTGGTTTTTGGAAAAGGATAATAGTGGAGTGTTTCCATAGCAGAGGAAAGTGGGTGGTGCGTAGGATACAGTTGTAGATATATGTAAGGAATATGACTGCTTTGGATGGAAGTTGTCGAAGGATTTGAGGGGTAAGGAGATCATGTCCAGGAGCTTTACGGAGGATTAATTTTTTTAATTGAAATTTCACTTCGGAAGGATGAATAGCTTTTGGGGGCAAGGAAAGTGGGATTGGTGATGTAAGGAGTTCTTCTACTGTTACGGTGTGGGCAGGATGGGATTCCGGATGTGAAATAAATGTATTGGATAGGTGAATGCCGAACTCCTCAGCCTTATCTTCGTCAGATGCTGCCCAGGAGCCATCATCTCGTCGGAGGGGATGGGAAATGTGGTGAGGATTTAAGATTTTGGTAGTGGTTTTCCAAAGGGAATTGTCGCGAGAAGAAAGGGAGGATAGGTAGGAGTTGAAGAAATGTCATCTGAAGGTGGCTAATTCCAGTTTTAATTTTTTGCAGTAATAATTATAGGAGCAGCGGTCGGTAGGATGTCGGGTACGTTACCACAATAATCTGGCACGGCGTTTGGTTTGGATTAGGTCAAGGAGGTGTTGGGGTAGAACGGTCTTTTTACGAATTCTGGAGGAGTCTTTTGGGAAGGAAGCAGTCCAGGCGGCTTGTTAGATTGTGGTAGTAAAGGAATTTACGGCACTATCAAGGTCATCGGGAGTTTTGAGGGATATGTTAAGATCAATTTTATCGGAGATGATTTGGCGAAAAAGGTCCCAGTTAACTGGGCCCCTAATAAATGACGGTGGAGAAGGTTTGGGAACGGGTACAAGTGAAACATTAAGGATTAGAGGACTATGGTCAGAGGAAAGTTCATTTAGACGTGTAATGGAACAATTGAGGGGACTTAAGCCGATGTGGATAAAGAAATCAAGAAGATCAGGATTACGGTTGGGATCTGTAGGCCAGTAGGTAGGAGAGTTGGGGGAAAGGAGGTGAAAATGTTGGGAATTGAGTGCAGACAGCAGGGTTCGGCCACGAGTATTCGTGGTTCTGGAACCCCATTGTTGATGTTTGGCATTTAGGTCTACACCCAAGATGAAGTGATGTCCTAAGGAGTCGAGGAGAGAACGGAATTGGGCATTGCATATGGATCGGTTAGGAGGGCAATACGCTGATGCAAGGGTAACCGGAAAGGAAAAGGTTTTTATCACGATAGCGGTGGACTGTAGGAAATCATGTGTAGGTAACGGGAGTAGGTGATGGGAGAGGGATTGGTGTACAATGACAGCAGTACCGGCATGTGCTTTTCCGTCAGGGTGGTCAGTATGATATGTCAGGTATTGTGGTATTTTGAAGTGCTGTTTAGTGGTTAGTCGAGTTTCAGTAATTAGTGCCACGTCAATATTTTTGTCAAGTAATAATGTAGTTAGTTCGTTTGTGTGATTTCTAACACCATTCGCATTCCAAAGGAGAATGGATAAAGGTTTATTGGAAGTCATTTAAGGATTTTTCGCGGGAGGGATAAAATGTGATACAAGATTAGTGAGAAGAGATATCAAAGGAGTAACAAGGGATCTGAATTCGGAGAGGAAAGATGTAAGTAAACTGGTGAGATCTGTGGTATTTGAGGGAGGAGGAATGCGGGGAATTTGATGTTGATAAAACTGTTGATTAGGTGAAGTTTGATTAGGATGTTGAGGGTGGGGTTGAGAATTTTTAGGTATGTGTTGTTGTTGCGGCAGGGTCTCACAATAAGTAACATCATTCTTACCTCCTAATAAGTGTGCAAAAGACACCGTTGGGTCAATTTTTTTTGAAGGTCCTCTTCTTGATGCGTTAGGTTCTCTTCTTGATGCCTCTGCTTCTTCTTGGGTCCGGGATTTTTGATATCTTGATTTAATATTCTTGTAGATCTGACGGCCTTTGTAGTTCGCTGGATGTCCTTCAAGGCACAATGCACAAACTGCAGGATCCCGTTTCGGTTTTGTGCACTCTCCGGATTTGTGCTGCTCTCCACATTTCACACAGCGCGGCAGATGATGGCAGTAAGTCCTGGTATGGCCATATGCCTGGCAATTGTGACACTGTACGATTTCCCTCTTAGGATATGGCTTCTCTACTATAACACTTGTGTAGTATATTCTTCTTATTTCGTATATTTTTTCGATCCCTTGATTTGGCTCCAAATCTACGAAAAATAAGGGTAGAGGAACTTTTACTCCTGGCTGTTCTTTACTCTCCTTCTGTACATTTGTAATCTGGCGCACTATGCAACCTGAAGTTTTCAATTCTTCTTCTATTGCTTCGGTTGGTGTTGAGGGGTGTAGATTTCTTATGACTACTCTCAAAGCTCGATCTTGCCGTAATTGGTACGTATGAAAATCCGCGTTGGTTTCCGTTAGATACTTCACAATTTTTCTGTAGGTTTCAGCTGCATCTGGTGATATCTTCGTGTCCTTTGTTCTGCTTAGACATGAATAGCTTCCAGAGCCTGTTATTTTGTTCAGTTGTGAGCATAGTAACTGAAAATTGTTTATGTTTTTAACGAATATGGGTGGAGGTCGGGGATCTCTTGGTATTGAAGCGGATTCCATCACTTCTTTATCATTCTGAAGCACCTGATAGGGGTTAGGGGTGAAAAACGGAGATTGTTCGGTTATCTCTTGTGAAGATGTACCTGGTTGATGCTGAAGTTCTTCAATTGTTGGTTTTGATGATGTTCCTGGCTGGGTTTCATTTTCTCTGGAGCTAATAGGCGTTACTGCAGGTGTTTGATGACATTGACGAGGCTTTTGTTTGACAGGCGAAGAACAAGGTGTTGATCCTAACGGCCGAATTCTCTTGATAGAAGCTCTACTAGACATGGCCTGATTGTGATATCGCATATAAGGGGAAAAAAATGAAAAAAAAAAAAATAAAATAAAATAAAAATAACCCTATAATTTATAACAAACAATAAATATCAATTGTTGTTATGTATTCTTGACTTGTTTTGAATAAATAATCTCAAAGATTTCACTGCAAAATAAGCAAATTCTGAGAGACGATGTAGAAACACGTCCTTTCGCATCAGCTGATCCACTGCCTTCCTTTTAATTTTTAATAATAATTATTTGGGAATCAGTCATTGATCAACATAAAAAAAACCACATGTTTTAGTTGGTTTCTTTTATTGAAGCATGAATCAACTCGATCAGCTAGGGCTAGAGCTATTGTACCAACTCATTATTTTAGTTTTAAATTGACCAATGAATGAAACCACCTTCAATATATATATATATATATATATATATATATATATATATATAAATAAAGAACACTTCATAGTGGATGAACTTTGGTGTTGAGTGACATCACCCATTAATAATGATAAGGGTGATGACTATATAAAACGTTAATTAATGTGAAACTAGAGGCTTAACGGTGGGGTATGGAAGCTCTGTCTTGTAGATGTTCCACCACTGAAAATTGCTACATCAAGCCTGTCCTTGGTATAGCATGCGTCAATCTTGATAAGTCCCCAAATTTCACCCAGCATATAAACAACAAATGCAATAAAGCAAAAAACATTATTAGCAAAATCTCCCCGTATTTCAATATATGCTCCCAATCATCCTAAAAAAATAAATAGATTTTATATAACGCAGTTATCCACCCTCTAATCACATATTCTTCCCCAGTATGAAGTTATACTTGTAAATCTAACTGCAGAAAACTAGAATTGATTCAAAACATATACATGAGAATCTTAAACAAATATCCACGATATGCAAAAATAGCCACCATGTTAACAGAGTTGCAGCTTCCAGCAAAAAAACAATACATTTATCTTAAAACACAAAGAATTTTCGAGGTTACATCTGATAATCCCATGATCCAAAAAATAGAAAACCAACACTGAAACGGTACACACACAAATGGACAGAACACATACCCTTAATGAATATGTTATACAAAACAATATCCAACGTCACATTTTTTTTTTTAACTTTATTATGATATTTACAACTGTATTAGTATGAATACATCAAGTAAATGTGTACAGAGGAATATAATCACATGAAACACGCTTGTTGATAAACTACCCATTGGTAGCACTCTAATAATTTGTCTACATGAGGAGATCACGAGGCCATCTTCTTTTCAGACGCCTCGGAGGGTTATCAGGAATCGAAGAGGAAGCAAGGTTAGAAACAAGAGGATTCGGATGGTTATGAAGTTTATTATGGAAGGATAGGTATCTTGATTTGGCCAAATCGGAAACATATGGAACATTGAGGTCTTTATGGATTATTTTCTTTGTGACAAAGTAAGGAGCATTGAGGATTTTAGGAAGGATTTTGGATTGTAAAGATTGGATACGAGAGGAATTTGATGGTTTAGCGGAGCCCCATAGCTCATCTCCATAAGTCCAAATAGGTCTTATTATAGTCATGTCGTTTGTAATTAATTGGAAGTTTAGAGCGTTTGTCCAGTAAGTGTTGGAGTAGACGGAAACGTCGAGCAGTTTCTAGTCGTTTCAGTCTTGTATGAGGATTCCAAGTGAGACGTTTGTCCAGCTGGAATCCTAGGTATCGGATTTGTTCTACAGGGATAAGTGGGGTGTTATTAAGGGATAGTATAGGACAGGAAGTCATTGGTTTACGACGAAGGGTGAAGGTTATTTGATGGGATTTATTGGAATTTATTTTAATCCTCCAGTTTTGACACCATTCTTCAAGGTTTTTGATGTGTGATTGAAGAGTTTAGGATGCAATTGGTGGGTCATTATTAACTAATAGGATACATGTGTCATCAGCATACGTAGTGATGACAGTGTTAGGATGGGTTGGGATATCAGCTGTATAAACTGTGTAAAGGATAGGACCTAGGATACTACTTTGAGGAACTCCGGCAGATTGAGAAAAGAGGGATGAATAGGTATTATTGTGATTTACTTTGTAGTGTCTATCAGTAAGATAGGAACTGATGATAAGAAAATATGCAGGGAGACGGAATTTACGTAGTTTGTAAAGCAATCCCGGATGCCAGACTCGGTCAAACGCCTGTTCAACGTCGAGAAAAACACCAGTGCAATACATTCCGCGCTCCAATGCAGAGGAGACAACGTCAACCACACGATGAGATTGCTGGATAGTGGAATGGGATCTGGGGAATCCAAATTGGTGATCATGGATTATGTGGTTAGAATCTAGGATGGGATACAGGCGTTTTAAGATGAGGTTCTCAAGGATTTGGCCCATGATGGGTAATAGATAGAGAGATAGGACGGTAAGAGGATGGGTATTTTGGTGGCTTTTTAGTTTTATGTATCATTTTGACTACAGATAGTTTCCAAGGGTCAGGAAGATATGTGGAACGGAGTACGGCGTAATAAATGTAAGTAAGGAATAGAATGGCTTTTCGAGGAAGTAGTTTAAGAATATGAGATGTGATTAGGTCGTGGCCAGGAGCTTTGCGGGAGGGTAATCTGTGAATAATATTGGATATTTCTGAAGGATGAAATGCTTTAGGAGTAGGAGTCATTTGGAGTGGAATATCCAGTTCTGTTTCAATACATTCAAGCTGATTTGGATTAAGGACATCAGGATGTGGATTAAAAGTTTTGAAGAGGTGATGAGCAAAAATTTGGGATTTTTCTTCATCAGATTTGAACCAAGTTTGAGCTTCAGTAAGAAGTATATGATTAGAGTCTTTAAATTTCAGGAACCGTTTAGTCGTCGTCCACAGTGATTTGTCGGTAGGGGTAAGTTTTTCAGTAAATTTTTAATTTTGTATTCTCTAATTTCTGATTTTAGTTTGTTAGTCAGTTGGGTGTAATGAGTTTTATCTGTTGGATATCTAGTTCTATGCCACTTCGATCTTCCTCTGCGTTTTTCCTTTAATAAGATACGAATATGCTGAGGCAAGTCTTTTGTAAATTGTTAATCTTACTGTTAAAGGTGTTACTGTTTATACTATCTGTTATTGATGTTTTAAGTTTTTCTATGGCACTATTAATGTTTTCTTTTGTCTTTAGCGGAATTTTCAAGTCTAGTTTGTTTTCCAAGTCATCACGAAATTTGTCCCAGTTTACTCGTCCTGTAATCAATTTAGGAGATGGTGGTTTGGGAGCATAGCTTAAATGTAGTGAAAGGAGAACTGGACTATGGTCTGAAGAAAGGTCATCGAGTGATTTGATTAAGGTTTGTGAGAAGGAAACTGGGAGGTGATAAATATATCCAGGATATAGGGACGTTTTTTGAGTGATGTTGGCAAATAAGTAGGATTCATGGGCGAGAGGATTGAATAACTGTTGGAAGATGAGACACGTGAAAGGATGTTACCTCGGGAGTTGGATGTTTGACAACCCCATCGTTGGTGTTTAGCATTTTAGTCTCCTCCAGCAATAAAGTAGAAATAATTAAATTAAATTTTTGTTGTTGCAATATTGTGTGAAATGGCCAGCCAAGTACATATTCGATATTTCATGCTTTTATTCCAAAGGTGGTTTTTCAAGTACAAATTTCGTAATTTTGATCTTTTTGACTCAGCAGGAAGACTAACAACGTTAATAAACTAGCCATTGGCAGAACTCCAAGATATATACTACAAATGATCTCCGGGCAACTGCCGCTTCAACCTTCGAGGAGGTTTGTAGATAGGGATTGTGCTAGGATATTTGGATGATTTATAAGATTCTGATGGAATTTTAAAAAAAATTCAGGGATAAGGTCGGGGACAAATGGGATATTAAGGTCATGATGTAGGTTTTTGTTAGTTACATAGAACGAAGTATCGACTATTGTTCGGAGGACTTAGGACTGAAAGGATGGGATGCGTCCTCCGAAGTTCAAGTCCGTAAGTCCAAATAGGTTTCAGGATTGTCTTTTAGATCAGGAATTTGTTTTCAATTTAAAGTTGAGATTTTCTAGTGAGCAGTCTGTATAATTGGCCGTATCGTCGGTTAAGTTCTTGTCTTATAAGTCTAGTATGTGGGTTCCACGTTAGTCTTCGTTCCAAGAGAAAGCCAACATACCGCACTGTGTCTAAAAAAGGAAGCTGGATGGAATTAAAGTGGATTGATGGACAGGATCTGCTCCGGACTGTGAAGGTAATGTGTTTGCATTTGGATTCGTTTACTTTGCTGCGCCATTTATTACACCAGTGCTCAATCAGGGAGAGGTGTCTTTCCATATTTAAAGATGCTATTTCGGGATTTGAGAGCGATGATAGGATGGCGGTGTTATCAGCAAATGTTGCCAGAAAGGTATCGGGATTCACAGGGATATCAGGGGTAAAACGGATATAGAGGACTATGCCTAAGACGCTACCTTGAGGAACACCGGCTGCAACTGGCCAGGAATTGGAAAATTCTGTACCACAACAAACTCGAAAGGTGCGATCAGAGATATAGGAGCGGAGGATTAGGTACAAGGACTGGGGTTGATGGGTTTTCAGCTTGAAAAGAAGCCCGACGTACTATAGCCGCTCAAAAGCTCGAGCTATGTCCAGAAATGCACCTGAAAAGCTACACTAACGTTTTTCACAGTCATCCGAGACCTAAAGTTGTAAGGAATCCTTAATAGGGTGGGTCTCACATCGTGTGGTATTCCTTCATAATGCATATTCTGGGATAAAAATTACATTATCAGTTTTTATACCTCTTCTTGTCTTCTTCTTACGATGAAACTACCTCTATCGCTAACGATCTTTCTATGGGTTCTACAGCGTCAGTTGGTCGCTTTTCATTCTCAGGAGCTATCATCCTTAATCGTTCAGATACAATTGCTTTTATATTATCCATTTCCACTGCTGTGACAAATTTTCTAGATCGGATTACTCTAACCTGATCAATGAGTGTTCTTATAGTCATCAGTGGATATAACTCTTGCCAACACTGTTGAATCCTGCTGAGGTATCCTGTCATGTCGGTTCCTTATTGTGTTGACAAAAGATATACCTGGATGATTGCCTTGTTCTTTTCGGGCGTCCATTTCATCCTTCGAGTACTTTTTGGCCTCTGTTGCCAGGTTTGTGCGGGAGGAGAAATTATTTTATTATTATTATTATTAAATCGGATCAATATTAAAATGAATCACGTAAACAATGAAACGTATATTCCGTTGTTGTTTTTTTATTTATCTCCTCAAACGTATGACGAAATATAAAAAATAATCAAATATATTAAAAGTCAATTAAACATAAACGTAGTTTATTCATTAATGATAATAAGGGCTGATTTTAATCAATTTGGAGGAATGAGAAGAGCTTCTCTCAAAAGAGTTATAACGCTTATATTTTTCAAGAAAAAGTAAGTTGACTTTATTATTAGTGACAGCCAACGGCTCCGTCGGTAATTTTAATTCCCTTTCCCCAAGGAATAGGGAAGACCTCTTGACAATATCTCCCTTATTTCCTACCATAATTCTTTCTCTTATCTTTTTAATAGCATACAACATCTTGAGGAGGATACCGTTTCGATTATTTTCTGATCGAACTGAGTTAAATTACTTTTTAGTAATTCATTAAATAAAGATATATATGTATGTAGGAGTACAATAAAATTTATTGTCATATATAATCATATTAATATATCAACAAGTGTATTTATCGGCATTGTTGTAATTAAGTATCACACATTCTTATAACTTTTCATTGATTATTAAAAATTATTTGAACTGAAATACCTTCTTGAATTACTTCCACATTACGGAACAATATATCTAGAAAGTATGATATTTTTTCATATTGTTCATTTTTACTAACAATTCGAAATAATATTTGATTATGCTCATATATGGTCCATGTTTTTACATAGTGTTTGGCGTTATTCGAAATTTTATTTAGATAACGAATAATAGATTAATTTTGTTTTAGTTATTCTTATTCGATGATCTTTGCACAGATATCTATTTGCTATTCATTATACACTGGTAACATGCATTACCTATTATTTATTATTCGTTATTTAATATAAAAATATGATTCAAATATTTTTTTTTTAACTGTAAGAATTTCTACGATATATGAGTCTATTTATCAGGGGGACCGAAAAGTAATATCGTTTCTGCGTATGTCACTATTTGATTGTCATTTGTCAGCTCACTGTGAAAATTTAAGTCGCAGTAAAGACATTCTATCGTTGTAGTGAGTTGTTTAAATGTAAATAATTACATTTTTTTAATTATTTAGAAATATAATAATCCGTCACGTGGACAATAATTATAGTTATATATGAACACATTCACATCACGTATACAGAAAATATAAAATTAACAAAAGTAAAATAATAATCAAAAACTATGTACAATAAAAAATAAAATGACCTAAAGATAAGTAAATTAAAAACATATGAACACCTATATGCAATATATACAACCAGACGAGGAACCTCAAGCTAATCTTCTCCCTACAATAGAAGGAAAAACAGGATTACAAGAGATCCCTGCGCTACTCCCTCAACCGCGTCACTGGTGCTAAAGCCAGTGGAGTTTGAGAGAGAGCGCTTTAGAAATAATTAAATTAAATTTTTGTTGTTGCAATTTTATGTGAAATGGCCAGCCAAATACCAGAAGAAGTACATATTCCATATTTCATAATTTTATTCCAAAGGTGGTTTTTCAAGTAGAAATCTCTTAATTTTGATGTTTTTGACTATCAGGAAGACTAACAACGTTAGTCAGTTACGTTTTAAGAGCAAAAGTGGAAGCAAATCCGTGTCAGACAATCAAGAAATTTTCAAACAATCTTAAACAACCTTGGTCGACCATCCAGCGATCCACCACATGCAAATTATCGCTCCAACGGCACAATAGAGAAGCATTTTTTGATCACTTCATCACCGGAGATGAAATATGGGTCCTCTATAATAACCTAAAACGCAAAAGGCAGTGGCTCTCCCCAAATGAGTATCCAAGTAATACTGCTAAATCAGGTTTACACGCTCAAAAAGGCCCTTTTGTGTGTTGGATGAAGTATTCGCGGCGTTGTTCATGTTGAAGTGCTGAAACTAGAACAAACTGTGAATGCAGAACTTTATTGTGTACAGTTGGATAGTGTAAATCGATATGTAATTGATAATAGGCCAGCGATTATCAACAGAAAAGTGCATAGTGCAAGCCCCCACTGCGGATGACGAACCCGGTAAAAAAATGAATAAATTCTAGTGGTGGTGGAGTGGGGGGAGGTGGTGGAGTAGTGGGAATATATATATATATATATATATATATATATATATATATATATATATATATATATATATATATATATTCTGAGTGTACCCCCACATCCGCCTCACCTCCTAGGAATGGAGATTTTTAGTGTTTTTACCTACTAACTAGACCGAAAAAAGTCCCAAAGTCAAAAATTGCGTCCCTTTCATTCCCTCCTATAATCATTAGTTGATTGGACTAATTAGGGATCTTCTTTAAATGAAAGTGGCGCTTACCTGCCTTTCATCCTCACTTGGAAAAATACAATTTCCAACGGCAAAAAAAAACTATTGCTATAGCTATTTTTTTTGTACCTTGGTTTTTAATTTCATATTTATCTCATCTAGTTAGCGAAGAGTTGGTTGGAGGCTAAGAGAAGATGGCGTTGTGCGGTATAAGGAAGTGGATGACATTTGTAGGGCATTAGCTGCTAGGGAGGGATGTCGAGATATCGATTGCCAGGAGGCCCATGAAAGTTGTACCAGCCCCGTCGGATCTCGGGGTCCCAACCTCCAGCTACGATTTACAACCTCTCGTCCTTCATCACAGATCATACCATCCTTTAACCTCATCACTTTTCATAAAACGCTGAAGTGCCCCACGATCCAGAACAACCTGCACGGTGCTTCTGTTCTTGCAGATGATGATTGAATCTTATATCAGCCAGATATTATAAACTAGCATGGAGCAGTATCTATAGTAATTGTGTTAGATATTAATATTTTTATACTATAAGCAGGTTTACGATATTTTGGGTTTCCCTCCTCAGATTAATTTTGTTTTTTTTCTTTTTACCATTTGTGAGTTATATGAAGACTCACATTAGTATTTTTTTATGTAAGACGAATTCGTTGTTGCTTGTTGCTTGTTGTTCGTAGTTACTTGTTGCTTGTTGCTTGTTGTTCGTAGTTACTTGTTGCTTGTTATTTTTCTGTGACAAAACTACTTAGTTCGCGCCTCTTGTCCCGGAATTTAAAAATTAGAATCTATAAAACAATTATCTTGCCTACAGTTCTTTATGGATGCGAAACTTGGCCGCTTACATTAAGGGATGAGCAGCGTCTTAAGGTTTTTGAAAATAAAGTATTGCGCAGAATATTCGGACCGAAGAAGGATGAGTTAACCGGAGAGTTCAGACGGTTACACAACGCCGAATAGCGTGAACTGTATCCGACTAATATAATTGAGGTAATTTCATCGCGGCGAATCAAATGGGCTTGTAAAGTTGTTGCGCTTAGTAACAAGAGAATTCCTAAAAGGTTAATATTTGCTGTGTCGAATGGTAAACGTCCGAGGGGTAGACCGAAGCGAAGGTGGGAAGATTGCATTAAAGTCGATCTGAAGGGACTGGGTTTGGACGGCGAACGGTGGAGGGAGGTGTGTAATAAGCGATTAGTGGTGTCGGCATCGAACCTTCGGGTTCGCTAAGCCTTTTATTATTATTATTATTAAGACGAATTCGTTTCTGCAACTTTTGACTAAAACGTAATTTTTTTAGTCTAGCCAACATCAATAAGGATAAACTCCTGATATTCTTCCTTATCAACTCCCTCAGCCTTATCGAGTTCATCAATCGGATTACATGACATTTATCTGCCAATAATGGCATGCCATTAGGACATGCCAACCTAAAACCTGGAGCACATTGAACAATATGATGGTGTACAAAGTCGTGGGTGTAAACGAAAAGAAAAAAAATTGTTTGGGTGTCTACTTTTTTAAATATTATTATTGTATTTTTGTTTTGTAATTTTTTATTGTATTAATAGTTCTGTTTTTCTTCAATAAATAATCAGAAAATTCTCTGAGTTTCTGATTAATTAGAGGAAAACCGCTCTTCCCTGCCTTTTATCCGATTCCTCCTCCCATTCAGAATTATCAAATAATTGAGAGGTAGCGGTAAATATCCTTTTCGATACCAAAACATGGAATGAAAACTGCCACTCAAGAATTCTTGAAAATCCACATTAATACCCATTAATTTGTTTTTAAAAATACCACAATGTACTTGAATGACCAGGTTAGAATACTGTATCGGAAGAAGCGGACGGTTTATCTAATATCAATTAAAACCTAATCTTTAAAAATTAAACACTTATTTATGCCACAGGTACAATCTCCAACAGGGAAGAGGTGTAGTCACGAAGTGAATCCTCCTCCCGATACAAGTTTCATCTCAATTGATTGAGTAATCCCAACTTACAGCCTCGGAGGAATCCGGCGAAGAAAAGAGAATTGAGTTGAAAGCAATACAATAACTGGATTCCATCTCAACACTCTGACCTCTCTAGAATCCTCTAACCTGTATTAATCCAAAAACGATTGAAATAGAAGCCACCAAAATATGAACCGGCCTACAAATTTCTTGCTCTTCATTTGAATTAATGAAATAGAAAATTAATAAATACCTATTCGTGTTTTTTTATTTTTTATACCCTAAAGCGGCTCATTTGGATCTTAAGTATTGAATAAAAATAGATTGCAGACATAATGTACTTAATATGTTAGTAAATGTATCATATTTTGAAGTGATTTCAAAATTATGGGTTATTATTTATCACATATGTTCTATTCAATTTTAAGAGAAATCCAGAAGAGAGTGGATTGCTTCTTCTTAAGAACTCAAAAATATTATAGTCGGTGAAATATTTATTAATGTATCACAACTATTAATTCCGCGCTTCTCTGTTGAAATATTTTTCGATCTAGCGCTACGTATGACGCATTTAAGACAAATGTCGCTAAATGCCACTTGTAGTTCGTAGCAAAAAAATATATATAAAGTATTTTATATATATTAGAGTAATTTTTTTATGAT
Organism: Nezara viridula; assembly: GCA_928085145.1. Taxonomy (NCBI): domain Eukaryota; kingdom Metazoa; phylum Arthropoda; class Insecta; order Hemiptera; family Pentatomidae; genus Nezara; species Nezara viridula. The sequence goes on along the minus strand of OV725078.1, from coordinate 12,431,045 downwards.
AAGAATCAGAGAAGTAAACAGAACATTCTAAATCATGAAGCTTTGAATCTCCAAGAAGTAAACAAACTAAACCGTCGACGTTTCGCCAATTCAGGCATCGTCAGTAAAGAAAAAACGAGATAAAATAATCCAGAAAAAACAAATGAGAGAAAAAAAAATAATACATTTACTAGATATTTTACATCAAACAAGATCAACCAAACAGAAATAGACTGAAGGAAATTGGCGGTTGCATAAACGCAGTAGAAGAAATTATATTAAACAGCTCATTAAAAGGAAAGAGAAAAAAAAAAAAACTTTACTGTTTATAAACTAAAAAATTAAACAAAAGTTGGGGTCAATGGGTACCCGTATAAGATGGCCTCAACGAAAAAAAACAACTTTTATTTACTTGTTTCATTAACATTACTGTCTGTTAGCAGTAAAATATAATTTTTTTCAATCTCTAACCCTTATTCTTTTTAAATGTCGTTATAATTTCATAACGATAAATTGAATCTGAGGGTGTTTGGTTTATGATTTTGAGCCTTTATGACTTGATCAGTTATTGTTGAAATAATCTTTAAAAATTAATGAAAAAATTGTATTTAAAATAAAATAAAAACAATTAAAATAACGGTTATACGTAGTAATATAGATAGAAGTTATAAATAGGTATCTAAAATTCAGCTTAAAAAAAAAATTTAAATTCAGCGGTTTAAACAAAGAAACTAGGATTTTGTTTTGTTTTTCGTCCCACAGTGCGGTGCTAGTATTACTGGTGGACAGTTTCGAGTTCATATCTAACTACAGTATATATATATATATATATATATATATATATATTTAAACTTAACTATTTAATTGGGAATAAGGTAACTTAATTATTATTTTATAAACTATTGAATGTTCATTTCTTCTGTTTATTGACGTTTCGATCCCGGTATTTTCTTTTTATTAGTCAACCATGGGATCCTCTTCAAAGCTAGAACTACAAATAGCTCAATCGGTACACAATATTACTTCCGTATGTCTTTAATAACAATTATTTAAAAATGTTTAACCTACTTTTAAAAAATAGAGCTTCGATCAGGACAGGGACACCCCGACAGCCTCAGCACCGTCCACTAGCACATATATTAAGCTACTGGATCGCTAAGCGTCTGCCCTCCCCGGTCCTGAGCCCGAAGACAAATTATTACACAATAAACAATGAAAAATCGCATCTATTTTATATAAAGAAATTGAAAGATGCTTCTATGATCAATATACCAGCATCAATAAAACATGTCTATGAATATTAAAAACAGCTTGTATAACATCTCCTGGTCGTACAACAATTTAACTTATGCGAATTAATTAACATTAAATATATACTTATACACACATACAACACCCATATATAAATACATATGCACATACAAACACACACACACACACACACACACACACACACACACACACACACACACACACACACACACACACACACACACACACACACACACACACACACACACACACACACACACACATATATATATACACACATACACACTCACACATACATACACACATATACATCTTGAAGTGAAATAGAAATTAAAATACCTTTTGCCCAGGTCTATACTTTGGTAATCTTATTCCACTGAAAGTATCATTTATTAACCGGAGCCATGCTCTAATTACCTTGTTACCTGGTGACCGGCCCATCAGGTGCGTAATATTGCCGATGATGAGTCCACTTTAGTGATCCATCAATATTGGTGATATTGGTGGACCTTGGAGCATTACTTCCAGGATGGTTAATCCTTTGGGGCTAAGGTCGTTGACTCTAAGTAATAAAGCTGTGCCTCAACACTAATCCCATCAAAGATAAAATTAATGGCCTCCCGCAAGTTTCCTCATGAACAGGTGAAGACAATCTCTATTGGGATACCCAATATCTCGTCCATGGCCAGGTGTGCCAGGTATTCCAGGTACTAAAGCCGACAATATTTCTGAATTATAATTATTTTACAAGAATATTTTGATTAAACAAAACTAGTTAAGCAAAAGGATCAAATACCACCGACATGTTGGGTTAAGTTATATACTTTATCTCAAGGGTTATTCTATTTAACTTTTTGAATTCTATTCTCCAGCACTCCTTTGGGTATCATTAAATATTTCTATAAAATAATAGATTTATCAATTAATTTTTATTTTTTATATTTATTTATTTTGATTTTTATCTATACCAGCTTAATGGCACAACTAATGGAAAAGTATATACTCGTAATACTCGTTGATCTGAACAATACTTAGATGAAAATGCTACCTAATAAAATAGGAAGCTGGTAATCGTATAATAATATTATAATATGATATCACTCTAATAGTTGACTAATTACAAACTACTATGTGTCGATCAAAATATGAATTAAAATAAAATTTTATAGTCTCTCATGTGTCACAAAGGCTTTAATGCATAATTTTAAACTGTGTGAGTCAATATGTAGAGGATGAAATCACATTAAATATCCTTTACAGATTAGGAACCGAAGTGGATAAACGTCCCATACACACACTGCTTACAATAACCCCACTCACTGGCTTTTAATCTTTACAAACGAATTGTCAATAATTTCACAAAAAATTAATAAAAGACAGAAATAAATCCTTCACTCCAAATATATCTCCCAATCAATACCCAGACGATTTCCAGATGCATCTGTCCTTCCTGCCTTCTGGGCTATTGCTAGCTACAAAAAGACTTCAAGAAGATTTAAATAGAATTTGCGACAAGTACATGGAACTAACAAGTTGAATGTGGAAAAGAAGAAGGTATTCCTAGTTGGCTCCAATCACCTACTTAAAACAGTTCCTTGTATTCCAACTGTGTTCCTACATGATAAACCCAAAAAATGTTATCGTACCATTATGAACCTAGAAATAATCTTTGATCAAACCCTTTCCGAGAAAAATCATGTATCCAATGTCTCCCGCCGAACCTTTTCTATCTTAAATCGTCTAAATTACCTCCGTTACCCATTTCCATTTGAAAACCGCAGGCTCCTAGTCACGTCCTTAATATTTCCCAACTTTGACTATTGCTGTACGGTATATAGGGGCGTCTCTGGGGATCTCGAAGAGAAACTAAAATGATTGATGATTTGCTTTTTACGATTCATCTTCGAGATCCCAAGAGACACCTCTGTTTCCCGTTTTTATAAAGAGTGGTTTTATCCTTCCTACTGTCGTAAGTATTTTCTGGAATCCATCCTTTTCCAAGTCATCCAATCCCGCCGTCCATCATATATCTCCGAACTCCTTCAATTAAAATCCTCGATTCATTTCCGCAGTATCCGTTCTAGGTCTTCAGATCTATACACTACGGCCCACCGAACCGCTGCAGATCGTTCATAATCCGATCTTCATCCCTGTAAAACTCCATCCCTTCCTACGTTTAAATACCGCCTATTTAACCATTTTTTATCCATCCATTCTCCATAAAATTAAAAATAGTTTTACTGTAAATATGTAATTATTAGATCATTCTTAATTATTTTTACTTAATTTAAAGCTAGAAAGGAAGTGATATTTTTTTATGATGACTGTTCATATACTCAGATTATTCTTCATGTATTTCTGAGTCTCCTTAGCCCACATTTCTGTACTTTTGTATTATTCTAGAAGGATTCGTCCCAGAATAAATAAAGTATTATTATTAAAAAAAAATATAACAAGAAAATGGGAGGGTGAACTAAGGTATATTTCGTAGTCAGTTGGATTGAGAAAGGAGTAGGTGTAAAGAGGAGAGGTTTGAAAGAGGAAACTAAGTGTGCGTGTCGTATATCAGGAGGAGGCGGACATGGAATTCCAGAGGGAGGCGGTTTCAATTGCAATGGATCTGTCAAATGCAACAGTTCGGCGAGGGGGAGGATAGAGGATAGACAATGATATGATTAAAAGTAAAATCAATGAAAAATTAAATTAAATCGCTGTAACGTTGTAAACAAAAATACACCTAAAGTTTTTCACTATTTTGCATTTTATTTTCCCTCCGACCTTCATATTTCATAATCGTAATAAAGTCATGGATGAATAAAATAAATGGCATGGAAAGAGTATTGTAAGTAAGAATAAAAGGAAGGCAACATGACCCGAGGGGAACATTACCCATATGTTATATGGAACCCTCCCCCCACCACTGACCACGCGCTTGTAAATATTTGATACGTAGTGCCTCGAGCGGCCTCGAACAGCTGGTTTATTCATTCAATTGCTAAGTAAAGGTCGGGCGCCAGACAAGGGACAGAGAAGGGACAATTCCTAACAACTTTGATTTTTGTTTTTTTCAATTCTGGGATTATTCATTTCTTGTAGTTTTCTCGGTAAAACTATCAGAGAAAATCATACATGGAGTTTCAAGAATGAAAATGAGCATTGGAAAAACTAATTTCATTTATTTTGTTTTTAATATTCAGTATTTATTACAGCGTTTACCCGTCCTACCCGGCACTATAGAAAAGTGGGAGAGTCGTTGGATAAGGAATCCATAAAAGTGAATAATAGAAATTAAACACGTATATTAGGTAAAACTTAAATATAATTGGAAATAAAATAATAGTTCATCTGAATATTAATCTTAAATTAAAATTTAAAATTTCTTATGATTTTAAATAAAAATGTCGCTCCTCGAAACTTATTGGATTACTTTCTGCTAATACAAAAATAAAGGCTAAATCGGTTCGTCACTTTAATTAGAAATTAATAGAAATTAAAAATGCTACCTAAATGCGTTAACTTGCTTTGTTATTCTTATTTATTGTATACATATATTATTTTTCTGTATAATTTATTTTATTTATTGTACATAGAGTGTGAATGTGATCTGTGAACACTATTATAAATGTCCTTTGAGTAAAACAGTTTAAAAAAAAAAAATTGACTTACAGCTGTAATATTAGGTAACATAACAACATCTCGATTCGACAATATACAATTGGGTGGATTTGTTTTATGATTTTGTGAGAAGGACTGCTAATCCTAGTAAGAAAGTCGACCATTGATTAATGGTGTTGGAACCTCCATGAGCCTCCCCCTCTTAAACGCAGGCGACAGTTCCAGTAATTATCAACAAGATGAGCAACTGTCGAGTCGGTTATTGGGCTAATTGTCAAAGATGTTTCTCCTTTCTCTAACCTATAATTTTAGACAATTGTTTAAATAATATCCTTCAACATTCTTGTGTATATATGTGTGTGTGTGTGTATAATATAAATTGTTTGTGTCATTGTCTGTCACCCGTTAGCCTAGCAACATTTTTATTGATATGGTAGCTTCCTCTCTTCACCGACTTCTCTCACCGCCGACATCCCTTCAAGTCCCGATACCTTCCTAGCAACATTTGCTGATGATACTGCCGTCCTATCCTCCCACTCAGATCTCCTAATAGCATTTCGAAACCTGTAAAGACACCTCTCCCTGATTGAGCAGTGATACAACAACTGGCTCATCAAAATTAATGAATCAAAATGCAAACATGTCACTTTCATTCTTCGACGCAGATCCTATCTTCCAATCCTTTTTAATTTAATTCCTCTTCCCTACTCAGACCCAGTCCGATACATTGGCTTCCTTCTGGACAAAAGACTAACTTGGAATCCACATACCAGACTTAAAAGACAAGAGCTTAACCGACGATTTAGTCAGCTACATCTCATCTCTCAACTAAAAACAAACTACTAATCTAAAAGACGACACTGAAACCTATCTGGACTCCAACTGTGAGGGACAACTAAATCCTCGAATATCAAACGTATCCAATTCTTCTAGTCCAAAGTCCTTCGAATAATAGTCAATACTCCATATTATGTCACAAACAAGACCCTTAACATCCCATATATCTTTCACATCATTCCATCCAGATTCTCAAACATTCACCAGAACCTTATTTATCTTCCTAATCCTCAAGCGCAATCCCTATCCAGCTCCGTGCATCCATACCATCCCCCTCGTTTAAACGGTTTAAAAAAAGGTTTAAACGGCAGTGGCCTCAAGATTTTTTGTAAATATGCTTTTGGGTTCCTGGCAATGGCCAGCTTCTTCACTCATGTTCTGAGCATTTGTGGCTCTAGTGCCCTCTTTCAGTCTCCGCTGGCTTCTAATACCACTGACGCGGCTGGGAAATTGGGACCACTTAACTAAATTTTACTGAAAAACTAACAACTACCGACGAATCACTATGGATGACCACTAAAATGCTCCTAAACTGTTAAAAAAACTCCAAACTCCAAATGTAATTGAACTTCAATATTTGCTCATTACCTCTTCAAAGCCATTAATCTGCATCCTGATATCCTAAATTCTTATCACCTGGAATGTATTTGTCGATTAAGGAATTTATAGTAGTATTCAGAGAGCATATTCACACTCTACGTACAATAAGTAAGAAAACAAATTAACCAGCGTAATAATAATACTAAAGTAAGTGTATATAAACAGAAAAAATTTAACTAAAAAAATAACAACTTAAATACAAGCATACTTTCATAAATTATCTACAAATTCATTCAGACATAACTACGAGCCAAGGCTTTCCCCCCCCCACTCGTGGAAAAGCAGGACCCTAGGAAATCCCGACGGCTCTCACTTAGCCGCATTACTGGTTAAGGATCAGTAGAACTGAACAGAGGCACTAACTATATCCACAGTCCATGGCTTTCGTAGAGAATCTGATCGTTGCCAGAACTCCGATGGATGCTTATTTACAAAAAGTCTCTGGTCCACAGACGCTTCTACCTTAGAAGAGTATTGTAGGGATGTGTGGAGCTTGATAGGGATTGTGAAAAGGTATTTGGATGATAGGTAAGGTTGTGATGAAATTCGGCGAATTTTTCTGGGATAAAGTCTGGTACACATGGGATACTAAGGCCATGGTATAGGGTTTTGTTGGTTAAATAGAACGGACCATCAACTATTATTCGAAGGACTTAATAGTTTAAAAGGATTGAATGCGTTTAATATAAAAAAATGTAGCTTTTCCCATCTGTCCTAGTCCGTAGGTCCATATTGGTTTCAGGATTGTTTTGTAGATCAGTAATTTGTTTTAAACAGAAAGCTTAGATTTTCTGTTCTATAGTCTGTATAGTTGGCCGTGTCGTCGGTTGATTTCTTGTCTAATATGTGGGTTCCACGTTAGTTTTCAGTCTAAAATATAATGGACTGGGTCTGAAAAAAAAAGCTGGATGGAATTAAAGTGTACTGGAGGACAGGATTTACGTCGGAGTCTAAAGGTAATATGTTTGTATTTGGATTCATTTACTTTAATGTGCCATTTATTACACTAGTGCTCAACCAGGGAGAGGTGCCTTTGCAGATTTAAAGATGCTATTTTGGGATAAGAGTAGGATGATAGGGTTGCGGTGTCATCAGCGAATGTAGCAAGACAAAATATCGAAATGAGCAGGGATGTAAGCAGTCACAGGTGGATTTACAGGGGGGGTGTTTCGGGCTGAAGCCCTCCCCCCACCAAAATAGTAAAATATAACCATGTTTTATAGAAAAAATATTAAAAGCTATCTCTCAAAGTATTATTGTTCGTGTAATTACATTTAATAGGTCTTCAAGAATCACTAAGACACCATGGCATATGGATAATTAGTTTCTTTCTTTCTTTTTTCAATTTAATTATCGTTATATATATGAAAAAAAAAATCCTTCGGGCTGAAGCCCCCCCCCCAAAAAAATTAAATCCTGGATCGGCTAGTGTCAGCAGTAAAGAGGGTGTTAAGTATGATACCCAAGACGCTGCCTTGGGGAACACCGGCTTTAACTGGATAGATATTCAAAAATTCTGTTCCACAGCGAACTCGAAAGGAGCGGTAGGATCGTGCCACACTCGGTCGCGTATTTACAAACTCTTTACGGATTCAGACAAGACATCGCAGCCTGGTCGCTGGGGAACTGAATTTGTTTAAATTTAATCCATAAATAAATTATAAAATGTTCTGACTAAGATAATAATATTTAATTATTCGTGATTTTGACTAAATAATGTGTTAATTTTGTTTTAAATACTTTTTTAATGACAGACAATACAGTTAAAAGAGGAATAAGTGTAATAAGTTTAAACAGTTTTAAATAACAATAACAAAATCAATGAATAATATGGACTAATAATATGTCAAAACAAATAATAAATTATGATAAACAATTTCCATCACTGGAGTGTTTATGGAGGAAAAGGGAGTGATACTTTTCAGATATGGGAATCCGACTGGCAATTGCAACTAAGTTCCAACCGGATTGTCCCTTTAAGAAAAAAATCACTACTACATACATCAGTCTTGCGCATACGCTAATTTATTTCATGCCACCAGTTATTTCGTCTCCCACAAGTAATTAAATTACTAGTGAAATAGTGATTAGAGATAGTGATATTTGATCAATTAACAATTCTTTCATCAAATGAACATAAACACGGTGAGTAACCACTTGTTTATCAAGTCTATTGAACAGTCCTAACAACAATAGATATAGTTGGACAGGTTTTCAACCATATTGTTAACTATATGATTTCAAAACTCTCCTGTAAAAAAAAAACCAAGGCGTTCCAATAAAAAAACACCACCATCAACACCCGATAGACCAACTGAAATCAATAATGATCAGGAACCTGTTTGTTCGACCCAAATAACTGATGAATCTCCATTTTTCATCCCAACCCATGCCAACTACTATCGTCAGAAGAAATAATGGATGCAGCACCAACTCCCAGAGAGGCAAATCTGTCAGATATCTGTCAGCAATATTAAAAATTTTCCATTATTCTGCCAGCATCTTAATAAAATAATTGAAAACGGTAAATATGTATGCCACAGTAGAACCAATGACACCAAATCAATGCCGGATTCTCCGGAAACATTTAAAAAAGTTGTCAAATACTTATCAGAGTCAAAGGCTGAATTTCGCACATACAAGCTATAAGAAGAGAGAGCACTAGGAGTAATGATAAGAGGCCTCTACCCTTCAACTCCATCCAATGAAATAAAATAAGAATTGATGGCTTTAGGTTTCAATGTCCGCCAAATCGTCAACGTCTATAAAGGAAATAAAGGGCAACCAGGTACAATTAACAAAATAACTTTACCACTATATTTTGTAGACCTTGAACCACTCCAGGTGTAGAAAACATTTATAATCTAACCCGTATGTACTAAACCAGTATAGTGGTTGAAAAACCATACACAAAAAGCGAAATAGTACAATGCCATAATTATCAATCTTATGGCCATACTAGAAGTTATTGTCACCGGTAACCTCGGTGTGTGAAGTGTGGACAGCAACACAGATCTGAGGAATGCTTTAAGTCTAGGCAAACTCCAGCTGTGTGCGCACTATGCCATCTAAATCACCCGCCAAACTACAAGGGAAACCAAACTTATAAAACCTTGAATTCAAGAACACAGGCAGCACCTAGACAGGAAGGGATTTTCAGGACTTCCAGACCACCAAGGCAGCCCACACGACTTGTAAACAACGAAGTCTCCTATGCTGAAGTGCTAGAACAGATAGAACAGACCAATCAATCTCAGGCCCTCCCACAAATACAACAATAAACTCATGATCCACCACTCCAATATAAGAATACCCAAAAGTCCAGTCCTCACCACATCTTCTACATTCCTCCCCCTAGCAATTCCAATGACCTTACCACCCTCCTTACATCATTTCTCTCCGAGATCAAATCCCTCATCACCCCGCTCATGTCCCTACTTACAAATGCCACAGCTAATCTTATCCCACCGCCAAGAAATCCTTAAATGTCCTCATTGACAAAACATTGACATAATCCTAATAACTGAGACCCGACTAACTAACAAACGACAGTTTAACATACCTAGTTACAAGATTTATAGAACTAAAACCCTGATGGCACAGCACATTGAGGCACTTCCGTCATCATCCATCAATCCCTCTCTCATCATTTTTATCGTTTACCAGTACATAATTACCTACAAACCACAGCAGTAGCAATTCAAATCTCACTTTTTCCTGCTACAGTTGTCGCAGCATACTCTCCACCTAAAATAACATTACCTGCATCTAGTTTAATTTTATTTCTTAATTCCTTAGGACACCATTTTCTTATAGGTGCAGACCTTAATGCCAAACATCAGCAATGGGGAGCCAGAATCACGTACTCCCGCGGGTGAACATTGCTGTCTGCACTTAATTTCCACAATAGCAACATCCTTTCCCGTGAAACTCCTACATACTGGCCTACTGATCCTAACCCTAACCCTGACCTCCTTGAATTCTTCATTCACAAAGGTCTAGGGCCGTTAAATTATTCAGTTTTACGGCTTGATGGCCTTTCCTCAGACCACAGTCCGCTAAACCTAACCCTTTCCGCATCTCCTATCCCCAAATTATCTCCTTCCTCATTCATCAGAGGCCCAGTCAATTAGGACCTTTTTCGCCAAACAATTGCAGATGCAATAGGCCTCAGAGTATCCCTAAAAACCCATCAAGACCTAGAGAATGCAGTGAGTTCTTACACCACCTTGATCCAACAAGCAGTTTGGACTGCATCCTCACCGCAACTCTCCAAAGAAACGCTTAGAAATAATCCTTAACACCAAAATCTTAATGACCTCATCAAATCCAAACGCCAACCTAGGAGCCTCTGGTAAAGAACCAGGCATCCTGATGATCGGAAATTATACAATTATTATTCCAAACAGGTTAAAAAAGAACTGGCTTCCTTTTGATCACAATCCTACAATTCTTACCTTTCTTCCCTCTCTGCCGAGAACAACTCCCTCTGGAAATTGACCAAAAAGATCCTTAAATGATGGAACCTGGGCTTTGTCGGATGAGACTAGAGCTGAAGTATTTGCCAAACATCTATCCAACACATTCAATCGCATCAAAGTCAATGAATCCAAATGCAAGCATGTCTCCTTTACCTTCCGACGTAGATCCTGTCAACCTATCCTATTCAACTCAGTACCTCTTCCCATCTCAGACACATTTCGGTTTCTTGGATTCCTTGAACTAAAGGATACTCAACATGAATAATACTCATTTTGTAAAGCAACAGTTGTTTTAGACTTTTCTCAATTTTAATCCAGCAACAGTCTGTTTAAAAGAAGGAAATACATCATATTAAACCAAAATTTGGTTATCATGAATGGAGATGGGTGATCAAGGTTACCGACAATTGGATATCGCCGATGCAGGTGGCGTCTCACAGTTTGCGGTCTCCCGAGCTTTAACCAGATTCAGAAAAACCGGTAGTACCAATAGGAGGCCTATTAGTGGATTTCAGCACATCAAGGCCCTAAGGGATGTCAGAAATATTGGTATTAATGTAAGAAGCAACGGTTTTCATAAAGTCCGACAGATCTGAAATGAAGTGTTGAATGTTCTGCCAAAGTCCATACCAACACTAACCATTCCTAATCGGTTGAGGGAAGTTGGTTGAACATCTTATGCCCCTTGAAGACGACCTGCAACATGAGTGTGTCACCAGCAGCACCGCAGATAATGGTGCAGCCAGCGACTAGGCGAGGATACAAATTTGAATGCTTCATGTTTACAGACCAGTCGCCTATCTATTTATAGCGTTCATAAGCGCTGAAGAGTCTTCCGAGAACAGTTTGGTCTTTTCGCTATGTTGTCCGGAGGTGGAAGTGTTGTGGTATGTGACGGTATCTACTCAGAAGGACCGACTCTAATCCATATTGTGGAAGGTAATCATATTGCAGTTCGTAATGTTCAAGAAATTATAGAGGAGTACATTCCTCGAACCAGGGACATAATTGATACAGATTTTCATTTCATTGACGACAACGCGACCTCATAGGAGAAAAGTTGTTAACCAATGTCTTGAAAATCAGAGCATTTCAAGTTTGCCCCTTCCCGTATTGTCTCCACGTCTCAATCCTTTAGAGCAGGTGCGAGATACACTGTAGGGGAGGGTTTTTAACCACAATTCGCGGCTTCTCAAACTCCAGCAACTGAGAGCCGTATTACCATGTATATGGTATGAAACCGTTAGTGAAATATTATAATAATAGGTGTAGAGAGATAATGCGTAATAGAAGTTATTACACTTATTATTAAATTTTAAAAAATGTTTTCAATTCACAATCATAAAAATAATATCAAAAAAATCCTTTTATTTTGTTATTGTTCAAAAACACCATTTATAAAATTTTCTGAGGTCTGATTTTATGATAAAATTCTAGTTAAAATAAATAATACATGAATAACAATATCCCTATTCATTTTTCGCAGTATATACTACTAACTATTAACTACAACAATTAATGGTAATTTTTTCGTAACTTTTTATAGCTCTTAAGACTATATAATTTGAATTTATTTTTTCTAAAATCTTTAACTTTCAAACGGAACCTTATAGATCTATGTAAATTCACTTGTTTGCGAAAATTTGTTTTCAACTTGTAAAAATATTGTTTTGATCTCTCTTTCTTTGTTGGTTACGAAATAATTTCGTAGTCTATATATATATTCGTTTTTCATAATTAACCAAGCTGGTATTAATGACCACTTAATCGTACAGTGATATAACAAAATTAATCAAATTCGTTTTCGAGGAAAATGTAATATCAATGATTTAAAATGGCACTTCTGAGAAGCCGATTTTATAGAAAAAAAAAATAATATCATCCCAGGCATACTCCTAACTTAAATTTAAACATTTTTTAAAAAACCGTTTATTATGATATTTACAACTGTATTAGTATGAATACATTAAGTAAATGTGTACAGAGGAATATAATCACATGAAACACGCTTGTTAAGAAACTACCCATTGGTAGCACTTTAAAATTTAAACTTAAATTTCTGTTTTGTAACTAAACCGACCTTTTTGCGAGACTTGGTTATTACGACTCTGGGGATCTTTAGCTGGATATTCCCATTAGAAACTCGGATTAGAATTTTTTCACAATCTTATAAATCTAAATAACTATATAATTCATGTATAGGTAAATGAAAATAAACATACTTTTAGTTCAAAGATTGACATTATAAATGGATAAATTTAACTAAATTCTGAACTAAAACCATATTAGGTATTTAGAAATTCTTTAAGTTGAAAGAGCGGAATAAATTGTTTTTAAAATAATTATTAAAATTAGGTGTTAACTGAAAATTATATTTTATAGAAAGGTAGGATGGTAATTAAGAGGCTCCAACTTCATTTCCCAATGGCTAACTTATCTCATTTTTTATCAATTTTCCTCTGCCTTTCCTTTAAAGACCCTTTTGAAAACTTAACAACCCAATTTAAACCCATCTAGTCAGCTAATATCAACAAGGTAATTTTCAACCGCGAATTAATAATATTAAAGGAGCTAGTCAACTTCATAGTTGATAGACTTTCAATTAAAAATACTCTCCTCATTAACTTACATTTTTGAAAGGTTTTACCTTTCCTTAAATTTCCATGTATTTAGCAGCGACGCTTAAGAGCTTACGGTAATCAAAAACTTGCCCGCTTGCTCTAACCACATTATATCAATAATCTATAGTTGGTGGATGTGGATATAGTTACAAAAATATTGATAGAACTATTGTTACTATAAAATCCATAACACTTGTTATTAGCAATCAATTTAAAAACAGCTTTATATAAAAATAAAATAATTTTAGTGAGTAACAAAAAGTTAGATATTACCGAAAGGATTAGTCTTATAAGGAAGTGAGGTAAACAGTGAGGGTGAGTGGAACAGGATTTTAAACCATTTTAACGCTTATTATTATCAACAGATCTGACCTGGAAAAGGTATGGTGGGGAGGGGGGTGTCTGATCTCACCTGCGGAGGGAGTCCCCTCACAAAAAAAAATATTTTTTTTTTCTTACAAAAATCATACACTATTTTATCTTTTACTAAGCAAGGTTTTTAAAAATGAAATAATAAGTTACCTTAAATTTATAAACTCACTATAAATTGAAAAAAAAAAAAAGAAAAGAAATCCACATGAACCGGAGAAACAATTACAACCACTTTTTTATATTGAGCTATACTATATTCTGTCTAAATTAAAGAAATAAATGACAGTGATTAAAGAGTTCGTTCACACCATATTTACCATAAAAAATTAATAAATTAAATAAAAGAAAATTAATAAGTTAAATACAGGCATACTTAACTTATATAAGAGAAACAATTTGATATAATAATGTAACTAATAAATAATCCAAACTTTTTTTTTTGCTTTTACCCTCAAGTCAATGTCTGGATCGGCCCCTAAGATGCTATAATGTTTTTAAAAGATATGTATTTTTAAATAAAAAAACTCTAAATACTTATTTATGTGATAGTAATACAATGGATATTGGTCCAGTAAATTAGGTATGAAAGACAAGTTGGAATCGATAGGGAAACTTGATGAATCTTGGAGGCGGGGCTGCAATGAAATGTCGCATCTGAGGAATCCCCTCAATAACTTAGAACTGCCATCATTGCAATTAGCGGATCTAGCTAGTTCACTCAGCTCATTATTTATAAAAAGGATCAATTACCAAGAGCAATTTGATTTTGAACTTAAGTCAATCTCATACACAAAATAATTTAAAATTGTTAAAAATGATCAGTACAATTATTGCAAATTAATAATAATTATATATGTATATAAACATAATTAGGTTATTCCATTAGTAATAATTCAATAAACTACATTGATTTTTTTTTTATACTAACAATATCAGTTCCTCTTCAGTATTTCTAAAATGGAGGGAGGATACCTAAAGCCAGAGACATGGCCACCGCCTACCAGGGCAGATAGCTATCAAGCTACTCTTGATAAAATAAATTAAAGGACGAAATTCAATTGATGAGAAAAAAGGCATCAAGAAAATATCATTAATCTCAGGGAAACCACGGTAAAGAAAACCAGAGAGAAATAAGTACAAAGAAAACTACATTTGTTCGCTTAAGAAGGTAGCAATGACGACAGAAACAAGATTCCAACTCAAACACAAGGAAAGGGTAAAAGGAAAAAAACAGAAGAAAAAAAAATACGGATAGTTCGGCAGAGGATTCACAGGAGTGCTTTGAACAAGGAGGAATAAAGTATTCCTCTGAAAGTGGAGGGGAAAAAAACATATTTCAAAACCCTTTCTCAAAACCAGGCATGGTGGAAGATGATCCTTGCATTTGAGTATTAAACTATTTTAATAATAATTATAACTATATACTAAAACAATACCTTAAGGTTTAGTGTTTGGGGACTGAATCCGTTTCCAACCAACTAAGAATAAGAGTCTGAGGAGTAAATATAGAAACACACACACACACACACACACACACACACACACACACACACACACACACACACGTATAGTATTGATACTTCAATAATAATTCGATAAATCGAAAAAAGATCAATATTTAAGTATCAATATTCAAGTACAACGAGCTTGGCCTCTTTATGATTGAAAAAAAGGGAGTACACATTATAATATTTCATTTGTAATTGCTTCAATATCAACAATTAAGTATTTACACTGTTTATCACTTTATGTAAAAATATTTTTATGAGTTTTTTTTTTTAATTTTGTGTAACTATATTTTATATTATATCAAGATATTCAAGATATTTTATTTGAATGGTTTGAAAAAAATTAGTACATGTTAATACGTTCATTTCATGGTTATACTTTATATTAGCTCAAATAGATTTTTTTTCCACTTTCCAAGTCAATAAAATGTGATGTTTATTTCCACGTATAAAAACCATAATATTGGAGAAAAAAATGTTAACCTAAAGATGTAAAATATATTTGTTAATCGTTCTGCTAATGAAAACAATGTTCTTTATTATTATTAGCGGTTCTCAATTATCAATGTTTGCCGTCAATTTCACTTATATTGGTTGTATTTATTTTCTTCTTCTTTATTACTTCTTTTTCTAATTACACCGATGTATAAACATAAGTGTGATGCCATTTTCCATAAAAATATTCGCTATGTATATTTTAAATTTTTTGGCGCCAGTTTGCCTGGGACGCCCCACGGTGCGCTTGATGTAGCCTGCTGCTATGGACTCCATTTCACGCCAGCAACCAAAATGTGTAGTGACAGTAGGTTTTTAATAATTAATATTTTGTCTGGTTCCCGGTAATAAGTTTTTTCTTATTATTGAAAATACACGTAAGAGCCATTTTCTTTTAAAGTGGCGGAATTATACTCAATAATTTCTCCTCTCGATATTTATATGTGTAGCAGTGCTAAGAGAGAAACACTTTATTTTCATAAAATATAAAATATAAAGGATTGCTGCCCAATTCCATTGGGTTGCTATACACACAGCATACTCTTCTATCCTTAAGACAATATATGAACTTATATATAAATATACAGAAGTATTAGTTAATATTAGTAAAACAGAAATATATATATATATACATTTTTATTATTTTATTTATCTTTATAATTTTTTTTTTTTTTTTTTTCCTTTTTCCTTCTTCTCATTGTTCATGCTTTTTTTTTTTTTTTTATTTAACATTAAGTTTCCCTTTCTCTCACTTCTCTCTCTTTATCGCTATTGTTTTCAATTATTCACTAAATAAATAAATAAACAAATACATAAATTAAAACTCTCGGGCTAGCCATGCACGTGGTGGTGAATGATTCCCAGGGAGTCGAGGACTATATTTTCAGCCAACCTCGCTACGTCCTTAATGTCGACACCTAGTTCCTCGAGGAAGCTCTTTGTTCTTTTTTGGGATAGTTCCGCGAGACCCAAACCAGAGGCCTCTCACGGTGAACTCTCTCTCTCCGAAGGTCTCACGGAATTTCTCTTTTAGGAAAGGGATACATTTATCGTACGTGTTCTTCTTTTCCCTTTCCACTTCACCCGCCTGATCGAGGTCATTGCTCTCAAAGCGGACAGTTGGATCCAAGATCAGCGCTGTCCTTCCTGTCTTGGGAAATGCGACGATATCAGCGTATCTCGTAGAGCCCTCACTATCGATGCAATATACCTCGTCAAAGCAGGTGAATTTTTTTTCCCTAAGGAGCCTCATCAATTCGAACTTGACCCGGTGGTGACGACGTGTTATGAGGAGGGAGTTGTTGGGGCATTTTCCCAGCACATGTGCTGGTGTTTCAGACTCTCTGCCGCATTTACGGCAGAGGGACCCAACTTCTCTGACCTGTCCGCTGACTCCTGGGACTCCACGCAGGGGTGCATAATTAATGTTTAGTTTTATTAATTATAAAATTGACTGCTACGTTCGTTCAGTGAAATGTTGGTACTTCCTCGGTCTATTTTTTCGTTATTTCTTAAAGTTATTAGCCCGCGGTAGAAGCCCCTATTTATCAAATTATCAACATCTAGAATTTCACCATTACGGTCTAGAACTTGGTCAATGGCTTCATCTTAACGTAGTCTACATTTTTTTTATTCTCAAAAATGAGTTTTCAATATGGAGATCGGTAAAGTTCGTCTATTTAACGATACACCCATCTCCTTTCCATTTGAACTGTAAGATAATTTGATCTCAAAATAGAGAAAAAGGGTGGCCTACAATAATATTAGGCGTTTGGTGTAACCTACTCCCCAACATATTCAAAATAACGAGGTCATTCATACAGGTCAAACGTCGTAATATTTTTGTAGACTACCTTTCGTTTTTTCGATTTTGAGATCAAATTTTCTTGCGATTATGTCGAAAGCAAATGGCTATTAACGAGTTCTTAGTACACCATTAAATTAAGTAATTTAATATGAGAATTTTCGAAAATGAAAAGGTTGTACTCGTAGGTTTACGATGAAGATGAACCCATTCACATAGTGTTAAGCAGTTGTCGATAATTTGATAAAAAAGGGTCTTTATGTATTAAGGGCTATATTTTTTCAATTGTTTGTTTACATACCTTGGAGGAAATAGTCAACATTATTACTAATTGTGAATTCTATTAATTAAGGTTTGGTTTAATAGAAATTCATAATAAATTGTCATCAAAAATAAAGTGGAATTTAGTAAAATCGACTAACTGAAGTCAATAACTGATTATTCTATTAATAATAAGCAAAAGATTTTCATTATCTTATAGAAGGAATTAATTATGAGTTACAATTTATGGCAGGTTATAAGAGAGTGAATAATGTAATCCAGTTGGGAGAAAGGTGGATTGTGAGCTCCATTTGATGGAAAATATTCGACACAATAAAGTATTTTATAATCAGGACTTGAAACGGAAAAAACTAGAAGTTTTAAAAATTTTCGGTACCACTAAAACTTTTGTAATATCGATAATTTCAGTTCTTTTGGATCTAGAACATTTTCCCTGCCAACTTTTTAAGTAAAAGTTTAACAGAACTTTCATTAAAAAAAAAAAACAACTTTTATTTAAGGATTCTGTCGGTTTCGGTAAAAAGTCGACCCAAAATGATTTATTAATAGCTACTCAAACAAACAGCTCATTAGAATAATGCGTAAATTTATTTAAAACAAATGATAACCCTAATCTAAGCCCAATTACTGTTTATTTTTTATTTAACGGGACTTTTTTTAAGAACATAAATAAATACAAGTTAAACTACCATAAACCTCGAACTTTATTACAAAAAAGTTTCTTAGAACTTTTATCTTAACACATATTTGTCCGATAATTTTCTGTTCGGTAAAATTGAATTTATTTGCAATTAAAAGAATTAGAATCAATTAAATTTAGGGCAAGGATAAACAAAAATAATTTACTGGGGTCGATGATCTTCAAGTTGTACACCTTAAATCTACAATAAACAAACAACAATAAATTATTTTCTGTAATATACAAATGACGAATTTTCTGTAAGCGGATAAATATTTGTTTAGTACTAAAATCCTAAAACGTTTCACAGAAATTGTTGTGATGGATTCTATAAAAGCTTCATCCCTTCATGTTAATTATTATTTTAAAATACAAACTGAGCAGCTCAGGAATCTCCTGGGATCCTGCTTTTCCCTCCATAGCTGGAGGGACTAACCTTCCTTCAAGATCTCGCAAATAAATCATAAATTATTTGCGAATTGTTTTTATCTTTCAACGCTACTATAGTCACCCCACTTTTAGACAAAACATTCGCCTTTAATGAGCTTTAAGTCTATACTAATAAGGTTGAGGTTTAGAAAAATTTTGAGATTCAGCTCAAGTTGTATTGTTGTAAGAAATGATGTGATTTTCTCTCCAGTCAGCTATAAGTACCCGTGTTTTTATAAAAAATTACGACGTTGCAAAGCTTTTATTTCTTTATTTATTTTATTTATCAAAATAAAAAAAAGTGATTTTAAACAATTAAGTTTATTAAAATACTCCCTATATCAGGGAAAAACAAGAAATAAAAGCTTTGCAACGTCGTAATTTTTTATAAAAACACGGGTACTTATAGCTGACTGGAGAGAAAATCACATCATTTCTTACAACAATACAACTTGAGCTGAATCTCAAAATTTTTCTAAACCTCAACCTTATTAGTATAGACTTAAAGCTCATTAAAGGCGAATGTTTTGTCTAAAAGTGGGGTGACTATAGTAGCGTTGAAAGATAAAAACAATTCGCAAATAATTTATGATTTATTTGCGAGATCTTGAAGGAAGGTTAGTCCCTCCAGCTATGGAGGGAAACGCAGGATCCCAGGAGATTCCTGAGCTGCTCAGTTTGTATTTTAAAATAATAATTAACATGAAGGGATGAAGCTTTTATAGAATCCATCACAACAATTTCTGTGAAACGTTTTAGGATTTTAGTACTAAACAAATATTTATCCGCTTACAGAAAATTCGTCATTTGTATATTACAGAAAATAATTTATTGTTGTTTGTTTATTGTAGATTTAAGGTGTACAACTTGAAGATCATCGACCCCAGTAAATTATTTTTGTTTATCCTTGCCCTAAATTTAATTGATTCTAATTCTTTTAATTGCAAATAAATTCAATTTTACCGAACAGAAAATTATCGGACAAATATGTGTTAAGATAAAAGTTCTAAGAAACTTTTTTGTAATAAAGTTCGAGGTTTATGGTAGTTTAACTTGTATTTATTTATGTTCTTAAAAAAAGTCCCGTTAAATAAAAAATAAACAGTAATTGGGCTTAGATTAGGGTTATCATTTGTTTTAAATAAATTTACGCATTATTCTAATGAGCTGTTTGTTTGAGTAGCTATTAATAAATCATTTTGGGTCGACTTTTTACCGAAACCGACAGAATCCTTAAATAAAAGTTGTTTTTTTTTTTTAATGAAAGTTCTGTTAAACTTTTACTTAAAAAGTTGGCAGGGAAAATGTTCTAGATCCAAAAGAACTGAAATTATCGATATTACAAAAGTTTTAGTGGTACCGAAAATTTTTAAAACTTCTAGTTTTTTCCGTTTCAAGTCCTGATTATAAAATACTTTATTGTGTCGAATATTTTCCATCAAATGGAGCTCACAATCCACCTTTCTCCCAACTGGATTACATTATTCACTCTCTTATAACCTGCCATAAATTGTAACTCATAATTAATTCCTTCTATAAGATAATGAAAATCTTTTGCTTATTATTAATAGAATAATCAGTTATTGACTTCAGTTAGTCGATTTTACTAAATTCCACTTTATTTTTGATGACAATTTATTATGAATTTCTATTAAACCAAACCTTAATTAATAGAATTCACAATTAGTAATAATGTTGACTATTTCCTCCAAGGTATGTAAACAAACAATTGAAAAAATATAGCCCTTAATACATAAAGACCCTTTTTTATCAAATTATCGACAACTGCTTAACACTATGTGAATGGGTTCATCTTCATCGTAAACCTACGAGTACAACCTTTTCATTTTCGAAAATTCTCATATTAAATTACTTAATTTAATGGTGTACTAAGAACTCGTTAATAGCCATTTGCTTTCGACATAATCGCAAGAAAATTTGATCTCAAAATCGAAAAAACGAAAGGTAGTCTACAAAAATATTACGACGTTTGACCTGTATGAATGACCTCGTTATTTTGAATATGTTGGGGAGTAGGTTACACCAAACGCCTAATATTATTGTAGGCCACCCTTTTTCTCTATTTTGAGATCAAATTATCTTACAGTTCAAATGGAAAGGAGATGGGTGTATCGTTAAATAGACGAACTTTACCGATCTCCATATTGAAAACTCATTTTTGAGAATAAAAAAAATGTAGACTACGTTAAGATGAAGCCATTGACCAAGTTCTAGACCGTAATGGTGAAATTCTAGATGTTGATAATCAAAGATGTTGATATTTATCAAAATAAAAAAATAAACAATAAGTTTGTCATTGATAAATACCGACAAATTTCTAAGACAGAGATTGGGAGAAAAAGACAGCTTCATAACCACTTTACATGAAAAATATGAGAAAAATGGTTATTTTAATTTTTTTATTTGTATGTATAAAATGTGATTTTAGGCAATCGTGTTTATTAAAATACACCCCATATAACGAAAAAACAAGAAATAAAATCTTCGCAACAGTTAATTGTGGTCATTTTTGCTAAAAACGCGGGTACTTTTAGAAGGCTGGATAGGAAACATTAAGGTAAGAAACATTAAGTTTGCCATTGATAAATACCGAAAAATTTCTAAGACAGAGATTGGGAGAAAAATACAGCTTCATAACCACTTTACATAAAAAATATAAGAAAAATGATTATTTTAATTTTTTTATTTGTATGTATAAAATGAGATTTTAGGCAATCGTGTTTATTAAAATACACCCCATATAACGAAAAAAACAAGAAATAGAATCTTCGCAACAGTTAATTGTGGTCATTTTTGCTAAAAACACGGATACTTTTAGAAGGCTGGATAGGAAATCACACGACAAAAACTACTTCCCTTTTAATAAATTTTCTCTAGTTTACTATGGAGCAATGTTCAATCACTTAAATCAAATATTATTTTAGTTATTGCTTGCTATTCAACAAAAACGTGACTTGTTTAAAAAAACACAAATCTTAAATTTTCTACTTTTACTTGTCTACTGCTAGAAAATGAGGAATTGTTGATAATAACTTTTTTCTAGATGTTGATGTCTACTATCAACCTTTTAAATACTTTTGTATTTAACAATTTAAATAGTTGTTTATTAAATTGCTTTATTGGCAGTACTTTTGGATTATTTATGTATTTTCTTACTAATTAACATCTAACATAAAATAAACAACAAGCATTTAGTCTTTAATAAATAAATAATATGTATATATCTACCGTAAAATATATCTATTTTTCATCAATTATACTTGTTAAATAATTAGTTGACTTACCGGAGTATAAACGACTTCCACCTAGATGAAGAGATATCGATTATGATATTAATATAATCGATTGCATGTAAACAAGCTTTACTGATAAGCCCATTGTTTGTAGTTAATTCGGATTAGAGGTCAAAAGATAAAGGGACAAATTAAAAAAAAAAAAGAAGGCTATATTTATGAAAAAGAAAAACCTTAATGCATGATATAAAATAAAAATATCAGAATACTGTATAAAAATAAACTGAAAATATCGTTGAGCTAAAATACAATATGAATTAATGAAATAAATGAATGAGTCAGTCAACTAAACGAAAAAATAAATTGCAATACCTATTATTGGTGAACATGATGTGCAAAATAATTTTTTTTCATTTTTTTTGTGTTGAGTAATTCATGAAATATTTTATTTATTACATAATACAAACGAAAAGCTATTGAATGGTATTGAGTCAATTCAAAAAGACCAATAATCTTAAGTATGTCAAACGAAGTTATAGATTTTTTCAAGTAGGAGAAAAAAAGTAATTTGTTTGAAATAATATGGAGTGCTTAATAATAACATTTAAAATAAGTCTTAGAAATATATTTTTTAAAATGAAAAAACGTGCATAAACATACATTCACAAACACATAGACACATTTAAAATATTCACATAATTAGAATTAATAGTGTAATAAAAAACTCACAAAGCAAAAACAGAATTTATCTAGGAAGAATAAAATTAATAAGAATAAAAAAATTGTATGTATGTGAAGTAATTGAAAAAATATTAAAATAGCAACAATAAAAAAAATTAAAGTGGACAGCATAATATAAAGGTAATATTGATTGATAAATTATATTAAAAATATCAATCCATGTGTTTTCTTTTAGCTGTTTAAATAAAAAGTTATAAAAAGAATATATTTAAAAAAAACATTTTTATTAATTATATCCTGTTGAGAACTCAAAAATCGAACCCGTTGCGATTTCGACCATGGCAAAACGTGCTTTACACATTATTCTTGCCTTGAGCCGAATTTCAACGGAATAAAAAATTCATTATTGATTTTTGTCCTCTTGAGCCATATTTACAATTTCAAAACAGGAATTAAAAAATATCCCAATTGTACCCTGAATTTGGTTTTACAAAATGGGAGAGAATAATAAATAGCACAAAAAATTACTTACACATTGCTTGAAGAATTTATTCCTATCAACTTATTAGTTAGGTACGTACCTGAAAAATAAAAAAGAATATCAATGGGCTATAACTATAGAATCATAAAAGAATACAAAAAAAAAAGTATAAGAAAATAATTACAAATTCTCTTAAATGTAACATATAATCGCACGCATTACGACATTTTTTTTTTTCCAAATTATTAAGATCCGAAACAAACTTGGTAAATGGCTTCATCTTGTTGTAAACCAAAACTTTTTATTCACGAAAATTCTCGGAAATGGAGGTTTTTCAATCTGGAGATGGATACATTTTGTAAGTACATATTGTGTGAACGCTTAATAAATAATATTGCCCTAATATTAATGCTCTCCAATGTGGCAGCATATATTAATTTTTAATTAATAACATTTTTTAGCAAAAGTCCGAATAACATTTTTATTTTTAACATTATTTATTTTTAAAGAGCATTCATTTAATAATTTTATTTCGTTTATTATTTTAAGATTATTTATTTTATTTTATTATTATTATTTTTAATTCAGAGGTTGGCAATAAAAACTGCCATAAATGCAAACAAATGTTATATTTGCTACATTTCAGTTATAGTTGAAGTTTCGGAATGTTTTTCCCATCATCAGAACAATTTCTAAGATAAAACCATTATTAAAAATGAATGTTGTTACAAGTTTTTTATTTAAAAGTTGTTAATGATTGTTTGTTTATAATATTTAGTCATGCGTGCTCTTCTGTCTTACTTTGATAAAATGTATAAAATAAGACAAAAGAGCATACATGGGTAACTATTATAGCCAAAAAATCAGTAACAACTTTTAAATAACAAACTTGTAACAACAGGCATTTTATAATAATTCTTTCATTTCAGAAATCGATATTAATTAATAGCGTGGATAGTTCTCTTGATGGGAAAATGTCTCGAAACGTATACTATAATTAAGATGCAGCAAAGACAACATTTTGTTTGCATTAATGGAAGTTCTTATCGCCAACCTCTGCATCAATTCAACCACTTCCCAAGAAAAGAAAAAAATAAGTTATTGTTTTTAAGTTCATTTATTTATTTTATTTTTATTATTATTTTTTGTACCCTTCTATCTAACTAGTTTAAAAGTAGAGTTATTTAGTTGATCGGTAGGTGATGGCCTAGATGTTTTACGCCTAAAAATCAAAACAACAAACCAACCAACGGAATCAGATTTTTTCAAATTTCTTTTTTATAATATCTTGATATAATTTAAGTCCTTATGTAAGTTAGAATTTTTCAATTGTTGAATTCATGGAAAATTTATCAAATAGAGTTTTTAATTGGTAAAACCATTTAAAGAGGCCCTCCATCAGTCTCCACTGACTTACTGTACCAGTGACGCGGCTGGGAGAGAAGCACTGGGATCTCCTTGAGTCCCTGCATTGGCTTCCACATTTGGGGGACAAAGCTTGATTCGGAGTCCCCTGGGCCAATGCAAATATTGTACATAGGTGTGAATGTGTTATATTTATTTTAAAATCATTCGGCTTTAATCTGTTATTTTACTTATCTTGTATATTACTTTATCTTTATATATATATATATATAGAGAGAGAGAGAGAGAGAGGAGGCTGGGGTTGCCTTGCGAGCTAATGCGCTTGCAACAGGTAATCAAAGTTAAGCAACGAAGAGCATGGCTAGCACTTGGATGGGTGACCGTTTACCAAGGAAAGCACGCTGCCCAAGATTCCTCCTCCCAGTAAGGCTACTGGAGGCAACTCACACTGACTGGGATCGATGACCCTACCCCGTACTTTAAATCGGGAATCGGGAAGTGTTCAAACTCGCGGTTAAAGATCTTCATGGTCTGTAGCGGCAACCGAAATATATATATATATATTTCATCAATTTATTTAAATGATGATAAATATGTACAATAATGATGAATTTATCTACTAATGGTTTTTGGACATTACCAAAATATCTGCAGTACGTATTATATATATATATATATATATATATATATATATATATATATATATATATATATATTATATATATATATATATATATATATATATATATATATATATATATATATAAGGTACCCGCCCAGGTGTTAGAAATTATTTTTAAATGTTATTAATTATCATTAGGCCATGTTCAATACATAGCAATATATATATATATATATATATATATATATTATATATATATATATATATATATATATATATATATATATATATATATATATATACACACACATATATATATATATATACATTTTTTTTTCCTACTTTGTTATTTTTTCCTTTCTTATGTACATATTGTGTGAATGAATACTATAGCCCTAGTACCAATGCCCTTCAGTGTGGCAGACTGCATTAATATTCAATAAATAAAAAAAATAACATAAAAAGATAAAATTGTAGCAGTATACTGCAATTGTCGAGTAATAGTTTTCTGTCGTGAGAGCTTCTGTGGTACAGATTTGGTAAAAGCTGTGCCGTGTGTGAGCTTCTATGCAAGAGATATTGAGAAAAAATAAATTGTTTTCACTTTGAAATGTAAGTTCTTTCTTTAGTTTTAATTTTTTTTCAACAGAATTCGTAAGTCGAGCAACTCTTGTATTCTAGGGCGAGAGTTGGTTGGTCAACAATGATTTTTGAATTTTGAGTTTTTCTAAGAGCTCAAGATCTCAAAAGAACGTTTTGAAAAAACATGATAATATATCCTCAGCACAAGTTAAACAGGGTTTGCATGAAAACACAAAATGTGAGGATTTTTGCCAGCCAGTAACGCACTCCGCAACAATAAACATATTTCATCAATTTATTTAAATGATGATAAATATGTACAATAATGATGAATTTGTCTACTAATGGTTTTTGGACATTACCAAAATATCTGCAGTACGTATTATATATATATATATATATATATAAGGTACCCGCCCAGGTGTTAGAAATTATTTTTAAATGTTATTAATTATCATTAGGCCATGTTCAATACATAGCAATATATATATATATATATATATATATATATATATATATATATATATATATATTGCTATGTATTGAACATAGCCTAATGATAATTAATAACATTTAAAAATAATTTCTAACACCTGGGCGGGTACCTGAAACCCCCGACCCAACCTTTTGTAAGTGGTTACTTAGATAGTGGTCGGGATGCCTGATAATCCCCTGAGGTAACCTTTTAGCACTCTTGAAAATAGTCTTAGCACACCCACTAGCAAGAGAAGTACTTGACGACACATGTCAGCCAAAAACACCAAAGGACCGTTTAAAGAGGATAAAAAAGCGTTTAACTCTTAGGCATAGGAAGAAACGGTCGTGTACCTGCTAAAAGGGTAAATATTAGTTCAACATATCGCTGGGGGTGTGGTCATCCCTTCTGCTACAAAAATTGAACCAATGGGAACAATTATTGCCCCTACCAAAAGAGAGGGGATGAAAAAAGGTGAAAAATATAGAACTTGGACGAAAGGACTTCTTCTTGGAACTCAGCGGAGGACACTTCTTCTTGGGACTCGGCTGAGAAGACACTTCTTTTGGGACTCAGCTGAGGAGAGGCTGATAGAAGAGAGGCCTGATGTAGCTGCCCGGCACTGAGGAGGTCCCTGATGTTTTATCTGGTTGGAGGACTGTTGAAGACCTACCTGAACAAAGATGATCTCAACTTCACACTTCAAATGATATATTAGATAAGTAATCCCCAACAATTCCTTTTTAAAGATGTATAAATATTTAATGGCAATGTAATTTTAAATTCCATCCATCTGAATCATGCCTTCACAACCAATTGTATAGTTCATTAATTTTTGTAAATATAATGTATATAACATTCTTTCTTATATCATTTGTAAATAAACATAATTTGTACATAAAAGTTATTTTAATCATGCCACCTATTGATATCATTATAAGCACAGGTAATGTTTGGTAATTAGTGAACAGATAAACACACAACAAACCTTTGTGAGAAGTAATCCAATAAATTAATCAAGGACCAATATGTCAAATGACATAATTTGTTTAACTAATATTTTTACTAATTAATTCTGGATAATTATCCTCAATAATTACCAGTGGCATCCCGTATATAAAAATCTATCAAAAACCCATTTGATACGTAGCATTTTATATATATATATAATATATATATATATATATATATATATATGTATATATATATATATATATATATATATATATATATATATATGTGCATATATATATATATATATATACATATATATATATATATATATATATATATATATATATATATATATATATATATATATATATATATGTATATATATATATATATATATATATATATATATATATACACACACAGGGTGCTCCGTAAGTAGAGGGAAATATTTAAAAGGTTGATATTTTTTATACTGTTGAAATTGTATACAAGCGGAAAAAACAATGAATAAGAAGAATAAATACAGAGATTGTTACTGGTTTTTCTGAACTTAGATTGTTATAAACCTTGGGGGGTGTATGAACCTTTACAAGATATTGTTATGTATAGCGAGTCAGTGAGCCGATTTTGATGAAATTTTATATGCTTCGTGTCTCGGCTGCAACAGCCCTTGTGTATTTTCAGCTTCCTTGCCTTCCAGAGCCCCAGGCCAGGCAAAGCGTCCTCAGCAAACTTTTACACTACCTAATACTACTAATACTAATAATTCTAAGCTACCTTGAAATATTTTAAATTAAAATTCGCTTTTCGTATTTTGCATTTTATGAAGTAAAATATGAAGTGCATTGCTTGAAATTATATATATATATTTTTTGTAAGTATACGTAGTTTTTTATTCAAGATACTAAAATATAAAAAATGCTTTATTTTGTATTTTTAATACACAAAATAAATTACCTAATCGAATATGTAACTTTCAGTATTGGAGGAGGACTGGTCGTTTGCAAGTGCATTATCCCCTGTAAATATTGAACTTTGAAAGTTGTTAAAGCAATTGTGTTAAATTTGTAATAGCGTTATTTTTAGCCATAACAATAATTAGCCTAGAACAACTATTGATGACTCAAGGGTCCTATCATAGTATAGAGTAGGAGAGAATAATATCAGTATAGGACTTCAATAGAAGTTTTCGGCCAACAATGGATATATATATATATATATATATATATATATATATATATATATATATATATATATATACACACATATAGGTAAATATATCTTCTTGAGTTAGCAAGTAAAGATGGATCGGCTGATGTTTAGTTGGAAAAAAAAAATGCCTTTTTTCCCTTTAATAACACCTTCAAGTATTTTTCAGCAAATAAAAACTAAGGATTTAATTTATCTAACCCCTCAAAGAATATTTAAAGTGAAATAATTTGATAAAGGGTAGCTTTTATTATGAATTATTCAGAAATAATATTAATTAAATAAAATAATTCATTCGAAATTATTTATTTTAAAAGTACATTCACTGTCTTCTAATCTCTCATAACAATTTTATATCAATGGTTGATAACAATATGATCTTCGTTTTTATCTAAGAAATTGAGAAGTAGTGTCTAGGAAAATACTGTTCACAAAAAAAATTCTATCCTGTTGCAATAAATGTAATGTAGTAGTAAATGAGGATTTTCTAATATTAGGACCTAGGTGTCCTGCATAAATTGTCTTCAAATTGTGGGAACACATTATTCTCAATTCCTTAAATAAGGATTCAATTATTAACTACAATCACTCAGAGATCTATTCGTATTTTCTGCATGTAACGTATTAATGCATTTAGAGAAATGGCGCCCAATTTTTTCATTTTTTTCACAGTAATTTCTAATATTTTTTTCTTGACACGTACTTAGATTTAGCAACTGTACATGCTTTATAATTTAAAAAGATAATGTACTGCGATTGTTAAATCATTTAGTTATGATCATAAAAAAAAAGCAAATATGGACCAATGAAAAAAAAAATACTATTTTTTCATTCACCACCCATAGATACGCCACTGGGTGTGGGATGGTGATATAAAAAAACTTCATAGGTTATGAATGAAATTTTTGTTTCTTTCATATTTCGTTCTATTAATAAGCTATTTAAATTGAACAAAAATAGATGTTGTTCTCGTGGATAATTTTTATTTTATTTTAGCGCTCCTTCTTTATTTTGGTCTTTAGACCTTCTTCAGGCTAACTTGTGATAGTCTTCCACAGGAGACCTCATCTGACAAGCAGAAGAAAAAAAAGTTATACGGGAAGACATCTCTTTTTATTGAATTTAGAGTTCATTTCCGAGAAATGAAACCTTGATTCAAGAATAAGCAGATCTTTAAATTTAAATTATGTTGTTGTAGATTCATCGCAGAGGATCATTGTTAAATCGTGTTTTAATCTAAAACTATTGCGCCAAGCTGAATTATATATGCTATTTGTTATCAACAGATCACATTTTAAATAAAATTTTTCATCGGAAGGAGTGAATGTTTTTAGACTAGGCTAAACTCTTCAACATAGTTAGAAGAGCGGTGTTTAAACTCCGGGTAGATTTTATTAGATTTTCGCTTCATTGCAATTTAGGGCCAATTCAATTCCACTTAATTACCGAAGTAATTATTTACTAATTACGAAAGGCAGCAAGTTGGTGCCGGCTCATCATGGTCCCAGTATCAGCCATCTTCCTCCACTACCATCAGTAAATATTTATAAACTCCTTAGAATGGAGTTTTCAATAGAACACTTATTTATATATATTTTTTTCGATATGAAAACTGAAATAACTAGTTCATATTGCTGAAGAATCGCGAAAGGAAAAAAATTAAGAAAAGTATATACAGGAAAAATAAACGATGATATAGTTTTATGATTCTAGTAACATCGAATCGGATCATTTAGTTACGGAATGGACTTAATCCTTAACAAATAATGATGATAGTAATAATATTAATTTAACTTTTTATGCTAATAATTAAGTTTGTTAAATATGCCAATAGGTAAATCATGTATTGTATTGACTTAATTCTCCAATTCTCATAACTTAAAGATTAAAGGACAAAGGTATCCCTAGATAGCCAGGTCAATTTATCTCTACGCTCTCAATAGTTATAATATTATGTTCCCTAATTGTTACCACCCTGAATGGGCCCTCGTATCTCAGCAATTCTTTTCTTATATTGGAGCCCTTCGATAGACAATAGATCCGATTTGTATTTCTCCTGTCACATCTTTCACTTTCAAATTCTCCCGTGTCACTCTCTTGTGCTTTTCATCCTCTATTTTTCTCCGGAATTTCGCCCATAATTTCTCTAACTCTATTTTATTGTTAATTATTTTCCTTGCCATTTCCTCATCCGCCGCCGTGTCCTCACAGTTCCTTTGACGCCCGCGTAATTCAAAGATAATCACAAATGGCGAGAACCCCGTGACGGTATGTATAGAGTGGTTATATGCTGTCACCGCCTTTCGCATTGCAACATCCGGCTCCAGCACTTTCTCCATCTGATATACTCTTTAAGTGGTCGCTGAGAGTACTGTGGAGTGTCGCTATACTCCCTCTGCTCTTGGGGTGCTCTGGTGAGTTAAGGTGCCACACTATACCCACGTTTTTCATTTCTCTTCTAATCTTAGCGTTATCGAATTCTCTACCCCCCTTGGATGATATTCGGCCGGGCACATCATAAAACTGGAACCACATTTGAAGGGCTCCTAGTACTGCCCCTGATGATCGATCCTGCACAAGGTACGCAATCGCTGCTTTACTAAACTGATATATCACCGTGACCTATTTATAGCCTTTCCACATGAATGTATCGACTTGCAAATTACTGAGCGATGCATCAGCTGTGGGTGTTGCCTCTTGTCTCTCTTGTGGGGAGGGGGTCTATCATATTTCGCGCTTAAGCACATCTGGCAAGCCCCTATGACTTCTGCTCCCGTTTTTTTCATCCCCTGCCAGGAATATCTTCGGCGCAACGCCTGCAATGTCTTTTGCACCCCGCGGTGCTTAGTTTTTCCCTGGTTATAAGCAAATGTTAACTCATTCTGCTGCTCTGCGTCCCTCAGTGTTTCCACCACCGATTTCGAAGGATGAATGTCCTATCTAATCCGATACGCTCATACCGCCATAATTTCTTTATTTTCTCGCAGATTGAAGCGTTCCCAGCGTAGAGTTGGTGGGTTTTCCCCCGTTAAGCTTGTGGTAATCTATCACTACCCTATATTTTTCCTTGTTCTTTCCCGGCGCATTCTTCTTCTTTACTGCCCATAGCGGACTATTCTAAGGTGACGTGCTGTCCACAATTATCCCTTGTTTTCTTAAACTCACCAATTCTTCTCTAGTATGTTGACGAAGAGCCTAAGGATATCTTCTCTCTTTCACGTAGCTCACCTTTTCTTGATTTAGCGGGATCTCGGGTACTACCCGTTGCCCTAATATATTCCCCTCCTTGAAGAATATATCCTCAAACTGTCTCTTGACGGCTAGTCTCCAATCTTCGACTTATTGCTCCTATACGCGCCTTACTGTCTTCTAAAAATGTTCTGCAGCTGTAAACGATTTTTCCTATCCATATACTCCATTTTCCCCCTCTATTTTCGATTTACGCTCACACCTTCCCCTGTATGTCGCACCCTATAATCGCCTGGTATTCTCGGGGCATATTCCCCACAATATGCACTCCTAAAGTACGTCCCCTAGCTGCCCACCTAATCAACCCTATCTTAACTTCCCCTTCAACTCTACACAAGCCACCCAGAGTAATTAATTTACAATTGCATGTCTGTATCTGGAGTGTTCTCTCTCCGCCACACAGCTTCTCCAGCACTTCCTGGATCATGATGGTGTTGGAATACTCAGTGTCAACCAGGCATCTCACTCCCCCTCGCCTCTCTATTACAGGCAACCAGCAGTATTTATCCTTTATGTAATTACTGACTAGCGTACGGTAGCCCCTCTACCGATAATCACATTAAATTCTCTCTTCTGCTCGCAACCGTCTACTTCTTCTGCTACTCCTTCCAGCTCTGTTGCCCTCGCCTTCTGGACCTTCGGATTGGACCAACTCTTCCTCACTCTCCGAGGTTACAGATTCCTCCGAAGATTCCCTCAACGATCCGCTCCTGCTTGGTGAAATGTTCCTCCTCCGAACCTTCTGGGCGTTTATCGCCATTGATTCCGCTCGTGGTGCTTCTCTTCTTGAGTACCTGTAGGAGCATTGACTCGCAATGTGGCCCTCCGTTCCGCATTCGGAGTACATGGTACGGGGACACTGTGCCTCTAAGTGTCCGCTTTTCCGCATCCGTGACATTTTCTGTCCTCTCTTCTCATACTGGTCTTCGATCTGATTTGCCCTGATCTTCGTTCTAACCCCCTTCTTTTCCTACCACTGTGCACATGCTCTTTCTTCTTACAAGTCGTCTGTGGCGTGTTTCTGGGACGTTTATAGGTTACCCTACTCCACCCAGTTTCCTCTACTTCCACCCGGGTTTCCTCTACTCTCGCGCTGGATCTGCTGTGCACATTCCACGAATGAACGTTCTCTTCGTAGACTTTCTCTTCTTCCGATTTCCTTTGCAAATTGTACCTTCAGGATGGTATATCAGAAGGCCATCTTTGCCTCGACCTCAACCACACTCACAGTTTCTTTCATCTTTTCAGTTATCTGGTTGTACCATGCTAGAAAGTTCCGTCATATTGTCCGTTTGTTTGTCGTGGTATTTTTACCTCACGAAACATTTGGAAGATATCTTCTTCCGTGATCCATCTACCGCTTCCGTACGCTTTTTTCACCGCCCACGGTGTTTCTTCGTCAGCTTGGATGTAATTGAGTATATTTCAATTTTACTCTACATACTAGGGAGGCTTTAGGGAGTGGGGTAGCTCAGTGGTAGGGCACTGAGCTTCCAATGCAAAGGTCCCGAGTTCGAATCCCGGCTCATGGCAGAAAATTTATTTATCTGTTTCATTGGCCGTGGGGCGACCTTGGGTCATGAGTCCCTCCTGGGGCACACCCAGCCTCTATAAAGTAGGTACCCTTAATTAAATAATTAGTTAGGGGGGAAAACCTGGTGGTTGAGCGTGATCTCGGTCAAATCACCTCCTTGCAAAACCGTGGACCTAGAAACAGTACTTTCCCTAAATAGTACTGAACCCCAGATCCTTTATGGGTTGTAGTGGTACAGGTTTTAGGGAGGCTTTAAGTGCCTCTGCATCTCCAGTATTGATCAAGTTTTCTGTCATTTTTGCGTCTATTCTAGCAATAATCAGAAAACTATCACTTGGGTGAGTTTACAAATATAACCGACTCAGAGGCGTTGATGACCGTAGCGTTTTACGCCTTAAAGCCTAAATAAACAAACTATCACTTGGCCAAAAAAAAAAAAAAAAAAAACGGACCAGTTTCGCCACTAGTTACGTTTCAGTGGGTTAAAACTAGTGCAAATTGTCACTTGAATTCAATGCATGCAAGAAACAAATTTACTTTATTCGAACACGGCAAATATAATAATTAATAGTAAAATTAAATCAAACATGTAGTGTCATTATTGAAGTCTATTAAATTAAACTATGAAATGGTATTATGATTAATACTATTGCATTTACGAATTTTAACTTATAAATAAATTATGTAAATTATATATATATATATATATATATATATATATATATATATATATATATTTGTTTTACTCTTAATTTTCAGAAACAATTACGAAATAAAGGAAGAATTGAGAGGTTTAATATTAGCGTTCTAGGAAATGCCCCGCGCCGCTTAGTAGTCGAATAGCCTTTTCACTTTATTTACTTTACAAGGATCTTAGAAAAGTAAAATAGATCAAAAGGAATGGTATATGAAAGTTGAACTATCCCCTTGTTCAAACGGCTACTAAATGGAAAAAGAGTGGAAATAACAAATACCTCTATATATTATTCCCCTTTGCTGTCCGTTTTATTGACATAGGGAGGCAGTCCCGAATACATGCATCGAAAACCAATTACCAAAGGAGTAATTTCCGTTAAAATAAAAACCACAAACGGGGATCACTATCGAGTTAGGTAAACAAAAAAAAAATTAAAAAAGATCTTTCCAAGATCACACCATTAAATCGATAGCCAATTATTAGCAATATAAATGTTAGCTGTGTGTCTTTGCAGGCAATATAACTAGGACACAAATATAGATTTTTATCTTTAATCCACCCTCATACTGCACCAGGCGATAGATGGGGAACGGATTAAGTAAGTAATTAATTTTTAATCTAATCGACTTTCGACTTGTTTTACTTGAATTTTTATATTTACGTCTCTCAATCTTGGTTCAGATTATAATTCTATTCATTTCAACGTTTCAACAAACTGTTGAAATTAATACATTAGCAAAAATAAGATGAATAACCTAGTTTATTTTTACCACAATATGGTAAACAAGTAAAAAATTCATCAAGGGACAGAAAATAGATGATAGGTTATAATAGAAGAGAAACCAATCACATAGCCTTACGTCTCTAAAATCGGTACAGAACAACATTAGCAGGCAACGCTACACCGATTCAGACATCGTGAGGACAGAAAAAACAACAACAAACAAACAAGATTACTTCATCCCACGAGATAAAAACTCATACTTGGCAATAACCTGATAAGCTGGTAGCTGCTCATGATGCTTCCATTGGCGAAACGTTGACGGGTTATTTTATTTTTTACCTGCATTTTTGGGACAATGCAGTTTAGAAAGATTTTTCCCATAAAAACCTTTTATTTATTTCTAATTTGATTTTACTTGTCTTTTTTTCTCGCTTTTGCGGGTTAAGTATCTGAGGTGGGAGACCAGAAGTACAGCGACTTTCATATTATTTTTTCAAATATTTAAAAATGTTCTGACAATATGTGCTGTACTTAAGAGAACTGAGTGATGAGCCTTTCTTAGTAAATCAATTGGTAATTATGAACCATCGGTGCCTGCCTCTGTTGAATTTGTTATCAGCCCATTGTGGGTATTATAATTGGAGTGGTAATAACACTTTCTAAATGATACAATACCTACAATTCTGTAGCAAGTTCCTGGTATTTTCTCCCACAGTGGAGCTTATATTATTATTGGGGATCAATTTTTGTTCTGAATTTTTGTTGTGAATTTTTTGTTCTCAAATCTATAAGGAGAATATCTGGTCTACTATGACACACGGTACGGTCCATAATAATTGATTCATCCCAATGGAGCTTGAGGGGACCTTTTTGAAGGATCCTATTTGGGCTGTGCTCGTCGTCTTTGTTTGATAAGTTTGATTTCATCGCGCAACTCCCCCATACATATAAGCCTGCCTTATTTTTATATTTCTTAGTTTTTTCTCTCCATTTATTAAGTTTAATTAGATTAGGGAAGTGTTTTTTTTTTAATTTTATTTTGTCTAGTTTATGATTATATACAGAAGACAAATTTTCTTTTTTTTTTTTTTCTTTTTATTTCATTTCTTCTTATTATACTTATACGTATATAAGGACAAACAGAAGACTCAATTGAAAAAAAACTAACCACATAGCTAAAAGAAAAAGATCTCGGGGTCGAATTAAAAATCCTCCGGATAAAATACAAATGGAAGAAAAAAAAAGAAGTAAGCCCCACCTTCTTAACAGTTAGGAGATGAGATGAGAAAGATTTTAAAATAGTATCTTCTTTTTTTATTTACAAATTTGTCACTGGGCTTGTTAGTGAAGTTGAAAATATAAAAAAACTAAGAGATGGGTCGCTACTACTTGAGACCAATAGAGGTAGCCAATCGACAACCTTAATGAAAAGTAAAAATTTTGGGGGACAGATTCCAATTGAAATAACACCACATCGTACGATTAATTATAGTAAAGTTATAATTAAAGTTTACGCCTTTCAATATCTTGAAATAGAAGAAATAAAAAAGGAAGTGAGGCTAGCCGTAAAAGGTATTATTAGAATAAAAATTAAAAAAAAAAACGGTAATGAAATAGCGACTCATAGCTATATTGTTACTTTCCCAAAACCCATAGCGCCTGAAATGATAAGAGTTGGATATCAAACGGTTGAAGCCCACGCCAATGAGCCTAACCCACTAAGGGAGGGGGGGGGAGGAGAGGGTTGATGTGTTGAGAGCGCGAGAATATCGTTTTGCACCCAATAATTCGAAACAAAAAAAAAATGGAAATCAATAATAAATGAATGAATAAAATGTGTAATAATAAATGAGTAACTAAAATCTATTAAGAAAAGTTGACTAACTAGCTAGGCTAGGGTCAAGTAGTAGCTATGTAACCATATAATTGATATATAAATATTACTTTTATTTAAATTGTCATTTATATTCAAATATAATAATATAGAGAGTTTCCCGTAAGTAGAAGGAAATATTTAAATAAGCAATTAGTATACATCTAGAGCTATCAAAAACTTCATATAAACAATTGTCCGATTTTAGGCAGAATAGTAGGCAATTTAGGTTTTTTTTTTTAAAGTAAGTCATTGTTTTTGATGAATAGGAGCGATAACTAAAACATTAATTAATTAACAAATCGTTCACAGTAAAATTTTTTTTAAAAATCTTTTTATTGAGAAATAATACTTTTTGCCACATTTAAGGGCACCGAGTACTAAAGCTGAGTGAGGCCCATTCATACTATATATACAATGCAATAAAAAAAATAAAAATAAAAATAAATAAATAAAAATATATATATCTATATAACAAAGGTAAAAACTATAAAACTAAAGAAATGTAACTTGAAATCAAATTAAAAGAAAAAATAATAATAATAAAAAATACAGAAATTGGTAGCAAATTAAATAAGTCATAAGTAAAACAAATAAATATATAAAAAAGAAAAACATTCATACTTAATATATAAAAAAGAAAAGCATTCATACTTAATTAATTAAGTAAGTGACCTCTAGATAAAGCTCACGAACTAGCATGAGCGCAAACTAAATTAAAAGGAAATATACCGATCCGAAATTCTATACAAAATATTATTGCTAATAAAATCGACTATAGAAATTTGATTGACTTTTATGACGATGCAACTTCATCATGTCAAAAATGCTAATGTATTTAATCAAAGGTATGATGATGAGGAAAGAAACAAAAAGTAAGGCGAAAATTTTAGCCCCTACTAGAGACCCCTTTTTATTTATTTTTTTGGGCGGATGTTTATAATTTGATAAAAAGGTGTCTGTAGAATAACTATTTTATTTGCTTTAATGTGTCATCATTATTGCTGGAAAAAGTAGGAATAATCTAGGAGGCTGCAGATGTTAGATTAATCAAATAAATAAGTAAAACAAATAAATATATAAAAAAGAAAAACATTCATACTTAATATATAAAAAAGAAAAGCATTCATACTTAATTTACATTATTTACAATCAGCCAAGAGAGCTCCGAGTCCAGCCATTTTCTCCACGTGTGAAGGACAAAGCGAGACTCTAAGAGATCCCAGCGCTTTTCTCTCAGCCGCGTCACCGGCAGGAGTCCAGTGGAAACTGAGAGAGGGCACTAAAGCAACAGACGCTCATGACGTGAGTGGAGAGGCTGGTCATTGCCAGAACTCTAGTGACAGTCTTTACAAAAGGTCTCGAGGCCACTGCCGTTTCAACCTTCGAGGAGGGTTTAAGGGGTGACTGGAGCTGTATAAGGATTGTACTAAGGAGTTAGGATGGTGGATTAGGTTCAGATGAAAATTTGAGAATCGAGATGGAATAACGTCAAGGACATAATGGATGTAAAGGTCATGATGTAGGGTTTTGTTTGTAACATAATAAGGAACATTGACTATTATACGGAGGACTTAAGACTGAAAGGATTGGATGCGTTTGATGTTCGAAAATTTAGTTGTCCCCCACAGTTCAAGTCCGTAGGTCCAGATGGATTTGAAAATGGTATTGTATATTAATAGTTTGTTTTCTATTGAGAGATTGGATTTTCTGTTAAGTAGTCTTTATAGCTGGCCAAATCGTCGGTTAAGTTCTTGTCTTTTAAGTCTGGTATGT
The DNA here is from genome assembly GCA_928085145.1 of Nezara viridula. Taxonomy (NCBI): domain Eukaryota; kingdom Metazoa; phylum Arthropoda; class Insecta; order Hemiptera; family Pentatomidae; genus Nezara; species Nezara viridula. The sequence goes on along the minus strand of OV725078.1, from coordinate 12,392,595 downwards.
GGGTTCCAAGTTAGTCTTTTGTCTAAAAGGAATCCAAGATACCGAACTGTGTCTGAGACGGGGAGAGGTACAGAGTTGAAAAGGATATGTGGACAGGATCTGCGTCGGAGGGTAAAGGTGACATGCTTGCATTTGGATTCATTTATCTTAATGCGCCAATTGTTGCAATATTGCTCAATTAGGGAGATGTGTCTTTGTAGGTTTAAGGATGCTGTTTCAGGATCTGAGTGGGATGACAGGATGGCGGTATCGTCAGCGAAGGTTGCTAGAAGGGTATCGGGGTTGGTTGGAATGTCAGCGGTGAAGAGGATGAAGAGAACTGGGCCCAAGACACTGCCTTGTGGAACATCAGCTTCAATTGGATAATATTTGGAGAATTCAGTGCCGCAGCAGACTTGAAAGGAACGATTTGAGAGGTAGGATTTGAAGACTAGGTACAAGGATTGGGGTAAGAGAGTTTCGAGCTTGATAAGCAAGCCATCATGCCACATCCGGTCGAAAGCTAGCGCTACGTCCAGAAAGGCACCGGTGAAATATTGCTTGTTTTCAAGCGCAGAGGATATATGATCAACAACGCGAAGGCCTTGTTGAACATTGGAATGTCTTGAGCGGAATCCAAACTGATGGGATGGGATATTGTGGGTTTTGAGTATGGGTAGGATGCGTTTGAGAATGATTTTTTCAAAGATTTTGGAGAGGATTGGGAGCAAGCTTATTGGTCTATAGGATGAGGTATTATTGAGAGGTTTACCTGGTTTTGGGAAGAGGATGATTATGGAGTGTTTCCATGTCTGAGGAAAGTGAGTTGTGCGGAGAATACAGTTGTATAGGTATGTGAGGAATATAATTGCTTTTTTGGGAAGTTGTCTAAGGATCTGGGAAGTAAGGAGATCTTGTCCTGGCGATTTTCGAGGTTTTAGGTTGCTTATAAGGAATTTGACCTCAGAGGGGTTGACAGCTATAGGAGGCAAGGAGAGAGGAATAGGAGAAGAGAGGAATTTTTTAACTTCAACAGTGAGGGTGGAAATGAGTTCGGGGTGGGGAGTAAATGTTTTGGATAGGTGTTTGGTAAATTCTTCAGCTCTAGTCTCATCTGACGAAACCCAGGTTCCATCATCGCATCGGAGGGGATGGGAAACAGAATGGTATTTAAGGATTTTTCTGGTCAACTTCCAGAGGGAATTGTCATCGGTAGATAGGGAAGAGAGGTAGGAATTATATGATTGGGATCTAAAGGAAGCTAGTTCTTTTCTTACCTGTTTGTTATAATAATTGTACAGTTTCCGATCATCAGGATGCCTGGTTCTTTGCCAGATGGTCCTAGATTGGCGTTTGGATTTAATGAGGTCGGTAAGGATTTGAGGCAGAGGAATTCACTGTAAACTAGACAAAATTTTCTTCAAACCAAAGTAGAGTTTGTTATTATTAAAACCATTTAAAGAGGACTTTTGAATGTATAAACTAAGCTACATATGTAGTGATATGAAAAAAAAAATGAATTATACGCGATTTTTATTTAGCCATCCAAGTATACTATAGTTCTGTGTATTTAATCAGATAGTTTATGGTAACTGTTTATAAGTTTTAATGTTTTAACATTTCCAGACTACTTCCTCAAATCGAACACCCTACACACAGATATATTTTCAAAAATAAATTTCCATGGCTTTAGAAAATAAAACAAACCCTACCCTTCCTTTATCAGAGAGCTTTAATTCAGCTATAAGGTTCCTGAAAGATATACCCTTGATCAACCAAGAAATCCACAATCCACCTTGGATAAACAAACCGCCAAAAACGATCCTAAACCGAACTTCACCTACTGAATACAAAATGAAATTTTCACATCTCGTTCAAAAATTACAGGAATCATTTTTTAATCATTACTGATCGGTCCAAATCCGAGCAATCTACAGCTTCTTCTTTTGTTACTCATAATTCTACCCACAAAATAAAACTTAACAATTTCTGTAGTGTATATACAGCTGAACTCTATGCAATAGTCTCAGCTCTCCACTTCTCCATGTCAATAACCTCCAAAACCATTGCAATAATAACGGAATTAGTAAGTTCCCTAAAGGATATGAATAGAACGTATCCGAAGCACCCAACTATCCAAAAAATCCATACATATCTAAACATGCTGGAAACATTGGTAAAAGTAATATATCTTGCCGAGTCAGATAGGAATCATTGGAAATGAGCTAGCAGATCCAGCGGCCAAGCAAGCGCTTACCCTTCAGGACGGAGCCCTGCCATTCTAACGCCACAAGATATAGGTCTTCCCCTCAAAAAAGAAATATTTTGTAGCTAGTAATCTATGTGGAGTGAGAGCGCATCAAGCAAACTAAAAGATATTTTAAAAGAATTAAAGCCGTGGTCAACATTAAACCTTCCTAACCGCAGAGAAGAGGTTGTCTTAACCAGACAGAATAGACCACACCAATCTCGCCCGTTCACATCTTATTAGCAAACAGCCAACACTGCAATAATACACTTACTGTCAGCCACATTTTTCAAGAATGTTCTTTCGATACCTGGGATTTAACTAGTTTTAGACTTACACCCCCAATAGCAAACGTCCTTGAAAATGAGAAAGACACAGTACAGTTGGAATCGAATATTTTTAAATTTAACAATTTGTTATACAAAATTTAAAAGTTACAATTTAAATCTAGTTCAGCAAAAACCAGAACTAAACGCATTGAAGACCTCGATGTTTTATGCCTAAAAACTCCAACAAACATCAACCACTAGGGCCTGATAGATAATCAAAAATATATACATAAAAATGACGAAATTATAAAATACTTGTAAAAATAAAAATAATTGGATAAAAATGAAACAAAAATTACTTGTCACACATTCATTCCTATTTACAATATATCCAAAATTAGTTATTCTCGCATATGTATATACATTGTTTCAGATACTTGCTTATGATTTTAATAACAACTTAGTAATTAATAACTTGTGCAAGTTTTTTCATTTTATTTTATATGAGAGGACCCACGTTTCACCGAAACCCTCAATGGCTTACCTGGCTATTTGCGTGCATCAGGCGAACCATGTCAGCATAGAGTAAGTGACCTCTAGATAAAGCTCACGAACTAGCATGAGCGCAAACTAAATTAAAAGGAAATATACTGATCCGAAATTCTATACAAAATATTATTGCTAATAAAATCGACTATAGAAATTTGATTGACCTTTATGATGATGCAACTTCATCATGTCAAAAATGCTAATGTATTTAATCAAAGGTATGATGATGAGGAAAGAAACAAAAAGTAAGGCGAAAATTTTAGCCCCTACTAGAGACCCCTTTTTATTTATTTTTTTGGGCGGATGTTTATAATTTGATAAAAAGGTGTCTGTAGAATAACTATTTTATTTGCTTTAATGTGTCATCATTATTGCTGGAAAAAGTAGGAATAATCTAGGAGGCTGCAGATGTTACATTAATCACATATCATGTATAATTAAAACATATGACATAATTAGAAAAATTGCTAGTAAAACATTTATCGTTTATAAAACAATAAAGTGCTGTTTATTTGTTTTGTTCTTTTATTTTGTGCGTTCAAGTACATCACCCGTGGCACTACAATTCCTGTAGAGTGAAAGCCTCTTGCTCCCAGCCTTTTCAATTGGTTGCCGCCGCTCTCCAATTGCGGATTCCCCAGATGGACCTGGCATCCGCTCCCAATCCATCGATTCATCAGAGCTCAAGTTTTCTATTCTTCTTGTCTCATAAATCTTTTCATATAGAACCATCCTTGGAATCTGATCCTGGCTCATTCTAACAATATGAGCTGCCCATGGAAACAGTCCTACATTAATTACTATTATGATATCTGAGCTCTTATAGAATTATATTAGCTCTGCATTCACCCTTATCCTCCAGATTCCATTGGCGCAAACTAGGTCATAAATTCTCCTCAATATTTTCCTCTTGAATCTTGAGAGATGGGTTGCCTGTGAACTGAGTCATCTCCAGCATTTGGAGGCATAAGTGAGAACCGGTCTTACCAGGTTCTTGTACAATTGCACCTTTGTGAGAAATAGCCCTAGTCCTAAAATGCTTCAGTAATCCGAAATAGCATTTATTTGCGGGCATAATTCTGCAATAAATTTCTGCTTGTATGTCATTATCCACGTTTACTGGTGAAGCAAGATAGACAAATTCTTTCACCCTTTCATATGAAAAGCTTCCAGCCGTAGCCGGAACATGCGATGGTTCGTGCGCATCCAGTTGCGGGCCTGCATGCATGGATTTCGTTTTTGATTCATTAAGCATTAGAACCACTCAAGCTGCTGCTATCTGAAGACTGATAAAAGCATTTTCTAAATATGTAGGGGTTCTTCCCGAATATGGAAGTCATCGGCGAAGGTCAAAATCATAGAAGATCTGTTGAATTTCCAATTCGATTTCCAATTTTTATCCCCAGCTTGTAGGCTAGATTTCCGTACCGCACTTTCGAGGGGTCAATTTGACGAGAAGGCATGCGAGGCAATTACCCTGTCTCAGCCCTTAATGTGTTTCAAGTCTATCAGTCACGTCGCCCCGAACACGCACTGTGAATGGCAACTTCCTCATCTTAGCCCAAATCAGACGAATCAGTTTCTGTGGTATTCTCTTTTCTAGAAGCTAATGGTATAGCTCGTTTCTCTTAATACTATCATAGACAATTCGAATGTCGATGAACAGGTGGTATGTGTGTGTGGATATTATGCTCTCTACACCTCTCCAAAATGCTTCTGATTGAAAATTTCTGATCATTGGTAGAGTTTCCTCTCATAAAGCCTGTCTGGAACTTTCCAATATTATGTACGGCAAAAGGAAGCATTATTAGAGAAAAGACCATATAAGCACTTGGTAATAGGGATAAACACCGATAATTATGACAATCAAGCACATCTCCTTCTTGTAAATGGGGGATATAATTGCTTTGTAACAAATTTCTTCCATCTTTCAAACATCCATTATTATATTATAAAGGAATTTCCCTAATTCTTCTTCATCGTACTTAAACAGTCCATCTGGTTCCGGTGTTTTCATATTTTCTCAATCTTCCACAGCTTCATAGATATCGTCTGAATCAGGGGGGCTCCTATTCCCCTAGGTCCATCTCTATTTCCTCTCTTCCTTCTTCTGCCACGTCATTAAAGAGGAATTGAAGTAATGCCGCCACTGTAGCAGAACATGTATCTTTCTATGAGTTTTGTTTTAATGTGTGCTCACGTTTTTTTTTACATGAATTTGAGAATGATAATGAGAATTGAGAATGACAGACACAACTTCGAAATCATCTACATTTATTCAAATGGAATAAAATCATCGGTTGATTGAATTTAATGTAAGTAAACAAAACTTCCTTTCCCATATTTTTTGCAATGCTTGAATTTCATTCTCAGTCGTTATACATACACATTTATACAGGTTTGCCTACTGGAATTCCTTGCTCTCTGACGTCCGCCTTGCCTCTTCCCAGTCATCATTCAAATACATCCTTTTATAATACCTTCTTACATCCCAAACAGATGCTCTTTAACCGTAAAATTTCATTTATGTATGAAAGTAAATAGTAGTTTCTACAGTTTGTGTTTTAACATCAATGCCGTCCCTTTACTTATTTTTGTTTTTGTTTTTTTACTTTGCTTTTTCTATTCTATATATTTTTCCCCTCTTAAAATTATGTTTATTCTCGAGAAGATTTTATTTTAATTTTTATTTGTTTACATATTATTATTTAAGTTACTGTATACATTTATTGAATTTGGTTAGGTTAGTTTTTGACCAAATACGTAATTTTTTAGTTATTCATTATAGTTATTGTTAGGGTACCTTGTCCCAGAATAAATTTTTTGTTCTGTATATCTATTTTTCAATCTGTGCGTCCGTATGTGTAAACAGATATACATTTAACGTCAGAATGTTAAGATAGTCGAAATGTTCAAATTAAAATACTTTTATTTCAATTTCATCAAATAATATTTAGAAGACTATAACTATATCTAACAAATCCTAAATCGCTAGAAGCATTTGATTTAGACATGGATGATGGTCGAGTTTCAAAAATTGTCTCGACAAGGTTAAGTTCCAGTGTTTAATTTAATTTTCAAAATGGATTTCAATAGTTCCCTTCTTTGTGGAAGAAGAAGTTAAGGGGAAAAGCCCCTCAAAAAGATACGACCCAAGGAACCGCTCATTTAAATATTCTTGAGGTATTTTCGTTAGATTGCCGAATAAGCTTTCCACCGGTTTCATTTTCGTTAAAAACTTTACAGTATAACATTTCCTTTCAAAGCGAGAATAAATTCATCAATTCAAATTTAAACCAAGAGAATATCTAACCGACAATTTTCACAAACTCATTAATACAATCGGGTTAGTTGGGGAATAATTATTGTAGAACATTCAGTTTATTCCATCTTCCATATTTCCATATTCAATCAAACATGTATTCATCCAGGATCCATATTCAAGTAAACATGTATATATATTTATTTTATTTATGAAAAAGTTGTATAGCCCGATTGAAACAAAGTAAAGTTATAAGAAAGAAATTGAAACGATGTACGCTCAGTAATTATGTGAATACTTAGTAAAAAATATTATTTTAATATTTATAAAAAAATGAGGAAAGTAAAAATAAGCAATTATAATCAGAAATGTTAAAAATAGTGTTGAATAAAATAAAAAAAAGTAGCCTAAACTCACATTAAAGTTGAATATTTTAATGAGTTAGGAATTGCTTATAACAATAAAAACAATGTAGTTGTTTCAGACAGTAAATGTAAAGACGGGGAAATATTTAACCTAAACGTACTTAATACAAACTAAATAATTATTAAATAAAGTCTGGTGCAGAGAGCGAATCATACAACTTTCATTTACTAAACTTTAAGAATAATGCTATTAATATTAATATAAACAAACATAAATTCTTATAAAATAAAATAATCGAACTTTAATGATTATATTTTGCGGGTCAAGTTGAAAACTAATTTTACAAGTCCAGATGTAGGAATTTCATTTATTATTCAAGGAGATATTTATCTTAAATTTAATAACAATCATTACTTTTTCATCACTCTCCATTACCATATACGTCTTTATATGTTGGATCTAATGAGGTAATGAACACACATTTGCTTTCCAATTGAATCGTAAGATAATTTGATCACTAAATAGAGAAAAAAAGGTAGCCTACAAAAATATTTGGCCTTTAGGTGTGCCCTCTGCCCCCAACTTGTCAAATAACGAGGTCATATGGACCAAACGACCACATTTTTGTGCCACCTTTTTTTCTCGGTTTTGAAACAAAATTATCTTACGATTTATGTGGAAATCAAATAGCTATACATCAGTTTTCATTACCTCATTAAAGTAATTACTTTTATGAAAAAACGCCTAATTTATGAAAATTTCGTTTGATAAAAAATGTCTAGGTTACGATAAAATTAGACCATTAGCGAATTTTTATACGAATATTAATAATTTGATAAAAAGTGGTCTGTACCGCGGAATGTTATATACAGGCCTCTGATAAATTGGTGATCGACTCTGGATCTCTCAAAATTCAGTTTTATACAACGTATTTGGTCCCTCGTTGAAAAATGAATTAAGGCTTTAATTGAGAGATAAACGCCATTACATAATGAGCCATTTAACCCAGGACATAGGCTATAATCAGTGCATGGGGGAACACAACAATGTGAAGTGTTAATTACAGGTTAGGTACACATGTGGTGTAAAATGTAGCCGGATCAATACCGCTAATTGCGAGTACATAGCCAATACAAAGCCTAATTGTCTCAGCTACCGTTAGATTTAATTGTTAGAACAGACGCTGAGCCGCCCTCAGGCAACTGTTAACGGTTGTAGTCCTCAGGTTAAATACGAAAAAATGTAGGGAGGGGGAGTTTGGGGAGGGGGAGGTCGGGGATGGGTTTAACCAAGCCTGGGGAGGGGAGGGAGGTGATGTGTTCACAATGGCCATTGCATAGTTAACAGCCACATGGAAGCAGCTAATATTCCATAAAAAGTAGTATAAAAAAGTATTATAATAAAATTTTTCCTTCTGGCAAACACAGATGGATCTCGCAGGACCTATTAATATAGGACTAATTAGACGCGTCCGTGTTTATGTTTTTATTTTAGATATTATACCTGTAAAAACAATGAAATATTAGGCCAAATATATTTCTTTTACAATTGAAATGAATATTCTCATAATATTTTGCTGAGTTTAACGTGTCTAAAAAAGCCATATACACAGATGGCTCTTATATGAATTATTAATGGAAAGTTAAATATTGAGAATTTTTTCGATTGTAATGAAAAATTTTTTTAAGGGTTTTTCGAGATCCAAAAACGAATACCAACTTTATTCCTCAAAATCCTCATACCAAACTGAAACGAAAGGAAACCACTCGACGTTTCCGACTACTTCAGCACTTACTAGACAAATGCTCTAAACTTCCAATTAATTACAAAATACTCATATACATGACTATAACAAGGCTTATTTGGATTTACGGAGTTGAGCTATGGGGCTCCACTAAACAATCGAATTCCTCTCGTATCCAATCCTTACAATCCAAAATCCTTCGTAAAATCCTCAATGCTCCCTACTTTGTTACAAATAAAACCATCCATAATGACTTTAATGTTTCTTTTGTTTCAGATCTGGCCCAATCCAGATACCTATCCTTCCATAATAAACTTCAGAATCATCCTAACCCTCTCGTTTCCTGATAATCCTCCGAGGCGTATGAAAAGAAGATGGCCCCGTGATCTCATAATGTAGACATATCATTAGAGTGCTACGATTGGGTAGTTACTCAGCAAGTGTTTTCATGTCATTACATCCATATGTTCAAATTTACTAGATGTATTTATTTAATACAGTTTTAAATATCATTAAGAAATAAAAATATATATAAATATTTAAATATATATATAAAAAATGATTATATTTTACCATTTGGGAAGGGGGCTTCAGCCCCAAAGTTCACCCCCCCCCCCCGTAGATCCTAAATCCCGTAGATGTATTTCTTTATACACTTGTAAATATCATTAAGAAATAATAATTACAAAAAAAAATCCTGAAAAAAATATTTAATGAGATCCAGGTGTGTATATCATGTATAATATTTAGAAATTCCATTCTTTATTCCTATTTTCGGACCAAATCTAGGCAACATAATAAGATATTATGAGTAAGAACCTTACCTAGAAATTCTTACTTTAAATTGACCTATATTTAAGGGGAAAGTGTGGAATTTTCAATGGTCATTGCTCATGTGAAACCCTAACGGATAGAGCTAATATTAAGAGTCTTTCCTGGAACCTGCAATAGGAATATCCAAAAAGCATCAGCGGAAAGAAGTCCTTGATTGGACTTGGAAGACAACAGGTAAAGAATGGAGAGAATGTACTGGGCTTAGACAGGCGAAGCAATTTATTAAAAGCCCCTCTCCCTCCAAAACAAGGTGGCTGTTGGGCCTAACTAGGAGAGAAATACGACTCATCAGCGGAGTACTCACAGGCCACTGCAGACACTTAAAGATCTGTGGGATAGTGGATGATGAGCTCTGTAATTTCTGCAGAAGTGCACCTGAAACTGCCCTTCACTTCATAACGGAATGTGACCGATTTGCGTCACTCAGGTACAGACTCCTGGGAGCAGGCAGAATCCAAGTATGCAAAGCTGCCTCTATTAAATGGACCAACCTTTTGAACTTGATTAGAAGAACAAAAAGGTTTGAGACAGAATAGAGGTACAATAGACAACCACTGGTAGCATCAAATTGTGGCGTTGGCAAAAAGGAGCAATAGGCCCACTTGCTGGACACAGTCCCCCCACCTGTACCAGTACCAGTACCAGTAAGAGTCTTACCTGGATAAATTAAAACGTAAAAGTGAAAATAAAATTTGAAATGCAAGACAATGAGCAAAATTCAATAATTTCAACAAGTGACATTTAAGAGTTAAGATAAGGGTTGTTAAGATGTAAAAACAATAATTAAAAAATAGAATTAAGAAATTCCAAAAACCTATAACTAAACGAAGACAACAATTCATTGCTAACATTTATTATTTTCCCATGATCTGGGATGTATTTTAATAAACATAATTGCTTAAGAAAACATTATATTTACAAAAATAAAAAAATTAAAAATCATGATTTAAATATTTTTCTCTTAAAGTGGTTATGTTTATTACAGTACATCCCCTAACACGGGAAAAACGAATAAAAGCTTTGCAACAGTTAGTTTTAGTCATTATTGCTGAAAGCACGGGAATTTAAGGTCCTGGATAGAAAATCACTCCATTTCTTTACATATTTTAAGGTGAATTCCAAGGTTATTCCTTATAAACTTCAACCTAATTAATATGGATTTAAAGTTTATTAAACGAGGAAGTTTTTCTAAAAGTGGGGGATCTGTTATATAGTTGAAGGATGATAAAAAAAAAAATCACAAATAATTTATGACTTCTTTTAAATGTAACTCAATATGGTTTTAACAATGACAAACTCTACTTTGGTTTAATGTAAATTTTGCCTGGTTTACTATGGAGGAAAGTTTTTTTTTTTTTTTTTTTTTTTATCTATTTATTGAATAATAATACAATCAGCCACTGGAGGGCTATAAGTATTAGGGCTAAGAGTTCTCATTCAAACAATATATACAAATAATAGAGAAATAAATATAAATATAAAAAGTAAATAAATAATACTGATGAAGAAAGAAAATAAAAGAAAAAAAAAATAACAATAACATAAAAAGAAACTTATAAACACAATCATACCTATATACAATATATACATTCGCCCAAGAATCTCCGAGCCAGGCTTTTTCCCCCACATGTGGAAGGCAAAGCAAGACTCCAGGAGATCCCAGCGCCACTTTTCCAGCCGCATCGGAGGAAAGTTTAGTTATTTAAATTAAATATTTTTTATGTAATCGCATCCTATTCAACAAAAAACGTGACTAGCTTAAAAAACACAAATTTTAAATTTCCTAGTTTTCCTCTGGAAATTGGGCAATTGTTTATGTGAACTTCTTCGTAGATCCTGATTTCTGCTATTAACCTTTTAAATATTTCTCTCTACTTACGGAACAGCCTTTATACTACATTATCCATATTTTATATAAATTAAACTTTTAATTAAATATTTTTCTCTAAAATCTATATAATGAGAACATTATATTTATAAATGTCTGTGTAATTATTTTTTAAATTCGTTTTTCTCATTTGAGATTGTTACGAATACAATTCGCTAATTTTGATCACAGATGAAAGGAATCGAACCAACTCAATTCTCACTTATTCCACTGGATACCTGACATTAATAGGAATGATTTAATAAATAATTATAATTCTGGAAAGTCATTTTTAGTGAGTGAAATGGAACCCTTACTTACTACATAAATATATAAAATTTATTATTAAATGCATGTTAATATTTGTATGGCGTAGGGAGGTGGCGGTCCCATCGCCCGGTCATTGTACCGCAACCAGCCACTGGCCCTCCAGGTTGGGGGAACACTTACACGAACATTCACACACCAAGTACACTTTATACAGCACACTACAACACCTAAACACTACAGACAAAGGTCACCTACAGTTCACACCCTAGGGTCACCTTCCCTAGGTAGCCGCCCCGGATGGGAGAGCTAGTTAGGATGCTCGGAGGAGGCAGCCCCTCTACCTGACTCGGGGGCAGTGGGCTGATAACCCACTCCTCTCCCCCCCCTAAAGTATCTTATTACGAAACCTCAAAGAGAAGAAGCCGGACTGAATTACGGTGACAGACCCAGGAAACGCCTAAATGACCTAAGAATTGGATTTTGGAACATTTTATCATTACATAGACTAGGAGAACTTAGTGCGCTCCTTGCAGAAGTGGACACATACAGAATCGACATAGCAGCTATCCAAGAGGTCCGATGGATAGGACAGGGAATTATGGAGAAAAAGTACCATACACTCTACTATAGCTGCCATGAAAAGCATCACATCTTCGGTACCGGATTTGTTGTGAGAGCTCGACAGCTAGTGATGCGATTTACTCCCATTAACCAAAGGTTATGCTACATTCGGCTTAGAGGAAAATTTTTTAATTGCTCTCTAATCAACTGCCATGCCCCAACAGAGGTGTCACCTGAGGAGGATAAGGAAACATTTTATGAAAAACTTGGACGCGTGATAAAAAGCTGCCCCAAAAATGATGTTAAAATCATTCTTGGTGACTTTAACGCCCAAGTTGGTAAGGAGGTGGCACTCATACCGACCATAGGAACCCACAGCTTGCATGAGACCAGTAATGATAATGGGCTACGGATGGTGAACTTTGCTACAATGCACGGACTGGTTGTTGGAACAACTCTTTTTCCTCGAAAGAATATCCACAAAGCAACATGGATCTCTCCAAATGGGCAAACAACATCATAGATAGACCATGTACTCATTAGTGCAACCGTCACAAGTCCAACATGATAAATGCAAGATCTTATAGAGGTGCAAATATGGACACGGATCACTATTTGAGCATTGCCGAGGTCAGATCACGAATTTCGCTGATTAAAAACCACTACCAACGACCAAAAAAGAAGATTGATGTGGCTAAACATAAGGACTCAGACCACCAATATTCGTATCAACAAGCTGTGGAGACGAAACTTAATGAAGAAGTAATTATTGACAGCTCCATGGTCGATGAACAGTGGAAGAGATGCAGCAACGCAATGAATCAAGGCAGCAGAAAAATCTCTTGGCTACGAGACTAAATCTAGAAGGCCCCCATCGTTTGATGCTGAGTGCCTTCAAGCAGTAAAAGTGAAAAATGAAGCCTACAGAAAGAAGGTTCAGCGTCTCACAAGGCTCTCCCAAGAAACATATCGAAGAAAAAGACGCGAAGAGAAGAGATTATTCCGCGGAAAGAGAAGAGCTTGGGAAAATAAGAACATGGAGGACACAGAGGCATTGCGCAGCCAAAATGAAAGTCGGCTGTTCTTTCAGAGAATAAACGAGGGTAGGGCAGCTTTCAGGCCCAGAGTCACGGCATGCAAAGACACGAATGGAACGCTTTTAAGCCACAAAGATGACGTACTAAGGAGATGGGTACAACATTTCAAAGACGCATTAAACAGAGGAACGGTGCCTGGAGAAGTAGGAGTAATGAAGGAAGACTCCCTGAATTCTATTGAACCCCCGGATGAGGAGGAAATGGAAAACGCCCTGAGGAAATTGAAAAATGGAAAGGCGCCAGGCCCGGACGGAATCCAGTCAGAGCTGTTGAAATGTGGAGGTGAAGAACTCAAGAAAGCTCTGCCATGATTTAATGCTGACCATCTGGGAGAGGGAAGCTATGCCTACGGAATGGGCAACCATTATCTGCCCAATACATAAGAAAGGAGATCAAACAGAATGTACTAACTATCGAGGAATCTCACTCCTTTTGTGTGCTTCCAAGCTGCTCTATAACATTCTTTTTGAGAATCCTCCCGTATTCTGAAAAGGAACTGGGGAAATATCAGGCTGGATTTCGAAGAGGACGCTCAACCACTGATCAACTGTTCTCTCTGAGGATGATCCTAGAAAAGACTATGGAGCGTAAGGTAGTCACCCACCTGTTGTCGGGTTTGTATTGACAGGATACCTGTGGAATTGATTTTATCATGCCAGTTTTGACAATCTCCATAAATTTATCGATGTTCAAATCTATATCGGAGGTATTTCTTATAACAGGGGTAATATCGAGATTTTTATCTACGATTTTCCGGAATTTTTCCCAATCAGCCAATTTGAAATTGGAATCGCACAATAAGTTGTAAGGTTTACTTTCAAACGCCTAATGTAACAATATTACATAAATTAATATTAGGAACTAGCAGACTCGTCTATTAGGAGTAAATTAAGTCCCTCAAGATTTCATTGAAAACGTATCCGACAAATTTGCGTCATAGGAATCAAATTAGGTAGGACTTTTTATTGCATCTTGACTCAGGTAGGCGTTTGAGGTATATCATTTCGCATAAAAGACACACGCACGTCAACTTAAACTGAATAGACTTCAAGAACGGTTATGATAGCGTCTTTTAGTGGGATCAGTTTGGTTTAAAGCGAAAAAGACACCACCACAAGCACTAAAACAAATAATATACAAAGAGATAAACTTGGCATATAGAGGTCTTATTATTATATTATATTATACAGTAAACTCTTTCTTTAGGCTAAGGAACTTTAATGAATGATAATAGTATCAGGTTATTGCTTAACGTTTTTGTCCAAGAAAAGTGATCGAATGAGGAAAGAATATGATAATTAGGTTGAATCTGAAACAAGTCCGTATGCTAAACTAGGCCTGCCCATTGTTATAAGGTAAGATTGATATATATTTTAAGAATAAATTGAAATATTTAGACCGCTTAAATGTTGTAGTTGTTGGAAAGAGTATAAAAAATCTGGTGCGCGCAACACACAACTTTCACGTACTCTTAGAACTTTGCTCAACTTAGAATAGAAATTATTTTCAGGCCATGTTGGGCTATTATAAAATATTTGAATTGCATTTTTAGCTGAGCTAAAGCTAAAATATTGCAGCTAACAAATCATAAATACTATTAAAATAACAAAAGCCAAATTTATTATATCACCGGTTGATTATAGACTGTACAATTAGTTGATTATAGATTGTTCGATCCGTTGATTATGGATTGTACAGCTATTAGTTATTAAACTGTAATTTTCCATTGCAAAGTTTATTAAAACGAAATTAAGAGATTTGCTTTGTCTGTCATAGACAGGTCAATAGTTGTCATATTAATTGTAAGTGGATTCTGTTGGAATATCGCAAAGGGAAAATTTATCAAATGATTCACTAATTTAATTTTCTAAAAGGTTGCATGATGATTTTTTTGGAATAAACGGACGATAGATGCCTAAATATTTAAATATAATATCAGATCTAGAGTTATTAAACTACAGTAAATATATTTAAGGTTATAAACGTATCTATAAAATATTTTTATATTTCACATCTTCTTTCATACAAGTACAATGAAATAGTAGTGGATACAGTTGGAATATCACAAAGGGAAGATTCATTAAATTATTCACTAATTTAACTTTATAAAAAGTTATATGGCAATTTTTCGGAATAAACGTTGATACCTAATTATTTAAATATAATATCAGATCTATAATCACTAAACTACAGTAAATGTATTTTAGGTTAAAAACATATGCTATATACATCCATGAAATTTTTTATTTTTATTTTATTTATTTTAAATGATATTTACAACTGTATACAAACAAATACATCTAGTAAATTTGCACATTGGTATAAAGACATGGAACACATGTTGAGAAACTACCCATTGGTAGCACTCTAATAATATGTCTATATTAGAAGATCACGTGGCCATCTTCTTTTCAGACGCCTCGGAGGGTTATCAGGAATCGAATAGGAAGCAAGGTTAGAGACAAGAGGGTTGGGATGGTTACGAAGTTTATTATGGAAGGACAGATATCTGGATTGGGCCAAATCTGATACATAAGGAACATTAAGGTCATTATGAATAATTTTATTTGTAACAAAGTAAGGAGCATTGAGGATTTTACGAAGGATTTTGGATTGCAAGGACTGTATGCGAGAGGAATTTGAAGGCTTGGTGGAGCCCCATAGCTCAACCCCGTAAGTCCAAATAGGCCTTATTGTAGTCATGTAAATCAGTCTTTTACAATTGATTGGAAGGTTAGAGCGTTTGTCTAGTAAGTGTTGAAGTAGTCGGAAACGTCGAGCGGTTTCTTGTCGTTTCAGTCTGGTATGAGGATTCCAAGTTAGACGTTTGTCCAGATGGAGTCCTAGGTAACGGATTTGTTCAACAGGAATAAGTGAGGTGTTGTTAAAGGATACTGAAGGACAGGAAGTCATTGGTTTACGACGAAGGGTGAAGGTTATTTGATGGGATTTATTGGAATTTATTTTAATTATCCAGTTCTGACACCATTCTTCCAGGTTTGTGATGTGGGATTGAAGGGTTTGGGATGCAATAGATGGGTCGTTATTGACTGATAGGATACATGTGTCATCAGCATATGTGGTGATGACAGTGTTGGGATGGGTTTGGATGTCAGCTGTATAAACTGTGTAAAGGATAGGACCTAGGATACTACCTTGAGGAACACCTGCAAACTTGAAAAAACGGGATGTATATACATTGTTGTGATTTACTTTAAAGTATCTATCAGTAAGGTAGGAACGGATAATGAGGAAGTAGGTAGATGGTAGGAATTTTCGGAGTTTGTACAGCAGTCCCGGGTGCCAAACTCTATCAAACGCCTGTTCAACATCGAGAAAGGCTCCCGTACAGTACATACCGCGCTCCAATGCAGAGGATACTACGTCTACCACACGATGGCATTGCTGTATAGTGGAATGGGAGGAGCGGAATCCAAATTGATGATCTGGGATTATGTGATTAGAATCTAGGATTGGGTACAGGCGTTTTAAGATTAGTTTTTCCAGGATTTTTCCCATGATGGGTAACAGAGAGATGGGACGGTAAGAGGATGGATATTCTGGTGGCTTTTTGGGTTTGTGGATCATTTTGACAATAGATATTTTCCAAGGATCAGCGGAATATGTTGATCGGAGTACAGCATTATATATGAAAGTAAGGAATAGGATGGCTTTTCGAGGAAGAAGTTTCAAGATCTGGGATGTTATTAGGTCATGTCCAGGAGCTTTGTAGGAGGGTAATCTTTGAATGATGTTGGATATTTCTGTGGGATGAAATGCTTTAGGTGGAAGGGACATTTGGAGAGGAGTATCCAGTTCTGATTCAATACATTCGATGTGGGTTGGATTAAGGATATCCGGATGTGGGTTGAAAATTTGGAACAGATGTTGACCGAATAACTGGGCTTTTTCTTCGTCGGATTTGGACCAGGTTTGGGATTCAGTAAGAAGTGGGTGATTAAAATCTTTAAACTTCAGAAGTTTTTTGGTTGTAGTCCATAGTGATTTGTCAGTTGTTGTAATATTTTCAGTTAGGTTCAGTAATTGTTGAGTTTTATATTTTCTGATTTCTGATTTTAGTTTGTTAGTCAATTCGGTATAGTACGTTTTGTCTGAAGGATATCTAGTCCTGTGCCACTTCGATCTTGCTCTGCGTTTATCCCTTAATAAGATTCGAATATGCTGTGGCAAGTTAATATGTCTTAAATTATTGCTTTTATTATTAACAAATGTGTTATTATTTATACTCGTTGTTATAGTTGTATTAAGGTTTTCTATGGCATTATCAATATGTTGTTTTGTCTTAAGGGGAATTTTTAAGTCCAGTTTATCTTCCAGATCATGACGAAATTTGTCCCAGTCCACTCGTCCTGTAATTAGTTTAGGAAGTTTAGGTTTAGGAGCAAAGTTCGAATGTAGTAAAAGCAAAACTGGACTATGATCTGACGAAAGGTCATCCAGGGATTTGATAATGGATTGGGAGGAGGAAATCAGGGAGGTGATAAATATATCCAGGATATCGGGACGTTTTTTCAGAGATGTAGGCCAATATGTAGGATTCATGGGTGAGAGGATTGAATAACTGTTGGAAGAAGAGACATGTGATAGGATGCTACCGCGGGAGTTGGATGTTCGACAACCCCATCGTTGGTGTTTAGCATTGTAGTCTCCTCCAGCAATAAAGCGCTCTCCGAGGGATTGAAATAAGGAATCAAGTAGGCTATAAGAGAGGGAATTACCAGGAGGTCAGTATACAGCTGATAGTGTTAGATGGAAAGGACGAGTAGAAAGGATTACAGAAGTTGATTGAATGGCATCAGTTGGAGTAGAAGGGATAAGGGAATGCGATAGAGATTAATGTATAAGGATGCAAGAGCCAGCGTGGGAAGTGTTGTCTGGATGGTCAGATCTATAAGTGATGTAGTCACGTATGTAGAATTGTGTCCGTTGAGTGAAATGAGTTTCTGTCAGAAGAGCAATGTCAATATGATTGTCATGGAGAAATATGTCTAGTTCGTCACGGTGGTTTTGCAGTCCGTTAGCGTTACATAAGACGATAGCTAGGGTCTTTGTATTCATCGGATTTCGGAAAGGAGTCTTGTGAGAAGAGTTATAAGCGGTTTGATAGTCTGTTGAAGATCTATCAGGAATGATGATAGGATAGAGTTGATGTCGGATGATGTTTGGATGGGAAGTGGATTTAGGTCATGATGTTGTGATGAGTAATCTATGCGAATAGGATTGCTGGGTGGAGGGTGGGTCCGACGTGGGGTACGAGGAGTAGGATCTAAATTCTGTTGGACTTGTGATGGGAGGTTCATCTTGGGAGTAGGAACGAGTGGAGCTGGGTGTGGGTGCTCTGGCGGGAATTTGACCCTTAAGGGTAGCTGATGGGGAGGGATTGGCTGACGAGGCTGTTGAGGTTGAGTATTAGAGCTTTTGGGCTTGGATTGGGAGGTTTGAGGCGCCTGACTTTGAGGCTGCTTCTTAATGATGCAAGGCTGCCATTGAGAATTTCTTGAGTTCTGTAGAGGATAATCCTTAAGTGTAGAGATGGATGGTTGTTGTTGGACGGCGATGGAAGGTGAAGTCGGCAAAGCTGGGAATGTTTCCTGATTTTCAATTTCAGGTGGCTCAGGACAAGTTTTTTGAGCAGGTCCAAGGGTTTTCGTCGCTAAGTTGCGTGATCTCTGTTTGTGAAGATTTTTATACAACCTCTATAGTTTTCAGGGTGGGCTTCACCACAAAGAGCACATGTAGCGGGCTCATCTTTTGGCCTCTGGCAAGTGTCTGAAGCGTGAAAACCGGCTCATTTAACACATCTGGCCTCGTGATGGCAATATGTCTTCGTATGCCCTAAGTTTTGACACTTAGTGCATTGTACTATTAGGGGCTTCTGCCTTGGTTCTTCAAATCGTACTGTCGAGTATATTAAACGTTGAACCTGAAATATTTCATTATTCGTTTTTGCTGGTTCCAAATCTATAAAGAATAATGGAAGCGGATATCTTTCCCTAGGATGTAGTACGGGTGCTATGTGCCTGACGTTATGACCGATTTCTTCCAGGCCTGTTTTGATGAAAGATATAGGAGTGGTTGGATGTAGACCTCTCAGGACTACTCGAAACGCCTTGTCCTGTTTCAATCGGTAACAATGGAAGTCGTAGTTTTTGGAAGTTAAATGGCTAATCAATTTTTTATAGTTTTCGCTAGAGTTCGTGTTTATTTTAATGTCATTGATTCGAGAGAAGCAGCGAAAATTTGGCTGTCCGATTAGTTTTGCAATTTCTTGACCAAACGACACGAAGTTCTCAATTTTTGAAACAAAAAAAAATTGAGCGGTTCGGGGTCAGAAAAATCTTGAGGTTTCGGAATCTTGCTTGATAAATTGTTATCGAGAATAGTATTCTTGCTGGCTGAGGTGCTTGGTGCAGTTGGCTCTGATTGTGTGGCATTAGATTTACTCCTCGTTTTAGGTGGAGATTTTTCTTGTTCTGCTGGCTTATTTGATTTGTTTGATTTATTTTTTGTTTTTTTCTTATTTGGTGAGTTGCTTCCCGAATCGGGAGTGGAGTTTCGGACACGCTTTTGGAGCGTACGTCTTTTCAAGTATTGCGAGGCAGTCTCGCTAATTTCTGAAAAGGGTGTCTCCGAGTCTTCACACAAAGTGTTCGTATCCAAATCCATGCATTTATCCATGATGGATAAATGAGTGTGAGAGAAAGAGAGAAAAAAAAAATGTTTTTTAAACCTAAATATTAAAATGAAAATTATAAGATAGCTTCTTAAGAACTAAACTATTTACAAACTATATACAGATATAATATAAAATAATTCATTTCAGAATTAATTAATGAGAAAATAAAATAAAAGTCTCCTAAAAAATATTAAAAATATAAAGAGAAAAAAAAAAGAAAAAAAAAAAAAAAAACCTAAATGTCTTGGATTCGAACTGTGAACAAAGCCGAAGAATGTTAGTATACACAGAGCCGAGTCTTGACCGTAACTTATTACAGATAAGGTAAACCCGTAAGGGATTACGGGCCACTTGGGCTTGCCGAACGAGCACTGATTTATTACTGCTTCATTGTTAATCAATAGTTACTAACCTGAACATATGTGAGATAAAATGTACCACTGTTTATATAGTCACTGTTGATATAGTCTTACACCAGAATTTTAAATAATAACCACATTACATAGTAACAAATACAGAGCGACGTGAATCTTCAACTGCACTTGCGGCCATGACACTTGCTACTCATCCATGAAATGATTTTATATTTTACTTCTTCTTTCAATCAAGTACAATGAAATAGTTTTTTTAACAATTCCATTGCCTTGATTAGGTGGATTTTAAATATTTTTTACAAACGTAAAAATATTTTCTAAAGTTTACATCTAACTAGTAAATTTCATTTAATTTCCTTGAACCAGCGAAACAAAGAACTCGTCGCTGCCTGCGAGAAATAGCTCCGATAACCACAGTGAAAAACTTCAGGTCCTGAACCTCAGCCTCAACCAGGTACCTCTTCGCAAGAAATGGTTGAAGAATCTCCTTTCTTCACTCCAAACCCGTTCCAAGTGCTTCATAATGACAGAGAAATAATGGAGTCAGCAGCAATACCCAGGGAACCAAGGCCTCCTCCGATATTTGTAAAAAAATATCAAAAATTTCCAACTACTGTGTACACAACTAAACGAAATCTGCTCCGGCAGTTATCCTTGCCTCAACAGAACCAACGATACAAAAATAACACCAGATACTGCAGATACCTACCGAAAAATTGTGAAGTACCTGTCAGAAACGAATGCAAATTTCCACACGTACCAGCTGAAACAGGAGAGATCGCTACGAGTAGTGGTAAGAAATTTACACTCCTCAACCCCAACTGAAGTGATAAAAGAAGAAGTAGCAACGCTTGGTTTCAAAGTGCGTCAGGTAACCAACGTTCTGAAGGAGAATAAGGAGCAGCCAGGAGAAAGTAATAAAGTTCCACTACCTTTATTTTTCGTGGATCTAGAGCCATCACCTGGTATTGAGAAAATATATGACATCAAGAGATTGTACTACACTATCGTGAAGATAGAGAAGCCATGCCCCAAGAAGGAAATTGTGCAGTGCCACAATTGCCAGGCGTATGGCAACACGAAAACTTATAGTCACCATCTTCCGCGTTGCGTGAAATGAGGTGAACAGCACAAATCTGTGGACTGCACTAAACCGATACAAGATCCTGCAGTGTGTACACTATGCCAGGAGGGACACCCGGCCAACTACAAAGGCTGCCAAACCTATAAGAGCCTCAAATCCAGATACCAGAAGAACCGGATTCAAGATGAAACAACCAGACCAAGAAGAGAACCTTCTAGAATTGTTAATAATAATTTATCATAATCCGAACTACTTGGAGGTAAGAACCCAAATAATACATGTGAAGCCCTGCCGCAACAAATACGCCAGCCCCAACCTCAATATTCTGTTCATCATAACACACATAATCATCAACAACCTCAATTTCCTCGTATTCCTCCTCCTTCAAAAATGGTGCAGTGTAATATTTGCAACAACTCTATCGCACGCGAAGATAAGAGCAATATACACTGCGTTAAGTGTAAGTGCGTAAATACTTTTTCATGGTAGGTGCGTTAACCTTACTGATAAAGGCACCGAAGCAAAAATATGGGTTTGCTCTAACTGCGAACAGGTCAAAAAACAAAATACCGAACCGTCTCCCTCAGAAATACTTGCGGCAGTAAATCATTTGGACGCTACTGTGAACGAGGATATAAGAAACATGAAAACAGCACTAGATAAATACGGAGAGCTCAGTTTTGAAATAAACGAAAGACTGACGAATATTGAAAAACATCTGGAAGGTCAAGCTAAAAAGTTTGAGGAAATAATATTAGAAAGTAAATCACTCAAATCTCGAGTGGGCGAATTAGAGGTTCGCTTGAATAACGCTTAACAGGGACTATTAAGTAGATCACTGGAGATCCGCGGTATACCAGAGCTACCGGGCGAAACGACCGCTGCTTTGGTGACCAGCATAGGAGCAAGCTTGGGGATCAGGCTGACTGTGGAAGACCTGGACAACGTACATCGCCGCAGAAGCCGAAAAGATGACTCGCGACCACCGCCGGTTATCGCACGCTTTGTCAGGCAATCAATTAGAGATGATTTAATTACGAAAAGGAAAGTGAAGAGGGATTTCTTCACACGGGATATCGGTTGGCAGGAAAATGATTGCCACCGAATTTATCTGGGTGAAGAGATGACCCGCACAAACAGACACCTCTATTGGCTAGCCCGGCAGAGGAGAGCGGCGGGAATAATCAAATATACGTGGTTTGCTTCAGGAAAGGTGCGGTGTCGAAAAGAGGACGGACATAGAGTCATCCTGATAGAACAGGCCTCGGATCTAGATGTATTTGACTGACTACCTAGAAGCCGTCAACCCCTTAGCCTCATTTTTTTTTTTTTTTTTTTTAAACACTTTATTAAGAAATATTACTATTTGTCACAGGTTAGCCTCATTAAAATAGTTTTACTTCTTCTCTTAGTGCTATCTCTACACCGTCACTCACCAATCTATTTATTTTTAAGTACATTCTCTTTATTTATTTTTAATGTAACACTTTTTCTTCACTTAGTTTCATGTACTATAATCGCTTTTCTGTACTTTCTATTCGTTTTGTCTTCTCGCTACCGAACACTGACTGTTTCTCTCCAAATCCACTGTATGTCTAGTTCCCTAATCACATGTCAGGTTAACTCTCAATCCCTTTCTGCCCATTATGACGAATTCCTGCAATACTTTACCCAAAACTTTTATCATATCATAGCAATATCCGAAACCTGGCTCAAACCCTATATTCCATCATCCTCAGTATCCTTGCCTAATTATATCCTGCTCCGTCTTGACCGGGTAAACCGGACTGGCGGTGGAGTAGCCATGTTTGTCCACAATAGCCTAAAGACCCGAATCCTCGATTGCTCCCCACCTTCAGATCATCTTCATGTAGAATACCTCTTAGTAAAAATTCTCAGTAATACTTCACCTATCCTTTACGCCGTGGTATATCGCCCTCCTCTAGTGCCATTTGACACGTCCTTCGAATCAACCCTATTCAACTTCGTTCGCCTCTATCCCAGAATAATTATCACCGGTGACCTCAATACCAATTTCCTCTCAAACTCCAATGACAAATCCTGTTTAGAAAATCTGTTTTTCTCACTTTACCTACTCATCGTTCCTTTTTCCTCCACCCACCACACCAGCAGATCTGACACTTGACTAGACGTCTACATCATCGACTCAGCACAAAACCTCCTCTCCGCCTCTCAAATGCCAGTATCCTTTCTTTTATCTTACGATCTGATACAAATAACGTATAATATCCGCACTCCTCCAATCCATCCTCGAACTATCACTTTCTCCCAACTGGATACCCTTACTCGAGAAAAAATATTACCTGATGTAGTAACATTGGATTTGAATGGAATATATCATTGCTCCTCTGTCGACACCATGTTTGATATTCTCACCACTAATCTTCTCAATATATTCAATACCCACGCTCCTCTCAAAATCTCCACCTTCCGTCATCGCCCTGCTCCTTGGATGTGTCAGGAAATTAAGGATCTGCAGAAGAGACGCGACGCTGCACGCAGACGCTTTAGACGGACTAAGCTTGCATATGATTATCAAACATTCAGAGTGATTCGTAACATGACACAGACAAGGATCCGACAAGCGAAAGCGAACTACTTTCATGAAGCCCTTTCCTCAGCTCCTCATATCAAATCAAAATGGCTTCTACTTCGTAAGATTTTCCTTTGTGAACCTTCTAGATCCCCTTCCTCAGTTTTCCCAATATCACCTGATGACCACCTGATAAACTCCCACTTTATATCGGTTTCCACCTCTTCTTTACCCTCCCCTTCCGGCTTTTCTCCAGAGGGACCTTTTAACGACAATAATTTTTATTTTTCCGACATTTCTCCCACAGACCTTATTAAGGTTTTGATGAAATCCCGTTCCAATTCCGTAGGCCCAGATGGCATTCCTATCAAACTAATAACATTATGTCTCCCTGAAATCCTCCCAGAACTCCTTTTCATCTACAATTTCTCCCTGCAGAATTCAATATTCCCGACCTCTTGGAAAAAAGCCATTGTCCTTCCTTTAAACAAAAAACCTAATCCAACTTCTCCCGAAGATTTCCGCCCAATATCAATCCTTTCCAATCTTTCTAAACCCCTAGAAAGGTTAGTGCAATCCCAAGTTTCCAACTTTCTTGCACAATCCAACCAACTCGATCCTCTCCAATCTGGCTTCCGTCCTTGCTACTCTACACAATCTGCTCTGATTAAAATTACCAGTGATATTCAGACTGCAATAGATGACAAAAAAACTATCCATACTTATACTTCTTGATTTCTCCAAAGCTTTCGATTCCATTATCCATTCCATCCTTTTCAACAAATTAAAATCATTATCCTTCTCCAATAGTTCCATCTCTTGGTTCCAGTCTTTCCTCTCACAACGACCCAAGCAGTTTCCATACCTAATCAACCCCTATCTGCCTACCTTCCTTTATCCTCTGGAGTTGCACAGGGTTCAAGCATGTCTCCTCTTCTTTTCAGCTCTTATATTAAAGACCTAAATGATTCAATTATCCATTGTTCCCACCACCTTTATGCCGACGATTCTCAAATCTATTTATCCTTTTCTCCCGCTGAGTTATTGGTGGCATTTGCCAAAATTCAAGAAGATTTAGATCGAATTAGTGCCTGGGCCAACTTAAATGGATTAAGGCTAAATGCTGCCAAAACTCAGGCCATTCTCATTGGTTCCAAGCCCTTCTTAGATCCCACACCAACTTTCCCTCACTCTATCTAAACAACCACCCCATCACCTTCTATCCCTTTGTTAAAAATTTAGGCTTTCTCATAGATCAAACCCTTTCCTGGAATCACCATACCTCTCATATATCCCGCCGTGCAATTTCTACCCTTAAACTATTCCATCACTTCCGCCATCTTCTACCCCAAAATACCCGTAGACTCCTAGTTTCCTCTCTTATCTTTCCCCACTTTGACTACAGCTGAGTGGTGTACGATGGCCTCTCGGTGGAACTCCGTGATAGACTCAAAAGACTTATGAATAGCTTCGTAAGATTTGTAATTGGACCCCGAGACGCTCCCGTGTCTCCCACCACTACACTGAGTTAGGGTGGCTCTTCCCCTCCTTAAGAAGACAATATTTCCTAGGCACTTTCCTTTATCAAATCATTACCGATCATCGTCCTTCTTATGCCTACAACCTTCTCCAATTTAAGTCCTCAATCCATTCCCTCACTACAAGATCTCGATCCTCTGACCTATACATCCCTTCTCATAGATCTACCTCATTCCAAAATTCCTTTATAGCCCGCTCTGTCAACTTTTGGAATTCCTCTCGATCAAAATTCGACATGCCCCTTCCCTATACACATTCAAAAACCTCCTATTCCAATTCCTGTTCCAAAAACAGTCAGATACCAGCTAACTATTAATATTATATATGTATTGTGTAGCAATCATATAATCATAATACTGAGTAAGAGATAGTACATGCATTTCCTACTATCGATGTAGGAATTTCAATACATAATTTTTTTTTTTTTATTCAATTATAATTAACTGTTCATTTATTATATATATATATATATTCAAGCAAAGTTTTTTTGTTTTTTTTTATGAAATGAACTCATTGTATGTCTTTTTCGTTCTTCATTTCTCAAAGTGTATGTTTATGTTGTTCAACCCTTATATATAATTTTGTTCATAGTTCAAGTGATTCGTTCATAGTTTTAATTGTTTTGTTCATAATTTTAAATGCTCTGTACATAGTTTTATCTGTATTGTATATAGCTTGTGCACCTAAGGTTTTCTTTACTTTTTATTTTATCAATTTTATTTATTGTTTCAAACGTTTAGGCCAGTAATATTCTATTATTTTGTACATTATTGTTATTCTGAAGGGACTTAGTCCCAGAATAGAGTTTTTTTTTCTATCTATCTATCAATCTAAATCCTATCATATTTCTCATCCCCCCCGTCGATGCGATGGCTCCTGGAGAGCGTCTGATGAAGACAAAGCAGAGGAATTCGCCAGACACCTCTCCAGAACATTCACCTCACTTCCGGAATCCAACCCCACCCATACCATAACAGTAGAAGAATTCCTTACCCCCTAAAGCAATTAATCCTTCTGAGGTCAAACATCACTTAAAAAAACTTCCTCTACGTAAATCTCCTGGATACGACCTCCTAACGTCTCAAATCCTTCGACAATTTCCTCCTAAAGCTGTTATATTTCTCACTTATTTATACAATACCATTCTTAGAACCACCCAATTTCCTCTTTTGTGGAAACATTCCACTATTATTCTGTTACCGAAACCAGGCAAATCCTCTCCAAAATCTTTGAAAAGATCCTCCTGAAACGAATCCTACCTTTTATAGAATCCCAAAATCTTCCTTCCCATCAGTTCGGATTTCGTTCTCAACACTCCACAGTCCAACAAGGACTCCGAGTGGTCGATCATATTTCCGCAGCACTGGAAAGCAAGCAATATTGCTCGGGTGCTTTTCTAGACATAGCTCAAGCTTTTGACCGGGTATGGCACGCCGGGCTTCTTTCCAAGCTGAAAACCTATCTACCCCAGCCCTTGTACCTAATTCTCCGGTCCTACCTCTCTGATCGTACCTTCCGGGTTCGCTGTGGTTCAGAATTTTCCAACTCCCACCCAGTTGAAGCCGGTGTTCCTCAAGGTAGAGCCTTGGGCCCCGTCCTTTATATCCTTTTTACCACCGATATCCCTATCCATCCCAATACCTTCCTGGCAACATTTGCTGATGACACCGCCATCCTATCATCCAACTCAGATCCCGAAATAGCATCTTTAAATCTTCAAAGGCACCTATCCATGATTGAGCACTAGTGTAATAAATGGCGCATCAAAGTAAACGAATCCAAATGCAAACACATTACCTTCACACTCCGCCGCAGATCCTGTCCATCAGTCCACTTTAATTCCATCCAGCTTCCTTTTTCAGACACAGTCCGGTATCTTGGCTTTACTTTAGACCGAAGAGTAACGTGGAACCCTCATACTAGACTTGAATACTAGACAAGAATTTAACCGACGATACGGCCGATTATACAGACTACTGAACAAAAAATCTTAACTTTCAATTGACAACAAATTACTGATCTACCAGACAATCCTGAAACCCATTTGGACCTACGGACTTGAACTTTGGGGGACAGCAAAATTCTCTAACATCAAACGAATCCAATCCTTTCAATCCAAAGCCCTCCGAACAATAGTCGATGCTCCGTTCTATGTAACCAACAAAACCCTACATCACGACCTTAATATCCCATTTGTCCTTGACCTTATCCCTGAAAATGTTTCAAAATTCCATCAGAACCTTATCAATCATCCAAATCCCTGCAATCCTATCTAGTTCCACTCATCCCTACAACTCTCCTCGAAGGTTGAAGCGGCAGTGACCCAGAGATCTTTTATAGTATTTATTTTGGAGTTCTGGCAATGGCCAGATTCTCCACTCAAGACATGAGTGTATGTGGCTAAAGCACTCTCGCTCAAACTCCACCGGCTTTAGCACCAGTGAGGTGGTTGAGAGAGTAGCGTAGAGATTTGGGTTCCCCGCCTGATTGTATATATTGTATATAGGTATGACTGCATTTTTATGTTTTTAATTTACTTATATTTAGGTTATTTTATTTTTTTATTGTATATAGTTTTTATTTATTATGATTTAGTTATTATTTTACTTTTGTTAATTTTGTTAATTTTTTGTATATACGGTGTGAATGTGTTCATTTATCAATATAATTATTGTCCCTGTGACAGAATATTATATGTCTAAATAAATAAATAAAAAAAATAAAAAAATCCTTGAAAACATGTGATTTACGTTAAATATTATCATTTTTTAAAAATTATGATTTATAATTCTTTTACCGCTCTCCGTTATTCTAACCAGTATTCCTGGAGATTCATTTTCGACCTGTATAAGCATTTATATTTTTTTCTCCTTTATTCAATTATCAAATTCTTTCAAAAGATATATTTAGGATTTTTTCGTAACTTTTAATAATGAGAGATAGTTGATTATTTAAAATAAACCATATTAAAGATACTTTAGAGGAAGAAGCATATGAACATTGGGCATTTAAGCCCTGTAAGACAACCATACACCGAGTTTAATCAAAATCGTTATAGCCATTTTTGAGAAAATTGTAAAAATGTGTTTCAGCGTTGATATAAAGTGCCACTTCCGGTTAGCCGATTTTAAGGGAAAAGTTGCCAGGACATCTAACGCATAGAGTGTTCAAATACACACAGACCATTTTTCGGGACTTGGTTATTTGGACTCAGGGGACCTCGAAACGTGTGTTTTCGTTGAAAACTCAGATTCAAAAAATTTCACGATCGCAATACTTACACTTACTATATATTACACAAACAGGTAAGTGAAAGTAATAATCTAGGTGGCTGGCGGCTAGAACGAAGGTTGACTAACAAGGTTCTAACTGTCTATGTTTTCGATAAGTATATATATATATATTTAAACTTAACTATTTAATTGAGAATATGGTCACTTATTAATTATTTAATAAACTATTGAATGTTCATTTCTTCTGTTTATTGACGTTTCGATCCCGGTATTTTCTTTTTATTAGTCAACCGTGGGATCCTCTTCAAAGCTAGAATTTTAAAAAATAGAGCTTCGATCAGGCCAGGACACACCAACAGTCTCAGCACCGTCCATAACGGAAGAAATGAACATTCAATAGTTTATTAAATAATTAATAAGTGACCTTATTCCCAATTAAATAGTTAAGTTTAAATTTAATACTCAAAGGTCGATTAAGGAAAAGTTGTAAATATATATATATATATATATATATATATATATTTTTTTTTTTTTTTTTTTTTTTGGTTGGCGCTATAGACCTGGAAAGATCTTTGACATCGACATCCCGATTCCTGATTTAAGTACACGGGGATAGGGTCATCAGTCCTACGCCCGGTCAGTGTGAGTTGCGTCCAGTAGCCTGAGGGGACTCACATACCCGGGGGAGAGGGAGGGTCTCGGGCAGCGTGGCTTTCTCTGGTATAAAAATATATAATATATGTATGTTTTATGCCGCATCGTATATACACAGGGTGTCCCGTAAGTAAAGGGGAATATTTAAAAGGTAGATAGGAGAGATGAAGATCTACAAAAAAAGCTTGTAAATAATCGCCTAATTTCCAGCAGCTCAAGTTGTTAAAAGTTTTTCCTAATAAACCTCAACATAATTAATATGGACTTAAAGCTTATTAAACGAGAAAGTTTTTCAAAAAAGTGGGTTAAATGAAGTACAGTCAAGTGGTGGTAACTCATGTTAGCTGCGTCTGTCCGCCCAATATTCCTCTTTAAATAGTCTTAACAATGAGAAATTTTACTTTTGTTTAAAGTGAAGTTTGTCTAGATTACTATGGAACAATATTACTTAAATCAAATATGTTTTAAGTTATCGCTTCCTATTCAACCAAGACCGTGATGCTTAAAAAAAAAACAAATGTAAAATTTGCTACTTGCTAACGGGATAAGGGTCCATCAGTTGTTAATGGGCAAACTGTGGTAGGTGATTCGAGACAAAATTTCTCACAAAAACGTTCAATTGATGCATGGTCTCATTACAAACGGAAAAGGAGTTAAAACCAATTTTATTTTTTATTAAGGCGGTCACGTTTTTTACCAATGTAATTGGTCGACTTCTTATTGAATAAGAAGGAATTGGTCAAAAACTGTTAAGATAAGTAAATTCTAGGTACACTTTCATAAAGTAGACAAAATTCCCTTTGAGAAAACAGTGATTAAATTTAACAAGGATAAAGATAAAAGGGACGGGGGCTCTACTGCTCCTGTTACAGTATCCATTGAGATCCCTGCAACGGTACAGGGGTCCCATTGGACCTCCTCCAAGTTCCTTTTATCATCGACCTTAGTAAATTTTGCTTTGCACAGTTTCCACAAAGAAAATTTTGGCTACTTTACGATGGCATACTTAAA
Source organism: Nezara viridula (assembly GCA_928085145.1). Classification (NCBI taxonomy): domain Eukaryota; kingdom Metazoa; phylum Arthropoda; class Insecta; order Hemiptera; family Pentatomidae; genus Nezara; species Nezara viridula. The sequence continues at coordinate 12,362,403 of OV725078.1, read as the reverse complement.
ATTTAATTATCTTGGATAGTTTTTGATTTCTTCTTATTCGATCAAAAACATGGCCAGGTTAAGAAAGCCACGAGATTGGTCTTAAATGCATGGAAAACGGCCTATGCATGAAATGAACTTTTGTTTGAAATTTTTTTCTAGAAACAGCTCCCCAAAGTATGGTTGTTAAGAACTAAGGCATTGTGATTATATTCAGATTTTTCTGTTAGTAGAGGAAAATTTTTATAAGACTAATAGCAGTCCTTCAGAGCTACAAAAACTTTCACATTCATCCGTATTTATTATAAGTAGCAAACTTAACGTTTCTAGTCCTAAAATGTACTTTCAAAACAAAGAAATCTGCTGATTGTCAGTGAGTGTTTGGGATTAGGAAAGAGAGGTCCTTCTGCTAGATCAAAACAACTCACAGATAAGAAACAAAATCATTTTATTTCTTTTTTTAACCATATGTATTTTTTTGTGTGTGTGTCTTTTTATTTATATTTAAACATTTTATTTTTTTAAATTTATTTTATCTGTGGGTACTCCATAGACCTCGGTAGCCACAAGGCAAAAAGAAAACGTCCTCGTGGTCGTCTTAAATTATTAACGGAAGACACTACGGCTATAAAAAAATCATCTCAACGATTCTCATCATACTCAAAAGGTTACTTAACAAATTATAAAAATGCACTTAATGTTTATCTTTCATATCTTTCGTTGTTTATTTATAATTTGTATTTATTTATTATCTTTATTATTTTATTATTATTATTTATTTATTATATTTCATTTTTTTTTTTTGTTCCTTCCCCTGAAGTTCTTTTTCATTTCTTCAACTTGGTTCCTATGGAATTCCCCTCCACGTTTTTCTCATTATTTGGCGTGTTCGCTTTCTCTCTTTCCTGAATTATTTTTTCTTTTAATTATTTTTTAAATTAATTTATTTATTTATTTTATCATTTCATTTTTCTCTTACAAGTAGTTCCTTAACTTCAATTAACAAAAATTAATAAACAACAGGTGTTGATGACCCTAGGGTTTTAGGCCTTAAAGCCCAAATAAACAAACAATCTGCTGATTGTTTCAATTATTTTCACGAAAACGTAAATACTAGGATCAGCAACATTTAGTTTGTCAGCTATGAATACAAACCAGTTGTTATGAGAGAGGTGTGGGAAAAATACTGTCACAATCACTTTACACGAAAAATAATTGAAAAATCATTATTTATTTATTTTTTTATAAATGAAAAGTGTATTTGCTGAAAATGCGGGTACTTTTAAGTGACAAAATAAAAACAGAATCTCAAGTTTTTTTCCTAACAAACGTCAACTTAATTAATATAGACTTAAAGTTTATTAAACGAGGAAGTTTTTCTAAAAGAGGGGTTTCTGTAGTACAGATGGGTAATGATAAAAAAAAGAAAAATGCATATAATTTACGATTTTAAAAAATAAGAACTAAGCTTAGTTTAGCTACTCAAAAGTCTTCTATAAATGGTTTTAACAATGAAAAACCCTGCCCTTATTTCAAGTAAATTTTAATTAGTTTATAGTGAAGATATTTTCAATTACTTGAATTCAATATTTCTTTAGTTTTAGCTTCCTATTCAACAAAAATCATGACACTATATATATATATATATATATATATATATATATATATATATATATATATATATATATATAAGTTATGGTTAGATGTAAGATAATATAATATTTAATCCTATCTGTAAAGTATAAACAAACCGTAATGCTATATATATAGCATTACGGAGAGAATAAAGTCAGTCTTTACCGAGCAACCGAGTGTGTTATTTGCTATCCTTTCTTTCTTTTTTTTATTCTTTCCTGTTCAGACGATCGTAAGTTATATATATATTAGTGCTTTTTATATGTTTGGATTCGCTTATAATTTTCCATCCATAATTTTGTTCTAGTATGGATCAGTAGTAATCGGAAACTGTGGAATATTTCGAATCAATTTCGAATCAGAATTGCTTGAGGAAACCTTGCTAATGAATGATTGTTAGATAACGGATCTAGATAGAAGTTTTAGATAACGGATCTGTAAAACATACATATGCGGAATATAATTTAAGGAAACTATTGTACAAGATGCCTTAGGATTAGAACGAAGTAAAATTATAATCTTCTATTAAAATTATACTTGTTTAAAAAATCAGTTTGAGGACAAAACTTCGAAGGAAAGATAAGCGATACGGTTTGGCTATATTGGACTCGTATACATCAAAATTGATTTCTGGTAACAGAGCAGTAAGATCTTCCATTACCAAAGGGATCTGGGGAAGTATGATACAAAAGATGAAACAGTATACGATCCTAACTATAACAATGCCGGGAAGGAATAAGCTTTAACTCCTGACAAAAGGATCGAATCGCAATTGGACGGAATAACAAGAAGAAAGTTGAGCCAAAAAGATAATGTAATGGTTACTATTTGCTACAAAAAAGAAAGTAAAAAGGTAGGCTAATGAATTTAAGAAAATAAAAGGAGCTGTCAAAGGGAAGCTACGGAACGAGAATATTAAAAGCAAAGACTTGGCAAACTCTATATTGAGTCTATTTTAAATAATTTTGCCTTCAATAAGGGAACGCTTTAACATACATAAATAATACTTATATATTTAAATGGAAAAGTTAAGAGACCGAAATATATATTTAAAAAAAAATAAAAGAAAAAAATTGAAATAAATAATGATTGAATTATTGCAGGATGCTAGCCGACTGTTCTACATATCATTAAATAATAAATATTTAGAACGCATTATTTTTAAATAAAATATTTAAAATTATAAAGGATATATTTATATATATATATTTTTTTTTTTTTTATAATTTTTTATTTGTGCCAACGTTTCAATCCAAACATGTGGGTCTTCTTCAGGGCGTGATTTGAGCACTGAGGGTTTTCAAGTACTACCAATAAGTACAAGTACAAGCAAATAATGATTGATGTAATTGATCTATTAAAGATGTAAATATGGATATACCTATTGATTGTTTTTGAATATATCGAGAAAAAAATATATTGATATTTCGATATACCGGGCCCTGATATTTTGAACCTTTAAAAAGAATATGAATATGGTGAATCTCGAAAAATTATTATTTTAAAAATCTTTTTTATATTAAATTATATTATATTATATTTATGTTAATAAAAAGTGTATTTAGGCAATTATTTGTATTATAATACATCCTATAGCATAAACTAAACGCTTTGCACCAATTAATTGTAGTAAGTTTTGCTGAAAACGGGGGTACTTTTACTTGACAGGACAAAAATCACATACATTTTCCAGAGAACTTGAGGTTAATTCCAAAAGTTTTCCTCATAAATCTCTGATTAATTAATACCGACTTAAAGCTTACTAAACGAAAAGTTTTTCTTAAAGTGGGGTATCTGTAGTACAATCAGATGATGATTAAAAAAATCTTCAATAATTTGAGATTTATTTAAAAACAGAATTGAGCCACCTAAAAGTCCTCTATAAATGGTTACAAAAGTGACATATTCTATTTTCATTTTAAGTAAATTTTATCTAGTTTACAGTGAAGCTTTCGTTAATTATTCAAATTACACATTTCCTGAGTTGTCGCTTCCTATTCAATAAAAAACACGACTTACTTAAAAAACTCAAAACTTATATTTGCTACTTTTCTGCAGAAAATTGGCCCATTGTTTATATGAACTTTTTTGTAGCTCTTAACATCTGCTATAACTCTTATAAAAAATTCCTTCAACTTACGGAACACCCTCTATAACTATAAAATTTAAATCTGGTGCTTTCCATAATTTAAAAAAAAAAAAATCTGGGGGGCGCACAACTTTCACTTACTGCTCTACTTGGAATAGAAATTATTTTCTGGCAATCCTGAGCTATTATAAAATGTTTGAAGTCCATTTTAAACGGATCTAAAACTTACAGATAACAAATCATTACGACCATTATAATTACAAAAAGTGTATTTATAATATCGACGGTAGTCAATAAAAATCTAGTCACTCCATCTACTTTTATAATCCACACAATTTTAGTCTCTGTGGCTTTCAGTTGACAGAATGACAAACTCCAATTTCAACATTTTTTAGTAATGTCATTTTGATTTTAATGTGAAATTTCTAGTTGAAAAAGTTATGTTTACGGACAGTGAATAAGTTGATTCCGGAGTAGGTTATTGCAGTGTTGAAATATAGAACTGTGAATAAAGGTGTAAATTTAGCCACTAGAAACATCACTAAAATTAATAATAGAGAATGTTGAAATTGCAGTTAGTCATTCTGCCAACCGAAAGGCTCATACACACCTACAGAGGTTTGAAAGTAAATCTGAATATTTAACCTATGCATGATTATGGATCGTAGGACTATTAGTTATTAACCTCTTATTTTCCATTGTAAGTTTACTAAAAAAAAATTATGAGATTTTCATTGTCTTGCCATGGATAGGTCAAAAGTTGTCACACTAATTGTAAGTGAATAACGTTGGGATTTCACAAAGGGAAAATTAATCAAATTATTCACTAATTTAGTTTTCTAAAAAGTTACTTGGTGATTTTTTGTACCAAACGGCCGATAGATACCTAATTATTTAAATATAATATCTTATCTAGACTTAATACTCTACAGTAAATATATTTCAGATTATAAACATATCCATGAAATATATTTATATTTCACTTCTTCTTTCACACCAGTGCAATGGAATAGTATTTTAAACAATGACATTGGCTTGATTAGGTGGATTTTAAATATTTTTTTTTTTCAATCTTAGAAAAACATTTAAAAGTTTACATATTGTAAGAAAATTGTATTTAATTTCCTTGGGTTTACTTATTTTATTTTTTTAATTATTTTAATTTTTTTTTACTTATTTTATTTTTTTAAATATTTCTTTTTCTTTATTATTGATATTAATTGTATGTACGTATTGTGTGAATGAATCATGTAGCCTTAATATTAATGCCCTTCAATGTGCCAGAATGTATTAATATTCAATAAAGAAAGTAAAAAAAAAAATTCCTTGGGAACATGTGATTTACGTTAGATAATGTTAGTTTTCTAACATTATTGTTTATAATGTTTTCGCCACTCTCCTTTAAATACTACAACTTTCTGTATTAGATATTGTATACGTATATTTTCTGACTGGTATTTCCGAAGTTTCATTTTCGACCTTTATAAGCATTTTTATTTTTTTTCTCCTTTATTCAATTATCAAATTCTTTCAAAAGTTATATTTAGCATTTTATGTAACTTTTAATAATGAGAGATAGTTGATTATTTAAAATAAACCATAATAAAGATACTTTAGAGGAAGACGCATATGAACATCAAAATCGTTAGAGCCGTTTTTGAGAATATTTTAATAGTTTTTCAGCGTTGATATAGAGTGGCACTTCCGGTTAGCCGATTTTAACGAAAAAGTTGCTGTCACATCTGACCCATATACAAACCTTAAATATTTAATATCAGTTTCGTACTACTTTTCGTTATTGAGCTAGACTATTAACACACACATACACAAACACACACACACACACACACACACACACACACACACACATACACAGACAATTTTGCGAGACTTGGTTATTTCGACTCAGGAGACCTCAAAACATGTATTTCCATTGAAAACAGAGATTCAAAAATTTTCACGATCGCAATACTTTCCTTTACTATATATTTCATATATAGGTAAGTGATAGTAAACAATTGTTTTTCGTATATAAGGAATTTAAGTTGAAATAGAGCGCTGTTTTCGAGAATAAAATTTTCTAAAATTCAGAATCTGCTTCATAACATTTTTTTTTTTTTTTTTTTTTTTTGTGAAAGGGATGCTCCAAATCCTGAATAAGCGGATTTGGGAAATGGTTGGTATTTGATTACTTTCGCACGCTTTGGCATGAATACGTATGATAGTTTTTTTTTATATACAATAGGAGTAATTTGTTTTAAATACATAATAAACTATAAATTAATAAGATTCTGATATAATAGGATAAAACACTGGAATGTAATAAATGAACCCGTTATGATTGGAAAAGAAATTAAGAGGCTCTAAACTATTTAGCTGGATTTTAACCATTCCAAGCAGGTTCAAACACCCTCTTAATTATTTAAAAAAAAACTTTTCTTCATACGTTTCAAATACTGAATCTTTTTATCTGAAATTTAAAAATAAAAAGTCATAAAAGTTGTGTTAAGTACACCAACAAACAAATGTATGTTTAAAAATGAATTGCTAGGACATATTTCTAGCGAGTCCGTGTTTATTTTATTAGCTTCATTTTATTTGTTTCATTTTATTAACTTTGTGTTATTCATTGTAAAATAACTTTTTAGAAAATATAATTAAACATTTCAAATATTAACTTCTTACTGACTTAAATAATGATATACATAATAAAAATTAAACATTTTTATAAAAAGTGGATTTATAACATATTTATATTTGTTTATTTAGAAATATTACATTCTGTCACAATCAAGCACATTTATAATAGTGTTCAGAGAGCACACTCACATTCTATTTACAATAAATAAAAATAAATAATACAGAAACTAATAATAATAAAAATAAATGTATATAAACAAAAGAAGTAACCTAATCAAAATACCAACTGAAACACATGCATACTACACAATATTTACAGAATCCATTCACTCAGAAGAACTCCAAGCCAAGCCTTTCACCCCACTCATGGAAGGAAAGGCAGGACTCTAGGAGATCCCAGCGCCTCGCACTGAGCCGCATTACTGGTATCACACATACTTGGCTTGAGTGGAGGATCTAGCCATTGCCAAAGCTCCAATATATGCCTAATCACAGAAGGTCTCTGGGCCACTGCCGCTTCAACCTTCGAGGAGGATTGTAAGGATGAGTGTTGCTGAATAGAGATTGTGTAAGGGGATTCGGATGATAGATAAAGTTCTAGTGAAATTTGGAAACTTTTTCTGGGATAAGGTATAGGACAAATGGGATATTAAGGTCATGTAGGGTCTTGTTAATTATATAGAACGGAGCATCAACTATTGTTCGAAGGACTTTAGATTGAAAGGATTGAATACATTTGATATTAAAAAATTTTGCTGTCCCCCACAGTTCAAGTCCGTATGTCCATATAGGTTTCAGGATTGTCTTGTAGATAAGTAATTTGTTTTCAATAGAAAGTTTAAATTTTCTGTTCAGTAATCTGTATAGCTGGCCGTATTGTCGATTGAGTTTTTGTCTTTTGTCTAGTATGTGGGTTCCATGTTAGTCTTCGGTCTAAATTAAAGCCAAGATAACTGTGTCGGTATAACATTTAATAAAATGGATTAGTGTTGAATATTATATTTATTAATTTATAGGGAAAACTTTGTCGGTTGTATTCTTTGAAATACAAAAAAAAAAAAAAAAAATGAAATATTAGAAACACATTTTACCAAAACGAGCTGTATTAGTAATTTAGTCGAATAATTATCGTTCAAAATAATAGTTAATGAACGATATTTTTAGATTATTTTATAAAGCAGTTGGCTGAGAAGTAAGGGTATCTATCCTTTTCAAAAAAAAAAAAAAAACGGACATCCTTTGTTTTCCGATTAGACTCCTCATATAATCCATTTGTAAGAAAGGAGAAAGATTCATAATAAACTTGGTGTAGTTAGGTACGAAATGCACGAACCTTGTAGAAACCATAGAATAAACAGTATTTGAAAAAATGACAGAAGATGGACTGTAACAAAAAAAAAGTCTTAAGATGGTCCGGGGTGGCGGTCATAAATAGACTAAATAGTGGGGAAACAATTTTATTAAAAGCCGACGTTTCGACCCGAATTTGCAGAGGTCATCTTGAGGGAGGAGTTTCACTTAGAACTGGAAACGTTGGCTTTTAATAAAATAGTTTTGCCACTATTTAGTCTATTTATGACTGCCACTTCGGACCACCTCTTTCCTTAATAACACAACGTTCAACTATTAAGTATTCAATAACATATATTAACAATAGTACAATATTTTCCAGAACATAATGTAATGATATCATGGAGGAAGGGGATATGGTGTCAGGTAGAACCTATATCCCTTGAAACAGGGAGAAAAATTCGGAGGGTTAAAAAAATGTGAAATTCAAAGGAAGCCATGAAACCTCTTTTATGAGTAGAAACTTAAAATGCAATACGAAATAAACCTTATACGGGTATTCAAATTCACTCATCTTTTTCTACCGTTCTAATGAGGGGAAGGGAATTATTAAACTAAATAAAAGAGAATTTTTTTTATGATAAAAAAAGATGATGGTGAAATGAATTAATGAAGGTATACGATGCCTTGCTCCTAATATCTGGAGCAAACGAACATATTTTAAAATATTATAGGTATATGAGTTATATCTTATATGATATATTTACATTGCATATGACAAGAAAAATAAAACTTATTCATGATTTATAAACAAAATAATTACTATGCAAAATACATAAAACTGCTAGACTATTATAAGGAGATTCAGAGAAGATATGATATATATATATATATATATATATATATATATATATATATATATATATATATATATATATATATATATATATATACCTTCAGAGTCTGGCCAGAGACGGCGTACAGTTCACATCACTCCTGTGAAACTCGTTCATTTTTCACATAAACTAACTTATTTCTTAAAAATTTTTACAGTAATTTCTCACAATAGTATTTTTGTTTTTAATCCACCATAGTCGCGTCTTATATTTATTTACGAATCATTATACATAGAAGAAAGTTCGTTAACCAGCTGCGGCGGAGAGAAGAGAAGTAGCTAATTCCCTTAAGCCGGAGAGTATTAAAGGCCATCAACAGTTGATAAACAACACTTTTCTTACGTAAGTAAATTTTTTTTTTCTGTCAACAAAATGGTGCAATGCTCAACTTGTGACGGCCCTATCGTGAGAGACGATAAATATAATTTAAGCTGTAATAAATGCCGCGTAATATTTCACGGCAAATGTTTCAATTACAGTGAAAAGGAGATTGACGCTATAAAATTACAAAAAAAAAGCTTGGCTATGTAAAAAGTGTGAGCAGGGCAAAAAGGCTGCCCCAGCTAGTGATAAGTTACCCAGTCCATCCAAGAGCGACACCAGAGAACCCTCCTCATCGGATATTCTCCTGGCCGTCAACAAGCTCGGTGAACAGGTAAATGAAGATATAAAAAATTTAAAAACGTCGCTTGAGAAGTATGGTGAACTCAGTTTCGAGTTGAATGAGAGGTTCACAAAAATAGAAGGACACCTCGAAGCCCAAGCGAAACGCCTAGAACTCTCCTCAGAAAATAAGATGCTGAAATCCAGAGTAGGTGAACTTGAAGTGCATGTCAACAAAGCCGAGCAAGGTCTACTTCGTAGATCAATAGAAATTCGTGGCATCCCGGTACAAGCGGGTGAGACTCCATCGGCCTTGGTAGCCAGCGTGGGAGCCGGCCTCGGGATTAAGATCAACAGAGAGGACGTCGACTTTGTGGAGCGACGGAGACCAAGAAAAGATGAACCCCGACCACCACCCGTCATTGCTCGATTTGTGAGGCAGTCGGTACGCGACGATTTGGTGCAAAGAAGAAAGGTAAAAAGGGACTTTTCTACTAGGGATATTGGTTGGCAAGAAAACGACTCCCACCGAATATATCTCGGCGAAGAAATGTCTCCTATGAATAGACGTCTGTACTGGCTCAGCCGTCAGAAGAGAGCAGCAGGCAAATTAAAATACTTATGGTTTGCGGGGGGTAGAGTTCGTTGTAGAAAAGAAGATGGACACCCGGTGATCTACATCGATCAGCCACAAGATCTTGACATTTTCTGCTGACGGTTCGACATTCGTCAACTAGATGGTCATAATTGGGAAATGATAAGCCTTGCATACTATAAATCACTTTGCCGTACTATGTTACTGTTTTACCATTATTTTTTCTCTAGCACAACTGACGTAATCTTTGATTTTATCATGTTTAGTCTTTTTTATCATTGCTGCAAATTATTATTATTATTTGTATTTAGCCATTACTTGCTTCTTTTTAAATGTTATTCATTATATTTCAGCTGCCTTTCATCATATTTCTCTATTTCCTATCCAAGATGACTAATATCCTGACCTCTTGTCATGTTAATTCACAATCCCTACCAGCCCATTTCGACGAATTTCAGCAATATTTTACCTGCAATTTTTACCATACTATTGCAGTTTCCGAAACATGGCTAAAACCCCACATACCTTCCTCTTCCGTTTCCTTACCCGATCACACCTTTATCCGCCATGACCGGATTACAAGAACGGGTGGTGGTGTGGGTCTTTACGTCCATAATAGCCTAAAATCCCGAACCCTAGATATCTCACCCCCTTCCAAATGTCCCCACATGAAATACCTTTTTGTTGAAATTTCCTTTAAAGCCCATCTTCTCCTATACGTTGTAGTATACCGCCCTCCTCTGGTACCTTTCGACCCATCCTTCGAATCAACACTATACAAATTTAACCAATTTTACAGTAACATAATAGTTTCCGGTGACTTTAACGCCAATCTCCTTTCCTATTCCCACGATAAACACTACCTGGAAAACCTTTTCTACTCCCTTAACCTCTTTATAGTGTCATTTGCTCCTACGCATCACACTTGCTGGTCTGATACATGGCTGGACCTGTTTATCATCGATTCTGCGCAGAACCTTTTGTCCTCGTCCCAACAACCTGTTCCTTTCTTGTCTTCACATGACCTCATCCAACTATCATACAATATCCAGACCGCTGCGATCCTTCCTAAAACCATAACCTTCCGCAATATAAATTCCCTAACCCGTGAAAGCATCTTACCCGATATTGAAACCCTGAATTGGAATGATGTTTACACCAGCTCCTCAATTGATAACATGGTAGATATCCTGACTTCTAATCTCCTCCATATCCTCAATACCCATGCCCCACTTAAAACCTCTACATTCCGCCGCCCACCTGCTCCTTGGATGCGTCAAGAAATTCGAAATATGCAAAACAGACGTGAGGCAGCCCGTAGACGTTTTAGAAGAACCGGGCTTGCAGATGACTACGAAGCGTTCAGGGTACTCCGGAACTTGACGCAAACAACGATCAGGCAAGCAAAAACCAATTACTTTCATGAAGCCTTCTCCTCAGCTCCCGATTCTAAATCCAAATGGCATTTACTCCGAAAGCTATCTCTTTGCAAATCATCTTCTTCCATAGCTGTCCCAGTCTCTCCTGATGCCTTAAATTCCTACATTTTATCCTCCTCCTCTAGTAATATTTCTCCCGCCTCTTCTTATATTCCTGTATCATCCGCATTTAATAGTGACAATTTTTATTTTTCCTACATCACTCCTACGAACCTTATTTCCTCCATAATGAAATCCCAATCCAATTCTACCTTCCAGTTCTTCTATTCATTTATAGCTTTTCCCTTCAAAATTCTGCTTTTCCTACATCCTGGAAAAAAGCCTTAGTCCGTCCTATTAATAAAATCCCTAACCCCACCTCTCCTAAAGACTATCGTCCAATCTCCATTCTCTCAAATCTGTCAAAACCCCTCGAAAGAATAGTCCAATCCCAAATTTCCAATTATCTCGAAGAGTTCAAACTTTTAGATCCTCTCCAATCTGGCTTTCGCCTAGGCTTCTCCACTCAATCCGCTTTAGCTAAAATTACAAATGACATACATTCTGCAATTGACGAAAGAAAACTGACTGTATTAGTACTCCTGGACTTCTCCAAAGCATTCGACTCCTTAGACCACTCTATTCTCTTCAATAAATTAAAATCTCTATCCTTTTCCAATAGTTCTATCCAATGGTTCCAATCCTTTCTTTCTGACAGGACTCAAGCCGTTAGTATTCCGAATCAACCCTTATCTTCTTTCCTCACTTTGTCTCATGGAGTAGCCCAGGGTTCAAGCATTTCTCCTATCCTTTTAATTCTTACATCAATAACCTTCCTAGTTCAATCCACCATTGTTCATACCATCTATATGCTGATGACTCCCAAATTTATTTTTCCTTTCCGCCCACTGAGTTCTTAGAAGCGTTTACGAATATTCAGAGAGACCTAGATAGGATAAGTGCCTGGGCAAGCTTGAATAAATTAAAGTTGAATGCAACGAAAACTCAGGCCATTCTTATAGGTTCCAACTCCCTCCTTAGATCTATTTCCACCCATCCTTACTTGATTATTAATGACCAACCAATCTCTTTCACCTCCTCTGTAAAAAACTTAGGAATTACCATTGATCAAAACCTATCATGGAAACCCCATATTGCTCAAATATCCAGAAGGTCTATTGGTACTCTTAAATTATTTCATCGTTCACGTCAGCATCTCCCACAACCTATCCGCAGGCTCCTCGTTTCCTCAGGCTCCCCTACTTTGACTATGGCTGTGTAGTATACGGTGGCCTCTCGTTGGAGCTTGAGGACAGACTGAAGAGAATCATGAACTGTTTTTTAAGAGTCGTCTTCGGCACTTCGAGATGGTCTCAGGTGTCCCACCTATATGCCGAGTCAAAGTGGCTCTTCCCATCTTCCCGCCGCCTATACTTCCTTGGAAATTTCTTATACCAAACGATCAACTCCCAGCACCCTTCCTATATCTGTTGTCTCCTCCAGCCTAAACCCTTAGTCCACTCAATAAAAACGAGATCCCGTGTTTGTGACCTCTATATTCCATTCCACAGGACAAAAACCTATGAACGTTCCTTCTTAGCCCGCTCCGTCTCCTAATGGAATTCTTTGCCACATAGCATCCGTCATGCCTCTTCCCTGTCAACTTTCAAATACCTCCTTTTCCAATATTTCCTTACATCCCAAACAGAAGATTTACCACTATAAATTTCATTTTATGAACTGAATTTGCGTGAAGTAAATAGTGGTGCCTACTGTTTAAGTTTTAACATAAAACAGCAATGATCTTTGTCACCTAGTTTGACTATTATTTTTACTATTTATTTATTTTTCTCTTCTCCTCAGGTTGTGCTTTTTTTTTTCGGGTATATATGTTCATATTTTATATCTTTGTCTTTATGTGTGCCAATATGAGAATGTACGTATAAATAGTTCCTTTTAGTTATTTTTTTTTTTCCGTTACACCACAAGTATCGTAAGACTTTATTTTATCTTAGTGTCTGTATATTATTATATAAGCCACTGTTGATATTATTTCATTTTGTATTAAGTTAGTTTTCTAGTAGATAGCCTATTGTTTATAAATTGTCTAGTTATGTATATATAAATATGTAATTTCTCTTCTTTTTTTTTTTCATCACAATTAAGTAATTTTGAGAAGATTTTATGTTCATTTGTATATATATTTTATTTTTTATGTTTTACTGGTTAAATACTTTTTAAATAATGTATATAATATTAAAATTTTTATAAGTTAGTTTTTGGCCAGATTTGTACTTTACTTTGTATTAACTCATCATTGTTATTCTAAAGGGACTTAGTCCCAGAATAAAGTATATATATATATATATATATATATATATATATATATATATATATATATATATATATATATATATATATATATCGCCGGAAAAAAATATGAGCTCATCCACAAATTTCGGTATAATTTTTTTATAATGATAACAATAAATATTTCTCTGGTACAAATTTCAGGGCGAACAGTGAGAAGAATATTTAACGAGTATGGATTGACATCCCATTCTCCAGCATTTGGAGCTCTGTTTTCCAGCTAACACTGAGTTCAGAGCTTGAGGTTTGCTCAAGAATGTTAACAGGTATGTGGTTATAAGTATAAAATGATAATAATTAACAGAAAAGTATAATTAGGCAGTGATAATTTTTTTTATTTGTTAAAGGTTTCATCCCTTGAAAATGGCCTAAGAGCTGAAACGTCGGAGTGAAAAATAAAAGTAGGACTGTTGTGATCAATATGAGTATTTTTATTTATAATAATAATTGATATAAGTGAATAAAATCCGATTGAAATTTTAATTATTACGATGCTACGTCAGCCATTCATTTAGGTCGTCAATGTAGGGAATCAGTCAGTATAACAACTAAAGTGAAGAAACATTGGAAGTATGACTTTATCTTAGACCTAATATAAATTGTTAGAAAAGTTAATTTTAATTTTTTTATTGTTATATTTTAAAATATAATACCTAAACATACAAAACAATTTTTAATATTAAAATGATTTCGGAAATGTTACCCAAGGACAGGGGATCTCCAAGTGGAAGTGCCACTGCGGCCTATGGCAACACTCCCTTCCCAATAATATTTATTTCAATTTTCATTCTTTATGGTCAAAATTTAAAATTTGGTGGATAGTTTTTCGAAAAAAAACATTAATTTACATTGATTAATAACAGAATTAAAATTTAAATTAATTATCATGGATAAATTTTGACTGTTGGAAGATATTGTTGAAGAGAAGCTATTTATGGATTCCAGTCATTGTTGCAAGTACACAAATTTATAATTTATTTTTCTCTACTTCATATTAAAATTAATCTAATTTTCGCAGTCAAGCTCAAAAACGATAGGTCTGGTACAGCAACTTTTTCGTTAAAATCGACTTCCCGGAATTGGCACTTTAAATAATGGAATTTAGAAACTTTTAATATTTTTTAAAAATGGTTCTTATTTGTTTTTCTATCCCTTCTTGTTATTTCCAGAAGATATCCCTTTAGATATCGCTCCATTCCTCTGACGGTTATCCTCAATTTGTGGCAAGTCTTCTGGTCGATTGCCCATGTTTCACAACCATATGTCATGACAGGAAGCACTGTGCTCATCCAAAGTTTTCTCTTGACCTTTGAGCTCACCGAGGATATATATATATCTACATATATATATATATCCTTAAATTTGAAGAGTGCGCGCCATCCCAGGGTACATCGCCCAGTTGCCCAAGATATAGAAATGTTTCTACTTTCTCTATATGGTGTTCGCCTATTTTTATATTTCCATCAACATTCACTGAAATATACTTGCACTTTTTATAATTTATTTTGAGCCCTATGTTTTCTCCAGCCATTATTAATTGTTTTGCCACCGTTAGGATTTCTTCTTTATTTTTCCTTATTAGGACTTGATCATCCGCAAACTCTAAATGGTTCAGCCACTCCAAAAATTTTCGTTCCTTTGTTCTGCCAATTTATATTTTGGATTAAATCATGGAGAAATGAAATAAATATTTTAGGAGAAAGGTTATCACCTTGTCGTACACCTTTACAATTTTTTATTTTTACTGTTGTACTTCCTGATTTATATTCTACATTGGATCTCGAATACATATCTTCCAGTATCTTGCATATTCTTAAATTAATGTTCCCCTTTTTTAACATATTTATAATACAATCGGTTTTTAGAGAATCAAATGCTTTTTCGTAATCCAAAAACAGGAGGTCCACTGACAGATTATAGTCATTAGCTTTCTTAATTAAATCTTAAATTACAAATATCTGGTCTACAGTATAGTAATTCTTCCTAAAGACTACTTGATGTTTTATTAGTCTTACATCCAATTTGTCTTCTATTCTTCTAAGTAGGATTTTAGAAAATATTTTATACAAAACCGAGAGTAGACTTAATGGGCAATAATTATTTAGATCTCTCTTATCTCCTTTCTTTGGGAGAATTGAGAGTTTTGGAAGCTGCGTGTATTATATATGAGCCCGCGCTAGGATCATTACCCCAGCTTGTATCTGTGCAATTGTCAGACCGTCAACACCTCCTGATTTTTTTTCCTTACAAATATCAATTACACTTAACACTTCCGCAATTATAATTTTTTCTTTTCGATTCCAGTTTTCTATGTTCCACTCTGCATTTTTATCTTTTCTTTTATCATAATATAGTTTTTTTATAATATTCTTTTATTCTATTAATTATCTCCATGTTATCATTTAATTCTTGCCCATTTTCATTTGAAATACCAGTCGTCTTTGTTTTAGTAATTTCTACCTTTTTTTCTTTTCTACATTCCTTTCTCTAAACCAGTTCTCAATTTCCTTTCTGTTTAATTTTTTAAATTGTTTGGTATCTCGCTCCTTTATTTATTTATTTTTTCTTCTTTTATTTAGAAGATTTTTAATCTTTCTTGGGAGGTTTCGACAGTTCTCTTCTATCGTGGAATTCTCTTCCTTAATATGTTCAAGTACTTTTTTTAATGAGTTTGTTATTTCTGTAATTTGGGTTGAAGGTGTCATCTCTTGATTTAACTTTGGCAAAACTGACTTTAACTTACCTTCAAAATTCCATTTTATTATGTTTTCTGATTTAGTTTTGCTGGATCTCCTATTTTCTTTTTTATATTTTACAATGGTGATTTTTTTATTCAACATAGCCCCTACTAGTCTGTGATCGCTGCCAATGTCAGGGTGACTTAAAACTTCCACATTGATCACTAATTGCTTATTTTTAACGATTATGAAGTCTATTTCATTTTTTGTCTTTCTGTCTGGGCTCAGCCATGTCCATTTGTTATTAGGATCTTTTTCAAAAACCTATTCATGATGTAAAGACCATTAGCTTCCACAAACTCAAATAGTCTTTTGCCTCTATTATTTAATTCAATTTTGGAGTTCTGGCAATGGCCAGATTCTCCAGTCAAGACATGAGTGATTATTTAGTTATTATTTTACTTTTGTTAATTTTTTTTTTCATATACGGTGTGAAAAAAAAATGTGTTCATTTATCAATATAATTATTGTCCCTGTGACAGAATATTATATGCCTAAATAAATAAATAAATAAATAAAATATTCAATTCACCTATTCTAAATTTGCCCATACATTTTGTGTTATCGTCACTGCTTATTTTTTAATTAAAATCTCCGATTAATATTAATTGATTATACCTGCCCTCATTAATTGCTATTTGTAGATCCAAATAAAATTTTTCAATTTCACTTTCTTCTGCATCTGTAGTGGGAGCATAAACTTGTATGATTTTAAGTGTCGTCTTCTGAATTTTATTTAGCTCTAGTAACAGCCTATTTATAAGAACCCCAGTACCACCTTGCCCTTTTACTGTACCATTATAATAAATTATTGTACCATCTTGATACTCCAAACTGCCTGTACCATATCTCCTCATTTCTGACAGACCAATAAGAGACCAGTTTATGACTTCCAATTCGTTTTTCAACTCGGTTAAATGAGAATCTGCCATTAATGTTCTACAATTAGAGGTAATTATATCCCACGTTTCCATCAGTGATAATTTTTTAGTTTCCGTTTTATTTATTATCCTGTCGAAATTTCCGTTGTCATAACCTAGTTTGGTAACCTGGTTGCCCCTAAACTGCTAAGAATTAGTTACCGAACCAGAGGTTGCTAATATTTTGTCATCCTCATTTGTGCCCTATTTGAAATATCTCTCCAGGCTGCTGCTTCTTAATTTCAAAGAACTATTTATTTTCTTACTGGCTTATTTTTTATTATACAAGTCTTATATCTTATTTTTCCGAGGTGACTCGGTCTTATTTTCTGGAGTGGATTCATCACTTCTCTGTCTTTTAGCTCTTTCTGTATCGCTATTTATTAATTCATCCATAGTTCTGCCTTTTAATGATATTTCTGACTCTATATCACTGCTCGAATCTTTTGCTGTCCTTCCATTTTCACGGGTTATTTTAATATAGGGTCATAATTCTTTCCTGGTTACTCTCTCTTGACGAATATAATCGCAAGAGAACTTCAAATTTTATTACCAGCTTATATTCAAAATCTGTATTATTTTTCTCATTGCTAAAAAATTCATCAACGCCGGCCTATTCTGTTTCGATGGCGATCCCCATCATTTGTGATGTTTTTAAAATTATATAGTATTAGGTTTTTTTCTCTATTAGTATATTTTTTAAACTAATATTTTGGTTCCTTTCTGAGATTTCGTTTTTAAATTTAGTTTTTAATAGGTTGTGTGACCATTCTAAATTTTCTAGTTTTGATTTTAGTTCGTTCAACTCAATTTTAAAACATTCCACCGATTCTTTCAAGGTTCTCATCTCCTCGTTTTCCTTTTTAACTTGATCGTTTGTGTCCCTCAGAAGGGTCATTATTACATCATTCTGCAGCCATTTCCCGTCAAAAATTAGAGTAACTTGAGAAAACCACAATATAACAAATTAATACTGCCAGTGCAACAAAAGGATTAAAACATTCAAAATTAATTTGAATTAAGTGATCAACGATTTATTTATTTATCACACAGCTTTAGACTGATAATAGATAAGTACCTCGAACTTGAACTTGAGGATGTGGTGGGGAGCTGCCAGATCTAGCCGGCAATCTAGATAAGCGATGACTGTCCTGATATTTGTCGGATATTGTTACTGTAATTGTAAAACTATCTGGATCACTATTGTCACCAAATTTTACTAACCACTTCACTAACACTTCATCTTTAATGTGGCACGGAGCAATCCATGAAGAAACCTCAATAGTTCTCAAGAGGCCAGGTGGGAGGCCAAAAAAGCAGATGGATAGATAGAATCAATAATAATCCTGGCGAGCAGCTTGCAGGGCAGCAGTAGGCTAAGATACAAGGAGGTTTGGGAAGCCAACCATCTAAAAGCTCCCTAAAGCCAACAGAAACAAAATATGAAACTTAATCCTTTAGACACAAGAAGAAGGTAACACGAGGGTTTTATAGTCGTATTTTAGAGGATTTTTTAGGTACATAATTATTTATTACTAGGGAGGTGCTCCTATTTTACAAATTATACAACTGTTTATTAGATTGTACTACTCGTTGCTCAAATTTTATAACTGTAATTTACATGTATTCTGTAATACAGATTGTATTATTTTTTACCAACATAAAATAAACAAAACAAAACGACAGTTCGGACAAATTTTGGATTTATTTATTGCCAATTAACATTATTATACAATTATAATTATTCTTATTGCCAATTTGTAATTATAATAAAAGATAAATAATTTTGGGAATAAGAAGTGTGGTGTCTTAGTTACGGCCCGTCCCCTTTTGTATATGTAAAATGAAATATGACAAGGTTTCTAAAAACTTTTTTATGTAGGAGAGAGATATTTCTATGGTACTTTATTTTATATATATATATATATATATATATATATATATATATATATATATATATATATATATATATATATAATATTACAAGGTCTTTTTATAATTCGACCTTTATATATTATAACTTAAGACATAAATTATACTCGGATAATAGGTCATGAAATACACTTTCTAATTTACTTATTTATTGAAAAATATCACAATCTGTCTCAAAGAACATTTATAATAGTGTGATCTCTGATCACTACCGACGTACAATAAATAAAATAAATTATACAGAAAAGTAATATATATATATATATATATATATATATATATATATATACAATAAATAAGAATAAAATAATCTAAAAAGAAATAAATAAAAAGAAAACATACTTACCTATACACCATATTTACAATCTGGCGAGAAAACTCCGAGCCAGACTTGTCCTTCCAACTATGGAGGGAAAAGAATGACTCCAGGAGATCCATGAACTTCTCCCTCAACCGCGTCACTGGGGCGCAATCCAGTGGAGATTGAACAAGAGTGCTTTAGCCACATACACTCATGTCGTGAGTGGAGAATCTGGCCATTGCCAGAACTCCAATATTTACAAACTATAAATGGTCGCGGGGCCCCTGCCGTTTTAACCTTTTTGGATTATTATAGGGATGGGTGGTGCTGGATAGGGATTGTGCAAAGGGATTTGGATGATGGGTAAGGTTCTGGTGAAATTTGGAGAATTTCGCTGGGATAAGGTCTAGGAAAAATGGGATTTTAAGGTCATGGTGTAGGGTTTTGTTGGTTACATAGAAAGGAGCATCGACTATTATTCGAAGGTCTTTGGATTGGAAGGATTGGATGCGTTTGATGTTAGAAAATTTTGCTGTTCCCCACAGTTTAAGTCCGTAAATCCAGGTTTCAGTATTGTCTTGTAGATAAGTATTTTATTTTCAATAGAGAGTTTAGATTTTCTATTTAGTAGTATGTATAGTTGGCCTTATCGTCGGTTAAGTTCCTGTCTTTTAAGTCTAGTATGAGGGTTCCACGTTAGTCTTCGGTCTAAATGAAAGCCAAGATACCGGACTGTGTCTGAGAAAGGAAGCAGGATGGAATTAAAGTGTACTGGTAGACAGGAACTGCGCATCACTGCAAGTGATGTGTTGGCATTTGGATTCATTTACTTTAATACGCCATTTATTACACCAGTGCTCAATCAGGGAGAGGTTTCTTTGAAGGTTTAAGGATGTTATATCAGGATCTGAGTTAGATGATAGATGGCGGTGTCATCAGCAAAAGTTGCCTGGAAGGAATCGGGATGGACAGGGATATCGGCGGTAAAGAGGAAGTAAAGGACGGGACCCAATACGCTACCTTGAGGAACACCAGCCTCAATTGGATAGCAATTTGAAAATTCAGTGCCGCAGCGAACTCGGAAGGTACAATCTGAGAAGTAGGAGCAGAGGACAAGGTATAAGGACTGAGGAAGATGGGTTTTAAGTTTGAAAAGAAGCCCGGCGTGCCATACCCGGTCTAAAGCTTGAGCTATGTCCAGAAATGTACCCGAGCAATATGGCTTGCTTTCCTTGATCGACCACTCGAAGTCTTTTGTTGGACTGTGGAGTGTTGGGAACGGAATACGAACTGATGTGAAGGAAGATTTTGAGCAAAATCGGTTTGCTTTATTTGGGTTTCCAGTCACGTGGGTATAGTTGGTTATGAGCTTGTAGATACGGCAGCCAAACAAGCATTCCCAGGCCGAGGTACTACCATCCTCATCCCTCCAGAAAAGAGTTTTCCACTCAAAGAAGAAATATTGGTTGTTAAAAAATCAGTGAAGCCCTGGACCACATCAAACCGTCCTAATCGCAGAGAAGAGGTGACTAGGTTAAGAATAGAACAGACAAATTTAACTCATGTACATCTCATCGCTAAGCAGCCACCACCAAATTTTCAGCACTGCAATAGCCCACTCACTATCAATCATATTTACCAAAAATGCCCTTATTATGCTTCAAGCCTAAATAGATTATCTCTAAAACGGGATATATCAGTAGTATTAAGCAATGAACAAATCAAACATAAAAACTGTAATAAATTTATGAGACATCAATATAATTTTTATTTATTTTTTAAAATTTTAACCTCCTTAACGAAAGTAGAGCGAAGTTTATGGCACAAGAGGGCAACGCACAGGAAGACTGCAAGCCGGACCATATCGAAGTATAGGAAGAAGAAGTGAGGGCTGCTATATGCAGAGCTAAAAGCGGAACAGCTCCAGGACCTGGGAGCTTGTATATAGAACTTTTAAAGGCCGGTGGAGATAAGATGCTTGCACTCCTTACCAATGTGACGAACATGGTTCTGAAAGGGTGTGATCTACCTGATGATCTCCAAACAGGATACCTCTGTTCCATCTTTAAAAAAGGAGATAGGAAGCAATGCCAGAATTATCGCGGCATCTGTGTACAGAGCTCAGTGAGTAGAATTGTCGGGAGACTCGTCCGGGATAAGCTGGAAGGAGAGTTCACCACACCGTTGGAAGAAACTGGTTTCACTACCGGGAGATCCTGTATGGACAATATTTTTGTACTCCTGCAGCTCATTGAGAAATGCAGGGCGAAGAATAGGGAGCTCCATTTAGCCTTCATTGATCTGGAGCAGGCATATGACTGTGTCCCTAGGGAAAGAATATGACCAGCACTGAGAAGAGTGGGTATTAATGAATCCACGGTACATGGAATTCAACACTTGTATAGAAGCGATCTGTACAGAGTGAAGATTGGGAACCGCCTCTCGGAACCATTTTCTGGAACCAAAGGGCTGAAGCAGGGGTGTTGTAGGTCTCCAAGCATTTTCAAGGTATACTTGGATGAGGTAGTGAAGCAATGGAT
Source organism: Nezara viridula (assembly GCA_928085145.1). Taxonomy (NCBI): domain Eukaryota; kingdom Metazoa; phylum Arthropoda; class Insecta; order Hemiptera; family Pentatomidae; genus Nezara; species Nezara viridula. Next base: position 12,340,457 of record OV725078.1, on the reverse strand, counting down.
GAGACGAAGTCGAGACTACGGAGTGTACTTTGACGATGACGAGCTCCTTACCCTGTTCTTCGCAGACGATCAAGTAGTGATGGCCCGGAAGAAAGTATTCCTGGAGATGGTGGTTGTCCAATTAAAGAAAGCTTATGAAGAGGCAGGTCTCAGGATTAACTTCCAAAAGACTGAGAATATGGCATTGGGAGATGAGGAAGACGACCTACGCATAGGTGAACAGGTGTGTAGAAAAGTAAAGACATTTGAATACCTCGGGTCCTATCTGGACGATGTTGGAACGTCCGAAGTGAATGTCCGAAACAAGGTAGAGATGGCAAGAAAAGCTACTAGAATGCTGCATCGTGTTCTCTGGAACGACACTATTTTAAACGCGAACAAGCGGCGTATCTTCACGGCTATTGTCGAGTCCATATTAACCTACGGATGTGAGGCATGGTCGATGAATGCTAACTTGTATGCCAAAATTCGGACTGTAGAAATGGATTTGGAGAAGGTGTCTACAGTTAACGAGGCTGGACAGAGTCCGAAACGAAGTGGTGAAACTGAGAATAGGTGTAGAGGAGACCGTCTCTGAGAGGATCGGGAAACGGCGATTGAGGTGTTATGGACACTGCAGGAGAATGTCGGAAGAGCATTGGCCGAACAGAGTCCTGGACTGGCAGCCACCCGGAAAGCGTAGGCGAGGACGACCGAGAACCACGTGGATGGAAGGAGTCCGAGAAGAGATAGCCGGCCGAGGTCTACAGGAGGGTGACTGGGAGGATAGAGATGTGTGGAGCTCTGCTCTGACCTGAAGAGGTATCCCACGTTGGAACACCAGAAATAAGTAAGTATGTAAAACTTTAATTGACGAAAAATTTGCTGTAACATCCAAGGTATATAGAGACCTTTAATATGCAATTTCACTTTCATACGACTTTTTGTTTTTGAGGTAGATAGATAAGATAACACACACACACACACACACACAGACTATTTTGCGGGTCTTGGCTATTTGGACTCAGGAGACTTCTAAACATGTATTTCAGTTAAAAACCCTTACTATATACTGCATATATAGGTAAGTGAAAGTAAAAAGTTTTCATGGAGGAAAACATCATATTCCTGTGAGGTAAGGGGGTATGACAACAAACGTTTGTTGGGTTAATTCATGTTCATTTTTCGTGCTTTGGTCCGATTGTTCGCTATATTATATAATTATAATAAATAAAAGTATTAGTAATAATAAGGTAATAATGTTATAAATATAGAAACATACTATAAATTCTATACTATGAATTCTATCTGGAGGTTTGGAACATATTCGTAGTAAGTCGGGACAAAATCCCGACTGTTACATCCTCTTATGAGACTGAAATATTGATCATTCCCAATATTGATATAGCGGAGGGTGTGCTATTGTAGCATATGGTGTCAGCCATAGCTCCTGGGTTCTGGTGACCACCTGGATACCCGGCTAATTACCCAAAGCAGCAATAACACACAACAATAATTATTGTTAACTTTATATTTAACTAATCTCTCAAGTGGTCACTTTTTGATGGCTCTGTAAAAAAATAGTGTTGTAGTATGAAAAAAAGTTATAATACAATAGAAAGAATTTTTATCGAGAACTTTTACCCCATAAACTTAATCAACAAACTTTGGTACAGTCGATTACATACAACACTAAACAATAACAAAATTAGAGCCAAAAAACAAACAATACAAAAAACACCAGAAGAAAACACTACTATAAAGAAACCTACACAACAATTCATCACCCAATTTTTTGAAAAAACAAATCCAACAAACGAAAACAATCAGGATAACATGGCACAAACAAACAGAATGGACTTCAACTACCACTACAAAATGACATATATATCTGGACTCACTAACAAAATTAAAAACGTGTTCAAAGATTATGACTTGACAGAAATTAAATTCGGACAATACAATAACAAGAAACTAAGCAGGCGCATCACCAACACAAAAGATAAAATAGAACCAATAAACAAGAAAAATGCAATATACAAATTAAACTGTCAAAACTGCCCCAAAATCTACATTGGTGAAACATCCAAACAATTAGGAACTAGAATCGCACAACACATCACCAACTGTAAAAATTCAAAAAACATAAACACAACAGCCTTAGCACATCACAGTATAAAAGTACAGCATAAATTTAACATCAACAAACCACAAATAATTGGCACAGAACCAAAGAACACCAACAGAAAATTACTTGAAGTAATACACATTACAAAAAACAACAGAACAACAGTCAACTACAAAACAGACACTAAACATTTAGGAACCCATTATACAGACATATTGAACAAAATTAAAATTTAATAGAAGTGAAATCACAGACACATAAAATAACACTAACAACAACAATCAAAATAGTCAGATAAAACATTTAGATCCAAAGGTCAAATTTTCACTATGGCAGAAACCCAATTATTGGTCAAAAGGAGAATGTTGCTCTAGATGATAAATTTTAGAACATAAATTAGAAAATTGACGATGGAGCACATCATTATTATTATTATTAGAATTAAGGTAATTACAAATTTATTGTAACAAACATAATACAAATATGTAATGTAACAAGCACAATATTGTAACTTAAAAAATTTTTAGCCTTGCATCCACAAGAGTATTGGAATTGCAGTTCTGAAGATGGGAATAAAAGGTCCCGAAACGTAAACTAGACTGTTAACATGTAACGTTAAAAATATAAAATATACTCGTATTGTTAATAATTGGAAGTTATTATTGCCGAGCAACTAAATAAATTGACAACTTCCCAGGAAAAAAAAGAAAAAAGGAAAGAATTCTTTGAATCTATTAATATGATTCCAGAAACTTGTTTACAAGTTTTAAGATAAAAAATGCGGTGGATAGAATTGACCGCGGTTACTTAAGACAAAATGTTGATCAGTGAAGCATGTTATGTCACTTATTTTTTTAAAAAGCTAACGAACTTCCCCAGAGTTGAATCATATAAATCGATCAGATAGGAACTACGTACCATTGAGTCCTATTTAATACAGCACAGTTTCTAGCCAAACAATAGGAATCAACTATACTTCTGGAACTAATTACAATGATTCTCTGAACCATATCAAGAAAATTGAGGCCATTGGTAATGCAGAGATTACATTTCATTCGCATAATATATGCAGGCAATAAATAAATTAAGGTTCTAGTGAATATCTCCCTCTAAATTACTTGAGATAGAACTTACCTAGTCGAATATATCATTTATATTTTATCGACGAGCTTTCAACGACATGCACTAATTCGTAAGATGATTGTTATTTCACCAAGGAAATGTTATGGGTAAGTTCTTAAATTCAGCGGTGAGATTATAGAAGGCATCCGAGCCATCTCTAAAATAAGCCGAACAATGATCGTGGTCTCTTTCTAATAGTGGCATTCGTGTCTTAACCTCCTCGCGTTCATATCCTGAGATAACTGGGAAAGTTCCTAAACTCAGCGCTAATTCTATTGAAAGGATCCATCAATCGATTGAATCCAGCACCTATTAATAGTGATGTATGCAGAATTTAGGAACGATCCCACGGATTCTAGCGGAAAATTAATAAGAAATATATATAAAGAAATATTTTCCCACTGAATTTTTGAATTTCAAAACATAATTAAATGTAGATAGAAAGTAAAATAAATATAAAATGTAAAGTAAATCGAGAAATAACAACGCTGTGGTTACAAAGATGTTACATTCAGCGGATCCATCGACACCAAAAGCCAATTGAAACGCTGACCTATCGGTGATTCAATCGATGAATAAAGGATCGCATTTAATTCCATTTACGGATCCATCGATTAGTTTAGGAACGGCCTGATGCATTTCCGATGGCCATCAATGAGTTCAGGGCTGAGTTTCGGCACTTGTCCATAGAGCTACTTTCTGTAGGGCAATCTCCTTCCACAGGTTAGTTAGTACTCTCATCCATAACTCACTATTGACAATAATGAAAAAATCGAATGGAATTTTAATAGGAATCTTCCATCTCCCAAGATTTTAAAAATAAATCCAGGTTCATTAGCTTAGTTTTTGTTGTGGCCTTCGATTTTACGGTCAAGTGGCCATCATAATTGACAGTGGTTTGATCTTTCTATCACGAGTGAAACATTTTTAATGATGTTGATGTTTTTTGTCTTATTTTAAATATCATATTGTCTTGTAAAAAAAATGTAATAAAAAGCAATTATAATTTATTCATAAAAATGTTTTATTTTTATTTTGTTCCTCGCATAGTTTTAGTTGTATATGGATACGTATTGTTCTTAGCTAAAATGTATATTGATGATTTTCAATTATTGCATATGAATGTTTCCATTATAAAATATTTTTCTTAAATTATTGAAGGAAGTTTATCGACTACATGTCATGGCTGATAAATATTCAGGACGCAGTCATTATAAAGTTTTTATTGGAGGCGACGTTTTGGAGTACTTGAATATCTTCAGCACTCGAAACACGCCCTGATGAAGACCCACATGTTTAGGTTAAAACGTCGGCACCAACAAAAACTTTATGATTGCTTCCTGAGTATTTATCAAGCATGATATTGTTCTTAGTTTGTCTGTTTTTTTTTTTTTATTTAAAAATTATTGATTTTTTTTTTTATGTATTACTTATGTTGTTATTTTTTGTTAATCTACTTTCTAGATGGTATGCTAATTCTCTCTGTACGTCTTTGGCTATTACCAATCATATATAAATAATGAATAATTATGAAGGCGACTGCAATAGAAGACTTACTGCGTTATTTCAAAAAAATTTCAAGAAACGAGTAGGTTTCAATGATGTGAAGTTGGAGCTAAAAATCTGTCCCTGACAGCTGATTAATTTGCAACCAATCAAACGTCAGAAAAATGTTTTTTTTTCTCAACTATTGTATTCTCAGTATAGAGAAATATTTTTTTAAGTCCTTATTTTTATGTTCCGTTAATGATCTTTGAAAAAAAACAAATATTACACAGATAAAAACTTCTTAAAAAAAAAAAAAAGAGGAATCGTGGTAACAAAAACAAGGGTGAATTTAAAGGATATGTTCATGTTAAAAATGTATATTATTGGTAAAATTAAATAATTTACAATTAACATGAGATTGTTAATTTCTTCTAAGATGTATATTAGATTCATGTCACTAACAAAGCATAAGTTTATACGCATTTTACGGTAAATTAGGAATTTCCGTAACATAGTATTGTATTTATACAAATACACGATATAACAAATGCGTATTGTCTTTTAATTATATTTTCAAATTTAGTTTTTTTTAGTCTATTTATTAAATAATAATAATACAATCAGCCACTGCTGGAGGGCTATAAGTATTAGTGCTAAGAGTTCTCATTCAAACAATATATACAAATAATAGAGAAATAAATATAAATATAAAAAGTAAATAAATAATACTGATGAAGAAAGTAAATAAAAGATAAAAAAAGTAAACAATAACATAAAATAGAAACTTCTAAACACAATCATACCTATGTACAATATATACATTCGCCCAGGAATCTCCGAGTCAGGCTTTTTCCCCTACATGTGGAAGGCAAAGCAAGACTCCAGGAGATCCCAGTGCCACTTTTCCAGCCGCATCACTAGTATTAGAAGCCAGTGGAGACTGAAAGAGGGCACTAGAGCCACAGACACTCGGGACATGAGTGGAGAAGGTGGCCATTACCAGGACTCCAGAAGCATATTTACAAGATATCTCTGGGCCACTGCCGTTTTAAGCTTCGAGGAGGGTTGTAGGGATGAAGGGAGCTGGATAGGGATTGAGCCAGAGGATTTGGATGATGGATAAGGTTCTGGTGAAAGTTTGAGAATCTGGATGGGATGATGTCGAGGACAAATGGGATTTTAAGGTCATGGTGTAGGGTCTTATTTGTGACATAATATGGGACATTGACTATTTTTCTAAGTACTTTGGACTGGAAGGATTGGATGTGTTTGATATTCGAATGTTTAGCAGTTCCCCACAGTTCAAGTCCGTAGGTCCAGATAGGTTTCAGTATGGTCTTGTAGATTAAAAGTTTATTTTCAATCGAAAGATGTGATGTCCTACTTACTAATCTATACAGCTGGCCATATCGTGGGTTAAGTTCTTGTCTTTTAAGTCTGGTATGTGGGTTCCAAGTTAGTCTTTTGTCTAGAAGGAAGCCAAGGTAACGGACTGTGTCTGAGAAAGGAAGCAGGATGGAATTAAAGTGTACTGGTAGACAGGAACTGCGCATCACTGCAAGTGATGTGTTGGCATTTGGATTCATTTACATTAATACGCCATTTATTACACCAGTGCTCAATCAGGGAGAGGTGTGTTTGAAGGTTTAAGGATGTTATATCAGGATATGAGTTGGATGATAGATGGCGGTGTCATCAGCAAAAGTTGCCTGGAAGGAATCGGGATGGACAGGGATATCGGCGATAAAGAGGATGTAAAGGACGGGACCCAATACGCTACCTTGAGGAACACCAGCCTCAATTGGATAGCAATTTGAAAATTCAATGCCGCAGCGAACTCGGAAGGTACAATCTGAGAAGTAGGAACAGAGGACAAGGTATAAGGACTGAGGAAGATGGGTTTTAAGTTTGAAAAGAAGCCCGGCGTGCCATACCCGGTCTAAAGCTTGAGCTATGTCCAGAGGGAAGTGAAATTTAATTAAAAAGGATTGGCGGACAGAATCTGCGTCGCAGGGTGAAAGTGATATGTTTGCATTTTGATTCATTGATTTTGATGCACCAGTTGTTGCATCACTGCTCAATCAAGGAGAGGTGCGATTGAAGGTTTAGAGATGCTATTTGAGGATCTGGGTGGGAGGATAGAATGGCAGTATCATCGGCAAATGTAGCTAGAAATGTATCGGGATTTAAAGGGATATCGGAAGTGAAGAGGAAGTAAAGAACTGGGCCCAAGACACTGCATTGTGGAACACCAGCCTCAACTGGATATTAAGTGGAGAATTCGGTGTCACAACGGACTTGAAAGGAACGATTTGAGAGGTAGGATTTGAGGACTAGGATTGGGGTAAATGGGTTTTGAGCTTGAAAAGCAAGCCATCGTGCCACATCCGGTCGAAAGCTTGCGCTACGTCCAGAAAGGCACCAGTGCAATAATGCTTCTTTTCAAGTGCAGAGGATATATGATCCACAACGCGAAGGCCTTGTTGGACAGCGGATTCCAAACTGATGAGAAGGGATGTTGTGGGATTCGATTATGGGTAGGATGCGTTTGAGAAGGATTTTCTCAAAGATTTTTGAGAGGATCGGGAGTAAGCTTATCGGCCTATAGGATGATGTGCTATTAACAGGTTTACCTGGTTTTGGAAACAGGATGGTTATGGAATGTTTCCACACCAAAGGAATGTTGGTTGTACGAAAGATGCAGTTGTATAGATAGGTAAGGAATATGATTGCTTTTTTGGGAAGTTGTCTGAGGATTTGTGAAGTGAGATCATATCCAGGGGATTTTCTAGGTTTTAATGAAAATTTAGTTAATTTTTTTTATTATCTGGATTTCGTTGGGTGTGATATTAAATATAATACAGGTTGAACTTTTAAATAAAAGGAAACGAAATTTAATTTTAGCCACTTAATAAAATCAGTGTATGATAAATTGATGAATGGGCAATTTCGAATGATTAATCAAATTTTAAAAGAGGTCAAAAATATTCCGAAACCAATTGTTATTTTTCGGTACACCTCATCTTTGGAACCATCGCTTAAATATGAATAAAGTATACTACATTCAAAATCAATACATTTTAATATAAAACCAACAAAAAAATTAATGGTATTTTTTTATAATGAACACAAAATCACGTCTCTTCTTCGGAATCCTAAATGAATAAATTCCGGTTTGTTGGAAGGTATTAGGGCTAATATTTGGTCGAGGGGACCAATATACTAGGTCATCCCATTGCAATGCATAGAAATGAATTCTAGGAAATTCTTGGCTCTTCATATTGGATAAAAAATAGTGTCGGAAATATCTGGGATAATACTGGAGTAGACGGCTCAATATCGCTTAAACCTCGTAGTGCCTATACAATATTTAATATAATTGTATTTTATTAAGTCGTTTATTATCACTTTATATATAAATTAAGTTTCGGTGATGTGATGAGAAACAACAAGCACGGTATCTGAACTAAGACTACTTTATTGTTTTCGTTTCTGCTGTAAAAATATTTTATTTTTTTATATTTATTCTTAATAACCCTAATTTATCATTTCGATTTATTTATTTTTATGTAAATGAGTAACCTTTATTATTAAAAAATCATTGCACCAGCATTTCTTTTAGTAGCGTAGTATATGATGGTATTGTTAGTGTAATATATTGATATGACTTAAGCCTCATAGTTGTTACAGACATTAAATACAATACTTAATATAATGGTATTTTATTAACCTTAACCTTAGCCATTATACTATGTAGATTAAGGATTTTAAGATTTAGTTAACGACTATATTTTGAGACGTTTGGAGATTATGTTGTTTTCATATTCAGGCTCTCTTAGTGAATTTTAAGGAAGAATAACAATTTTTTGAACTATGAATTATAAACATCTCTCATTTCTCATTTTGATTTATTTTTGTGTAAAATATAGCCTTTATTGTTAAATATCATGACACTTCTTTTAGTAGCTTAATGTTCAATCAGATGTTATATACTCACATAAACTATTTCTTCACATAAACTTATTTCCGTTACTAGTTTACTGTCAGCATGGGGACACTGTCTCACTGTAGCAACAATACAACATTAACGAAAACTACTACCGAGTAAACGAGCCTTCAATGCAAATACTGAAAGAATAGAAAATAGTTGAAATATTTATGCCATTAGTAAGCGTTCAATATTTTTCAAATCTTAATTGTTAAAAGAGAAAATATTTAATAATTGTAAAAGTAATTTTTTTCATGATAATTTAGAACTTTTAGAGTATAACCTTCACATCTTCATGTACTTTATTTTGACGTTTCGGAATTATTTTCAATTTTCAAATACACATAAACTTAATTTCATATCATCCATCTATTTCTATAATATTTTTATTATACAATAGCTACTCCATTTTGACTTGATTCTGACTGTCAAAAAAATATAATAAAATCATAATATCTGGAGATAAGGATTGCTGTAAAAATTTCAGAGAACTGCGCAATTTTTCCTTAATTTCTTTTCACTCTCGACCATCGATTAAGATTTCCTGAAACTGTCTTTAAGTTTTAGGATGCCTCGCCTCGCTTAGCTCAGTTTCTACTCATTTTTTGAGGATAAAAAGAAAAAAAAATATTACATTTAATAATATATTATTAAAAAAAAATATTTATTAGGCAGTTTTTCCTCATAGTGTTCAATTATGTCGTTCAATATGGATTATATTGATTGGAGTGAGTTGTATGGCATGGCAAAATTACTAGAGGTATGCCTTGTAATTATAACAGTTTCGATCCGACCATAGACAAAATATCTAGTTACTAACATTCCATTTTATCGATTCACTTCCTAAAAAAAGGTAAGAATAACCTGCTAGTTGTTTCGCAGAGACATTATATCTGCAACATACAAATAATATGAGAGTACAATAATCAAAAGATTAGAGCAGAAAAAAATCAGGCATTAACATATCCGGTCTAAGATGAATTTCTATCACAGATTTTCAGATGACTAAAATTGGCACGACCCTCTCCCTCACCCCTCCCTTTTTAGGTCTATTAAGTGCAGAAAGAAAATTAAGTAAAGAATCTCAACCATCCGGATAATTCTAATCTCAGAAGTCGTGAATGGGTGACACCGACATAGTTCAAACAAGGAGTCCTAAAACAATATACTCTCATTTTAAATTATAGGCAACTAATTTATTATTTATTAAGTCAATAAACATAGAGGGAGAAAGAATACATCTTTTTTCAACCGAATAAATTATTTATGGAGGTAATTCTGCCCGACAGGACGCGATGGAATAGATTTTTCGCCTGATGGAGAAATCCAATTTCGCTAGGCTTTCCTTTTAATTTCCCCCATAGGGCACCCCTCTCAACATTAATTGCTTATGCAACTGAAGGTTCCCTCATCAATAATTCAATAAAACCTGATCGGGAGGGTCAGCTAGCGAGGGGTAGGGATAGACCCTGGGTTCGAGTCCGTGCTTGGCCTCCCCTAATTCTCATTATCACTCCATCTGCTCTTCTCATTTCTACAAGCCTCGACTGTATTAAGAAAGGGGGTGAATTTCGAGGCAAAGGGTTACGGTTGTCAAGTGCGGTAAGGATATGAATTGTGATGTGCGTTTCGTTCCGAGTTGAGAAAATGACTTAAGGACCCTCCCTGCATAAGTATGATGATTGGTAAATTGAGGATACAGTTACATATGGATTACACGAACAATATGTAACTGATATCATTTATATAAAATACTTGCCAAACTCAGTTTCATTTTTCCGCACATGGATTAATGACAAGGAATCTAATTAATGTTTTCAGTTTCGCGTCCTTTCATACGTCGCTCAGCTAATAGTAGCTGTAACTGATTAGTTTGAACGAAAGAGCCTATTTTATTAAACTAGTTCCAAATACTAGTTACCTGTATACTACAGAAACTTGGAATCTTAAGTTTTTAAAATTGCAACATTTACGCATCTTATAGAAATTTAATCCAAGACATAATATGTGATTAGCGGAAAAAATGGCGACAATTTCGGTATTATAGATATTGAAGGAAATACGTTTGAACAAGTATTGAAGTTTAGGTATTTAGGGTCTATGATAATAAGGAAGGCAAATATAAATTATTTTTATATTTAAAAATATTTGAAAAAAAGTTTCAGTTTCAGCTGATTCAATTTTCCTTCTTTTCCTTTGGTCACTCGAATATTCTAAAGATTTAGTTGACCAACCAGCTCCTGGAATTAGATTAGCTGTCGTACCTTTTCAAACTTCTACGTAGTATCGACGGATAAGGTTTACATTAGTGCAGCTCTAGTCATCAGTCACTTTTTTTTTTTTTTTATATATATAAAAAGTTGTTTATATACGTAAATAACAGCGTGAAAAGACTTATCGAAATTTTTTTAGCTTTCCTCAATACTTTTACTTTTTCTGGAAAACAATAACGGAATAAAGATAATTTGTATGTTACCGAACAACCAATAATCAATAGCTCTTGTACTCTTTCGATTTATTAAGCCCAATAACTAAGAATAACAATAAGATATATTACAAAGATAAATGAAAGGACTGTAGTAATCAAAATAAAATTTATATTTTAAACACATTTTTCCGTATCCTACACTATATAATAAATAATAATAATTTTATAGTGAAAAAAACTTTTTCTCAGTACATTCTAGGCAAAAAAAAATGGCGTAGAGGAGCAGAAAATTATCTTAAAACAAGTCGCCATCTTGGATTAGCGACGGATTCTTCTAAAAAACAAAACAAAAACAATCTACTTGAAATTAAAAAAAACATAAACAAACAATTTGTTAATTTATATGTCATAAGTAAAATTTTAACCATTCAAATAAACTGGATAGCAGATTCTGGAATATTTGCCTCATTTCTCACCAATCATATTCAGTATCAGTATCCAGATTATCCCTCTAATCTTACTTAATATCTACAATTATCTCCTTTATTGAGACAGATTGTAATATTTATCAATTAAAAAAAAAAAAAAAATCTACATTTACCCCTCACAAGTTCGTCTTTCGAGAAATTTCTTCAAATAAACCCTTGATAGATGTAAAATCTAGCAACAACGTTCTCGATTAAGTAAGTTGTAGATCGCAATACCTTCCCTTACTATATATTACATATAAAGGTAAGTGAAAGTAAAAAGAATAATATATTTTTCAGTAATTACTGTTTTGTGTAAATATAATCTTCTCAATATGAGTTTTAAATTCTAAAAAAATAAAAATTTTAAACTGTTAATACAAATTTTTAGTCTATGCCACTGTTTTTTTGTAATTAATTAGCATTAAATTTATTTATTTTTCGGAACCAGGTAAAATGTCATAATTATATCTGAATTAAAAATTCCGTATATGGTAATACGATAATTACTCTATAATTATCAAAATTCTATCTAAGGCAAGAGTATCTGAGAAGTATAGATCAGTGAATAAGGTACCGTAGTCCTATGCTAAGGGTCCCGACCCGAGTTCGAGTCCAGCTATGGCAGGTTGTTATTTATTCTATTAATCTATAGTGGATTGACCCTGGGCTCAGTGCTCCTTCTCGGGGGGAATCCAGTCTCTATAAATTGCATACTCTTAATTAAATAATTGAGGGAAAAACAGGCGGTTGTGCATGATATCGGTCAAATTACCAATCTTTGGCCAAGAAACAATATTTCTTTACAAAATAATGAATCCAAGACCCAATATGGGTGGTTGATGTACTTTTTTAAAAAACATTATCAGGGGCAAACTATTAATTCCACCTATGCTCTTATGCAAAAGAAACAATGTTACCTCAGTTCATAGATATGATTCGAATTTAGTCAAGTCCAAAACAAGTTAGGTAATAATAAATTGATTTATCTATGTAAGTGATCTAAATGAATGGACTTTTATGAATTTTAATATGAGCGCAAAAGATGAACAATTGGGTGCAAAAGACACCGGCCGCTTGTCCAGCTGGAAAGGTCAAAGCCCCCAAAATCAATAAACTCTTTTGCAAGGGCACAGATGAATAGCTCGCCAAGTTACCAATCTAAGAGATTATCCAATCTAGGAGGAAGTTGCAAAGGTGAGATAAAACCTTGGAGTTGAACCGAGAAACTTTTCAAAGAGCTTTTGTTTTTTATGGAGCCTTATAGCGAGAGTTATCGATGGCAAAGTTTTCAAGGATATCGGATTAGCCTAAGATATACCCTTGTCTCCGTTTACACTTACTTACCCCATTCGTTGAGGACTTGGGTTCTTTGAACTTTATATAAGCGTGTTTAAATGAGATGGCTGTGTTGAGTACTTTAGGCGATGTTAAGGTTAGTCTTCATCTTCAGCTTTCGGGAAGAAACTCCTAGATGTAAGAATTTCCCTTTTCCGACACGAGCTATCAATTTGAGGGCCACAATGTAATTGATGTCACTAATTAATAATGCCATTGCCTAGCAATTAAATCGATTTAGAATTAATTGGTATTCGTCATCATAATAGCTACCAATATATTTACAAAACTTTACTAACAAACCAATCTATAAATATTACGGGACACTAACTTGAAAAAATTGAAATTAAATTTTAAAAAAACCGGACAATAACAGTAAATAAATAAAATGCAAGGTAAATAAATAGATTTATCCATCAGAAGTTTGAATATTGTGAAAAAAAAACATCGATATTTTTTAGTTGGAAATATTATAACACCCATGAAGGAGTTTATTTTTAGTTGTCAATGGTGCATTGCTAGAAAATAATATGCTCACCACTATTTTTTAAACCCTTAATTATTAAAATACCAACAAAATTATTTGTTTGTTTTTTCTGAAATATTTTAAAAAATAATTAAATTGTTTAGCAATTCTCGAGGTATCAACAGTAGCATTCTGCAATATATTACGCGTACAACCGAATTATTATATTCACTAGCATATTCAACAAAGGGAGAATTGCTAGATTAAAGTATACAGCCTGGAATGTAAGGAGGCCCCACAGCTCAGCGCTTCCTCCATCAACTGTCGCCTTTCGTCCAATCAACTTTTATCCGCCGAAGACAAAGAAATTGGCAATACTGAAGCCATCTTTCGTCAATCGGAAGGGGTCAACTTTGTTGCATGACAACGCCCGGTCACCTGTGACGTCACAAAGAAATGAAGCTCTGCGACATCTGCTCTGCTCTCTGGTCTTCTCTCCAATGGATTATCATTTTTTTAGACACCTGGACCCTTACTTATCTAACAAAAAAAAATAATGGACATAAGGAATTAGAAAATGCGTTTTTGGAGTTTATAAATTCTGACGATGGGAAATTCTATTCCGAGGGATGGAAAAGTTGCCAACACTTTGACGAAACTGTATTGATAGTAGTGGAGACTATTTTGATCAAATAAAACAGTTGTAAATCTTTCTTTTTACTTTTTAAACCGAAATCCTCCATTATTTCCCGGACAACCCAATACTAAGCTACTTAATAATTGTATAAAACATAATTCCAATTTCTTTGGATTGCTAGTAATAAATATATACTTCTATGTTACATCTTGCCGACCAATTCTATATTGAGGAGGTGGCCATAAGTGGTCCTGGTGTGTACCATATTTTATTATAGGTCGAATGAAGTTCCTGTACTACAAAACAATAATTAATAAAATATCTTCATATGAGCAAATTTAATCTTCGCCAAACTCATTACAAATGGGTCGTTTAAAACACGCATAGAACCTATTTTGTTCAGAAATTTACAAGAAATAATCCATGCCATAACTTCTTTATTTAAAATGAACTTATTTTTTAAAAAATTTAAAAATAAGTGTTTTGGTAGAAAAATGTGAAATGGTGACAGCGCTCCCACGGCGATGGAATTTTTTTATATTCATTTCTTAAGGGCGTTATCCCAATATAGAAACCTATAATTTATTCCTCCCATTAATTTATTTGTTTAATAATATTCCTGGATTACTTGTATAGTGTCCAGAGCTGCTCTTCCGAAAAATTTCCGTACATTTCCTGTTTTTCAGCTTTTTTTAAAAAAAAAAATTCCGTACATTATCACATTAAAAAAAAAAAAGCTGTTCTAAGTTAATCCAAATTAAACTAATTGATAAGGTTGGAGACGGTGAAATATAAACTCTTATTGCATCTATACTCGTGTAACACTTTTTATTTTATTTTATGCAAAGCATATTTAAATAATGATCAACATAACAAATGTGACCCGTGTACTTCTCAATATTAGTAATCTGTGATGGTTAATCTTGGTTTGACTAATAGATTATACTATTTTAAAAAGTCCCTTTATAGTGACTAATTATTCCCGAAAAAAATAGACTTTTGCTCTTAATCGAAGGTTCTTGTGGTCCTCGAAGGTGATTATGGTAGTTCCAGAAACTTATAATATAAATATATATATATATATATATATATATATATATATATATATATATATATAATTATTATTATATTAAACATAATAATGGAATACATGTAAAAACAACCTCTAATCAAAAAATCTTTGATGGTCTCAAGAGAATGACACATATATATAAATCTACATTCAAATAGAGGTGGTAGAGGAAGATACAAATAGGCATGAGGTACGAAATTCAGTATTAATAGTCGGTTAACCTAAGATATGAGAAGAAGATAGTACGACGCGGTAGTGCCAATGGAAGGCTCCTACAGGATATAAAGGGTTTCGACTCAGGGGAAGTTCCGGCTCAGATCCAAACTGGCTTATGACTGGGCGATGGGCGATGGCTGGTGGGAGCTGATTAGCCAATGCATAGAATTAATTTGCTCTCCTGTAGGCCCCGCCTTGGGATCTATAATAATTATATCAGCCCCTTCAATCCTTCCTATTGAGTAATTACCTCGTGGTCATCAACAGATCCCAACGCATAATCAATAATATCACACAAGCAATCGAATCCAGCATAATTTGTAGCAATATAATTTATAATTGTATCAGATTGTTCTCTGGGCAAATTAATTAGTAGTTGTGCACTTGCTTATGTTACTTGTACTAAATAAAATTTTATATCTGGCTCACACTCATAAAAAAGGACCAATCCCCGAACCCTGATTTATGGCAGCGGATCATGTCACAAATATTTTATGACTATTAGAGTAATTGCTTAAAATAAAAAATGACTCCATTGTAAAGATTACAGAATGAAACAAATATATTTTTCGTTGCCTCACTCTGTCCCAGAACACACGTTGTGAAACTTAAATTTTTTAAAAACTCATCGATGGAAGATTGTCCACTGTTCTACATTTCATGGGTGATAAATAGTGAGGTTGTAGTCAATTTTAAACTTCTTTATTGCCAAGGTTTCACCCCAAGCTTATTTATTTATTAAATAAATCCCAAGCTTGTAGGTGACCTGGGCCTGGTCCCATCACCGAAGCTGTTCAAGTAACCTCACTTACCCACCAGCTTGGGTTGAAACCTTGGCAATAAAAAACTTGAAAATTGACTCACCCATAATTTTTAAAAAACTTATTAACTTTCAGAAGGAATAATCTCTTCTTTTTTTGGCATATTAATTTAAAATTTTTATTCATAAAATATTAGACCACATTTCGAGTTTTTGCCCTCCAATTTCAATTCTAACAATACCTGTCTGCAAAATATATATATCAAATATTATTAGTATATCCAGCTTTTATCAACACCAAACTATTAACTATTAACAATATGTAAAAATTTTAGTACAATTGTGTAATAATCATTATCAAATCTGTTTCATAATTATTTTTGTCTACTCTAAAATACTTGAAATAAGAACTGGTCATAATCATATTATATATTTTTTTAAATATTGTACATATTATGCTTTAATAATAACCTTGTATTCATCAATTCAAACTTAAAATCAATAAAATGTCTTCAATTTTCATTACCACAAGATTATTATAATTTCATATTTATTTTCTCAGTCAATAACGATCCATCTATTGCATCCCAAACTCGTCAATCACACTTCACAAGTCTTGAAAAATGGTGTCAAAACTGAAGGATTAAAATAAACTCCAATAAATCCCATCAAATTACCTTTACTATTTGTCGTAAACCAATGACTTCCTGTCCTACAGTATCCTTTAACAATACCCCACTTATCCCTGTTGATCAAATCCGATACCTAGGACTCCACCTTGACAAACGACTCATTTGGAACCCCTATACCAGACTGAAACGACTAGAAACCGCCCGGCTTTTCCGACTACTCCAGCACTTACTAGACAAACGCTCTAAACTGCCAACTATTTACAAAAGACTCATATATATTACTATAATAAGGCTTATTTGGACTTACGGGATCGAGCTTTGGGGCTCTACTAAACCATCAAATTCCTCTCGTATCCAATCTCTGCAATCCAAAATCCTTCGTAAAAACCTTAATGCTCCCTACTTTGTCACAAATAAAATCATCCATAATGACCTTAATGTACCATATGTTTCCGATTTAGCTCAATCCAGATACCTGTCCTTTCATAATAAACTTCTAAACCATCCGAACCCTCTCGTTTCCAACCTTGCTTCCTCTTCTATTCCTGATAACCCTCCGAGGCGTCTGAAAAGAAGATGGCCTCGGGACCTTCTAATATAGAAATATAATTGGAGTGCTACCAATGGGTAGTTTCTCCTCATGTTGTACATGTCACATTACTTGTTCATATTTACTTGTTGTATTTATTATTAATTACAGTTGTAAATTTCGTTAATAAAAAAAAAACATTTACTGAATGTATTTTTATTTCTAGTACAGTTGTAAATATCATAAAAAATAATAATTTTTGAATTAAAATAATAAATTAGAATTCATTGATAGAAAAAAAAAATAGTTGACCATACCTAATAAGCTCCTATTCCAGCAGCTCCTATTCTCTGCCTTACCTCCTCGTCAATATATCCATTTTCGTTGAGTTTAGCACCCAAGTATTTGAAACTTTCCACCTGCTCTAAAATCTCACCCTCGACCCTCAATACCCTCATAACCCTGTGAGGTTTTCTTCCAATGCGCATGCATTTTGTCTTCTCAGGGTTAATTTCCATATTGATTTCCCTTAAATCTTCCTTTAGGATATTAATGTTCTGGAGGTCACGGTCATTCTGGGCCAATATGACGAGGTCATCCGCAAACGGCAGCAGAGACTATAGAGTAGGCTGCATATCTCTGTGACCCAACTGAAAACTTCGCATCTTCTGTTTTGCTTTTCCCAGCGCCAGATCGCGAACCAGTACGAAAAGAAGTGGGCTCAGGCTACAACCCTGTCGTGTGCCCAGTGTTGTTTTGAACTCTCGAGAGGTATGGTTTCTTGTTCTAACAAGATTTCTCGTATTTCCGTATAAACTGCTTACGGCCCTTATTAGTCCAAGACCTTTTTCAACTAGAGCCTCAATTATATCCTTTTTCCTAAACTGGTCACCAATCTCTACAATCTTCTCTGTGATTTGTCGTATAGTGAAAACTAGATCCTGTGTGCTTCTTTGACTCCTGAATCCATTCTGCTCCTCTCCAATCTTAGATTCTACGGTGCTTCTGACCCTTGTCTCTAGGATTTTTGAGTATATTTTACTGGGAACACTAAGGAGCGAAATATCTCGATGATTGTTGCAATCCCTGTTGTCTCCCTTCTTATATATTGGCATTATGACAGCGACTTCCCAATCCTTCGGGATCTTCTTCTGTATCCAGACCAGGTTCACAAGATGGAGAAACATTTCCTGGCCTTTACTTCCCATAAACCTCATCATTTCCGGAGTGATTCCGTCCAGTCCCGCCGACTTGCCGAGTTTCATCTAGGCGATGGATTCCAGCAATTCTTCTTCATCAATGTAATCGTCCTCTTCTGAGAAATGACCCTCTACAACCTGGATCTCGTTTAGGTTCCAATCTGTTTCTTCCAGCAGCTCTTTATAATACTCTCTCCACCTCTCCATTATCTCATCATTCCGCCAGACAATGTTCCCCTCTCTGCTCCTAATTCCTTTTAATGTTGTGGGTCACTCCTTGCGCATTTCTTTGAAGAAGTTTTTTATTTTATTGTGCATTTTCTTCAAGTTTGTGCCCCAGATCTGCCCACGATTTTCTCTTGGCTAGAAGTACTTTACTTTTTATTTCCTTTCTCTTTTCTTTGTACTTTTGGTGAGCAATGGGTGCTCTTTGACTCATGAAGTCTTTCCAAGCTGTTTTCTTCTCCTTAACAGCTCTCTTTACATCCTCTGTCCACCAAGCAGTTCGCTTGAAATTTGACCCAATGCTCTTCTGACCACAGACGAGTCTCGCGGCATCAAGAATGATATTTCTAAATGCTGTCCAGCTCTCCTCAATAACATCGCTATCCCATGATTGGTAGATATCTTGTGAAATCCTTTCCACTTCCTCTTGATAGTATTGGGCCATTTCATCCTCCTTCAGCCTGTACGATTTAATTATTTTGTTCTTACTACCTACACATATGTTCCTCATTTTGTTGTCATTCCAAACATTATCGAGCATTAACAGGTAGTGGTCACTGCCAATTTCGAAGACCCTCTTCACTCTGGCATCTGTACATTTCTGACTCTTTCCTCTTAACTAGTATATAATCGATGATCGACCTTCCGTTCCTGCTGCGTTCCTAACTAGTATATTTATGTTTTGTTTATGAGGGAAAAAGGTATTACTTACCACCAGGTCGTTTGCCACACATAAATTCAGAATTCGTTCCCCAGTATCATTTAAATTATCTTCGCCATGAGATCCCAACACTTTTGGCCATCTTCCACTATCGCGGCCCATTCTACCATTCAGGTTTCCAAGAATTATAGGATTACCCTCACAGTCGTCTATTTCTTTTTGTAGGGAATTGAAAAATAAATCCTTTTTATCTGCTCTTGCACTATCTAAATTTAGTGATTTAGTGATGGGCGATAGCGCTAACAATCTAAAGTTGCCATCAGAAATTCTTTAGTAATTTACTTTAAAATGCTGTAAAAGTTCCTTCGAAATAATTAATTATTGAATATTTATGTAAAAATAAATGAAAACAATTAAAAATTTTATTCACAGGAAAATGATTTGTTTTTAGAAAAAAAGTTCAGTTCTAACAATATCGAATTCGGAGCCTTTATAATTGGGGGAGGAGAGAGAAGAGAGAACAGTGTGAGAGAAATGCGTATGTTGTTCAATTTGAAAGATTGAGTTGGATATTTTCTAAATATTATTTGATAATATCACATTAAAATAAAATAAAATTCTGATGGCATAATTGCTGCACTACTGTTAGCATATTTTCATCGTCATAATTGCAGATATAAAAATATTTCTAAGAAAATAACTCAAGATTATATTCTTTTTTATCTTGAAAATCTTATTATCATTTAAATTTTACGTATTGATAGTAATATTTCTAATAAAATGCTTTCATGCACTCCGTAAGTCAATATATACAAATAATAAAGAAAGAAATATAAATACAAGAAGTAAATAAATAATACTGATGAAGAAGGTAAATAAAAATAAAAAAATTAACAAATATACACAATATATATATACAATATATACTACAATATATGTAGATTAATAATTTGTTTTCTGTTGAGAGACGAGATGTTCTGTTTAGTAGTCTACATAGCTGACCAAATCGTCGGTTAAGCTCTTGTCTTTTAAGTCTGGTATGTGGGTTCCAAGTCAGTCTTTTGTCGAGAAGGAAGCCAAGATATCGGGCTGTGTCTGAGTAGGGAAGTATGCTCCGGCTACTGCAGTTGGGTAAAGGGAAGTTTGGAGAACAGTTTTCTATTATGAAACATTTCACCTTTACATTATTATACCTTCTATGTTAATAAATGGGTAAACGTGTGATGATGTTTCATTAAAAATATTCCGTTCAGTATATAAAATTTAAGATCAATTTTTCTTTATCAGAAGAGCAACAAATAGTTTTAAACTGACGATGTATTGATAGTTAGTACAATCGACTATGAGGTCATGTGTTAAAGCGTTGCGCCCTTGAACAGTCTCTAGCCAAGCAGCGCCGGTTCATATTCGGGCTGAGTGGGTCGAAAAATAATTTTTTAAATATATAATTTATTTTTTCATATTTTCCAGTTACAAGTTACCAATTGCTGTGGGTCCGTACCCTTTGGAAAGTAGAACCTTGGGAAGCTATCGAATGAATCTCCACCTTTTCAGCCTGCTGACAAGAGTTGCGGGTGCAGCGAACGAACCCCACAGACAAGAAATGGCGAATTAGGGGCTTAAGGAAAAAAAGTATAATCGACTAGCCTTGCTTGCTTTATATTATAGGGGTCCTCACAAACGTATATGTTAATTATTAAACTTTTGTTTATTTTTCTACACAGAGACAGATAGATCTAAATAACATTTTTGTATTTTCGTTAATAAATCCACCGGCTCTCTGTATTATCTTAAATTTTTTGTTTTTCTTGAAAAAAATTGAATTAATGATCCAGGAGTATCCTATTTATCTCAAAGTCAGAAGGGAAAAGGCGCTAACACGGCTCCAATACAAGTCGCCTTACTAGCCTCATATGATTAATGTTGATTAAAGCCATAAAGACAATTAATTAATCAGCTCAATTAAAAACATCGACCCGGCATCATTTCGCAACTCTCATTTTGAGGCTGATGATTGGACAGCTTTTAAAGCGGATTATGGCCCAACCCTCTACCGGCACCGCTTTCGTTAACTCAACTACATTGTTTATTTATTTGGATCAATACATTAAACCGATTTAACCACGAGTACCATAGTCTCGCTCCGTCCTCGCCATATCACGAGCAGAGCAAATATTCAAAGAGTCAAATCCATTATTTAGATGAAAAAATTAATTGAGATATAACGCCTATTTCTTTCAAGGCGCTGCTACACAATGGCCTAAATGTTTGCGAGAAAGTCCACAGCACAATTCATAGGAATACTTCAAATTTGATGAGGATGATTCGCACATTATATATATGTATATATATATATATATATATATATATATATATATAATATTTAATAGTTGACTTTTGCATTATAAAGGAAGGAGATGGTCCGGGATGGCGGTCATAAACAGGCTAAATAGTGATAAAGCTATTTATGACCACAACCCCGGACCTCTCCTTCCTCTCTCTCTCTCTCTCTCTCTCTCTCTCTCTCTCTCTCTCTCTCTCTCTCTCTCTCTCTCTCTCTCTCTCTCTCTCTCTCTCTCTCTCTCTCTCTCTCTCTCTCTCTCTTTTTATATATATATATATATATATATATATATATATATATATATATATATATATGTATACGTTACAGATGTCAACGAAAATTAAAAGTTTGTTATAATTAAACTACAAATTATTATTATAAGTCAATACTTATTTTGCTAGTACTGTAACATTGAATTAATAATTATCATATATATATATATATATATATACATTATTACCAGAATTTGAAATCAGTAATTATTTTTTCCACAAAATCATGCAATAATTATTATAATTATATTTTTAATTGAAAAATCATGACTGATTTATAAACAAAAATTTAAATAGATCTTTGATGTTCATTGATTCGAATAAAAATAATTATACAGTTTCTTTCAAAAATAATTATTAAATTTTGAAAGCTAGTAACCATTTTAAATTCTAGATAAATCTAGTTTGAACACACTACTTCGGTCGGTTGATTGATTTCCATGCGAATATTTAAATTATAGAGGCAAAATTTGACGGTTCTCATTTAACGAAAGAACATACGGCTGAAATTTCAATATGATGTCAATGATATGTCCCTAAAAAAGACCACCTTGAATGACGATGGACTCGGTTGCATTTTGAAAACTGACTACACCAAAGTCATCAAATAAGGTCAGTCGGATGGTAGTTGGAAGAAAAATTTCAAACAGTCCGTTTCTCTTCGGATTTATATGTTGTTTGGAATGCTGAATCTGAATTTGATGTTTCTGAACGAAATTTTCCATTTCCTTCCGAAATATATGCAAAAACACAATTACTAACGACGCTTGATTTTTAACTTTAGTTTGAACGGGTTGCAAAAAATTGACTTTACTGGTGCTTTTTAATGCTTTGGCCAACTATTTTTTACTATTTCTTTATGTTTTATTATTTTCTGACTGTCCAGCTTTAGTAAAAGGCCATTTATGACGGCATTAAGCCAAATGTTAAATCTCAGTGACTGAAAAACTAACTCTAGTCAAAGTTGTCAATCCGCCATGTTTGGACGCCATTTTGGGACAGTGAGTTCACTTTTTTGTTTCAATTGGCTTTTCTTAAATAAGTAGTTGCAAGGAAGACAACGATATGCAATTTATATTGATGTGGAGAGGGGGAGTGCAAGGTAGGGGGGGAGGGGCTGGCCCACCGTGCCTTATTCCTAGTCCAAAAAAAAAAAAAATCGGGAAAATAGCAAAAAGAAATTCAGTTTGCTAAAAGAACTTATAGTTTATTGATTTGATTAATAAACGATTAATTATAGATTAACGTAAGAAATCAATTAATAAATAACGTTGCTAAGGCTAAAAATGTATATATAGAATTAAGAATATTTCTTAATGACAATAAATTTGATGCAGTTAAAAAATAAAACAAAGTTATATAATATGTTCCTCCTCGGATAAAGTAAGATGTGATTATAGATTAGAACTATATACACATATACACCCAGTTTCTTATTTCTTATTATGAAACTAGTTTAACGTAAACAAATTTAAACTGTGGAAAAAGGAAATAAATTTAAAGTAAAAGAGCAATAACGTTTTTAAAATTGAAGAAAAATTCGACCCCGTGAGTTGCTATATATCTTATATATAACTTCACAATTAGTTGATCTGAGGGATAATATTTATACATTGTAGTTCCTTGTTGCCATTGTTTAACAATACGTGGAATTATAGCTACTTTAATTTTGAAAACCGGTATTAAAAATATTTACAAGCTATATAATAGCTCTTAAAATAGTGAATTAAACGATAATACTTTTCTATTTTTTTTTTAGATTGGATTATAAAAAAATTGAAATTAAAGTTTCCTACATAAACAAAAAATAAAATAAACTAAGAATTGTTCGAAAGGCTAAGGGAAAGTAAACGGAAATGAGAAACATGATAAATGTTGTTCCTAAGAAGAAAACAATTAGAGACATTTAAAATTATTGTAAAAAAACTCAGTACGCTGTAACTTTGCTAATATTTCTTCGATTTGGACATTCATTTTATTTTATTTTTTAGAAAGTTTGATTGTATAGAAATGATTGAAATACGTTTTTAGATATTTCTGAATAAAATTTTCCATTCTTCAAGAAATAAGTTATGACGAAAAAGCTAGAGAAAAAAAAAATGTACTACATAAGAAAATTAAAATGGGTGTAGCGTTGAAGGGTATAGTAAAGTAAGTTACATAAAAAACGATAGTTGATTCGCTAATACAGTCAATAGAAAAAAAAGGTTTTCATACATTGCGCTCGGCACCGTTTAGTTCTCAAGCCGGACCATATAATAATATAAAAAATGAAAATACAAAATAAATTATGGATTACGACAATAAATGGTAAATAAATAAAAACGGTGTTTAATATTTAGGATGACAACTACTTAACTCTCTTATAATTATAATATTCAGTTTAAATTTAATCAAATTGATTGGATGATTATTGCTATTATAGAAATATAAAGAACCTTTCAAAAGGTGAAAATCAGTTGAAATACACCAATTCACATAATAAAAAATTGTATTAAACGTTGGGTGAAATTGTCACCCTTAAGGTAGCTCAATACTTTCTTTAATATAACGAATTCCTTTGTTGAAAAAAATAAAATATCATAAAAAGACCGACCAAGGAATTTTATTATCTGAATTTAGGAAAAAAAAAAAGATCCGATTGTGGAAAAAGTTGAAAGGATTTCATGTAAGGTATCTGTGGCGGAAACATTGAATTGAAAATTCCACTGAGAGGAGAAACGTAATTAAATTTCTAGAGGATCCGATGGAAGTGCAGGGTTCCGATCTTGCCAACGGTTCGCTAAGGAAAAGTGTAAATGAAATTAAAAAGCAACTGCAATTTAACAAACGTTTAAATAAGAAAGGTGAATCCTAAATATGGCGCTAATGGATCCAATTAAATGTTCCACCTCCAGTCCAGGATAAAATGCTTCTCTGGGAAAAAGAACATTGGGATAACATTCTGGCAATTGAACTGAAACTTGGGAGTAGAGAGCCGATCTCGAAAAAAATATTTTCCAAAAATTATTTCGGACTAACATCAAAACATTCTAGGAAATATACACATGTGGAGCGAAAATTCGAGGAAATATTCAAGACAAAATGTAATGGTTAAAATTTAATTTAATTAAACTAAATAATTTAATTACAGCAGTAAAAATTCAATAAACAACGAGAAACATTTATATCGTTGATTAATAAACAATTCAAAAAGCAATACAAAAATTAATTAGCAATTAGAAATTGAGATTATTTCTAAAATTTATCTGCATCTTCTCTTGACATTAAGTAAATATAATATTAGTACAATAATATTATATAATATCATTGTATTTATTTAAAGCATTCATATAAATGAGTCAATGGCTGCTCATGTTTATTAGCATTGACTCATAAATGGCTATTCGCACTTTATTGCAACTTGTTGTAAATATATCAACCAAATAATAAGTTAAACATAAATACATTTTTTTCAATTTAAATTTTAACGGTATAATAAATTTTATTTCTGAGCTTATGTTTAATAGATTAAAGATTAAAAAAATCAGAAATGAAATAAATTTCAAAAAACCTATCAGAAAGATAGCGCATGTGCTATTAAGGTCCTACATGCACCAATTTTATGCTTGAAACAATAATTATCTTAGTTACAATATAGTGTACGAGCTAAGTACGTCAATAAAAATTAACAAAAAAACAACATTTTTAGCTCAACAAAATAAATAAAATGAACTATCGAGTAAGTTTAAAAATAAAAACACTAAATATGTAGTAATTTTACCATTAATTATTTGGTATTAATGATTAATCGAATAATTTAACTTTAAAATATTGAAAAGGAAAAAAAGTAAGAAATACTAATAATATAAATTATTTATATGGAAAAAACAACAAACAGATATTCAGAATCAATTCAATTTAACAAGCCTTGACTCAAAAATGCTCCTTTTTTTACTAAATATAAGATCACGTTTATACCTTGCTATTCTTACATCTATATTAAGGTTAATCGGGGTTCATTGTAAAATTAGAACAAAGTTCTTTTCTCATGTTAATACATCTGAAGTCTACTTCGATTTAGAGGCTAAAATTTTAACATACGAGTAGATAAGCACTTCCTATATTAATATTATATAAAATAAAATTATGATACGTGCTTGTATCAAGTGTTATGTACACAATTTTACTCTTTTGGGGTTTTTACTGCACGTTTTGAGATTTATACTGCACGAAAACCCGGTTAATACTTATAACCATGCCTCAAATCGCTAACCATCGATTGTGTCATATAAATCGTATTTTTTATAATAAATAAAAGTTTGATCTAGTGCTCCTCCAACCAGGGGAGTTTCCTTATTTATCTATTTTATGACTTCAATAAACAATTAAACAAAGAAGATTTTTTTTTTTATTGATACTTGTGTGCCCAATAAACTCAAGGCCAATCTAGATAATTTTCTTTCTTGAAAGCTATTAATACCTCATTACACGTATTCCATACAAATAATACCAATTCAGATTAAAGCGAAAATAGATAAAAGTACAAATAACACAAATAAATGAAAAAAAAAAAAGGAAAGAAAAAGAAGTCCAAACCGAGATAGTGTAAAGTTGCAGCCGTAAACCATTTTCATTTGAATGGGAAAATAGAAGCAGCTAATTGAATTGTGGTCCCTCTTAACCGTACCTTTCCAAGAAATGTAATTTGGGTATTAATGCAGAATGTAATGGTTCCATTGTGGCCGCTAAGTCAATTGGCCAGTTTGCTATTTCCAATATTGATTTCCCAAATTCTGAAATTAACTCTACAGCTCAAAATAAAAAAAAAAAAATATATATAGTACATTTCACAGCAACAAATAATTGCATACCTAGGTAATATTTGTATTTTATTTTATTTATCTTTTATTTGTAGAAATTTACAAATGTATTTTATAAATACAATAATTAAATGTGAATAATCAAGAATAATGGCTTGAACACACTGTTCGAGATGCTACCCAATGGTAGCACTCCCTATATAGTTCTAAGTAAGAAGATCTCGAGACTACATTCTTTTCAGAAACTATGAGGATTGTGAGGAATCAAGGAGCAATTAAGGCTTGAAACAAGTGGGTTAGTGAAGGGTCCGGAGTTTATCATGAAAGGAAGGTATCTGAATCGGGCCAAATCAGCGACATAAGGGAGATTTAATTGTATATTTAAACAATTTCGCAGCATGATATGATATCATTTGTCTTCCTTATTACAAGTATGGAAGCTTTTTGTATATGGGAGAAGTAAACAAACAAAAACTAAGGCCTGTGCTTTAGACTACACAATAGAATATCAACAAGGCGAAATTAATAATATAAATTATAAATAATAGTCCATTCAATAGAGGATGAAATGCTGGACAATTCTATCCGATTTTTAGTTTCTGAAATATTTTAATCCACATGCTCAACTAAACTCGCTATCATTTGGTTTTTGACACTATTTTTTTCCTTTTCGCCTCCCTACAACGTTAAGCGTTAAGATACAATTTTGTATGAAATGCTGAACAATTTCCTCGCTTATAGTATGCAGACCCGATTTTTAGTTTCTGAGATATATGGATTATATTTAATCCATAAGTAAAACCATGGGTGATAAATATTGAGGACGCAGTCATTATAAAGTTTTTATTGGTGCCGACGTTTTGGAGTAGTTGAATACCTTCAGTGCTCGGACCAGGCCCTGATGATGACCCACATGTTTGGGATGAAACGTCGCCACTAATAAAAACTTTATAATAACTGCGTCCTCAATATTCATAATCCATGAAATGTAGAACAGTAGACTTACTTCCTTCAATAATTCATAAGTAAAAACATTTTAATTAGTCGACTCTAGACTTTAACGTTTGGGCTGCAGAGCACTTAAAGCATCGTGTGAGCATGTTGGGAATGGCGAGCCGCGAATGTGAAGTGACAAATGTTCGTGCATAAGCCCGGTTACATGTTACGTTCTCCAGTCACATGATGCACTAAACGTTCAGGGCATGTAGTTCACGTCATGGCCCAATGACGAACTTTCGCGCCCACAGCTTGTCCAACCAGGTGTGGGACAAGCTGTGAACATTTCTGGACATCATAAGAATTCTAGGAATCAATAACCACCGAGTATAGCTATGTTTTCTATGGCTGTACTGTGAAAAGCTATAATAATTAAAAACTAATAATAATTTATATAAACAGACCATCAGATAAATTATCTTCCTTGAGTTTTGGTTATGAACTATATAACCTTGGTGTAAAAAATGTAATAGAAGTGAAACAAAATTTTAATTGTAATTAAAATAAATCAAATAAACATAAAATTAAAAATAGACTACACTTAAATAAGGATATAATTAGTTATGATGTACTATGTTTTGTACTGATTAGAAATAAACATAAACGGGAATAAAATTATGTACAAAGAATAATTTAAAAAAATCTAATTTATTGGAAATGATAAAGAACAATAACACATGATTGATTACAAGCATGGTAGCAAGATTATCTGTTGAACTATGTGACGCGATTTAAAAAAAGAAAAAGAAAACTTGATTGCAGAACAAATTATAATCCTGGACCAAAAATCAGTAATATAACTACTTGGCGAATAGAAGAATTATATATTAAAGTAAACAAACAAATAATACATAGAGTTATTAAATTTACAATCTTAAAATATTTATAAAAAAATACATTACATTACATTTACAACTAAAACAACCCCAGACAAGATTATAAGATATGTATATCAGTTTCGACTATTTTGATTTAAAATATCAAATAATAAATACATTGATATCTTGATTAGTAATGGTTATAAAGAATTGAACGATGAATGATACATATTTAAATTAAATTTAACATAAAATAATAAATCAAAATGTTTTATCATAAAGTTTGAATACCCTCCGAGGCGTCTGAAAAGAAGATGGCTTCGAGATCTCCTGTTGTAAATACATTTTTAGAGTGCTACCAGTGGGTAGTTTCTCAACAACTGGGTTCATGTTATTATATTCTTGTGTTAACATTTACTGATCTGCCGGTGTTGCTCAAGGTAGTATCCTAGGTCCTATCCTTTACAAAGTTTATACAGCTGACATCCCAACCCAATCCAACACTGTCATCACCACCTATGCCGATGACACGTGTATCCTATCAGTTAATAACGATCCATCTATTGCATCCCAAACTCTTCAATCACACATCACAAGCCTTGAAAAATGGTGTCAAAACTGGATGATTAAAATAAATTTCAATAAATCCCATCAAATAACCTTCACTCTTCGTCGTAAACCAATGACTTCCTGTTCTACACTATCCTTCAACAATAACCCTCTTATCCCTGTCGAACAAATCCAATACTTAGGACTCCTTGACCACGACCAATACTTAGGACCACCTTGACAAACGACTCACTTGGAACCCCCATACCAGACTAAAACGATTAGAAACCGCCCGACGTTTTCGACTACTGCAGCACTTACTAGACAAACGATCTAAGCTTTCAATCAATTATAAACGACTCGTATATATGACAATAATAAGACCTATTTGAACTTACGGAATTGAGCTTTGGGGCTCCACTAAACCATCGAATTCCTCTCGTATCCAATGCTTACAATCCAAAATCCTTCGTAAAATCCTCAACGCTCCTTACTTTGTCACAAATAAAATCATCCATAAAGACCTTAATGTTCCATATGTTTCCGATTTGGCACAATCCAGATACCTGTCCTTCCATAACAAACTGCAGAACCATCCGAATCCTCTCGT
Organism: Nezara viridula; assembly: GCA_928085145.1. Lineage (NCBI taxonomy): Eukaryota > Metazoa > Arthropoda > Insecta > Hemiptera > Pentatomidae > Nezara > Nezara viridula. The sequence continues at coordinate 12,310,731 of OV725078.1, read as the reverse complement.
TTCAAACCTTGCTTCCTCCTCGATCCCTGATAACCCTCCGAGGCGTCTGAAAAGAAGATGGCCTCGGGATCTTCTAATATAGAACTTTAATTTGAGTTCTACCAATGGGTAGTTTCTCTTCATGTTGTACATGTCATGTTACCAATTTCAAATTTACTTATTGTATTTTCTATGTAATACAGTTGTAAATTCCATTAAAATAATAAAAAATAAATAAAAACATTTACTGAATGTATTTTTATTTCTAGTACAGTTGTAAATATCATAAAAAATAATAATTTTTGAATTAAAATAATAAATTAGAATTCATTCATAGAAAAAAAAAAAAAAGAAAAGTTGACCATACTTTCCATTTTCCAAATTTTCCATTTTGGTCAGTCAGATTATTCCTTCCTCCCTCCATCAAAATGAACAATTAAAAATCACTTTGACCCAAATAATTACAAAATAATACACAACTCTACTCGTTTTACTCATATTATTAAAAAATAGATGAAACTCTGCTCATATTTGACTTTGCTTGCTAAAATTGTATGCCTTTTTCCCTTCCTAACATAGGAATTTCCCTAAAAATGAAACTTTTCACCAAAACGAAAACACTACTAACAACATAAAATTTTAAAGTGCAATAATTATAAATTAAATATTTAAATATAGATTTATTACAATCATTGAAGATGTAAACGAAATTAATAATAAACAAGTGTTATAAAATTGACTGTTGTAAAATACATGCATTTTACATAGGCGAAACATCACTTAACTTTAAAACAAGGAAGTAATAATAATAAAAAATCGAAGACTAAGGATATAAAAATAAAAAACAAATGAATTATCGATTTCAAATCTTAATAATAAAGTATATATAATAATTATTAATTATATGTAACAGCACTGACAAAACAAGTGCCTATTTATTTATAATAATAATTTGTAGTTTAATTATGTTAAACTTTTAATTTTCGTTGAAATCAGTAACGTCTACATACATATAAAAATCCAACATTCGTCTCTCATTGCGCGAACCATTCACATCACACTTGCGGAACCAGTTGAGGTTTTGCTATGAATATTGCTGTGAACATTTGCACAAACGTTTAGGCCATCGTGTGACACCGCCTTAAAGGCGGAATTCCACTGAGGCAACACTGAACGACATGTTGCTTGATACTTGTTTCCTAGTGTTGCATATTGTACCCGTGCGACTATGTGGCACAAAATTCAGTTAATGTCTCATTCGGAATTTGTTGCTCCACATCACATGCGCTTTGTCGTACACTTTTGTAGCATGCGACTAAAGCAATTCCATTCAAGAAACTTCAGTTCGGTTCATGTCATTAAAAACAGTCGCGCCAGCAGCATATTTGGTAATCACTTTAAATCATAAAAGGAAAAGAAAAACACCATGATATTGGAGAAGAGAGCTATAAATCGATGTTCAAGAAATTCGGTATAATATAATATTTTACGCTTATAGAGTAGTGGAATTTTAGTCATTTTAGTCCGAGAATCTGTGAGAAAAAATCGACATTATTTGATTCAAAATTTAAAAGAATTTTTAAAAAATGAGTCTGCCAGTCGGATCTTGCTACCTGTAAAAATTATTACCTGCTGTTGCAAAGAATATTAGACCAGTAACTTGAGGATCGAAACGGAAAATTCATTGCGTAAAATGTGGGAAAAGATTTTATTTATTAACTTGTATATAAGGATTCATAGATGTAAAAAATATCATGAAGAAATGACGAATCCCGATTCGAGCAATATAATTGATCTATACTAAAACTGTTAGTACTCAGTGGAAGCGGAATTCGATGATCTATAGCTTTTATTCTATCAGTTTTTCTCTTAGAGAACTCATTCCCAAGCTGCAGCGCCATTTATAGCAATTTGTCTGTTTTTCACGAATTCGGTAAAAATCGACGTTCGTTTAACTTGGTTGACGAACATACTACTCCACCAAACTATTAAGTTTACCTAAACTCGTTTGACGCACAATTTAACTTTATGAAACAATTTATGAAAAAGTGTCTTTTCGCATTGTTACATCGTTTAGGAACTATAGGTGAAAAAACAAAAAAAGATAATCTGGCTTTCTTAGCTAGAAAAAGTTTTTCCTTGGTGGTCAGCGTCAGCAATTTTGTTTTGACATGTCCCAACCAATATATACAAGTTAAAAAAATAAAAACTTTTCTCAAATTTATCATAATGAATTTCTCGAATCGATCCTCAATTCAATGGCCCAATATTCATTAAATCTGTCGCCATTTTTACAGGAAGTAAGAACCTACTGGCAAACTCTCATTTTTAAACAAAGATATTATAAATATTCAAAAAATGCTTTTAAAATTTTCGTCAAATAATGTATTTTTTTTTCTCATGGACTCTCGGACTATTTGGGTTGCAAGTGCATTTCATGTCATCACTTAAACACTCAGCAGTTGAAAATATTGATTTGGGTGCATCGAGGTCCAATAAAAAATTCAGTAGCTCATAAGCAAACCGTTTCCCGTTTTGCTAGATGAGTCATTCTTTTCTTGCCTTTTTTTTTAAGTTTATCGCGATGAAATGCTGACAAATTCTTAATTAATTTTTACCTCTATCTCCGTAAAATCATATTTCCCTATTTAAATAAATTAACGATTAATAAATAAATCAATTATTTTTATCTGCATCACCGTACAATAATTATATTTCTCCAATAATTTTTTCAACTTATCGTTTTTAATTCTTATATTCTTGTATTCGGCGACTTTACTATTCCATAATTCGGCAGAATTAGGGTAATTGTCAATAAAAGAGGTAGTTTTTTCGTTGGTCCACTCCATGTTGCCCGCAACAAGCCGCTTCGAACCGATGACTGTTGGATAGACGGCGACCGATGACTGTTCGTCACGTTGAATCATGTGGAGAGATGCCGCATTCGATAGGCAACAACGGTCAACTTGTAGCATGCGGCAAGGAGACATATTTTTTGTCGCTTTGTGTTCCTTCTATGGAAAGACTGTGTCAATGCCGCATGCTAAAAGTTGCCTCAGTGGAATTCCGCTTTAAGGGAATAGTAGTCGGTTGCTTACCCACCTCCGAACAAAGCTCAACCCTTGGATGTTTACAGCTATATACATATCTCAAATCTATTTGCCTGGAGCTATAATGTGAAGCGAAAGGCAGCCGATTACTAAACCGAGTTTAAATATTCGTAGTTGTCAATTTCCCAATCAATCTAGCAAGATGTTTAAGTAGATTTGGAAGTACATTCCCTTAGGGTGAATAGAATTTCCCAATTTTTTTATCTGTTTTTTTTTTTTAATTAAGTCAAATATTTTTTATTTTCCATTATGCCTACGAATTTCGGCTATTATTATTGTTGTAATATTCTTAATTAATAATGTTTTATTAAGTTTAATAATTATATTATATGGATTAGAATATTCATTGACAATACTATTTAGATTTAATATATTGTTGTAACCTGTCAGTTTGTTATTGCTGGCATTTTATAATAATGTTTTATTGATGTGAGTACATTTATTTACCGTTCTCTACAATTATCATTTACACTATTTCTCTTCTTATTCTCATTGCGTAAATTGACACGCGGTTCCATTGTATCCCAGTATTTTTCAGTTATTTTTATTACATCCTTCAAGTCGATATTGATAAATACATTTCTGCGTCAAAACAAACTAAACAATATTTACCTATTGTCTATTTTATTTATTCTATCAAGAATTTGATTCAACTCCATTGAGTTGTTTACATCATAAATATTATCTAATTTCAGGTTATTGACATATTTAACCAAATTTTTCAGTTTTCTCATTGATATTACTGATGAAAGGACTAAGTGGAGCGCCGCTTTTAAATAACTTTACTAATCCATGTATTCTAAGTGTAAAGTAGTTAGGGTTAATTAGTTTAATGAGAAATTTTTAAAGTTAATAACAAAGTTCTATTACATAAAATGTAGATATCAAAGCAATGACAATCTAAAAATGTCCTTAATTAATAATAATTTACTTGGTTAAATTAGTGATACTTACTAGTTTACGTTGTATCCAACGACTGAATGTGGAATATCTATGTGGAAGTCGTAGGGTTATGCAACGTTATATTATTATATTTGTTTCCATTACACCTAAGAATTTCTGCAATTATTATCATTTATATTATTTCTCTTCTTATTTTTTATATATTGTTAATAATGTCAAAATAAAATTTCAATGTTTCAATATTATTAGTATTTATACTATATATTAGCATAAACTCGTTATCATTTGGTTTTGGAAACTATATTGTTCCCTCTCCTACTTTCCAACACACTGCTGGGTTAAAACACAATTTTTAGTAATAGCTCATTAAAAAGAAATTGAAATGCTGAACATGTCTGTTGCCTACAGTATACAGATCCGATTTTTAGTACCTGAAGTATTTTAATCCATATACTCAACTAAATACGTTATCATTTAGTTTTCGACGCTATTTTTTTCCTTTTCGCCTCCCCAACACAGATTCGAGTTAAGATACTATTTTGAATTATAGCCTATTACAGAGAGGATGAAATACTGAACAATTTCCTCGCTTACAGTATGCAGGCCCGATTTGTAGTTTCTGAGATATTTTAATCCATATGTAAAAATACTTTAATTAGTGGACTCTAGCCGACTATTCACTATCTACAAAGAAGTTTTCACATGAAAAAAGTATTCTTAGAATGGAAAATTTTCACTCGGCTTTACAGTTTTCTTTATACAGAAGGACGAATAAATAAAGGACCATGTTGGTTCCATGTCTGTTTCTAATGAAATCCATGTAATACCATCTAGTACTAATTATCTTAGTTTGAGTACATTTTCAGGGATTACTTAGATGTTGCCATATTAATTTTATCCAATCAACTATTTTTGTTTACGCTTGCATGAATGTATTTTCTTGGATATGTCTATATTTAAAAATACGGCTGGCTCAATTTGTCCCAAAATTGGAACCTAGTCTGGGAATATTGTACAAATGGTCAATGAAAAATTACATCAAATTCCATTTAACAAATCAAAATAATATTATTGGTAGTATGGCAGCCATTAAACATATGAAATGGAAGATTATAAATATTTTTAGAACTTAATGGAATTGAAATTATTTCATAGAATTGGACATTATTTTATTAGAATACTTGGTTTTTAAATAAAATTATAATCTTAGTGAAGTGTATGCATATTCATATTTCCTTTTATTTTGGAAGTATTTATTAAAATTCAAGATACAATGTACAAATGTAGAAATAGAAAATCATCTTTATTCTGGGACAAAGTGCCTCAAGAAAGTGATCTTTTTTTTGGAATAATTACAGGTTTTTGACTCCTAACTCTACAACGTTAAATGTATATATATATATATATATATATATATATACAAAAAGATAAGTTAGCTATTAGCAACTATAGCAGCAATTGGAAAGGAAGATCTATCTCTAGCTTGTGAAATATTAAAATATTGGAAAGAGAAGGGCAACCCCCAATGTTAATTTATAATTTGCTAGATAAAACAATTCTTTTGTAAGAGCGGGAAAAAGTCTAGCGAACCTCCCACAGGAAACACAAAACCACTCTGTGATGGAACAGTATATTTTATTAAACAGATAATATCAAATATATTTCTAATAATACATATACATTTTTTTCAATCAGTAATAAGCCCACGAACCCCTAAATTGCGGTTTAGGGGTACGCACAATAAGGTACAAATTATCAACGATAATAATTACATTTCAGTGTCGGCCTTAGAAAGTCGGCGGCCCCTGGTAATGACGTGTCCCCCCTTAAAAAAATGAAATTTATTTCTTAACTGTTTTATATTATGTAATATTTGCATTTTATTTCTCTAATACTGTTGCGTTATTGATAAGCTTACATTAATTATTTTAATATGTTTTGTATATTTTAAAAAGTTTGAACCTCAGCCCTAACGGGCACCCCTCCATGTCGGAGATTGCTCCGGTGGTCCCACCCTAAGCCTGGCATTGCTACATTTGGTATCGTATTTGTAAATTATTAATAAAATAATTACCTCTGAAATTAAAAAACTATAATAATTTGAGTTTAAAATGTAAAATATAAAAATATAATTTGATCTGTTAATATTCGTAAAGCTTATTGTTTTGAAGAACAAAAAAAAGTGGTATAGTTAGTTTCGTTCACAATCAATTGTCAGGGGAAATCTGATCTCTGATAACGTTCTTCCGCATTTTGTTCAATTCGGAGACTGAGGATAAGAAAAAAAAACTGTAACAACCTATGAAAGGTTATGGGTTGAGTACAATGTGAGCAAGTACTGTTACAAGGGCAACGGTTGTGCAGGGAGGTGACGGGCCAATATCACGCTCAACCGCCAGGTTTTTCCCCTTATTATTTTTTTTTTAATTTTATTTTATTGAGAAAAATATATTTAGCCTCAATCAAGGGCAATGAGTTTTTGAGATGTGAGAAACTCATTCATAGGATATATACAATTGATCATTTGTTTTCAATTGAAAGGTCAGATTTTCTGTTAAGTAGCCTGTATAACTGGCCAAATCGTCGGTTAAGTTCTTGTCTTTTAAGTCTGGTATGTGGGTTCCATGTTAGTCTTTTGTCTAAAAGGAATCCAACATACCGAACTGTGTCTGAGATGGGAAGAGGTACTAAGTTAAAAGGATAGGTGGACAGGATCTGTGTCGGAGGGTATAGGTGACATTGCTTGCATTTGGATACATTGATTTTGATGCGCCCATTGTTGCACCACTGCTCTTTTAGAGAGATGTGTCTTTGTAAGTTTAGGGATGCTGTTTCAGGGCCTAGGTGGGATGATAGGATGGCTGTATCGTCAGAAATGTTACTAGAAGGGTATCAGGATGGGTTGATATGTCAGCTGTGAAAAGAATGTAGAGGACTGGGCTTAAGACACTGCCTTGTGGAACACCGGCCTCAACTGGATAATAATTGGAGAATCCGGTGCCGGAGCGGCCTTGAGAGGAACGATTTGAGAGGCAGGATTTGAGGACTAGGTACAAGGATTGGGGTAAATGGGTTTTGAGCTTGAAAAGCAAGCCATCATGCCACACGCTGTCGAAAGCTTGAGCTACATCCAGAAAGGCACTACTGCAATATTGCTTGTTTTCAAACACAGAAGATATATGGTCAACTACGCGAAGGTCTTGTTGAACAGTGGAATATCTTGAGTGGAATCCAAACTGATGGGAATGGATATGTGGGTTTCGGAAATATGTAGGATACGTTTGAGAAGGATTTTTCAAAGATTTTTGAGAGGATCGGGAGTAAGCTTATTGCTCTATAGGATGAGGTATTATTAACAGGTTTGCCTGGTTTAGGGAAGAGAATGATTATGCAGTGTTTCCATATCAGAGGAACATGAGTTGCACGGAGTATACAGTTGTATAGGTATGTGAGGAATATTATTGCTTTTTTGGAATGTTGTCTAAGAATCTGGGAAGTAAGGAGATTGTGTCCAGGGGATGTTCGAGGTTTTAGGTTGTTTATAAGGAATTTGACCTCAGAGAGGATGACTGCTTTATGAGGCAAGGAGAGAGGAATCGGAGAAAAAGGGATTTTTTTAACTTTATCAGTGTGGGTGGGATGGAGTTCAGGGTAGGGAGTGAATGTGTTGGATAGGTGTTTGGCAAATACTTCAGCTCTACTCTCATCTGGCAGAGCCCTGGTTCCATCATCGCATCGGAGGTGGTGGGAAATAGATTGGTATTTAAGGACCTTTTTTCCACCTTAATTAACTATTTAATACTTTATAGACCCCCACTTTGAGTACCCACTTTATAGACGCTGGATTTGCCCCAGGAGTGTCTCTCGGCCCCAGGGTTGACCCAAGGCTAATTAAAAATGACTATTCATCAGCAGGATTCGAACCTGGGATACTGAGGTTAAGAATTGAGTTTGTAAAATATGGGTCGTACACTCTTGTGGGAAATAATGAAAGCATGGAAGAGAATACAGTCAAATAAATCTAACTCAAAATTAGATTTGATGAGGAATTTTATGACAGCCACATCTCAAGGTGGACTAATAATGGAACTGTTTTAAAGTAGGGAGTGGTTAATTTTAAAGACAATGGTAAGGACAGAGTACGCTAAGTGCTAATATTTATTGCTCCGGATAGTTTGTTCAAGAAGCTTCTGCTTAAACTTATCTGAGAACGGGAAAATTCTGTTTGCGATAATTATACGCTGGTACATATCCGACTGTTGGTCATTACTTGAGGTTATGGTGGATCCCAAGTATTTAAATTTGTCTACTCATGGGGAAATTTCCTTTCTATGCAGTTCCTGTTATTGGGATTAAATATTCGGGGTTATTATAATTTTAATTATTCCATGGTACAAAACCCTTTTTCATAATTTTATCACATTATTAAGATCAGCCTGAAACTTCGTGAATCGCTTCATCTTATCGTAACCTACAATTTTTTCATCTAAGAAAATTTTCAGAAATGGAGCATTTTCTCAAAAAAAAAAAAATTAAATTAATGCGGTACTAAAAACTAATTAATATCCATTAGCTTTCCACTCGAATCGTAAGATAAGCCTATCACAAAATAGAAAAAAAAAGAAGGTGGCTTACAAAAATATTGGACTGATTAGCCTATATAACCTCGTTATACACTGACATGCAAAAATTCCACCTACTTGATTTTTTCATGTTTTCATCTAAAAATATTTCTGCTATGGATTGGTCTGCTATTTTTAATGAATAAATAGGTAATATTTTTGTTTGTTTTCAATTAGGAATGTTAATATAGAGAACAATAACCCTTAATCCTTAATTCAATGAAATGATTCTAGATTCCAATGTTTACTTTCTATGGAATCAAAATGTTTATTCAGTATCATTCAGTTCAGTGCCCTTTCTTGCAGCACATTTCTTAGTCTCCGGCTTTTAATTTTTTCAATATTAAGTTTAAAAATGACTCTTAGTGCTGAGAATGTTGCGCGTGGTGTGGTACTTATTGATGATGGACGTTCCTTTAGATATACAGCTAATGCCATCGGAGTTCCATATGAAACTTTACGAGAAGCCGTCAGGCGTTTTCGGGAAACTGGTTCTTACAATAGAAGGTCCGGTTCTGGACGGCCTAGGGTTTTACGAAACCGGTACCTTACCGTTGTTCAAGTGATTCATCAGCTCGAAGAAGTTCGAGGTGTGCAAATTTTTCGGATAAATTAAATGAGTATGAATTAATGGTTTTTCGTCCAGTAAGATTACCAGAGTTGACCAGAACTCAGAGAGTAACACGACTGGCTTTTGCTCGAGAACACAGCCATTGGACTATGGACGAATGGCGTGCTGTACTTTTTACAGATGAGTCAAGATTCGCTCTTCGATCTCCAGACGGGCGTGAAAGGGTGTGGAGAAGAAGAAATGAAAGATATGCAGCCTGTAATTTTTCCCAGAGCAACCTTTCCAATGTGGTTCCTTAATGGTGTGGGCTGGAATTTCAATGGAGCGCCTCACAGCATTGGTTGTTGTTCGTGGAGGGTCTTTGACGGCCATTTGCTATGTAGATGAGATTTTTGAACCTCATGTGTTGCCTATCATCAACGAAATCGGCAATCGTTCTATTCTAATCCACGATAATGCACGCCCAAATGTCGAACGCACAGTGCAGACGTTCCTTCAACAGAACAATATTGAGGTTTTAGCCAGGCCAGCACGTTCTCTAGATTTGAACCCCATTGAGCATTTATGGGATAACCTCGGAAGACGAATAAGAGCGCGTGCAACACTTCCTGATACACTGCAGAGCCTTGAAAGGGCTCTTCGGGAGGAATGGGCTATCCTCCAGCAAAGGGACATTTCCCGACTGGTGGAAAGTATGCCGAGGTGTCATCAAGAAGTAGTGAAGGCAAGAGGAGGAAACACGCTCTACTAAACGATAATGTAATTAATTTCTTTTAGAATAATGGTTCGTTTTATATTTTTTTTTCTCTAATTTTTCTTACCCAATCACATTTTGATTATTAAAGGTAAACTTTTTTATAAAATTCCATAAATATTAAGTGTTATCTACAAATACCATGTATTATATACAAATACATTTTTTTTTACAAGTGGGTGGAATTATTTGCCTGTCAGTGCATTAATATGTTGGCGGGTGTAGGTCACGCCAAATGGCCCAATATTTTTGTACGTCACCTTTTTTCTTGATTTTATGATCAAATTATCTTGCAATTCGAGTGGAAAGCAAACGGGTGTTGGAGAGTTTTTAGTACCTAATTAAACAAATAAAGTTTATCGATCACCAAATTCCAAAAATTTTCGGATTAAAACTATTCACTAAGTTTTTCGAAGATGCCAATAATTTGATTAAAAGGGGTTCATACCGTGGACTATATTTTGTTTTTTTTTCATTTACTTGTATGCCGATCTGTTTTGCTTCCGTTATCAGAGTCTTGGCGAGTTTCTCGAAGTCCTCTTGGTTGCTTACAAGGACAGCGATACCAGCTTATCCAAGCATTTCACGGTTTGGGAAAATTTGAAAACGATTTAGTGGTAGGTTTGGGTCACCAACCATTGATGTGACATATATTGTGTGGGTATTCTGCAGTCAACCGTCGCATAGTGGGGCAGATGAATTAAATTGATGGCATAAATATTAATTTAAGAAATTTTAACTATAAAATTCACTTAAATGATCTTAAAATGCTCTATACAATAATATAATAGATATTTTAGGTCGGTTATAGGCAAAGGCAGATCCAAAAATCATTTTAAGTGGGGTGTGTAAAAAAATAAAAAATTAAATTAAAAATAAAACTCTTTATAAGGCTGTATTATATTATTATTAAGATGGTGAATAAATATACAGGAAATGTGTGAAAACATACAAAGATTATGTATTAACATTATATTACTCATATTTATATAAAATAATGATATTTAACAAATTCGTATACATTAATCTTCTATTGAATAAACGCTGTCATCATCGCTGTTGCTTTCTTCAGTCAGTATTATTCTTTCTGTGTGGGCCTCCCATTTTGAGAAAGAAATTTCAGTTTCTAAAAGCTGAAACATCACGAGAGATTTTTTTATTCTCCTTCTTGGTAATAGCCTCAAGTTAGAAATTACTGGATCAGAAGAGAGTGAAAAATATCGGCATTGCTGTCAACTTCTGAGCTTTTTCATGAAAAGTGTCTTCGTGTTTACTTAAAATCTTTATTAAGAGCTCCTTATGCCTCTTCAGTAACTTTCCGAAAGGTAATAAATCATGATATGGTATTATACCAGGATCATGAATTATAATTATGTGAACGGATGGAGGCATTAGGTACCAGCCATAAAGGAGCATAAATATTTCCACCTTTTTAATAACTGAAAACTCTTCATAACCACCTAGCAACATTGAATTATTTGTAAGAAATCTATCCTCTAATCGGTTACTTTTCTACTTCATCTTCACAAAGTAAAAAAAAAAAGATGAATATCAGTGAGAAAGTTGAAGGAATTTATTTTTGGGAGAGATTGCACGTTGAGAAATTACTTGTTTAAGATATTCTAATATATATTCTAAACATTATACATCTATTTTATATCTTCATTATGTCATACAATTCTCTTATGCATATGTAAATATAATTAATATCAGCTGGATCAGCTAAAAAGGAAAGTCGGATGTCAACTGCATTTTAATTAAAATTTGTACATAAAATTGATGAATAGATGAATATAAAAGGTGATGTGGGGCGAAATTTTTGTATGTTCCTTCAAAGATTATTAAAATGCATTAATTTAAGCGAATTACTTCCCAATCAATATTTATGATAAATAAAAATCGATATAATATGAAATTTTATTACTTACAATATGAGGCACTATCCATATTAGTTCGATTTAAAAATTTTAGGGTGTTCTGCCCCACCATGCGCGGCACGATCGACTGCAACAACGAATCTTTTGTCATCTAATCACAGTATATTTCGTCAAGGCCTCTTTAACATAATGATCTCCCAGTAGCTCCGGCCAACGGAAACCCTCGGATTGATATGACCGTTCCAAAAGCAACTCTTTGTGTTCATTGTTGGTTGGCGGATGAATGAGAAATTAACATTAATTTTCGATTCCGATTGAACATTGGTAGCTATCTGTAGGTAGGGTTAAACGACGTACAATCCAGAAAAAAAATCTATTGTATCGATAGTTTCCAAATATGTGGGAATAGTGATACGATTGTTGTAAAAATATAATAATAATAATAATAATAATAAAAGGCTTAGCGAACCCGAAGGTTCGATGCCGACACCACCAATCGCTTATTACACACCTCCCTCCACCGTTCGCCGTCCAAACCCAGTTCCTTCAGATCGGCTTTAATGCAATCCTCCCACCTTCGCTTCGGTCTACCCCTCGGACGCTTAACATTCGGCACAGCAAATATTAACCTTTTAGGAATTCTCTCGTTACCAAGCCCAACAACTTTACAAGCCCATTTGATTCGTCGCGATGAAATTACCTCAATTATATTACCCGGATACAGTTCACGCAATTCGGCGTTGTGTAACCGTCTGAACTCTCCGGTTAACTCATCCTTCTTCGGTCCGAATATTCTACGCAATACTTTATTTTCAAAAACCTTCAGACGCTGCTCATCCCTTAATGTAAGCGGCCAAGTTTCGCACCCATAAAGAACTGTAGGCAAGATAATTGTTTTATAGATTCTAATTTTTAAGTTTCGGGACAAGAGGCGCGAACTAAGTAGTTTTGTCACAGAGAAATAACAAGCATTTCCCGCTGTTGTAAAAATATAACGAAATTTTTTATATTGCACCTAGACATTTTTAATATTTAAAAAGAACAATGTTGTAAATATTATACAAACATTCTAATTAAAAATCATCGATATTTCGAGCTTCAACGTTTTTTTTTTTTTTTAAAGTGGGGAAATACGGTTAATAGTGTTGCTCAAATTCGGTTTTGGTCTTGGTCTTGCAAAGTGTAAGACAAAGGCTGGTTGAAAAACATAATTTTTGTGAAGAAAAATTAAGGCAAAATAGTTGTTTTTACATGACAATTTTAGTTACTATATATAAAGAATTGGTATAACCAGTACTTTAACTCTTCCAATTTTTCTTCGGGCTTGGTTAGGTTTCCCCTATCTGAAAAATTACAGTATTATTTCTATAGTAATAGGCTAATAGGTAACTGCGAGACTCTCGCTCAAGACCAAGACTGAGTGCGCAAGACCAAGACACTCGTCTTGGTCTCGCATTTGGGCAACACTAACGGTTAACATTAAATTAAAGTCTTAGGTTTTTAATAGATTTATAGTAGTACTGTAATAATTAAAATTATCAATTTATTAAAATTTGTAAACAACAAATTTTCCCCAAAAAATAAAAATTAGGATTAAAACGACGAAAGTAAAACGATATGAATGAATTACTGGAAACCTATGAAAGTATTAAAAAGTAGTACTATAAGTATGTGTCATCGAAAACTTTAAAGAAAAAAAGGCTTCAATTGCTCAACATTAAATAATTAAAAGAAAAGGAATGAAGAAAAGTAAAAATGGATTAATTAATGACTCAAACCTATCAAACCTATTGTTAGTAATACTTTCGTTATTAACAACAAAATAATTCTAATTGTTAGATAAGAAAAAATAATTAAACTATGATTTTATAGCCGGTGTGTTGATTAATACTCTTATTTTTATGTGCGCACCTGTAGGGATGAAATAAGAGCAGACAAATTTTTCTTAATCTTTTTTTTTTTATTATTAAAAATATCGGTTTACGAAAATAAATTAACTTAATCCATCCTTGTCTACCTCCAAACGACTTCCATCTATAGAGTTTGATCCTCTCGTCTATTTCCTGTACCAATTGCTTTCGTCTCGACTAATCCAATCCTCTCCGGTAAAGGGATCCTTTATTCCATTTCCTCAGGTCTTCCTAGATCACCCCCAATTCTTCCACCTCCTATCTGTGGCTCACAAGTGAGCCTTGCTAATTTGTCTAGCGGTATCCGCGAGACGTGTCCGAACCACCTTGGCTGGTTCTTCTATTTTTTTTCCTTTGCAGACTCGAGTTGGATTGGACAGTGGTATTCCAGTATTAAAGCATCTCCATCGATGGAAGTATTTTTGGAGACTGTTATCTTTGTTGTTTTGGAAACCTCTTTTCTTACCAAAAAAAGTTTTCTAATAGTATTAAAGCAGCTTCCAGCTGCCTTAATTCTCTCTCTTTCCCCGTCTGCCCAGCCATTCTCGCTCAAATGGGCTCCCAGCTATTTGAAGTCGCTTACTTGTGCAATTCGTTTTACGTCCAAACTAAAGTCTAGGTCTCTCTTGTTGTTCTTCCAACACGCAGGATTTTTGTCATTTTTCTCCATTTTACCTCTCTTAGGACGCACAGGTTGCCAAAGACAAGCAGGTCATCTGCATAGGCCAGCATAGTGAACTGGGTAGGAAGCATTGTTCTGTAACCAAAATTAAAGAGTCTCCTTTCCTGTTGGGTTTTTCTCAGTGCCCTTTCCAATACCACTATAAAAAGGAGCGGACTAAGGTGCAACCTTCCTTGATTTCTTCAATGGTTTCAAACTCTTTGGATACCATGTTATCCTGACTACATTCACTTTGTATTTAATAAGGTTTCTAATAGCCTCCCTTAATCTCAAGTCCACCCCGTTCTCCTTTAATGTTCCTTGTATGTCGCGACTCCTGATCTTGTCAAAGGTTTTAGTCAGATTAACGAAACAGGTAAGCACTTCTTAGTCTTTTTCAATTGCCTTCTCCAATATTTGTGTCATGAGTAAATATCAGGTCTTGTCGACTTCTATTGGGCCTGAAACCAAACTGTTAGCAAGGACTTGACAGTAACATTTAGCCTTTTTTCAAGGATACTAGCACATAATTTCGTGGTATGCTCAGGAAAGAAATGTTTCAATGGTTCTGGCAATGGCTCCCTTGTTGAAAATTGATATAATGATAACGACTTCCTAATCTTTGGATTCTGCTTTTCTCTTCCATAATAAATTTATCAGATGTTGGAAGATTCCTATACCTTTGGAACCCACTTTCTTCAGAATCTCAGGAGAGATTTCGTCAATTCCTGCTGACTTGCCAACTTTCAGTCTCACCGATGTAGTCATCTTCATTCTCTTCCCGGCTCTCCATATGTGGCCCATGTTCTTCAGCTTGCTCAGACTCAAGAAACTCCTTGAAGAATTCTGCCCAGCGTTCCGTAATTTATTTTGGGTTGGAAAAAGTGTTGCCGTTCTTATCCCTAATGTGTTTCAAAACAGATCAAAACAGATCCCTCCCATCAACAAAACCTCGGCAAATAAGGAAGGTCGAAAATGATAGAGTAGAAAATTTAGAAGAAAGTAATTTTGGATGGAACAGACTAGTCTGGGGGAAGTCGGTGAAGGTATACATTTGAACAAGGTCTTTTAATTTCTACCAATTAAAAAAAAAGTTTTCGCCATAACTATAAGGTTTGAGAATATTTGTTTGTTTTTTTCAACAAAAAGTCCTTCTCTAATTAAAAGGAAAAAAGAAGAGCAATAGTTCAGCTTTCCAACGGATATAGTAACATCGAATTCGGAGAGCATCCTGAAGAGTTATGAATGATCGGTAGGGTGTTGTGTTCCACCACGACAACACTAGGCCCCACACCTCATTAGTCACTCGCAATAAATTATTGAGCCTTGGATGGAACCTTTTGCCCCACCCTCCCTATTCATCAGACCTGGTTTTGGTTTCTAAGTGATTACCACTTATTTCGGTTTTCTGTAGAATGGAAAGAAATTCCAAAAGAAAGAGGATACCAAAAACTACTTGGATCAGATTTTTAACAATAAACTCAAAACATTCTATGAGCATGGCATTATGCAGCAAGTGCAAATATGGGAAAGACTTTTACTCTTTATATATTGTAGATTAAAATAAATTTTATGTCTATAATACATAGAGTTTTATTTCACTCTGAAAAACCGAAAGGACTTATTTGTCAACCCAATATATACTTTTTGATTAATACTTAGTTTTTATTTTGCTTCTGTTAATTTTGTAATTTTTCTGTACATATAGTGTGAATATGATTTCTCTCTATAACCTTTGTCCAAGTGATAGAATATTGTAATATTTAATAAATTTTAAAAAAATAATCACAATATATCGATACTGTGTTATTTTTTAAAGAAGCTGGTGTTAAAAAGATTCAAAATTATTAAAGTATAGACTATATTGTATGTAAAAAAAATGAATATGATTTTTTAGTCGCACATGTTGGTATACACTAACACACCCATCCTGAATAAACAGATGGCAATATAGAAATAAATGACAACTATTCATTCATTATTTAAATTAGGAGAAACAGTACGAATGACCTGTGGGATGCATCAATTACAATTAAGTAACATATTAAGTAATCTCCGAACTCCCCCTTCATTCAATGTCGCTGTCTGCGTCATGAAATCCTCTCCCCCCTCCCTCCCACCATATCCTCTCTGCAATGAAGATAGATAATTCATGTTTATTACATAAAGCATTACCATTGAGTAGCGTCACATAATAGCAGCGTTGACAGTAGCATTGTCCCTTCCCCGCGTTTAACGCATTAAATTCTAATGGATCTTCCTTTATACCCCCAATATTAATTATTTAGGCACTTGAAACACGGATCGTATGAATTGGAAAAGGAATTATCTGCAATTTAAAATATTATTATTGTTATTATTGATGTTTATCAATTTACACACATCGTAATACATTTAAATACATCGAACAAAAATGAATTGTACTGAATTTTTGGTCTTCGAAGAAAATAAACATTTTCAAAATAAAATTATGTTACGTTAAAAGCCTTCCTCGAAAACGAAAAGTTTCCAGTGAAAAAAAGAAACTAGAGTATGAGATGAATATGTTTGAGAAGGGTTTATATTTATAGGCCAGAAAATATAAGATAACTATACCAGCCAAATATGAATTGATAGCCAACAAAACATGACTATTACAGAAAAAGATATAATTTTATTTAGCTTGTTCGGATATGGCGATGTTGTTAATGGATCAAGATTGCGTAAGTCGGCTTGGGCGGCTACATGGAATGTATTAGGGCATGGTTCGCGGAAAGCTTCATGAGGAAAACCTGGGGGGAACTAAATCAAGGTTGGCCCAGTAGGTGTTCTACATCTCCTCGTGTATGACAGTCTCATTCAATACAAGAAGCCATTCTTTATTTCAAGAATTGATAAGCAGTAGCAGAAGAGCTCATCAAAGCCATGTATCGGGAGGGGAGGGAGCAAAATATTATGATGAATAAAATTTAAAAAAAGGCCTTAAATAACAGAGATAGATATCAATGAAACACATTCTGGATCATGGACTGGCGTTAAATTATTTAACCATTTAAATAAAGCTATATTTCATTTAATACTTTTACGATTAATTAGATCTTAAAAGGTAACGACTATTGTAGTTGGAATGGTACTATCTATATGTAGACGATGTCGATAAGGTTACGAATATGACATGATATTCAAGCACGTAATGACATATCCGGACAGTTCGTACTGTTATTGTTAAATATAAATAAGGATTAATTATAATGGTTAAAGATACGTAGTTAATAGTATCAGGGCCATTAGTGAAAATTCACGATTCGTCAATCTGATTTAAAAGGAACAAGTTTTGGGTTCGTCGAAGTTGTGAAAGAGAAGGCGACACGCGCCCTGAAGGAATAAGCACTGTTTCAGACGATGGAAGATTCGCATGGAGCGTTGTAGATATAAAGGAGGGGCCTATATTATAGGTTTAATAAGTAAATATGTATGAACTAAAAATAAATGGTTTCATTGCATCAGTCTAGTTATTTATGAGGCATACCTACTATTTGTGATTTAATTTAGTACTGTATTCATGATACTTTATTAAGCCTACGCCTCAACCCAACAATGCAACCCAACAGGTCTTCATCATGGATCTGGTTAGGAAAGGCGATCCCAAGTTACTTCTAGTTGCTCCCGCACTTCCTTACCACATCCTCTTTTAGTTGGCTCCAACATTTGGCTTAATAATAGGCTTAATAGTTCCCACTATGTTATGTATTTCTTTTTTGAATGACCGCAACCCATGATCGTCTCTTTGTTCATTATATATCGGTCAACCATTGAGTATTCTAAATTACTTAAAATCAATTAAAAAAACAAAAAACAACACATATTCTACGGTTTACGCAACCTTAAGATCCTGAAGAATAAAATAAGAGGAAGAGTCGAAAGGTTGCTAGAACAACAATACGGATTTCGAGAAAATCGCAGCATCCAAGACCTTACTTTTATCATGAGACAGACCTTTGAAATAACGTTAGAAAAAATAATGACTTTCATTATGCTTTGATGACCTTAAAAAAGCCTTTGACCGAGTAAGAAGGGCGGATATCTCAGAGGTCTTAAGAGATAAAAGAGCAGATCAAGGACATATACTGGCGGTGGAAAGATTGTACAAGAAAACAAGAAGCGTTGTAATGTTTGCCAACTGTACATCGAATAAATCGAAACAACGATAGGCATTCGGCAAGGTTGTAGCTTGAGTCCAATACAGTTCATTGTAGTTATGGATGCAGCTCTTCGGAGGACCAAAGAGAGTATAAGGAAATTCCACTTAGGATTTGCCAATCTAAACCAGTGAAACTCTCACTTCCTGCATTTGCCGATGACGTTGTTATTTTCGGAGACGACGACAGGAATCTCCAACACGTCAACAGATTAAAAAAAGAACTGCTTAAGATCAACATGGTCATAAACCCAGCAGAGACAAAAGTAATGAGAATAGGGGAGAAGCCACGAACGAACGAAAGAAGAATTATGTGTGTTATTTGAGTTGAAGACACGGTGTTTGAAGCGTTCAAGAAAGGCTTTACAAGAAGACAAAACTGGCTGTGTTTAGGTCAACGTTTCTCCTCATTCTGACGTATTTATCGGAATCATAGACTCTACCAAAAAACCATCAATCAAGAATACAAGCGTAAAAAATGAGATTTATAAGAAAAAATGAGAGGAAAACAAGAAGAGACAGAGTCCGCAACATTACAATAGATTAAGATGGCTGGGATATCTCCTAAGAATGTAACCTACCAGAATTGCTAGGGATATATATCAAGCCAAAGTTGACGGGAAGAGAGAAAGAGATTGACCAAGAAATAAATGGGAAGACGAAGAAAAGAAGGATTTCCTGCAAAGAGGACTCCAAAGAAATGAGAGAAGGCGTTTGGTGGAGGACCGGCAGGGCTGGAGAATGATCTATAGACTTCCTCTTCACACTGCATAGGTGCTACTAGAAGAGAGAATATGATGATGATGACTATACAACCTTAAAAAAATACAGATAAACGACGTAAATATATTATGCCTCGCCTCATTCCCTTTATGAACTAGATTCAAATTCCGCCATAGACCTAAAGTCATTTACTGCTAGTGTGCTCAAAATTTGACACTTAGACAGTACAGAAACTGTGTTTTATTATGGCATTGGTAGGGGAGAGGAGAGGTATTAGAAGGGATTGAGGCTGGTATGAATAAGGCGGGTGGTAGGACTTAGCCGGCCGCCTTATCTCCACTGCCACCTAGATCACCGCCTAATGAGTGCCAAAAAAAATATATCTCCACCTATCAAACTCCTCCAAAGTGTGAAACCAGTCTAATTAAGCATTTGAGGCCCAAATAAAAGTAATGCTCTCTAAAAATGTATTATTTCGGAATTTCATGACACTGCGATGCATCGAGGATGCTCACGTCTGAATTGAAATATATTTCATGAATAAAAAATAAATAGAACCTGTCTAGAACAGAAAATTTTAAACATTGACAAGACAAAATATATAGAGGTAGGCTCGGGACAGGGTACATTGCTGGGTATCAGCGCTCACATGAGTATATAGTTTTTGGTTGTCAATCAGCTTAGGACAAATAACAGAAGTACAAGGGGTGGTCCTTCCCATCAACGAAACCTCGGCAAATAAGGAAGCTCGAAAATGATAGAGTAGAAAATTTAGAAGAAAGTAATTTTGGATGGAACAGACTAGTCTGGGGGAAGTCGGTGAAGGTATACATTTGAACAAGGTCTTTTAATTTCTACCAATTAAAAAAAAAGTTTTCGCCATAACTATAAGGTTTGAGAATATTTGTTTGTTTTTTTCAACAAAAAGTCCTTCTCTAATTAAAAGGAAAAAAGAAGATAAAAATAATCAATCGCAGAATCGTTCATAAGAATCGATTCATTATAATGATTGAACCGTTACGAATTGATGCAGTAAAAATAATCGAATTTACCATCCCTAGTGACAAGTAATTACTTACGTAATAGGAAAAACTCCACAAAGTTTTTGTAAATAAAGTTATTTCATTAAAAAAAAAAATATGAGTCAACGTTATAGAAGTGTAAGCAACGCATAATTGAATGACCTGTAAGAGATAAATATAAATGATGTCGGAGTGTCAGAGCTATGGAAATGGAAGCCAATCAGATTGTTGTATTCTTTTGATCAAGTTGGTATTTGTCACAGCTCCACAGTTCATATCTTCTGTCTATGTGTTAATTAGTCTTGCTTCAGTGCCGTTCGGTCTATATCGGTTCATTTTATTTAAAATGTGAGAAAATTATTTTAAATGTGGTGGGGGGAAGGGGAGAGGGAGATAGAGAGAGATCCACCTAAAAGAAATTAAGAGCAAAACTATTCTTCGTTACAGCTGCCTTAAAACGATGGCAGGGACCACCTGGGGTGGTCCGAAAACGCTTTATAAGGATGCCTTTCTTGCCTATTGCCTTATCTGCGGCGCCGATGAAACTGAGACAGTCAGACCTTAGTGTGCTGGAGCAAGCTCAAAGAAGATCTCTCCTACTGGTGACTGGAGCGTATAGAACGGCACCCACTTCGGCTTTGCAAGAGATTGCGGGACAATTGCCTATAGACTTAAAAATACAAATATCTATAGCCAAGTATAGAATAAAGAGAGGATTTTCAGCAAATGTGGGAACAAGCTGCTTTGTGTGCCCCAGTGGAAGGTACGACGAGGTAGCCGACAGAATAGAAGAACTAGTCCTTTCTGAATGGCAGAGAAGGTGGGTTGCATGCGAGACTGGAATACTGACCCACGAGTTCTTCCCAGATGTCAGGAGAAGAATCAAGAATGACCGGGTGTAGACGGATTTCTGGACTGTTCAACTCCTCACAGGCCATGGAGATATAAATGAAAAGTTACATTTTTTCATAGAAGAGCCAATCCGAATTGTCACTGCGGGGTAGTTGAGGATGCTAGACACATGCTTTTGGAATGTCCGATGTACACTGGCGCCCGACAAGCATTGGCAGGAGAATACTCCATGTTGGAATGACCTCCTCGGTCCCTGGACAAGCTTGTGGAGACACCTGAGATATTTCATGCCTTTAAGAAATACGCTAGGAGGATATTCCAAGAAAAAATGTCAAGACTGGAGAGATTAAACCAGTGATATACCAAATACATAAATTTATTGTTATCGGAAGATTTAGAAATAGTATTATATATAAACTGTAATATAGGCCCATAATAAGTAGGTAGGAAGTTACTGGAGTCCTGTTTGGTGGGAACAGCCCTCCAGTTGCAGGCAGCCCATTAGTGTAGGTTTACCCGTAATAATTAATGCCCCAATCAAATTAAAAGACTGAATCTTTCCTCACTTTGGCTCCAGAATTTGGATTAAAGTGAGAGCAGACCTGCCAGCTTTGTTACCAATCCCGGTGTCCAAACCCTTAAATTCGTGGCATATTATTCAGTTAGAAAATTGGATGTACCGCTGGTATAGGGTTGCCCTAAGGTACAGCGGGAGAAAAGAAGAGAGAGAGAGAGAGAGAGAGAGAGAGAGAGAAATATGTAAATACAAAAATACAAATACCTGAAAATACAAATATCTATAGCCAAATATAGAATAAAGAGAGGAGTGCCAGCAAATATGGGAACAAGCTGTTTTGTGTGCCCTAGTGGAAGGTACGACGAGGTAGCCGACAGAATAGAAGAACTAGTCCTTTCTGAATGGCAGAGAAGGTGGGATGCATGCGAGACTGAAAGACTGACCCATGAGTTCTTCCCAGATGTCAGGAGAAGAATCAAGAATGACTGGGTGGAGACGGATTTCTGGACTGTTCAACTCCTCACAGGCCATGGAGATATAAATGAAAAATTACATTTTTTCATAGAAGAGCCAGTCCGAATTGTCACTGCGGGGCTGTTGAGGATGCTAGACACATGATTTTGGAATGTCCAATGTACACTGGCGCCCGACAAGCATTGGCAGGAGAATACTCCATGTTGGAATGACCTCCTCGGTCCCTGGACAAGCTTGTGGAGACACCTGAGATATTTGATGCCTTTAAGAAATACGCCAGGAGGATATTCCATGAAAAAATAGCAAGAGAGGAAAGATTAAACCGGTGATATACCAAATACATACATTTATTGTTATCATAAGATTTAGAAATAGTATATATAAACTTAGTAATAGGCCCACAATAAGTAGGTAGGAAGTTACTGGAGTCCTGTTTGGTGGGAACAGCCCTCCAGTTGCAGGCAGCCCATTAGTGTAGGTTTACCCGTAATAATTAATGCCCCAATCAAACTAAAAGACCGAATTTTGCCTCACTTTGATCCAAATTCTTGGGTCAAAGTGAGGCAGACCTGCCCGCTTGGTTACCAATCCTGGTAACCGAGCCCTTTAAATTCGTGGCATATTTTTCAGTTAGAAAATTGGATATACCGCTGGTATAGGGTTGCCCTAAGGTACAGCGGGGGGAAAGAAGGGGGGAAAAAAAAAGAGAGAGTGAGAGAGAGAGAGAGAGAAATAAAATTGTTAGATCCAGTTCGAATATTTAGTAGGAAATCGTAGTCGGCTTGGCTATTCTTGGAAGGGGGAGTTCTGGAGTGAGATTACTCTAACTTTCCAGTGTCTCTGGAGTATTATACTATTTCCTTTCATTAAAGTGATTTATTGAAATTCTCCCATCATTTTCCTCAGTTTCACTTTCGGTAAAAGATTTTCTGAACCGTTAGTGCGCTATTATTTGTTTTTTCATAACTTGTATTTGTTTTTGCTTAAGGTGTGTTTTTGCTTGTGTGAACTATTAACGCACGAAATATTCAACTTGCAAGAGGATGGGTCCGATTTCAATGAAACTTTTTTTGGTGATACTAGGTCAAAATATATTAGATCCAAGTCCGAGAGTTCTCGCTAGTGCGCCTTAAGAGCACTAGCAAAAATTTTAACATTTTTTTATGTTATTATTTTATTTAAAATAAGAAAAACATATTGATGTCTTAAATTAATTAAAATTTATAAAAAATTTATCATTGTACATTGAGCGGGAATAGGTAAATAGAATTGTAATACGAGCCTTCACTAGATACACATAGAAACGATAGCTTACGCGATAACAGCAAACAATTAACAGCTAAAAGCCTGTCATAATATTGATGCTGGATATTGAAACAGGGACAGATACAATTGCTTCTTCACATATTGGATATAAATACAGAATGAATATTGATGATGATATTGTTGACCGTAATTCAATCAAGAAAATGGTTGGGTATGGTCATCAAAACTCTCAACTGCCGTCTTGAACTATGTATATTAAGAAACAAATAAAGAATTAATTGGAAGTAGAAGAAGTGAGAATTTTTAACTTTTATACGCACATTTTTTTAAGAATTCTTAATTTTGTAAATTATTGATAAAATGTTATTAAGTATTTCTTCTTCAGTGGGTCAACGGTTTCAAACAAAAATATTGGATTGAGGAAAAAGTAATTTCGTTTTATCCCAACACTTGGCTTTAAAGTCTCTTCTCTCTTGTAATTTTTATTCCATGAAGCCATTCTATAGTGCATTTAAAAGTTCACAATGATGTTTATAGTGATGAGTGTTTATGCAAACGCCAATGTAAGAATATGTTTGCTCGTTTTTGTTCCGGAAATTTTGATGTATGCGATGAACCTCGCTCTGGCCAGACAATCGTTGAAAAATTCGATGAACTTGTTCAAAAAATGTAGGTAGCCCGACATATTTCACCTCGCGACATCGCTGCGGAACTAGACATCGATTAGAAAACAGTTTTGCACCATTTATATAAGGCTGGATACCAAAAGAAGCTCGATTCATGGGTTCCACAAGAATTAACAGTCAAATCTTGAATGGACCTAGTTTCCATTTGTGAATTGCTACTGAAACGAAACGAAATTGAGTCATTCGGAAAAGAATGATTTATATATTAAAGCCATATAAATACATGTAAGCACAGGTCAATAAAAATGTTATTTCTAATATCATCTTTTTTTAACATGCCTTGAAGAAACGACTCAAACATTATTTTATATATTTTTTTCTTTTTCTTTCACAGTAATAACCGTTATAACAAAAATTAATAATGAACACATTAGTAAATACACAATTCGTTAATAAATTGTATAAAAAGCGCCCTGAATGTTTATCACCCATGATATGTAGGACAGTCGACTAACTTCCTTCAATAATATATATTTATTGTTTTCTTTTTAAATACATGATGAAAAGTATATGATGAAAGTTGCCCTATATTGCATCATGAGCTAAAGCATATTGGGTTTCAGAGAAATACATAAATAAAAATACAACTCATATACCATAACATTTTCATTTAGCTAAGTGGCACTGCCTTGAAAAAAGGATATTCTAGCCGCATGAAAGAGGGAGTATATTGATTGGTTTGGAGGGTATATATTAAAAATGTATACCTTCTTACTACTTATTTATTAATTTTTTTTCATTTACTTATAAAACACCTTCAAATCCCAAAATATATAAATCATATTCGAATAATAAATTATTTAATAATTTGGTGTGATATTTTGTTTTGTCAACTTTATGAATGAATTTCTTTAAGGTGTTAATGGACGTAAGGAATTTAGACCACATTTATTGTTGCCAGGTAAATGAATATGTCTTCTTTTACTGTACTTATATTGGCTTCATTTTCATTAAAATAATTTTTTTTTTCAAAATCACATTTATTTATTGAATAATATTACACCCTGTCAATAAGGATATTAGTAAATACTGATGATTAAAATAACTAAGGATTAAAAATCGTGGGAACCATAAAACATAGATTTTATATATTATAATGCTATAAGGTAATCAATTAAAGATTGTTACGTTTCATGAAGATAGTTAAAATTGTAAGATTTTTTCAAAAGTATTTAATAGATGAAGGACTCACTTTATTTTCAGAGCAATGTCACTATAAAATTTACCTAGTTATATAATAAAATAGATATCATTAGTATTTGCCGATAAAGATAAAGAAGACTGTAATATAATTTAAATACTAAACAATTTATACTCAGATAAAATTATTTTATAAAATATGATTGACGGCTTAATGGTAGTTGTACAACAATTGTTGACTTGGGTTATTAATGATGATGTTACTAAATTGTCAATTGTGAAGGTGTATATATTTTTTAATTTACAACTAGGAAGTAGTGCAATAAAATTATAAAGCTGCTAAAATGAGTTGAGTTGCTACTTGATACACCATACTGATAAATTCTTACTTACTTTTTTATTATTTCTTAATGATATTTACAACTGTATTAAAGAAATACATTTAGTAAATTTGATCATATGGATATAATGACGTGAAAAAAACTTGTTAGGTAACTATATAAAGTCTAATATTCTTTTTATGTTATTTTTAGAAAATAACATAAAAAGAATAAAGTTTTACGGGACTATCACACTATATACCGAATAAAAATTATGGTATACAAGCTATCATTTATTTTTAGTTGAAACATTGAGTATTGTCTCTTGAGACCACCCACTCATTTTACATATTCGGTACAAGTTCACAAGAGTTCCGCACGGATTACGCGTGGTTCACAGTCACTTCGGTCACCATGAAGTGCCGAATGCGTTCGGAGAGAACGAAGGCGACGGATCTGTTGAGTTAGTTACTATTAACTTTCCCGCCATTCAAGTACTTCTATATCCTTAATCATGTTCAGTTAAATAGCAGGAGCCGACTTACAATCGAAATTTAGGCTACACATCATGAATCCTGAATCGAACTTGTACATATATTACATAGCTGTGAAAGAAGTAAAAAAGGAAATAGTAATAGACAAAAACATTTAGTTATTACATCTCTGAATCTATTTCACGATATTATTTTTCTTATTACTTATTTCCATTATTCATTATCACGGAATTATCAGATATTCTTCGTCAATTGTTTCCTCAATAAGTTAATTCCGTTATCTAAAACAAACACAATTTTTTTTTTTTTTTTTTTTTTTACGAATGACTAGTATAATCCCCATTTTTAGATTATCAAGCAAAATAACTGGGTATAACAGTAATTACTAAGCTAATTCATTCAATGAACATAATAACGAATAAACCAAACAATAAATTTTAAGTTAAAAATTAACTAACTGGCAGATCTAAGAGTCCCATTGGGATTGGACATTTTCGGAATAAATATTAATCTATATAACGATTAATAGATACGTTTTATTTATTAATACTGTACACTTTTCTCCCTCAATCTTTCATGTGACATTATTTTCATAAAAAGCGTTATTGACAACTTAATAGTGGACTCTTATATCCCAAAAATCTACAAAAAATAGACGAACAATTTAAAATTCGACAGTATATTCATAAAAAGCTGCGAGGATTAGAAAATAGGGGATCCGTAGATCTAAGAATTGAAAAAGGTTACATGAACATGCTCCTCAATCTCAAATCAGACAGTATATGCATACAAAGCTCCCCTGCGAAATTCTAAAAAAAGGCTTGCTCAAATAAATTATAAATTCAATTATTCCAACTTCCATTGAAAAATTCGAATAACAAATAAAAAGATAATAGATAACTTCTGATTATTTATTATAAATTGATAAAAAACTCTTTTCTACAGAGGCCAGATACAACGGTATATGCGTATTTACAGCCACTACATGTAAGCACACGTCAATAAAAATGTTATTTCTAAGATCATCTTTTTTTAACAGGCCTTGAAGAAACGACTCAAACATTATTTTATGTATTTTTTTCTTTTCCTTTCACACTAATAACTGTTATAACAAAAATTAATAATGAACACATTAGTAAATACACAATTCGTTAATAAATTGTTAATAAGGAAGTTCCATGAAGGGAATACGTTTTTTTTTTTTTTTTTTTCAAAAATGCATGAAAAGGGATTAAGTGAAGGTGCAATAGCTGACGTCATTAAAGACGACAGCATTCGGCTGTTTTCGGGATTCCATGAGCAAGTGTGATAGAAGTGATTGTGAACCACGCCTAATCTGTGCGGAACTCAAGTGAACTAGTACCATATTTTCAGTACATGGTCAGCAGAAAATAAACGTACAACAGATATTTTTCACATCAACATCCCACAACAAGGCTAACGACGTAAGTCAAGCAGCGCTTTTATTGTCAGTGGAGTTAGGCCGGGAGAAGACCCCAGATCATGGAGCCGGAGCACACCCGGGGGAATAATAAAGTGGGGGGGGAGGGGTAGGGGTCGGGGCCATTGTAAAGATGGGAGGCCAAGGGGGGGGGGGGGTTCCAGACTTACATGCTTCACAGAGGGTCAACCCTCATGATAGCTAATTGTAACCAATGTTGCCATTGGCTAACTAATCTTCCAATGGTCACAAACGCCTGACTCATACAGGACGTGGGGAACTGGGTAGTTACTTTCTCCCATAAATCATAAGTCTTGTTTTTCATTCATCCTACTTTCAGTAGACAATTATTTTAAATAGATCGATATAATTTAAGAATATTAATTTGAATCTGTAAAACCCTTATTTAAAACGTTGCAAGAGAAAGTTTAAGTTCTGAAATAACAGAATAAAAATTGAAAATAAAGATTTCAGGCATACCGAAACTGATTTAAAAAAATAAATAACATGTTTGGAACGAATTTTTGTTTTTTAGCTTAAACTATTCACACACACAGACCATTTTGTGGGACTTGATTATTTGAACTCAGGAGACCTCAAAACGTATATTTCCGTTGAAAATTCATATTCAAAAATTTTCATGTTCGTAATACTTTCTGATTATATATTAAATCTATAAGTAAGTGAAAGTAATAAGACTTAAAAGTAATAAATATCTGCTATAATAGTTCAATTAAAAGTTGAAAACAGTAACTGCAGCATAATATGAAACTAGATTATAAATACGGTAAATGAAAATAGTTCTTTGATAATTTGACTTTTTGAATTTAATATTATGAAATTTTATAATATACACTACATAGTTCAATTAAAAATTGAAAACAGTAAGTGCAACATAATATCCTACTAGAGTACCAATATGGTGAATTATTGTATTTATTATGGTATTTCATAATGTTTCAATCATCCAAAAGGGAGCTGTGTTGGTGGGGGCGACTATAGTTGAGTAGCCCATCGATTCAATAATATGCGCTTTTGTGCGGCTCAGTCATATCGACTTCCATCAGGCGCCCCAATATATGCTAATTCTATTATCGGTTTACTCTCAACTAATTCTATGTCGTCGCATTCAATACGGCTACACTCAGTGTTCCAACACTACATAATTCTACATTCCCGTTTCTTCCGATTGTTTTGTAGCAATCAATCAATTCAACGGCCTACCACATACCTAGGAATTCTCTGTGAAAAACCGTATTTATAGTTGACCGAGGATAAGTAAAATAAAGCAAAGTAAATGTGAACGAGAGACGAAGATGAGGAAGAGCTGGCGGGTCGGGGCAGTGTCCCATTTCGGAATAGATCCTCTTTCAAAGGTCGCCAAGGGTCCCTTATCCCAAGGGTTGAGCTCGCAATCCGAAATACGATCTCGCTGATATGCACAAAAACTTACTCCTTCCAGAGTTATAGTTATAACGCTAAATATCGTCGGCGAAAGTGTAAAACCACATACAAACCGTTTTGATTCTGGGTAACATATTCCATTTTTGTGTGAATTATATGCACAAAAATGGATTTGTTAATACATTATTTAAAAGCGCTGCAAATCATTACAAAATGACTTATTATTTCCAAACAGCTATATATCATATATAAAACTATTGCCCGATACAAGAAAATAAATAAAGGGTGATTCCTAATACAGGCCTAAATAATTTGTTTTTCATCATTAATAAATTGCTAAGAAATAAAAACAATAATCTCAATTGCTTCAGGTGATGTACAAGATCTTCCAAAAATAAAAACAAAGGAACAAAGCTTTGCAGCAGGTGTGGAAAATATTTAGAACAACATATCTTTCCACCAAATCCTCCCATTTCAACGTTCCATTTTTTCTTTTGGAAAGTTTGTAAACTTTTAAATAATCATTACAAAGGTTGATCATTGAAAATAGTAAACCACAATTATTTAAAACCGCGATATCTTAAATTATAATCCTTACTAATAGAGAAGAAACTTTTGTTTTGCTTAGGAAATTTATATACCTTATTATAAAAATAACAAAAAGTGTATATTTTCTTAGTTATTTGAAAATATAATTGTACAAGTAACTTTTCATCAAAATCGGTAAATTAGTTTAGGCGCTTCAGTCGATAGCGACACAGGTTTTTCGGCTGCCATCTTGAAAGGAAAGGGCAGATGGTAATGCCGAGCTGCGAGGATAATCCTTGGGTGCCCTTTGACATCGATATCTAATCTCAAAACAACGGGTCTAGTAGTCTAGAAAAAAAGTACGGCCAACGGACGGATTTGGTTTTTTTCCGATTTTCAGATTCTACGTATCTTAAAACGTAAAACCTCAAATTTTGAGAGGGGGGTTGAATTTATTTTTGTTGGTCGATTACAAAGATTTGTTATTGAAAATAAAAGACCAAATTAAATGAAAATTAATTATTAAAACGTGATTTGTCATTCCAGAAAAGTTGGGATTTGACGTTTTGATGATATTGTATCATACCCCATATTATACACCTTTAAAATAATAATATTTCGAGGACATTAAGGCCTAGTTCAAGTCACGTTTTTTAAGAACGTCCTTATATCAAGACAGTGAACTATTGTCAAAACCATTGTATGATATAAAAAAAAAAGGTACAAGATATGACAAAACGGGAAAAGATAAAAAGCTGTGGATGGACTCAGGTGAAAAATTCAATCTTCGGAGTATGAGTTTAACAATCATTCATCAATAGATAAAATAAATAATAGTAAATCGTATGCTTATTTACCAATCGTTATTTTTTATAATAAACCTTTTTTTATTAAATTTGGTTAGAATTACAATAGATCAAATAGGCTTGACCTAATTCCTTATTTTTTTAATAGACAATACATTCTAATTTAGATAATGTTCCTGAGCCTTGGGTGATTCAATCGCTGAATAAAGGAAGATATTGAATTCCATCCATGGTTTCTATCGATGAACTCAGCGCTGATTGCTCACAGTGATCAGACAGCATATTTACTAAATATATTACCATTAAAAATAAGATTGTAAATATATTATAAATGCAAAGATAAAACGACATACACGATAATAAAAGATCTGTACCAAGAAACTGACAATAACGATTAATGAGCTAATGGAAGGCGGTCGATAAAGATACTAAATCTATTAAAACTGTCTCTTGTTAAATCCACAACCTAAATGATTTTTAATGTGTCATTTTGGGTATGTCGCTACCATTTGGGTTACTTTCCCCATTGGATGTAAAAAAGAAGGAATTCAAAGTACAAGGGATAATGGATGAGACAGGAGTAGTGAATTGGGCCAATATGGTTTGATAGGGATGGACTCCATTGTGAGCTGGGACCACTTGCGGCATACTTTCCCCCGGCGGACCACGTGGAGCGGGGTGGACGGTAACCATGGCAACGCGTCCCCCGATCCGGCAACCCCGCACACAAGTCCCCTCTCACAATTTCTCTTCACCCTCCCCCCCCCCCCACTCCCAGTTATTTTAATCATTCTACTGGCAATATCCAGCTCGCGGAGAACTCTTCTTTAGAATGTGATACCTTCAAATTTTCACTTCGTTCTATAATCGGTCCCCCAACTTCTTAGAAATTTCATCATGAGTAAATATTGTAGAAAATATGTTTTTCTCAATTTGTCACAAGATAATTAATAATAATACCATATTATACTCGTCTCATGGAATCTCATCTAAGCTAAATTAAAAGACCTAATACCATTCGCCCATCTCATTCCTTGGACTTAAATACTCTGTTAGCTTCTTATTGTCTCGTTACTTTTCTAATGATAACCTATTACATACCAGGATCATATCTACGATTTCGTGAAGTGTAACCAATATTTAAGAAAAACCTTAATCCTTATCGTTCCTTCTTCTGCAACCAGCCATCCTTCTCATATCCTCAACTACTCAGATCTACTACTAATTAAGCAGAGTGTAACGTAAATGACTCCCGATCCAAAGCAACAGAAAAGACAATTTGGGCTATGTTTCTATTCCTAACATGAAAGAAACAAATTCATTTTTTTTTTTAAAGATCAATATTAATTAAAATATACTAAGGCTATTAATATAAAAAAGGTTTTCTCAAAGTGTGGTATTTGTAGCCCGAATGGAGGCTGATAAAAAAAAAAAAAAATGGTAATAATCCATGATTTTATGAAAAAGAGAAGTTGGGGAACAATAATTGGCCCTTTAAATGACAAAAACTTAACCTATTTAATTTTAAAGAACAACTCCTAGTTTACGATACTGTAGCTGGGAACTTAAATTTTATTTTTTTCATTTATCGATTTGTATCCAACAAAAAGAAAAAAAAAAAACGTGAAAAATGTTTTCTTTACAGTTCAAATCAGACGATAGCTCAAATGAAGTTTTATGTTGCATTCAACTTTAAGTTTCGAACGAAATTTACGTTAAAGATTGTTTACGTGTTTCGTTTTGTTTTATCCGTTTAAATGAAGACCCAATTCATTATATTTACTCAATAAATTGCAATTGTCAGCAAAACCAGGCACGCTTATTTGAAGCCATTTTCCCACCCATATTACCTTTCTGACTACTTATTCCAGAATTAAATTAGGCATCTTTAATTATGATGCCATATATTGATGTATTATATAGGGTTAATGTTGGAGAAAATTTCATATGCGTTTCTAAAAATTAATTCTTGTAATATCATATAATGTTTTTAAAGGAAAAATATCACCCATTTTACATCATCTATCTATTAAACAACATGAGTCGATCGGCTCATTAAAAAATTATATGTGAATAAAAAATAGTTACATATTTTTATTGTGAGAATTTACCAAAATTTAAAAGATGAAATAAAAACAACATACCTTGACATTAGCTTTAGTAACTTACAAAAGCATTCATCATTAATTTTATATAATGTATGTTTTTTTATTTATAGCTAACTTGATAATGAGCGAATGGGCTCGAAACGTTTTTTTTTTTAATCACATATAAATAAATAGATGTTGTGAGAAGGGTGATTTTTCGCTTGGAAAACATTATAAGAAAGTTTTCTTGATAAATAGTAATGTGAAAAAGTATTAACTAAATATATAAATTCATTCCTGTATTTTTTTAGTAATTTGAATGAATGAATGAAAACGGGTTTATTTTCAACAAGCCAATAAGTACAAAATATAATACAAAGTAGGTTATATATATTGTTTCCCAATATTTGCAGAATTGAATAAAAAACGGTCATTTGTATTATAACTCTTTGAAAAATTTATTTATAGGGAGCTATAGAAAAACTAACAAATTTATACACACATTTATGGGGAAATCTTACTCGGTTCATCAAAAATATATTTCCTATAATTTTCCAATAATCCTACCGGATTTATGTTAAATATTAAATTTTAATAAGGAAGGTGAATAATATGAAAGCTCTACTTGGAAGGGGTAGCAAGGAGGGTTCACAGCTGAGGCAGCATGCGGCCTAAGGCAACTCACTAATTGTAATATCTTATCAAGAGCTAATTAGCCGCTGAAATAATAACCTCCTCCTCCAGAGAAATTTCAAGACAGGTTAATACAATAGTCAATAATATTTATTTAGGCTCATCTAAATCAGAACAGAAAAGAGACTATACCAACATTTTGGGTTCCCTAAATTCCTAACGTAATCAAAAAAGAATACATCATAGCAAAAAAAAAATCAATGGAACCAATTCATATACATCCAATAGAATTTGACAAAACCAATCGTGCAATATTGTAATGTATTTTCTGAAAATATATGTTTTGAGTTTATTAGAGAGGAAAATATTGAATTTATTCGCATAAAACAATTTCAATATGGAATTATACCTATTGTGAACTATCTACACATTGCACAATATTTAAGAGTCAAAACTAACCAAAACACTTTATTCAGAAATATTACAATTTGTCACAGTTTAAGGACACTTATAATAGAGTTCAGAGATTGCATTCATACCGTATATACAAAAATATAAATAAATAAAGTAATAACAAAAGAATGAGAAAAAAGAACAAAAGAGTAAAGAAAAAAAATATATTCACATAAGTAAATAAAAATAGAAATAAAAGTAAAACAAACACCTTATGTAAAACATACCTATATACATTATTTACAATTTGCCAGGTGATCTCCGAACCAATCCTGTCCCCTCCACATGTGGAGGGAAAAGGGAGGCTTAGGAGATCCCTACGCTTCTCCCTCAGCCACTTCACTGGTATTTTAAACCAGCGGAGGATGAGTAAGAGCGCTATAGCCACAGACACTCATGACTTGAGTGGAGAATCTGGCCATTGCTAGAACTCCAAAATATCCATATTTACAAAAGGTCTCGTGGCCACTGCCGCTTTAACCTAGGAAGGGGATTGTAGGGATGGTTGGTGCTTGATAGGGATTGTACAACGGGATTTGGGTGATGAGAAAGGTTCTGGTGAAATTTGGAAAATTTGGCTGGGATAAGATCAAGAATAAATGGGATATTAAGGTCATGGTGTAGGGTTTTATTGGTTACATAGAAGGGAGCATCGACTATTGTACGGAGGACTTTAGACTGAAAGGATTGAATGCGTTTGATGTTAGAAAATTTGGCTGTTCCCCATAGTTCTAGTCCGTAAGTCCAGATGGGTTTCAGTATTGTCTTGTAGATCAGTAATTTGTTTTCACCAGAAAGTTTAGATTTTCTATTCAGTAGTCTATATAGCTGGCCATATCGTCTGTTAAGTTCCTGTCTTTTAAGTCTAGTATGTGGATTCCATGTTAGTCGTCTGTCTAAGAGAAAGCCAAGATACCGGACTGTATCTGAGAAAGGAAGCTGGATGGAGTTAAAATAAACTGGTGGGCAGGTATTACGCCGAAGGGTGAAGGTAATGTGTTTACATTTAGATTCGTTTACCTTGATGCGCCATTTCTTACACCAGTCAAAACTAACCAAATGTGAGAATCAAGAACTTTGAGAAAAGCTAAGTTAAACCCATCATTGTTTAAGTTTTATAATCTGCTGGGCAAACTGCAACAACATTCCTATAATGAAGGCACTTCTAAAAATCAATCAGAACCTAATGTCATTTTAACAAAATTAAACGAAATTTCAAGTCTTGTACTTATCAGTGGTTACTCTCCACACAAATTATTTAGGTCGGAATAAATCTTTACGAATCATGTAGCTGAGAATTGTTTGGCTGATTCTTTATATTTATGTCAATACGCCAATATTTTTTTTTTTTTTTGGCTTTCGTATTAATTTTAAGAAAAATGTTTAATATAAACATAAATTTTAAGCCAATATATACAATAAAAAATATCCGAAATTCTCTCGAAATTATAATGTAATAGATTTTAAAATATAGTTATTTTCACTTAATAGTTTTTCAAAGGCATTTTCATATTAAATTATATTCAAATACTAATTTTTGAGGCATATTTATTAATTTCGTCCGTTATTTCTATAATAGTATTATATGAGAATAGATTAGAAAATATTGTAAAGTTATTTTTAAAATTAAACAGGTTCCATATTTCTTTATACATGCTTCCAGTACACTTTGTTCCGATTTTTACCAATATCTATCTATTCAGTGAATATCTGCTTAAGTAGTTTCAGGAAATTGTTATTAGTGTGTTGAGAAGCGTTGGGCTAACTGCAAATTTAAACAATTTAAACCATTTTATTTATCCATCCTGGAAGAAAGTCTTGCAGCGGTATAGAACTTTCGGCCCACCCTACTCCACAATAATATCACAATATATAATACAATAAAATGATAAGGTATGAAGAAAGTATTTAATTAAAGTAATATAGGGAAATATAGTGGGATTACCGTATAATAAATATGAAAAAATAAATAACAAAGACGTTTAATCAAATAGCCAGTACAAAACAAACTATATAAATATAAAATTATTTATCAAGTTGTTTCTCTTCACTTTTGTGAATTCCATTAATTTATTTAAAAAACAAATTAAATGGAGGAAATAAAGAATGTTTCCGCTCAAGTAAAACATTTTTGGCCAAGGATATGTTGGCCCTTGACGGCCTGGGCCTGACGGCATGGGCCTGACTACATGGGCCTGACGGCATGGGCCTGACGACATGGTCATCATTGAATTAGGTTTCCCTCTCCTCCCATCTCTCCGTTAGTCCCTATTGCTCGTAATAAAACCAACACGGAATAAACAAGACAAGGGGGCTTTTTGTTGATTCGAAACGGGCCCGTTGATCCATGTGAAATAACAAAAATAGCATGATTGAAACTCAGCAAACTCAACCAATAGTGATGTAATTTTCGTGTTTCGACATTCGAATTTGTTTAAAAAAAATAAAATATAGAAAACTTCTTGTCAGGTTTAAAGGATACTAAAATTCTTTATGGGAATATTATCAAAGATATGACCATGCGATGATCTTATTTTCATAAGCGAATAAATCAAATCTGAAGAAATTATTCTTCAAATAGAAAAAATTATTTGAAAAATCAGCACGCATGGGTACTTTCCCAAACAATCCCAATTTCTTCAATTGATATTCAAGCGGATAACTTGAATTTGTTCATCTAAAAGGAAATTTCGGCTAACACAAGCTGGAGGATAAGGTGTTCCAAGTCCACGTTAACAAGAGACAACTATAGAAACATTTCAGAAAAGAGATGAGCTTTGGTTGTTTGCCGGAACAAACAGTTAAACTCCGCATGCGCATCATAGACCTCATTTTTCTTTTTGTAATAATGTCATCTTCTGTTCGGATTATCGGATTATCAGAAATCGGTTTTGGAAAGCAAGAATATAAAATATCAGGTATATGTGTGTATACAGAAATAGTTCATAATTTACGGATAAGCAGACCTCGATTTACACACAAGCGGAGCACAATGTCAGGCGTAGACTAAAAAAAAAGTCTAAATAGCAATGAAAATGTTTATAATGAGTTGTATCTATTTGATTATGTCATTTACTAAAATTTCTTAGATGGTATGAAGAGAAGGCGACTAAATTTCTTAGGCCTCGGAACGTCCAAACTTTTTAGGGGAGGGATGGATTTAATATCGGATGAGGTTTGAATCCAATCTGGAGAATCATGGAATATATCTCGACATTCTTAGTTAGGTTAGAATAAGTTTAGTGGTACTTCTAAAAAAACTCCCTTCCTCGTATTTCTGAAGGGGTAATCGAAATAGAAAGAATTTTAAAAATATATATATATATATATATATATATATATATATATATATATATATACACACAAAATTTCTTTAATCGACCTTTATATTATTCCAATATTATATTTTAACATAATTATTTAATTGGGAATAAGGTCACTTAATAATTATTCAATAAATTATTAAATGTTCATTGTTCCCGCTGTTTATTCGAAGTTTCGATCCCGGTTTATTTTTATAAGATAACAATGGGATTCTCTTCAAAATTTTAAAGTAGATCCTCGATACCTCAATCCAGACACACCGTCAGCCTCAGCACCGTTCACCGGCACATATATTGGATAGCTAGTGGATTAATAATTATGTTAAAATATGATACTCGAATAATATTAAAATCGATTGAAGAAATTTCGTAAATATGTATATATATATATACTTCCAATGAAATCTCAATCTTATTTATAACAGAATATATTTTACCTTCCTTCAATATTATAATTAAATAATGGCACCTAAAAATAAATATACAAATAAATAAATTCACATTAACATATACTACATAGAATAAAGTAACTTATAATAATATAATAACACACACAACAGTTAAAAATTAATATAAATTAAATATACAAATAAATAAATTCAGGTTATCAGGTATTATAAAGAACGGATAATATATATAAAATAAATAAAATCAACGTAAAATTAATTACGTCCTTTATAATATCTGATAACCTGAATTTATTAATTTGTATATTTATTTTTAGGTGCCTTTATTTAATTATAAAACTGAAGGAAGGTAAAATATATTCTGTGATAAATAAGATTGATATTTGATCGGAAGTTGCCCGTTTAATATCGAACCCACCACAGTGACTGACGCTGCTAAAAGCAATCGTACTTCTAAAAAGAAAATGTCATGGTTTTGACATTTTGTTAATTTAGTTTCTTTAGTTTTGATTCCAATTATCCTTTCTTTTTCCTTCAACAAGATATTTTAATTTCCGTTTTATTTTTCTTTATAACCTTTATATTTTCTTTATAATACAGTGAGGAAAACTTATGTCCCTATTCTCAATCATCTGAAGTTAAAAAATAAAAAGGCCAATTTCAAATAAAAAAAGTAAATCTTTTGCATCTACATAGTATTTCAAAGAATCTGGTTTGAAAATTTATAACGGTGACCATTACAGAAATTAAATATTTCTTCTTTATTTATTTTTTGAAATACATTCAAATTCTAATAACATAATATTCAAAATGAAATATATTGAAGTAATACATTTTTATAAAAATAGCAATAATGAATACCGAATTTTCATTATTCATTAAACACAAAACTAATACTTCAATTGTTTAAGACATTTAATAAGATATATAAATTAATAATAAAAATGTTATTATTATCTTTCCTTCATCATAATTCCATGTCACAATGTATTTATCTACTTTCTTATTTTATTTCTCTTACGCTGCGATAATGCAATATTGTGATAATTTATATTATTATTTGTTCTCATTAAAATATCTTTAAGCTATGTATATATTTTTATGTTGAAAATGTTTGTCTTAACATAATAAGCCAATATTTTTTCTTTACTTGCGTTTGATATTTTTTTCTTTTCTGGAGGTTGTACTTTTTCTTTGTATATATGTGATTTTTTTTGTTTATTTATTCATTATTATTATTTTTTCTCCATTACAACTATAAGTATTATTTAGAAGATTTTATTTTATGTTTTAGTTGTTTACATATTACTATTTAAATTACAGTGTATATTGTTAGAATCGTTATTAAGTTATTTTTTGGCCAGATATGCATCTTTTCATTATCGTTATTCTAGGGGGACTTTGACCCAGAATAAAGTTTATTTTCTTTTTCTATAATATAATAATTAAAAATCTATAACGGTGCAAAACCTATAATAAAGAGTTATCATTTTAGTATGGATTTTGTATTATATATACATATACATATATATATATATATATATATATATATATATATATATATAAAGATAAAAATGATAACTCTTTTCATTCAGTAGTTTTGGCCGTGAGGATATTTCTCCATTATACATTGTACATAATATAGAAAATAGCTTTTGCTGTATATTTCTAGACAATATTGCTTTTGAATTGATTTTCAAAGAATTTTGAGTTTTGTAGAAAATCCAGATACAGACAATTAAATAATTATTTGGTTATAGATACATAATTTGGTGAAAAAACTACGATACTTTCGATAATATTATTCATAGTTATTCTAAGGAGTTACACCGAAACTGGTAGTAGTAATTTAGCGAAACTGCAGAATATATTTTTTTTAAATGGCAGCAGTTGCAATCTATTACAGTGACATTAAACAAGTGGTCACCAATTTACATACTCACTAATTATAATTCGAGACAATGCAGCCTTCAATTTGCTTTCCTCATCAGCCAATTGGAAGGAATGAACTTGTATTCTTATTTTTATTTTTTTTGTCATTTAATGTTATTTTATTGTATTTAGTTTTTGTACGTACAAAACCATGTAGGACAAGCAAACAATTTCGAAACATCAGAATCAATTCTATAACCTGAATCAGGGTCTATATCCACACCAATTACTCTTTTCCGTTTGTAGAGGATTCCATTTTGATATCAATATATACGTTTTATAGAAGAAAAAAAAAGTGTAAAAAACAAATACCAGAAATCCAATTATTTTCGAAAATCATAATATAAGCTGATGACTTAAGAAAAGTTCACAAAACTAAATAGGTTGATTTTATCAATCAAGGATAATTATTAATTATATAGTGAATCAAAAAACAAAATTATTTTAATTTTCGTTGTTACCACGCTAGTTCAGTAATGATTAGATTAAAAATTAATAAAAGACAGAAGTGATAAGTATTTGTCAAAAAGAACGAACTGACCTGTGAGTTTTAAAAATATGCTGATTCTCTTACCTGAAACATAAAAACAAAACCATAATGTTAATGTGATAACTGAAACAGCTTCATTATAATAAAAATACTTACACAATCGGGCTCTTCCACAAAAGATGATTTAACAAAATATAAAAATTTGATTTTTTTTTGTCTATGTTAAAACAAAGTATGGGTTGGCTATGGTTGTTAAAAATAATATACTTTATTTCTTTTTCTTTTTCTTTCTATCTTAGCTATTATTTGTATGTACATATTGTGTGAATGATTCATGTAGCCAATATATATATATACACTTTATACATTTATATATTTTAAAACAAAGATACAAAGAAAACAAAAATTTAATCAATTTCCATTTACTTCTGAAAACCAAATTATTCATATGAATATTATATCTTTTTATATTCCTATATTAACAAAAAATATCTGAAGCAGTTTCATCAAATCCAATAAAGTAGGACTGAGAGAAATAAATCTACAAGATATTTGATTGTTAGAAAACCTTAAAAATATTATAAACGTTATTTTATAATAAGAGTCATTCCATGTCACTTCAACTAGAACATGACACCTAAAATCTCAATTTTTCATGCAACTTTGCATGGTTATTCTATTCCACTTTGTAACTAACTATACACTTCTTTTCGATTTATCTCTAATGGTTTAGACTTAAAATAAAAGACAAATCTTTGAACGCCATTTGTTGGATTTTCGAAAGAAATTGCGAAGTACTACGATAAATGAAAAATTTCCAAAAAAGAAGGAGAAATATGAAATTACTTTTTTTCTTATTTAGAATATATCGTAGGTATAATGGAGCCCCCTTATATATATATATATATATATATATATATATATATATATATATAATACCCCCACGTGGAGTCACCTCATCAATGATTTTTTTTTTGGTGACATTAGATCGAAAAATATTAGATCTCTGTCCGATTGTTCTTGCCTATGAGCTCTAGGAGCCGAGAAAAAAAAATAGTTTTGGTTTTTAGTGTTTTAGTTTATATACATTTACTTTTAGTATTATTATTTTGTTGTTTATTTATTGTAAAAAGTGTTAATGAGCTACTCTTCAATCACTATTATTATTGTCCAGAAATGTGACAGATTGTAATAGTTCTCAATAAAGATTGCAAAAAAAAAACAAAAACATAAAATTGTTTGAGCAATCAAACTAGCTGTAAGGAATTCTTTTTGACGAATCTTTTAAGTGAAATTAGGGGAACTACAAGGCATAGTACCTTTAAAAACCAAATTTTTCCTAAATGTGGACAAGAATATGTCTTTTCGCTGACGTCCGAGGCCAATGGAAGATAGAGGGGACTCGATTGAAGTAGCCATTATCAATATAAAAACGATAGAGAGGAATTGAATCAAAGCTGCAAATCAAGCTGTGATCAAAGAGGCACACTTTCATTTAAGTCTGATGACGGCAGCTCCACACCTTCTGGGGCGGAGGGGGGAGAGAATGAGTTATTTTCAACGGCGTAACTCCCGATAAAGGATTCTGATTGAATAGAGAATAATTCATAGCATTCAATATTCCTAATTAATCTACCTCCCTAGCAGCTATCTTTAATTGGAAACCTTAATGGGAGTAATTAATGGAGGTAAAAATATAGCATGTCTAAAGAAATTCACACGAAAGGGGGGATACAAGAGACCTCTATATGAATTTACAAAGTCTAAGAATAGTTCAACATTAAATTTTAAATTAGGACTAATTATTCAAGTAGAGAGATAACAAATAGGTAATTCTTCTACTTCTTCAATCGGCGCAACAAGCCATTACTGAATCCTGGCCTCCTCAAGCTGCTTCCGCCAGTTTAATTGAGTGCAGCTGCTCTCCAATTCCGTACTCCGAGAAGGGTCCTTGAATCCTCTTCAATACCATCCAACCATCGAAGCTTGGGCGGCCTTTCGGCAGTGTTCCATAGAGGCGTTCATTAATTAATTTATTTGGGATCTCATCAGTTTCCCTCGTCTCAGCTGCATTCCTTGTCCAGCGCAGCCTACCAATTCTTACAATTTTTCTAACATCAGACTCACCAATCAGCGAATACACTTCCCTGTTCGTCCGTCTTCTCCAAGCTGAACCACCCTTTACTGGGCCGTAGATGCGACTAAGTGTCTTTCTCTCATATTTTTGGAGATCCCTTTCACCGGACTTCGAAAATGCCCAGGTTTCTGAGGCGTAGGTTAGTACTGGACGAATCAGCGTCTTATATAATATTATTTTTGTAGATCTTGACAATGAGCTACTTCCTAAGTGCCGACGCAGCCCAAAATAACACCTATTGGCCGATGCTATTCGCCCCCTTATCTCTGCTAAAACGTCATTTCTGATTGCCCTGAGATCCGAGGTACACAAACTCCTCAACTCATTCAAAAAAGTTGTTACCAATTTGGACAAAGCTTTCATTAATACCTCTTTGATGACTAGTAGTCACATATTTGGTTTTGTTAGTATTAACAACAAGTCCTAGCTTCCTAGCAGCATCGTCAAGGGCAAGAAAGGCTTCTTACAGCTTTTTATCTCACAATAATGGCCATCACCAGCATATCCCGGGATTTTTACCAAATTATTAAAGATGGCTCCACTGGTCTGAACCTCTGATTCTCTGAAAATTTTTTCCAGACCACTATTGAAGAGCAGGCAACCTAGGGAATCTGTTTGTCGAACGCCATTACGAGAGGTGAATGCCTCACACAAATCTCCCTGAATCTCCACCATACAATTGGTATTGCTCAATGTAAGTTTTACAAGCCGTGTGAGCTTAACCGGTACATTGAGATCTTTCATTACCTGATATAAGGCCTCACATTGAATGCTATCGTAAGCAAATCTAAAGTCAACAAATATCTAAGATCTAAAACCTGTATCTGGTATTCCCTTCCGCTCTCAAGGATGGTTCGTAGGCTGAAAATCTGTTGTAGATTTCTGTTGTGGAAAGCCGCAATGATATTTCCTCAGAACTCTCTCAACATGCGGCAGTCATTGTTGATACAGTATGTTTGAGAAAATCTTGCAGGCGGACGGGACTAGAGATATGTCACGATAATTACTGTATTCAAGAAGATCTCCTTTCTTGTGAATAGGATATTAAACTGTCTTATTCCATGCTTTTGGGATGATTTCTTATGTCCATATCGAAACAAGGTGGTTTAGTAAGGCTTGGAAAAGCTGATCTCCCCCTTTCTTGAATAGCTCGGCAGCAAGTTTGTCAATGCCAGGTGCTTTGTTTTTCTCAAGCCTATCAATAGCTTTACAAAGTTCCTCTTCATCTGGGGGCTCGAGGTCATCTCCAGAGGTTCACTTCCCGCTGTGCTTCCCTATCCGATTTCCATTGAGCAAGTGATTGAAGTACTTGTTCCATCTTCGTAGCATTTGGATTTTTTCATCAATCGAGATCCTTACAAGCTGAGATTCGAGGTTTGAACGGTTTCGACCATTGTTCACTTTTTTGTAAAATTTTAACATTCATTAATCCTCCTTAATCTCTCTATTTCTTCTAGCTCTCTATTTTCTCAGTTTCTTTTCTTGTGTCGATGGATAAACTCTTTTTCTCTTTGGCACTGCCGATAAATATCAACTGATGCTCGGGTATGTTTCTTCTGAAGCATGAGTGTGTAGGCATCGTTCTTGCGTTTAGTTCGATCTATGTGGTCAACCTGGTTGAGTGTATTTCCATCGAGGGAAGTC
Source organism: Nezara viridula (assembly GCA_928085145.1). Taxonomy (NCBI): domain Eukaryota; kingdom Metazoa; phylum Arthropoda; class Insecta; order Hemiptera; family Pentatomidae; genus Nezara; species Nezara viridula. Next base: position 12,267,388 of record OV725078.1, on the reverse strand, counting down.
CAAGTACCAAGATGGATTCTTTTGTGGGGAAATAGACTGCTGCCAACTACAAGGTTGTGTGATGCTCAAAAGTTAATCAGTCTATGTCCATTGTTATTCCAGACTATGTTTACCAATAATAGTCGGGAAGTAGATTGCTCCCATATCGATCTTCGCATTGAAATCATCTGCGACTATTAATACATCTGAACAAAGACACAGCTTCATAAATAACAAATATTTAATGGATAACATAAACATGAAAATGTTTTTTTTTATTTAATTTTTTTTTTATTTCTTTAAGACATTTACAACTGTATTACATAAATACATCAAGTAAATTTGGACATGATTGATATAATGACATGAATACACTTGTTGAGTAACTACCCAATGGTAGCACTCTAATGATATGACTACATTAGGAGATCACGGGGCCATCTTCTTTTCAGACGCCTCGGAGGGTTATCAGGATTTGAAGAGGAAGCAAGGTTAGAAACGAGAGGGTTGGGATGATTCTGAAGTTTACTATGGAAGGATAAGTATCTGGATTGAGCCAGATCTGAAACATAAGGAACATTAAGATCTTTATGGATAATTTTATTAGTGAAAAAGTAAGGAGCATTGAGGATTTTACGAAGGATTTTGGATTGTAAGGATTGGATGCGAGAGGAATTCGATGGTTTAGTGGAGCCCCATAGCTCAACTCCGTAAGTCCAAATAGGTCTTATTATAGTCAAGTATATGAGTCTTTTGTAATTAATGGGAAGTTTAGAGCGTTTGTCTAGTAAGTGCTGAAGTAATCGGAAACGTCGAGCGGTTTCTTGTCGTTTCAGTCTAGTATGAGGATTCCAAGTTAGTCGTTTGTCCAGGTGGAGTCCTAGGTATCGGATTTGCTCAACAGGGATAAGTGGAGTATTGTTAAAGGAAACTGTAGGACAGGAAATCGTTGGTTTACGACGAAGGGTAAAGGTAATTTGGTGGGATTTATTGGAGTTTATTTTAATTCTCCAGTTTTGACACCATTCTTCTAGATTTATGATGTGTGATTGAAGCATTTGGGATGCAATTGCTGGGTCATTGTTTACTGATAGGATACATGTGTCATCGGCATATGTGGTGATGACAGTGTTGGGACAGGTAGGGATGTCAGCTGTATAAACTGTATAGAGGATAGGACCTAGGATACTACCTTGAGGAACACCAGCGGACTGGGAAAAAAGGGATGAATAGGCGTTATTGTGATTTACTTTAAAGTATCTATCAGTATGGTAAGAACGGATAATGAGGAAGTATGTAGGTGGTAGGAATTTCCGGAGTTTGTACAGCAGTCCCGGGTGCCAAACTATCAAACGCCTGTTCAACGTCGAGAAAGACTCCCGTACAGTACATTCCGCGCTCCAATGCAGAGGAGACTACGTCTACCACACGATGACATTGCTGTATAGTGGAATGGGAAGTTTGGAAACCAAATTGGTGATCTGGGATTATGTGTTTAGAATTTAGGATAGGGTACAGGCGTTTTAAGATGAGTTTTTCTAGGATTTTGCCCATGTTGGGTAACAGAGAGATAGGACGGTAAGAGGATGGTTATTCTGGTGTCTTTTTGGGTTTTTGAATCATCTTAACAATAGATCGTTTCCAAGGATCAGGAAAATATGTAGAACGGAGTACAGCATTATATATGTAAGTAAGGAATAGGATGGCTTTTCGAGGAAGAAGTTTTCTGGGATGTAATTAGGTCATGTCCAGGAGCTTTACGGGAAGGTAATTTTTGAATGATGTTGGATGTTTCTATGGGATGAAATGCTTTGGGTGGCAGAGACATTTGGAGAGGAATATCCAGTTCTGCTTCAATACAATTGATGTGAGTTGAATTAAGGATATCGGGATGTGGATTAAAAGTTTGGAAGAGATGTTGACCAAATAGTTGGACTTTTTCTTCGTCGGATTTGGACCAGGTTTGGGAATCAGTAAGTACTGGGTGATTAAAGTCTTGAAACTTAAGAAGTTTTTTGGTGGTCATCCATAATGATTTGTCAATGGTTGTAAGTTTTTCAGTAAAATTTAGTAAATTTTGAATTTTGTATTTTCTAATTTCTGATTTCAGTTTGTTAGTCAGTTGTGTGTAATGCGATTTATCTGTTGGGTATCTAGTCCTATGCCACTTCGATCTTGCTCTGCGTTTTTCCTGTAATAAGATACGAATATGCTGTGGCAAGTTAGTATTTTGTGGGAAGTTAATCTTATTGATAAAGTTGTTATTATTTATACTGTCTGTTATTGATGATGTAAGTTTTTCTATGGCACCATTAATGTCTTCTTTTGTCTTTAGCGGGATTTTGAGGTCTAGTTTGTTTTCCAAATCATCACGAAATTTGTCCCAGTTTACTCGTCCAGTGATCAGTTTAGGAACTGATGGTTTAGGAGCAAAGTCAGAATGTAGTGAAAGGAGAACTGGACTATGGTCTGAAGAAAGGTCATCCAGGGATTTGATTATAGTTTGGGAGGAGGAAATCTGGGAGGTGATAAATATGTCCAGGATATCGGGACGTTTTTTGAGGGATGTTGGAAAATAATTAGGATTCATGGGCGAGAAGATGGAATAATTGTTAGAAGAAGAAACTTGTGAAAGAGTATTACCACGGGAGTTGGATGATCGACAACCCCATCGCTGGTGTTTAGCATTGTAGTCTCCTCCAGCAATAAAGCGCGATCCGAGGGATTGTAAAAAGGATTCAAGTAGGCTGTACGAGAGGGAATTGCCAGGAGGACATTATACAGCTGAAAGTGTTAGATGGAAATGTCTAGTTGAGAGGATTACAGAAGTTGACTGAATGGCATCTGTTGGAATGGAAGGAATAAGGGAATGGGGTAAAGATTTGTGGATAAGGATGAAAGAACCGGCGTGGGCAGTGTTGTCTGGGTGGTCAGATCTATAGGTGATGTAGTCACGTATGTAGAAATGTGTCCGTTGGGTGAAGTGAGTTTCTGTTAGGAGGGAAATGTCAATATAATTGTCATGGAGAAATATGTCTAGTTCGTCAAGGTGGTTTTGCAGTCCATTAGCGTTCCATAAGAGAATAGCTAGGGACTTTGAGTTCATCGAGGGAAGCTAAGCAGGATTTCGGAAAGGATTCTGGTTAGAAGGGTTATGAGCGGTTTGATAGTCTGTTGAAGATCTATCAGGAATGACGATAAGATAGTGTTGATGTCGGATGGTGTTTGGCTGGGAAGCGGGTTTGGATCAGGAGGTTGTGATTGGTAGGTTATGCGACTAGGAATGTTGGGTGGGGGATGGGCCCGTCGTGGGGTACGAGGAGGAGGAGGATCTAAATTCTGTTGGACTTGTGGAGGGGGGTTGTTCTTGGGATTAGGAACGAATGAAGCTGGATGTGGATGCTCTGGCGGGAGTTTGACTCTTAAGGGTAAAAGATGAGGAGGGAATTGCTGGCTAGGAGGTTGAGGCTGAGTATTAGGAATTTTGGGCTTGGATTGGAAGGCCTGAGGCGCCTGATGTTGAGGTTGCTTCTTACTGATGGAAGACTGGGAGTGAGAATTTCTGAGATTCTGGTGAGGTGAGTCCTTAGCTGTAGAGATGAATGGTTGTTGTTGGATGACGAGGGAAGGTGAAGTCGGCAATGCTGGGAAAATTTCCTGATTTTCAATTTCAGGTGCCTCAGTGTAAGTTTTCTGAGCAGATCCAAGATTTTTCACCGCTGAGTTTCGTGATCTTTGTTTGTAAAGATTTTTATACACTTCACATCGCAGGCTCATCTCTTGGCTTCTGGCAAGTGTCTGAAGCGTGTAGGCCGGCACATTTAACGCATCTGACTTCGTGATAACAATAGGCCTTTGTATGGCCCAAGTTTTGACACTTAGTGCATTGTACAATTAGAGGCTTCTGTTTCGGTTCCTCAAAACGGACTATTGAGTAAACCAATCGTTGAACCTGGAATATTTCAACATTGGTTTTTGCTTGTTTCAAGTCTATAAAAAATAATGGTAGCGGATATCTTTCTCTAGGATGTAGTACAGGTGCTATGTGCCTGACATTATGACCGATTTCTTCGAGGCCCGATTTGATAGCAGATATGGGTGTGGTTGAATGTAGTCCTCTCAGGACCACTCGATACGCCTTTTCTTGTTTTAATTGGTAACAGTGGAAGTCGTAGTTATTGGTTGTTAAAAAATTGATCAGTTTTTTATAATTGTCTCTAGAATTAGTATTGATTTTGATGTCGTTCACTCTCGAGTAACATCGAAAATTTGGCTGTCCGATCAAATCTGCAATCTGTTGAACAAACGACAAACAGTTCTTAATTTTTGAAAAAAAATATTGGCGGCGGCTCAGAATCAGAAAAATCTTGAAGCTGCGGAGTCTTGTGAGATAAGTTGTTTTCTTGAATTGAGTTTTTGCTTTCTGATGTTTTTGGTGCAGTTGGCTCTGATTGAGTGGCATTAGATTTGCTCCTAGTTCTCGGTGGAGATTTATCTTGTTCTGGTTGCTTATTTGATTTATTTTTCTTTTTTTTTTTTTTATTAGCTGAGTTTTGTACCGATCCGGGAACTGAGTTTCGGAGACGCTTTTGGAGTGTACGCCTTTTCAAATATTGCGAGTCGGTCTCGCTAATTTCCGAAAAGGGTGTCTCATCCTCCGTGTCTTCACATGATGTGTTCTTATCCAGATCCATCATGATAAGTGTTAGAGAAAATTAAGAAAAAGAAAAAAAAATATGTATATATATATATATATAAACCTAAATATTAAAATTAAAATTTATGAGATAACTTCTTAAACACTAAGCTATTTACAAAATTATTTACATAAATATAAACAGATATAAAATAAAATATAAAATAATTCATTTCCAAAAAATAAATAATCAAAGAAAAAAATGAAATAAAAGAGTCTCTGGAAAGAAAAAAAAAAGAAAATATAAAGAAAAAAAAATGAAGTTAAATATCTTGGATTCGAACTGAGAATAACACTGAAGAATGTTATTGTGCACAGTGCCGAGCCTTGGCTTGAACTTATCGCAGATAAGGTAAAACCCGCAAGGGAATTACTAGCCACATGGGCTAACCAAACGAGCACTAATTTATAACTGTTTCATTGTTAATAAATAGTCACTCACCTGATCATATGTGAATATAAAAATGTAAAACTATTAATATAGTCACTGTTGAAAAAGTCTTGCAGCAGTATTTTAAATAATAAGCACATTAGATCGTATCAAAGAGAGAGCGACGTGTAAGTTGAATTGCACTAGCGGCCATGACGCTGTACTATAAAAATGTTAAAACGAAATGTTGTCAATATTAAAATATACATTACTAGGGTGGAAACTTAGTGAACAAAAATAACTGCTATTACTTAATATTGCTCATTTATCATCAATTCTCTATATATTTTCACTATTGTCAATGCATATTAGTTAGTTTAACCTTAATGGGTTAAAAAATGTAATGAATGAATGAGAAGTGCTTTATTAAATTTGCATAAATTACAAATTTCCAAAATACAAAGAACATTTATACGGCATGATTACTCGTCTGCCTGAAATATTATATGTTTTACATGTTGCTATGTATTTTAACATATCCACATGTGGCATATATTTAATTATTTCAAATGAAGAAATATTGTCTAAATAATATTTGCTAACATATATCCGGTTACCTGTGGGAGAGTGGTTACTCAGAGAGTGATCCGGTTACCTGAGACCCCCTAGCAACCTTTTGTGATGGGCAATGAATTATTAAATAATTCTGGATAATTATCATCAATAATTATCCAGTGGCATCCCGGATAAATTCAAAACCCCAAACTGTAACATATCAATGTACAGTACAAATAATAACAAATGCATATAAATGAATGACTAATAAATAATAAAACAAGCAACACAATATAAAATAATAAATATTTTAAATAATTTATGTCTAAGAAATAATAATAAAGGAAAATAATGGAAATAATAAACAATAACAATAAATGAACTGACCACAAATAAATTAGAAGGATCATTGTTTATGCTGGATGTACCAAATTAAAACGGTGTTTCCACGCATGTCGAGCGAAACCGACTATTTTACGGCATTCATTCACAGAGGGGGCATTTAGAAGGGAAATTAGGATATAATTTTGGACCGGGCTAGTTCCAAGAAATTCGATACGAATTTGACCAAGCATTGAACACTCAGCCAGAAAATGGAACAGGTCCTCCTTTACTGGTAGGTTACAAAGTGGACAATCAATAAATTCCCTGCCAAGCCAAAATATGATTGCAATAACTTAATTTTCCAAAACAAATATACAATTTTTTTTTCTGATTCCTTTATTCTATACTGAGGACGTTTAAGAAGGCCTATATTGTCACCCCTCTTATCATCACCTTACTTACAAATGTCATATCCAATCTTATCCCACCGCCGAGAATTTCTTAAATGTCCGCAATAAAACCTCTCTCCATTTTCCTCTGGAATGCGACTGGCGTTTGAAACCACATCAACAAACTAACTTTTTTTATACAGGACAATAACATTGAAATAGCCCTAATAACTGAGACCCGACTAACTAACAAAAGACAGTTGAATATATGTGGCTATAAGATTTAGCGAACTCACCACCGTGATGGAACAGGCACTGCTGTAATCATACATCAATCCTTCTCTCATCACTTCTATCCTCTACCAGTTCATAATTTCCTACAATCCTCAGCTATAACAATCCAAACCTCAATTTTTCATGTTACAGTTGTCACTGCACAATTTCCACCTAAACTACCAACACCTGAACCTAACTTTATTTTAATTCCTTATGACACCATTTCCTTATAGGTGCTTAATGAGAAACATCAGCAATGGGAAGCCAGAATCACGAATTTCCGCGAGTGAACATTGCTATCTGATTTTAATTCCCACAATAGCAACATCCTTTCCCCTGATACTCCTATATACTCGCCAACCAATCCTAACCTCCTTGACTTCTTTATTCACAAAGGTCTAGGGCCGCTAAATTTTCAATTTCACGGCTCGATGACCTTTCCTCAGACCACAGTCCGCTAAACCTAACCCTTTCCGCATCTCCTATCCCCAGATTATCTCCTCCCTCATTCATCAGAGGCCCAATCAACTGGAACCTTTTCCGCCAAACAATAATAGATGCAATAGACCTCAGCGTATCCCTAAAAAACCCTCAAGACCTAGATAATGCAAAAAGTTACTTCACTGCCTCGTCCACCAAGCAATCTGAATGGCATCCTCACCACTGCCCTCCAAAAAATCCCTTAAAAAGAATCCTTTGCTCCAAAACCTTACTGACCTTATTAAATCCAAACGCCAATCTAGGATCCTTAGCAAAGAACGGATCCTGATGATTGGAAATTATACAGTTACTATTTCAAATAGTTTAAAAAAGAATTGGCTACCTTTTAATCCCAATTCTACAATTCCTACCTTTCTACCGATGACAACTTCCTCTGGAAAGTGACCAAAAAATCCTTAAATACCAATCTATATCCCACCCCCTCCGACGAGATGATGGAACCTGGACTACGTCAGATGAGCCTATAGCTAATAGATAAATAAAAAAATAAATTAAAAAGAAAAATATTCATACTTATTTACACCGAGTCCAGCCCTTTCCCTCACTTGTGGAGGAGAGAGCTTCTCTCTCAGCCGCAACACTAGGGTTGGAATCCAGTGGAGACAGAGAGGGCACTAAAGCCACATACGCTCATGACTTTTGTGTAGAAGCTGGCCATTGCCAGGATTCCAGCGACGTATTTACAAAAGATATCGAGGCTACTGCCGTTTCAATCTTCTAGGAGGATTATAGGGATGTCTGGAACTGAATAAGGATTGTGCTAAGGTATTAGGATAAAGAATTTGCCAAACACCTGTCCAATACATTCACTCCCCCTCACCGAACTCGGCATTGCGGAATAGCCGGTAATGGACTGGCTAATCGAGCTGCCAAAAAAGCCATTACTGATGGAATACCTTATCGGGGAGTACCTGTAGAGGATTTTATAACCGTCATCAAACAGAAAATGAAGACAAAATTGGAACAGATGTGGTCGAATGTAACCGAAAATAAATTGAGTTAGGTTAAGGGTGGCGTTTCCTCTTGGGCATCGTCAAATAGGAATAATCGTAGAGAGGAAGTAATTCTTACGCGCCTGCGTATAGGTCATACACGCCTTACTCATGGATACCTGATGGCCCGTGATTCTTCGCCAACATGCCAAACCTGTGGGACTCCTCTGACAGTGAAACACATTTTAACAGAATGCAGAGCTTACGAAACATTTAGACTCTCTTGTGACTTGACAAACGATCTACACTTCATTTTACAGGACAATACGAATGAAATTGATAAATTATTTTCTTTTCTGAAATGTTCTAAACTTGAAAATACAATCTAATTCTCAATGAAAATAAGGCAATAATGACCCTAGTGGTTGAAGCCTTAATATTAAAATAAAACTAAAAATAAGAACCGTAACTGAAAAATTATTATTTAAAGAAATACATGCATGAATAAGAGTCATCAGAAAGTTTAAATATTTAAAGTAGGCAAAATTATGTAAACGCTGTTGACTGTTTTATTTTTAATAATTTAAAGTTGTGATTTTAAATAACAAAGTAAAGAATAATAATGAGTAATTATGAAGTACTGACTAACAAATCAATCATTTATTTAACAATGATCCATTAAAATGCTTTAAAAGAAAAAAAAAAAACATTTTTACTATGAGTAAAATGTACAAAATATTTTATTGTAAGAAAATATATTAATTATGTTTATTTCATACAGTTATTAAGATTAATCCTCAAAATAATAAAATTGGAAGTTCTGAAATAGAACCAAGGTGATTCTTTCAGTTGGCCTTTTTTGTTTTTTAACTTTGCTTTTTAATAATTCAAGTTTCAAACTTCCTCCCTCGAAAATGAACGGCTTTCAATTCCTGTTTCCCAATCCTTTTCCATCATTGATAACTTCTCCCATTATTATAAAGCAATTGAATTTCATTTTCAAAATAATAAAATATCGAGATTAAATATTGATTCATTTAATTACAGTTCTTCTTCGAAATTTCTAATCGGTTTTAAACCATTTCACATTTATTTTAAGACAGTTTATCATTAATAAAAAATATATTTTAATAAATTGTAATTTAAAATAAAACAGATGAAACATTTAATTACAGCAAAAATAAATTAATACAGTCTAAAGTTTGTTTGTTTTTAAATTCTAATAACTATTTACTAAAACTGGTTCAATAGATTTTCTTTAAAATTTTAATTAAATAACAATGTTTTGTCATTTTTAATTAAATCAAGTAAGTAGTTTATGTAAAGTAACATTATATTTTTTCATAATTTTTCTTATTTTTTATTTATTCAGGAATATTACAATCTGTCACAATAAAGGACATTTATAATAGTGTTCAGAGAGCACATTCACACTCTATTTACAATAAATAAAAATAAACAACATAGAAACTAATAATAATAAAAGTAAATGTATATAAACAAAAGACTTAAAATAATCAAAATAACAATAAAACATATGCATAATATACAATATTTACAGAATCCATTCACTCAGAAGAACTCAGAGCCAAGCCCCTTCTCCCCATTCGTGGAAGGAAAGGTAGGACTCTAGGAGATCCCAGCGCCTCTCACTCAGCCTCATTACTGGTACTAAGGACCAGTAGAAGCTGAGGGGAGGCGCTACAATCACACATACTTGGCTTGAGTGGAGGATCTGGCCATTGCCAAAATTCCAATATATGCTTATTCACAGAAGGTCTCTGGGCCACTGCCGCTTCAACCTTTGAGGAGAATTATAAGGATGAGTGGTGCTGGATAGTGATTGTGCAAGAGTATTTGTATCATAGGTAAGGCTCAGGTGAACTTTGGAGGATTTTTGTGGGATAAGGTCTGGGACAAATGGTATATTAAGATCATGGTGTAGGGTTTTGTTAGTTACATGGAATGGAGCATCAGCTATTGTTGGAAGGACTTTATATTGAAAGAATTGGATCTGTTTGATGTTAGAAAATGTTGGTGTCCCCACAGTTCAAGGTCCGTATGTCCATATAAGTTTTAGGATTGTATTGTAGATAAGTAATTTGTTTTCAATAGATAGTTTAGATTATCTGTTTAGTAGTCTGTATAGCTGGCCGTATCGTCGGTTGAGTTCTTGTCTTGTGAGTCTAGTATGTTGGTTCCATGATAGTCTTCGGTCTAAATGAAAGCCAAGATACCGAACTGTGTCTTAGAAAGGAAGCTGGATGGAATTAAAGTGTACTGGTGAACAAGAATTGCGTTGCGTTCATTAACTTTAATGTGCCAGTTATTACACCAGTGCTCAATCAAGGAGAGGTGTCTTTCAAGGTTTGAGGATGCTATATCAGGATCTGAGTCGGATGATAGAATGGCGGTGTTATCAGTAAAAGTTGCCAGGAAGGCATCGGGATGGACAGGGATATCGGCGGTAAAGAGGGTGTAAAGAACGTGAGCCAATATGCTACCTTGAGGAACACCAGACTCAATCCAACCAAATTAATAAAATTAACGAAAGATAGTTATAAGTCAAGAAATTACAGGTCTTAACTTTGAATGGATGTTGTAGATTAAAGGAAATCTATACCATTTCACCAATTATTTAAATAAAAAATCTGGTGTGTTCACTGAAATGCCTTCCTACCGACTTTAAACATTTTTTTTTTTAATTTTACATATTTTCATTAAATATAACAGAATTGAATTAGACTAATTTTCCTGATATTTTTCCTTCTTCGGTAGACCAATATTTCGAAAACAACTTAAAGTAAGAAGAGCGGTGAGAATTGCTAAATAGCATTAGTATTAGTAGAGGTTGAAATATATATCAGATATGAATTAGCGTGGAAGCAATAGAAATAGCGGGTAAACCTTACTGTACTGGCCCCACTTGGCACAATTTTTTTTAAACTAATCTTGGTCATGGTCTTGCAACAATTAGGCCTTCTTGTAGTAGGTCTTGCAAAGGACAAAAGATAAGACCAAGGCCCATTTTGGGCAATACAAATTTCCTCCTCTTCCATCCTTGACACATATCCTGTCCATCTAAGTATGCTCAATTTGATGATCTGAACTACTTTGGGTTTGGGAAACATGACATATAATTCGCCTCGACCAGTTAGAGCGCCTTCTGCATTGCCCAGCAGCTTAAACGCTTAAACTCCTCCATATATTCTTCGGAGGATCTTCCTTTCGAATATCACAAGGTACTACTCGTAATTTTGAGCGAGAGACCATGTCTCACAACCACAGTGGAGACTGACTTTCATAGAGTTGTTTCATAGAGCTGGACAAAACTTTGTCTAGACAAGAGGCAACTATACAACTCACCGAGTAAGCTCAATTAGCAGCCGTTGGAATTTACGATTCACTTTTTTATTTCAGCTGCTACAGTATTATCACTTGTCCCTAATTACCCTAAATAAGTCAACTCCGTTACTTTCTCGAAATCGAACTTCGATTTAGAGACATGAAAATGAGGTATCTAAATTGGTGCTGGGACCTAACTATTACAGGATTGATTGTTATTATAATTTAGTCTTTATTTGAATTATAAAAACTATCTTGAGGAAATATGAACATAAGGTTAATAATAGAGACATTTCATGGAAATGACTTACTTATTAATATTGTAACGACCGTTGTACGTTATATCACGGTATATAATTATCATGTATCTCAGAGGGTTATCTGGATATCAGGAACTGGCGGCTTCGTGTGGATAATGGTCAATGATGATAGATAAGTATGTATAGTATATACATTTTTTTTCTGTAATTCAATCAATAAATAAACAATTATATTTTCGAGGCTATTGTTCTCATATTCATCTCTTGCAGTGAAAAAAGTATACGCTTAATTTTAAAATAAGATTTAAACTAGGTATCCATCGGAGTAATGCGGGAAAAAACATAAGGTGTGGGAAACAAAATAACTTCCATTACAATCTTACATCACACTATTCTCAGTATTATCCTAAATTTCCTAAATTGTAAATTGTAGTTTACTGTTTATTGAATGTTCAAAGAAGTAATTATTAATTTCGAAACATTACAAGTATACTATTTACTTTATAGTTTTTCGGTACTTAATTTAGTTATTTCCCAATAGTTAATGTAGTATTATAATTCGTAGTAATTTTACTATTTAAAAATGTCCATAAACCAGTTTTCTTTGTTTTTTTCCTCAATATGAGAACAATCAGGTATCGGAAAATCGCCACAATATCGATTTTTATTTATTGTATGAACCTCAGGATCCTCAAAATATATGTGTGTGTGTGATAGATATTTAATAATATGAGTTACTTTCGGTAGAAATCGTAAATCCAATAATTGAATATGTTTAGTCCAATAATAGGCACTGGGAGTCATTTAGTTGACATTTTTATAGTGAATTGCACAAATAGAGTGGTTGTCTAGTAAATATTGAAGTAGCACGAATAGACGAGCAGTTTGTCGTTTATTCAGTATTTGATAAGAGTTTTATTTATTTTATTTATTTTTTTTTTATCTATACGTGTCGAATATTTCATTAGTACTTACACAATTATTCTTTGTTCTGAGATAAAATAAAATTAATATCAGTATTTATGTAGTTTATAAAATATTTTAAAATGTATTTTGTTATTGGAAACAATTTAATTAATTTTTAATAGATGTGGACTGTACACTAGCGGGGCGTCCTCCGCCCTCCTCCCCGAAAGTTTTAAAAATAATTCCTTAAAAAAGCAGCTATTTAAATAAAAGAGAAATGAGGGAAAAAAATCATCCTCACAGACAAATTTTCTAATGTAATATAAAAAAAAAGTTATTATCGTGACGAGCACTAGTGATTTCTGTCAGGGGGCGCGCTCCCTTCTGGATATTGGAGGAACAGTTTTAAAAAAATGTTTCAAAAAAACAGATATTTAAATAAAAGAAAAATATAGCAAATATTATCCTCTACGACAAATTTTCTAATGTGATCATCATCATTATCCCGAGCTCGACAACCCATAACTGGATTTTGGCTGCCTCAGTTTTCCTCCAGGTTTCCCAGTCCAGGGCAGCCCTCCACCAGTTCCGGATTTCAAGGATTCTGTCATCAATACTTACTCCATCTTTCTAATCTCAGTTTCTGTCTGCCCAATTTTCTTTTGCTACCCGGCATCTTTATTCTTCATCAAAACCGGTCGTATAAAGATTTTGTAAAGGAGAAGTTTAGTTGCTTGTAGTAGTGAAAGAAATTTCAAATGTGATATAAAAAAATATATTATCGTGAACAGTAATAGCGGATCCAGCCACGGGGTGCGCCCCTTTCTCTTTTGTTATGGTGGGAAAAAAAAGTTCGAGAAAGCAGCTGTTTAAAGAAAATAGAAATATAGGGAAAATTCACTCTCACAGACGAATTTTCTAATGCAATATGTAACAAAAAACATTGCTGTGAACAGCACTACCGAATTCTGTCTGGGAGGCCCTCCCTCTAGATGGTGGACAAACAATTCCAAAAAACATAAAAAGAGTCATTCATTCATTCATGGTCATTCATAGAAAAGAGATAATTAAAGAGAATTCATCCTCATAGAAGAATTTCCTAATGTAATATTTAAAAAAATTATTATCATGACCATTTTTATTAATTTTACGGTTTGTCGTATCATCAAACACCTCACCAAGCTGCGGATCAACTTGCGCTCAGCTATTGGCCTATGGCATGATTTTCTGAACAAATAATGGAATGGCTTGTAGGGTGAGGTGAGCTAGTTTTTGCGAAGGTTTGTGCTTCTGTCGCAGTTTCTTCCAACCAAGTCCGAACTGAGCCTCGCAGGTGAAATACGTAATGGAGGAAAATTAATTTAAAAAAGAATGAACTATATTTATTCTTTCGAACAACTTTTTATTCAAGCACAAAAAAATACAGTTTTTCTTCCAGACCCATTTTTTTATCAGTTCCAATAGATCTGGAAGCATTTCAACCTTCAGCAACTATAGTCTACTTGAAGAAACCATGCAATTCATAAAACTGGTCACGATAATAATTTGTATATTTCTGATTGGAAAGTATTTATCTTTTCTAAAAGAGCTGCTGTTGAGAATTTTTTCATGAAGGAGAGTAATAATTATTTGGTCTCCGATATGATCAGAATCGGAATTTATTCTGAGTTTGTCCTTAGAGAACTCAATTCCAAGCTCGAGAACTTACAGTGGAATTACAGTACAACCCTCCAACAGTGGCTGATTGCAATAACAGTCCTTTCAAATAAACGTACCATTCGACTTATCAATATAACGTCTTTAGAAACTGCATTTATTAATCATATTAAGCTCACTTGTATAGAATTGTGGCAACGACTATTCCCTCTTGACAAGACAAAATTAGATCATTAAAAAGGACTAAAAATGAAAGAAACTTTCTGTTTAAAAAACGTTCCAATTCGGCCAGTATTAGAGCTCCACGAAACTATCGAATTCATTCTGAATCCGAATCCTACAAATGTGAGCCATTTTATGAAAATTTTGAAGGTTTATGCAAGAGATATACCAACTTAAAATTAAATATAGTAAAAAACCGATAAACATCAGTCTATTACAAATATTTTTTATTTTATGTATACTGTTTGTAAATCATAATCTACAAATTTCAAATTTATAAAAATATTTATATTAGCTAGGATGTTTAATAACCACGCAAGTTTCTTTACACAGTCAAATTAAATTATGTTAAAATGGGTTGAATTATGCATGAGCTTTATACAAGTTTCTACAGTACTTTTCGTAAAACTATATTTTATCAGTTGAAAAATTGTTATTACAATGATTCGTTTAAAATGTTTCCGAGTAAAAATATTTATTTTTCCTTTGATAAATGTAATAGAAAACCCTTTCTCATCCAATTTTCCTAAAAGAAATAATTTCCATGAGATAAAATCCTTTTTCTTTTTTCAAGCGATCGTTTTACCTTTTCCTCTTATTAAATTGGGAGAAAAATGAACAACTAATCATTAATTTATATTTAAATAAAACTGTTTAAGAGAACATAACATTTTTTTTAAATAATAAAAGAGGCTAAAATTCTAATTTATATGTTAAAATGTTTGATTATACTTAGAAATAAAGGAATTATAAAAAACATAAAGAGCAGTCTTAATAAATACAATAATTTAAAGGTAAAAACGTCAAGTAAATCCAATAATTGTAAAGTACTAATAATTTATAATATATTCCACTCAAAATAAATAGAAAAAATGAATATCACTCGTACATTTTGATCATGAATGATTTAAAAATTAAATAAATGTGCAGATATGTGGATGATTCTCCAAAAAAAAAAAAATCTTTGGCTCCATTCTCTCCACTTCTCCCAAAGGAGTCAAATATGTTATTAATTTATTATTATTTTTTTTTATGAATGACCATGTAATCTTATAAACAAAGTAAATATCCTCCATTAGAGATAGGAAGAGATTTTTCTACTAAAATAACGGATTATAATAATCACTCCCACAGCCCTAATGTAATTGGACTTAAAAAGAGTCAAATTACTTTACAAATATTTTATACGACATATCACATTACAAGGTTTTCCATGCTAGTTTTATTTCCAGTGCGATTATCTACTATTTGAGAGGAAAGGATAACTACCGTTTCGCTATAAATTAACTTAGGAAATGTCGAAACTTGCCCTTCCTCTGTATCCTCAATTTATTATTTAATTGTTGTTAACGAGTTCTGCGCATGCGTTAACCTTAAACATACACTCTTTATTTCCTCTCTAATAAAGTGACTTTATTACCAGTGAAATAATTCATGTTATATGAGAAAAAAAGTAGTGTAAACTGTTAAGTTAACAATTAAGTTGAAACTGGACATAAATAAGGTGAGTAATCACTTATTTATAACGGCATTGTGAACAGGGTAAATTGACCTGAGGTTAGTGATAGATAACAAGCCGGCCATATACATTCGCTAATCCGACCAGTGGGCTGCTGCCCTTCGGCGGAAGCACATCTACGTTACCCAGACTTCTACAAACTCGCGTAACATATACGTAATTAATAAAGGACATTTTTTTTGCAAATTATTACATTTACCTCTGATTAAATTAATATGAGATGCGATATTTTCACATGGTAATGTCAAGCAAAGGTAGCAATCCAACTTTAAGATCTAGGAGTCTCGGTACCACAAAGAGTTCACCTATCAAGAAAAGGGCTAGACGCTCTAAAAAAAAATACCCCGCCAGCTACACCAGAGAGCTCAGTTGACGAAGTCGAAAATCAACCTGGCACATCATCACAAAATATATCAACACAAGCTATACCAATACAAGGTACGTTAGAAGAATCGCCCTTTTTTATAGCTAATCCATTCCAAGTGTTGTCAAACACACAGAATGAACAAATGGAAGCAGTACCCATCCCTAGTGAACCTAAACCTCCACCAATATTCGTTAGAAATATAAAAAAATTCCAATTAATGTGTCTACAATTAAATAATATAGTAAATACTTATGCCAAAGCCGCACTAATGACACGAAATTAATGCCTGACACCCCAGATACGTACAGAAAAATTGTCAAGTATTTATCTGACACTAAGGCGGATTATCACACATATCAGCTGCGCCAAGAGAGAGCGCTCAGGGTGGTGATCAGGAGATTACACCCATCAACACCGCTGGATGCCATTAAAGAAGAACTAACTAAGATGGGGTTCCGTGTTCGCCAAAGAATGAATATATTCAAGGAGAATAGAGAAGAGCCTTGCACAAAAAATAAAATACCGCTCCCACTATTCTTCGTTGACCTTGACCGAACGCCCCAGGACGAAGACATCTACAAGGTCACACGCCTTTACTACACTAGCGTTGTTGTAGAAAAGCCCTACACTAAGCGCGACATTGTACAAGGCCATAACTGCCATGCTTATGGTCATACGAAACGCTATTGCCACCACATTCCTAGATGTGCCCGGTGCTCAACCTCAACCTCGAGTATTCACATCTCAACCTCAAGACCCTTATCCCATCTCTGAACCTAGGCCTAATAACCAGACATTCACTCCTCCTCCTCCCAATGCCACTGACCTCACAAGCCTAATGACTTCTTTCCTCTCTGAATTCAGATCACTCATCACTCCTCTCATTTCCTTACTTACCAATGTTGTATCCAACCTCATCCCACTGCCGAGAAATCCTTAAATGTCCCCAATGAAATTCCTCTCCGTTCTCCTTTTCAATGTGAATGGTATTCAAAATCACATCAACGAACTAACAATCTTATTACAGGACAAAAATATAGCATTAATAACTGAAACTCGACTAACCAACAAACGCCCACTTAACATCCCCAACTATCATACCTATCGAACCGACCATCCTGATGGAACAGCACATGGTGGCACTGCCATAATTATCCATCAATCCCTTTCCCATCATCTATTCCCTTTGCTAACCCATAATTTCCTACAATCCACTGCCGTGATAATCCAAACTTCTCCTTACCCAATAGCATTAGTCACAGCATACTCCCTGCCTAAAATACCTATCTCAGAATCCCAATTAACTTCCTTCCTTAACTCCTTAGGACACCACTTCTTTCTAGGTGCAGACTTAAATGCTAAACACCAGCAATGGGGAGCCAGAACCACAAATTCCCGAGGACGAACATTGCTATCTGCACTTAATTCCCATCACAGCCACATCCTCTCACCCGATTCTCCCACATACTGGCCAACAGATCCTAACCGCAATCCCGATCTCCTAGATTTTTTCATCCACAAAGGTCTAGGGTCCCTTAATTATAGCATTTCAAGACTTGATGATCTTTCCTCAGACCATAGTCCCCTAATCCTAACGGTCTCCACATCACCAATTCCCAAACCACCTCCACCTTCATTTATCAGGGGGCCAGTTAATTGGAACCTCTTCCATCAAATACTGGATGATAATATTGACCTCAGAGTTTCCTTAAAAACACCTGCAGACCTAGATGAAGCAATATACTGCTTTCCATGACTACCTTGATCCAACAAGCAGTTTGGACTGCATCTTCACCTGATCCTTCTAAAAAATACCGCAAAATAAATCCTCTACCCCAAGACCTACTGGACCTTATTAATAGAAAACGATGCTCTAGGACCATCTGGCAAAGAACAAGGCATCCTGATGATCGGAAATCATATAACTATTATTCCAAGCAGGTAAAACAAAAATTGGCTACGTTTAGATCCCAATCCTATAATTCCTATCTTTCCTCACTATCTGCAAGTATTAACTCCCTCTGGAATGTTACAAAAAAAAAAAAAATCCTTAAATTCCAATCCATTTCCCACCCCCTCCGCCGTGATGATGGTTCCTGGGCTTCGTCAGATGAGAATAGAGCAGAAGAGTTTGCTAAACATCTATCGTACACATTCACTCCTCATCCTGAACTCCATCCCTCCCATACTGCTGAAGTTAAAGAATTCCTCTCTTCACCGATTCCTCTCTTATTACCTCCTACAGCCGTCAACCCCTCTGAGGTCAAATTCCTTTTAAAGAACCTAAAACCTCGCAAATCTCCAGGACACGATCTCCTTACTTCCCAGATCCTCAGACAACTTCCCAAAAAAGCAATTATATTCCTTACATACCTATTCAACTGTATCCTCCGCACAATCCACTTTCCTCTGGTGTGAAAACACTCCATAATTATCCTCTTTCCTAAACCAGGTAAACCTGTTAATTATACATCATCCTATAGACCGATAAGCTTACTTCCGATCCTTTCCAAAATCTTTGAGAAAATCCTTCTCAAACGCATCCTACCCATACTCGAATCCCATAATATCCCTTCCCATCAGTTTGGATTCCGCTCAAGACACTCCACTGTCCAACAATGTCTTCGCGTTGTGGACCACATATCCTCTGCACTTGAAAACAAACAATATTGCACTGGTGACTTTCTGGACGTAGCTCAAGCTTTCGACCGGTGTGGCACGATGGCTTGCTTTTCAAGCTGAAAACACATTTACCTCAACCCTTGTACCTAGTCCTCAAATCCTATCTTTCAAATCGCTCCTTTCAAGTCCGCTGCGACACTGAACTCTCCAAACATTATCTAATTGAGGCTGGTTTTCCGCAAGGCAGTGTCTTGGGCCCACTTCTGTACATCCTTTTCACCGCTGACATCCCTTCAAGTCCTAATACCTTCCTAGCAACATTTGCTGATGATACTGCCATCCTATCCTCCCACTCGGATCCTCTAATAGCGTCCCGGAACCTGCAAAGACACCTCTCCTTCATTGAGCAGTGGTGCAACAACTGTAGCATCAAAATTAATGAATCAAAATGCAAACATGTAACTTTCACTCTTCGACGCAGATCCTGTCCGCCAATCCTTTTTAATTCAATTCCTCTTCCCTACTCAGACACAGTCCGATACCTTGGCTTCCTTCTGTACAAAAGATTGACTTGGAACCCACATAAGAGACTTAAAAGACAAGAGCTTAACCGCCGATTTGATCAGCTATATAGACTACTAAACAGAACATCTCATCTCTCAACAGAAAACAAATTATTAATCTACAAGACCATACTGAAACCTATCTAGACCTACGGACTTGAACTGTGGGGGACAACTAAATCATCGAATATCAAACGCATCCAATCCTTCCAGTCCAAAGTCCTTCGAAGAATAGTCAATGCTCCATATTATGTCACGAACAAGACCCTACACCATGACCTTAACATCCCATATGTCCATGACATCATCCCATCCAGATTCTCCAACTTTCACCAGAACCTCATTCATCATCCCAATCCTCTAGCGCAATCCCTATCCAGCTCCGAACATCCATACCATCCCCCTCGAAGGTTGAAACGGCAGTGGCCTCGAGATCTTTTGTAAATATGCCTTTGGAGTCCTGGCAATGGCCAGCTTCTCCACTCATGTTCTGAGCGTCTGTGGCTCTAGTGCCCTCTTTCAGTCTCCACTGGCTTCTAATACTAGTGATGCGGCTGGAAAAGTGGCACTGGGATCTTCCGGAGTATTGCTTTGCCTTCCACATGTGGGGGAAAAAGCCTGGTTCGGAGATTCTTGGGCGAATTTATATATTGTATATAGTTATGATTGTGTTTAGAAGTTTTTATTTTATTTTATTTGTTTATTTTTTTTTTATTTACCTTCATCAGTATTATTTATTTGTTTCTTATATTTATATTTATTTCTTTATTATTTGTATATATTGTATGAATGAGAATTTTATACCCTAATGCTTATAGCCCTCCAGCTGTGGCTGATTGTATTATTATTCAATAAATAGATTTAAAAAAAAAAATTGTTAACGATTGTATCGGGACATATAACATTTGTTTTTACAATGAGAACAATTATGAGAAAAAAAGCTCATTCGCATCATATAAAAAAAAAGTGAATATTATAAAAAAATGAATAAATAACCTTAAAAATAAGTAAAGTAAAATAACTAGCTAAAGGAAGACAATGAGCCAAGAGACCCCCGAAGCAGGCTCCTTCCACCAACTGTGGAGGGAAAAGCAGGACTTCAACAGTTCCCCTCTCAAACGCCTTAGACGTGTTATTTAATTAATAAAGTAAAAAAGAGAAACTTGTACATATGAAATTTAGTAACCCTACTGCCAGTGGATATTTTAAAAAAATGATTTTGCTGAAAATACAACTGAATGATTTGTAAAATTTTATCAAATGGAATGTTTAACATTTCAAATGTCCTTTATGGATTTAAATCTTTGTGATCTCCTGCAAAACTTTCAATAATAAGATCGTAGTATTTGTACACAGCGAAACCTCTTTCGTTTTAATATAATTATTGTTTTAATTGATATGAACGCTAACTTTGGCTCCTTTTGAATGAAAAATATATTTTATGTTTGGTTTTTTAAATGCATATGTTTAGTTTGCTAAATAGAAATCCCTTTGTACAGATAATTTTTCTTCCGGTTAAGCAATACACAAATTATTATTTATAAAGTGTGTAAATGGTTATAGTTGCAAGAATTGTTGAATTTAGCCTCAGCCCGACAAAAGAAAATAAAGATTATTTACAAATAATAAATTCAGATGATAATAACTAAACATCATTGTAATTCGTGAGAGGGAATTCTATTAAATTAAATTACAAATAATGGATGAAAACGTTTAATACTATAATAGTCATAATTATTAAAATTATAATTTTAACATTAAAGAAGACTGGTAGCTTTTGCATGAATACCGATTTAAATAAATTGGACTAGCGAAAAGTCAAAATGAAGGCAAACTCATAAATTTGTTCACCCTAAATGGCCATTGAGATTCTATCCCATCATGTCACACAATAGCAACAGCAATTGCGGCATATTTGTCAAATCGATCAATTATTATCTTGGATCTGATATTAACTAGCCCCATGGTGTACCTAATTGTAGAATCGGATATGTATTTTTATACTTCCCTTAAAAAGCATTTTAATTAGCCACTGCAGGATCATTGCAGAGCTTGTAGACCTATTCCCTCCTCAGCCAGGCTTCTCCGTCTCCCTTTTCTATCTAGTTATCTCCACGTAGATCTATTCCGTCTCTAGTCAAAGTAAAATATATAATAATTTAAAAGGTAGAAATAAAACAATCTAATTTTGGCAAGGATTTAACTGATCGATTTTCATATAAGTATGAATTGTGGAACCTAAGACGAGTTAATGCTGACTTCATAAAGTTTTCTAATAGCTTATTTATTGAAATATATTACAATCTGTCTCAGAGACATTAATAATAGTGTGCACAGATCACATTCACACTCTATATACAGTAAATAAAATAAATTATACAGAAAAATAATATATATACAATAAACAAGAATAAAATAACCTAAAAATAAATAAATAAAAAGAACACATGCACACCTATATACAATATTTACAACTTGGCGAGAGAACTCCAAACCAGACTTGTCCCTCCAACTGTGGAATTTGGAGAATTTTGCTGGGATAAGGTCTAGGACAAATGGGATATTAAGGTCATGGTGTAGGGTTTTGTTGGTTGCATAGAAAGGAGCATTGGCTATTGTTCGAAAGACTTTTGATTGGAAGGATTGGATGCGTTTGATGTTAGTAAATTTTGCTGTTCCCCACAGTTCAAGTCCGTAAGTCCAGATAGGTTTCAGTATTGTCTTGTAGATCAGTAACTTGTTTTCAATGGAAAGTTTTGATTTTCTGTTTAGTAGTCGGTATAGTTGTCCGTATCGTCAGTTTAGTTCCTGTCTTTTAAGTCTAGTATGAGGGTTACACGTTAGTCGTCTGTCTAAGAGAAAGCCAAGGTACCGGACTGTGTCCGAGAAAGGAAGCTGAATGGAATTAAAGTGTACTGGTGGACAGGAACTGCGTCGGAGCGTGAAGGTGATGTGTTGGCATTTGGATTCGTTTACTTTAATTCGCCATTTATTACACCAGTGATCAATCAGGGAGAGATGTCTTTGAAGGTTTAAGGATGCTATATCAGGATCTGAGTCGGATGATAGAATGGCGGTGTCATCAGCAAAAGTTGCCAGGAAGGTATCGGGATGGACAGGGATATCAGCGGTAAAGAGGATGTAAAGGACGGGACCCAATACGCTACCTTGAGGAACACCTGCCTCAATTGGATAGCAATTCGATAATTCACTACCGCAGCGAACTCGGAAGGTACGATCTGAGAGGTAGGAACGGAGGACAAGGTACAAGGACTGAGGAAGATAGGTTTTCAGCTTGGAAAGAAGCCCGGCGTGCCATACCCGGTCAAAAGCTTGAGCTATGTCCAGAAATGAACCCGAGCAATATTGCTTGCTTTCCAATGCTGCGGAAATATGATCGACCACTCGGAGTCCTTGTTGGACTGTAGAGTGTTGTGAACGGAATCCGAACTGATGTGAAGGAAAATTTTGGGATTCTATAAAGGGTAGGATTCGTTTCAGGAGGATCTTTTCAAAGATTTTTGAGAGAATCGGAAGTAGGCTAATTGGTCTGTAGGACGTTGAGGTGTTGGGAGGTTTGCCTGGTTTCGGAAACAGGATAATAGTGGAATGTTTCCACAAGAGAGGGAAGTGGGTGGTTCTTAGGATGGCATTATATAAGTAGGTGAGAAATATAACAGCTTTAGGAGGAAGTTGTCGAAGGATTTGAGAGGTAAGGAGGTCGTATCCAGGAGATTTACGGAGAGGAAGTTTTTGTAAGTGATGTTTGACCTCAGAAGGATTAACTGCTTTAGGTGGCAAGGAAAGTGGAATGGCTCATGTAAGGAATTCTTCTACTGTTGTGGTATGGGTGAGGTGGGATCCCGGATGAGAGGTAAATGTTCTGGAGAGGTGTCTGGCGAATTCCTCAGCTTTATCTTCATCAGACGCTGCCCAGGAGCCATCGCTTCGACGGAGGGGATGGGAAATATGATGGGATTTTAGGATTTTGTTGGTGATCTTCCATAGGGAATTGTCATGAACAGAGAAGGAAGTAAGGTAGTAGTTGAAGGATTGGGATTTGAAGGTGGCCAATTCCTGCTTTAATTGTTTACTGTAAAAATTATAGGAGCGACGATCGATGGGGTGTCTAGTACGTTGCCATAATATCATAAAGTTTATAGCTGAAAACCCTACTTTCGTCACTTTATTTTACCTACGTTCACATTAGATATATCGAGACATACCTTCCTTAAAATTTTCAGCTCGTATTATTTCTAGAACTTTTTAAAGATGTTTCATTGAAAGAAAAGATAATCGAATCTGGAGAATGGGGAGGTTTTTGATCACGAGATCTGGGGCAAGTTTTGCTAGGGGCTCCCATCTTCATGTGCCCCCTTATAGAATTGATAACATAAGGGCATAAAGGCACAGTATAAATGCAGGAGTAAAACTAACCATATTTTTACTCTTAAAAACAAATAAATAAACGAAAGAATGCTTAAAAACCTATACAATCTGGTCAGTTAATTAATGAGATAAAGAATGATGACTCTGGAAGCGCGGGACTTACGGTTATACTGAATTGAGAAAGAGGAAACTAAATCTGGAAAAGAACTGCTACATATTTTCCAACTTTTACTTTTTACTTACTTAAACTTTTTCTGACTGTAGGTTATTCTGTTATTTGGTCGCGGGTTTTAGACCTGTTGCTGAAATTTATTACTTGCAGGAGCACAGACGAGGGAATCTCCAGACCAGACCTCAGGTTGCGTCGGGACATGGATTTCGTGGTACAGTATAACAGATCATTCCCACTGACTGATTCGGGACAAAGCAAAATCGGTTTAGATCCATAAATTATCGCTTAAGAGGACCTACGATTGTTTTCCTATAACAGCCCATCCAATGACCAAACCTTTGAGTGATTAATAACATCCAGGAAAACAGATTAAGGTATGGAGGTATCACTGCTACCGGTCAGTTTCAGTTGGATCCAGTAACCTCACAGATCTCACTCACTATATATATATATATATATATATATATATATATATATATATATATATATATATATATATATATATATATTAAGGTGTCCCAAAAGTTCCTTATTTTTTTTTTTATTTGTAGTTTAAGGTTTATTTAATGTTATATATGAATCGCTCTGCTCTATTACCTTCTTCTATCTCTCAGGAAGCTTCTTATACCCTTTTGTTCAAACTTGTTGAGACTTACATCGAGATGCGTTCCTATATTTCTTTCGAACTTGTGACATTTATTCAACGAAAGGGCAAAGTCGAGAGAGTACGAAGGATGAGATAGAAAGCCCCAATCAAAGTGTAAGAGTTTATGCAATAAAGTAATAGAGCAGAACGATTCATACGAGTAAATGACACACTAAATAAACCTTAAACAACAAATAAAGAAAACGAAAACAATTCATGGGACACCCTAATATAATTTAAAAATTAAATAAATTTAATTTGGCTTACTCACTAAGTCCCTAAAAGGTATGAATTATATATACCCGAAACACCCAACCATCCTAAAAATCCATGAATATGTAAACATGGTGGAAACTTAGGAGAAAATGGGTATATTTTATCGAGCTAGGGCAGAGGAATCCTTCCAGGTCGGCCGGGCTCCTCCCCTTCTAACGCCTTAAGACACAAGTTGATATTTAGGGCTTTGAGGCGTAAGACCCCGAGGTCATCACCGCTAATCTAATCTTCATTTCAATTACCTCAATAATAAATTATTTTAGGAAAAAAAACAAACTCAAATTTATATTTTATTTAGCAAGTCATTAACTCAAACAACATTTATCACCGACCTTATTTTAACTTCATAACTATTTAAAACAAGAGATAATTTTTCTATGAGTCCTAATTTGGTTAGAATGGATGCATAATAAGGACACTCTTGAACAACGTGGCTGACTGTGAGAGTACTGTAGCAGTGTTGGCATTTGGGTCTAGGCTGTTTGCTCATCAGATATGAATATGTTTGGTTTGTATGTTCTATCCTTAGCCTAGTTAAGGCATCTTCCTCTCTACTAATAGTGTGGTTCCAGGTGAACCATGGTTTTATTGATTGTTTGCTCGGTGGGTTCTCATTCCACATGAATTAGCTATGCGAGGGCCGCCTCCGAGGGACTGGTGACCATGGTAGTGACCATAGGTACCGACCATTTTGATGCGCTGGGTTGAGGGGAACAATTATTAGAAGATATCTTTGCTTGGTAATTCTGGGAAGCTTCGAATTTAATCAATGTATCTCTTTGCTGGGTTAATGTATATTTTTTTAGACTTAATTACTTCCGAGAATAACTTATTAAACTGTTTTGTCTTTTCTAGTGTACTAATATTTTTAGCTCCATTATAAGAGAATTTCTTAGTAAACTGGATGGTTTTGATTTTTTAAATAGGGCATTTTTTTTTATCAAAACTATTGTGTTTTTGACCTCAGTTGTTACATAGGGGGTCTTTAGTACATTTTTCATCAGTTCGTTATTCTTCACAGCACTAAGTGCATACAATTTAGGCGTTTGTGCATTTTAGTGTATGTTGGGAAATACATATATATTCATTCATTATTGGCACAACAGACGCATGTAGCGGTCCTTGGCCTGCTCAATTTCCTTTGCCAAGTCATCGCACCTGATGGATATGCCGTTTTTTTCTCCAATTTTTTTTATATGGTATTTATACATCTTGCATTAGGTCTTCCCCGAGACCTAATTTCCTCTGGCTTCCCATGGTAGCGCTTTCTAGCTGTCCTCACTTCGTTCATTCTCAGGACATGTCCTAACCATTATAAGAGAATGGTTGAGGGTTTGTAGTTCCATCCATTCATTCATCAGATTCTTCATCAGAGGCCCAGTTAACTGGAAACTCTTTCCTCAAATCCTTTCTGATAAAATTGACCTTAGAATAACCCTAAAACCCAGAAGACCGTACATTCCTTTACCACCACTATTCACCAAGCAATCTGGACTGCTTCCTCTCCAAATCTCTCCTCAAGAACAGCTAAGAAAAATAATTTACCTCAATATCTGCTAGTCTTAATTCACACCAAACGCCTTGCCAAAATATTATGGCAACGTTCAAGATACCCCACCGATCGCCGCTCTTATAATTATTTCAGTAAATGATTAAAACAGGAATTGGTCACCTTCAAATCCCAATCCTTCAAGTCCTACCTTACTTCTCTCTCTGTTCACGACAATTCCCTATGGAAGATCACCAACAAAATATATATATATATATGTGTGTGTAAACGAAATAAAAAGGAATTAATTGAATAAGTTCTTATCTGAACCGTTGATAAACAGCTGGAAGTTAATCCTACGGAGCTCCGTAAACACACCCGCACTCTGCAAAGTCTACTATCTAACTGGCAAGTTTTCCCCTCGAAAAAGGAAAAATATATGAAAATCTAAATTTTTAAAAGTTTTATTTTTTTCGGCTTTATAGGGTGTCAATGTGGAATGAAAGTTAACCTAGCAAATTAAAAGAAATAAAAAAATCAGTGAAACCTTGGTCAATCGCCCTATTCGCAGAGAGGAGGTAACCACAGCCAGACTAAGAATAAGCCATACTAATTTGACTCATTCTTATCTCATGAGCAAGCAGCACTGCGATAATACCCTCACTGTCAGCTATATCTTGCGAGGATGTCGTTTTTACCTCTAACTATATCGGGACTCACTCACACCCGATGTACCAAACATTCTAAAAAATGATGAAGACACTATAAAGCAAATATTGAATTTCATGAAAACAATAAACTTTTAAAACTTGGAAGTGTAAGTTGAGTTTTCACTTGAAAACTTACAAATTTGTTGTGACAGGAAAATGAGTAAGGTTCTAATGAGTTGAGGGAAAACTATTGAACTAGGAACGGGCGAAGGGCCCCGCGGCGAGAGTAATTGGCCTGGGGCAGCGGCCAACTTCATCCCCCCCCCCATTAATTAACCTTTGAGGCTTTGCTCCAATCGAAAACAGACACCGCCGATATTTTGTAGCGGGTCAGGAAACACGGGCAGTGGCTACCAATTTGTCCGCCATAATGCTCCTCAACTAGGAGAGGAGGGGAAGGGGGGAAGTGGATGGGGGTATCATTTATAAAACCATCAAATTTCAAATAAACTAAGCTGATTGATTAATAGTACTATTAAACTAGATTCATGCACCGAGCAGACTATCATTCATAGACTATAAATTATCCAACTTTCGAAAAATATCAGAATTTTATATAACGAAACCATGAAATTTGGTGTAAATGAATCCTGTACGTTTTTACTTATATATAGCCATGTTTGAAATAAGTGGAGAAAAAATGGGAATAAGAATTAGGGAAGATGTACGCATCATAAACCTAAAGTTTGCTGATGATCAAGTAATCTTAAGCCAGGATAGAAGTGACACCAACCACATGTAGAGAATAGTGATAGAATCATATGAAAAGTGGGTACAGAATATTAATTAAATAAAAGAAATAGAACACCTTGGTACTTCTATAGATAACCTGCAGATAGAAAAAGGTTTTCAAATAGTAGATAAGTTTAAATACAATACATATCCTCAATATTAAACAGTGAAGAAACCTCCACCTGTAATTTAAAACAGAGAAACGGAGAATTGGAGGAGGAAGGAAGTAACTACAATGTTCAACGACGTCCCATGGAGCTCGAATATACAGCCCAGTACAAAGAGGCTTATATACAAACGTATGTTCCATAACTATCCATAACGACATACGCCTCGGAAACATGGATCACTGATGCCGAAAAATATTGCTAGCTGTAGAGAAGGATTTTTGAATACAGCTGGAAAATCAAGTAGGAAAATAATTGAAAATTAAAGAATTGAGGAATTGATGGAGTTGAAAAAAGAACATTCTACCAGATATAGAGGAAAGGAAAAAGATTACTCTGGTTTGGACAAGTTAAAAAATGTCTATAGAAAGATGTCCAAAAATAAATATGGAAATGGAAATAGAAGGTAGAAAAAAGTCTGGCAGGGCATCAGGATATGAGGGAAGAACAACCATTGGAGTGGGGCTTTGGAAAAATATTTTAAATGAGTCGTAGGTCAAGGAAAATCACAATAATGGAAAATTCCTCAATCAAAAGAGAAAAGTAATAAATAATAAGCAACAGTTTTACCATCGTGAGAAATCCTGTTTTTATTTTTAACATGATAGCACAAAAACGAAAGACGTGCAACACTGAAATTAGGCATCTAAGGTAGGACGTTGCATGACGGGACATTATAATAACTTGTTTAATCTAATCGACTTAGCGGAATTACTACTTCATAAAATTCATTTTTCAATCTTTTACAATTTTCTCAAAATCTGCTATAAATTTGCTTATTAAACTGTTTATATCGATGGTCATTAATATTATTTATTTATTCATGATTTTTACAACTGTATTAAAAAATTAAATACGTTAAGTAAATGTCATTAATATAAGATGGTTTTTAAGCTTGTGCAAACTGAATGAGATATGTCCGACGTTGAACGATTCATTTGCCCGTATATTGCCGCGAATTACACTGGGTAAAAAAAAAACAAATGTTAGAATGTTTCCAGCACTTAAAGAGTCAATCCTTACTAATTTTGGGCTCAGAAAAACGAATATGACAATGAAAAAGTTTTATTAGCTCTAATTTCTGTGATATACACTAGGTGTTATTTCATATTAACGGGTTAAGGGAAATGTCCATAGTAGAAATGTCATGATGGAATCTTTCACCATGTTCATCACTAACAGCACCATAACAAGGGGGGGGGGGAGTCTAGGTGGGAGTGGAGAAAATGGATTTTAAGGGACATGTTGCATCCAAGATTATGGTACATTTGCAGGAGCACTGTCAGCAAATGCGAGTAGTTGTCATCTCTTTTGTTGCCTACAAATCCACGAACATCTTCCTTCAAGGCCTCAAAAGCTTCCTTTTCTTTCCCTTCCAAAACTTGGTCAAATGCAGGATCCTTCACAAGTACTCGAATTTGTGGCCCTACAAATGTCTTCCTTAACTTTTGCATCACTTAATTTCGGAAATTTCTATCTTTTGGGTCCACGAGAGGCTTGGCAACGACATTTTTTATCGCTATAGCTAAGATTTCCTGTAGGCCAGCCTCCTTTAATATAATGCAATTTCCTATCTCAACTGCCCCACATACATAAGCAGCAATGTTTTGTATACCCCAGTTGCATTCCTAAGAGCATGGCAATGACTTTTACACCGCTGATTTTCCATTTGTGTTCATAATATTTTAGTGAGTCCAAGAGGGCTGTCCTATTTATATATGCCTCGTTCATGTGCACTGCATGACGAACAGTAATAGAAGAAAGAAAGTTACCATTGCGAAGGAACACAGCTTTCAAATTAAGGTTGAAAGAGTCTATGAATAGCCTCCATCCAGTTGGATCATGGGTAAAATCCAAAGACTTCATCAAGCCATTAATGTCGAAGCAAACAACAAGATTATTATTCTTCTCAAAAAAGGGAAGCAGTTCCCTGTGACGCTTTCTGCACTGCCAGATTCTGACATCACTTTCGAGAATGTTCTATAGCTGTAGTCGAGACCCAAATATTTATGCCTTCTCCTTTGATAGGCCAAGGTCTCAAATGAGATCACTTCATTCCGCTTCACTCAGTCTTCATTTTCTACTTCAAAAACACAATTTTCGGGTGGAGTAGGAACTGGTAAACTATCCGAATGCAGAATAGGTCGAATAGCAGATGGAAGATTCGGGTACTGAACTGTTCTTTTCTTCATAGACAATGCTGCCTTTATAGGTGCAGTCAAGCAGAAATAGCAGCCACCTGTATGGGTTGCAGGATCCTGCCAAACCATAGGCACAGCGAAAGCCATAAATCGTTTCTTCTTTCTCATCCGTTCTCGCAGTGTAACTGAACATGCGTTGCAACATATTTCTGGAGCCCAATACTTATTCTGGTTCCCGTACTTAGATACCGAAATAATGCTGATAGCCAGTCGTTACAAGAGGATTCAAATTGCGTTTCTGTGTGGAAAATGTTATTTCGCCACAAATATAACAAAAATTATTCACTATTTGTACACATTTTCGTGGCATTTTTACCAATTTTACACTAAAAAATCAATCTCAAACCAGAAATTCTGCATTAATTACAGCAGGAACTATATGAAACTCACAGCAACAGTAACTATGTTTATGATGTACAAACAGCTGAAGAGTATTTGTGTTTTGCTATTTGACAGGTGTACAAACTAAAAAAAAAAAAAAATTCCTCAAATTGAAAATGTTGACTGCAATAAATGAGATATCACTTTATCTCCATAGCTAGAGCTAATCTTTTATTTTTATGATGACTTTTAAATTCAGCAGAGGGAAAGACGTAAGTATTGATTATTTTTCAGTCCGAAACATTTTCATTGTTGTTTCAAGTAGTATCGCACATTGTGAATGAGGTAGTGGAATAGTAACACAACTATGTATAACACCGCGGACAACGTATCACATCTTGTTCTGTATCCAGAAGCCTAAATTAAAATCGATTTGTATTGAATACAGGGAAGTTAAGTATAAGTTGTGTGATGCGCGTGCTCCATTTTTTTATCTGATTCAACTTCTCTTTTTTACTTCAAATAATTAGTTGTTTTGTAATTTTTTTATGAGATTAGCGGACCCATTTTAAATCCTTTAGATCTACCGTCACCACCATTAAAGTAAAGTTAAACACCGACTGGATTTCATGCTATCGTAACTATCGACATGGTTTCCTCACGGAACACAATTTTAAAGAGTAAGAGCCTTCACCATCCCCAAAATGGATAGAAACAAAATTTTTAAAACTGAGGAAATGAAGAGACTAGAACTAGAAGTGGGAGAAGCCACGGACCCTCGTTTCCCCACTAGCCCCCCCCCCACCACACCCCTATTCCTCTAATTACCCCTCCCTTACTTCGTTAGATTGAAATTTAGGTCACTGAAGCCGCCTTTTTGGAAGATTCCCTCCCCTACTTCAACCACAACCTTATCAATAGACAACTACTAAAGTCTGCGCACCCGCAATAATCATATTTGAAGGATGTAGAGGGAAAATGAAGAATTAAATTAAATTGTGCAACAAATATAGATGTAAAAATAATTATGTACATGACAACTAAATGCGCCACTTTCTTCGACCCCTATGCTGTTGATACCTACGTATTTGTAAATAATTATCCCATTATTCAATACATCGATACTCGATCAAAACAAATCCCAATTGATTTTATTAAAAGGCTTATATTTCATCCTAACCTACACTTTCCTTTAACAATGATCCTATACACTATATTAATACGGATAAACATACCATATAACGCAGATCCACTATCTAGAAAATAACCCGGACAAACGATCAACAAGAAAGCCTACAAAAATGAAACTACAAATTGTTTCCAACTACTTTTGAGGTCTAGCACAGAGTTTCAAATAATTGGTCACATGGACATAGTACGACATTTGTAGAAGTGGATCAAAAAAGAAAAGAGACCCAAATCAACTTTGCCCCTTGCAACTGCCCTCACAAAAAGCAAAATTTAAGTGGTTTACCTTTATCCCTCAAGTGATTACAATTGTCCTGGATGGTTTCAATGCACCCGACGTCAGGAGGGGTTATTCAAGAGTCACTCAGTCAGATGCACAAAGATTTCTCGATAAACAAAAATATTGAAACCCAATATTAAACTTTTTACTTAGATTTCTTTTTCATTGTTATTACAAATAATTCCAACTTTTTATCTGTAGATCAGTAGTTCTGTCAAATCAATATTCTCGTACGATATGTTAAAAGAGAGTTTAATATTGTTTAAAACGGCTTAACAATTTATACGAATGTTTAAATCGCTATAAACACGTTCCAGTTATTTTCAGCTTTCAATTTGTTGTTTAATGAATAAAAATATCTTCATAGAATAAAGATTATTCTTATACTTGACAGTAAAATACGCAAACTATAGTATATTTATACTTTTACAGTTCATACAATTTGAAACTGACTGTTACCGTGGTAAATCTAAAAAAAAGTATTTAAATAAAATTTCTGAAAACATAGCGAAAGCTCAATAAACACCTAAATATCCATTACTTGAACTTTTGCATTACATACCTACAGTGGTGAATAATTTCGTATCCGCACATGTACAAATGGCTATTAGTGAAATAATGTTAACACACCAGCATCCAAATTCGGTTGATGGCATTTAGCGACTCCTTTCCGACCCAAGTATTAAGTAAGTCCGAAGTTAGCACTGAACCACAGACCCGACGCCCTGGCATTTGGATCCCTCCGAAATCACCCTAATGAAGTCAAGATGTCAGGTAGGAGCTTCCTGTGCCAGATTAGTGTCAAATCTTGGAACTTTCTTGTCGTCAATTATACGACCCGGGATATGGTATTAGCAAATCCATATGAGGCTACATACATGCATATATGCAAACCATCAAGATAAGGTTCCCATTCAAGCGTAATCTTACGATTTTCTTCATGACTTGAAAAAAATCAGAATCTATAAATCGTAGCTACTCGGAACTACCAAGTTGTAAACTATTAGAATGTTTTTATTTTTAACTTCAAAAAATTATATTTAACCCACATACCGTAATCCTTTGTTACCACGAACTCGGTTAACGTCAGATAATATGGACTAACGTCTCCGCCTCATTTAAAACAATACATTTCCGGGTGTATTGTTAAATACGTTTCCGGTTAAACCAAATGTTGAACAATTTCAGGCAACAGGAGGGAAAAGTATTCTAGGCACTAATAATTAGTAAATAATTCTCAATAAACTCCTGACTTCACCCTTTCTTCCTTTGCAGTCAGTTTTAACTAATCTTTTTAAATGAAAATAAAGTAAACACATTTTAGTAAAGTTTCTTATAAAAAAAAAATGTAATATTAAAAGGAAGTATAATTTTAAATATATTATTACTAATAGCTTAAAAATAAATAAATTATTCGTAAGAACTCAATTGATCTCAAAAGCAAAATTTTCAGTTAAAATAACGAGGATAGTGACGTGTTATAAAAACATTATAACAGTCTGAATCTACTTCATCCTCAAAATACCTCGCTGAAGCAAAAGATGAGACTGCTACAGCTTAAGCTGCAAAACGAATAAATTGAGATCGCCTTTCTGCTTTGATACTATAATATCCAAATACAGAGAGTCTAATTTATAGACAACCGGATAAATCGGACATGTTGAGCATAGATGAAATTTCGGGTAAGACGAACTTGTTAAACAGTAAACAGAGGATTTGCCCGCACCGTTCATGTTAAGGAGGGACTACTCACTCTTCTGCTTTTTTCTCAAATTAGTTTTCTCTTGAAGCCGCATTTGAGGCGACAGTTAGTGCCTCTTTCCGATGACAATGGAAGGGTCCTAATCGTGTAGTACTTTCTCTCCTTTCAATATATTTCCCTTAACTTACAGGACACTGTATATATAACAAAACTATCATCATTATTAGACAGGTTGGCTATCTATACCTCTCTTTATAGATATGTATTCATTGGAACTCATTCCGTTCAAAGTTGGTGTGCTGATTGAGACCCTCCAAATTTTCATCAATCGTTCTAATAGATATATTATTGCCTGGTTTACTTTATAGATTTTCAACACTTCCAGAAGCCAATCATGGGGAACCGAATCGATTACTATCTTATTATCACTATTATTATTATGTTTTTATATTACAATATGTCACATCTGAGGGCAATAGTGATAATGATAGAAGAGTAGCTCATTCGCACCATGTACAATAAATAAACAGCAAAATAATGATATTAAAATTAAATGTATATAAACTAAAAGAAACAAAACAAAAAGAAACTGAACTAATCAATATAACTACTTAAATACACACATGCTTTTATTAAATTCATTCACTCAAGATCTCCGAGCCAAGCCTTTCTCCCCAATCTAGGAAAGGCAGCGAGATTTTTTCGAAAGAGCCAAATTAATTTCAAATGTATATATATATATATATATATATATATATATATATATATATTATATATATATATATATATATATATATATATATATATATATATATAACAATCAGAACTTCGAGAATAATGGTAGTTGAAACATATTGTTTTTGAAATTGACAGGAAGTCACTCAGAAACTTGGCTCCCTTCACAGCCCGGCAAGTTGGCGAGTTGGAGTGCATCGCTCCGTCAATATCTGTCATCCTCCAACTTCTTGAGCCAAACACATACTCATCCACTATCTATCCACCCGACCGTTGAGGCGTCTAATAGTTTCCAGTAAGGGGCAAACGATATATATATATTTATATATATAAGTTATTTATTTTGAATTTATCGGCTCAGGAAAGTGTATTAGAATAAAATATATTTCAAATCTTAATAGAAAAATCTGGTGCTCTGCGCCCATCAAACAACTTTCACTTACCACCCACTTATTAGCAAAGCTATTAGCACAAGTGAGTATTTTGAGACAAAGGGGAAGTGAAACTAAAAATTATAAACGCTATATTTGTTTACACTTCATTGTGGATATTTTTATTTGTACTAGTAGCATTACATATACAAATGTTAATATTTATATCGCTAATATCTATACAATTAAATATTAAATAATACCAACAACAGCATTTATGAAAACCGCATATGTATATTTATATAATATGGCTTTAAGCATTTGGCGCCCTCGCCCCCTCCCCCCCCCCCCGGGCAATGAAATGTCATCTCACCCTCAAAAAATTTAATTTACTTCTTAAACTGTTTTATATTATGTAATATTTGAATTTGATTTAATTTAAGATTTCTCTCATACCGTTGATTTATTGATAGGCCAAAATGAATTACTTTAATACGCTTGATTTTTTTTCACGAGCGCCCACTGAAGATCGGTCTGGGCCCCCAATAGGCGCCCCTCGAGGCCGGCGCTACGGGGCAATCGCCCCAGTTTCCTCACTCAAAGGCCGGCACTGATATTAACCTCATGTTACGTATGCACTTAACTTAGTCCCAGAATAAAGTTCAATTTTCTATTCTATTCTATGTAAGCGTGTTCTAATCTTGCGACCGTAATACTTTGGTTGCTCTCTACTTCCACAAAAAATTCAACTTTAGAATTGCATTCGAAATCTTGGAGAAAAATAAATAATATGGAAATAAATTTGGGATCCATACAGAAGTCCCTCAAGTGAATTAGCTTCAACGTGAAATTACGATTTAAGCGAGATATGTACTGCTAAATTAAACAATACGATAGTAAAATAGATATGGACTGTTAAGGCCACTTACTGTAGGCCTTAATTTAAGTGGGTCAAATAGCGCACACCAGTGGCGCCATCTGTTGGCCATTATGACAGTGCCATCTACTGGCAAGCTGAAGAGGATAAGTTTAGCCCTGACTAGTGACCTGGGACCAGAAGGGCCAAAGTACAACACCAGTGCCAGTCTGAGTCTGAGTCTGAGTCTACCTACAAAATGGTCTCTATGACCATACATGTTCAATTACATGTCTAGCTAGACCAACATATAGAAGAGGCAGGAAGAGGTGGCATGGATGCCAACACATAGTACAACATTAAGAAGAGTCAGCATCCTCAACCACAATATTCACTCAGATGACACAGAAACCAGTCTCTCAATGGAGAATCATCATCATCATCAACCAGCCAGCATCTTCATTTATCTGGTCAACGCATATTAACCAATAGTTCACTAACACAATAACCCAAATGTATATCTTAAATCCCACCAACCTCTGTTTAATTCAATCTATTATTTAATCAATATATTTTATGTTAAACCTCATTTTTCTCTTTTCACATTCCACATGAACACCCCCTTCTGATCAAGTAATTAGCATCCAGGTTTGATTCCCCCTACTTCGGGATTACGGAAGGCCTGATTACCCAAACATGGACAAAAAGCAAAAGAGCGACAAGGACTGAAAACCTACGTTTATTAGCCCAGAGTTAAACTCCAACATATGAACAAGTCTAGCCGGGAAAGAATTTGAATTACGGAAATGTAGGAGATACAATGGTATCTTCTTCCATATCTTAAACTTGCAATGCAGAATTTCAACACCTGGTATGAAACAATCCATAGCTTTCATCAATT
This sequence comes from Nezara viridula, assembly GCA_928085145.1. Taxonomy (NCBI): domain Eukaryota; kingdom Metazoa; phylum Arthropoda; class Insecta; order Hemiptera; family Pentatomidae; genus Nezara; species Nezara viridula. Next base: position 12,230,770 of record OV725078.1, on the reverse strand, counting down.
AATCAAAGGAAAAGGCTAAATTTTAGCCACCTGACAAAGAAGGAGTAGTAACCAATGACGAGTCTATAAAATAAATGAGGTTCATCCCCGAACCGAAACGCTTACAAATGAACTAATAAAAATATAAAATAAGACAATTGCTTAAAGTTATTTTTTTCAGATTGTGATTATAAGATTACCATAAATCAGATGAATAAGGGAAACAAACTGCACCCGAGGGGTCTGCGGTCGACCGAGCATTTTCCGCTTTTTTTTTGTTATACACTGCAGTTTCTTTATAAAAGTTAAACTCGACTGGATTTGGTCTTCCAGGCGGGTTGAGCCAGAGAAGTTTGATTTTACCTGGGTTCACACCGAGGGATTCCCGTTTCAAGTAAAGTTTAAAGAGTACTCCGACAGAGCTTTCAAAAGACTCTACTCGAGGGATTCGAGTTACTTAACCTTGTTAAAATTTCTTTCCCGGTAACTGCCCTCTTTTCAATTCCTCAATTAAAAACGATAACTTTTGTTGTGCATCAGAACTGGAAATGATTTAACCTCATCAGTAACCCATCAAATTAAATATATTTGTCACATGTCACATCAAAACTTAACGGCAATAAAATTAAACAATAAAACAATTTAGAATTCATTAATAAAACTATATGTTTAAAGCATAAAAATTACGTCTCATAGTATATAACGTAAAAGGAATAGTTTCAAACTGTCCTAACCCTATTGATCTGAAAATAAATGATAACGCTTAAATGAAAAAGACAAAGGCGTGATATGGAAAACAAAAATATCTAACATTCAATAATCGAAATGCTTTAAACAGGCGTATGACTGTTGACAGTTCCTAGCAAACTATGAGAATGCTAGGAATTTCCGAAAAATTGATTTTTTTGACAAGAGATGACAAAAAGAATCACGAACTGTAAGATCAAAATTCAAAATGACCTTTCAAGCAGGTTTAGCAAGTAAAACATGATACACGGTGGGCCAGACCCCCTAACCGTGCACCTCCCCCCCACATCCCTATAAATTGCATACCGTTGTGTTCTTTGTGACAATTTATTAAAAAAAAGCCAATGTTCCCACAAAAAAAATGGAACGAACTGCCCCAAAATGGCGTTCAAACATGGCGGATAGACGACTTTGACTTTAGTTAGTTTTTTTGTTACTGAGAATCAGCATTTGGCTTAATTTCATCATAGTTGGTCTTTTATTAAAGCTGGATAGTCAGAGAATAATAAAACATGAAAAAATACTGAAAACTAATTGACTTAGACATTAAAAAAAATCGGTAAAGTCAATTTTTTTTCCAAAAAAACTTTCAAGTTGAAAATCAGGCGTCGTTTGTAATTAAACGGTCAACAATAATGATAAACGTGCTGAAATAAAACATCTGGAGAATACATTTCTCTTTCTAAAACACTGATTACTTTTTAAAATATTTGAAGTAGATCCGTAGAAAATGTACTTAAGCGGCAGAAAAGCGCTACTGGCGTAGGTGCCTCAGTCCTCTACCACACCACTCAGTACTCATAAATGGCTTAGTTATAGTGCTATAATAACGTTTTTGTTATATTATATTGATTGTATTAACGAACAAATATTAATACAATAATTTAATTGTCAAAACATTTTTTTTTTAATTTGATTATATATTATTTTTTTTTTTAAATTTAACTTCCTTTATTCTATACGGAGGTCGCTTAAGAAGGCCTCTATTATAAAAATTATATAATTATAATAATAAAACTTAATCAAAAATACTTTGCAGAATATCTTGAATTTTTTATTTAATATTTGCAATTTAACATTTTGTTTTATATATTTACTGATTCTTAGAGGTAATTTAAATTGTATATACTTCCTCGGAAATGAGTCATATTAATATCTGTTTTATAAACTAAAATAATATATACCTAATCTGAACTACTTTTAATGAATAGGTGATGGATTGTTTAGTAAAATTCATATATCGCTATTAAAAAAATCATTTTTATTTCCTTAATTTTTTTCGGAAGTTGGACCATATCACAAAAAATACGAAATTTTAATATTAAATGCATTATTCTCTCTGCACAAAAGAAATATGGAAAGGGCGAAGCTATAAGTTCTTATAGGTAACTGGAACTGATTGTTAGTATTTGGTCTCAAAATGAGGGAAAACGCGAAATTGAACCCAAACATTGGAAAAATACATTAAGCGAACGACAAAGGAAGTGCCAAAATTTCGGAAAAGAAAACAAGGATCAGTATCCGTTATATGGCTAAACGAATATATAGTAGACAAATGAACAGAATATTTCAAGATGCTGCTAAAAGGGGGTCAAAATGCTTGATCAGTTTGGATGATATTAAGCAGGTTTATTATGGTGAAGACCATTTCATCAGCAAGAAAGATTTGTTCTAAGCAATTGGCAAGTCAGCTGGTCTGGACGAAGCAACCCGAAATGCTGTGCGTACAAAGGCTACAAATGTATTAGAAAATGATATGAAAGCACTGTAGTTTTGTCCCTTTACAGGAAATGAGATACTAGGAAATGTTATTCGAGATTCCTTACTGTTTATAGTACCAAAGAAAGTCTACTCAAGAATCGTAGAAGCTATAATAAGAAATATTGTCGATTGTCTGAGCGATATGGATTGAGAAACTCAAGTTGCACATTGGAACATAAGTTGCAAATTGGGACTGTCTTCACTTTAGGGTAGGTCATAGAGAAGTCCACAGAGAAAGAAAAATGGTTCTCTATCTGCTTAGTGCCTTACACTTTGGATTGATCTAATATCTACTAGTCTTTCACAAAAGCTCGTTTTCCTTTCAGATCCCTTCAAAAATCTTTTGCAATTGCACTAAACAGGAGCAGAGCTATTTTCCTTTATCGATAGACCTCTCTATAACCTGCTTCAAAGTGAAGATAGTCCCAATGTGCAACTTCAATAGCAATCTAAAATAAAGTGGTTTTCACCATTATAAACCTCGTTTACTTCCTCCAGATCTGCTTGCCAATTGCTTAGAACAAATCTTTATTGCTGATGAAATGGTCTTCACCATAATTAACCTGCTTAATATGATCCAAACTGATCAAGCATTTTGACCCCCTTTAATCAGCATCTTGAAATATTCTGTCCATTTGTCTACTATATATTCGTTTAGCGATAAAACGGATTCTGATCCTTGTTTTCTTTTCCGAAATTTTGTTCGCTTAATGTATTTTTCCAATGTTTGGGTTCAATTTCGCGTTTTCCCTCATTTTAAGACCAAATACTAACAATCAGTTCCAGTTACCTATAAGATCTTATAGCTTCGCCCTTTCAATATTTATTTTGTGCAGAGAGAATAATGCATTTAATATTAAAATTTCGTATTTTTGTGATATGGTCCAACTTCCGAAAAAAATAAAGGAAATAAAAATGATTTTTTTAATAGCGTTATATGAATTTTACTAAACAATCCATCACCTATTCATTAAAAGAAGTTCAGATTAGGTATATATTATTTTAGTTTATAAAACAGATATTAATATGACTCATTTCCGGGGAAGTATATACAATTGAATTTACCTCTAAGAATCAGTAAATATATAAAACAAAATGTTAAATTGTAAATATTAAATAAAAAATTCAAGATATTCTGCAAAGTATTTTTGAGTTAAGTTTTATTATTATAATTATATGATTTTTATAATAGAGGCCTGTATTAATATTTGTTCGTTAATACAATCAATATAATATAACAAAAACGTTATTATAGCACTATAACTAAGCCATTTATGAGTACTGAGTGGTGTGGTAGAGGCCTGAAGGCACCAACGCCAGTAGCGCTTTTCTGCCGCTTAAGTACATTTTCTACTGACATTGTTCTGGGATAAAGTCCCTTTAGAATAACGAAATTGTACAAAGATAAAAGACTACTACTGGCTTAAAAGTATGAAACAGAAAATAAAATTTAAAAAATAAACAAAAAAGTAAACAAGCTATATACAATGCTATATTAATAATAAGCTATATAAAAACAGATAAAACTAAGTACAAAACACTTAACACTATGAAAAAACTATATATAATGGTAGAACAGCATAAACATACAATTTAAGAAATAAAGAACGAAAAAGAGACAAAATAGAAAAATTTCATTACAGAAAAAACTTTACTTGTATATATATATATATATATATATATATATATATATATATATATATATATATATATATATATATATATATATATATATATATATATATATATAAGTTAGTTATAAATGAATAAAAAATATATTTAAAAAAATACATATGTATAGGGCATTCCTATCAAACTAATAAAATTATGTCTCCCTGAAATCCTCCCAGCTCTCCTTTTCATCTACAATTTCTCCCTTCAGAATTCAATATTCCCGACATCTTGGAAAAAAACCATTGTCCTTCCTTTAAACAAAAAGCCTAATCCATCCTCTCCCGAAGATTTCCGCCCAATATCAATCCTTTCCAATCTTTCTAAACCCCTAGAAAGGTTAGTGCAATCCCAAGTTTCCAACTTCCTTGAACAATCCAACCAACTCGATTCTCTCCAATCCGGCTTCCGTCCTGGCTACTCTACACAATCTGCTCTGATTAAAATTACCAGTGATATTCAGACTGCAATAGATGACAAAAAACTAACCATACTTATACTTCTTGATTTCTCCAAAGCTTTCGAATCCATTATCCATTCCATCCTTTTCAACAAATTAAAATCATTATCCTTCTCCAATAGTTCCATCTCTTGGTTCTAGTCTTTCGTCTCACAACGAACCCAAGCAGTTTCCATACCTAATCAACCTCTATCTGCCTACCTTCCTTTATCCTCAGGAGTTGCACAGGGTTCAAGCATGTCTCCTCTTCTTTTCAGCTGTTATGTTAATGACCTAAATGATTCAATTATCCATTGTTTCCACCACCTTTATGCCGACGATTCTCAAATCTATTTATCCTTTTCTCTCGCTGAGTTATTGATGGCATTTGCCAAAATTCAAGAAGATTTAGATCGAATTAGTGCCTGGGCCAACTTAAATGGATTAAGGTTAAATGCTGCCAAAACTCAGGCCATTCTCATTGGTTCCAATCCCCTCCTTAGATCCCACACCAACTTTCCCTCACTCTATCTAAACAACCACCCCATCACCTTCTATCCCTTTGTTAAAAATTTAGGCTTTCTCATAGATCAAACCCTTTCCTGGAATCACCATATCTCTCATATATCCCGCCGTGCAATTTCTACCCTCAAACTATTCCATCACTTCCGCCATCTTCTACCCCAAAATACCCGTAGACTCCTAGTTTCCTCTCTCATCTTTTCCCACTTTGACTACAGCTGTGTGGTGTACGATGGCCTCTCGGTGGAACTCCGTGATAGACTCAAAAGACTTATGAATAGCTTCGTAAGATTTGTAATTGGGACCCCGAGACGCTCCCGTGTCTCCCACCACTACACAGAGTTAGGGTGGCTCTTCCCCTCCCTTAAATATAATTTTGTTCATAGTTCAAGTGATTCGTTCATAGTTTTAATTGTTTTGTTCATAATTTTAAATGCTCTGTACATAGTTTTATCTGTATTGTATATAGCTTGTGCACCTAAGGTTTTCTTTACTTTTTATTTTATTTTATCAATTTTATTTATTGTTTCAACGTTTAGGCCAGTAATTTTCTATTATTTTGTACATTATTGTTAGTCTGAAGGGACTTAGTCCCAGAATAAAGTTTTTTTTTCTATCTATCTATGTATTGAGTGGCATCGAAAGTAGGAAATATATGTACAAACCGTATTACCGCATGATTATATTATTGCTACACATTAAATATATAGTGTTAATAGTTAGCAGGTATTTGACTGTTTTTGGAACATGAATTGGAATAGGAGGTTTTTGAATGTGGATACGGGCATGCCGAATTACGATCGGGAGGGAATTCCAGAAGTTGACAGAGATCTATTAGAAGGGATGGATAGGTCAGAAGGTCGAGATCTTGTGGTGAGGGAATGGATTGAGGACTTAAATTGGAGAAGGTTGTAGGCATAAGAAGGACGATGATTGTTAATGATTTGATCCCGGGAAGGAATGTGCCTAGGAAATATTGTCTTCTTAAGGAGGGGAAGAGCCATCCTAACTCTAAGAGTATTGGTGGGTGAGTATTAGTGAGTATTGAGTATAAATACAGTTAGTTTTTTGTCATCTATTAAAATCTGAATATCACTGGTAATTTTATTCAGAGCAGATTGTGTAGAGCAGCCAGGACGGAAGCCGGATTGGAAAGGATCGACTTGGTTGGAATTTTCAAGAAAGTTGGAAACTTGGGATTGCGCTAACCTTTCTAGGGGTTTTGAAAGATTGGAAAGGATTGATATTGGGAGGAAATCTTCGGATAGATTAGGCTTTTTGTTTAAAGGAAGAACAATGGTTTTTTTCCAAGAGTTCGGGAATATTGAATTTTGCAGGTAGATGAAAAGGAGAGGTGGGGCGATTTCAGGGAGGCATAATTTTATTAATTTGATAGGAATGCCATCTGGGCCTACGGAATTGGTGCGGGATTTTATTATAAAGGTAATAAGGTCTGTGGGAGAAATGTCGGAAAAATAAGAGTTATTGTTGTAAAATGATATCTCTGGAGCAAAGCCGAAAGGAGAGGGTAAAGAAGAGGTGGAAACATATACACTGACAGGCAAAAAATTCTACCCACTTAATTTTCCATTTTTTCATCTAATAATATTTCTGTAAAGTTGTATTTGTATATAATACATGATATTTGTAGATAATAATTAGTATTTATGGAATTTAATAATCTTTTTTACTTTTAATAATCAAAATATGATTGGGTAAGAAAGATTATAGAAAAAAAAATTGACCGAAGAGCGAATCTTGACTCATCTGTAAAAAGTACAGCACTCCATTCCTCCATAGTCCAATGGCTGTGTTCTCGAGCAAAAGCCAGCCGTATTACTCTGTGAGTTACACCTCTTACTGGACGAAAAGCCATTAATCCATACTCATTTAATCTTCTCCGAGCGGTACGTTCAGAAATTTGCACACCTCGAACTTCTTCGAGCTGATGAATCGCTTGAACAACGGTAAGGTGCCGGTTTTGTAAAATTCGCAAAGTCAAAAACCGGTCATCCCGTGGTTCTGTTACCCTAGGCCGTCCAGAATCGGAGAATCGGGCCTTCTATTGTAAGAACCAGTATATCTAATGGAACGTCCATCATCAATAAGTGCCACAGTACGCGCAAGATCCTCAGCACTAAGAGGCATTTTTAAACTTAATATTGAAAAAATTAAAAGCCGAAGACTAAGAAATGTGCTGCAAGAAACGGCACTGAACTAATGATACTGAATAAACATTTTGATTCCATAGAAAGTAAACATTGGAATCTAGAATCATTTCACTGAATTAAGGATTAAGAGTTATTGTCCTCTATGTTAACATTCCTAATTGAAAACAAACAAAAAGATTACCTATTTATTCATTAAAAACAATAGACCAATCCAAAGCAGAAATATTTTTAGATGAAAACATGAAAAAATCAAGTGGGTAGAATTTTTTCCCTCAGTTTATAAAATGGGAGTTTAAATCATCAGGTGATATTGGAAAAACTAAGGAAGGGGATCTGGAAGGTTCACAGAGGGAAAGTTAAGGAAGCAGAAGCCATTTTGATTTGATATTAGGAGCTGAGGAAAGGGCTTCATGAAAGTAGGTAGCTTTCGCTTGTCGGATCCTTGTCTGTGTCGTGTTACGAAGCACTCTGAATGTTTGATAATTATCTGCAAGGCTAGTCCGGTTAAAGTGTCTGCGGGCAGCGTCGCGTCTCTTCTGAAGATCCTTAATTTCCTGGCATATCCAAGGAGCAGGCCGATGACGGAAGCTGGAGATTTAGAGATGAGTGTGGGAAATGAAGTTATTGAGAAGATTGGTAGTGAGAATTCAACATAATTAATGTAAACGAACAAATATAATATCGAATATTTAAAATTTATTTGTTTATATGTTTCTTTAGTTATATTGATTTTTAGTTTTTTATTCTAATTATACTTGAAAATATCTAAAAAAAAAATTAAATTGAATATATAAAGTATTTGTTCAGATTAAACACGGGGGGAGAGGGAGTTGAGAAACAACCTCCCCAATAACATTGGTACATTTCTAGAACTTTCTCAGCTAAAAATGAATGATGTAAAAAGTAAAAAATGTTTCTCAAATGTCTCAAATAAAAATACGTTTTTCACAGTCCGACTAGTCCGCAGAGGAAAATGAGAATATCAAGTTAAAATTAAGGGCTAATTGAATCATAAAATCCTAGAATATGTTGATACGGACTGTGTAAGGGGGGGGGGGAGTAGAGAGAAATATTTAAACATGTAATATTGGCCCTCAAGAGCTATAAAAAAAGTTCATATAAACAATGGTCCTATTTTCGGAAGAATAGTAGGAAATTTAAGTTTTATTTTTGAAGTAAGTCATGGTTTTTGATGAATAGGAAGCAATAACTGAAACATAATTTAGTAGAAATAATCAAAAACCGATTCACACTAAACAAGACAAAATTTAATTCTAACGAAAGTGGAGTTTGTAATTTTTTAAACCATTTAAAGAATAAAGAAGAACTTTGAGCGGATACACTTAGCTAAGTTCTGTTTGTAAAAAATCATGGATTACTTGCTATTTTTATAAACCCTCTAACTATACTACAAACACCTCACTTTTAGACAATTTTTTTTTTATTTTTATAAAAATGTGTTTTGATATCCTGTTACCTTAAAGTATCCATGTTTTCTGCAAAAATGACCGCAATAAATTGTTGCAAAGCTTTAAGTTATTTTCACTTTACCTGGGATGTATTATGTAAACATTAATTAGTAAATACATTTTTTATTTATTACAACCAAAATGGGAAAAATAGTAATTTTTCAATATTTATTATTTAAAATGATAATGAAACTGTGGTTTTATTAAGGCCTGTACTATAAAAATTTATCTCTATTTATAAATGATCAATTAAATGTTAATTTCCGGAATTTCCTTCCTATCAAAATTCGGCATTCCCCCTCCATATCTACATTTAAAACTCTCCTATTCCAATTCATATCCGAAAAACAGTCAGATATCCGCTATGTTTTTATGATGTAATTACATATTATTCATAATTTAAATACTCATACTATTTTTACTATCAGGTTCGGCTTTCTTTCTTTCCTTTTTTTTTTTTTTTTGTTTTTGTTTTGTAGAATCAGAGTTTATTTTAAAGAAGAATTTAATGTATTTTTTGTTTATTTTTTTTCCTATGTGTGTATTTATGATTTACCAATTTACATAGTTTTAAGTGTCTTGGCATAGTTTCAAGTGTTTTGTATATAGGTTTTTTGTTTTGTATATAGTATGTTTAACTGAAGTTTTCTTTACTTTTTCCCTTTCTTTTTATTTTTTGTTTTTGGTTTTATTTGGCCAGATGTTATATTCTAATTTTGTACTATTCCATTATTCTAAAGAGACTTTGTCTCAGAATAAAATTATTTTACATTTTATTCTATTCTAAAATAAATCATTAATCACAATAAAATTAAAAAGCTATCGAAAAAAATAAATAAATAAAAGAGGAAACCATTAACAAAACAAAGTTTCGATTCAAATAAATATTACACCCGAATGTTTAAATAGATTCAGTACAGGTTTGTTAATCAAAAGGAGCAAAAAACTGGATCCAGGGCAAACAATAGCCCTCCTTGATGAATTTCACTCGCATAATGAATATTATTATCTCTCACTGGCCCTTTCCTATTCAGAAAATTTATATAAAAACATAGCATTTATTGAATAAAATAGAATGTCAATCGCTTAAGTGGAATGTAAATAAATAAATTCGGGGACCAAAAAAGGAAATGCAATTTTTCATGATGTTTGCTGCTGGTGAAGTTTTTTTTTTTTTTTTTTTTTTTTTTTAATAAGAGATGTGAACCCGAAAAACGAGCCTCGATTTTTTCCACTAAGAATTGAGCAATACAAATCAAATAAAAAAAATGACTCCTTGTGTTTATTCTTCTAATACGTCTTTTCAAGTTTTCTGCTTAAATGAAAGCTACGGAAAGTGTGTAAATGTTAGAACAAAGAGACTGATTGATTGTACATTAAAGTAAATTTTAGGGATGAATCGATTAAAAATATATACTTTTTAAAATGAATTTAAATAAAGTAATTTAAATTATGAATAGTTCATTCTATTCAAATGATCTCTTCAATCAGCCTTGATGAAGGCCTGAACTTCGGGTCGAAACGTCGGCAAATGTTAAAATAAATATTATTATTTATTTTTGCCATTTTTATTTTGACTGATCACCCAACCATCCTTCTCTTCATTATTCACTACAGTCAACCATCAGCCCAATTGAAACAATTGAAAATATATTTTAAAAATGGCATTACACGATTATGCATTATGGTTGAGATATTTCCATCCTACCGGATATTGCCTGATTTTCAATTAAAAAATCTTTTTGTATTAGTTCCAGTAAATTGTATGTCCTAATCGACACTTTTATCTCATTTTTCTATTTTTTACTTCTCCTATCAGTCGACGTGTCATATTCTTTTTTCATTTAAATATAATTTTATTGTCCATTTAAAGTAAATAAATCTCAATTTTTTAGATTAGTCAGGAATAATTCTTTTTTCCATTAAAATGTAATGTACATTTATAAAATGTAAACTTGCCTAAATTATGAGCAATGTCATATATTGAGATGATAAAGCTGCTCTTATATTAAATTCAATTAATAGTTTTCTTGTCATATTTTTTAGGTTTGGAACCAATTTTTTTGTGTTTTTATTTAAAATGTATTAGGCCACAAATTTAATTAATAGTTATGTGTGATAAGTATTTTTAATTTTCTTATAAATGCATAAACGAATGTATGCATTCGCAATTTAAAAAAAATTGTATTAGTTTACTCCTTAAAAAGTTCTTTTTATACTTAAATTTGACTTTTTATTTTTTTATAGCTTCATTGTTCGCTGAAAATTTTATCTAAGATCGTGATTTGAATTTTCCGTACTAATTTCCGATGGCCAATTGTGGGATGTAGATAACGTTCGGATTATTTTGAAGTATTAAGTAATTCAAGGATTAAGTAAAATTATTATCAATTACATTCAACGAAGTTATTGTTTACTTTTAATTAAAATTTCTGTGCAACCTAAAAATATCACTCTCTTATGAAATCATACATTAATAAAATTGTTAATTTATTTGTAGGAATTGTTTTGGTTTTTTATTTAATTATTTTTTCTTAGTGTTTCTTTATTCCTATTTTTTTCTCTGAGATAGAAACGTTATATATAAGAAAACTGTTTAAGTTATCTATTTAATCATTATTTGTTTATAGGGAAGAACCCCGTACAAATTAAATCAATCCCAATTTAATAATCATCACATATTATATTTCTTTTTGTATTTATATTTGTATATAGTGTTTTATTTATATGTATTTACAAACATTGATAGTTCGTTATGACTAAATCGCAACAAACATTCGGATGAAAATCAGTTAACTAAAATAATACATCAATTACCTACTATTATCAACACTACAGCAGAATTTGTAATTATCATTAAAAAAACACATAAAAAATAAACATAATGAACAATTAAAACCTTTTGTTAACATTATTATTAAATTCTTTTAAAATACAACTTAAATAAATACAAACCCAAAACACCTGTTATGTATGTTACACATTTCAGAGGAGATTATTCTAATAACATAAATCTACGATATTCCACCGGTTCCTTACAATTTGAAATGTTGGTTAAGAAAAAAAAAAATACAACTTTCTCAAATCTCCTATGGTTTGTCGTTAGAACACTTCGAGCTCATCATGATTTTCCAATGGCATATACTCATACACACATATCATATCAGTGGTGTGAATTAGTTATATAAGAAAGATAATTGGGTACTTCGGTTCGGTACATTATTTATACTTTATATATATATATTAAGAACTTACCTAGCTGGACAAACATCTTAGGCCTGTGGTTGTCTTGCCAGGCAGCGAAGGCGATGGCGGCCCACAGCAAGAGGGAAGTGAAGCTCTTCATCCTTACTGGTATACAGCCAAAATATTTCTTAACATTCCCTCCGTTCCATCCCCTTAAAAAAAGTAAAATACAAAGATAAACAAAATATATATTTATTTTCATTAATCTATAAAAACAGAATACATATGTTCAGGGTGTCCAGCAATTCTTCTCTAAAAAATTACCTAGGAAAAATTACATTACCCTGTTTTAGATTTTCCCTGTTTTTTTAGAAGTTTACCTTTTTTTTCATATTTTTACCATTTTTTTTTGTTTTTTTAGATTTTTCAAGTTTTTTCTACATAAATAACCATGTTTCACATGAGGCGTTTGGATTCAAAACAGGTTATATCGATTTATTAAAAAAATATTTAAATATATATATATTTCAATTTAGTTGGAGTTTGAGAAGTGCATCCTATAGCTGATTCAACGACCGGGCCCCCGTAAAGATAGATGGTATTTTCAGTAAAGAAAAACCATATAACATCAACGACTTCAAAGGAAAAATACCGCCACAATGTGACTGTTCAAAGCCTGTTTAATAATTAATAAAAATATTTATTCTTAAGATAATATGAATACGACAATATTCTTTATTACGTATGTAAATACAAGATTGTTAAAAACAAATTACTTATCTCCAAGACAATCCAGAAACCTATGTGGACATACTGTATGGGACAGCAAAATTTTCTAACATCGAATGTATTTAATCCTTTCAAACTAAAGTCCTTCGAACAATAGTTGATTCTCCGTTCTATGCAACCAACAAAACAAACCAATGCAATCCTCCTCGAAGGTTGAAGAGGCAATGGCCCAGAGACCTTCTTTGAATAAGTATACATTGTCTAATTTTTTATTTATCTAATGATAAAACTATTATCACACTATTACAACAAAAATAAATAAAATATTAAAGTTCCCTGTTTTTTTACCGGGTTGAGAAATTCCCGATTTTCCCGGTGGCTGGGCACCCAGATATTGGTACCTATTTAGGGCTTGAATAGTTTTATCATTAGATAAATAAAAAATTAGACAATGTATACTTATTCAAAGAAGGTCTCTGGGCCATTGCCTCTTCAACCTTCGAGGAGGATTGCATTGGTTTGTTTTGTTGGTTGCATAGAACGGAGAATCAACTATTGTTCGAAGGACTTTAGTTTGAAAGGATTAAATACATTCGATGTTAGAAAATTTTGCTGTCCCATACAGTATGTCCACATAGGTTTCTGGATTGTCTTGGAGATAAGTAATTTGTTTTTAATAGAAAGTTTATAATATTGTCTGTTTAGTAACCTGCATTGTTGGCCGTATCGTCGGTTAAGTTCTTGTTTTTTAAGCCAAGTATGTGGGTTCCATGTTAGTCTTGGGTCTAAAAGAAAGCCAATTTACCGGACTGTGTCCGAAAAGGGAAGCTAGATGGAGTTAAAAGTGTACTGGTGGACAGGCATTGCGTCGGAGTGTTAAGGTAATATGTTGGCATTTGGATTCATTCACTTTAATCCGCCAGTTATTACACCAGTGCTCAATCAAGGAGAGATGCCTTTGCTGAATGCTATTTCGGGATCAGAGTCGGATGATAAGATTGCGGTGTTATCAGCAAAAGTTGCAAGGAAGGTATCGAGATAAATAGAAATGTCAGCGGTAAAGAGAATGTAAATTACGGGATCCAAAACGCTGCCTTGGGGTTTTGACTGAATAAATTGGAAAATATTGGACTAGGTACAAGGACTGAGGTAAATGTTTTTTAAGCTTGAAGAGCAATCCGGGGTGCCGTACCGGGTAAAACGCCTGTGCTATGTCCAGAAATGCACCCGAACAGTATTCCTTGTTTTCCAGGGCTGAGGAAATATGATCAACAACTCGGAGTCCTTGTTGAACAAAGGGCGAATATTGGGAGCGAAAACCAAACTGATGGGAAGGAAGATGGGATTCTATAAGAGGTAGGATATATGTTTGAAATAATATAATTTTCTTTTCTTTGCTCATAGGGCATATTGAAACGTACAAGGGGATAATTGTCCAATATATTTCGATGTAGTCTCACCGAAACAAATTAGCTCCAAATCAGTGACCCACTGACTGTATGTAGCCTTCCCTCCTGAGTTAATCTTGTTTGGAATATGGAACTATACGCAGCATAAATCTCTTTTCAAACTCCCTGCAGCGATGAATTTTGAGAAACGTGATACAAAAGAAACTGAATTTCATGTAGAAGTGGCGAATCCCAATTCGAGAAGTTTAAATGACCTCCTGCATTACAAATGCTGCTACTCAAGTGAAAGTATGTTTTAGTATGTGAACAATTTGGTTAAAAGTCTTCGTTCGTAGGCTGTGGGCTTCTAGCCAAATTGTTTATTTTATTTATTTGAGTATATTATAAATATTAAGTTTCGCATTCATTCGACGTATAGTATAACGTTATATGAGAGTACGATTTTCTCTTCGATTCACCGTTGAGGAGCTATAGGTGAAAACCCCCAAAAAAGATTAAAATCATCTCTACGCATCTGGCCCATGTTTATTACAGGCAGTGGGAAAATACATGATAAGTATGGATAATGTACATTCAGGATATTCTCCTTTAGTGGATAAATCTGGCGGTTAACATGTAGATATGTCTGTTGAGTATTTTTATACCCAGGCAGTGTATGAGTAAAAACATTTCCAGTTGACGCCAGTTTTTTAAAAATTGAAATTCACAAATAAAAAAGTATTTACGTCAGGTAATATCCAATTACTTTATCAAACGAAATCTATGAAAGAAACATAATTTGAATTTTTTCCCACCATTTAAACGCTGTATTACGTTTTTTAACCTATTTGTTTTTGTTTTTTAACTAAAACAAATGGAGATCTCAATATTTTTTATTTTAATTAGCTTACAACTTGACTCCAAATAACCAAATTTTAGAAAAACCAGCTTATTTAATAACCTATGAGTCCACGTTAATCAAGTAGACGCGTGTTACAGCTTTATACAAACCGCGAATGAGAAATTCTTTTTGAAGTAGCGGTGTTTTAAGTAACAATAATTAAAATAGACTAACTCTCTCATTATTTTTTTTTCTTTGTTCTGAGATGTATTGTAATAGTTAATTAGTAAGTATTTTAGTTATAAAACAAATTGTAAAAAATGCTTAAAGTCGGTATAATAAATATAAGTTTTCCTTAATAGGACAACGTAATATTTTGGTAAAATTAATGAAATGCATTTTTATGTGTTCTAAAATCCACACCACACCTCTGTTTTAACGACATTACCGTTATCTGTTTCGTTAATCTTAATTTTGTAAGTGTTTAAAATTATTGTTAGAGCAAACACTAATTAAAAAAATATATTATAATGAATTATCATTGCTTAACCGCCATATTTTTCTTCTTCTTCTTCTTCTTCTTTGCTTAACTAAGGAGGCCCACGCAACAGCCCTTGGCTTCAATCACCGCCTTCAACTCCTCTCTGTCCATTACATGGAATTTTTTCATCTTCAACTGCTGCATGTCTTGGAGTACACTATCTACCCAGCGGTCCTCTACTTCTTTTTCAGTCTGGTGTACAGTCTTAAAGCCTTTTTGGCATCCTGTTTTCGTCCATTCTCATTAGATGAACAAACTACTTCAATCTTTGAATTCTGATGCTGGCTGAGATATTCAGATCCTTGTTTTTTTATACGGATTCCTATTTTTTCTACGACACCAAACTCCATCTTCACAAATTGGTCCCAGAAAGTTCCTTAGTATCCCAAGTTTCGCTGGTGTAGGTTCTCACCGGTTTTATTAATGTTTTTTACATCCTAAACTTGGTATTAATACTGTTCAGCCTATAGTATATCCTTCAGTATATAGTATATGCTCTGTTTCCCTGCAAGATCCTTTTCTTCACTTCTTCCTATTTATCGAGCTTAATTCACATATTGGAGACACGTATACAAGCCAGAAAGAAGCAGTATACGCTTCTTCTTAAGGATTTCTCCCTCCCCCACTCTCTCTCTCTATCTCTCTCTCTCTCTCTCTCTCTCTCTCTCTCTCTCTCTATATATATATATATATATATATATATATATATATATATATATATATATATATATATATATATATATAAGTTATGGTTAGAGGTAAGACAATATAACAATTAATCCTAAGTTAATCCTATCTATGAAGTGTAAACAAAGTGTAATACTATATATATGGCATTAATAAGACAATAAAGTCAGTCTTATTTGAGTAACCACGTGCTTCATTTCGGATCCTTTTTTCCCTTTTTTTTATCGATTCTTGTTCGAACTGACGTAAGTGGTGTCGAAACCCGGGACCTTTAGAATCAGTCGGGGAAGTAGTTTTTTTTCTCTTTCTTTTCGTTTTTGTTGTTGTTATTAACGTCACAAGAAATAAAAAAAAGAGGAAGGATGCCGAACGGAATAGGGCAACCACCAGTATCCACCGCACAACAGATAGCACAGCAGGTAGCACAGGCGACACCGCCGACGGCACCACCAGCAGCACCGTTGGCTCCACCGCCGGCGTTCCCTCCGCTGTCAGAGGCGTTAGCGAGGGATTTTCCTCCACTACCTACGGAAACGTTGGCATCAGCACATGCAACTACGTTAGAGTGGTTGAAGGTGAGAACGGCGACGTCGCAGGACCTTAGGAGAGCGATATCCGACTTGGAAAGATTCGATGGAGGAGTGGGTGAGTTGAATCACTTTCTAAAAGGTGGCGATCGGGTGATATCGCGTATATTGGCTAAGCAGGAGGAAAACCTGATAGACCCGATGGATGCCAATGCATTAAGGGCAGCCTTGGTATGCTGGGTTAAGAGGAGCGTGCTGAATATGATTCAGGCGGATGAAGACACTCCATGGAATATTGTGAAGGATCGGCTGAAGAAGGCGTTTGGAGGGGGTCGATGGGCGCCCGAGGAGGACATCTTGCAGATATTCCGGGAAAGGAAACAGCCTCATCAGACCAACGGGCAATATGCTGCAAATATGCTGGCACGCTTTAACAACGTAACAGAGAAGACGAGGGAAGTGGCTGATGCGGTGGAAACAGGAGCCAGGATGGCATTTTTGTAAACCATCCTTAAAGTTCAGTTGGGGAGAGATACTGGAAAGAAGGATGGACTACCGAGGGACAAGAGCTTTGTGGAGTGTGCTCAGGAGATGATAGTGCAAGTGCTCGGGATGAAGAAGCAGCCCGTGGGGATGAAGAGAATGAGTATGGATGGAACAGGGTTTCGTATAGGAAGGCGGAAACCGGGAGGTTCAAAGCAAGACAGGAAGGGTGGAAGAAAAGAGGAGGAGAGGTTAGTACAAGAGAAAGGCTGGCAATGAGAGAGAGAAAGCCAGAAGATGTCACGGGTGCGGAAAGATAGGCCACTTAGTGGCGAATTGCCCGCGAACCCGATGTTTCGAATGCGGAACCGAGGGACACATTGCCAGACAATGCCCGTATATGAGTAGACGGGGAGACGTGGGCCGGGATGAACCAATGGAAGTGAACGCCCAGAGATTGTGGAGAAAGAGAGGAGCAGTATCGGAGTCAGATGAGTCATCAGGGACATCTGGAACCGAGGAAGAGGAGACGGGGATAAGAAGAGCTCGAGGAGGAAGAATTAGCAGGAAGAGTGGAGAAGGAGGAGCCGTTGCGGACAGGAGAGGAAGATCAGACGAATGAGGAGAGGAGCAGAGGAGAGGCAGCCACGCGGTAGTAAATAATATTGGAGGTGAGTGCGTTGGTTTGCCAATTATAAGTGTTTTGAGGAGGGGGAAGTGTTTGGTAGATACGGGGAGCTCTAGCACAATATTATGTAAAAAGATGCTGGAGGAATTGTGTAAAGGAGAGAGGATACCAGAAATAAAAAATTGTAAGTGTAAGTTGATTACTTTGGGTGGTCCTTGTAGAGTCGAGGGGGAGGTAGAATTAGATCTGGAGCGATGGGTGGCCGGAATCGGGAAATTGACTGTTCACGTGGTGGAGAACATGCCGAGAGAGTACGGAGGCATAATAGGTTGTGACTTATTAAGTAAGGTAAGGCCGAGGATAGATTACAGGAGTACAGGTTGGGTTGTTCGAATGGGAGGGAAGAAGTATCGGTATAAGCGATTGAGGGTGGACGGGACAGGGAATGTCGGGGCAATAGAACAAGCGGAACATTGGGTACAGAGGATAAAGATGGAGTACGCGGATATTTTTTTTAAAGACGGGGAAGTGTTGACTGCAACAGGGAAGACGGTCCATGAAATTCCTTTAAAACAGGAGAAAGTGACATACGTTAAGGAACGACGTTATTCGCAAGCGCTACGGAGACACATCAGGGAAGAGAAAGGGGCGGGGTGGCCGAATAGGCTAAAGCGTGTGCACAGCACCGCTAGTTGCCTGGCAACCGGATAACAGAGATTTGAGATGATATAAAAAGTACGAGTTCGCGTCCCGGTGCCGGAGGGGATTTTAAATTCCCCGCCCTCACCCCCCCCCCCCCCGGCCCAGGAAAATCCCGTATAGCCTAAAAGGCGAGGTAGGGAAGAAAAAAAAAAAAAAAAAAAAAAAACATCAGGGAAGAGAAAGAGAGCTTGAAGAAGCAAGGCATAATCGTGGATAGCACGTCACCGTACAACAGTCCCCTATGGGCAGTGAAGAAGAAGACCACGACAGGGGAGGAGAAGTATAGGGTAGTGGTAGACTTCAGAAAGCTCAACGACAATACCTTGGACGAAAAATACCCGCTCCCACGATTTGAAGACATCATTGACAGACTGAGCAGAGCCACAATCTTCAGCACTCTCGATCTAAAGGCAGGCTATCACCAGATACGTATGCACCCCAGGGACCAACATAAGACAGCTTTTTCATTCGAAAGGGGTGCATTATGAGTTTACTCGCATGCCGTTCGGGTTGAAAAACGCTCCTATAACCTTCCAGAGGTTTATGGACGAATTTTTGAGGGGACTGGATGAAGCATTCTGCCAGGTATATATGGATGATCTCCTGGTCTTCAGTAAAGATGAAACGGAACACATTGATCATTTGCGCCGCGTATTTGACAGAGTGAAGCAGTTGGGATTAAAATTGTCTGCTGAAAAGTCGATTCTGGGGCAGGATGAGATCAATTTTCTGGGACATTCGATTTCGAGGGAAGGGATCAAGCCTGATAAGCAGAAGGTAGAGGCGATACAAAAGATGGCGATGCCCAGAGATGTCAAGGGGATCCGGAGATTATTGGGGACGTTGAATTATTATCGTCGGTTTGTCCCGGAGATGGCGGAATATCTAGCACCTCTTAATAATCTCCTAAAGAAAGGCCGGAAGATCGCAATAACACCAGCGATAGAGAACAACGTGCGGAAGTGCATGGCAAGGTTGCAAGAAAAGCCGGTACTTGCTTTTCCCGATTTTAACAAGGTTTTTATTATCACCACTGACGCAAGTAAGTATGCGTTGGGAGCAGTACTTGCGCAGGAAGGAACGGACGGGGAACAGCCAATAGCGTATGCGAGTCGGCGACTCACAGAAGCGGAAACAAGGTATAGCGCCCTGGAAAGGGAACTCTTGGGAATAGTATGGGCGGTCGGGCATTTTAGACCGTATATTTTTGGTCGGAAGTTTAAAGTACATACCGATCACAAACCGTTGCAGTGGGTGGGCAACCTGAAGGAATCATCGGCAAGGGTCACGCGATGGAAGCAGTTCCTAAGTCAATATAACATGGAGGTCAAGTATAAGCCAGGCAAGGAGAATATAGTAGCGGACTGGCTGTCCAGAGCCGTAATGATAAATGCCATTGAGGAGGAAGAAGGGGAGTCGTCGCGGGACGTGCGGCAGTTTTTGAGAGCATGGACACCGGAAGGTGAAGGGGAACCCGGGGATGCGAGAACAGAGGAATCGAGAGGAGAAGAGAGCTCGGTGGATAAAAGGCCTACCGACATGGAGGAATGCGAGGAGATCATTAACGATAAGCGACGACAAGTAATTTGGAAGACCAGAACGTCGGGGCTTATGAAGATCGACTTCACTAAATATGGGAAGAAGAAAATTAATACCATTTGGTCCCAACCAGGGGTGAAAGAGGAACAGATTTGCAAGGCTTTGCACGACGCTTCGGAGTCGGGGAAAATTCACCATCTGTATGTAGGCAATGCAACCATATGGGAAAAGATCAAGAAACTCTGGAGGGCAGAGAAAATAGGTGTCGACAGGTCATTTATTAAATGTAAATACTTGGTTGAAACGTTAATGGACAGGGAGCAGCAAAGGGAGGTGACACTGGCACATCACCAGGGCAAGACGAACCATCGGGGGTACAGGAAACATTCCACGCACTACGCAGGAGATATTATTGGGATGGTATGCGGAAAACGATCTCGGAAGTCATTGGAATGTGCGAAGTGTGCGCGCGCACTAAGTATGACAGACGACCACCTCAAGGAGTACAAGAAGAAACCCCTACAGGAGATACGCCGTTGAAAGATGTGCAAATCGACACATTCACGTGGAGAGGCTTTAAATGGGTCACCATGATAGACCTCTTTAGCAAAATGGCAATGGCACATCGGGTACAGGATAGGTCGGCGGAGGCTGTCGTGGGAGCTCTCCAAACGTGGGTTCAGTTCTATGGAGTGCCAGATCGCATTACGTCGGACGGAGGCAGGGAGTTCGACAGCAGTACCATCCGAGAAGAAGCGAAGCGCTTGGATATAGTTTGGCACTTCAATACGCCGGGAAATCCAAAGGGCAGGGGAGGTATCGAGAGGTTGCATGGCACCCTAAGTGATCACCTACGTATATATCAGGGGGAGCAGGGATTAGAAGCGGACGTAGCAATGCAGAGGGCGGTAGCGGCCTACAACCATTCAAGGTAATCATACTTAGAGAGCACAACGTTTGTACGATCCAAAGTCTGAAGGATCCCAGAAAAAGGAGGACCGTTCACATAGAACAGTTAAAACTCCCGATAGAGACGGAGTCACTTCTGTAGTGGGATATCCTCTTTTCTGTCACCTACAAGCTAGGGACCGACGCTAAAAAGTTAATTTGATTTTGTTGTTCACTTTTGGCTGTAAGATAACAGTGTCTTTTAATTTTATTTTTATTGTTTTTTTTATTCTATTATTACTCTGGCTGTTCTAGGAACTCCAACGGCGATTATATCTTTTCTTTTTGTTTGTTTGTAGTTGTTGTATTTTGGTTATGTATTACGTCAGTTACCCTGCATTAGTTTATGAGGAATGTTCATAAACTGGCGGGGGGGAGTTATGGTTATAGGTAAGACAATATAACAGTTAATCCTAAGTTAATCCTATCTATGAAGTGTAAACAAAGTGTAATACTATATATATGGCATTACTAAGACAATAAAGTCAGTCTTATTTGAGTAACCACGTGCTTCATTTCGGATCCTTTTTTCCCTTTTTTTTATTGTTTCTTGTTCGAACTGACGTAAGTTATATATATATATATATATATATATATATATATATATATATATATATATATATATATATATATATATATATATATTGTCTTTGAAGCCTTTGAAGTTCGAAAGGGTTTGAGGCAGGGAGATGGACTCTCGCCGATGCTGTTCAATTTAGCACTAGAGAATGTAATAAGAATAACAGCACGCGAAGATGGAGGGGTGTACGTTGGAATGAAACATAAAATCCTAGCATATGCCGATGATATAGCTGTCCTCGGAAGTAATCAAAAGACTCGCCCGGACTCTATTAAAAGAAGCAGAGCAAATCGGACTACAGGTCAATGCAGATAAAACAAAATACATGATAGTTAGCCGAAACATCCACCCTGATAACATGATCTGCGTGGATTCTAAGTCATTCCCAAAATTAGACACATTCAAACACCTCAGCTCCACAATAACCTCAATAAATGATCAACTAACAGAGATAGACCAGTGCGAACAGATCTTTCTTCTCTCTTTCAAAGGTACTGAAATCCAGAAAAATTTCCAGAAATCTCAAAATAAGGGTGTACACAGCCATGATGAAGCCAGTTCTGCTGTACCGTTGTGAAATCTGGGCTCTAATCGGCACATTAGAAGCCAGAATTGAGAGATTTGAAAGAAAAGTTCTACGTAGGATAACAGGACCTATATGGGACCAGAAACTTGACACATGGAGGAGAATGAACAATAAAGAACTGCTGAAAGAAACGGGTCAGTCAATATCTCATGACATGAAGGCAAGGAGGTTAAGATGGGCAGGGCATGTAGCTCGTAGCAATCCATCAGGACGCCGTGTACACGACAATGAATGCCACGAGTAGTAGGCAAGAAACCTCATGTGCAAGAACAAAAAACAAATGAGATAAGATAGGATAAACAAAGATACAACGGCTGAGCTCATGCCGCAAACTGGAAAGCAGTAGCCCAAAATAGGCAGAGGTGGAGAAGGCTGGTTCAGCCAAAGATCTACAAGGTCTGTAGAGCCAACCGAAAAAAACAAAAAAAATAATATATATATATATATATATATATATGTGCTCTTTATATATATATATATATATATATAGAGAGAGAGAGAGAGAGAGAGAGAGAGAGGGGGAGAGAGAGAGAGAGTGAGTGAGAGAGCAGAAATAAATATGCTATAAATTCCATAGATTAATACTAAATAAAACTAATTTTATTCACATTTTTAATGATAAAAATAAAGAAATTATCTTAAAAAAATGAAGAAGGAAAGGATAAGAGGAGGGGACATCGATCCTTGCTAGGCACCACATCGCGTCACCCGCTGACCCTAATAAAAATATTCCTATGCCCACCCGCCAGCTAAGGCAAGTAGCTCTTTATTTTAGTTTTCTTCGTTTTTCAAACTGTTTTTCACCTAAAATCCTTAAGTTATAAAAAAAATCGAACTCAACAACAGGAATTCACACCTACTAGGGTTTCACCGATTTCAATTATTTTTCCCATTTTTTTTTTTAGGGTTTTAATTTTTTTTAAATATTGAACACAAAGAGTTTGTTCCAATTGGCTCTAGTATCCAAGATAAAATGATACTTTTGTTTGTAAATTTGCATTCATATTATTTTAATTTTTACTATTCTTGTTTATTGTATATATATTATTTTTCTGCATAATTTATTTTATTTACTGTACATAGAGTGTGAATGTGATCTGTGAACACTATTATTAATGTCCCTGAGACAGATTGTAATATATTTCAATAAATAAGCTAATAAAAAAAAAAATTTTACTATCACTTAAGTTTATACCTCACAGGTCAGGATAATAAAAATTAAAATTAACTTGATGTTGAACTGATTATTATTTATTTGTACTATTAGGGGAATCTGTGTCCCCCTCCTCAGCAATCTAAAAAAATATATAGCAACTATTTTAGTTTCAATGTTAAAACCAGCCATAACTACAATAAATAAAATATACAACACATAAAACAATTTGCAAATAAATATTTGTTAAACGAAATTTGTTAAAAAATAGAAATTACTTACATTTTACTCTCCCCAAAATATTGGGTAAGTCAATATAATGTAATAAGTTTGGTTCAATGTTTAATATCCAACTAAAAAGGTTATGACAATAAATAGTGTAGTTGGTAGAGAAAGAGGAGGGGGGTTAGGATCTCAACATAAAGGTACAAGTAAATAATAATCAGAGGTTAATTTTGATTATTATTATTCTGACCTGGGAAGCATAAACTTTAGTGGAAATAGACATTATAATATAAAAAAGTTAAACATATTAAATACTGTGGAAAACTATTTTAATTTTTAATTTGATTAGTTTTGATATATATATATATATATATATATATTTTTTTTTTTATGGAAGTGTAAATACTAAGATAACATTTAGTTGGTCACTTAATACAATAATAATCAATTTCTATAATGAATTTTGAAATAAAAATAATGGGTTGAAAAACAATTAAAGTTAGATGATTTTTTAAAAAGCAGTATTTTTTATAAACATGTCTCTAACCTACGAAGTTGCACACGCACAGTGGTGTCGATTGCAAATCTAGCAGGACAAAAATCCAAAAGTGACATGAAATGTGTTAATACCATTAGTTAAGATGTTGATTAGTAAGGAAATACATAAATAATCCAAACTTGATGTCAATAAAGCACTTTAATAAATAACTGACTAACACCTTTTTAACTAGGTCTGAATTTGAACTCACTATACTCGTTCAATCTCTTAGGTGTGAATAATATTAGGACGTTCTAGTTTTATTTTATTTTTTTTGCTGTTCCATAATGAAATAGAACAACTAAGGTAATTAATTTTTTTTCTAACTATAGGCAGTCAGAATCTAAGTCAATCTAAATCTAAGTCTCAAATTCAGAAAACCGTTTCACATTTTGGTCTGCAAATGTTTTTCTACACAAGTTGCTACCTAAATTTTTATTCTTTGTGTCAATGTTCAGCTTTACAAACATATGGAATTCAATCACCCGTTCTGGCCCTTTTAATTGCTGTAATAAGAATTATATCCCAGAGCGAAAACTCTTATTTTCCGAAGACGAGTTAACTGAGGCAAGGATATGACTTATCCAAGAAGACAACATTTACTTGAATGAGCAAGCAAATTAAAAATTAGGTTTTAGGAAAATTAATCAATATTTTGTGAAAAAAATAAGGCACTCCAAGACATAGCTATTTTGATCTTTAATAAGAGATAGATTCTTAACAATAAGGCACTAAAAAGATTAAATTCAGATTAGTTGGAAATATTGAAATATCTTAATACTAGTCTCGGTCCAAGTGATATTTTCCTATAGGTATGTTATATTTGGTTTTCAAAACTTTCTTGTAAGTCTTTTGTCCAGGTAAAAACCTAAATACCTAATTACGTCAGATGTTGGGATTTTAATGTTATTTAAATATATTTCAGGTGAAGGTTTATGGTTAAGAGTGAATACTACATGCACACTTTTTTTTCGTTCATCTTAATTTTCCACCTTGTGGCCCAATCTGCAATATCGTGTAGATAGATGATTTTGAAGAGTGGTAGATGCTCGAACAGAGTTTTTATCTGAGCTTAGGATTGCGGTATCGTCTGCAAAAGTAGCCAGTATTGTGTCATTGTGTTCCGGTAGGTCAGACATATATATATTAAACAATATTGGTCCAAGGACACTACCCTGGTTTACGAGGTACTCCTGCTTTAATAGGTTTAATGTCAGAACGTTCTGTCCCTATTTTTACTACAAAATGTCTATCACTTAGATGTGAAAGTAATATTAGATAGTAGGTCGGAGGAAGTAAAATTTTTGAGAAAGTTTGGAAAGCAATCCTTCAAGCCAAACTTTATCAAATGCTTGACTAATGTCAAGAAAAACTCCAGGACAATAATTTTTAGATTCTAAAGAATTAGAAATATAATCAACCAGTCGATGACATTGTTGAACAGTTGAATGATGCTTTCTGAAGCCGAATTGATGATTTGGAATAAATTTAAATATATCGAGAGAATCAAAGTGACGAAGAATATTTTTTTTCAAATAATTTAGAAAAGGAAGGAAGAAGGCTGATCGGACGATAAGAATTTGGAGAGTCTGAGGATTTATTTGGTTTCAAGACCATGACAACTTGAGAATATTTCCAGAGGGTGGGGAAATGTGTGATTCTCAAAATAGAATTTTATATATTTGTTAGAAAAAGAATTGCTTTCCAAGGTAAATTTTTTATGACGAAATTCGTAATTAAGTCAAATCCCGGAGCTTTGTTCATAGGTAAGCTCTGAATTAAATTTTGAACTTCGTAAGGATGAATTGATTTTGGCGGCTTACTTGGACTCATATCATTATTTAGACTTACTTGGAGGACTCACATCAGACAAAAACGATTAGAATTAAACAGACGATACGGTCTTTTATCCAGATTACTACTAACAAACTAACCCTTTATAAAGTTCTACTTAAACCAATTTGGACTTACGGCATAGAACTGTGGGGTTCTGCTAAAACTTCCAACACTAAAAAATTTCAGTCCTTTCAGTCAAAAGTGTTGCGAAGGATAGTTGACGCACCTTTTTATGTCACAAATAATACCCTACATAAAGACCTAAACGTACCTACAATTTTAGATACTGCAAAAGAGAACTACAATAACTTTCACCAAAGACTGACATACAACATGAATCCCCTGACAGAAATTCTACATCGTACAAGAAACCCGTACAGCCCACTACGACGATTACGTAGGCGTTGGCCAAGAGACCTCCTGATGGGAAGCTGCGAAGCTGCCAAAGAATTTGCTCATTGCAAAGAAATTTGCAGCAAATTTAATCTAAAGTTCGACATTTTTGTTAATAAATAAATAAAAATACAAATTTTCTTGAAATATAAAAATACATAAGTTTTAGGCAAAATATGGTTTACAAATAATTCAATGATTTTTTTAACAATAACAGATTAGCCGGGATGAGAAGGAAATATTTTATTGGCAATAAGATGGATTATAGAGTTTTAACCCGCTAGGCACCATTGTGAAGTGCAACTCAAAATATAACCAATTAATAATATAAATAAAAAGGAGTATTTTCATAATTAATTTATTATAATATATCCCAGGTCACAGGAGAAAATTAACTAAAACATTGTAGTAATTTATCGTTGCATTTTTCCTGAAAGCAAAGATATTCTGGCTGAATATCGAATCTCATAATTTATATATGCGAGTAGAGATGAATTTATTCCGTAACGAACCTCAATTTAATTAATATGCACATAAAACAGGGAAGTTTCTGCTAATGTGGGGTATATTTAGTCCAGTTGAAGGATGAAAAAATATATCTAAATTGCGAATAATCTCTGGTTTTATTAAAAACAGTTTAGCCGCTTTGTATTTTAGTAGTTCTTCATGTCTACAATCAGCTTTTTAAATTTTTTCTTATACTTTTGAGGTATCCTTTATAAATTTGATTGCCAAGCTGAAAATAAATTTTAAGGCTTTCCTTCTATTTTCCATGGGAATCTTTATTTACCATTCGATACCATAAAAGTAGTAATTTTTAACTACAACAATTAAAAGTCACATTTGCTTTTAAAAAAATTTATTGCTGCTGCTTTATGTCTGGATAATCAGAGTTCTACTTTAGTTAAAACGTACCAGAGAACAGTTAATGTCAACCATGTAAATGAGGTAGGCTGTAATAATTATTAATAAATTCCTTGATATAAAAATGGGCTGTAAAGCTCGGATAGCATTGCTTTGTGGTTGCGGGGGATATTGTATATAAGAGCCAAAGATATCGCGTATTGTAAATGCAGAGACAATGGCCTTTGTGAAGCATTGAGCCAGTAAGTGTAGATAGTAAGCTTGCTCCTCTCTTCCCATTGCCCTACCTATTCCATTCACCGCAACACCGTCTATTTTTGAACAACCAATTCAACTATTAATTCAACAAAAATGAAGATTATATTCAAAAATTAAAATTAAAAGTTTCAACTAATGATATGAATTATAGGCGAGTTATCATTCGTTCAAGTCGCTACCAAACTATAGATACCCCACATTTACTGTTATTTAGGTGATTTTCAAGCAACGGTCAACTTTCAACTCCCACATGAAAAAAAATAATAAAAAGGATTGCTAATTATTAATGTACGACTTCCATAAACGAGTCTTTCTGATTGACTTGATGATTAAATTATGTTAGAATGATTTAATAATATTATATAGGTATTGCCATGAGCATTTCAATTCTCATTGTCATGGATATCCACGAGCAACATTTTTTGCATTAAAATTTAAAATAGTATGGAGTTTGTTGGCCGTGATTGTATTTATAATAAAACTAAAGGTGAATACAGCGTGTAAGTTCAAATGTAAACACATGTGATAAAATAAGAAGATATATCTGCTGGTTTAACCTTTAGTTAATAACATTTACAAATTAGTTATCCACTCATATCTTATTCTTATTTAATCACATTTGTTTACATTTTAACTTACACGCTATAGTCACCTTATTTTTTATTTATATCTTCTATATATATAATACTTTATATTTTAACTGTACTATAACCCACTATATCACTGATGTAATTTTATAAGTTGATTGATTTCTTTATCAGACTTGTTTGTTTAATATCTACTAATAATTCACTTATTATATGTTTTACTTTATACTAATTTATAATTTGAAGACCTAGTGAAGACCTAAAAATTGACTAAAATAACTTGAGAATGAGCCAAAAAGAGCTTGAAACGTTGTTGATGACATAAATAAAAGGAAGAGATGTGAGAGTAATTCATTCCTTGGAAACACATTATATGATACTAATAGCTTGTTAGACAAAGCCAATGTCAATCTGTTGTCAGTGGCGTATCGTATGGGGAAGGGTGGATCATTGGAGGGGAAGGATTGAGAAGGGGGGAGGGAGGATCGTTATTAGGGGGCAAAAGGGCCATTTTATTGGAGGAACAGAAATCTCTGGAGATCCAACTCAAACAAACAAAATAAGGGAATATTAGATCATTTTTAATTTGTATTCTTTATTTACTAGCAAGTGTCATGGCCGCAACTGCAGTATAACTTTCATGTCGCTCTGCAATTGTTACTTTGTAATGTACTTAATAGATAAAATTCAGTGGTAAAACATTATCAGCAGTGACCCTATAAACAGTTGAAAATTTTTACGTCCACAGATACACAGCTTATTAACAATGAACATGTGATAAATTGGTGCTCGTTTGGGTAGCCCAAGTGGCCGTTAATTCCCTTGCCATTCTTATCTTACTTACGTTAAGTTCACGGCCAAGGTTTGTATATTATTTCTCCCTCGTCAGCTGGTCTCAGTTCGAAACCCAAGAATTATAAATTTTTATCTCATAGAGACAGTTTTATTTTCATTTTTTTTTTCTTGTTAATTTATTCTCAGAAATGTTGTGTTTTATTTCTGTTTCTAAGTTTGTGAATAGCTTATTTTTTTTAAGTCTTAACTGACCCCGAGCCGCCACCCATATTTGTTTCCAAAATTAGTAATTTCATATCATTTGGTCGAGAA
Organism: Nezara viridula; assembly: GCA_928085145.1. NCBI lineage: Eukaryota > Metazoa > Arthropoda > Insecta > Hemiptera > Pentatomidae > Nezara > Nezara viridula. The sequence continues at coordinate 12,201,685 of OV725078.1, read as the reverse complement.
ATCTGATAGGACAGACACATTTTCGCAGTATCTCCACGATAAACGACATCATGATCAACACGAACTCAAGAGATAATTATAAAACACTAATCAACTGCTTTTTATCTAAAAACTATGATTTTCACTGTTATCAGTTGAGACAAGAAAAGGCATATCGAGTGGTTTTGAGAGGTCTACACTCAACCACCCCTATATCCGTTATCAGACCTGGCCTGGAAGAAATAGGTCACAAAGTTAGGCACACATCATGCGTCCTACATCCAACGCAGAAATATCCATTACATTTATTCTTCGTTAAATTTGATTCTGCTAGTAATAACATTGAAATATTTCAAATTAACAGGCTTACATATTCAACAGTTAAATTTGAAGAGACCAGAAAAAAACCATGATATTGCAATGAGCTAATTGTCAAGAACTGGGGCACACAGAGACTTATTGCTATCATCAGGCCAGGTGCGTAAATTGTGCCGCGTTACAGGCATATGAAACGTTTTAGAAACCTCAAGACTAGCCTCCTAAAATTGCTCTTTGTGGCGAATCCCATGAGGCAAGCTACAAAGGATGCATAGTCTACAAAAATCACTATAAGCTAAGATCTGGGAATAGAGCCTTAAAAAGAGTTGAATAGTTGAGTTGAAAACTGAATAGTGAAAGTTACACCCAGCCAACCAAATTGGAAATATTTTTAATTTCTCTGAATTGCCGAAAAAAATTACCCATCTCACCCAAAAAGAACCGTTTACTTCAACTGATATCGACTATCCTCATCAGGACTCCAGTAAAGCTATGTACAAACCACCATCAAGAAACAGCAGCCTCGAAGTCAGGTGCCTCAAACCTCCCAATCTAAACCTCATACTCCCAATCCTCAATCTCGTCCTCCAGGCCAGCAAATTCCTCCTCCTCATCTACCCCAACGAGTCAAATTATCGCCACAGCATCCTCACCCACTTCATCCTAACGTCCTGAAAAAAAAAACAAGCACAAGCACCTTTGAATCCAGACCTATCTAGTACACAACGACGTATTCCGCCCTTAGTTAACACTCCTAACCCGCCACAAGAACCAATCCTAAACTCACTTCACAACTAACATCCATCTGACATAACATCCATTATATCATCCTTCCTATTGGACTTCCAAAACACTATAAAACTTCTTTATAAAAATCACTCAACTCACCAGTATCCTGACCGAAATTTCGTTTAATTTCTCTGGATGAGCACAAAGTCTCTAACTATCCTTTTATGGAATATTAACGGACTCCACAACCACTGAGACGAACTTGGCCTATTTCTTCATTACAAACACATTGATATTGCTCTAGTAACTGAAACTCATTTCACTAAATGGACAAATATTCACGTATGAGACTACATCACTTATTGATCTGACCACCCAGACAATACTTCCCATGCCGGTTCTTGCATCCTTATCCGTAAGTCTTTACCCCATTCCCTTATTCCTTCCACTCCAACTGCCATGCTATTCAATCAACATCTGTAATCCTTTCAACTCCCCCCTTCCATATCGCATCCCCTGCTGTATAATGACCTCCTGCTATTTCCCTTTCCTATAACCTCCTTGATTCCTTATTCGAATCCCTCGGATCGCGCTTTATTGCTGAAAGAGATTACAATGCTTAACACCAACAATAGGGTTGTTGAACGTCGGACTCCCGCAGTAATATACTTCCACGTTTCTCATATTCAATTTTATCAATAAAGAAATACACATTACCAAAAATACGATACAAAATTCAATTAAATTGGTTGAACATAAGTAAATAATAAAATATATGTAATAAAACTGATAAAGAATGGGTTATTAAGAACTGGAGAACAATTAATTAAATTGCTCTTATAAAAATATAATATATATATATATATATATATATATATATATATATATATATATATATAAAAGCTTGTGGACATTTTCATTATAAATCATAAAAGACCACAAATCTTCTCCAAAAAATCTTCTCGCCCACGAATCCTACTTATTGGCTAACATACCTAAAAAACGTCCCGATATCCTGGATATATTTAGCACCTCCTCGAAAGCCATAATCAACTCCCTGGATGACCTTTCTTCAGACCATAGTCCAGTTCTACTTTCACTACATTCAAACTTTGGTCCTAAGCCATCATCTCCAAAATTGATTATGTGACGAGTAAACTGGGACAAATTCCGTGATTTGAAAAGTAACCTAAAAACCCCACTTAAGACAAAAGAAGACATTAATGGTGCCATAAAAAAACTTACATCATCAATAGCAGGCAATACAAATAATAATACCTTCATTAGTAAGATTAACAATCAGCAAAATACTAACTTGCCACAGCACATTCGTATCATATTAAAGGAAAAGCAGAGCCAGATCGAAGTGGCATTGAACTAGATATCCAGCAAATAAAGCCTATTCCACCCAACTGACTAAAAAACTAAAACCAGAAATTAAAGAATACATAATTCAAAATTTACGAAATAATCATCCACTTCTTATAGAAGCCCTATGACTACAATAACACCTATTTGGACTAACGGAGTTGAGATTTAGGGTCCCCAAAGCCATCGAATTTCTCATGTATCCAATCGAAAAAAAATTGTCAATGCTCCTTACTTTGTCACTAATAAAACCATTTATAAGGACCTTAATGTTCATTATGTTTCCGATTTGGCCCAATCCAGATACCTATCCTTCCGAAATAAACTTCAGAACCATCCGAACCCTCTCGTTTCTAACCTTGCTTCCTCTTCAATCACTGAAAACCCTCTGAGGCACTTGAAAATAAGAATGCCTCGAGATCTATTATAAATACATTTTTATTTTAGAGTGCTACTAGTGGATAGTTTCACAATAAGTATTTTCATTTATTGTTTTCTGTTATGACATTTTCTGAATGTATTTTTTTCTGAATACAGTTTTAAATACCATAAATAAAAAATATATCTTTATTTCTTTTCAATGAAATATTACTCCCATCTAACCTTTGGTCAATAGAGGTATAAATAAAACCCATTAATATCGGTAGTTTTCATAAGTCGAATATATCGAAAACGCAATTCATGTCGAAAAAATATATCCATATTTCTGGCATAAATGTTTAAATCTTTGAAATGTGTAAAAAAAAAATCAATAAATATAATATTATATCGGATCTAGATCTTATTAACAATAGATTAAGAACAACAATTCAATATGTATATATTGCTCATTAAAATATATAAATAAAAAAGTTTCAATTTATTCACTTTTATCAATAAATACACATTATCAAAAATGCGATATAAAATTCAATTAAATTGGTTGAACATAAGTAAATAATAAAATATACGTAATAAAACCGATACAGAACGGATTGTTAAGAACTGGAGAACAATTAATTAAATTAGTTTATTTAAAAAATCCAAGGCATCTATCCTTATATGAATTTGTAATTTTATTTTTCGGGTTTTTATTTAGTACTTTTTAGGGGGAGTTGGGAGGGGATATCCATTGATAGGTTAGGTTAGGTTAGGTTAACTTATTTATAGATACTCAATTGCTTATATTAGGTCTTAAGTGTCTTTCTACGGTGATGTTTAAAATTTCTCTTTTCTCTTTCTTCAATACATTGGATTAAAGAAATTATTATTTCTGTTGCTACTATTGTCACCAAACATTGCTTGGATTTTTCTTTCAAAGTATAAATTTCGAAAGTAACTATCATGTATCTGACAATCTTCCAAAATTTGTCTAATCGTCTATATTTTCTATGAGGTAGCCAGAGGTTTCTGAATGGTGGCAATAAAGCTAAATCGTCAACGAATAAAACGATTTTTTTCGATTTGGGGATCATATATGAAACGTGAAATGGTGATGGTGAAAAGTGCGTAGCTCAAAATGCTTCCTAGAAGTATGCCGTTGGTCATTGCTTTCGGTGAAGACAGGTGGTTGCCTATTCTAATCTGGAAGGTACGAGTACGCAGAAAATATTTATTAGTATGAGAATGTGTCCTATGATTTCCCAATCCCTTTTTTGTTGAAGGAAAAGCGACGGATTCAGATTGTCATAAGCTTTTTCAATATCGAATAAAATGCTAAGGATTCTTTTTTTTTCAGCGAAACAATTCAGTATTTCGTATTCCATAGTTACCTAACACAGATGGTAAATGGTGTAAAGTATTGTTCTGAACCCGCTTTGCGCGCTAATTAGAATGTTTGTCTCCAATATCCAAGTTTACCTTTTAGAAATTATCTTTTCTAACAGTGAGCATATGCAACATGTGAATGATATAGACCGGTAGCTTGAAGAGACTAATTTATTTTATCCTTGTTTTAGTATCGAAATAATAATCGACTTCCTACAAGTTTCGGGAAAAACTCCTGTGCACCAAACGTGATTGTAGAAAGCAAGAAGTGTATCAAGAGCAGGTTTAGGTAAGTTTTTATGCACATCGTTATGTATCTCGTCTACTCCAAGCGAAGAAGGTTGGAGATGAAGAAGCAGCTCTTTTATATTGGAGATGAATTCTGTTCTAGAAATCGGAAGGTTGTATACGTTTTCGAGTTGAATGTTTATTGTATCTAAGTCTGTATCTAGAGGTATTCATGATGTTTGTAGGCAATATACGTTTGAATAGAAATTTGCCAAGTGCTCTGCCCATATATCTGGCTTTTGTTATTTACGTTTGTCAATAAAACGTGTAGGCTGATAGTCGATTTACTTTCCAGAGATGGTTTGTATCTTTTCCCAAAACAATCTTGGTGAAGAATTTGTCAAAATGGTGTTAAAAATTGTTCCCTTGAAAGTTTTTTTTTTCTTGAACCTAATTATTCTAAGAGACATAGGTTTATTTATATTCCATTATTTTACTGAATGTAGGTTTCCTTGGAAATGCGTTATGTGCCCTTCTTCTGTTCTTAATTACCAGTTTACATTCCTTGTCATACCAAGAGGCACTTCTGTTAGATTGGCGCTATTGGATCTTTTTGGAATTGAGATATCCCCTCCTGTCATGATAGATGAGGCCATTAGGTGGCATATCTCTTCACTATCGTTAATTGCTGATATATCATATTCTGTTATCATTAGATTGTTATGAAACATTGCCCAATCAGATTTTTCTGGGATCCATTTAGATTCTTTTGTGATCCGGGTTTTACTATGAATGAAACTGACTATCGAAGGAATGTGAACATTTGAATACTGATCTTGAGAAACCTGCCAACATAAATGAGTGAAAATACTTGGTGAGCACCACGCAAGATCTATGGAGGAGAACGTGTCTCGAGGAGGACCGACTCAAATATCTTGGCTGCCTTGTGTTTAAAATAATTGAGTCGGTGCTATTCGCCTGATAATATTTCCACGAGTTAAACAATGTGAAGAATCCTAAGGGGTGTGATGGCCGATATACGATGTACGGAAAATGAAGACCGTTTAGAAAAACAAGTAAATCTCTTTCTAGTAAATTTCCGGGAGGAAGATAAATATTGGTGACGAAAATTGGGAGGTGAAGGAAAACCTTGACGCTGATAGCCTGGAGAAGATGGCCTGGTATTAATTGGTAGCAACTTAGATACAAAGCCCTTATGTATAGCAACCCTCCCCCCCCCCTCTGCTATCTATTCTATTTCCTTCAAAATCGTTTCTGTGAATATTGTACTGTTTCAAGTAGAAATTTTTGTTAGGAGTCAGCTTACTTTCTTGAACAGAGATGACTAATGGAGAATATATTTTTTTTAAAGTTCCGGTTTATCATAGTTTCAAATTAAACCGTACAATTCCACTGTGCAATATTAGTTGGAAAAAACATATTGTAAGAAAAGAGGATTTAGTTAAATCGAAAAGAAAAAGATAAAAATGAGTAAAAATAGATAAATTGCTGGGAGGGCTGATTAGTGAAGGTGTTTTATTACCTATCGCTTGGATCGGCTTCTTAAATACAAATATATTTTTATTTAGATCGTCAGTCCGCACACAAATATTTTTTTTATTTTTAACGAAAACCACATTTGGGTAGCTTGTAGGTGTAACAGGTGGTTCTTGCTGCAATATGTGTAACTTTTTCAGCTTTCTGTCAGCCTCTAATTTCTTTTTCTTCAACATACACTGGACAATTTTTTGAAGAATAGACATGATTTAACAATTGACACATTGAACTGGGCTACTACACTCTTACACTACTACACTGAGCTAAATCGTGCTTTATTTTAGCACAATACCAAAATATTGCTTGTTTTTTACTAATCGTCATGGTATGGCAAACATAATATCGGGTGGGGATTGATATGAATTGTCTTATTGTGTCAACGACATTATAAAAACCTATTTGAATTTCGTTAGCCAAAGCGGAGCTATCAAAAGTTAAGAGGTAATTATTACTGTTATTTTTTTTTATGTCATTCTTTTGATTACTACGACGTTTTGTGGTTTCGATTCTTTTTTAATTTCTTCACTTAAACAAAAGCCTGGACAGCATACAAGACCCTTACGTCAATTTCATTTACTGTCAGTTTCTACCTTTATTGGGGAAATATTTAGTAAGTAATCACATTTTATAAGTTGTTGGGAATACTTATTTATAAATTGTGTTTCTGAAAATACTTCGACTAATAATATACAACTTTTTAATGCTCTTTAAGCTTTTATGTATGAAAAAAGGGGACACCTTTTTTAAAATCTAGAGTATTCCCTTCATTACCCATCTCAACTCATCTTATAATAAAAAAACTTGAAATGATTTTTTTAACATTTTCACTATTCCCAGCTATGGCAGTTTTAATTATCCCTTTTTTTTTCATTTTAGCGCTTTTGCGTTTTAGCAACTCCTATAAAAATAACAAAATAGGGAAACGTTGAAGAAATTAAAAGTTTATATAAACTTTAGCGGTTGTTGTCTTGCTTAATTCTTAAGAGCCTCAATAAATATACATCCGCACTACTCGAGACATAAACACAAACTCTCTCCAATGATACACGATACCCGGATATTTTTCCAAATCCTTATCCCTGGGGATCTATCCCCAGTCCACCTCTCCTTATGGAAGAATTTGGTATATTAGAGCAAAATACTGAGTTAAGTGATGTTGTGATTAATGATATTATTGGTAGTCTTCGGCACAAACTCTTTTGTATCAAATTATTAACATTCGTCTAAAACTTGTTGAATGGGTTTATCTTATCATAACCAGCAACTTTTTTGTATACCAAAAGTCTCAGAAATGGGGCGGTGGCACTTGCTTCAGACTTGAATCGTAAGATCACAAAATATAGAAAAAAGGCGACCTACAAAAATATAGGACCGTTTGGCCTAAATAATCTTGTTATCTTGACATGTTTAGGATGGAGGTCATGCCAAATGATCCAATATTTTTGTAATCCACCATTTTTTTCGATTTTGTGATCAAATTATCTTACGATTCAAGTGGAAAGCAATTGGCTGTTTATGAGTTTTTAATACTTCATTAACTAGGATGAGTTTACCGATTTCAAGATTGGAAACAGGCCATTTCCGAGAATCTTCTTAAATAAAAAGTTGTAGGTTGGGATAAGATGAATCCATTCACGAGCATTTAGACGTTTGTGTATAATTTAAAAAAAAAGGGTTTTGTAAGGCGGATTATGTAGACATAATATGGAAGTTAACATGTTCGGTAAATTTAAATTAACATTTAGAATTTGAATTCGAATATTTTACTTAAATAAATTCTCTATTGGGAACAGGTAAATTAATTTTATGAATGTGAAAATCTAATTTAAGTAATGAATTCATGATATAATTACGCGAAGATTCGATGATAATATATTTTATTATGTATTTTAAATATAGCTATTATTGGTATAAAGGCAGGTTTGGGAGGTTTGGAGGCAATGTGGTAATGGGACAGGTTTGGAGGCAATGAGGTAATGGGGCTTAAGGCTCTAGAATATTGAGCCGTAAGAGAAAGGAGATGAGAATATCGATGGTTAGCATGCCTCAGTTATTGTCAATGGAAAGGGAATTCATTGAGAGGGTAGGCCTTATTTATTGCTCTCATGTTTTATTAGGCCTTCTACGCCTTTCCTATCTATCAACTATACTAATAATATAGTAAACCTATTGGTAATTTCTTGGTAATAACAATATTCTGACCGATCCGGTTGACATATTGAATAAGTTTAAGGACCACTTTGACAATATTTTAAATACGGGAAATTATGATCTGTGTCCTCCTTCTGAGTACCAGAGTGCTGAACCGTTGATAGAAGGACCGAGTAAAGAGGAAGTTGAATTAGCTATCGGAAAATTAAAATCTTATAAAGCAGCGGGAATCGATAATATTCCTACTGAACTAATTAAGGCATGGGAGAAGCTGGAGTTTCTAAAATACATCGGTTGGTTAAAAAGATCTGGGTGAACGAGAAATTACCTGAAGAATGGAAAGAATCTATTCTTATTCCGATTCACAAAAAGGGTCCGAGGACGGATTGTAATAACTATCGAGGAATTTCACTCCTTCCGGTATGTTATAAAATATTCACTTTAATCTTAACCAGTCGAATCACGGAATACGCTGAGGAAATTATCGGAGACTACCAATGCGGATTTAGACGGAATCGTTCGACTATTGATCAAATATTTTCTTTACGGCAAATATTAGAGAAAAAAATGGAGTATAACGGTATTGTTCACCAGCTGTATATAGACTTTAAAAAGGCTTACGATTCTATTGACCGCCAGAAACTGTATAATATTCTAATCGAGCAGGGGATTCCAAAAAAATTAGTAAATCTAGTCAGGATGTGCTTGACGGAGACACTCAATAAAGTTAGAATCGGTAATAATTTGTCCGAAAAATTTGAGGTTCGTTCGGGCTTAAAACAGGGGGATTCTCTTTCGCCTGTCCTGTTCAATTTGGCATTAGAACATGCCATTAGGGAGGTATTGCGAACCGAGAAAGGGTTGGATCTGGGCGGGACAACATCCGTGCTGGGCTATGCTGATGATCTGGTACTGTTAAGCGAAGACGTTGAAACTATAAAACTAAATACGACAACGTTAATGAAAGCCGGTAAAGAACTAGGACTCGAAATAAACGTGGATAAAACAAAATATATGGTTAGCTGCAAAAATGGCGATACTACTGGTGATATCGATATAGATGGTAATATGTTTGAACAGGTAGATAAATTTAGGTATCTAGGTTCTACGATAACTAGAAAAAACGAAATTGAAGAAGAGATTAAGGTTAGACTGAAGGCGGGGAATGCTTGTTATTTTTCTGTGACAAAATTACTTAGTTCGCGCCTCTTGTCCCGAAACTTAAAAATTAGAATCTATAAAACAATTATCTTGCATACAGTTCTTTATGGATGCGAAACTTTGCCGCTTACATTAAGGGATGAGCAGCGTATTAAGGTTTTTGAAAATAAAGTATTACGTAGAATATTCGGACCGAAGAAGGATGAGTTAACCGGAGAGTTCAGACGGTTACACAACGCCGAATTGCGTGAGATGTATCCGGGTAATATAATTGAGGTAATTTCATCGCGGCGAATCAAATGGGCTTGTAAAGTTGTTGGGCTTAGTAACGAGAGAATTCCTAAAAGGTTAATATTTGCTGTGCCGAATGGTAAGCGTCCGAGGGGTAGACCGAAGCGAAGGTGGGAAGATTGCATTAAAGCCGATCTGAAGGGACTGGGTTTGGACGGCGAACGGTGGAGGGAGGTGTGTAACAAGCGATTGGTGGTGTCGGCATCGAACCTTCGGGTTCGCTAAGCCGTATTATTATTATTATTATTATTATTATTGGTAATTTCTAAGTAAAATAAATAAAACAGTGGAACCTCACATTAGCTATCCCGAACAGGAGAAAAGTGGTATTTTTTTTTTTACATATTTACAAATTTAAGGTAAGGAAGAAAATAAAATCATGGTGAAAACTTTTTTCTTTTCGCCAGAACAAAAATAATCCTATAATCAGATAAGTCTTAGTTTTAATACTCATCTAGAAAACATCCAGCTAATATTTATTTTTGATAGCCAATTATAATAGTATAGTATACATATCATATTTCAATCTAGCACAGCATAGCAGGTGTGGAGGAGGTCTGTATTTTATTTAATTATCTTAAAGACATATTCAATTTTCCAATGGACAGGTCACCCTTTGGATCTGGTAGAAAAATATACAATAATAAACACACACACATATATATATATATATATATATTATATATATATATATATATATATATATATATATATATATATATATATATATATATATTTACTTTCACTTGCGTATATATGTAATATATAGTAAGGGTAAGTATTGCGATCGTGAAAATTTTCGAATCTCAGTTTTCAACGGAAATACATGTTTTGAGATCCCCTGAGTCCAAATAACTAAGTATCGCAAAATGGTCTGTATGTGTGTGTGTGTGCGTGTGTATGTGTGTTAACAGTCTAGCTCATAAATGAAATGTAGTACGAAACTGATATTAAGTATTTAAGGTTTGAATATGGGCCGGATGTGACAGCAACATAAATGCTGAAACACATTTTTACATTTTTTTTCAAAAACGGCTCTAACGATTTTGATTAAACTCGGTTTATCATTGTATAATTAAGTGGTCTTTAATATCATTTAGGTCTTATCCCCGTTGATGTCACTTTATAGGGCTTAAATGCTCAATGTTCATATATGTCTTCCTCTAAAGTACCTTTAATATGGTTTATTTTAAAAAGTTAATCATTTCGCATTATTCAGAGTTACGAAAAAATGCTACATTTAACTTTTGAAAGAATTTTTTAAGTTAATAGAGGAGAAAAAAAATAAAAATGCAGAAAAAGCTGCGTTGCTATAGACTGTAGCGCCTAAACGAATGTACCGATTTCAATGAAACATCGCTAAAGTCATTTTCTCGAGACCCTTTAAATTTATCTATATAACATACTTCAACGAAAAGAAGCTGGAAAAAAAGTAACGAGGGATGGTAAAATTAAATTCCGAATAACTCAAAAAGTATACACTTTTTTTTTCGATATTGTCGACATAGTTTTTTAAATGTTTGTGGAATTTCCTAAAAAAATTCGTTAAAATTGGACAATTAGGAGGAAAGATATGGTCTCTAGTTTTTTTCCCTGAAGAGGCGAACATTTGAATAAATTTAAAATATACTTTAATTGTTGAGACTAAAAAAACTTTTTTCTACAGATATTTTATAAAATATCTTTCTTAAGAACATCTTTCATAAGAAATAAGTACCTAAATGTATACCCTTATTCTCAGTTCTATATTTCAACACCTCATATATATAACAATAATAAGACCTATTTGGACTTACGGAATTGAGCCCTGGGGCTCCATTAAACCATCGAATTCCTCTCGTATTCAATCCTTACAATCCGAAATCCTTCGTAAAATCCTCAACTCTCCTTACTTTGTCACTAACAAAATCATCCATAAAGACCTTAATGTTCCATGTGTTTCCGATTTGGCCCAATCCAGATACCTATCCTTCCATAACAAACTGCAGAACCATCCTAACCCTCTTGTTTCAAACCTTGCTTCCTTCTCGATCCCTGATAACCCTCCGAGGCGTCTAAAAAGAAGATGGGATCTTCTAATATAGAACTTTAATTTGAGTTCTACCAATGGGTAGTTTCTCTTCATGTTTTACATGTCATGCTACCAATGTCACATTTACTTGTTGTATTTTTAATGTAATACAGTTGTACTTTCATTAAAAATAAAAAAAAATATTTCAACACTGCAATCACCACCTCCGGAATCAACTTACTCACTGTCTGCATAGATAACTTTTTCAACTATAAATATCTCTAAAATGACATTACTCAAAAATGATGAAATTGGAGTTAGTCATTCAGTGGTTTATAAAAGCAGATAGAGAGACTAGATTTTTATTGCCTACCGTCAATATATTAAATAGACATTTTGTAATTACAATGGTCTTAATGACTTGTTATCTGTAAGCTTTAAGCTTTAGCTCCGTTTGAAATGCACTTCAAAAAATTGTATAATAGCCCAGCATTGCCAGAAAATAATTTTAATTTAAAGTAGAGCGGTAAGTGAAAGTTGTGTGTTGCGCGCACCAGATTTTTTTTGGCATTACAGACTATGTAGATCTTTTGCCGCCTTAACAAGCCTGCTCCATCTCTCCCTGTCTTGGGCTATTTCTTTCCATTTATTTGCACGCAGCTCTCTACGAGGTATACTAAATAAAAAAAAAATGGAAGTGTGGATGGCGCTGGAAAGAGGATTCAGCAACAGATTTCCACACTGTATGGGCTCCTTGGATAAAAAATTATATCAAGCACACCTCATAGTGGAACACAATACTTTAACTATATATATAAAAATAGTATTGTTTTGCTGGTACTTGTAGATTAATTATAAAATTAATTGAAAAATAGAGTACAATTTAATTAAATAATAAAAAACATAGTAAAGCATTAAAAAAAAAAGAGAAAAAAAATAACAAAATAAAACCAATAGTGGAGAGGAGGATCCAAAAGAGAAGATAAGAGTTATATTGTAACATAATTGAAGGAACGTATGTAAAGTCTTAAGATTTCTTGATTGAAACTATATTTTAGAAATAATGACAAAATATAACAGATTTGGATAAAGTGAACTCTAGAAATAATATTAAGAATTGTATAACAAGAAATATGGCAGATAATATAAAAAATATAACACATGGAAGTATTTGCTAGCTAAGGTGGTTAATAAAATTAATTTTGTATATTTAATAAATAATCAATTTAATAAAGAGGTTCCTGATAGAGGAAACGTCGAATGAGCGATGTGAAGTCAACTAAAGAAAGTTAGATGAGAAAACAATATTCAAATAAATGCCATAGACAGATAGGTCTATGTAAATAGATATTACATATGAAAATACACAGACCAATAGGCTATACTCGACAATACGAAAGTAAAGGAAGACGTGGCTTTGGTTAAAGAAAAAATATTTCTTATTTCACAATTTTAAGATGTTAAAATTTGAAATTTCCACCAGCAGAGACTAAATTTGAAGCCAACTGTTAAGACTTATATTTCTATTGACAAATATTTTTAATGTCTTAATTCTTGGGATAAAAGGGGGTAATTGATAAAGCCCAAGAAAAGGGTCGAAACCCTTATTTCATTCATAAATGTGGGCCGTTGGAGCCAACTAATGAGGGCATACGCTTAACTAATCCAGAGCGGGCCTTTTTAATTAATCCAATTAATTATTCCATGACGGAAGCAATTACTGTGCTATTCATTTACTCAATGAACATTAATGTGGGAGAACATAAAGCCTATATTAAATGCTTTCCGCCAAACGCAGAGCTCTCAGTAAATATAAAGTGGTTGAAACTAGAACCTCATTCAACAATATTTCTACAATATTGGTTTATAGTATACAGTAGAGGTAGGGGAGGGGGGCTTAGCGGGAGTGGGAGCCGCAATAACTCTTCTATTTAACACTACAACTATCGATAATTGAGCTAGATCTAATTTCTTTCTACAGAAACTAGCTGCGATATTTAAAATATATTAAAAATAATAACTTTTAGTTACAGAAAAATTCCGTTTACACTGAATGATGTGGGCGGAGTTTTACAGGAATATGCCAAATTGAGGATACGGTGTGTCAGGATCAAAAATTCTTGTGATTTGTGATATTCATTAAAACGGTGAGATTAATCAAATGTTATTAATAATAAATATTTAACAGACATGATGTCACTGAAAAGTATATATAACTAAAAAAAAAAAAACCTCTAACAAACGCTTTGATGAGTCAGAATAAAATGAGAATGTGACGAAAATTAACATTGCAACGGTTTTTTACGCAACAGTTAATTCCTCACTTTCATAATTGTAATTATTATATTAGGATCCTTTTTTTTTTTATCAAATACATATCTCCCTCACTTTGACAAATCTATATAACATTACTATTAAATAAGAATTGTAAGGTACAACTCAACTTAGATATACAGGGAGTTTCATTCAGGGTTAAATGGCCTAACTGCGAAAATGAAATAAGGATTTCAAAACAAGAACAAATTTCATGTGAAGGTATGTCCGCAAATACTTTGTTTAGAAGATATTCACAGCTAAAGATTCTCGTCGTTTTGGATTATTTAAATTAAAGGAAATTTTGAACTACAGCTTCCACTTCTAGTTTTTCAACATTTTGAATGGCAGTGCTTCTTACACTCCCATTTCCTCTTATCGGCAGCTTTTGTGTATAAAATCTTGACCATATAAAGTTGCTATCAGCTCCTCTATAACGGAGGACATAAAAAAACATCATTAGCGTGATATTTCATCAAGCTAATTGGCTCCAATTAGAATATGGTCGATTCGATTTTCGGTCAGGCCGTCAAGAGAGGTCCATGTTACCATATGAACATCTTTATGGTTAAAAAACGTGCTCCTTATTCTAAGGTTCCTTGCCATTGCAAAATCAACCATTCTCAATCCATTCTCGCTTGTTTCCTCATGTTTGCTGAACTTGCTGTTATATACACTGGAGATGTTCATGAACTGCTTGGTGAGTACAAGAACACCTTCATGACCCACATGCTTGGGAGAAAACGTCGGCAACAAATAACTGCGCCCTGACTATTTATCAGCCATGATTTGTAGAACAGTCGACTAGCTTCCTTCAATATTTCATCAAAAACATGCGAAATTAAATAGGAGAAAAATTTAAATTTCTTATTCCAAATGTTAATTTTCATCCTCTTGCGGGACCTCAAGCACAAGAAAATGCCGTAGTGTTCTTGTTGATATAAAATAAAAGCTTTAATCGGCAATTGGCCAATCCGGACGATTGTCAGTTTTTTGGCACAAATTTAAATGAATTAGTGGAAAGCGGAACATAAGCTCAAAAGAACACATACTTTTTTTAAAACACCAAATGTATATATTTGAAGCGTTCGGGGAACCTGTTTGAAAATCAACAAACCAACTTAAAGCCTATTCATTTATTTATTTGTAACCAGGGGCATCCAAACATAAATATTACAATACTAATAATCAAGGGTTTATTCACAGATAGTATATATTGTACATTGACTAGATGTATATTAAATATGATTTATAATGTCAACTACCATTTTTTAAATTCAAAAGAAAAAAATCCTCAAGATGAATAAAAATCATTCAAGATTAAGCAGTCTACGTTGGAGCTAATCACAGTGCCCTAATGGCGGCTAGGGGGTGAGATTGAGGGAGAGCAGAGGAAGGAGTTCTAACCCCACTGCCAATACCTGGCCTCTCTTAAATACCGCCGAAAGGTGTAGCTGACAGAGATGGGCATATTTATATTCAAAAATATAAATAGGAATACCATTTATATTTATGGTACTCATTAATATATTTATGTTCATAAAAAAAAATATGAATACAGATTATACGTATTCGCGGCTGACAATATAAATACGGCAGTATTCACGATTGTAAAAGTGAATACGGCTGTATGTACATTTGTAAAAGTGAATACGTCAGTTTACATGTTTACTAAAATGAATAAATTTACAGAAATATGCCGATGACAGGTGTACCCTATCAGTTAACAAGGATCCAACAATTGCATCCACAAGTCTTGAAGAATGGTGGCAAAACTGGAGGATTAAAATAAACTCCAATAAATCCCATCAAATTACTTTTACCCTTCGTCGCAAATTATTTATTTAAAAAATATATATTTACTATGTATATAATTTTATTTCTATAAATAGTATTATATTCTTAGTTATACAATATGTTATGTCACAATGAATTGTGTTATGTTAATTACCACTCGTAATGTTTGTACGTAATATAAATTCCCGAGCCTTTGCCTCCCTCTCTCCCTCCGAAATGTCTAGGACCCTCGTTTTTTGTTATTTTTGTTACGACGTAGAACGTAGAAACATTAGGAGTGATAATCAACGTTGTAATATAATACGTTGTAACACAATTAATATAACATATTGTACTCGTAAAACGAAGAATACAATTTTATATATAAAAATAAAATGACGTATATATAGTAACTTTTTTTTTAATAATAAATAAGAGTATCCATTAATAAGGTCGTGTGAAAATATTTCTATTCACTGCTGTAAATTTAAGCGTATTCGTTTTAGTAAACGCGAAAACTGCCGTATTACATTATGTTACCAAGGCGACAAGTACTTTGATTATTATTTTTCTGAACAGCATTTGAAATGTCAAATATTTTATGTTTTTAAAATGTATAGGATTTTAATTTCTTGATATTTAAACAATTTTAAGTGTTTCTAATATGATTAAAATTAAAAAAAGGCTAATTTATAAAAAAAAAAAACTATTCTGTTAAGAATGGAGTAAGAGATTTTACTTGTTCTTTTTACTAAAAGTCCATATTTACTAGTTTGTCATTAATTGAGACAGATTGTAATATCTCTCAATAATATGTTTAACAATTTAAAAAAAAAACTAGTTTATTTCACGAAATATGCTATCATATTCTTATATAACATGACCATTGAGTCCTTAATGGTTTTTATTTATTTAGCTTCAATTTGATACCTAAATACGGAATTTAGGAATTTTATAATTTAAATAAATTAATTATGTTATCTAGATTAGGTTCAGTTATCTAGATGCCAAACGTTTATTAATAATTTAGTCGAACAGTTTACTGAGACGAATGAGATACTAAATAAGATGTGAACGAATTCTGTTCTGTGCTTTAATTATATATATATATATATATATATATATATATATATATATATATATATATATATATATATATATAGATAGATATAGATATACAAAATAGTAGGTCATTAACCCAGAGTACAATGTTAAGACATAAAAGCAGCGTGAAGTTGCTAGGTTAGGCAATCAAGAGCAGAACAACAAATGAGGCACGTACCAATATTCCAACATCATTAAACTCATCCAATTTATATTTCCAGTTATAATAAAATATAGAATTATTTATAGGATTATCAAAATAAATTCAGAAGGATGACACTTTATTTTTAAAAAAAGTTGTTTATACAAAACCCAATAAATAAAAAAGTGGATGGACTAATAAAGTAAGTAGCTAGTTATCTTAACAAGACGGCTCACCTTTCATCTTTATCGCTCCGAGCCAGTAAAAAAGTTCTCTTTATCAATTCAACTCAGTCTCAAAGAGCGAGTCCCATTTGAACTAGCTGATGTCGGCTGGAGGTGGGATAATAATATCAGCTCAGGCTTAATAACTCCCTTATTTCGTACAAGTTTCCTTTTTCTCTAAGTTCATGTCGTCTTTGGAAAAAGTTTGCTCCCTTCCAAAATTGCTAGCTACAAGGTTAGCCTGCATTCCTCATATTCCTTCCATGGTTGCTCTTTAACAACGATAATTGTCGGTTTATTTATACTAACCGTCCTTGAATGGATTTTACTCCTTAACTTTCATCGTTACATTCAGTAGTCCATGCACGATTCGTATGTGGATAAATCTTAAAATACTAGCATGGAATCAAGTCATAGAATAACAGATTTAGATTTTTGACCTCTCCCAAATTAAATAATTAAATCACTTACATTTTTTTTAAACTATGATATTTATAACTGTATTAATAAATAAAATACATTTAGTAAATTTGATAAAAAAAAATAATAACATGAAGTCGCTTGTTGAGAAACTATCCACTGGTAGCACTCTAAAAAAAATGTATTTACAATAGGAGGTCTCGAAGCCATCTTCTTTACAGGCGCCTCGGAGGGTTACCAGAGATAGAAGAGGAAGCAAGATTAGAGACGAGAGAATTCGGATGGTTCTGAAGTTTATTATGGAAGGATTGGTATCTGGATTAGGCCAAATCCGAAACATAAGGGACATTAAGGTCGTTATGGACTATTTTATTGGTGACAAAGTAAGGAGCATTGAGGATTTTCCGAAGGATTTTGGATTGTAAGGATTGGATACGAGAGGAATTTGATGGCTTAGTGGAGCTCCAAAGCTCAACTCCGTAAGTCCAAATAGGTCTTATTTTAGACATGTATGTGAGTCTTTTGTAATTAACTGGAAGCTTAGAGCGTTTGTCTAGTAAGTCTTGGAGAGTTGTCGGAAACGTCGAGCGGTTTCTTGTCGTTTCAGTCTGGTATGAGGATTCCAAGTTAGACGTTTGTCCAAGGTATCAAATTTGTTCAACAGGGATTAGTGGGGTATAATTGAAGGATACTGTAGGACAGGAGATCATAGGTTTACGGTGAAGGGTAATGGTGATTTGATAGGATTTATTAGAATTTATTTTATTCCTTGATTTATTTCAATGATATAATTCATTGTTGGATAGTGGGATGGGATCTGCGGAATCCAAACTAATGATCTAGGATCTTGTGATTAGAATCAAGGATTGGGTACAGACATTTAAAGATGAGTTATTCCAGGACTTTGCCCATGATGGGTAAAATAGAGAGGGGACGGTAAGAGGATGGGTATTCTGGTGGCTTTATGTATCATTTTGATAATGGATAGTTTCCAAGAGTCAGGAAAATATGTGAATCGGAGTACAGCATTACATATATAAGTAAGGAATAGAATGGCTTTCCAAGGAAGTAGTTTTAGGATCTGGGATGTAATTAGGTCGTGTCCAGGAGCTTTGCGGGAAGGTAACTTGTGAATGATGTTGGATATTTCTGAAGGATGAAAGGCTTTAGATGGAAAAGACATTTGGAGTGGTATATCCAGTTCTGCTTCAATACATTCAAGGGGATTAGGGTTAAGAATATCGGGATGTGGATTAAAGGTTTTGAAGAGGTGGTGAGCAAATATTAGGGATTTTTCTTCGTCGGATTTGGACCTGCCATCAAATCAGTAATTGTTTACATGGTTGTATTTTTTATTGTATTTATCGTTAGGCACCGCTAAAATCAAAGCAATTTATGATTATCTTCTAACTAAGCATTCCTGTTTTATCTTATTACATTGGATTTGAAAAATTTAAACGAAAAAAAATTTGAAACGGCTCCAATGATTTTGATGAAACTTTCCTATAATTTCCTTCCTACAATGTCCTTTCAATACATGTACTAATTTCTCGAGAAAATTCCGGAAAAAATGTGATAATCAGAAGAAAATATTTTGGGGGCTAACTCACTAAGTATATATTCTATGGTAAAATTTATATGAAATCTTTATTATGTAATTAAATTACCTTCAAAACAAACAAAGATTCATCGGAATCGAACCAGTACAAGCGATGATACAGTGTATTCTATTTTCTACACATGTTTTAATTTATTACTTTCCTACCTATACTAGCTATTGCGAGTACTAAAAGATAATGAAATTCCCCAGGAAACTATATATCGGACAACTATTAACGAAGTTACAGCTATTCAATTTCGTATGTAAGATCAGGAAGTAATATTACGAAAAGTAAATGAAAGTAAGAAAATCTGTTGCCGTCATTACACAAGTTCCACTTTCCTCTATCCTTTTAACAGAAATCATGGTTGGAGAAAATTATTATTTCTATAATTGTTTAAATCCAAGTAAATTTAACATAGTCCCTTTGATAAATAAATACACTGACATGAAAAAAATTCCATCCACTTGATTTTTTCATGTTTTCATCTAAAAATATTTCTGCTTTGGATTGGTCTATTGTTTTTAATGAATAAATAGGTAATCTTTTTGTTTGTTTTCAATTAGGAATGTTAATATAGAGGACAATAACCCTTAATCATTAATTCAATGAAATGATTCTAGATTCCAATGTTTACTTTCTATGGAATCAAAATGTTTATTCAGTATCATTAGTTCAGTGCCGTTTCTTGCAGCACATTTCTTAGTCTTCGGCTTTTAATTTTTTCAATATTAAGTTTAAAAATGCCTCTTAGTGCTGAGGATGTTGCGCGTGGTGTGGCACTTATTGATGATGGACGTTCCATTAGATAGACTGGTTCTTACAATAGAAGGCCCGGTTCTGGACGGCCTAAGGTAACATAACCACGGGATGACCGGTTTTTGACTTTGAGAAATATCTCCAGACGGGCGTTATGGATTGAATTGGCGATATTGCGAAGAAGAAACAAAAGATATGCAGCCTGTAATTTTTCCCAGAGCCAACCTTCCCAACGTGGTTCCTAAATGGTGTGGGCTGGGATTTCAATGGAGCGCCGCACAGAATTGGTTGTTGTTCGTGGAGGCTCTTGGACGGCCATTCGCTATGTAGATGAGATTTTGGAACCTCATGTGTTGCCTATCCTCAACGAAATCGGCGATTCTTCTATTCTAATACACGATAATGCACGCCCACATGTCGCCCGCATAGTGCAGAAGTTCCTTCAACAGAACAATATTGAGGTTTTAGCCAGGCCAGCACGTTTTGATTTGAACCCCATTGAGCATTCATGCGATAACCTCGGAAGACGAATAAGAGCGCGTGCAACACTTCTTGATGCACTGCAGGACCTTGAAAGGGCTCTTCAGGAATGGGCTATCCTCCAGCAAAGGGACATTTCCCGACTAGTGGAAAGTATGCCGAGGCGTCTTCAAGAAGTAGTGAAGGCAAGAGGAGTAAACACGGGCTACTAAACGATGATGTAATTAATTTCTTTTAGAATAATAATGGTTCGTTTTTCAATTTTTTTTTCTATAATCTTTCTTGCCCAATCATATTTTGATTATTAAAGGTAAAAAAGATTATAATATTCCATAAATACTAAGTATTATCTACAAATACCATGTATTATATACAAATACAACTTTACAGAAATATTTTTAGATGAAAACATGGAAAAATCAAGTGGGTGGAATTTTATGCCTGTCAGTGACAATTTATATATAATGAAAGTTGAAGGATACGGGATAGGAGTATATCTTGAAAAGTCGAGATGGGTAGAGTTAAATCTCTTCCATTGTGGATTTTAATATATATCTGATTAAGAAATGTTTGGAATGTTGCCATAATATCCAGTCAAGTGCTCCCTTCGTCGCTCCAAATCAGTTTTGGTGATAAGAAATAAAATCAGTATTGGTAAAAATAAATAAAACATAATAAAAAGTTCATAAGGGGGAACCATTAGTAAATAAAGTTATATATCATTACTCAATAAACTATTTGTGTTTTTTAACTCCAATTTTTGAATTTTGCTAATTTATTTGTATCTCTATTTTTATGTAATATGTACAAACGAATTGGTAAACATTTCATACTTGTATAATTACCTATGTTTAATTATCAAGTTTTACATTAGGAGCTGAACCGCATGTGGATTGAGCTCAGAGAATATTGGTTACTCAGACTTGATAGCATCGGTTTGGAAGTTAGGAAGGAGTTAAGAATGGGACTATAGTTTCCACAAGTTTGTAACCTAGTTGCTTCCTTATCATTTCAGCAAACAATTAATTTGCAATATAACGTTTTACGATTCTCCAAACTGCGGATGAGTAGCTAATAGACTAGGGCCGAGCAACTTGCCATAGTTAATCGTAGATCATGTATTCATATTTCTAAACTTTACTTATTTAAATAAGTATTGGTCGGTGAACTCTTCTCCCCTTTTGTATTTGTTCGCCAACTTGTTGGTAACTCAAAACAGTTCATTTGAAAACTTTTTAAGGCAACATTCCACCTTGAGGTCCTCAATCCTCATTCAACTGTTACATACTTCAAATGCAACTAGTTTTATGCTTGTTAAAACCATTTTAATTGGGATTTTAATTAAAACAGCTGAACGACATTATGTTTTAATTAAATTAATATTTAAGTTAATAATATTTTCATAAAATCATATGTTACTAGCCATTTTTCTTATCGGCGACAAAATGCTCACATTGATGAAGTTAGGATTTGTCACAAAACAAGCCAAGATTCGCCTTCAATAGATGTGAAATATTCTCTCCTCAAAATAACGGTACTCAAAATGTTTTCAGAAAAAATAATGGCACAATTGATTAAAACATTTAGTGCCTTTTTTTCTGTGTCCAGAAATATTTAATATTTTAAAATATTAATTTGGTATCAAGGGTTTTATGAAAATCAGAACAAAGAGTACTTTAGCCGCTTAAAAAAAAATCTTTACATGTTTTAACATAGAAAAATTCTAGTTAGACTTGTATAACATTTGCATTCGTTTACCATATTGCAATTGGTAATTGCTTAAGTTGAACATTTTTTTAGTTATCACTTCCTCATTGAACGAAACAAATAACTTAATTATTTCTGCTTTTCTATGAGAAATGTTCTATAGAAACTTTTTCTAATCCTTTTAATTATCTATTACTACTTATCCACAATAGCCGCAATAAATGATCAAAGTTGAGAAATATAGCAGCCTATAACAAGGCCAAACGGATTTTTTTTCTCGTTCAAAAGTATTGGAATCCCAAAAATCTCTAGCTATCCCAAATTAAGGCAGAACAATACTATGGCGAAGCCAGTTGTGACTCATGACATGAAACGTGGACTACAGAAAAAAAAATTGTATTCAAGAGAAACATTATCCACAAGATAACTGGAACGATCCGGGATGAGAATATTAACGCATTGAGGATATAGACCAACAAAGAGCTGCTAACAGAGACTGGTCAATCAATATCACATGATATGAAGGCGATGAGCTTAAGATGGGCGGGATATTTAGCTCGGAGCAATCCATCTGTAAGTTTCTACAAAACAATGAACGCCACAGTAGAAGGTAAAAGACCATGAGGAAGACCAACAACTAGATGGATATACCGAATCAAGGAATATGGAGTGCGGGAGAAAGAAAACTGAACTGGAATAACCCAACACAAGGAAATGGGGAAAGCTGTTCAATGCGGGGAAACATGTACAAGGCTTGGAAAGCCGACAACAAAATAAATTTAAAAATATTATGAGACAATGAACGATAAGTTCCTATTTAATGATATTAAATACAGTAGTAATTATGCAGTAGTATTACAAATCTTTAATTATTATACATAAAACCTTAGTGGTATCTACTCGATGGTAATGAAAAAGGTAGAGCTCCATAAAATATTTTTTAAAAATTCGAACACTGAGAATGAAGTCTGCTCACCACAACCATTTCTTTTATGTGAAGGATTTATGATGGCAAAAAACCCTTCCAACATTTTATAGAGATTGATCCAGCCAATGTATATATATAAGTAGTAGGGGATTGCAACTATCGCCACATAAAGAGAACTTTAATCAAAATAAAATCATACAAAACTAATTTAAAGGACGCTTTCTTAAAAATAAAAACTGATACATCGAGCTTTGGCTTAACTCTTTCTGCTACTTGCTATCGGGTATTATTGTTAGGTCGGAATCGGGGTGAATGGAAAGGGAATACTTTTGAACCGGATTCAGTTATTCCAGGGGATATGCTCCTAAGGTTCAGGAACTCGACCAAAAGCTCCAAGATTAAATCCAATATATATTATTAATCTAGATTAATAATATATATTGGATTTAATAATTTATTCCCAATTAATAATTTCAAAAATTTATCGACTGTCCTTTCCTCGCCAATATAAAGGTATTATTTGAAGAATTATTCGTAAAGCGCCTCTTCAGAGGGCGTTGTATTTTGTTTTGTAATCAAATTACTTTTGGAAATTTGTGTATTAAAAATATACTATATTCTAAAGATACAAAAACTTGGTATTTGAAATAATGAATTTTAAAATAATAATTAAAACATTTGTTGCCCAGGTCTGATTTAGAATTCGTTGATCATCAACACCATTAATTTATTTTTTATTGAAAAAGGAAATCAATTTTAAACGGAGGTTTAAAACGCAAAATCTTCAAAAAAAGGAAACGTATTTAAGGAATGTTACTTTACACGTAAATATCTTAATAAATATTACACCCCATTTTTTAATTGCGTCAAGGAAAATTTAATAAAAAAATATTGATTTTTAAATTACATTAGAAGACATGGCAGTTTAAACTAATTATTATGATGTCCTGCTTCCCCAATTAACGTTATCAACGGATATTTAAAGCTACTTCCCCTTTTGATAGTCAAAGGCTCTCTGTAAAGGATTTTCATTTAAAGCCTCCTTGCAAGCCCTCTGCTAATTAAACTTGTTAACAACGTAAAGGGAGAGAAAAAAGGCCGCTACGGACATCTTCAGCTGTCTCTAACTTTCTGAAATAAGGATGAAATAAGGAACTTACCCCAACATTTTTTTTTTCATTACGTTTCATCGATTTCGTTACAAAATAATATTTTTTAAAAAGTAAAAAAATATAAATAAATACATTGCATGAGAAGCATAGCTCATAACTGAAGTCATATTTTCCTATTATTATTTATTGAAAAAAAAATATGAAACGTGATAAATTGTTTCATCAATGATAAAGAGATAAATAAAAGTATTGTTAATTATTACACTATACTTTATTTGTTTCAAAAAGTTATGAATCAAATATGTATGGCGTACTCCACACACGAATTTCCTTTCCATACCACATGGAGGAAAATTTATTCGCTAAGACTTGGTAGTTTTAAAAATATTTATTTAATATATTTTTTATTAAGGTATTAGGTAATTACAATAATTGTCAAACGAGCACTAGGAATCTACCGACAGATTTATAGTTTTGAACTATCAAAAACTTTTTTTTTTTTTTTATTTCAATGGAATTTACAACTGTATTACATAGAGAATACAATAAGTAAATGAGAAATTTGTAACATGGCATGTACAACATGAAGAGAAACTACCCATTGGTAGAACTCAATCTATCAAAAACTATATCGAATAAAGGATATCTAATTTCCAAGGGAGCATCTGCACAAAATTCAAACTGCTATATCTCTGAAACAAATATTCTAATTTCAATTATTTCTTTTCGTTTTGTGATAAATAACCTTATCTTAAAAATAAACATATAGTGGATCAACAGAAATATGCACTATTTTGAGCTATTCGCAAAGAAAATTTTGTATTCATCAAAATGTTTTGGCGGCTCTTTTTCGGAGAATTTTTTTATTAATTCATATGGTTTAAAGGGAGAAAGTTTCGGGAAGTTTTATCAAAATCGTTAAAGCCGTGTAAATGGATCAGTCTATATAAATAAGGGTTTTTTCCGCCAACATGTTGAAACTAATGGAGCGATGAAAACACCTTCCACTGACGACCTTCGATAAAGTGCGAATGTCTATTATTTTTGAAGGGAAATACACAATGGTGGGATTTCGGTTTTAATAATGCCTTCACATTTTTTATTGTTTCATCATTAATAAGACGAGACTATTTGTAAGTATGTATACACATATTATTAATTCCCATCTGACTTGTCGAATTGAGAGATCCAAAACTGGAGATATTCGCCAAGTTCAACTTAATTTAGGACGGCTGATTATAAATTACAAATAAGTTTGTAACTAAGGTTGGCAGTATTTCTGAGAGACCTACGTAACCACCTTCTTCTTTTGTTTTAAGGACCAGTTTATGAAACCCATGAGCATATGCTTTTCTTTTGATTATTTAGGTTTACTTCTAGCATTCCCAACTGTACATTATTGTAAATATTTTCTCGAGGATACATAAATACAATAAGTATATTTTTATTGTCTTAACTGTTTGGTTTATTAAAAGTTATATTATAATTTGTCCTCTTTTTTACCTTTGTTTTATCATTTTGTACTCTTAATATTGTATATATTTTTTTCTGTAAATAGGCTAATAACTTGAAATCCATCCTTTTCTTTGCAGCTGTATTGATCAACCCAGCCCTTTCATCTAAGCTAGCATAGTAGCTGTATCCATGATTTATAATGGCCAAAATGATGTATTAATTAATTTATTTTTTCTATTTAAGACAAAAAGGCTAGAAATAGCTATGCACCCAACAAATCATGTTACTTTGACAATATAATTTTTTTTTTTTTTTCAGAAGTTCTAGCATGTTGTTTAAACTAAGTCGTATGTAAAAAAAAGGTTTGCATTACTCTCATATAATCTTTCAAATTCAGAGATCATCCGGGTAGATAAAATAATGTCACATATGTGCAGAAATAAAAATACTGAAAGAAACGATTTGATTTTTTCCATTTATAACGTAATCACTAACTCCGCCAATGGGTGTAGTGTTGCTAGGTGAACCACTGCCAGTCCTAAGCATGGATAAAGGAGGAAGGTTGAGCATGAGGGATGGGCGACATCGCCAAAAAAAAAAAAAAAAATTAGTTCAGAAACTGCAGAAATGGAATTTTCTCTACAGGAATGGTAAGGCCAAAAACATAGAGATAGCCCCAAGATGGCCATATTCGAATATGGGGTTCCCACCTACACCTGATCTGGAAAGACACTCAAGAAGAAAAAAACAGGAAAATGAGGAACAGTTGAAGATTTGGACAGAGAGCTGGGACTTGGAAGCATATTGCAGCCGGATGCGAGTAGAGCTCTGAAACAGCGCTGGAACAATATAAAATAGATGTAGTGATTTTAGAGAAGATCTGATGGGGAAAAATTGATATGGTATCCCCTGAAAGTACGCGAAAATAAACAGTGGTTCCAAGGGAAATCAGAGAGGCACTGATTTTATGATTAGAAAAAGTATACGACATGTGCTACTTGGATACGACTGTGTTAATCATAGAATCTGCATAATCCGAATGAAGGGTAGATTCTGCAATATATCACTGATTAGTGCTCCGTGCCCCTTGTGAAGATGCAAAGGAACTGGATAAGGAAACCTTCTATACCAGTCTGGCCAAGATATACGAGCAGATACCACAGTATGACACTAAGATTGTTCTCGGTGATTTCAATGCTCAGATAAGCATGAAAGAAATATAGACCCAATCAAACGATAATGGATTTCGAACAGTATTACTGGTTTGTTTATAGGAATGATGGCCATGACTACTATGTTCTCCCCACAAAAAGATTCATAAAGAAACACGGATAAGTACAGGAGACCCAACTAGAACCCAGATAGACCACAT
This sequence comes from Nezara viridula, assembly GCA_928085145.1. Classification (NCBI taxonomy): domain Eukaryota; kingdom Metazoa; phylum Arthropoda; class Insecta; order Hemiptera; family Pentatomidae; genus Nezara; species Nezara viridula. The sequence continues at coordinate 12,174,753 of OV725078.1, read as the reverse complement.
ATTATTAGACTCAAGACACTTTTCTCACATCTAAAATGCATGTAGCTACAGGGGAGCAGACTGCAATTCTGGCCATTTTCTGGTATTGACAAAATATAAACAATGGTTGGTAGGTAGAAAGAGGACATTGTAGGCAAAAACATATGAGTGTGAATGGAGAAGTTGATGGAGGAACCTAAAAGAGAAGTATATAAAGAAAAATTCCAGCGAAGGTACCAGGAATGGATCAGAGAAGAGATGAATCCAGAGGAAAGGTGAGGAAGATTAAGAGATTCTATCAGGAAGGTAGAATAGGAAATAGTAAAAATAGGAATCCTTGGTTTGATAAAGAAAGTGAGAAGGCCATACAAGAAATTAAACAAGTTTGGATAAGGATGCTACAAAGGAAAACACGCAATACATATGAAGCATAATCTGAAAAAAAAACGACTAAAAGAATAATGAGTGGTAAGAAAAGAGCATGAAAGAGACTCGAAGAGATGCAAGAAATGTTTCAAGCACAAGAGAGTAGGAAGTTCTACAAGGGCGTTAAATGGTTAAGACAGGGCTTCAGGCAACAGATAGAACTTTGTCAGGCACAAAACGGAAACCTCCTCAATTATAGTGACCAAATCGAGAGGAGATAGGCACAATATTTCAAAGAAATCCTAAATGCAGAAACAAGTAACACGAACACCACCCTGATAAATTAATCAGATAATGCAAATATTAACGAGGTGGTATCACCAGATAGAGAGGAAAATGCAGAAATAATTCATTTATGTCAGTCTCCAGGGCCCGATGAAATCCCGTCAGAATTAATAAAATATGCAGGAGAAAACATATAGAACAAGGTTTAAAAGGTGATAAAAAGGTTTATAAGGTCAAAAAAAAAATGTCAGATCAATGGGATGGAGGAGGCAATTATATTCCCTATACATAAAAAGGGAGATAAACTGAAATATGAGAACTACGGGGGAAATAGCGCTCAAACAAACGGTCTATAAATTTCTGTCAGTGGCAATATTTCGAAGTCTACTGAAGAGGAGTGAAAGACTACTGGGAGAAAACCAAAGTGGCTGTCGTCCAGGGTGATCGACTACAAACCACATTTTCCATATTAGACAAATTCTGAAGAAAACGTACGAATTTAATATAGATATGCAGCATCTATTCATTGATTTTCCGTAGGAGTATGATAGTGTCAACAGGAGTAAGGTATTGGAAGCCTTACAGTTACTGGGGATACCTAGTAATCTAATAAGATTGATCAAAACTAGAGAGTTAACAGTTACTTAAGACAGGGGGATCCATTATCGCCTGTATTATTTAATCTCGTCTTAGAGTTGGAAATTCGGAAAATTAAGATTAACCCTAGTGGTACCATCTGTAATAAGCTCACGCAACACATGACTTATACTGATGATGTTATGACAGGTTAGAGCTAAAGCAGCATTAGCCGGCGCTGTAGAAGAGTTCAAGCAAACGGCTCAAGAGTAAGGAATCGTGATAAGTATAGAGAAGGCAAGGTATATGAAAACATTATGACATATCAGGGAGAGAAGATACTGTTGTATTGGGAAAAGATACGTTTAGCAACTGTGGTAAATTTAAGTACCTGGGGAGAGTTGTGACGTAAAACAATAATTTGGATGGTGAAATAAAAGGCAGGATGGTTGCAGGAACTAGATGTTTCTATACCTGACAAGGAAAGCAAAATGTATAATATATATAAAACGATGACTAGACCTGACAGTGAGACGTAGGCTATGACCAAGAAAAACAGAAAAGCCCTGCTGGTATAGGAGAGAAGAGGCCTAAGAAAGATCTATGGAGCCGTCAGAGAGCAGTATAGGTGGAAAATCAGAAGTAACATGGAATTAATGGAAGTATACGGTGAGTCAGATATCCTCAGAGTTATTAAGAAGGACAGAATTAGATGGCTGGGTCATGTTGAAAGATCTCAGTAGACTTTAAAAATGATGCTGAATGGTACTCTAGGATAAAACGACAAACAGGTTGACCCAGGCACTGATGGTTGCATAATCTAGAAGAGGATGAGAAAAGGGAATTGAAAGAACCTTGCTGTGGACCAAGAGGAGTGAAGAAAAGTGGTGGGAGGTCCAGGTTCTACGAAGACTGTAGAACCCTATTAATGAAGTCTGAGGGTTTCAGAGATGATTTATTTGTCATGGTTATGGACGGAGGCAAGGATAGAAGTTTTGCCTAAATCAAATGTACGATTTAGTATCAAATGTATGGTTTTATGCATCCGTTCCTAACCATGACAAATGACTCATCTCTGAAACCCTCCACATCAAGCTCCAACCTAAGACAGTGAATTTAAAAACAGACAAACAAAACTTCTCCTTAGCCTATTCCCAAATTCTATATTTATTAAAACACCCATAACAATATTCTTTTCCTTTTCGCTGACAACTTCCTTATTTCTCTTTAATTTAATTCTTAATATAATAATGATAATATATTTTTTTGTTTTATTTAATCTCACGTTTTACGTCTATTTCAGTAATACTCTATTATTATTTAATTTTTATAATCTCTTTTTTATACTATCTCCACATTATTTCCACCCTCTTTCAATCAAACGTTCATTTAAATAACTCATAGAACTTATATATTATGTATCTCTCGTCCACTATATACGTCTCCTGTGCTTTAGTTCCATTTTTCAGTCAATCCGTTACACATGGAGTACATTAGCTGCGTAAGATTTGTTATCGGTCCCCCGAGATACTCCCATGTCTCTCACCACTACACTGAGTAAAGGTGGCTCTTCCCCTCCTTTAGAAGACAATATTTCCTAGGTACGTTCCTCTATCAAATCATCAACAACCTTACTCCTTCTTACGCCTACAATCTTCTCCAATTCAAGTCCTCAGTCCATTCCCTTTCAACAAGATCTCTACTTTCTGACCTCTACATCCCTTCGAACAGATCTGTCTCATTTCAGAAGTCCTTTATAGCTCGCGCTGTCAATTTCTGGAATTCTCTACCTATCAAAATTCGGCATTCCCCCTCCATATTCAAATTCAAATCCCTCCTATTCCAATTCCTATCCCAAAAACAGTCAGATACTTGCTAAACTTTCGATATTATACATTTCTAGTCATCATCAAATGATAGTACTATTCTATACTGTGAACTTCACTAGGGATATTACAATATCTTAGGGCTCTTAATGCCACTGACCGCATCTATTGTTTTTTTTATTATTATTTTTTATATAATTAAATCGGTACCTCTAGCATTTGACAATAATGAGACTACATATTAATCATTATTTAAAGACACTGATATTTTATATTGTCAGCTTTGTCTTTTCTTTGTTAGCAGAAACACACCTCATTTTAAAGAAGAACTCAATTTATTTTTTATTATTTCATTTTTCAAAAGAGTATTATTATAATTTCTCCTACTGTACATAGTCTTAAGTGTTTTATCATAGTTTTAAGTGTTTTGTATATAGATTTTTTTTTTTTTTGTGTATAGCTTGTTTAACTAATATTTTCTTTACTTTCTCTTTTTTATTATTGTTTTATTTTGGCCAGATGTAGTATTTTAATTATGTTCTATTTTGTTATTCTAAAGGGTCTTTGTTCCAGAATAAAGTTATTTTCTATTCTATTCTATTCTTACAGCTCCTCTCTCTCAAGCTACTTACTCATACCTTTGTCTTTCCACGCTTGTCCGATTGAATAGGTTGTTTATTTTACTCATCTTAGTTTTCTCCTCCCCGACACTCTTTTTCCATATCTCCGTCTCTATTTTGTATATATTGATACATTTTCTCATTCATCTTTTTTACAATATTTTAACTTTTTATTCTCTTATACGTAGTCAGTATTTTTGATAAATTTTACAATATCTTAATTTCTCTATTTATATCTATTATTTCTTTATATTACTTCATGTTCCTTTTCTCTGTTTTATATTTTATTCTAAGATTACGATTTTTCATTTCTTATGTAACCTTATTTTGATTATATTTATTTCATTGGTCCGTGCTTTGTTCCTGTTATTATTATTTATTTCTCAGTTCTCTGTTTCTTTTATTCATTCTGATTATTCTAACTAGTTTATTTTACTTTAATGGTCACTCTGTCTACTTCCTTTGACTTTAAGTTTTTTCTACTTACATTTTTTAGTCTATACCTTTCACCTTTTTTAATTTTAATTCTTTATTACTCTATGATTACATTTTCTCATACCTATTGTTATCTGGTTCTTTTCTTAGCCCTGATGAAGGCCTCAACTTCGGGCAGAAACGTCGGCAAATTTAAAAATTAATATTATTTGTTATTTGATATTTTTTTTTTACTGATCACCCCAACCATCCTTCTCTCCAATTATTTCCACAGTCAACCATCAGCCACTATGTAGTCGAGTCAGTGGCACGACTACATAGTTTTTATATAAATAAAAAATATAAAAATACTTTTATTATAATATAACACATGACGATTAGAAGAAGTACAATGTTTTCTATTTGTTGATTATTAGGACAAGTTTGCTGGACCTGGCAATAACACTGAATTGCCTTATCCCACCCTTTTAAGTTAAACTGAAACTGGGTCAAATGCCATTTTCCCTTCGTCCTTCGATATTATTTTATTTATAGGATTCCCTTCCATATACATCTTATCCTTCTTACATTTTACTGCTTTGGGAATCGACTAAAGTGCGATCCCCTACTATATAGCTTTTCTCGAAACTACCTTACCGGTTCAAGGGGGAGTCCTGTGAGTTAGAGGATTGTACTATATTCGTCACGTACTACAATATGGTAATATAGATTATATATATAAATATATACCTCTTTTTTCGTGGCACTACAACACATATAGAGTCAGAGCCTACTGAATATATATATATATTTACAAAATTTCTTCAATCGACCTTTGAGAATTATATTTTAACATAATTATTTAAATTGGGAGTTAGGTGACTTAATTATTATTCAATAGACTAACTACAAAATGTGCATTGATCCTGCTGTTTATTCGACGTTTCGATCCTGATGTTTTTTTTGTTTTTTTTAAGTTTACAATGGGATTCTCTCCAATGTTTTAATATAGAGCCTCGATACATCAGGACAGGGACACACCGACAGAGTCAGCACAGTCCACAAGCACAGACATTAAGCTGCTCTTAATACAGAGTCATCATCAAAGATTGGTTGTGAATTTGTTTTCTCCATTATTTTTATTTAAAAAATCAGTTTAAGGCAGTGGATCAGCTGATGAGAAGGTTGTCTCCTCAACTCCTCTCTCAGTTTTTACCAATTTTATAGCGGAATCTCTCTGATTATTCACGTGATACAGTTAAAGTGTATATCAGAGCAGTTGATATTTACTGTTGGCATCTTTTTTTTTGTTATTTTAAGAAAAAAAAAAAAAAAATTTTTTTTTTTTTATTTATTTATTTATTTTTCTCTTATGATATGCGGTATGATCAGCAAGTGATGGCCAGTAAGGTGCCCAAGAGGTCTCGGTCAGACGGAGTTAGCTCACCAGCCAAACAAAGGACTCGTCGCTGCCTACGAGAAATACCTCCAGTGACCAAAATGAACACTTCAGAACCAGAACCTCAGCCCCAACCAGGTACATCTGCACAAGAAACGATTGAAGAATCACCTTTCTTTACTCCAAACCCCTACCAAGTGCTTCAAAATGACAGAGAAGTAATGGAGTCTGCAGCAATACCCAGAGAACCAAAGCCTCCTCCGATATTTGTGAAAAATATAAAAAATTTCCAGATGTTCTGCACCCAACTAAATAAAATCTGCTCTGGCAGTTATTCATGCCTTAACAGGACCAATGACACCAAAATAACACCTGATTCTGCAGAAGCCTACCGAAAAATAGTGAAGTACTTATCAGAAACAAATGCGAATTTTCACACTTACCAGCTGAGGCAGGAAAGAGCTTTACGAGTAGTGATAAGAAATTTACATTCCTCAACCCCCACTGAAGTTATTAAAGAAGAACTAACGACGCTTGGTTTCAATGTACGCCAGGTAACAAACGTTTTGAAGGAGGACAGGGAGCAGCCAGGATTACGAAATAGGATCCCACTACCATTGTTTTTCGTGGACTTGGAGCCATCACCAGGTATCGAAAAAATATATGATATCACAAGAATATACTACACAATGGTGAAAGTTGAGAAGCCATATCCCAAGAGAGACATCGTGCAGTGCCATAATTGTCAGACCTATGGCCACACGAAGACATATTGCCACCATCTGCCGCGTTGCGTGAAGTGCGGTGAACAGCACAAATCTGTAGAGTGCACCAAACCTATACAAGATCCAGCAGTATGTGCCCTATGCTTGGAGGGACACCCGGCCAACTACAAAGGCTGCCAAATTTACAAGAATCTCAAAACCAGACACCAGAAAAACCGGATTCAAGATGAAGCACTAAGAACAAGAAGAGAGAGAGAGCCTTCCAGAATTGTAAACAATGATGTATCATTCTCCCAACTACTTAGAGGTAAGACTTTAACCGATAAATGTCAAGCCCTGCCACAACAACAACCTCAAACCCAACCTCAAAATCCTCTTCATCCTAATATACCTAACCACCAACAACAAATTCCTCATATTCCTCCTCCTTCAAATGCAACAGATCTCACAAGTTTGTTAGCATCTTTCCTCACCGATTTCAAATCCCTTGTTACTCCACTCATATCACTCCTCACGAATCTCGTATCTCACCTCATCCCTCCTTTAAAAAATCCTTAAATGACTCACATCCCTAAACCCATATCCATTCTCCTTTGGAATGCGAATGGTGTTAGAAATCATACAGACGAACTATCTACTTTACTACTTGACAAGAACATTGATGTGGCACTAATTACTGAAACTCGACTAACCACTAAACAGCACTTCAATATACCACAATACCTGACATATCGTACTGACCACCCTGACGGAAAAGCACATGCCGGTACTGCTGTAATTGTACACCAATCCCTCTCCCATCACGTACTCCCATTACCAATACATAATTTCCTACAGTCCACCGCTATCGTGATAAAAACCTTCTCCTTTCCGGTCACTCTTGCATCAGTGTATTGCCCTCCTAACCGATCCATATCCAATGCCCAATTCAGTTCTCTCCTCGACTCCTTAGGACATCACTTCATCTTGGGTGCAGACCTAAATGCCAAGCACCAACAATGGGGTTCCAGAACCACGAATTCTCGTGGCCGAACCCTGCTGTCTGCACTCAATTCCCAACGTTTTCACCTCCTTTCCCCCAACTCTCCTACCTACTGGCCCACAGATCCCAACCGTAATCCTGATCTTCTTGATTTCTTTATCCACAGCGGCTTAAGTCCCCTCAATTGTTCCATTACACGTCTAAATGAACTTTCTTCTGACCATAGTCCTCTAATCCTTAATGTTTCACTTGAACCTGTTCCCAAACCTTCTCCACCGTCATTCATTAGGGGCCCAGTAAACTGGGACCTTTTCCGCCAAATAATCTCCGATAATATTGATCTCAACATATCCCTCAAAACTCCCGATGACCTTGATAGTGCCGTAAATTCCTTTACTACCACAATCCAACAAGCCGCCTGGACTGCCTCCTTCCCAAAAGACTCCTCCAGAATTCCTATAAAGACCATTCTACCCCAACACCTCCTTAACCTAATCCGCACCAAACGCCGTGCCAGATTATTATGGCAACGTACCCGACATCCTACCGACCGCTGCTCCTATAATTACTACTGCAAACAATTAAAACTGGAATTAGCCACCTTCAGATCACAATCCTTCAACTCCTACCTATCCTCCCTCTCTTCTCGCGACAATTCCCTTTGGAAAACCACAACAAAAATCCTAAATCCTCACCGCATTTCCCATCCTCTCCGACGAGGTGATGGCTCCTGGGCAGCATCTGACGAAGATAAAGCTGAGGAGTTCGCCATTCATCTATCCAATACATTTATTTCACATCCGGAATCCCATCCTGCCCACACCGTAACAGTAGAAGAACTCCTTACATCACCAATCCCACTTTCCTTGCCCCCAAAAGCTATTCATCCTTCCGAAGTAAAATTTCAATTAAAAAAACTAATCCCCCGTAAAGCTCCTGGACATGATCTCCTTACACCTTAAATCCTTCGACAACTTCCATCCAAAGCAGTCATATTCCTTACATATATCTACAATTGTATCCTACGCACCACCCACTTCCCTCTGTTATGGAAACACTCCACTATTATCCTTTTCCCAAAACCAGGAAAACCTCTCAATAGCTCAACATCCTATAGACAAATCAGCCTACTCCCAATCCTTTCAAAAATTTTTGAAAAGATCCTTTTGAAACGAATCCTACCCATTATAGAATCCCAAAATATCCCTTCCCATCAGTTTGGTTTTCGCTCTCAACATTCTACTGTTCAACAAGGACTCCGAGTTGTTGATCATATTTCCTTAGCCCTAGAAAACAAGGAATACTGTTCGGGTGCCTTTCTGGACATTGCACAGGCATTTGACCGGGTATGGCACTCCGGACTGCTCTCCAAGCTTAAAATCCATTTACCTCAGTCCTTGTACCTAGTCCTCCGATCCTACCTCTCTGACCGCTCCTTTCGAGTTCGCTGTGGAACAGAATTTTCCAATATCTACTCCGTTAAAGCCGGTGTTCCCCAAGGCAGCGTCTTGGGTCCCGTGCTTTACATCCTCTTTACTGCTGACATCCCTGTTCATCCCGATACTTTTCTTGCAACATTCGCTGACGACACCGCAATCTTATCATCCAACTCTGATCCCGAAATAGCATCCTTAAATCTCCAAAATCACCTCACCTTGATTGAGCACTGGTGTAATAACTGGCGCATTAAAGTTAATGAATCTAAATGCCAACATATTACCTTTACACTCCGACGCAATTCCTGTCCACCAGTACTCTTTAATTCCATCCAGCTTCCTTATTCAGACACAGTCCGGTATCTTGGCTTTCATTTAGACCGAAGACTAACTTGGAACCCGCATACTAGACTCAAAAGACAAGAACTCAACCGACGATACGGCCAACTATACCGACTACTAAGCAGAAAATCTAAACTTTCCATTGAAAACAAGCTACTGATCTACAAGACAATACTGAAACCTAATTGGACTTACGGACTAGAACTGTGGGGATCTGCAAAATTTTCTAACATCAAGCGCATCCAATCCTTCCAGTCTAAAGTCCTTCGAACAATAGTCGATGCTCCTTTCTATGTATCCAACAAAACCCTACATCATGACCTTAACATCCCATTTGTCCTAGACCTTATCCCAGAAAAATTCTCCAAATTTCACCAGAACCTTACTTACCACCCAAATCCTCTTGCACAATCCCTATCAAGCATCTCCCATCCCTATAATCCTCCAAGAAGGTTGAAACGGCAGTGGCCTCGCGACCTTTTGTAGATTATATAAATTGGAGTTCTGGCAACGGCCAGATTCTTCACTCAAGACATGTGTGTATGTGGCTAAAGTACTCTCGACCAATCTCCGCTGGCTTTAGTACCAGTGACGCGGTTGGGAGAGTAGCGCAGGGTTCTCCTGGAGTTCCCTCGCCTGATTGTATATAGGTATGCATGTGTTTTTTTTTTTTTTTCCTTAGTTTTAATTTTCTTATTTTTTAGGTTATTTTATTTTATTGTCTATTGTATATACTTTTGATTATTATTTTGTTCTATTTATTTTATTTTTTTGTACATATGGTGTGAATGTCATCCTACCTCACTATAACCAATGTCCAACAGACAGATTGTTATGATACTCAATAAAGAAAATTTTAAAAAAACAGTTTATTTAATTATGTAGTTGAAGTTACAAACTAATTTACAAGGGTTAAGTCTGTCATTCAGGGAGGAGAACTCCACACCTGGTGGGCGTTTAGAGAAACAGAAATCTACTAACTATACTTTAGAATCTCATTTATAAAAGTAAATTATATTCGATTACGCTTGCTGCAATCTGTTCCAAGTTTTCCCCTTATCCCATAATATGAATGAAACTTCATTCCGAAAATCCACAAACCCTCCAAAATGTGCCGCCCTCTAAATTAAAAAATCCGCAAAAATATGCCCCCCTCAAAAATAATTATGGCACAAGTTGAGCCATCAAACCCTCTTCTGGGCACCCCCGTCAATATCTATTCTTTATCATAGTATCTTTTTACCGAAAATAATTAATGGTTAACGTAAATCAATATATATTTTTTTAATTTTTATATTAAGTAACTAGGGTACGTAAAAATATAAAAAAAATTACATTTTTTTAAGTATCGTGATATTGTTTTTTTAATATTAACCTGGTTAAAAATTTGAAAATAAGAGCACTTAATATTAGCAAATTTAACTTAATTTGTTAAATAAAATTTAATATTATATTTTCACATCATATTCTCTAGTTAGAAAAAGAGCCCCACTAAAGCATTTTTATGAGAAATACTATACGAGTGGAATATGACAAATAATTTTTTTTATAAGTCAAATTTCCAAATTAATACTTTAGGAAAATCATTAAAACAATAAAGTAATATTTTTATTGGAATATTCAAGTATTTTAGAATAAAAAAAAAAAGCCTAGTTTATTGTTTTCAGTATGCATGGCTCATGGCTCAAAACCACTAATATAACCGGAAGGTTGAGAGTGTGACCTCAATATTATTCAACTGTAAAAAAAACACTAACCAAGAAACTACAGGTAAAGAGTGTTGCTATTTGTAGGCCACTTTTTTTCTGATTAAATTATATTACGATTCAAGTAGAAAGCAAATTGGTATTTAAGAGGTTTTAGTATTTCATTACATCAATTAATTTTATGAGATAACGCCTCATTTCTGAGAACTTAGATAAATGAAACGTTCTTCATGTTATGGTGAAGCCATTGACCTAGTTTTAGGCGGTTGTTAATAATAAGAAAAAAAGGAGCCTGCATGTATTGCGGCCTATATCCGTAAAGACACATATTTGTTATAACATTGGACTAGTTTCAAGTTTGTAAAATAAATGAATAATAATAATAATACAATAATTGAAGCTTAAAAACATTTTTATAAATAAATTATATAATAATGATATTATAAAAATAATTAAAAGATACATTCAAACAAATAAAGAAAGAAAAAAAAAGATAATAATATTTTTAAAAATAAATAGGAGTGCTGAACAGTATCTGCCTCACTAGGACAGGACCGTAAGAAAAATAATCATATATGGACATTGACTATTTAAAACAGCTAATTTATTAAAAAAGAAATTAAAATTGTTTAAAAGCAAAGCCGCCTCACTGGTAATAAAATTAAAATGAGATAAATTGGGTGAAACAGTGGAACAGTTGTTATGTTTATTCCCTATTTAAATAGGTTAATTGTAATAAATTTTAATAATACAATGTGGTTAGTTTTTATGATAATTACAACATCTCTTAAGATCCTACCTTATACCTTGTTACATGTGTTGATTATTCTTTTTTGAACCTTACATTTATTTTTTTTTCTATTTTTGTTAATAATGGAAATTTAAATTATTTTAACGTTGAGAAATTTAATTCATTTTTCTTTCTCGAATTCTCAGTAATAAGTGTTTGTAATGATAATTGTTAATATTTTCAGTAATACATAATAATTTATAAAATATCAATTGGATTTCATCCTTATGACTTTTTCATTTTTTTGTTATATGTATAGGCTATTTAATTGATTAATTATATTTCTAGTTTCCGAAATAGTTGTGTCAAGCTTCAACACACAAGTGTTATAGAACACTTGGTTATCAGTTTAGATATTAGATTCGGTCACAAATTAGGATCACCATTTGCCCTATAAAAATAGAAACCAAAATAAATTGAGATAATATAAAGGGTGCTTGCATAAGATATATATATGTGATAAATATTAAACATTGTTAAAAGCAGAAAAAAAAATAACATTCAATGGAATTTTAACAACAGTATAAGCAAATGACCTTTATTTTCAAACTATTCCTTAACAACACAATCTCTAAGTAACTAAGACCATTCTTCAATGCAATTGTTAAAAGAAGGCTAGATACATTAGGAGGATAAGGTACATTAGTTAATTGGTTTAGTTTAGTAATGGGGTCCTAGCGAGGAGGGTACGTCCAAATCAAATCTTACCCTAATCAGGTTAATTTATTCGCTAATTTCACCTACATTTTTTTTTCGACTATCTACAAAAGAATGAAATATTTTCAACGCAGAAATTCAAAACGCTTGGTCATTGATGGGAGAGGTTAGGTACAGTAATAAATAAAAGCTCAATGAAAGCATTTTTTTACTTACAACTGATCTTTCCAAACCTTAACAAACTTTTGAACCGATCAAGACCAATTTTCCACTATCTTCCAAACCATTTATAGAAGGAAGGTGAATGAAAATTACAGCGGTATTTATTACTATTTGGGAGTGTGGGATGGCTCAGTGAAAGCAATGAGCTCCTATGCTCCAGGTCCTGGGTTCGAACCCTAGTGTAGTAGCTATTATTTATCCTTTTACATCAGCCAAGCTTCGAAATAACCACCCTCTATAAAGTTACTACTTATAATTTTTACTCCTAATGTTTGAGCAACGTTTGAGTCATATCACCCTCTGACACAACCATAGGCCAAGAAATATAAGTACATACTTGCTTACCCAGTACTGAAGCTAGAACTCTCTACGGGTTGCAGATGTTCAAGTTATAACTGTGTCGAACTATTAACGTATTTTAATTAATTTTATGATTTGATAATTCTATTTAACTCTTAATTTTTTATGAATTATTAATTTTATTTATGAATTGTTAATGTATTTAAACGTAATTCAAAGAATAATAATATACTAGTAGGCCAATCAATAGTTACAAATCAAGCGTCGTTTGTAATTAAACGGCCTACAATAACGTAAAACGTGTATTTTTATATACTTCCCAGGAAATGAGTTATATTAATACCTGTTTTATGAACTAAAATAATATATACCTAATCTGAACTATATATAATGAATAGCTACCGGGTTGTTTAGTAAAACTCATATATAACTAATTAAAAAAATAATTTTTATTTCCTTTATTTTGTGCAGAAGTTGGACTATATCATAAATAAATAGGAAATTTTAAAATTGAATAAATTATTCTCTCTGCACAAAGAAAGATAGAAAGGGTGACGCTATAAGTTCTTCTATAAACCAGAACTGATTGTTTGTTTTTGGTCTCAAAATGAGGAAAAACGCGAAATTGAACCAGAAAATTGGAAAAATACATTAAGCGAACGAGAAAGGAAGTGCCAAAACCTCGGAAAAGATAAAAAGGACCAGTATCCATTATATAGCTAAATGAATTTATAGTAGACAGATGAACAGAATATTTCAAGATGCTGCTAAAAGGGGGCCAATTGCAGTTTGGATGATATTAAGTGGACGATGTAGGTTTATTATGGTGAAAACCACTTTATTTTCGATTGCTACTGAAGGTGCACACTGGGACTTTCTTCACTTTGAAGCAGGATATAGAGAGGTATATCGAGAAAGTTATAGCTCATACTTCTGTTTAGTGCATTTGCAAAAGATTTTTTAAGGAATCTTATATTAGTTATAGCTCGTTGTTGTTCAGAAATTGCGGAATAAATTGTTCGGAATTTGTACCATATAATAAAAAAATAGGAAATTTTAATATTGAATGCATTATTCTCTCTGCACAAAGAAAATGGAAAGGGTAAAACCGAACTGCTTCGCAAAGTTTTGAAAATGATATGAAAGGACTGTATTTTTTACCTTTACAAGAAAGGAGATACTAGGAAATGTAATACCCATCAAGATCCATTCCTGTTTAGTGTACCGAACAAATAAAGTGGTTTTCACGATAATAAACATACATCGTTCACTTAATGTCATCCAAACTGCAATTGACCCCCTTTTAGCAGCATCTTGAAATATTCTGTTCATCTGTCTACTAAACATTCATTTAGCTATATAATGGATACTGGTCCTTTTTATCCTTTCCGAGGTTTTGACACTTCCTTTCTCGATCGCTTACTGTATTTTTCCAATTTTCTGGTTCAATTTCGCGTTTTTCCTCATTTTGATACCAAAAACAAACAATCAGTTCTGGTTTATAAAAGAACTTATAGCGTCACCCTTTCTATCTTTCTTTGTGCAGAGAGAATAATTTATTCAATATTAAAATTTCCTATTTATTTATGATATAGTCCAACTTCTGCACAAAATAAAGGAAATAAAAATTATTTTTTTAATTAGTGATATATGAGTTTTACTAAACAACCCGGTAGCTATTCATTATATATAGTTCAGATTAGGTATATATTATTTTAGTTCATAAAACAGGTATTAATATGACTCATTTCCTGGGAAGTATATAAAAATTTTAATTACATCTAAGAATCAGTAAATATACAAAACACAGTGTTAAATTGCAAACGTTAAATAAAAAAAAATCAAGATATTTAGCAAAGTATTTTTTAATTAAGTTTTATTATTATCATTAAATCATTTTTACAATTGAGGTCTTCTTAAACGACCTGCGTATAGCATTAAGTAGTTTAAACTAAAAAAATAATAATAATAAATTAATTTTTTTTTTTTTTTACGAATGAATTATTGTATTAATATTTGTTCGTTAATAAAACCAATATAATGTACCAAAAATGTTATTATATCACTATAACTAAGCCATTTATGTGTACTGAATGGTGTGGTAGAGGCCTGTAGATACCCACGCCAGTACCGCTTTTCTGCCGCATAAGTACATTTTCTACGGAACTGTTAAAAAATTTTTAAAAACTTATTAGCGTTTTAGAAAGAGACATATATTCTCCAGATGTTTTATTTTAGCACGTTTTGCGTTATTGTAGGCCGTTTAATTACAAACGACGCTTGATTTGTAACTTGAAAAAAATTTTGAAAAAAAAACTTTACTGGTGTTTTTCGTAGACTAAGCCAATTATTTTTTAATATTTCTTCATGTTTTATTATTCTATGACTATTCAGCTTTAATAAAAGACCAACTATGAGGAAATTAAGTTAAATGCTGATTCTCAGTGACCAAAAAACTAACTAAAGTCAAAGTTGTCAATCCGCCATCTTTGGACGCCATTTTGGGGCAGTGCATTCACTTTTTTTTGGCTATTTTTTAATAAATTGTTACAAGGAACACAACGATATGCAATTTATAGAGATGTTGGTGGGGGGGGGAGGGGAGGTGCACGGTAAGGGAGTCTGGCCCACAGACTAAGAAGGAAGCCTTCGAAATTGGTGGCTCAATCTTGAGATCTGGTGAAGAATTAACGATGATATGGCTTGCCAATCAAAAACACTATCGATAAATAATATAAACTCCTTCTGTCTGGATCATAGAGACCTCAAGTCGACGAAATGAGACATGTATCTAATGCCAGTACTACAATTAGCGTCAGGTTGTGTGGATGTGAACCCCATGCCTTGCGTTATCTCGAAAATAGTACGTTTTTTGGCTTAAAAACGCAGGATCCGATAGTTCCGTAGGAACCATCAGGATCTTGCTGTGCGCATCAAAATCTTCAAGGTCCAATTTGTCCCTAATCGATCTACAGACCTATCACCGCCCCAGTATTGAAGCCTAGCAAAATGTTTGTATCGACTTTATTTATTTTAGAAAGAAAAACAAAAGCGGAGAATACGATTCGCTAATCCACCGTGAAATTCTGAATCCAACGGTACCCCATTCATGGTATTTGAGCATGAAAGGAGCTTATATTTGGTACAAAACCGATTTCGAGCCTTACTGTAATAATATATATACGGATTTTCCAATAGATAAGTAGTAAATATGATATTTATTGTTCTATTCCTATAAGTTCAAACAGCCCTAATTAAATATTACGACATTCAGAAAATTTAATTATAAACATTGGAGAAAAAAATCAATAAACCCTTAAAATACCAGAAAAGGCCACTTTTGGTTATAACACTTCATTATGCAAATATATGGAAATGGATTATGTACATATATGACGACATACCAACAAGTGTACAAATGTGTGACTGTGCATAAGCAGTTTTTTTCATAATTTAAAATTTATAACCAACAGTGGCTATGTAATTTTATTGTTAGTAAAAAAAACAACAGAAATTCTTACATTGAACAAAGATGTTCTCTTGAGATGTAATCTACAATTGCTAGAGGTTGGGCTTTTGTAAGTAGCACAATTGTAGGAGGTTTGTCGACTGTTATACATTCTATATATGGAGGTTTGTTCACCAGTTGTAATAAAACTTGACCGAGTCTTAACTATCTGTCATCCATAAAAATAGTGGAAGGAATATTAGGAACTATTAATAGTACTACAATTTATTGATACAAACACTACTCAAAGCGTGTAATGCTTAATTAAGCTTATACTATGGCTTTTTTGAGGGAGGAAATAGTGACAAAAGTTGTGAAAGCCTTCAAGTTGTGAAATGTTAAACCTTTTGTACCTGAAAAGGTTGGAACCGTCATCCCCTGAGCTCCCGACCAAAATATTTGACGACCGTTTTTGACCTGCCCATGAAAACACTTGCAACTACATGCTGTCGGATACTCAGTTCCCTCTTTTTATATGCGTAAAAACACCACATGTGGCTTCCATCCTTGGAGAGACCGCCGTCGGAAAGAAACGTTCGAGTATGAACAAAGACCAAATGAACTATTTGAGTTGGAGTACTCGGAAACAATTGATATAAAATCCTATAATCTAAATTGTCAATTATAAATATATCTAATACTTGCTAAACTATTCAATTTTAACTCACGTTACATCGTTTAAAGAAATATTAACTCCTTTGGTATTAGAACATGTTAAGGTTTCAAAAGTATTTCAAGAAAACCTCAACGTAACGATATTTTTAGTTTTAAGTTATTCATTTTTAGTGGGATGTTGGTTTAATTATTAAATTTAATCTATAATAGATTAAAAGGACCTCAATACTTCCATAATTATAGGAGATTTTTAACAAGGAAAAGATATTTTCATTTAATTTGTAACATCTCCACTTGTATTAGCCATTTTCAGATAATCTAAAATTAGACAAAAAGAATATCTTTAAAAACTAAATATTATTCTAATTCTAGTATATTATTATAACACAAGGCTTAAAAAATTTCTATTATTTTCTCGAAACGAATTCTCGAATAGCTCTAACGATGTTGACTAAACTACATAGATGTAAAATCAAATGATCTTTAAGATTAATCAGGTTTTATCCGCATATTTTTGGCCGAATATTCAAAATGTCCTCCTCTAAAGTACTATTAATTTTGATTATTGGAAATGATTAAAGTTTTATCATTGTCAGTTGTAATGCAAAATAAGTAATTATGAAATATGAATTTGATAATTGACTGACGGAAAAAATTGTAGTAATATTTTCGCATGTTGAATACGTATTTCCGGAAATAGGAGATGCAATTATACATGTACAATATTACGGTTGGAAAGTTGACAACAAACTTGACAAAAAGTGATGTCTAACCAATTAAAACCAAGTAAAGCAATGGAATGGATTGTGACAAAAAACTAATCACTTTAAATTGTTCTAGTTAATAATACTTTAGAAGGACCAACATATCATTATTGAATGTGATATAAAATAAATGGAATTTGATTCTATTCTCGCTACCTTTAGCCTATAGGTCAAATTAAAAAGGTAAAAAGAAGTGAGAAGACAGTTAATAAAAAAAAAGGTCAAAACTGAATGGAACTTGGAACTTTCATTGGAACTCCATCCATTATACGAGGTAAAACATACTCATTATGTATAAATGGATATTGATTGTGTACATACGATACTGGGATTTTGTTTAGCCACGATTAGTAAAATTCGCAATTCGCAAATTTGGAACTCTTTTTTGTATTGGCTGATAAAAAAAACTCGAAGATATTAAACCCGTCAATGTTGAGGGTTCAATGTATTTCCGAAAAAGGATTCTTTCCTTGAAATATAGATAATTGTGGAGTCAATGAAATTGGTGAAGAAGCTATAATCACATTACCTGGCAAACTTTTTTATGTCATTCTAAAGATTCTTATTTACAAATAAACTCTGCATGTCGTTTCATACAGTTCCCCTTCTCTTTTCAGATTTTTATGAGCATTGTGTAATATAATTGTATAGTATTCATGTTGGAATCTTAGTAACCATCAAGTTATCCAATGCCGCCTTGGAGTTGGTAATTGCTCGTATACGATAGGATGGGGTAGGATGCTTTGGGACGACCAAGTGATTGCCGGCCAACCGCCGAATTCCTCCGGTAACCCCCCCCCCCTCCTAATCCGAAAACCTTGCCAAAAGCCAACTATTGTGCCACAAATGAAGTATTTAGACAATGGTCTGAGCTACGCAAGAATGTATATCCACATATATCCAAAGCATTAACCAAAAAGTTCATGTGGTAAATCTTCTACTCGCGTAAAAGACAAGATATTGTTGAAAAACATTTACACATCAATTTTACTTCGAAACTGAAGCTAATATAGTTTTGATACAAATAAGATGTTCGGAATGTTTTTGGCCGGCCACATAAATATTTATTTTTGAATGTTCAACATTACAATAACGAAGAAAGAAAATTTTTATTTATTTATAAATTTACAATATTGTATGATTAATCACATGATTATGGATGATTGATCCCTAAATTAAACAAATTATATTTCGTCAAACAATATATAATTCAATATAAAGTGGTATGAAAAAATCTTGGAAGAAACCCAATTTTTATAAAAATAGCAATATTTTTAAATTTCAAATTCTTTTGATCTTAATTGTTAACTGATATAACCTTGCAGACATTTTGGGTGAAATATATATTTACATTTAAATAAGGATTATTCTGAATTAATAAAAAGTCAAGAGACCAACCAATCCGTTGCGTTGGCGTAATTTTATCTTCTGAAGAATGCTACCCCATTGTTTATATTCCATTACTTGTTTAGCACTTAAGTCTTTAATCTTTTTTCTTAATATCAAGAGCCGTTCTATAAACTTCAGAAAGCTGAGTGTATCTTTGAATATTGTATTGAAATTCTTCGCTCGCTAAATTAATTGAACATTCCATATTTCACATTTTGTTTATTTTTAATACAATTTTTATTTCAAAAAATAGCAAGATATCATATTTTTGACCGAGATAAAATTATAATTTTGCATTAACAAAGACCTACAATAAGGAAAATTCAAAAAGAAGTTAAAGGTTCTATTTCTGTAATTAATTATCATCAAGCATTTTAAAAACCATACAATATGATACTTGAAACTTTCAGGCTAAACACGTCTAAAATCGTAGCCCTCATGTTCAACAGCATTTAACATTATTGAGTTTGCACAATGGTTAAAAATCTATGAGAGGAGGTGGCCTCTTCAAGGTTTGGTGGTGTGTTTCTAGATCTGGTGTTAGAAACCTCTTGTGAATTGACGGAAAACTAGGTGCTAACAGTTCCAAATCCTAATTACTATTTGCGATATCAATACCATATGGGCTTAAGCTGCTAAGGCAAAACTGTATTTTTCAGCAAGATGGCAATAAAAAATACGACATTTTGCCATTTTCTGAAATAAGAATAACCTTAAATTAAATAAAAAAACCTGTAGCACTACAAGCCATGAAGGTTGCAGTGCCATTGGAGCAATTACTGTTACAACGCAGGGAGGTGATGGGGCCGATATCACGCTCAACCGCCAGGTTTTTCCCCTTAATTATTTTTTTAAATTAAGAGTACCCACTTTATAGGGGCTAGACTCCAGGGTCGATCCACGCCTAATGAAAAATTACTAGTCATTAGCCAGATTCGAACGTAGGACCTACAGTAGTAAAGTGACGAATTCCAATATGAAAACAATTTCCACAAATAAACACAGATTACTAGAGTACAAACAAAGGCTGTTGACGTTAACAACAAAATCTAGAGCTAAATGGATAACATGTTAATTGGGAGTGAAATTTAAACAATAATGTAGCATTATTGAGAAGATAAAAAAACCCAATCCGACGGATTGGTCCCTTGGCTTCAGTAAATATTTAATCCTGACTATCAATTAGTTTGAAATTACTTACAGACATTTTAATGAAAATCATTTTGAAAATCAAAGATATTAAATCAGTTTTTAGATATTAAAGATTTTTGAGCTGAATTTACGCAACAATTTTAGAATCAAACGTGCTAAGCTTAGTCTATGTTCAAAGGTATGAATGAATTTCATTTGTATTCTAATATCTCAAAGTCCAATAGTTAATGTTAATCATTTATCTACATTGGTGTGTATCAATCATGTATTAATCATTAATTACAGATTAATTTGACGGGAAATATAATTTATTTTAAAATTTTAACAGCGCCTTATTGTAAATTGCAAAAAAAAACTTGAGGCATCATTTCTACAACTGTTCAAAATCTCAATTTATTGGAAGAAGAAAGCACCTCTGTTTTAAGGAATAATGGGAAGGGCAAGGTTCCTTGGACACGGGCTCTAACGTATTCCGAAATTGGAGTATACTCCTCAAATTTAGTATGTTTATATTTTTGAGGGTATTGAATTTGAACTGATATATAGATAGATAGTTTATTTTATTTGTCTAAGGAAATTCCTGTACAAATAAATATAATGGTATAATTAACAATGTTAGATCTTGAGTCTAGTACTGCATTCAAACATAACATTAACAATATCCACAGCATTAAGTATATATATATATATATATATATATATATAATATATATATATATATATATATAATAATTAGTAAAACATTTTTTTTTAAATATTCGAGAGGTATAAGACAAATGACAATATAAATAAGCATTAATATATGTTCTATGATTAACTATACCACTTAACAGTTCAATGAACAGCCATGTAAGAAATAATACAGTTGGTTTATTTTTTTCGTAGTGTCTATTTTCAGTATATCCTCCACACTAGCATCTTTCCTGGATTCAGTGATAAATGCCTTCAAGTACTTATTTCTTGGCTCGTAGAACTTTATACATTAGATCAGAAAATGAGTTACCGGGTCAGTTACAAGGCAGTTGCATGCACCACATACTTCACTGGATAATAGTCAAAGTAGCATCTCTTAATTTTCATAAAATCTCTACTTGCTACTCTGAGACGACTAACGGCTCTTAATTTGTTTAAATTCAGAGCCCTGAACTGAAAATAATCCTCTAGTCTGCTAATATTAAAGGAGCAGATTTTTCTATATCTTGGGTTTGATTTAGAGTTTAACACTCTGTCGATGTACTTGGATGCGTGATGGTTTCTTATTTTTTCCATGATTTCATCTTTGAACCTCATCAGACCTTGGGAGAAAACACAAGAAAACAGTCCCTGACATCCCAGTTGCGCCACAATCATCTTTACTTGGGTAACCCAGTTATAAGTTGGATCAGGTTTTCCAATGGATGAGTCTAGAGCTCTAAGCCTATTGAAGCATTGTCTAGGTAGTCTTTCGTCACTCATTAAGCTTAGCTTTGTCCAATAGTTGATCACTTTTTTCAACACTTCAACACTTAATGGAGATCTCCCACTTTCAAGGCGAGCCACATAGTTCGGTGTATTTCTTGGCCAATGGAGCAATGACTTGATAAATCGAACTTGCGTTGAATTTTGAACTCTACAGATTTAGTCGACCAGATGCATGATACCAGTAGATTGTTTAAAATTCTTGTCTTGTAGTTTAAATTCTATACATCACATTGTTCAGATATTTTATAATTTATTACATATTCCATAACGACATATAATACTAAAATATAAAGTCACATGTATGTTATAATAACAAATATTTATTTTTTTTAAACAGCTATTAAACTAGTGATATGTTTATAATTTGGTCAGTATAGAAAATTAGATGCTATTGACTCAAAAACTGGGTCGATAGTAACTCCAATACGCTAGTAAAGAAAAGTTAAATAAATAAAAAATACTGGTAGTCACTCTAAATTCAACCTTTAATTTAACGTTAAATCCTCAATAAATTCCTTCCGGTTGGGGCAAGGTCTCAAAACTGTTTTGAGAAGTTCAAATCTTTGTTAACAATAGGATCTTTCTAGATTTTCGAGCTATTTGTGAAAGGGAAAAAATTACTTGCAATTGTTTCAAATAACTATTATGTTTATTTATAAAAACCGATTTTTCAGATGTCTTAGGATTCACTATAAGTACCTAATTCTGCTCAGCACACACCACTAGGTTTGAACAAAAAAACAAACCTAAGCAAACCAGCTCTAAATATGAAAAATATGATTTCAATTTCTTCACCTATTATCTCATATCAGGGCATTATTAATGCGACAATTAAGATAATTTTCTTAGGAAATGACGGAGAAAGGATATTAGTTTGCCAATAGGGCAGTCAAACTTTTGTTTTTTTTCTCTCAATGTCCAACTGTAGCGTTAGCTAGTGGCCCCAATGTGAACGGTTGCCAAGTCCTTGATGCTGGGGTACAGCGGTGGAACTTCCACTCACAGTTCAAAATAGTGGCTTTATTTAAATATAAAATAATTTTATCCTCTACATTTAAATTGTGATTATACAGAATATAGATAACCTTGGCTGTCATTTAATATGCAAAATAGAACAACCCGCAGGCAACGAAATAGCAAAACGTCTTTTGCTGAAACCAAACATGAAAGGAGTGAATTTACAGTAAAAAAATATATATACTATTCATAAATTTTATGTCAAGTGTGACAATACCAAAACAGGGAAATATCCAATCGAGTCTAGCTCAGGCATAGCAAATTGCTTTCGAATATATTTTTTATTTGAATAATAAATAGCAGAAAAATTGAATGGGATGATCAAGTTAAAGGTCACATACAAAAACGATATGGATGTTGTTAGTTTTGACGATATAACTGATCATTTCATAATATTTCTAAAATAAGGCGAGGACGTCACGAATTCCAGACGATATATATCATCATCATGATCATGTGTGGCACGACATCCCGTTACCGAGACTGGGCCTCCTCCAAGAGCCTACGCCAGTTGGCTCTGTCTTCTGCTGCAGCTCTCCAGTTCCGTACACCAAGCAGGGTTCTCGCATCATAGGCCACGTTGTCCAACCATCTCATCCTCGGCCTTCCTACCCGTCTTACGAGATGCAGCTCCTCCATCATTATTTTCTTTGGTATTTCAACGGTGCTCATTCTGGCCACATGCCCTGCCCACCTTAGTCTGGCCAGTTTAATATAGGTGACTACGTCGATGTCTGTATAGAGAGAACTGAGCTCCCTATTTTTTCTTTTCCTCCAGACATCACCCTCCTTTACTGGACCATAAATCCTTCTGAGGACTCCTCGCTCAAACACACTCAGCTTCATATCATCGTTTTTGGTCATCGTCCAAGCCTCTGAGCCATGTGTCAAAACAGGCCGAACAAGGGTCTTGTATATGATCAGCTTGGTCTTCTTTGAGAGGTACCTACTTCTTAAGTGTCGGCCAAGTCCAAAGACACATCTATTGGCAGCCGTGATCCTTCTTTGTATTTCTTGAGCCATGTCATTTTTGCTATTAATTTCAGAGCCAAGGTATATAAAACTTTTCACTCTCTCAAACTTAAAAGAACCTACCTCAAATGGAGAGTTCAGATCCACCTCACCACCAACTCTCATATACTTAGTTTTCCTCTCGTTGACTTCTAGACCAAGTGGTCTTTCAGCTGCTTCAAGGCCTATAAACGCTTCTCTGAGAGCCCGTTCAGACCTACCTATTATGTCAATATCATCAGCAAAACCAAGAAGCTGTGTCAGGCGATTGAAGATTATATCGTTGGTCTGAATACCGGAGTCTCTTACAGCTTTCTCCTCTGCCAAGTTGAACAATAGACAGGCGAGGGCATCCCCTTGCCTAACCCCACTGCTCACTTTAAACTCTTCGCAGTCGTCAGAACCGACGCGTATTCTACATCTCGAGCTGTCCATGGTCATCTTGATTAGGCGTACGAGCTTCTGAGGGATGCTTAGCTCCTCCAAAGCACAGTATAGTTGCGTTCTATCAACGCTGTCGTATGCTGCTTTAAAGTCTAGGAATAAATGGTGGGTGACTACCTTATGCTAAATAGTCTTTTCTAGGATCATCCTCAGAGAGAACAGTTGATCAGTGGTTGAGCGTCCTCTTCGAAATCCAGCCTGATATTTCCCCAGTTCCTTTTCAGAATACGGGAGAATCCTCTCAAAAAGAATGTTAGAGAGCAGCTTATAAGTACACGAAAGGAGTGAGATTCCTCGATAGTTGGCGCATTCTGTTTGATCTCCTTTCTTATGTATTGGGCAGATAATGGCTGTTGCCCATTCCGTAGGCATAGCATGGATAGGACAGGGAATTATGGAGAAGAAGAAGACGATATATATCAATCAAATATTTCCCTATGTCACAACATTATTGTTTTTTTTTTTTAAATACCCGCTATCTAATGCGTTATTTTTTGTTTTAAGCATGCATAAAATATTTAACGAGCACTGTGGAAGAGGAGATATTAAATACAACGGCTGGCAATCCTGTATTCTGTATATAACGCAAAACTTTTTAAGCGGAATTGACACTACCAAAATTATTCATAAATTTGAAACAAAAAACAAAAAGAATACACGAAAATAATATAAAGTTCTTAAATAAATTAATTTTATGTTTCCATGTTGAGGATTTTTTAAAATTATTTTCTTTTCGTTCATAACTTAATGAGATTTATCTTGAAATTTTTTGTTCGGGGCCTCAAAACTGTTTACCGCTTAGGTCTCCCAATCGCCTTGGTAGTTTCCCCTTAGAGCTGTGCTCTTCACATACATAGATACTTTGTTAGAAGACTTGGTTATTGGGACTTAAGTGGTATTGAAACATGTTTTTATACGTTAAAAACTGTGATAAGAAATTTCACGATCGCAAAACTTTCCTTTGCTATATATTCATATAAGGATAATTTGAAGCAAAATTATATCAACAACGATTCCAAAATAAATATAATAAAGCCAGTGTGTTGGATTAACGATGAACAAATGCTGGTAGAAATTATTACCGCGTTGCTGGTAAACCGGCCGACTATTAATTCCATATCGAATGCGCTGCCTCTTGTTTGTTGAATGAAAATTAATATCCGAACGAGAAACAAACTTTTTTTGTAAACTTCTCGAGAGATTTATTTTAAAATGTATGTATTAGCTACAGTGGCTTAATAATACAGTGCGGTCATACGGAGGGGACGGCCATATTGGATCGGCGGGAAACTAATATTTGAATAGTCTGTCTTTGTTATTTCAATTTAAAAAGTAATTATTGCAACAAACTATTTACTAGAATGGTTTGGGAGATAGAATTGAAGTTGAACAATCTGTATGAAGCATATGAATCACTTATATCACGCGAAAATAAATAATAAAATCAAAGAACAATATTTGTTTTTTTTTTCTGTTTAATTTCTTTTAAAATATATTCCAATAAACTTCGGCATATTAAGATTTCCATTGTGTTCATCTTACTCTCTCATTGACAAATTTCACAAACAAATTAATTAATTATTAAAACATTAAACAAAAACTGAGTGAAAATTAACTTTCATTGGAAAACCAGAAACTCAATTCTAAGTCAGCAATCATGAAACTATTTTTATTTTTCTTCTTAATATTCACCTTTAGAAAAAAAAAACTTTAAATAAATGTAAATTATTTAATGTAAATTTAATAAAAATAAATTATTTAATGTAAATTTAATAAATATAATTTATTTATATTGTTGCTTATGACTGAATACCACAACTAGTGTTGCCCAAATGCGAGACCATGAGGTGTCTTGGTCTTGTGCAAGTTTCGCAACAGTCTTCCAGTTACCTATCAGCTTCTTATTATAGATATATTACTGTAATTTGTCAGACATGGAAAACCTAAGCCCAAATGAAAAATTGAGAGTTAAATTCCAAAGGATATTGGTTACACCAATTCTTTACATATGGTAACTAAATTTTTCAAGTTTTACTATTACAACTATTTCAAGGTTGACTATTTTAACTTAATTTTTATTCATAAAAAGGATTTTTTTATCAATCTTGGTCTTGGTCTTACAAGTTAGGCAGGCCTTAGTCTTGATTTTGCAAAGTATATCACCAATACTGATTTTGGACAACACTAACTATTATAAATCCACTATAATTAAAATTTTAAATAGTTCAAAATTTGATCCTCGATGTATAGATTCATTTCTGATCATTGATATAAAATATTTTTTTATGAAATGGTTTGCCTCTTACCATAATGTAGATATTTTATATTGCATCTCTTATTTTATTTATTTTTCATTAGTTTTTTGGGAAATTAGAGATTGTTGGCTATAATATATTTTCAATTTTATCACACAGGATATATGAAGTAAAAATAACTAATAGTGAAACATAAAACTGTAAGGATAAAATACAATAAATTATCAATTGATTGAAGAACTATCCAATTTAACTTGAAAAAGAAAACATTTTTAATCAACAAAGGAATATATATATATAAAAAAAAAAAAAGATGAAACAGAATATTTATTTACAAAGAAATTTAAATTTACAAATGCTGCACATATACATTTACATATTTACTGCTCAAAACAGACATATGAGGGAAATTCTTTTTATTTATTGAATTTATCCTAAGTCTAAATACAATAAACCTCTTAAGAATACTATATTTAATATTGTTACAATTAAATACGTGTTCTTCATCAACAGAACTCATTTTTCTCTATGAAAAATCCTCTTAAATCATCTCTGAGTTGATTTGGCTCATATAGGTTTCGAAATTGACTTAATCCTTTAATTTGTTACTTTATTTTATTAATTTTCCTTTGTAATTCAGTGGTTATGAGAGAAAAAGATTGAAATTAAGTTTGAAACTTGATTATAGAAGATATTTTTATAGTTTGGGGCTATTAGCTGATACAATTTGTATTTTGAATTCAGTGGTTTCAAGTATAAAATTGAAATTTGGTTTTCATTTATAGTTATTGTTACTTTCAATATTAAAAATACTAGTGTAGTTGATGATCCTTAAATCATAGTTTAATTGAGTATAGTTGATGATCCTTAAAATCTTGACCTTAAATGATACTCATATTTTAATGATGAAAGTAACAATAACTATAAAGGAAAACAAAATTTTAATTTTATACTGGAAACTAATAACTTCAAGATGAAAATTGTGTTAGCTAATAGCCTCCAACTATAGACACTGTCTTCATATAACCAAGTTTCAAACTTGATTTCCATCTTTTTCTTTCATTACCACTGAATTAAAAAAGAAAATCAATAAAATAAAGTAAAAAATTAAAGTATACACACAATTTTAAGTCTACGAAGAACAAACCAAACTTGTCACTTTAACTTTAAACACTGATATATATAGCTATTAATTAAAAAATACCTATTAATAAACTAAATATATTACTAAAACAAAACAATTAAACTTTCAAACAAAATATCACTAATAAAATATGAGTCTGTGGAGATGAAATCTATCACTGAACATGAATAGGTTAACTATCACTTTAAACACTAAGACGTACAACTATTCAATAAAAACTACCTATTAGTAAACTAAATTTATTACTCAAACAACACAATTAAACTTTTAAATAAAATATCACTAATAAAATAAGTCTGTAAAGATGAAACCTATCACTGAACAAGAAACCAAAACAATCATTGAAAACACTAAAACGTATAACTATTCAATAAAAGCTACCTATTAATAAACTAAACCTATCACTTAAACAACAAAATTAAGCTTCTGATCTAAAATACTGCTAATAAAATATGAAAAATTAACAGTTTTGAGGTGCCTAAAGAGCAAGCAGATAGCAAGGGACGATCCAAGATGGCCAACCAATCAGAAATCGAATCCATATGACCGCACTGTATTATTAAGTCACTGTAGTATTAGCGCCCAACGCCTGCTCTCTATATTAACAGATTAATGTTTCGCTTCTTCAGCATTTGTAGGACGATGGAAATATCCAATGTGCTGGGTGCTTTGGGTTGAGGATTCTTTTCAAACTGTAGCGCAACATAACTTAGCTTTATTTAATGGGAGAACTATATTTAAACTTAGCAACACTTATCAACATACACAGTCATTTCAATTTTGAGTAGAACATTAAAAAAATAAATAAAATAATAGTAGAGCATTAGTAGGACAAAGGAAACTATATATCATTCAATAACAGGTAAACAGTTTTACTTTTTATCTTTATTTTTAATTATTTAACATAATAATACAATTTTGTTAAAGCTGTATCATTGAAAATAACGGCCCGATTTACATGATTTTACTTTGCAAGGACTTAAGAGAGGTTTAAAATTATTATGGGTATAGGGTGTGCTTATTTTTCGGCACTGAAGAAGGATGGTTCAACCATCGGATTTGATGAAGCATTAACGAAGGCGTGAAGTACGGATAGAAAAAAACAAAGAGGAATAATATATATAGATAAAAAAAAATAACAAAATGTATTGATAGTTACTTTATTATACAAAATGGAGAAAATATTAGAGTGAAAACTTGTTTATGCGAGTTGCCACTTTTTTTACTCAAAATTGAATGAGATTGAGCCTTGACTCTCCTTCGGATAAAATTGGTAGTGTCGATTAATTTCTCCATTCGGATTAAAATATCTCTGAAAGAAACTAAAATTTGGACCTGCATAATGTAAGCGAGGGAATTGTTCAACATTTCATCCTCTTCGTAAATAGCTATTATTCAAAACTATCTCCTCACGCGACGCCGTGTTAGAGAGACAGAAAGGGGAGAAAAGTGTCCAAAACCAAATAACGTGTTATTTTTTTTTTTTGAACATTTGGATTAAAATATCGGGAAAACTAAAAATCGGGCCTGCATGAGTAACTGAGGGACATTTTCGAAATTTCAACAACTTTGTAATGAGCTATAATTCCAAATTGTATTTTGACGTGCCGCCGACTTAGAGGGTCGGAAAGAGATAAAAGAAAAATATTGGAGAAAGAAAGCGCAAAAAAATAAAAATACCTGGGATAAAATAGTTCATACACAAAAATAATTATATATATTGTAAATGTTATTACTTTGTGAATATTATAATATAATTATATTTCATATTATTAATCCCGGCTTGTTGATTTTTTCATTTCTATCGTGTGGTCTTGCACAGAACGTATTTTTTAATGTTTTTTTTATCAATTCAAAATAATCGTGAACTAATTATTCACCAACCGAAAATTCTTGTTTCGGCAGTGAGCCACTATAGATATAAGTAGATATGTCAAGATTCACGAACTAATCAGTATTTTTTTTTTTCAACTAAAGATCTAGCGATGTTAAATAATTATTGACATCAACATGCTTTAGGGTCAATTTTTAAAATATTCAACAAGTTCCCCCTTTTTAATCTTCAGCAATTTTGAACTTTTATTAAAAATTCTCCAAAAACAACAACAATTTAACGGTGGAAATTGTACTGGTACTTATCTATATTTAACGATTTACTAATACTATGTACGCTCATTATGCAATTAATGGTGATGTAACAAAATACGTAACAGATTCTAATATTGGGTAAGATGGACGCGATTGCAATGACGTCAGATAAAATCTATAAAGTCCTCCCATGTTTGTTAAGTAAAAGAAAGTGTAATGGAGTTGTAAATCTTGAGGTTCAGGTTTCCTCACCACGTAGTAATCCACTAATTTAACAATAGCAATATTGTCCTCCTCTAACTTTCCTCATATTCTTCTTGAACTTATAACGGGGTCTACGGTTAATGGCTCACCGATTTCAACCAAATTGTTTTTGGTGATACTACATAAAAAAATATTGGACACATATTCCGGCGTTTGTTCGATGGGCTCGAGGATCCGCTAAAAAAAAAATTATAATTTATACAAAATTTATTTTATTTATTGTTTCTTTTGCTTTGCCCGGACTTTAAGGGTATTATATATCAATCGATTTTGTTTTGTTTTTTTAAAGAATAAGAAAAAAATATTGAGTGTTGTATTAGATGAATTATAATACATCACAAATTACAAAAACTAAATGACGTACCTAGTAAAGTAGGCCAAATAAATTTTTGTTATAAAAAAGCAAATTATATTCGTTTTTTAAAGCCGATAAACTGGGCAGGCATCCATCCAATACATCCTCCCCCCCCCCCCTTCACACCAAAACAGTAGAGGAATTCCTTACAATAGCTATCCCACTTCCCTTGCCCCTTAAAGCAATTCATCCTTCCCAAGTGAAATTTAAATTACAAAAACTAATTCCTCGTAAATCTCCTAGATATGATCTCATTACCCCCCAGATCCTTTGATAACTTCCATCTAAACAGTCATATTCCTTAGAAATATCTAAAACTGCATCCTCCCTACCACCCACTTTTCTCTATTATGGAAACATTCTACATTTGATAACTGTAGGTTAGGTCTTTATCTGTTAACCTACAGTTATCAAATGCAATCTTCACCAGTTTGTTATCCACTCATTTCTTATCTTTTATTACAATTTGTTTACTTTTAACTTGCACGCTATATTCTCCTCTGTTTTCTATTTTTATTCATACTTATTTTCTACTTTTGTTTGTATCTTATATATATATATATATATATATATATATATATATATATATATATATATATATATATATATATATATATATTACTTGATATTTTAACTACACTGTCACCCACTATATCTCTGTTTCACTGACGACTGTTTCTTATTTAATATCAACTTATAATTCATTTATTTTATTATATTTTATCTTTTGTAAGCCTGATGAAGACCTGCAAGGTGGATTGAAACGTCGGCGTAATAATTAAAAATACTATTTTTTTTTTAATTTAGTACTTGTTTGACCGCACCCCCCGACTAACTCCTTCTCATATTGAATATTCAATAAAAAAAAAAGTTTGGCATAGCGCTAAGTTAGACAATTGTATTTGCCATAGTTTGTGAAGTGTCTAAACGCACCTTTACATTTTACATTATCTTTTAAAGACATTTTCGCTATATCTACTGTTGATCATATATTTTTCAATATTTTATCGCCACTTTTTTAGAGTTTGCTGTTAGTCAATTAAAAACTTATCATGTAAAACTTAGCTGAGACAGTTACTGCAGCGTAGTTAAAGAATATAGCTCCAGTAACTCCATACTCAACGGAGAGGCAAGCCAAAAGGACAAAGTTACGTCTGTATTAAAACATAAAATGTTGAAAATACCTTAAATGGCTAGTAATATGTTGGCCTCTATATTACTAAACAATCATGTATTATTTTCGAGTCAAAAATTATTTATAACTTATCGTAAATTAGTTTTGTGGGGGTAGCTGGAGGTCATATTGTAAAATCATAACCCAGTTAGTCCGTAGCACCTTGTATTATAAATCATAAATGTGAAAACAAGTGGTATTGAAATATTAAAAAATTAAACATACGAATGTAAGAGAGGAATAAATTCCAAGAAACTACTGTACACTTACAAAAACATAATTGCAATGAATACATAAGATTAATAGTTTAAATAATTAACAAGGAAACATTAAGTAGGGAGAAAGAATTTAATTAAATCGCCAGAAAAGGAAATGAGAGATCTCAACTAGTATGCTTGGAGAGGGCAGAAAGAAGAAAAAGAAAAAAGAAAAGCATCGAGTAGAGAATTAATGGTTTTAATTAACTGGACTTTTCCAAAGTTTTATCCTTAGTTTGTAGGCTGCGGTGCACCCGAAAAAAAAATCGCAGTTTTTAATAGGAAAATTGAGCTAATATTTAGACACCCACAAGAAAGCCTCTCTCTTTTTTTTTTTTTTTTTTTTTTTTTTCCTTCTTTCCCCCCGCTGTACCTTAGGGCAACCCTATACCAGCGGTACATCCAATTTTCTAACTGAAAAATATGCCACGAATTTAAAGAGCTCGGTCACCAGGATTGGTAACCAAGCGGGCAGGTCTGCTCTCACTTTGATCCAAATTCTTGGGTCAAAGTGAGGCAAAATTCGGTCTTTTAGTTTGATTGGGGCATTAATTATTACGGGTAAACCTACACTAATGGGCTGCCTGCAACTGGAGGGCTGTTCCCACCAAACAGGACTCCAGTAACTTCCTACCTACTTATTGTGGGCCTATTACTAAGTTTATATATACTATTTCTAAATCTTATGATAACAATATATGTATGTATTTGGTATATCACCGGTTTAATCTTTCCTCTCTTGCTATTTTTTCATGGAATATCCTCCTGGCGTATTTCTTCAAATCAAATATCTCAGGTGTCTCCACAAGCTTGTCCAGGGACCGAGGAGGTCATTCCAACATGGAGTACTCTCCTGCCAATGCTTGTCGGGCGCCAGTGTACATTGGACATTCCAAAATTATGTGTCTAGCGTCCTCAACAGCCCCGCAGTGACAATTCGGACTGGCTCTTCTATGAAAAAAATTTAATTTTTCATTTATGTCTCCATGGCCTGTGAGGAGTTGAACTGTCCAGAAATCCGTCTCCACCCAGTCATTCTTGATTCTTCTCTCTCTCTCTCTCTCTCTCTCTCTCTCTCTCTCTCTCTCTCTCTCTCTCTCTCTCTCTCTCTCTCTCTCTCTCTCTCTCTCTCTCTCTCTCTCTCTCTCTCTCTCTCTCTCTCTCTCTCTCTCTCTCTCTCTCTCTCTCTCTCTCTCTCTCTCTCTCTCTCTCTCTCTCTCTCTCTCTCTCTGTCTCTCTCTCTCTCTCTCTCTCTCTCTCTCTCTCTCTCTCTCTCTCTCACTCACTCTCTCTCTCTCTTTCTCTCTCTCTCAGGTATTTTATCAAATACTTTTCATTAATTTTCAGGAGACTTACAATTAGTTATATATCTATATATTATATTATATAAACCTATCTTCAACATGATAGAGATAGAGAGGAGTGAAGGAGGTCTATAGTACTTGGTATACCTACAAGGCCTCTTAAGCCAACATAAAAATAAAAAAATAAACTACACACACACACAAACTCTGAACTTTTATTTGTCATGTAGAATTTTTGTATAAATATACTTACAAAATAAATTTACTTCATTATGTAATATTCTCCCTCATAAACACGGCCGCTTAAGATAGAGGAAGAAATTGGGCTCAAAGTTTACAAAAATAATTTCTTGTTTAGAATATTTGGCCTAAAATCAGATAAGGCTCCATTAAACAATAATTACCTCCTAAATTTAATCAAGATATTACAAGAATAAAATTCAATCGGAATAAACACAATTGTTTTACATCAGAATTTCTACTTTATTGAGTTATATTAAATTTTTCAAAACTCAGAATATTAGCAATAGTAATAAAAGAGTTCATCCACACCATGTGTAAATAAATTAAATGAGTAACAGCAAAAACATATTATATTTTCTTAATGTTTTAAATCTTTTTTATTTGTTTTTAACAAAAATAATCGACGACAAATAATTCAATTGTGACAGGATAATAAAAAAAATACAAATCGGATAGTGATAAAACGATACTGCTAAATTTATGCAAGTAATAACCTCCCCCCAGTACATTGTAATCAAATTTTAACGGTTCAAGAGCTCATAAAATGGGGAAACAATTATTATACAGTAGAGATGGGCAACAACTAAACCAATTATATAGCATTCAATAATCAATATAAATATCTGATAATGTTAGCATTTATATCATTAATAAGTATATTAATTTATACTATTTTACTATTTTAGTATGAAAAAAGCAAATGAAATAGTAATAAAATATAATAAGGGACAATATATTTTAGGACCACTCAGAGATTCGGTTTCATTTTCGTAAGAGATTTTCTAGATTCACTATTTTATGAGCAATTACAAACGAATCGAAAAACTGAATTGTGGGTAGCAGCCAGCCACCAGCCTCTAATAATAATAATTGAAATAAAAAGAAACCTCTCGTCTCTTTTCAATAATAAAAACTGTCAGTCATTAAGAGTAGAAAAAGATAAACTTACAAATAGTGAAAAATGAAAATGTAATCATATATAACATAAGTCATTATTCAAACAATATAGAAACAATGAAGAGCTGGAAGAATATGAGAAGAAGCATGTTTAAAACTCATGTTAAAATATAATTTCAACTAAGAGATATACATCATCTAAAACCTGGAGGGAACAGAGGCATTTAAAAATTTTCTATTCTAAAGTTGACATCCATCAGTTAGAATAAAATACCTTATTTTAAGAAATACGAAAAATTGTCTGACTATATTTATAAACTCTCAAGAGTTTATACTGCCCTGAAATTAGGCAAAAACGTAGCACTCTTCTACCATACTACAGAAAAACTAAAAACGAAGGCATTCCTGCTCGACAACGGCTAGATAAATTCATTACCTCAGTATCCATACCAATAAGTCATGCACCAATTATCAAAGCACCAATAAACAAAACTAAAATTATCAAAAAAATAGAAGAATGAGAAATAGAAAATAACGCTTTGGTAATCAGCCTGTACTCATCCAAATCGATTAAAAGAAAAAGTACAACAATGGGACATGACATTATATCCATTACTCAAATATTTATTTATTTATTTGAACCCTACCGTGCCATTGAGGCAATACGGGTTTTCCAGATCTGGGCAGTTATACGACACTGCATAACAGCCTGCTTCTGCAACGAGACCAATTGTTTTACTTAAATTTGTTGACTATGGCCTTATGCATTATTGAAACATGGTCCACAAACTGGGAAATCTGTTGAGCTGTAGTAGCCCTAGTCCCCCCCCCCCTCCTGCTCCTCGGAAGATAGAGCTTCTGGATTCTATTAAAAGAATATTACAATATAACAACTTGAGATATATAGCTCTAATGGATTATTTGTTTGCTAATAAGGCAGAGATATCTAAATTATTAATGTACTTTTCCATAGTTCTATAGTCCATACCTCTGTAAATTTGCATTTATTATTTTCTGTTAATGAGATTAAGAATTAATGGATGTAACAGTTATATCTTTCTTTCATTTTTAGTGTTATTTTAATTCAGAGGAAATTTATTTAGTATGTAAATGTGGGTTTATAAATTGCACAAACTATCAGAAATACAGTTATCGAACTAAACTGACAGCAACGTTAGCGCTAAACCAAAATACTTTTTTTTATTTCTCTTGTTACCGAGAGAAGATGGAAAGCCCCAAAAACAAAAAAACGAAAACGCTAGCATAGTGAAACAAGCATTTATATGTTTGATTGTCCCATAATTTGTCAAATGTCTCAACGTACCTTAAAATTATTTTTGTACACCACATGCTTATTTTCTTTATATTAAGGTCACCTCCGTAATGTTTTAAAACAAATGCAAAATTTATCTTCTCTCTAAACTTCTCTCGACTCAAAACTTGGACTTGAGAGATTAAAAAGGAGAGGATGCAGCTCCTGAGTCCATGATACTACATCCGAAAATATAAGCCACCTGCTCCCCCCCTCCTCCCCCCAAATATTAGCCCATCTTTCCAATGGGCCCTAGGAACCGAGATTTTTTTTTTTTTTTAATATCATTTAATATCATCACAAAATTTAAGTTATTTATTTTTGCCATTTTTTTGCTTTAGCCGGAGTTTTAAGTTACTACACATCAATCGCTTTGTAGAGAATTATAAAAAAAATATTAACTATTGTATTAAATGAGTTATAATGTACCATAAATTACAAAAACCAAAAGGTGCTTCCAGTAAAGTAAATTTTTGTTATTAAAAAGCAAATTAGATTCCTTTTTAGGACATTATTTACTCTAGATAAAAGACCGGTTTTTAATAAATGTTATATTTGGCAGATATCAAACGGCAATGCGAGCACTTTGAGAACAACCGATATAGCAATTTTTTGGGGAGAAACAAAGTTGATATTTGTTTTCCCACCTCGAAAAACGCTTATTTTTTATGGCAATCGGAAAATTAAAATAAAACAACTATCGAGTTGATTATATAATTATGATAATATAAAATAATTTAAAGTCCAGTATTTAATAAATCCTAACAGAAAGAATACTATCATTAGACATTGCTATGTTGCTATATATGACAGAAAGTTAGTCATTTAAAGTCACTTTAAATTAATACTACTTGTTGATGCAACAAATATCTTGACAAAATAATTAATCCAATTTAAATAAATTAATAATAAAAATAATTTTTGACTGTATAAGATACATTGAAGAGGAGCTAGCTGGCTGAAGTTTCCGGTTAACGGAAGTACTAAGTGAAAATAAATAAATTGTATTTATTTTTACTCCTTTTAGGCATGAGTTTCAGGCCTTCATCAGGGCTAAGTAAAGGCAAGATAACATACAAATATTGAGAAAAAAGTACACAATAATAGTAATTATCTAATAGTAATAGTAATATTTTACCTACAGATTATTTCTATTACTGCTGTTTTCTCAATATTTATATGTCATCTTGTACTGCTGAGCCCTGATGAAGGGCTGAAACTAGCTGAATATTCAGGAGAGAGAATAAATTTGTATTTGTTACTTAATTACAGAGGATTTGGAAGATATTCGATAATCAACTGCAAAAGTGAATTAAATACAAATAAAATACTATAAGCAGAAAATTATATTTATTTATTTAACTATAGCTTAACAAGCAATGAATAAAATATAAAGTGACCTCGTTTCTAAAACAAGCTGCGGCACTATACTCCAGGGAGGTAATAAAAGTGATGAAAATGGGACTTAATCCAAGCCTAAAGCAGTGCCAACAGTTAATTGGGATATCAATGAGGGCAATTTGATCCCCCCTCCCTAGGCAAAATATCATACATCCTTGTTTGGACAACCGAAGCCATTTTACCTTATCAGCCTTCCACCAATCTGGAAAGGGGGGGGAGGGTGATGAGGGATCGTCCGATGAAAGGGATAACGATAGGAAAGATCATATGCACTCTTAAGCTTCACCTACTCAAGGAAACATAAGAACAGTCTTATCTCATACCTTGAAGAAGAAATTCGATTACCTTTAATGAAGATGTATACTATAAATGACTTTTTAATAGAACTTGTAGATATTTTAGAGCTTCGTTAATTTATAAAAAAATAAATAATAATAATAATAAAATAAGTTCTTATTTTCACAAATAAAGGTCATTTGTACACCAATGTGTTATTGCTTTTTCAATACGGCTATATTACGAGACGTAGGCCCTAGTGGGTAGGGGCAAACAAACAAATAAATAAAATTAAAGTTTTAATTATATAAAATTTAAATTGGATTTATATTTAAAACATTTTTTTTTCAGACTTGTTAATGGTCCAAGTGCTGGCAGACACATAGTCACGTAAAATTACCATATTGGTCAAAAAATTACCCTAATTTATGAAAAACAAGAACATTATGACACCATAAATAGGAAAATATGAATAGAATAAAATAAGTATGGATGTTGTAGAGTACAGAAGGAAATCGTAAACAATTTATGCAATAGGACATTTAGTTTAGCTATATTTTCACTCCATGGAATCCAATTTTAAACTGAACATTGAGGAATAAACCCGTGTATGAAGTTTTTTTTTTTTTTTTTTACGAATACGCATTCCTAATGTAATTCAAAGATCTGACGAGAAAATAAAATAAAAGAAAACAAGTATACAGTAAATAATTACAAGATATGATAGTAAAAAGAAGGTAACTCCTTAATAACTTTTCAGGGAAAGTCTCGTTTAAGCCCTTTTCCCATCAATCCGTCTTGTTTTAATATTAGACTTCCGTTCTAAATTTTCTATTCCCCTATTATTTTATTTTATTTTTGTTTATTGAGTATAAAATAAAAAAAAATACATTAAAAACTGTAATACTCCAATATCGTGCATATGAAGAATTTTGTCAAAATTGTAGTTTTGAAAAGGTTATTTTCGTTTAGTTTTTTTTTTTTTATTCGTTTCATAACATTTTTATTTTATTTATATATAAATTCATTCAAATTAAAGAGAGTTATGTAAGTATTTATTTTTCATTCGTATTATTAGAATCCGTTTTTTCACCCCTTTTTTCATAATACATTAACATTTAAATAAATGTAAGTTAGAGATATTTTATGGCATATTTAACCATTCGGCAATGTAATTTAAGGTATTTTTTTTTAATTTTATAAAAATCTTATATCCGTATATTACATACATAAGTTTAATTAAAGATCGAAAATTATTAATTCCATATTTTTGAATAGATTTGTCTCCAAACAAAGGAAATGATAATAAAAGTAATGAATAATAAACTAGATTAGTGAAAATCCACTCGGTTCTGACCTAATTATTTTATTTAATTATTAATTTGTTGGAACCTATTATAGATGATCAAAATGTTGCTTCTTGACAGCTAAATTCGACAATTGTTATTATTCAACATCTTCAACTGACATCTGAGTCATAAGGTTGTTGAATCCCATGAATGTTTCATGACCTTAAAAGTAGAATGGTGATGCTTGATAGAATAGTTTTTACATACGGATTAATATTAAGAGAGGATCACAAAATTATAGTGAATGAGGGATGGAAATTGAGAAGAAATATCAACGGTGGGTTAGAAGAGATATGCTCCTGCAAGGTTCGCTAGGATTTCAATTGCAGGGTGAAACCATCCCCTCCTCTGCCCCCCCCCCAAGTGAATAAGTCATTGAGAGACTGGCTCCCCAACTGCAGGGGATGGAATCCAGCCTTAGACTAAAATTCCACCATTAGCGGCGTGGGAATTTGCAGGGTTTTTTCCGGTATGAGAATTTTTTTAATAATAAAAAGACAATAAAGGTTGACATTTTTTTTTTCTTCTTGCACTTTAAAGAACGAAGTTCTGAGAAATAATTCGATATTGTCTATCAGTGAAAGCAACACAATTCCGTGATTAGGATTTCTAGAGTAATGCAGTAAAGAACTGGGTCTTATAAATAAAAATATTAGAGGAAGGTATTAATATAAATTAACGATACAATTCGAGTATTAACAGAAAAATTGTCGAGTGCTAAGTCGTACGTAACTGTTTCTGATTAGGTAGGTTCTGGAACAGATTTTTTTTTTTTTAAGACTTGGGAGATAAAAATATACGTACACATATTTACTAAAGAAACTACGAATGACTAAGAACCTTTTTTTTTTTTTTTAATAGAGTATGGCTGATTATGGACTAAAATGAAGGATCAATTGGATTAAACTATTGTAAATGATAAAATTGCACATTACCTTATGATATGAGTAAAGTGAGGACGTGAAGGAAGGAATGTTGTAGGGTGAAAGTGAAGGGGTGGACTGGCCTGTGGAATGTTTGATTGGGGGCGGCGCAGGCGCAGGGTGAGAGCACAATACATCGATGTTTCTCAGCTGCCCCGCCGGCGGAAGGCACAGCCAACCACTTTCTTCACTTCTCCTAGCCCAGAGGAAATTTGGCACACTTTTCAACGCCAGTAGGTCACTCAATTATATTTCATAACAAATCTCAACAAGAAAAAAATTGTTATATATTTCTATAAATTTTTTGAGTGGAAAGTAGTACCCAACGGTTTCTGCAATAAATAAATCAAAGATATCTGTTGAGTAGTGAGTTGTGCGTAACTGTTTCCGTTCATATAATCATTACATTCTGAATTGATTTTCACAATTCCACACACAGCTACACATACATATACAGTACCGGTCTTGGACGACATTTCCCTTGTAAAAAAATTAAATGTCTTAAGGTGTTTTATATTTTGTAATATTTGAATTTTATTTCATTCAACGTTTCTCTAATACAAATGCTTTATTGATGGTGTAAAATTAATTATTTTAATACGTTCTGTATTATTTCTTTTATTTCTAACAAGTGGCAAGATCAGTCAGCGGCTTGGACGAGCGCACAGTCGACTGAAAGCATCTTTTTGGGTACAGAATTCCGTAAAAGATAAACGATATGAGATAGCTAACAGTGATGATACATTTTTAGAGCTCTGTTTGTTGAATCGATTGATATTTGAAATGTGTTCATGATAATTTAAGGACTTGACTAAAATTTAAAAAATCTTAATTTTTCACTTAAGTCAAAAAAACTTATTGTTAAATATTTTTTCTTATATTCATATTAAAGTTTTAAACGTATTTTATAAAAATATTTATAATATTCTATAATAGATTCATTAAAAATATAAATAACATTTTTTAAATTGTTGTACTATTCTACATTTTTGTTTTTGTTTTGTAGCTTATATTTTCTTTGCAGGTATAGATAATAACTAAAAGAGAGAGAACATTTTCTGAAAGCTAGACATTTTTCGAAATGTCACGTGAGTGGTGTTAATAATTCCTTCATTCGACCTGAGGTATGGTTAGAGCCGAGCCAGTAGCTCTTAAATGAATTATAATGCATTCTAAAAATCGAAAATCCAGTATTCAGAATGAATAGATTCTTTTCTTTACTTATTGTTTTGTGCCAACATTTATTTAAATTTTTCGTTTACACTCAAATTTGAAATATATTTTTTCGTTTCCTGACACATTTAAAAAAAAATAGTTCAACCACTACTTATAAACGAGGTTTGTTTCTATGCATCTCATTTTAAGTTAAAATGCTAAAGAAAGGACTCACTCAATGATTTTAAATTATCAAGGCTTAACATTTCTGCTGT
Source organism: Nezara viridula (assembly GCA_928085145.1). Lineage (NCBI taxonomy): Eukaryota > Metazoa > Arthropoda > Insecta > Hemiptera > Pentatomidae > Nezara > Nezara viridula. Next base: position 12,134,095 of record OV725078.1, on the reverse strand, counting down.
AATTCTCACCACAGTTTCAAAATATAGTTCCTACGATACCTATATTTCTACTAAATAATTTGACGTCGTTTTAATACGCCCCCTATCAAAATTAATTTAATAAAAACTATACTTAAGAATTGGTTCAATTCAAGTTAAGTTTTTCATTCTAATGCCCATACCAGAATAAAAACTAAAGATTTTAGAAAGAAAAGGTCCAAACTACAGAAATAGAATATTTTTAATTTAATGAGAAGTCATTTATGATACAAATCATAACATCTCCCGAATTCGTATTGATGTTTAAAAAAAATTTTGTTTAAACTTGCTATTAATTGCTGGAGTGCCCTTAATTTACACATCTTCTTCTCAAGGAGTGACAGATGGGCTTGGCCTACCGGGAGGTGCATTGTGCCCACCTTGCATTTTCTTGTAGCTCCCATCACCTTTTCCGTCCCAAATCTAGAAACATCTGCCGACGATGCACCGCTCCTTGTGTTCTAGAGCAGCTTTGAAGGACTCCCTGATATATCATCCTAACTAAAGATATGGCAAAACTACCTTCATCTCCGCAACGTAGCAAATTAGGAGATACTAAAATATCGATATTATCCCCAGTTCAAAATTTCTTCCCGGATTCCGTATATCATTTTTTTTTTAATTGGTCCAAGAATAGGTCTCAATAGCTTTTCCTTGAGAAGCGATAAAGTTGACTTGTTGAGAGCCCATGCTTTCCAACCCTAAGTCCCTATCGGGCTTATTAGTGTTTCGTAAAGGCTCAACTTTGCAATACCGCTTATTCTAATGAGCTATAGAACAAGCTTCATCCTAATGAGCTTAGCTAGAGAAAAGTAGCTCCTTATAATCACCACCTTATTTCAATTTTCTTATTCATCATTTTTGTAATCGCATATCTGAAGCTACTGGAGATCACCACACTATCCAAAGTGTATCGAATAAATCTTTTCATTTTTTTTTTTTTTTATAGCCATTTCCATTTTGACAGCAGTTGACAGCTCCTTAAGTGGTATTTAACTGTCGTAGCCTATCTAATCTATCAACTGTAATGGTGATGGTCAAAGAAAACATTTTTATCAAGTATTGTAGCGTTTCACTTATTTAAGAACTTCAAATTGACTTCATACAACAATTTTAAGTTCGTCGGTTCTTTCAGGACGAATGAACAAAATATGTATTTTTTAACGCTTTTTTGATATCTTTCTTTAATTTGGTATTTATATTTATATTTAATCATTTAGTTTACATTAAATTTTTTGTTGAAATTGAGTTTATAGATTAACTTTTAAAATATCTTTGTTAAAAACAAGACATCAGCTGTTCAGTCAGCTGTCACCTATATCCGATATTGTTCCAACTATCATCTACTTTAATGTAAATCTTCAGCAGGGTTAAAATTAGAGGGCGGCAAAGTTCGAACTAAATAGCATTTTTCATTAAATACAAAATATTTTTTACAGTTTGTTCATTAAAAAAATGAGTTTATATTACGATATAATATTTAATTTGAAACGCATTACTTAAAATGGTGCTATTGCCTTTAATCGGGGAAGGTAAGGACACTGCCTCCGCCTGACTAAAAGGCCGAAATGTTTCTGATGCTTCAGGTGGCCATGATACTTAGGGTGGAGGATTATTTTTCTAAAACTAAACCAACATTTGATTTTTTTTTAAAATTAAATCCGATCTACAGGTTGAGTCTTGAACTTGGGAATTATTTTGTCATTCACACACTGGCATAAGTTAATTCAGAACTATGTTCAAAGCACTCAAATATGATACTCTTGAGTAATGTTAGCCAAATTTATCATTTACACTGATTTAGCTTCAACTCTTTAAATCATATCATTGGACTACGGAACTGAGAGTGAGGGAACGGATTTAATTTCTGTATATAATAGATACACCACAGCGGAGGAAACTGTTATCGTATAAATAAACGTTAACTCTGATTTATGAAAAATAAAAGGAAGCAAAAGATGCGATAAATAGGAGGTGTAATAGCTGCGATTGAGGCACTTCTAGGCACTCCGTTTAAGGAATAAATTAAATGAACCCCGGCTGCGATAAAACAAAGATACAGCCCTCTATATAAGTATCCATGAAACCTCTTCCCTGGATCGAGGGCTTAGCCCAACTTTTCTATTCCAAGCCTTTATTGCTTATGCATCTTAATCAGTAAAATGAAAAAACGCAAAATTGGGCTTGGGGCCTTTAACGCTGCTCACTATTTTTCTCTCTCTTAAAATAACCTAACAATAAATTTATTTATTATTCCCTATCCGAATGCAAAATTGATTTCTTTACAAGTTCGTATAGCTCGTATTTGATAATCGACGATATGGAAATCTTTTATTTTAATAAGAAACCCAAAAAGGCAATGAATACCATCATTTTTATGTGATCCTTTACTCATTTCACTATGGAGAACACAAACATGTAAATGGCGTGTTTCTCTGGCCTGTATATCCTCGACGTTTATGTCCTGGTCGTGACCGATCCTTCTGTTGTCGGCTTTTGAAAAATCAAAAGGAATCTGGGGAAACGATAACGTCACTTTTACACATTTCTGTAGTGTTTGTATCGCTTGAGCAGCCCCGGCCTGGGAAGATTAGTTAGTCGACAACTGGCGGGGGCTCTCTCCAGCCAGGGTGGGCCCCGGAGGATTTTCGAAATTGGTCTGTATTTTTCTGCTACCCCAAAAATAATTGCTCAAGGTAGTATCCTAGGTCCTATCCTTTACACAGTTTATACAGCTGACATCCAAACCCATCCCAACACTGTCATCACCACATATGCTGATGACACATGTATCTATCAGTTAATAACGACCCATCTATTGCATCCCAAACCCTTCAATCCCACATCACAAACCTTGAAGAATGGTGTCAGAACTGGAGAATTAAAATAAATTCCAATAAATCCCATCAAATTACCTTCACCCTTCGTCGTAAACCAATGACTTCCTGTCCTTCAGTATCCTTTAACAACACCTCACTTATTCCTGTTGAACAAATCCGTTACCTAGGACTCCATCTGGACAAACGTCTAACTTGGAATCCTCATACCAGACTGAAACGACAAGAAACCGCTCGACGTTTCCGACTACTTCAACACTTACTAGACAAACGCTCTAACCTTCCAGTCAATTATAAAAGGCTGATTTACATGACTATAATAAGGCCTATTTGGACTTACGGGGTTGAGCTATGGGGCTCCACCAAGCCTTTAAATTCCTCTCGCATACAGTCCTTGCAATCCAAAATCCTTCGTAAAATCCTCAATGCTCCTTACTTTGTTACAAATAAAATTATCCATAATGACCTTAATATTTCTTATGTATCAGATTTGGCCCAATCCAGATATCTGTCCTTCCATAATAAACTTCATAACCATCCCAACCCTCTTGTCTCTAACCTTGCTTCCTATTCGATTCCTGATAACCCTTCGAGGCGTCTGAAAAGAAGATGGCCACGTGATCTTCTAATATAGACATATTATTAGAGTGCTACCAATGGGTAGTTTCTCAACATGTGTTCCATGTCTTTATACCAATGTGCGAATTTACCAGATGTATTTTTTGTATACAGTTGTAAATATCATTTAAAATAAATAAATAAATAAAAAAATGTTTAGTGGTACAATTATTTTTATATTACATTCATTTATTGAAATTTACAACTTTAAAATTAAATTTGTTACAATAATACGGAATATGATACGAACTTGTGAAAAATCTATCCCTAGGTCGCACTTCAATGATTAGATTAATTTAGGAGGTCCCTTCGCCATCAGACGCCTCATCGTGTTGTCAGGAATAGTTTTTGATGAAAGATTTATTATTATTATTTTTTTTTCAGTTGGCACTACAGACCATAAACATCTTTGGCCGTGAGATGTGGTCTCCTTACAGATTTAGGTTGCTTGCGGGGGTCACCAAACCTCACGTTGCTAAGAACCACGGTCTACATGGTGAACCGACAGGCCACCCATAGCTCCATAGCCGATCCCTTTGGGGCCAATCTAGCAGTGTCCTTCCCACCAACTCACTCCGGTTCAAGGACAGTGACGAATCGGTCTAGATCCTTAGATTATGGTTGCTCTAAGTCAGCAAGTGAGGACCTATATTTCTTTTCCCGCAACAACCGCCCATGGACCGAACCTCAGGAGGGCTACTAACATCCTGGTAATTCATATCCCGATTCCCGATTTGAATACACGGAGTAAGTCATCAGTCCTACGCCCGGTCGGAGTTAGTTGCGTCCAGTAGGCTGACAGTCCTTATATACCCAGGAGAAGGGGGATTCAGGCAGCATGGCTTTACCTAGTGGACGGTAACCCATCCAAGTACTAACCACACTCGACGTTGCTTGAGTTTGATTACCTATTGCAAGCGCCTTAACCCGTACGGCTACCATGGCCTCCGTGTAGGTGTGTGTGTGTGTGTATATACATATCCAAAAACGCTATATATATATATATATATATATATATATATATATATATATATATATATATATATATATATATATATATATAATAACTTAAGATATAAATTATAGTCGGATAATAGGTCATGAAATTTCATAAAAAAAAGTTTAATCAATAGTAAGTTACTCATCCTTTTTTACTTTTTTCAAGTTAACAGAACAGTTCTCCAACATAAGGTGCATAATTAGTTCAATAGTACAAAAAAAATGTGAAATAAAATACAAAGTTTACATCTTATGTATATATATGTATATATGTATATATATATATATATATATATATATATATATATATATATATATGTAACAAACATAAATCAGCATTTGTTTAAATGAATTTACTATTAAACGGTTTTTAATATCAGGCTGGTAACTTTATTTTTTATCATTTATTCAAAGGGAACGCACACAAATAAGGATTGATTTGAATCCAGAAGTTAAAAGTACGATCGAGTTGTATAGGGGATAAAAAAAACAACACTCGAATTGAAGTTTTACTTAACTCCTCCCTATTATCTTATTTGTATAAACAAAAGTTCTAGTTTTAGTTTTAAAAAAAAAAAATGATCTTCGCTCTCGATGAGAATATTCTTGTCAACTCAAAGGAACTAATTAATAGGACAGCTAAACTCGTAGAACAAGTTTTCCGTTGCAATTAAAATTAAAAGAAGATGTAATAGGTTAATCATTTAATCACTAATGGTGATTAAAGAACATTAATTAAATGGTAATTAGATTATCTCGTATTTGGTCTGTAATGAGACCAGTGAGGTCTGCAATGAGTGGTGAGACACACCAATTTATTATATACAATATCCTCAATGAAATTATCAAGAATTAGAAATGAGCTATTATTTCTTAATTCTTATTTCCTTTTGAAGATATTTAAGGCCAAAACACAAGATAGCTGCTAAGCTTGCCTACAATATATATATATATCCAACTATTGTTGTTTCTTTTACCTATCGATCTTTATCTTTAATATAAACCTGAAGATAGAGCACTTTTTAACAACATGGAATCATATCCAAGTTTAGTCATACTTTCAATTTATTAATTTAAATGAACTTTTATCCTACAATTAATTTTTAATGGGTGATAAATATTTAGGACGCAGTCATTATAATGTTTTTATTGGTGCCGACGTTTCAACTCAAACATGTGAGTTATCATCGTGTCATGAGGACGTGTTTGGGTTAAAACGTCGGCACCAATAAAAACTTTATAATGACTGCGTCATCAATATTTATCAGCCATGATATGTAGAACAGTCGACTAACTTCCTTCAATAATTTATTTTTTTCAAACAAATTAATTCTAATATCATACGAATAATAAAAATCTCGTGCGCGCAACACACAACTTTCACTTACCGATCTACTTTGAATAGAAATTATTTTCTGGCAATGCTGGGCTATTATACAATTTTTTGAAGTGCATTTTAAACGGAGCTAAAGCTTACAGATAACAAGTCATTAAGACCGTTATAATTACAAAATGTTTATTTAATATATCTACGACAGGCAATCAAAATCTATTTGCTTTTATAAACCACAGAATCGCTAACTCCAATTTAAATATTTTTGAGTGATGTCATTTTAGTGATATTTTTATTTGAAAAAGTTATCTATGCAGACAATGAGTAAGTTGATTCCAGAGGTGGTGATTGCAGTGATGAAATATAGAACTGAGAATAAAAGTATAAATTTAGGTACTACTTTCTTATGAAAGATGTTCTATGGAAAGACACTTTATTAAATATCTGTAGAAAAAAGGTTTTTTTTAGTCTCAACAATTAAAAAAATATATTTTAAATTTATCCAAATTTTAACCTCTTCAGGGAAAAAAACTAGAGACCATATCTTTCCTCCTAATTGTCCGATTTTAACGATTTTTTTTTTTGTTTTTTTTTTTTAGGAAATTCCATAAACTTTTAAAAAACAATATCGACAATATCGAAAAAAGTGTATACTTTTTGAGTTATTCGGAATTAAATTTTACCATCCCTCGTAACTTTTTTTTCGTAGCTTCTTTTCGTTGAAGTATGTTATATAGATAAATAGGTACTTTAGAGGAAGACGTATATGAACATTGGGCATTCAAGCCCTGTAAAGTGACATCAACGGGGATAAGACCTAAATGATATTAAAGACCACTTATTTATACAATGATACACAGAGTTTGATAAAAATCGTTAGATTCGTTTTTGAACAAATTGTAAAAATGTGTTTCAGCGGTCATATAATGTGGCACTTCCGGTTAGCCGATTTTAACGAAAAAGTTGCTGTCATATCCGGCCCATATACAAACCTTAAATACTTAATATCAGTTTCGTACTACATTTCGTTTATGAGCTAGACTGTTAATACAGACAGACAGACAGACAGACAAACAGACAGAGACACACACACACACACCATTTTGCTACTCTTGGTTATTTGAACTCAGGGGACCTCAAAACATGTATTTCCGTTGAAAACTGAGATTCGAAAATTTTCACGATCGAAATACTTACCCTTACTATATATTACACATATACGTAAGTGAAAGTAAAAAAATACTTACGGATTCGTGTTGAATGTTAATGGAACAACTTAAAGTTATTAGTTTTCTAAACAATAAAAATTAGGGTAGCACTTTTAACTGCTATTTTTTTAACAGTATTTTCGGTTCCTATACAATACTATACTTTATGACGTGGAATTTCTATTAATTACTCCATGATAGGGGTGCCTATCCTGCCCAAGGCCGATGGTGCATGAACTCTCTCCCCTTCCCTCCTTCCAAAATATTTTATTGCTATCCTCTTTTTAATAACGGTAGAGTATAATTTAGAAATCATAAGTAATATAAATTACAGTTTCACTGGTCTATTCTATGGTTTCCTCTTGTGACCTGGTTTGAAACTTTTCATTTAAAAAATTCGTAACACCCTAAAAATGTGCCCCCTCAAAAATTCAAAACCACCTCAAAAATGTTGGTGTCGCAACTTGCTTTTTGGGCACCCCTGCTCGAGGAGTCTTTATGATTTTATCATATAATTATTTGCAGATTTTACATCGTTTAATTAATAATAATAAACAATATTTTCTGTTTAATGATATATATTTTAAAAAGATCTTGAGGTTCATCCTATATTATTAACTATATTTTGGGAACGTTTCGAGATTTTATCGTTCTCATATTCAGCATAAACTTTAATATTGACCAGACTGAACTACTAAGTAAACGGCAAACTATTCTACTCTCATAAAGTTTTAGAAATGATGAGAACAATTTGTTTAGCAGTCCCGATCTCATAGTTTGGAGGCAGGTAGTCCATGTCTGCCAGTATTGTATAAATTATATAATTATTTATTACAATATTAGCGTTTTTAATATGAGTGTTTATTATTAAATTATTTGTAGTTTATATATAATTATATATTGACTGGACCTTATCATTCTCAGCAAACTATTATTTACATTCGGTAAAATATATATGCAAAACTAAGGTCTCCTAAATAGTAATTTAGGCTGCGTTACTGTTATAAATAAATATTAATTCATTATTATCTATATAATTTTTTTTTATTAGAAAAATCCATTTCCTTCAAACAATTAAAACAACAGCCGATTTAAATAGGCAAAGACAAAACAGTTCAGTCTATTTTCCTCCTCTGTTTTTCAACAAGATTTCCTTTTTTCGTTTAGTAACTATGACGAGCTGTCAATAAAAAAATTATTTAACATAAAAATGAAAACGTTAGTTGGTCCAAACCGCTGATCTCCGAAAGTTTTTCACTAATTGCTTTGATATTTTGATACAACGTTGCAATAAAATTCTAAATTGTTTTAGCATACGTTTCATAACAATCTGGCCTTTCATTTCGAAATGGCGAACGAAAAACATGTGTCGCTATAGACGTGGCATAATGATAACCGAACACTAAATTAATGAAAGATCATGTAGGTACAAATCAAAATAGTTCTATCAAGAAACAATATGCAACGATATACAGAGGTGATGAATTTGGTTCAGACCATCAACTACTAAAATCCCTTTGTATTTTCCGGTGAATAAAACCATTCAAAAAAATGAATAGAAACTGAAGTGGAATGTAGACAAACTGATGATGGATCGATATAAGATGGAATTGCAACAATAAGAAAGAATTAAAACATTATACTAGCAGAGAATAGGAGAAGCAATTAGAAAATTTAGTGGTAATAGCTCAAATGATTTCTCTGAAAAGAAATGCGTATGAGATTCTCGGTAGGGGTGCCCAGAAGAGGGTTTTATGGCGTTTTAGAGGTTTTCATGGCATACAAAGTTTTGAAGGGGAAATATTTTGACGGGTTTTTGAATTTTTAAGGAGGGCACATTTCAACTGGGTCATGAATTTTCGGAATGAAAATTTCAGAGTAAAAGACATAAGGGAAAATGAAACAGAGAGTAGAAAGTGTAATTGTGTATTATCTACAATTTTTCTAATTCACCTTTCCTTTACTCTGTTTTTAAGAAAAGATGTACAATAAAATATCTTGAAACAGGAGTGGGGGAGTAGTTTCTGGCGCCATAAACCTTTGGGAGGGGAGAGGGGGAGGGATAAGCACCTTTGGTTGACGAAAGATATATATAATAGAATCCAAAGGAAAACAAGCCTACCTCAAGTGGCTCAACACAAGGAATGACAAGGACAGAGACACATATAAAAAGAAAAATAAGGAACTGATTAAAGCCACCAGAATAGCCAAAAATGATTAGTGGGGAAGGAGGTGTGCAAACATAAATAGTAGATTGGGATGCAGACAAGCTAAAGCGTGGTCGTTACTAAGAGGATTGATAAAAGAAAAAAAAAATAATACACAAAATTAAATTTAATACGAATGGGGAATTGTTCTGGTTACTTTATAATGCTATTATATGAGAAGAGAGGTGAATGTGTGGAAAGATAAAAAGGAGTTCCCTCCCTTCACTGGCACTTCCCTAGCTATTACACGAGAGGAACTGGGCGTAGAAATGAACAAGTTGAAAAATGGGAGAACCTCTGGCCCAGGAGGCGTAAGCGCTCAATTAATTAAATATGGCTGTAGTCAACTTGCTATCCTCTTATATTAACAGACCTTACTAATGCAATTCTAAAGGAAGATCCTATACCCAAAGAGATAAGGCCCCAATATTCAAAAAAGGAGACAGAAAGGAAAGGGGTAACTATAGAGGAATATAAGTGACAAATCCAATAATGCAGCTGTTGGGCAGCATAATAAAAAACATGCTAGATAATGATTTTGCTCAGTCCGAAGAACAATGTGGTTTTACTGTAGGGAGGTCCTGCATTGATCATATATTTGCTCTAAGACAGATTTTAGAAAAGCAAGCTGAAAATCAAATAGACTAGATATGATCTTTAAAGATCTCGAAAAAACATTCGATAGTGTCCCACCCATGGAGATTACTTTGGAAAGATTTTAAAAAAGCTCGCATTGACACTGATTTGGTGGGAGTGGTAAAGGAAATAATATATAGAGAGAATAACTGCAAAGTAAAAATTGGCTCCTTCATGTCAGAATAATTTGAAAACAGTAAAGGCCTTCTTGAGGGATGTTCCATGCCCCCCTATCTTATATCGATAATTGCTTGGGGAGTTAGGCACACAAATGTGACGAAATGGGCATTCCGGTGAATGATAGGCATTTATGTCACCACTGTCCGCGGTGATAGGGCAGGATCAATTTGATATTGAGAAAATGTGCCTGGGTATTAGTTATGATGAAACAAAATATAAGTCGACAGAGAACGATGAGTTGAGTGACAAAGTTCTGAAAAAACTTGCATTTAATTACATCACTAAGTTATGAAATGATTTTGTACTAATTACGAAGCATTTGTTATATATATAATTTGAAAATTCCACTAAGCTTTGAATTTCTAAAATGCAGATAGACAAACTAACGCTTCAACGTTTTATTCATTCAGGCATCATCAGGATGTCTAAATCACATAAATGGAGACAAAGCAGAGCAAAGTTCTCATCAATGGGACTCAAAAAGACACATTAACAAGAAACTATATATCACTGCATCACATATAAACACATCGTAGAAAAAGGAACATCTATGTTGATTTTATCCATCCACCTGAATGGATTAGCCTTCCACATGGTCTTTTGCCTACTACTGGGGCATTAATTGTTGTGTGGAGGCCAGACGGATTGATCTGAGCTAGATTCTCTTTTTATAAAATAAATTTTTTTTTTTTAAATTTCCGCAAAACTGCCATCTACCACAACGAGTGATTTATAAAGAATTTATGTCACGAAATGTGTAGTTTGGATAATAAACAGTCGAAAATATATAAATTATAAGTTTTATATACATAGGTATTACAAAACTTGTATATTATTTCCCCACTGCAGACAAAATGGGACAATCCTCTGCTGAAGTATAGGCGTTTAAAGAGAAATGATAGGTTTGTGCATTGAGGAGTGACGCCACCGCACAATTCTTGACCATTTTATCACCATCGGATCAAATGCAGTACATATTTTATGGATGTCTAATTTCGTGTAAGTAGAAAGTTTCGGTCTTGAAAAAACTCTCTTCATGCTCAAATATCTTTCCTACCTTCTAGCATGAGTAACCAATAAAAATATATAATGTGGTGACAAATTGCTTGAAAAAACTTATTCCTGAAAAAATATTGTATTTAACATTAATTTTAAAAAATCAATTAGTAATGAATTATACTTAAAAATATTTACAATATGTAAATTACCTGAAAAAAAAATCGTTTTTTAAAGTTTGTTGTATAACTGGGAAATATAAATGATTAAACTATACAGCTCTTCTAATTATAAAACAACTTCATATAAACTTAATAAGCTCGCAGTCTTGTAACCTCACCATGTGCTTAAATAACATATGTTAAATAAAACAATTGCTCTTATGATCTACAACCATTTAAAATTAAAATGAGCGATTCACTTTTACATATATAAGATATGAAAATTCAGAAAAATGATCGATGCATCCAAGTATTCCAGGAAAAAATCATATAACATTCTTTAACTAACTAATGATAATAGAATATAAAATAGAATTAACTCATCTAAAAATAAGAATTTGAATTTTCAATTCCTAACTTTGTTGAAAATCCTCCCCAAGATAACTGAATTTTTATTTCTGTTCAATAATGGCGGAACCGGCTGCTATATCCAATACTAGCAATACTGGGAATAGTAGCTGTCGTAGCGATACAGAAAAGTAAGCGACAAATGATTTCGGCGTATCTACTCAACCTTCAACCAATAACGACCCTTTTCTGTTATTTTAAACGACAATGGAATATAAAGGGTGCTGATACAAGGCTAACCTAAAGACATCCTGGAATGCCTCTCAATGGAAAGGGGCATAATTGGAGGACCTGAAAAGGAGACGCAAAAGAAATATAACTTTAATAAAGCAATTTTCTGCGAAAGAAAAAAAAACTGGTGCTGTGAGCTCACCATTACAAGTTTCGCTTATTAGTTATTAGCTACAGTTAAATTTATTTATTTAAATCTACAATCGGGAATCAGACAAAAATTATTACACTAAATTTATTACTACTAGCTTAAAATATTATTTAAGTATTCTCTAACAAAAGAGCAATAAAATAGTACTTTTAATAAATGCAGTATGACAACTTGGTATGTTATATATATTTCCCCTTTATCAAGCTTAAAATATATTTTTTTTTTAAATTTTCCAAATAGTTTTTATAGAAATTTCATTATTTTTTCATTAAATAATATAAATATAGAAATTATTGATGATGTAAGTATAGAAGCGGGTGTGTATGTGAGCAGTTGTTTTTATTACTTCAGTTTATTTTTGTTTGTTTTAGTTATTATAGTTTTACTTTTAGTATTATTGATTTTTCTGTATTATTTATTGTTGATAGAGCGTGAATATGCTCTCAGAGCACTATTATAAATGTCCTTATTTGTGACAGATTTTAATATCTCTCAATAAAAGAAAAAAAAAATTATCATGTAAAGGATATCCTGTATGTAAACGAAAATTTTAATAACCAAAAAGAAAGTGTAATAGAGCTACAAAAACGTTTGTACAAACAGTGCTCAAATTCCTTTCGCAGAAAAGTAAGCAATTCAAATTTATCTTTTCTTAAAATTCTGGTTTTTTGTTGAGAAGCAATAACAAAAAAAAAATAATCAAGTCAAATGAAAATTGCTTCATAGTGAACTAGACAAAATTTACTTTAAATGCAAGTACAGTTTGTGTTTGTTAAAACTATATTAAGACGACTTACGTGGCTAAGTTGAGTTTTTATCAGTATTTGGTTTTTTCTCATTGAATTGTTTTAGTATGTGAGACAGATTTCTTTTTTTTTTTTTAATGTCAGTTACTAGTCCCTACAGATATTGAAATTTACGTCAATCAATGTAAATAAACATAATTTAGCTAAAATGGTCACAGAAGAAAATAATAATCCTGAATTTGATTCGGATAAAATAACTCCTAAATGCAGTACCAATTTAGAAAAAAATAAGTTTTAACCGGAAATATATAATAAATCGACAGATTATTATATTATATTATACCATATTTTGTGTTTCAAAGTTATTCTATAGCTTATTCTATTTCAACGCGTTAGTATAGTCAGAACAGTTGAAAATGAAGCAAATTGATGTTTAAAATTCAAGTTTTATCCAAGAAAAAGGGAGTTATTAGGGATGTGGACTTGGAGCTAACGGAATCAGAAATTGTTGATAAATGAAAAACATTATATTTAGACTCTCAAAAAGTTATCAATGTTAGACGATTTTAAAAAAGAATCATTAATAAAGAAACCAATGCCATTGAATATAAACCTACTAGATCGGTATTAATTAAGTTGAGAGGTCAAATTGTGCCAGGATATATTAATATTAGAGCATGCCAGGTGGAAAGTCCACCTGTAAATCCAATTCGTAATACAATGTGAGCCTTGTTTACGGCACGCTCATAATACTACGCAGTGCAAAACTTCAATAATTCCTTGTAGAAGGTGCTCGGATAAACATGAAACCGATAAATGTCCACATTCATTATTACGATGTATCAACTGCAACGGGAGCCACTCCCCTCTAGAGCGAAGGGAATTGGTATCCAATTCTTTAAACAGAAGAATATCATAATAAAGGGTCTTATAGTTGGGTAATATTACAAAATGATCCTGAACCCTTTCCAACCTTAGAAATAAAATTAAGGTCGTAAATAGACAAGGGATTTCGAGTTCACAAATAGACAACATAAATACAGAATTATAGGGAAATATCATTAGGGATTTTTCTGTACATTTGTTGCCCTTGCGAACAATCACAGATAATCCGTATAAACATAAAATTTATGAGAATAAATAAACAACTTTAAAAGATCTATCATTAGATTGAGATCCTGATATAGCATTCTTAAACCTTCAAAGACATTGAGCACTGGTGTAATAAATGGCGTATTAAAGTAAACGAATGCAAATGCCAACACACCACCTTCACGCTGCGACGCAGTTCCTGTCCACCAGTACACTTTAATTCCATCCAGCTTCCTTTCTCAGACATAGTCCGGTACCTTGGCTTTCTCTTAGACAGACAATTAACGTGGAACCCTGATACTAGACTTAAAAGACAGGAACTTAACCGAAGATACGGCCAACTATACATACTACCAAATATAAAATCCAAATTCTCTATTGAAAATAAAATACTTATCTACAAGACAATACTGAAACCTACTTGGACTTACGGACTTAAACTGTGGGGAACAGCAAAATTTTCTAACATCAAACGCATCCAATCCTTCCAATCCATCGAACAATAGTCGATGCTCCTTTCTATGTAATCAACAAAACCCTACACCATGACCTTAATATCCCATTTGTTCTAGACCTTATTCCAGTAAAATTCTCCAAATTCCACCTGAACCTTACCCATCATCCAAATCCCTTTGCACAATCTCTATCCAGCACCACCCATCCATATAATCCTCCAAGGAGCCGTTAAAACGGTAGTAGCCCCACGACCTTTCATAGTTTGTAAATATTGGAGTTCTGGAAAAGGCCAGATTCTCCACCCACCACGACATGAGTGTATGTGGCTAAAGCACTCTTGCTCAATCTCCACTGGATTTAGCCCCAGTGATGCGGTTGAGAGAGAAGAGCAGGGATCTTCTGGAGTCATACTTTTCCCTCCACTGTTGGAGGGACAAGTCTGGTTTGGAGTTCTCTCGCATAATTTATTTTATTTATTGTATATAGAGTGTGAATGTGATCTGTGAACACTATTAAAAATGTCCTTGAGACAGATTGTAATATTTTTCATTAAATAAGTTTTTTAAAAAAAGAAGATTCATTAAATACATTAACGGATGCACTTCTTGCGATAGCAAATACTGTTTCAGCATCCATGAAAAAGTTACTAACGATGTAATAAAAAATATGTTAAAAAGTAGTTTTCAACACCCCGTAATTATAGGTGGAGATGCAAACAATCATCATTATGAATGGGTAAGATGGGAGAAAAACTAATCTTCTTCTGTAAATGACGGTTCTCCAACCCTAGTAAACAATATTCATCAGGGAAGAAATATTGCATTGGATGTAACATCAATAAACAGTGCCAACAGTTCTGTGTAGATATTCAGTATACAAAAATGAAACTCAAAATAAATATAAAACTACTGGAAAATGGCAAATTAGTTCTGAAAATTGGCCTGAATTGGAAAGAATTGCCCAGGAAAATCTTAAGTATGAGGAATTTACAAAATTAACTAACAATGTAAGTGAACGCACGATTCCATACAATATACAATACATTTTTCAATAAAAAACACAGTAAAAGTTGGTGGGATAGCGAATGTGGACAATTCGTTAATCAAAAGAAAGTTGCATTTAGAAAATATGAAAATAATCCTACAACCGATAACCTAATAAAATAAGATCTGATGAGGAATTCAAAAAGGTCACTAAAAATATACAAAACGAGTCATCAAACGAGTACAAAACATCAAAACGAGTCCTTCACTTCTAGTATCAATAAAAGTAACCCAATTGTAGAAATATGGAAACAATAAATTAATCACTAACTCACTCATAAACTGGCACTACACTCGGACTACATAGGACTACACTCGCCTCCATCAACAGTTTGCTCCAGTAGGTTCAGTCCGTAGTATATCTTCTCCAGCGGTGTACACCTAAAGCGTTCAGGTCTCCTCCGCTTTCGTCAACCACTTGGCTTCCCGTAGAACAGTTTTTTAGGGTTTCTACAGGAATCCATTCTCTCAATATGTCCCAACCACCTTAATCGGCTCAACTGGATATAAGAGACAATGTCTCCCCAAACAAATTCTGCAGCTCCGTATTTCTTCTAATTCGTCAGGCATCTCCAGCTTTTCAGCAGGAAAGAACTTTTCTTTCGCAGACATTCAAAAATCTCTTATTTCCTGCTGTCAAGGTCCACGAATCACTCCCATAGGTGACAGTCAACCTTATTATTATCTTACAGATGAAGAGAAACAAATTGCGACAGGAGCAGAAGCCTTCGCAACTCGTGCGGACCAAAAACTACTTCAATAGACATATTATACAATGAGGCTGGCGAAACATATTTAAAGTTTAGATGACAATTACTAGGAGACAGAATGTTCTTTAAGGTTAAAGCTAGGAATCATAAATGCTATAATAAAGTAGTATCAATGTTTGTCCTTATACTATCCTTGATGTATTGGAAAAAGATTAATATGTCCCACTTATCTTATTATTATTATAATTAGCGTAGCTTTACAATCTGGTTTCGGGTCCGGGCCCCTTGAAGCAGCTTCTGCCAATCGCCCCGCTCTCTTGCAACCACCATCAGCCCCTCATAGCTTTTTCAATCTCCTCCGACGAGAACACCACCATAGATATGTCTCAGAATTCTTCTTTCGACAACCAGGCTGCTCACAAGGCCGAAAAATAGTCCAAGTTTCACAACCATACAACAAGACTGGGCGCACTATCGACTTATAAAGACATAGCTTCTGGAGAGAGCTCTATTCCGCAACTTCCTTCCCATAGAAAAATAACATAGAATTGCTGCTATGATTTTTATGCTAATGATTAACATAGATTTTTAGGCTAATGATTACGCCCTACTCCTTGTCAAGGGGCGTTGTCTTGAATTACTAATGAACCGAGATAAACAGAAACATTATTCTTCTCCAATAGCCACCTCCTTTCCAAGCCTAGGTACCCCTCCTGTAACCATATATTTTGTTTTGATAGTGTTCACTTTTAAGCCAAGTCTTCTTGCAGGAGCCATCAGAACAAGGAAAGAGTCCTATTTTTACCGACCGCTCTTTAAAGCTTTGAACCATGCAGCTAATGTTGTTCATTGTAAGCCTACCAAGGCTTATGAGCTTACTAGGGATCTTAAAATTCTTTGAAGCCTCGTACTATTCTTCACTATTGACGCTATCGTAAGCTACTCCAAAATCGACGAAGAGGTGGGAAGTTTTAATCTTGAATTCCCTCCCTCGTTTCAGAATCGTCCTGAAGCATCCTAGTATACAGTCCAGATTGGGTCCGAAAATAAGAATAAAGGCTATATCATACACGACAAACACATACGAATCTCATGAAATATTTTTTTTACGGGTAACCAAAGTTGATATCCACTTTTCGCACCTCGAAAGCTCTTGAACAAGAATTATCATTAAATTTGCAAAATGAAAATTTGTTTTTCAATATTTCGAATTATATCAATAATTTTTATCAGCTGCATCTGTGGTTATTGCCTTGTTATGCACGTTAAACATAGCAAAATATCGAGAAAATTTTCATTGCAATAGTAAAAAAAAATTCTCAATATTTTCTTGTTTTAGCATATATAGTATCTACAATAAAGTTATAAATCGAGATGCATCTGATAAGAATTATTAACAGAAGGAGAAATATAGTAAAATTGTTGCCTTATTTTACATAAACAAAACAAATCGATTGACATACTATAATCTAGAAATCTATTCAGAGTAAAAGCAGAAAACAATATTGTAAAAAAATGTTAAAAAGTATACAATATATTTTTTTTTTCGTTTCTTAGGGTGCATTGCTAAGAGCCCATGGACATGGGTCTCATATATTTCGATTATTTAGTTAGTTATTTTGACTCTTTTTCCCGATTGCAAAATTTCCTTTACTGAATATTTTTTAATAAGAAAATATAAGTAATAAATTGTAAAAAATAAATAAAATAATAATAAAGAGTATTAACAAAAATGGGATAAAGAGTAACAGTTACTTATATAACTTAAGAGCCGCGGGGAAGGAAACAGAAATGGGCGAGGCGGGTCGATAAAGAGGAGAGCATCTCTAAAACAAATTAATTAATTAATGCTAGAAAGTCGAGGCAGCCCTAATAGATGAGCTGACAAGATGATAACCTTTAATTTCTCCTTTCTTCGTCTCCAGGCTTCATCAAGAGCCCGTCAACAACAATTACGAGGAAGCAAGTAATTAAATAAACAATAATATATAACTTAAATGCAACACTAATGAGATAGTTTGTAGGGAAGAAGGAGCTAATATGAACATAACAACAGATAACGGGTTGTCGAGAGAGATGCCATACGGTCCGCTCCATCCTTTGCCAAAACTTTATTTTATCATCAGAAATCAAAGTAAGCCATTAGTTGAAAAATATGTATAGTTTATTTAATAATTACGTAATCGAAACCTTTTCATCTTAAATTAGTTGGTCATTTACAATTAAGAAGATAAAAAAAAAATTGTTTTTGAATTGAAATATTTATCATTTTTATTATAAGAAAAATTATCATTATTTTCCATTAACAAGATGCCAAGGGACTAACTGATCCGTTATGTTGACGGTTATTTTTAGAAGGCCAATATTACTACTTTGTTATCCACTTGAGTCTTTATTCGTAATTGCTAACATCAAGAACCTTTGTATCAACTCTAGAACGCTGAATGTATCTGTGAAAATTGTTCTAATATTGAAATTCTCCACTTTTTAACAGAAATTTAATTTAACATTCCATGTTACATTACTTATTTTTATTTTATATTTAATATTATATTTATTTTAAAAAATGGCAAAATATCCACATTTTTTATTGTTTTCTTGCTGAAAAACAAAGGTATGGCTAGTCAGCTTAATCCAAGGTGGAACCACAAGCTATGAAAGAATGCAAGCAAGCCACCTCCGTGCTTTACTATTGGTTGTTAAGATTGATTGAAAAATTCCCCTCCAGATTAACCAAACATTTCAAAATATGACTTATTTCTCTTTAAAAATTTGTTCCATTCTTCTTCCGTCCAAGTTTCGAGTTACTTGACAAACCTAAGTTGCCTTCACTTGTTAAAAGAGCGAATAAATAGTTTCCTTCTGGGCAACACAACCTTCATAGCCTAATGATGGGAGTTTCCTTGGGTCCTTGTATCATCGGTTGTTTCCTGAACCAGTTGTTTCCTCTCCGAGGCTTTAGCGGTCGTACAACCAAAAAAAAAAAAAATTGATTTGTTGTTTTGCATCGCTCTGTCTTTGTCTCCTTCTCAACTGGCTAATTCTGCAAATACTATCAGTGAGCTTTTGTACATTTAAACATTTTCACATTAAATAGTGAGGTGAGAGATATTTATTAAAAATTATGTTTAATAGTTAATTGATAGTGGTTCGGTAGAGACAGCACAGCTGGTCGGTAATTCCCTTTACGGGTCTTGCCCTATGTACGTAAGATTCACGGCCAAGGCTCTATTTACTAATACAACTTCCTTCGAGTGATATCGAGTTCTTATCCAAACTGATAAACTTTTTTTTTTTTCTTTTTTCTTCTCTCTTTATTCTATTTGTTTATTTTACTCTAGACTTTTACTTTGGTTTAATTATGTGTATTGCGAATCTTTCTCATTTTAATTGTAAATAGTGTAAATAGCTTAGTTTTAAGAATTTATTTCGTATATTTTTATTTATTTTTTTTTTTTTAGTGTTATAACAGGTACAGATTTTATTTTATTTTTTAATTTTTTTTTCCTCTCATCATGGAACCTGACTATACGTCTGGTGAAGAATCGGAGGAAGAGACACCATTTTCCGAGGTCAGTGAGACCGATTCACAATATTTAAAAAGAATGACTCTTCAAAAGCGCAATCGAAACTCTGCCCCCGGATCAGCGGGTAACTCACCAAACAAGAAAAAAAATAAATCGGCCAAATCAAAAAAGGCATGTGAAACAAACAAAAGTACACCAAACACACGTAGCAAAACCACTTCAGCCATCAAATCAGAATCAAAATTTTATGTCCTTAGGACAAGAAATCGCTGATTTTATTGGGAAGCCAAATTTTACATGTTTTTCCAGAGTCAATGATATTAAAATAAATACCAACTCTAAAGAAAATTACAAAATAGTAATTGAACATTTTACTTCACGAAAATACGATTTCCATTGTTACCAGCTGAGACAGGAAAAAGCATACAGAGTCGTATTACGAGGGCTTCATCCAACTACTTCTATAAGCGCAATCAATATGGGTTTGGAAGAAATAGGCCATAGCGTAAGGAACATAGCTACCGCGCTTCAGCCTAAGGAAAAATACCAGCTTCCACTATTTTTCATAGATCTCGAACCTGCAAAAAACAACCCGGAAATATTTAACGTAAAGCGTCTTTTATACTCAATAGTCCGTTTTGAAGAGCCCAGACAAATTTCCCAGCACTGCTCAAGAATCAGCAGCCTCGACGACAGGCGCCTCAGGCTTCCCAATCCAAGCCTAAAACTGCTAAACCTCAGCCTCAACCTCATTGTCAGCAAATCCCTCTTCATCATCTACCCTTAAGGGTCAAACTCCCATCATCCACACCCAGTTCCATCCGTTCCTAATCCCAATGTAAACCTCCCATCACAAGCCCAACAGAATATAGACCCAACTCCTCGCATTCCACGTCGGGCACATCCCCCTTCCAGCAATCCTAGTCACACAAATTACCCATCACATCCTCTTGACCTAAATCCACTTCACAGCCTAAAACCTCCCGACATCAATTCTGTTCTTTCAACGTTCCTGATAGATCTTCAAGAGACTATCAAACCGCTCATCACCCTCCTCACAGGACTCCTTTCCGAAATCCCGTTCAACTTCCCTCGATGAATACAAAGCCCCTAGCTATCCTTTTATGGAACGCTAATGGACTACTCAACCACCGAGACGAACTAGACTTATTTCTCCATGACAATCTCATTGATATTGTCCTTCTGACGGAAACTCACTTCACTCAACGGACACATTTCTACATACATGACATCACTTACAGATCTGACCACCCAGATAACACTTCCCACGCTGGTTCCTGCATCCTTATCCATAAATCTTTATCTCACTCCCTTATTCCTTCCACTCCAACTGATGTCATTCAATCAACTTCTGTAGTCCTTTCAACTAGCCCTTTCCATATCACATTCTCAGCTGTATAATGTCCTCCTAGTAATTCCATCTCCTATTATCTCCTTAAATCCTTATTCCAATCCCTCGGATCGCGCTCTATGCTGGAGGAGACTACAATGCTAAACACCAAGGATGGGGTTGTCGAACATCCAACCCCCGCGATAACATCCTATCACGTGTTTCATCTTCCAACAATTGTTCAATCCTTTCGCCCATGAGTCCTACTTATTGGCCAACATCCCTCAAAAAACGTCCCGATATCCTAGATATATTTATAACTTCCCAGACCTCTTCCTCACAAACCATAATCAAATCCCTTGATGACCTTTCTTCAGACCATAGTCCAGTTCTACTTTCACTACATTCAAGCTATGCTCCTAAACCATCATCCCCTAAATTGATTACAGGACGAGTAAACTGGGACAAATTTCGTGATGACATGGAAAACAAACTAGACTTGAAAATTCCGCTAAAGACAAAAGAAGACATTAATGGTGCCATAGAAAAACTTACATCAATAACAGACAGTATTAACAGTAACACCTTTAACAGTAGGATTAACAATTTACAAAGGCTGACTTGCCACAGCACATTCGTATCTTATTAAAGGAAAAACGCAGAGCAAGATCGAAGTGGCATAGAACTAGATATCCAACAGAAAAAACTCATTACACCCAACTGACTAACAAACTAAAATCAGAAATTAGAAAATATAAAATTCAAAATTTACTAAATTTTACTGAAAAACTTACACCTACCGACAAATTACTGTGGACAACGACTAAACGCCTCCTGAAATTTAAAGACTTTAATCATCCACTTCTTACTGAAGCACAAACTTGGTCCAAATCTGATGAAGAAAAATCCCAAATTTTTGCTCATCACCTCTTCAAAACTTTTAATCTACATCCTGATATCCTTAAACCAAATCAGCTTGAATGTATTGAAACAGAACTGAATATTCCACTCCAAATGACTCCTCCTCCTAAAGCATTTCATCCTTCAGAAATATCCAATATTATTCACAGATTACTCTCCCACAAAGCTCCTGGAGACGACCTAATCACTTCCCATATTCTTCAACTACTTCCTCGAAAAGCCATTCTATTCCTTACTTACATTTATAATGCCGTACTCCGTTCCACATATTTTCCTGACCCTTGGAAACTATCTGTTGTCAAAATGATACATAAACCCAAAAAGCCACCAGAATACCCATCCTCTTACCGTACTATCTCTCTTTTACCCATCATGGGCAAAATCCTGGAGAAGCTCATCTTAAAGCGCCTGTATCCCATCCTAGATTCTAACCACATAATCCCTGATCACCGATTTGGATTCCGCACATCCCATTCCACTATCCAGCAATGTCATCGTGTGGTAGACGTTGTCTCCTCTGCATGGGAGCGCGGAATGTTGCACTGGTGTTTTTCTCGAAGTTGAACAGGCGTTTGAACGAGTCTAGCATCCGGGATTGCTTTACAAACTCCGAAAATTCCTTCCTCCTACATATTTTCTTATCATCAGTTCCTATCTTACTGATAGACACTTCAAAGTAAATCACAATAATACCTATTCATTCCTCTTTTCTCAATCTGCCGGAGTTCCTCAAGATAGTATCCTTGGTCCTATCCTTTACACAGTTTATACAGCTGATATCCCAACCCATCCTAACACTGTTATCACTACGTATGCTGGTGACACATGTATCCTGTCAATTAATAATGATCCAACAATTGCATCCGAAACTCTTCAATCACACATCACAAACCTTGAAGAATGGTGTCAAAACTGGAGGATTAAAATAAATTCCAATAAATCCCATCAAATCACCTTTACCCTTCGTCGTAAACTAATGACTTGCTGCCCTATATTATCCTTTAATAACACCCCACTTATCCCTGTAGAACAAATCCGATACCTTGGACTCCTGCTGGACAAACGTCTCACTTGGAATCCTCATACAAGACTGAAAAGACAAGAAACTGCTCGACGTTTCCGCTTAATCCAACACTTACTAGACAAACGCTCTAAACTTTCCATTAATTACAAACGACTCATATACATGACTATAATAAGACCTATTTGGACTTATGGAGTTGAACTGTAGGGCTCCACTAAACCATCAAATTCCTCTCGTATCCAATCTTTACAATCCAAAATCCTTCGTAAAATCCTCAATGCTCCTTACTTTGTCACAAATAAAATAATCCATAAAGACCTCAATGTTCCATATGTTTCCGATTTGGCCGAATCCAGATACCTATCCTCCCATAATAAACTTCATAACCATCCGAATCCTCTTGTTTCTAACCTTGATTCCTCTTCCATTCCTGTTAACCCTCCGAGGCGTCTGAAAAGAAGATGGCCTCGTGATCTCCTCATGTAGACAAATTATTAGAGTGCTATCAAGGGGTAGTTTCTCAACAAGCGTGTTTCATATTAGTATATTCCTCTGTACACATTTACTTAATGTATTCATACTAATACAGTTGTAAATATCATAATATCAGAACAGCGGTTCCCTGCCACTGGATACGTTGACGATTTGGCAGTAGTGGTGGCCTCCAATAGCATAGCCGGCTTAAGACAAGAAGCGGAACGATGCGCCAACTTGGTCGGAGAATGGTGCGAGAGGAAAAAGTTATCAATGGCCGCTTCAAAGACTCATACAATTGTCATGAAAGGGAAAACTGACAGGGCACACCCTATTAACATAACGGTTCAAGGTTCGAGAATACGTCCAAGTGAGGTGGTCACTTATCTAGGCGTAAAATTTGGGAAAAAATTCAGCGTTACCCCTCACTTGGACTATCTTAAAAACAGGGTGGCCCTATCTTTGAACGGTCTCAGTCGGGTTGGGGGCGCTTTCTGGGGCCTCAGATACCCAGCAACCTTAACAATTTATAAGGGGGTGATTCTGGGTATCATGAGGTATGCGTCTCCCGCCTGGAACCAGAACCTCTCGCACCGACAGAAGAGTAAGTTGGCGACAATACAGCGAACGGCATTGCTGCGGGTCACCAGGTCGTATCGAAGCGTATCCCATGAGGCGGTGCAGGTATTAGCAGGAGGGGTACCTCTCGACCTTCTCCTGCGAGAAGATATGATGAGGCACATGTTTAAGAAAAACGGCTCAGCAGGTCTACCGGAACATCTTAAGGTGAGAATTGACGAGAATCCTTGCAAATGGAAAAACATTATACGGGACGACACATTGGAGGAATGGAACCGGCGGTGGGTGATAACCCCCAAAGGATCTACCTTGAGGAAGTACTTCCCCACCGTCCGGTCACGTTTAGAAGCAAGGTGGATCGTCCCAGACTATTGGATCTCGCAATTTCTCACAGGCCATGGGGGCTTTCGAGCAAAGCTTCATTGCCATGGGATGGACATCAACCCCCTATGCCCTAGCTGCGGTGTTCCGGAGACTGCTGAGCACATCATAGTGGACTGCACCGCCTTTGAAGAACTAAGGGCTAAGTTACTGAGGGAAACCGCTCTCTACATTATCACAGAGAACGATTTTCCTCAGTTAGTCACTGCGGAAAACTACCCGTACTACAAAGATTTTGTGTACGGGTGGAAAGTCGCGGTGGGGCCAGCCCATTTTAATTTAAGAAGAGGAGGAAGAGGCACTATACCATTGGCGTAAAACGGATGAGGAAAGCACCCATGAAGAAAGAGGAAAAAATGAAGAAAGAGCAGAAGAACGAGATTCATTTGCAGCAGTGAGATGTTGAGCTGACCTGCCTAACATCTTACTATTGCAGGCACCCGTATTGCCTACTAGGCACGGCAGGGTTGATAAATAAATAAATAAAATAAATATCATAATAAAAATTAACAAAAAAAAAATTCTTGTTCAGTAGCAGGATATTGTATTTTAGATCTGCCTCAACATTTCGATTATCCATTTTTATTTTTTATTTAAATAATTGATGGCATAATGAGTTTCATTCATAGAACCATCAACTTCATTTTCATTTCATTCAATTCAATTGAAAGTTCTTGTAAATGAAAAATTATAATTTCATGTCCTTCAAAAATATGATATTTTGCCATTTTCTGAAAGAAAATTAACATTAAATAGAAAACAAAAAATAAATTATGAAAAATAGAATGATAATTAAATTTCTGAACAAATTCAAAAAATATCAATATCAGAATATCTTTTACAAATACATTCAGCTTCCTAGAGTTTATACAAAGACTCCTGATGTAGACAATAAAGAAAAAAGACAGCAGTGGATAACAAAGGTAGCAATATTCTGCCCCGAACTAAGGCCAACACAATAGTTTGTGTCTTAGCTTCTTCTTGATTGAAAATAATGCTAATTTAAATATATATATATCACATCTGCAATCTCTGCTTTGTGAAAAAAGAGATTTTTAAAGCGTTTCAAGACGTATGGAAAAAAGATAAAAATTTGCGGACTATTGGAAGAAAATCTCATGGTGGCACAGTGGTCCTCCGAAAACTGCTAACCTATGTATCCCTCTAACAAATTAATTATAATCGATTTGAAAGAGAATTAAATTTCCGATGGATCTCCTCATATATTTCCTCAATTAAATATTTTTTCAACCGCATAAAACTAACATGAATAATATAATGCATTTTCATGAATTGATTTAAATTTCTCCATAAAAACTTGTAAAATAATGAATTATAAAATTAAATGTAATAATGTTTTCCTAAATAGTAGTGTTGATCGTTACAGGAACGAACTCTTGTGATATAGTACTTAGCCGTCAAGGAAAATATTGCATCAAGTTCTAATTAATTTCACATGAGACAATACGCAGCTGTTTCATCAAGTAGGAAAAAAAGATGGATGCAGGTGAGAGAGCCACAAATGTCAACCGCAGCGGTGGCACCCTTCAAGTCCCTTTATTACCCCCCCCCCCTCATCCTTCCCCTTCCATTTTATTACTTCTCAGAAAAGCTGACTTGAGTAAGCCAGATATAACTCACGAATTATTATATTTTCACAGTTATTTAATAAAATTATTAGATTAATTAAAATAATATTACTTTTATTTTATGTTACGATAGAATTTAATTTGAAATAAAAAAAAACCTGGTGTGGTCCGCGCATCACACAGTTTTTCCTTACCGCACCTTTTTTTATTTTATTGTTATTTAAACAATTAATTAAAATGTATTTCTCACAGCCTTCTAATGTAGCATATTTGTACCACTAACCATTTCCTTTTACAACTGTATATGTTAATTATTTATTTGAAAATAATAAAAAATTGAGTGTCATAAAATATTTTTAGTCTGTACACATTTTAATATAAAGTGGGAGTTGCGGTTAGCTAATCTTGATGAAAAAGTTGCTTTAACATTCTAGGCATATCAACAGCAATACAAAACCTTATATATCCAATTTCAGTTTCGTTTTTGAGCTAGACTGATCATATATACTAAGACCATTTGCGAGATTATGTTATTTGTACTCTGGGGACCTCAAAACAGTTTAACTCAACTTGAATGAATAATTTCTCCCAAATTATATTAGGATTAATCATGTGAGATGTGAAGTATACCGATATATAAGGTACAATCCGTAGCACAGTCTCTGTCTCAGTGCAAAAGTACATCCACTTTATTAAAATGGCTCTATTGTAAGGTGGTGGAGTGACCCTTAGCGAATATCTTTGCCCGAAATATAATAACCAAAAAGACATTAAAGAACTAATAGCTAAATTAGTTAACGTATCTGGATTAACGTATCTTAGTTAACGTACAAAATTTAACGTATCTGGAAGCTAAAAATGATTTAGAAGGTTAGGCTATTTTAAGGCATACGCCAGAATTGTTTCCATCATTGCAACATTCTTAAAAAAGAAATTTATCCAATAAATCAATTACATTTATAAAAAGCAAAATTAGCATACTTATAAGACTTATGGATACAAATCGAGAAAAAGATGACGATAACGATCTGATGCAACAGATGAGAGGGAGAAACAATAGTTCTATACATCTTTTGTACTAGATAAGACCAATATTTACTAACACTAACATCCCTAAAAATAAACCTTCCGGACTAAGCCTACGTTATGAAATCAAATATCTGAAGCCATGTACTCAATAGTTAATACAATAATATCAAATAAATTGAAGTGAAACCCTTCATACTCAATTTCAAACAAATGTACTTAAACTACACAACAAAGCTAATAAACTATTTAAAACTTCAATAGCATTAAAATGTGTAAATACTTATAATTTAGATGTTTATTATGACCGAAACTATAAAATTAATACAATGAAATGCTAGATCAGCTATTTCTAACAAAAATAGTTTAGTCATTCCTTTACACGGAGAACATAGACATCGCCTTAATCTGAGAGACGAGCTTTAAAGCCAATAGATACGTAATCATCCCTGGGTAGCATGTGATTAAGGAGGATAAGCTAAGTGGCTACGGAGGAGTCGCAATACTAATCAAATCAAATACTAATCAATAATATAGAAATATTAGCAATCAAGGTAACAATAATCGAAAGACTTAAACGCAACCTAGTTTCTTTTTACGTTTCCCTTGGACACCAAATCACGAAATGTAATTGGTAAATAGTTTTGAAAGCTCTTTAATTCTAGGCGAAAATGTGACAGTCAATCATTATCAGCGGGGGGGGGGGGGGAGTTATGAAAACAGGAACAACAAAGCCAACCATCTCCTTTCTCCAATCTAAAATTCCTGTTTAAATTACGGCGCGCCTCCTTAATGAATAATATTCGCCAATCAAACATTATTTGTGTAGACCTTATATTTCGTACGGCCAAAATCGCTAATAGTGTAGGTTGGAAGGCTTATGAAGCTAATCACATACCCATAGTTATGAACATCTCCTACCAAATCGATAAAATCAAAACAACTCCTCTTCTCCAATCTAATAGAATATGGTTAATCAACAAACTGGGATGAATTCAAAGCTAGTGCTAAATTACATAGCCTTGCCTTTTCAGATTTACCAACCTACACAATCACTAATCACTACAAACCTACCAATCATCAATCACCTTAACGAAATAAACACTCAAACAACTCCAAACTATCAAGGCTCAAAAAAAAAAAATAATAACAGATTCTCCATTACTACTGGTGAATGCTGCAAAGAATTTAAAGATCTGTTGGCCCCTCCATTGGTTAGCATCCCCTTTAACCTTGGCAAAGTAAGAGATATAATAGCGGTAAAGATTTAGTTATCAATAATAACACCGACGAAACTATATGCAATAATTCGCCTCGGGAGTTAGATAGCAACAAAATATTATCAAATTCCTCAATACTCCAACTCTTAAACGCACTAAAAGCAACAATAATACAGCAGCAGGGCTGGATAATATCCATTACATAATGTTAAACAATTGAGCACTAGAAATAAAAACCCGCTTACTACACATACTAAATAATATATCGGAATCAAGTCAAGTAGCAGACTCATGGAGAGAATAGCGTTCCTGAAAGCAGGAAAGTTCCGAAATCACCTAATTCTTAATACTATTAGCTATAGTTCATGAATCCTCAGAACATTTGAAAGAATGATTAAATTCATATTGGAATGGTTAGAATCTTGTAACGAATTAGAAGACTATCAATATAATTTTCGTAAAGGAAAATATAAAGTAGTGAGTCTTTGGCTCTACATACTCATATCATCAACATAATGGGGAAAAAAAGCTTTAATTCTCGAGATACAGAAAGAAGAATGTTCCGATTGACATTGTCGCTCAAGCTATGCTGTCAATAAGGTTGCTATACTTGATAAACTTCAAGATTTTATAATTAATTAAATAGATTATAGGAAAATATATTTAAAAATGAACATTTAAATAATTTCAAGCAAATACTAAAATAGGGCTACCTGAGGGAGCAATTCTCAGTTATTTACTATCTATAATTTTCTCATCAGATTTAATAAAATATATTTCGGACCAAGTTTCAATTGTTGAGCTCACTGACGACATATGCCTCCATGCTTCACATAAAAAACATATAGAAGAGGGGTATAGAATTGTTATATGAAGCTATTAAAGGTTTTAAGCGGTGGAAACTTGAAGATGGGGTGGAAATTTCTACAACAAAATCACTAGTTTGCCCAAATGGGCTAGTAGGGAACCTGTAAGTAGCTTTGGAGGGAAGAACTTTTTCGTCCTCCACTAGTGTCTGATTTGATTCCGATGATGTTTAATTTAAAGGAAATTAAATTAGAAAAAGCACATTATTAATACTCTTAATTTGAAGTTGATAAATTTATTATTTATGTAAATGAGGACTAATAAATAATAAGCTTCAGGATGAAAAATGTAAACATTTAGTGTTGTTGCAGTAGGTTAAAAAAATAATTGATGAAAGATAAATTATAAAAAGGTGGCCGATATCTTATAGGAGTTTAATTATAAAATAATCTACATTTGACTACGGACTAGCCGGAATCGGCGACACTTCTTGATATGTCCACCTGTCAATTCATCTGCTCAATAGATTTATTATTTAAGGAGAAAATAGACTAATTATCCCAGCTCTTTAATAATAATTTTAAAAAAAGATCCAATGTAGCAAATAAAAAGTAGTACTTATATATTTATTAAATATTAATAAGAAGGTTAGAGGAATTTTCAATGTAAAAAAGAAAAGAAAAGAACTGCTAAAAATCTTGGAAAATAAATTTAATGAACTTATTGTCAGTGGTCAAATGGAACATTGTTAATTTTTATTTATAACATTTATTACAGAGATAGCAAGTTGTGTTCCAACTCGATTAGAAGCAAGTAAAACGTAGAACGGTACCAACTGGCAAGCTTTACCTTCCACAATATCCCATCTTCAATTTATAATTTTACAGTTTAATTAAAGCTTACATGATGCTGAGAGCATTTAATAAATATATTAATCGCTTATATGGACAACAATAAATAATAAAAAGAAGCATGAAACATTTAAACGCTTAGTGTTGTTCTCAGTTCATAAATAAATACAACATAGAAACAAAAATAATATAGTAAATAAGAAAAAAGTGAAATGATGAATAATTAATGATTGTAAAATGTAAATTGAATAAAGAAATTAATACCTCCATCTCAATTTCCTCTACCCCAGAAAATATGGCTCACCCACATTCGATACGACACAATGTTTTCTAAAATTTGTTAATAAATACATTTTTTTATTTTTTAACTTTTTGTCTGGGATTGATATGTTTAAAATATATTTAAATAAACAGTATAAGTAATTATGCAAGTATGATTTATTTTGTTCTAAGTAAAAAGGTTCATAGTATCTCCTGAATCTCCAATCGATCACTCGGTAACAAAAATTTAATCTCCTCCACAAAATTTGGCGCGATAAGTAAGTTTCAAGATTTGCAGAATATAAAAAAATAAAAAATAAAAAATCCACCCATCCGCCGGCTGCGTTTTTTCCCTAAATTACTGAGCTTATTATTTATTATTATTCATAATGGTCATTATTATCATTCATAATGGTTTCATCATTTAAATTTTTTATTTATTAAGTTTTTCAAGGTCAATTATTAATAATGGATTTAAAAAATAAATAATTATAGTTAATGATAAACAATAGTGTTTTTATATTAAATGTAATTGTTAGAATATAATATATATTCATTTTTTTTCTCATGCAATCTTTAACTTATGTAAATTGTGTTTAAATCTATCATTTATAGGGTTTTGTTATTAGTAATTCTTATGTACAATTTAAACTTATAAAAGGTTGTGTTTATATTTTTCTATTCACATAAAACCTTTAAATAATAAAAATCAAAACATTCATCAAATACGAAAATAATTAGAATAATAGTACTTAAACGATTAAAATTAGAATATATGTAAAACAAAAACTTTTAATTTTCCAAGCTAGTTTATATAGGTATGTCTGTGTTTTTTAAATTTACTTATCTTTAAGTCATTTTATTTGTATTTATTATATATACTTTTTGCTTATTATTTAGTAGTTATTTTGTATCAGTTTTATTTTATTTATGTATATATTATGTGAATGTATTCTTTCCACACTATAAGCATTGTCCATGTGACAGAGTGTTAAATTACTCAATAAAATAAATTTGAAAACAAATCAAACTGAACTATTTATAGAATTTTACTGAAAAACTAATTTTAATCCGAGACTACGAATAGGGTGTAGGATAGTGAATAAATCAATTCCGAAAGCAAACAGAATCAACTATTAATTTAACATATGTCTATTATAGGCCATAGGTCACCAAAAAAACACAGTTTTTTTATATATTACATGTATGTTTATTCAACGTTTCGGTTTCAGGAGCCATTTTCAAGAAGCTCCAAACTAAATTTTAATTTACTTTTTACCATTCAAGTATAGCCTCAGACAATAAACTTGTATCATTCACCTACCATGCACCGCGCCATAAAATTTTAAAAATTTGTCATTACGATATGATTCGTCCTAATTCATTCTTTTATTCCAAAGAATGTCGTTTTCCGTTTCTAAAAATTATAATATATAATTATAAATCAAAAATAGACTGCTATAATTAATTTAAAATTTTTTAATTTTCGATTTATATACCTCTATTTGCAGACGGTATCAAGAAAGTATTGTTCTTCAATAGGGCATTCATACATTACTGGATTTACTTACATAAGGAGTGGGGTGGAGGGGTTAGTGATCAGCTGTTTTATATCAGTATGTTATATATTAATTTTGTCAATTGTGCTAGTATAAAACGTGTTTAAATTATCAACATCTGTCTGTTGATTCACTGAATGTTTTAGATTTTTAGTGATAAAAATAGATTCAATGATTCTACGTTTCCCAATATTTTGTTCTCTATGCAACACGGAAGCAGTACCGAAATCAAATTTATGTCCATTTTTTGTGGTATGCTGCGATAATCCTGTGGCTAATTTTGATTTTGTCGTTTTAGACCTGCAATTTTGTCTATGTTGCTGTATCCTACGTTCAAACAATTGTGAGGTTTGTCCGTAATATGCTTTATTTTCACAATCCTCGCATCGTATTTTATAAACAATATTAGTTAGTTTTTCTTTTGGAATAATATCCTTAGTTCTACTATATAATTTATCTAATTTATTAATAGCTTTTCATATCGTAATGACAAATTTTAAAAATTTTATGGCGCGGTGCATGGTAGGTGAATGATACAAGTTTATTGTCTGAGGCTATACTTGAATGGTAAAAAGTTTATTTTTTATTTTTTTATTTCTTTATGACATTTACAACTGTATTACATAAATACATCAAGTAAATTTGGACATAATTGATATAATGACATGAATACACTTGCTGAGTAACTACCCAATGGTAGCACTCTAATGATATGACTATATTAGGAGATCACGGGGCCATCTTCTTTTCAGACGCCTCGGAGGGTTATCAGGAATTGAAGAGGAAGCAAGGTTAGAAACGTGAGGGTTGGGATGATTCTGAAGTTTATTATGGAAGGATAGGTATCTGGATTGGGCCAGATCTGAAACATAAGGAACATTAAGATCTTTATGGATAATTTTATTAGTGACAAAGTAAGGAGCATTGAGGATTTTACGAAGGATTTTGGATTGTAAGGATTGGATGCGAGAGGAATTCGATGGTTTAGTGGAGCCCCATAGCTCAACTCCGTAAGTCCAAATAGGTCTTATTATAGTCAAGTATATAAGTCTTATGTAATTAATGGGAAGTTTAGAGCGTTTGTCTAGTAAGTGCTGAAGTAATCGGAAACGTCGAGCGGTTTCTTGTCGTTTCAGTCTAGTATGAGGATTCCAAGTTAGTCGTTTGTCCAGGTGGAGTCCTAGGTATCGGATTTGCTCAACAGGGATAAGTGGAGTATTGTTAAAGGAAACTGTAGGACAGGAAGTCGTTGGTTTACGACGAAGGGTAAAGGTAATTTGGTGGGATTTATTGGAGTTTATTTTAATTCTCCAGTTTTGACACCATTCTTCTAGATTTATGATGTGTGATTGAAGCATTTGGGATGCAATTGCTGGGTCATTGTTTACTGATAGGATACATGTGTCATCGGCATACGTGGTGATGACAGTGTTGGGACAGGTAGGGATGTCAGCTGTATAAACTGTATAGAGGATAGGACCTAGGATACTACCTTGAGGAACACCAGCAGACTGGGAAAAAAGGGATGAATAGGCGTTATTTTGATTTACTTTAAAGTATCTATCAGTAAGGTAGGAACGGATAATGAGGAAGTATGTAGGGGGTAGGAATTTTCGGAGTTTGTACAGCAGTCCCGGGTGCCAAACTCTATCAAACGCCTGTTCAACGTCGAGAAAGACTCCCGTACAGTACATTCCGCGCTCCAATGCAGAGGAGACTACGTCTACCACACGATGACATTGCTGTATAGTGGAATGGGAAGTTCGGAAACCAAATTGGTGATCTGGGATTATGTGTTTAGAATTTAGGATAGGGTACAGGCGTTTTAAGATGAGTTTTTCTAGGATTTTGCCCATGATGGGTAAAAGAGAGATAGGACGGTAAGAGGATGGGTATTCTGGTGTTTTTTTGGGTTTGTGGATCATTTTAACAATAGATCGTTTCCAAAGATCAGGAAAATATGTAGAACGGAGTACAGCATTATATATATAAGTAAGGAATAGGATGGCTTTTCGAGGAAGAAGTTTTAGGATCTAGGATGTAATTAGGTCATGTCCAGGAGCTTTACGGGAAGGTAATTTTTGAATGATGTTGGATATTTCTATGGGATGAAATGCTTTGGGTGGCAAAGACATTTGGAGAGGAATATCCAGTTCTGCGAATGGTAAAAAGAAAATTAAAATTTAGTATGCAGGTTCTTGAAAATGGCTCCTGAAGCCGAAACGTTGAATAAACATACATGTAATATATATAAAAAAAACTGTGTTTTTTTTGGTGACCTATGGCCTATAATAGACATGTGTTAAATTATAAGAAAATGGCACCAAACCCGAAGGATGGGACTAGAAAAAAAAAAAACTAATTTTATCTTATTTATAGGATTTTTTTTTTAATAGGGGAATCTAAAATAAAAAAACATAAGATATATATTTTTTAAAATAGGACTCGCACAATTTCACTGATATTTATAACTCATTCAACTTGAAAAGAATTTTATTTATTTACATTTTATTTATTTTTCTGAATATTTTCGTTAGTGTTATACAGCGATATAAATATTAAAGTTTGTATATATAAGGCTAAACTAAGCTAAGTTCTGTTTATGAAAAAAACATAAATTATTTCCAATTTTTTTATCATGATACAACTATACTATAGTAACCTACTTTTAGGAAACTTTGCTCGTGTAATCCAATATTAATTAGGTTGAGGATATTAGGCAAAACCTTTACCTCAACTTATGTTTTTTTTTTATTCCAGCAAAAATGGCTAAAATTAACTCTTACAAAGCTTTTGTTTCATTTTTTCTCCGTGATATGGGATTTATTGAAATTAAAATAATGTGATATTAACATGATTTATAAAAATGAAAAATTTAAAAATAATGATATTTCAATTTTTTTTCCTGTAAGATGATTATGCAATTATGTTTTTCTTCAAGATTTTTGTCATAGGAATGAATGCGTATTTGTAAGTGACAAATTTCATGTTTATAGCCCTTATTTACGTTTTTTAAATTATATTTTTTTAAATAATTGAAGCAATCAGTAGGTTTATTTATTTAAAACTAAAATTTTATAAGAAACATTAAGTTTGTCATTAATAACTACATATCAATTCCTTCTGGATGAAAAATACAGTATAATAACTACTTTACGTAAAAAATATTTGAAAAAGGGTTATTTTTATAAATAAAATATAATTTTAGGCATTTGTGTTTATTACAATACATCCCATATGAGGGAAAACAAGAAATAAAAGCTTTTCAACAGTTAATTGTAGTCATTTTTACAGAAAAGACGGCTACTTGAAGGGAATCACATCTCCAAGCTTCTTCCTTCTAAAATTCAACCTAATTAATATGTATTTAAAGCTTATTAAAAGTCGGTTATCTGTAGTACAGATGAAGGGTGATAAAAGAAATCACAAATAAGTTATGACTTTTTTAAAATGTAACTTTCGTTTAATGTATTCTTTTTCTGGTTTACTATGGAGCAATATTTAATTAGTTAAATCAAATATTTTCTAAATTGTCGCTTTTTATTAAACAAAAAACGAGACTCGCTTATAACAAAAATTTTATAATTCCAACTTTTATGCTTGAAATTGTACAATTGGTCATATCACTTTTTTTGTAGATCTTGATTTTTACTATCAACCTTTTATATATTTTCCTCTACTTACGGGATACCCTGTTAGTTGGGAAATATCAGGTAATATAGTTTTCATTTAAATTTATGATTAATAAAATGCTATATAAGTTAAAATTCGAAAAAGCCATCAATTTTTAAAGAAGCGATAATTTTTTTTCTAAAATTATTAAATTACGTGAACATTGAGATATTCATGATAAGGTTACGGACATTTATCGTTATTTTTGATTTTTTTTCGATACTCAAAAAATCGTGAGTGCAATAACGAACTACGGACTTAACCGTAGATAACCCTTAGAATTTACAAACTACTTTATTAATATAACTCAAGATAACATAATATAAGGGTAAAAAAGAAATGAAACTATCAATGGAATAAAAAAAAGCAATCAAAGAGCCCCCCCCCCCCCTCTCCGCCCTTCTTCCAAGAACTGTTATTGCACTTCTTAAAAAACTTTGCATTTGAAAATAGGCTTTTAAAAATTATAATTTATGTAATTATTAGCAGTCTCTTTGGTGTTTTCCTTATTCCTGGCTCGAAAGTCTTCCTAAACTGAGGCCCTACAAAAATGTAATTCCCCTTACTAAGTCAAACCCGGAAAATGTGCCAATAAAAATAAAATTATAGAAGCAACTTATTTCATGCTCCCTTCTTTTATATGTTAATACAAACGTTAAATGCTTTCAACTTTATTGATGTATATAACAGACCCTAATATATCATAGTTGAAAATTAATTAACTATTACCGTTGTCACACGTGTCAATGACTATTGCATATCCAAGTGTGCAACCATATCCTCTCATTAACTGCACAATGTTATGTTATATCCAACAAACCAATTATATCAAACCCAAATCAGTTGAGATGGATTGTTTTTAAATTGCACAAGTAACAATGATAGTTAGTATACAATTTTACTATTCAACAATAAAGATTGACGAAGCGATATTTATAAATAACTAGAACATTTATGATTTATGATTTAAAAAAATAAAATTATGTTATATATATATATATATATATATATATATATATATATATATATATATGTAGTTAAATAATAACCCTTTTGATATATATATATATATCAGCTACTAAAATATCCCATAAAACGTTCTAATTTTGTATCAGCAGTCGACTAATACTTTTTTAAATCAATAATCTGGAAAAATAGTAATTTCAAAAACTTTAATGGTCTTTTATAACTTGCCCACCCTGTATTGATGAAGACTATGTTTCACATACGTTAAGAACATTAGTATAATAGCAAACTGTTAATTCTCAATTCCTTGGCAGTAGAAGCCGACTATTCATTTCATGATAATAATTAATTCCATATCTGATAAATAAAAAGTATCGCCAATATTAACCTTGTTTTAAATATCGGAGAATATGGTTGTTTGGAATAGCTGGGATTTCCTGAATTTAAATTCTTAATACTAAACAAAAAAATCTGAAAATAGAACATCATTTCATACAAAATTAGAAATACGATTTATTATGAAAAATGTAATCTTTATACCGAATTATATGTAGTTATTTTTTTTTTAAATGTATTTTTAACTGTTTAGCTTAGATCACTCACTGTAATAAATGTGAACGAAAAAAAAAATAGTTTTTAATTTATGAATTTTAATAAATTTTGAAAACTTGGCAAAAGGCGGAAGCACATTAAAATGAATAAATAATGGTGTAAAGACGGTTTAGCGTGATTATAATATGAGGAATTGGTCGGGGCTTGCGGTCAAGTAAATACTAAATATTGAAATAGTACTTCATTTTTTACGCTGACGTTTCGATCCACTTGCGAACCACTTTTACATGCAGTGCGGGAAGCAGCCCTGATGAAGACCTACGAAGTGGATCGAAACGTCGGCGTAATCAGTAAGATACTATTTCAATATATAGTATTTATTTGATCGCACCCCCCGACCAACTCCTTCTCATAAAAAAGAATAAAATATAGATCTTACGGTTCTTATTCCTAATCGTGTCAGTTTACATGAAAAAATTATAGCCTTAGGATTTTTGAAAGTATTGCATTTCTATACAACAATTCTAAAGCCCTTTTGTCAATAAAATTCAATTAATTTTCGTAATACATGAATTTCTAAAAATTTATCAAAATAAAACATTTAATTCCAAAACTAAGTTACATAATTTGACTGGTTATACGATTTATTTATTTTATTTTTTGAAACCTGGTGAAAACAATGTACTTACTATCGTAGCGTTTAACTAAAATGAAGCCATCGTAGATGAATGAATGAATGTAGGGAGCAATTGGTGGCACCTTAGGGTCCACTAAGCCTTTTATTATTATACGTATTATTAATATGATAAAGTGATTATTCTTTAAATGAAACGAATGAAGTTGTATAAACATCACAATAAATTTAAACGTATGAAGACATCGATTAAAAATTCCAATCACTCATAAATATTATATTTATATTATAATTATTATATATTGGTTTCACACATGATATATTACTTTGTAATACATTTTGGTTGGGGACCAAATTTGGTCAACCAAAACTTACATCAATACATTTACAAAATTATTTGATATTATTTTTTTTTTTATTGTCATGAACGGTAAGTCCAGTAGTTGGGGAGAAAAGATAGATTCCTCCGGTCTTAGCCCATGGAATGAAATTACCAGCTTTAGTCTAAATTATATATTTGTTTCAATTCTTCCACTGATTCTACACATTTCTTTCTTTGTTATCTTTCTTAGAAGGGGAATAGAGAATTCGAATGAAAATATAATTCTAGAGACAAGATCAAAACTAGAAAAGGAAAAAGTAATTGCGCAATAACTTTACTAAATTTGACTTGGTTTAACAACTTTTATGTTTTAAAACCTTGTGAAAACAATGTACTATCAGTAACGGATCCAAGATTTACTTTTGGGAGGCTTCAGCCCGAAAACATTGTATACATATAAAACAGTAATTATTTTAGGAGAAAAAGGATGTAATTAACAAAGCTAAATGATATTTAAGTTATTCTTGAAGTTCAGTTAAAACGACTTTTAAAAAATAGAACATACTGTGATTATTAAATTATTTAGCTTGTAACTCACTGTAACAAATATGAAATAACGAAAAAAAAATTCCATTTTGGGAGGTGGGCTTTAACCCGAAAGCCCCCAATCCGCCAAAGCTTTCTATAAAATAATTAAAAGCTTAAATTAATAGTATTGTATATGAGTAGCCAAATATTTTAAAAACATCTAAACTTGCGCCATAAGAATAATGTAAAAAATCTGTGGAATCTCCTGAAAACAGGCAAAGATCTTATATGTTTGTATGCATTTTATAATGCATTGTTGTCGCATTTTATAGAAATTACGAATTTGGTCAATGTCGGCAGTTTTTCTTTGGCCGTCCCACTGCGCGGCCACCGATCAAGCCCAAACCTAATCCTTCCAATTCTTCCGCAAATTCTACATATTTCTTTCTATTATTTTTTTTTTCGCCACTACCTTGTGCTGGTTATCATCTGATGGATTATTATTATTATCCTTGTGGACGGAGAAGAGAAAACTGGGCAAATATCGATGGCTAATACCAACAGGCTCAGAGTAAAATCAACTATTGGCGATCCCAACAAGAGAGCAGCCATATTTCCCAGAAGCGGAGAAATGGAAGGGCTCAGTCCCAAATGTTTCGGCAGGTGGTCACTCTACCCCCGCCCCGCCAACAAAGGACCAGGCTCCCTGCCCTCCTTTCCAGCTAGTATTCCCAACTTTCAGCAATATTCACTAACACACTATAGAAGCAATGTATATATATATATATATACATGCAAGTTATTCCATAAGTAAAATATTTCTATAAGTAGAAGGGAATATTTAAAAGGTTTATAGTAGATATAATGAGCTAAAAAAAACAGTTATATAAACAATTGCCCAATTTCCAGCAGAAAAGTAGGAAATTTAAGATTTGTGTTTTTTTAAGCGGGTCTCGTTTTTTGTTGAACAGGCAGCGATAACTCAAAAAGTATTTGATTTAAGTAATCCAGCTTTGCACCATAGCAAACAAGACAAAATTTAATTTAAACGAAAGTAGAGTTTGTTATTGTTAAAACTATTTAAAAAAGACTATTGGGCGGGCAAAGCTAAGTTCAATTTAAAAAAAGTCATATTATTTGTGATTTTTTTTATCATCTTTCAACTTTACTACATTTACCCCATTTTTTAGAAAAACTTCCGGGTCTGATAAGCTTTAAGTTCAAATTAATTAAGTTGAGGTTTATGTAAAGTTTATTTACATGGTCATATTTAAAGTTTACTAAATTAATTAATTTTTTTTTAAGTTATCGCTTCCTATTCAACAAACAACGTGACTAGCTTAAAAAAAAACACAAATCTTAAATTTCCTACTTTTCTGCTGGAATTCAGGAAATTGTTTAAATAAACTTTTTTTGTAGATAATTATATAAAATTTTAAATATTTCCCTCTACTTACGGGACACCCTGTATGTACATGTGTGTATATATATATATATATATATATATATATATATATATATATATATATATATATATATATATATATATATATATATATGTTCCTACTTATATAGATATAGATATAAACAAATATCTATGTAAATGTATATATTGATATTGAACATTTTTACATGCTGACACATGGCAATGGTAATAGTGAGAAATATGTACATTTACACTATATTTACAGAAAATATAAATAATATAACGAGTCATACAATAAGAAGAAACAACATTTAAATAAGTTACAGAATTTTCCTCATTTTAATAAATCTACAATTAATGAAGTAATTTAATTGGCTTTATAAATGAGGAAAACATTTAATTTGGAAAGTGATTGTAATTAAGAAAAAATCGAAATCAATTTACTCAATAAACATTAAGTTGATTGCACTTCATTATAATCATTAATTACACAAGGAACACCCATGTGAAACGAAATTATTAGATAAAAAGCTTAGAGGCAGATTTCTATATCATTATAGACTCTATATTAATTAAATGATTGTCGGAAAAGGTAGTGTCGAGTTCGTTAACTGACAAGCCTTATAAAATAGGTGCATAAATGGAAAATCGTTATTCACATTGTTGTAAAATAGATATATGATAATAGAAAACTTTGAAATTATGGAGATTTGAAAATGAACGAACTGCTCAAAACGTCGTGAAATATTAAATAAATTGTTAAACTATAAGGACTTTTATATATATATATATATATGTCCTTGGAGACCACATTTGTAAATCAATATAAATTAATATAGATAGATAGATAGATAGATAGAAAGTAAACTTTATTCTGGGACAAGGTCCCTCATGAATAACAGATATGAACAAAAAAAAAAAAATATATGTATATGTTTGTGTGTAAATTCGAAGAACATTGAATGGAAGGGTTAAAAAATAAATATTTATTATCTATGTAAACGTTTTTTAATTTATGACATACGTAATGTAGAGGAAGGATTAAAAATTATTTAATTTTTTTTTATAAACCAAAATAATTAAAACTCATCGTAGTCTGTCGAGATATGTTTTGTTTTATAATAATTAATATTCAGGCCCCATTGTTCATTCTAATATTTAATAATATTTTTTTAAATTTTTATATATATGTGAGAGCCATGATTACTTCTAAAAAATCAAAAGCACTTAAAAACTGCTGCTGTTATATATTTAAACAAATATCTAATTCCGTTTTTTTAAATATTGTATTTGTCATTTTATCACAAGCCCTTACAATGTATTTTTTACAACTTTTAATGATAATTTCGATTAGTAAAATTATACTGAATGACATTTAATTCTGCGACATTCCGTTAGGAGACCTAGTCATGTCTCCATTATAACATTATCCACCCACCAGAGACGGTAAATCGGAGTATGGTCCCTTAATAAGCCAGGATGGGCTACTTCGTCATTCAAGAAGCTATTCAATTTTCTTGACTAAGTTGAGTACACCCTTCTACAGACGGGGCATTGTTTCTTCGCCTACGCCTAAAGCCTAGTAGAAAATTGGATTCCCTAGTAACTTTATAAAAATGTTATGTTTTATCAATATTTTAAACAT
The DNA here is from genome assembly GCA_928085145.1 of Nezara viridula. Lineage (NCBI taxonomy): Eukaryota > Metazoa > Arthropoda > Insecta > Hemiptera > Pentatomidae > Nezara > Nezara viridula. The sequence goes on along the minus strand of OV725078.1, from coordinate 12,092,750 downwards.
AAAAAGGAGTACAATATAAATTTTTAGACTAGAAACGAAGACAAACAACTTGATAATTAAATAAAAGTAATCAAACATAATTTAAATTCCTTTTTCATTTCAAACCTTATTCTTATTGTTAAAACATGCCGAGAGTAAGTTGTTAATTATAACTTATTATTTTTAAGTTAATAACAAATAATGAAATAAAAGAATCAAAATTTTAATTCTTTTAAAAGCATTCACACATTTCTATATGTTCCTACTTATTTATTTAAACATATCTTTTTTGAGTCATTTTATCACAATCAAAGACATTAGCAATAGTTTTTTTTTTTTCTAACGGCTCTTGACTAATTGACTTCCGTCATTAGACCTCTAGCAGCTACCGGGCTGTTCCAGGCGACAGTTGTCATCGTTTGGTTTTCGTATACTCGTATAGATATCCAGGGAGCAGGTGATGACCGGACTCCCTCTTCATCAGAATGGTTGGCAACACTTTTGCAGACTTCTCCGTCCTCTGGCGGATCCCCGATCTGGAGGGCCAGGAGCTATCTTGGCGGAAGACACAGGAATCACTTGTCTTTCTGTGAATCTCAGGGTGGCGACCTAACTGTTACCGCCGTAGTGGTCGAAGCAATCTAGTAGAGGTTTCACCTATTTATTATAATTTTTATTTATTATTAATTATTTTTATTTTTTGTCTTCTTTTTTTTTAAATCCGTTCGCGGGATTTAAACTCGTAGCTTAAAAGGCGCCTTAATTCACTAGACCAGCAGACCACCGCTGCCCCATATTAGTAATAGTGATCGAGAGGTTCAATCACACTTTATGTACAACTAATAAAAATGAATTAAATAAAAGAACAACAAAATAATAATACTGAAACCAAATAAATATGTATAAACCAAAAAAAAATTAAACTAATCAGAGTAACAACTTAAATGCAGACATACTAATATAAAATAACAAATTATATGCAGGCTGTCCCGGAAGTAGGGGGGGATTTTTATAGGAGTGATAGGAAGCCTTAAGAACTACAAAAAATAAAAATCATATAAACAATTTTCATATACATATTTTTCAGTAGAAAAGTAGAAAATCCAAGTTTTGTGTCTTTTTAAGTGAGTCGTTGTTTTTGTTGAATCAAATGCAATAACTGAAGAAGTATTAAATTAAAGTAATTGATAATTACTTCATTGTAAACAAAATGAAATTTATTTTAAATTAACATCGAGTTCGTCATTGTTAAAACCATTTACAGAGGACTTTTGAGCTAAGATCTGTTTTAAAAAAAATCATACATTGTTCGTCATTTTTTTATAATTATTCATCTGTACTAATGTTACCCCACTTCTACAAAAACTTCTTCGCTTAATAATCTCTAAGTCCGTAATAATTATGTTGAGGTTTATTAAAGAAAAACTTGAGATTAAGATCGAATTGTATAAAAAAAAATGACTTCATTTTAATCCTGTCAAGTAAACGTACCCCCGTTTTCAGCAAAAATGACTACATTGTTGCAAAGCTTTTATTTCATGTTTTTCTATGATCTGTGATGTATTTTAACAAACCCAATTTTTTCAGTAAATCGGTTATAAACTGTGTTTCTCGTCCAGTTCTTTATTATAGGAATTGGTCTTTATTAATAAGTGACAAACTAAATGTTTCTTATAAAATTTTCATTTCTTATAAAATTACTGATCCTAATATAAACATTTTCATTAAAATCATTGAAGCAAGTAGGGTTTTTTTATTTTAAACGTAACTTTAGGGCTAGAAACATTTATTTTGTCACTCATAAATACAGATAATTTCCTATAATAGGTATCTGGGTGGGAAACACAGTTCATAACCGATTTACTCCGAATTTTTCAAATTATTTTTTTTTATAAATAAAATGTGTGTTTAGGCAATTTGGTTTATTAAAATACATTCCAGATCATGGAAAAACAAAAAATAAAAGCTTCGCAACAATTAATTGTAGTCATTTTTGCTGAAAACAGAGATACTTTTACTTGACAGGATAAAAAATATCATTTTTTTACAAAACTTGAGCCAAATCTCAAGTTTTAGCCTAATAAACCTTAACTTAATTAATATGGACTTGAATATTATTAAGTGAAGAAGTTTTTTGTAAAAGTGGGGTAACTGTAGTATAGTTGGATTATGATAACAAAAAAATAGCGTATAATTTATGATTTTTTCTCTAATAACAGAACTTAGCTTAGTTTAGCCGCTCAAAAGTCCTCTGTAAATGGTTTTAAAAATGACAAACTCTATGTTCATTTAAAGTAAATTTCATCTTTTTTACATTAAAGCAATTATTTATTTCTTAAATTAAATTTTTCTTCCGTTATTTCTCTGAATTCAATAAAAAAAAAGGACTCACTTAAAAAAAACATAAAACTTGGATTTGCTACTTTTCTGCTGAAAATTGGCCCATTGTTTATATGAGGTTTTTTTTTTTTTAGCTTTTGAGGTCTGCTATGACTCGTATAGAACTCACGGAGCACCCTGCGAAATAAAAACATTGCAATATCTTACTCCCCGTTCCGGCTAAGATGAAAATCTATAACACCGCTATAATAAAATTGTGAGAAAAATATGAAAAACTTTACACAAAAATGACGAAATTTACTTATGTATTTTAAAATTAATGGAATCAATAAACCAGACACGCAACACATTATATGGCAGCAAATCTCTTACAATTGTATTTAACCATTAACAATAGTAATATAAGTCTTGTTTTTAATATATCCAATCACTGTAAGACTTATACCAATGTTTCCTTTCATTTTCATTTAAATTTATTCATTCTCATTCCAAACGTTTTAAGGTTTCCTCATCTTCAAGATAAGAGTATACTACTATACATTAATAGTTGTTATGATCAAATATTAGAATAGAATAGAAAATAATGTTATTCTGGGACCAAGTCCCTTTAGAATAACAAATAAGTTTATTACATCAGGATTAAAGACATTTAAAATTTTCCTTAGAATTAAAAGGTTATTAATTTTACCTTTGACTCAACTATTATCCCTACTATTAATTATTCCAAAAGATGGTAAAAAAAAAGGCTATAGGCTTAAAATATAAAAGAATAAATTTAAATAAAATTAAGAGGACATGTTTATAAGTTTTACTAAGTATTTATTACTAAATTAAACTCATAAATATATTGCAAGCCAAACAATTATAAACAAAGTAAAATTATAATTTAAATTTCTTCAATATTAAATATGGCAAAATAAATTCATGTAAATGCAATATTGATCTTAAAACTTCGTGATATATAAGTATTAAAATCTTGAAGGTTAATTTTTAAAATAGACAAAGTTGCATGTACCTACCTTGTTAAATCTCAGTGACAATCACATATGACCAACGGAGACGCAACATCAGATGAGCGCAAAGGACTAGACAATATTTCATAAAACTTGAAAAAAAAAAAAAAAAAGAAGTGATCGACATAAAAACTGTGAAAACGAGCGTGAGCCCAACGACGTGAACAGGTGGGCTTCTCAACCCGCTCTGGCTCAACTTCCTCCCCTCCCCTTCCAGAAAGCAACCTTACCCCCACCACCTCCTCTTCACACCCACTGTAGCTTGGCAATATAATCAGCTATTTTTTATTTGATAATTATAAGGCATAAATTATGGAGAAGTTATTATTTTTTTCAACTTGTACACGGGCCATCTCGGATGAACTTTTGATAGCACAAACACTTGGAATTTTTAGGACTTATTTTGGTTATAGGCCTATAAATTAAGCGAGAAAAAATAGTTTATCTTTAAGAGATTAAAGAACATTAGATTCTGCATGAGATGAGTACCACCACTTAATAGTATGGTTAAGTGTTATGGCCGAAAACCATGGTTAAAAAAATGAGATATGTTATAAAAAAATTAATCTACTTCTGGGAAATGAATTACCTAAGAAAGAAAACTCATGGAATAAAATTTGTAGAGCATGAGAACACTGCTTCAGCCGAATATCAACATTTTTAAACTAAGTCACGAACGTAATTCGCATTAAAATCGTTTGCTATGAGTACCCTTTTTAAGCCCAGACTCTGTGACATTAAAAGGCTAAACGAACATAAAAGGAAAAAAAAAAACGATTTTACAATGGAAATTATTTATTTAGCAATGAAAAAAGTTTTAGTGAAAGTATTATTATTATTTTAAAAAAAAAAGAGTATTATTTATTTTTAAAGTCGCGAACCAAACAAATTAAGAAAATAAAATTAACAAAACGGCCTACTGTACCATAATAATATTTAAGTTAAATACATAACTATTTTTGAAAATAAATATAATTATATACACGTGTGAGTCATCCTTTGGGCTGCAAAGAGTTTTATAATACCAGAGATACACAAGTAATATAAATTATAATATTGAATGTTCAATGGTGGACAGTAGTATAATATTGAAGAAAGGGACGGTCCGGGGGTGAAAAAGAAACAAACTTAAAATGAGTATGTAATGAGACGGGTGAATACATGAATTTTATTAATAATAAGAATTTTATTGAAGAAAAATAATATAATTTGCCACAATCTAGGGCATTGAGTATTATGGCACTATGTTTACATTCATACAGTATACATACTATTTGAGAAAAAAAAATGTAATTATAAATATATAGGTACATTAAAACTTTAAAAACATGTAACAAGAAAAAAAAGTACATTGACATAATAATAAAGAAAGAAAATAAAAATACTAGTCACACACTCATTCCTATGTCTAATATTTACATTCAGTCTAGGGAACTGTGAACCAGCCGCATCACTGTTTGAAAGCTAGTGGAGGCTGGGTGAGAGCCCTAAAGGACTTGACACGCTCAGGACTTGAGTGGAGAAGCAGGGCACTGCCATAGCTACGGTACAACAATTAAAAAGATTCTCAGGGCTATTGCCGTTTCAACCTTCCTCAGGGATTATATAGATGGTTGGAGCTGGATAGGGATTGTGCTAAGAGATTAGGATGATGAATAACTTTTGATGGAAGTTTGAGAATTTGGATGGAATTACGTTGAGGACAAAGGGGATGTTGAGGTGATGATGTAAGGTTTTGTTTTTGAAGTAATAATAATAATAATAACCTTTATTTGTACATACTATGCAAAAAACAATGGATAAAAACAGATGTATACAAAATCTCTTATATGTACAAAATCAACTTAGTTGAGGTTTTGAGTTCGATTTCTTTTTTTTTTTTTCCTAGCTTTCTTGTAACCACACTAGGTAATGAACCTGTCCCATCCTTTTCCATTCTTTCCTCTCTAATGCTACTCTCTTCCAGGCTGCTTCCCCGCAGGTCTTCTTCGTATCCTTGTCCCAGTCAGTCGGCGGGCGTCCTCTCTTCCTCACGTGCTCTCTTGGATACCAATCCATAAACTGTCTGGTCCATATTAATTCATTCCTCCTGATTACATGTCCGGTCCAGGTCCACTTCCTGATGTGCACTTTTTCCACAATATCTGGAAGGTCAGTCTTAGCTCTGATCCATTTGTTTGCTTTTTTATCCCTCCGAGTTATCCCGAGAAAATATCGCTCCATTCCTCTGACGGTTATCCTCAATTTGTGGCAATTCTTCTGGTCGATTGCCCATGTTTCACAACCATATGTCATGAAAGGAAGTACTGTGCTCATCCAAAGTTTTCTCTTTACATCTGAGCTCACCGAGGATCTATATATCTACATATATATCCTTAAATTTGAAGAGTGCGCGCCATCCCTGGGTACATCGCCTGATTATTTCTTCAGTTTGTCCTTTAATTGAGATAATTTGCCCAAGATATAGAAATGTTTCTACTTTCTCTATACGGTGTTCGCCTATTTTTATATCTCCCTCAACGTTCACTGATATATACTTGCATTTTTTATAATTTATTTTGAGTCCTATGTTTTCTCCAGCCTTTATTAATTGATTTGCCATCGTTAGGATTTCTTCTTTATTTTTACCTATTAGGAATTGATCATCAGCAAACTCTAATTGGTTCAGCCACTCTCCAAAAATATTCATTCCTTTGTTCTGCCAATTCATAGTTTGCATCAAATCATGGAGAACTGATATTTTAGGAGAAAGGGTATCACCTTGTCGTACACTTCGAATACACATCTTCCAGTATCTTGCATATTCTTGAACTAATGTTCCTCTTTTTCAACATATTTATAATACAATCGGTTTATCTCCTCATTTCTGACATACCAATAAGAGACCATTTCATAACTTCCAATTCGTTTTTCAACTCGGTTAATTGAGAATCTGCCATTAGTGTTCTACAATTATAGGTGATTATATCCCACTTTTTCATCTGTGATAATTTTTTGTTTCCTTTTTTATTAACTATCCTGTCGAAATTCACATTGTCATAACCTAGTTTGGTAACCTGGTTGCCTATTAACTGCTAGGAATTCGTTACCGAACCAGAGGTTCCTAATATTTTGTCATCCTCATTTGTGCCCTGTTTGAAATATCTCTTCAGGCTGCTGCTTCTTAATTTCAAAGAACTATTTATTTTCTAATTGGCTTGTTTTTTATTATAAAAGTCTTCTATCTCATTTTTCCGAAGTGACTCAGCCTTATTTTCGGGAGTGGTTTTGAAGTAGTACAGATTATTGTTAGAACGAATTTAGATCGAAAGCTTTGGATAGGTTTGATGTTCGAAGATTTAGCTGTCTCCCATAGCCCCAGATGAGTTTTAGTATAGTCTTATAGACTAGCAGTTTGTTTTCAATTGAGAGATGTGAGTTTCTGTTCAGTAGTCTACATAATTGCCCAAATTGAGGGTTTGCCGCTTGTATCGCTATGGCTCTGGTATGAGGGTTCAATGTCAGTCTCTTTTCTAGAAGGAAGCCCAGATACCGTAACGTGTCTGAGAAGGGATGAGGTATAGAGTTAAAAAATATCGGCGGACAGGATTTATGTCAGTGTGAAAGTGATATGCTTGCACTTGAATACATGATTGGTATGAAATTATATATATGTATTATTAACAGTTACCATATGATTCTCTTAATTAATTACCACAATATTATTATCATATATTCATAACTATCCTTCGTTTAGATTTCAATTTCTGATATCATTCAGCTTTTCTGGTTCTATATTAAATAGCTACTATCACTTATATTAGTTGCATATCTCTGATGCTATAAAGATTATTAACAGCCTTGATGATGACGTTTGGATTGAAACGTAGGCAATTAAAAAAAATTCCAAAATTGAATGAGTCTTCACTATTTACCAGCCATGATATGTAGAGTAATAGACGAACAATGATGATTTTTTTTTTAACTGTTTATTAAATCCGGCATTAAGTCATAAGGTCACTTTGTTCTACTAACTACATTGTGGTAAGAATTTGCAGGTAAATATTTCTTTTCCAACTATTTTTTTTAAAGAAATAAAACATGGTGGCTTAAAGAAAGCCATTGATCAATAATATTGTGAGGCTACACACAAACGAGGCAATATAAAATGCACAATATCATTGGCGTGTCCTTTGCTCAGGAAACGAATAAACATCTTTTGTGAAAGAGAGCCTGCTCCACTGGCCATCGATTTCCCTCTGGGGAGAACTTGTTTGTGTTAGCGAATAAGCAGGTCCTAATGTTTTTCCAGTCACTGCATTTGCTACTTTTTACTTTCTACAAAGTCCGATGATAAATTCGCAAGAAATGTAGCAGCAATTTAGGGGCACATAAACTACACAAAATGACATCAACAGGACCTTCACAAACTACGAATCGAGATAAAAAATAAAAACCAATTAGGAGTTTTTGTTTATTTATTCCTTATGTAGGCATTAAAACCATTCATATGGCTTTGAAGAGCAATAATTCAGTTTAAGTGTCCCAGCGTGTCTCAGCCGGAAATTAAATTTTTTTTTTTTATTTCTTTATGACATTTACAACTGTATTAAATAAATACATCAAGTAAATTTGGACATAATTGATATAATGACATGAATACACTTGCTAAGTAACTAACCAATGGTAGCACTCTAATGATATGACTACATTAGGAGATCACGGGGCCATCTTCTTTTCAGACGCCTCGGAGGGTTATCAGGAATTGAAGAGGAAGTAAGGTTAGAAACGAGGGTTGGGATGATTCTGAAGTTTATTATGGAAGGATAGGTATCTGGATTGGGCAAGATCTGAAACATAAGGAACATTAAGATCTTTATGGATAATTTTATTAGTGACAAAGTAAGGAGCATTGAGGATTTTACGAAGGATTTTGGATTGTAAGGATTGGATGCGAGAGGAATTCGATGGTTTAGTGGAGCCCCATAGCTCAACTCCGTAAGTCCAAATAGGTCTTATTATAGTCAAGTATATGAGTCTTTTGTAATTAATGGGAAGTTTAGAGCGTTTGTCTAGTAAGTGCTGAAGTAATCGGAAACGTCGAGCGGTTTCTTGTCGTTTCAGTCTAGTATGAGGATTCCAAGTTAGTCGTTTGTCCAGGTGGAGTCCTAGGTATCGGATTTGCTCAACAGGGATAAGTGGAGTATTGTTAAAGGAAACTGTAGGGCAGGAAGTCGTTAAATTAAATCTAATTTAGATTTTACGTAAATTTCTAGAGTAGTTTCCCATAAAACTTTTATTTTTACTATTTACATTTTTTTATTTTGTATGTCAGGTCGTGTCTTGGAAATCTACATATACATTTTTTTAAATCTGTAAATGCCAGAAGTCATATCAAACTCTAAAGCCTAAGTATTGAAATGCTATCACAAATTTTTCAATGAAACATTCGCGGAGACGGTGATGTTTTCTTTAGAGATAGCTGAGGGAAATAAAATCAATAATTTGGGGTAACAGACATATTTCGTCATGTTTACACAAGAAAATAAATGGAAAAGAATAGGAAATACAGATACACATTTATTTCCAGATAATCTACTTTTAATTCAGATTTATGATACATTTTTACAAGATCTGATATAAATTTATATAAATAAAATAACAAACAGTAAAAAAACACTAGGCCCCACACCGCATTGGTCACTCGCAATACATTATTGAGCCTTGGGTGGGACCTTTTGCCCCACCCTCCCTATTCACCAGACCTAGCTCCAAGTGACTACCACTTATTCCGGCCTCTGCAGAACTCCATGAATGGAAAGAAATCCAAAAGGAATAGGAAATCAAAAACCACTTGGATCAGTTTTTCAACAATAAACTCCAGACATTCTATGAACATGGTATTATGCAGTTTGTAGAAAGATGGAAAAGTCATATCAAATAATGGCCAATATATTGTACATTAAAATAAATTTTATGCCTATAGTGAATTGAGTTTTATTTCACCCTGAAAAACCGAAAGGACTTATTTGCCAACCCAATATATTCACAAATAGGTAACATAAATGAGAAATATGTAAAAAAAGAAATTATGAAAGTTGATTAACAAAAAGTAAAGTTCTTAGAAAAAATCTCACAAAATTTACATAAAAGATTAACATTTAAAATTATGTAATAATTTAAGGGACCGGATTTATTGTAAAATAACATTAAAATAGATAGATAGATAGAAAAAAAAACTTTATTCTAGGACTAAGTCCCTTTAGAATAACAATATTGTACAAAAGAATAGAATATTACTGGCCTAAAAGTTTGAAACAATAAATAAAATTGATAAAATAAACTAAAAAGTAAAGAAAACCTTAGGTGAACAATCTATATACAATACAGACAAAACTATGTACAGAGCATTTAAAACTGTGAACAAAACACTTAAAACTATGAACGAATCACTTGAAACTATGAACAAAACTATATATAAGGGTTGAACAACATAAACATACACTTTGATAAATGAAGAACGAAAAAGATAAAATAAGTGCATTTCATAAAAAAAAACTTTACTTGTGTATATATATATATAAACAGTTAATTGTAACTGAATAAAAAAAAAATGTTTAAAAAAATGTATGTATTGAAATCCCTGCGTCGATAGTAGGAAATGCATGTACTATCTCTTACTCAGTATTATGATTATATGATTGCTACACAATACATATATAGTCTTAATAGTTAGCTGGTATCTGACTGTTTTTGGAACAGGAATTGGAATAGGAGGTTTTTGAATGTGTATAGAGAAGGGGCATGCCGAATTTTGACCGGGAGGGAATTCCAAAAGTTGACAGAGCGGGCTATAAATGAGTTTTGGAATGAGGCAGATCTATGAGAAGGGATGTATAGGTCAGAGGATCGAGATCTTGTAGTGAGGGAATGGATTGAGGACTTAAATTGGAGAAGGTTGTAGGCATAAGAAAGACGATGATCGGTAATGATTTGATAAAGGAAAGTGCCCAGGAAATATTGTCTTCTTAAGGAGGGGAAGAGCCACCCTAACTCAGTGTAGTAGTGGGAGACACGGGAGCGTCTCGGGGTCCCAATTACAAATCTTACGAAGCTATTCATAAGTCTTTTGAGTCTATAGCCGAGTTCCACCGAGAGGCCATCGTACACTACACAACTGTAGTCAAAATGGGGAAAGATGAGAGAGGCAACCAGGAGTCTACGGGTATTTTGCGGTAGAAGATGGCGGAAGTGATGGAATAGTTTGAGGGTAGAAATTGCTCGACGGGAGATATGAGAGATATAGTGATTCCAGGAAATAGTTTGATCTATGAAAAAACCTAAATTTTTAACAAAGGGGTAGAAGGTGATGGGGTGATTGTTTAGATAGAGTGAGGGAAAGTTGGTGTGGGATCTAAAAAGGGACTTGGAACCAATGAGAATGGCCTGAGTTTTGGCAGCATTTAGCCTTAATCCATTTAAGTTGGCCCAGGCACTAATTCGATCTAAATCTTCTTGAATTTTGGGAAATGCCACCAATAATTCAGCGGAGAAAAGGATAAATAGATTTGAGAATCGTCGGCATAAAGGTGGTGGGAACAATGGATGATTGAATCATTTAGGTCATTAATATAAGAGCTGAAAAGAAGAGGAGACATGCTTGAACCCTGTGCAACTCCAGAAGATAAAGGAAGGTAGGCAGATAGACGCTGATGGGGTATGGAAACTGCTTGGGTTCGTTGTGGGAGGAAAGACTGGAACCAAGAGATGGAACTATTGGAGAAGGATAATGATTTTAGTTTGTTGAAAAGGATGGAATGGATAATGGAATCGAAGGCTTTGGAGAAATCAAGAAGTATAAGTATAGTTAGTTTTTTGTCATCTATTGCAGTCTGAATATCACCGGTAATTTTAATCAGAACAGATTGTGTAGAGTAGCCAGGACGGAAGCCAGATTGGAGAGGGTCGAGTTGGTTGGATTGTTCAAGGAAGTTGGAAACTTGGGATTGCACTAACCTTTCTAGGGGTTTCGAAAGATTGGACAGAATTGATATTGGGCAGAAATCTTCGGGAGAGGATGGATTAGGCTTTTTGTTTAAAGGAAGGAAAATGGCTTTTTTCAAGAGGTTGGGAATATTGAATTCTGCAGGGAGAAATTGTAGATGAAAAGGAGAGCTGGGAGGATTTCAGGAAAACATAATTTTATTAGTTTGATAGGAATGCCGTCTGGGCCTACGGAATTGGAACGGGATTTCATTATAACGGTAATAAGGTCTGTGGGAGAAATGTCGGAAAAATATGTACAGATATATGTATTTATTTCTGGAAAAAATAATGTAAATATGGAAAAATAAATTAATAATATATGAATACACAAATGTTGCTATTTTATATTTGAAAGGTAAAAATAAAATTTACCAATAATGGTAATGGAACAAAATATTCCAATAATGGTAATAGTCGGAACAAAATATTTAAACAATCTTAACAAATTAATAAAAAATTTAATAGTTGGAACAAAATATTTTATTAATGGTAGTAGTGGCTACAAAATACTCCAATAATGGTAATAGTCGGGAAAAATTTTTCCAACAATCGTAACCAAGTAATACAAATTTATATAGTAGGAACAAAATTACCGGAACATTGATTAAAAATCACAAGCTAACTACTTACAACAGAAATATTTATATTTCCTCAATTAAATTTGATTAACTAAAGATGTTACCAATTTCCTTATGGTTTTGAAGTTGATGAGCGACAGACAGGGCAGGCACAGAGCGGCCAACCAATATCAATCTTTATTATTGAATATATAAATTGAAAATAATGCCCACGTCATTACAAGTTGTCTCAATTTTTTTTTTTTTTTTTTTTTTTTTTTTTTTTTTTTTTTTTTTTAACTGTGGGGGACAACTAAATTTTCTAACATCAAACGCATCCATCCTTCCAGTTAAAAAACCTTTGAACTATAGTCAATGCTACATTTTGAATTATTTAATGATAAAATAAAGTTGAGGATTCACTTAAAACTATTGCAAATTCGATAACATACTTCTCTCAAATAGACAAAAACTATGAAAACCTGCAATAAAATACTTTTGATTTTTTCCCACGAAGGGCTTGCTGGGAACCGGCCTTTGGTATCGGTTACATCAATCCAAATAGATTCTTTGTAACGAATCAATCGTTTAAATATTTCGTTCCAAAAAAAAAAATTTTTAGTCCAACTTAAAGACGTTATTGAAAAATTAAAAATAAAAGTCTGTAACTGTAACATGAGCACTTCATTCCCTCCTGTTTGGAAAAACTCCAATTTTTATTACCATTAGAAAATTTGGAAAGAGATCTAATAATACCTAATATCAACTTTTTAACGTTTTAAAAGTATTTTGTTTGTATACAGGATGTCCAAATATAGGCAGGAAATCTTATTTAACCATCGAGAGCAACAAAAAAGCTCATTTAGATCACGGTTCCATTCGACCCACAAAAATAGGAAATACAGGTTCACGTGTTGTTGTTTTTTTCAGTTAGTCACAACTTTTGTTTATTAGAAAACAGTCACTAATTGAGTTAGATGATTCCAAATTAGAAGACTGCAAACTACGTTATAAATGAAAAATCCAAATTACAGAGCTACGAGTCTCTAATATACAATTTAACAGTTAAGCTGCCAACGTTTTTCCAATTAAGGCATCATCAAAACAGAAAAAACAAGATGAAATTTATACACAAAGAAAGAAAAGCCATCCAAATAAATAGTGGAGGAAACAGACGGTTTGATTAACAGATCAAAGGAAGGTTAATTTGGACAGCTGGTTAGGAGGGGTACCATGGTAAAACAAAATAAAAATAATATATGTACCTAAAATATAATAATACATAAATGTGGTAATTAAATAAAAAAGAACAAATAAATTCAAATGAAAAAGCACCATGGTTTTTTCACCTACACCCATATTAACATAAATCAGTGGATACACGGCTATTCCGCAAATAATATTACTAAAATAAGCATTTACCATGAAAAAAAAACATATATAATAATTACGTTATAACTGGAAAAATCCTTTGATGAAGACCATTGGTGTAACAGCCAAGGATCACTTTGCATCTATCCACTCTATATTTTCTTATGGAAGTGGTTAAACACGGTGGGCCAGACCCCATTAACGTGCACCCCTCCCCCCCCCACATCCCTATAAATTGCATATCGTTGTGTTCCTTGTAACAATTTATTAAAAAAAGCCAATGTTCCCACAAAAAAAGTGAACGCACTGCCCCAAAATGGCGCCCAAAGATGGCGGATTGACGACTTTGACTTTAGTTAGTTTTTTGGTCACTGAGAATAAGCATTTGGATTAATTTCCTCATAGTTGGTCTTTTATTAAAACTGAATAGTCATAGAATAATAAAACATGAAGAAATATAAAAAAATAAGTGGCTTAGGCTATGAAAAACACCAGTAAAGTCAACTTTTTTAACAAAAATATTTTCAAGTTACAAATCAAGCGTCGTTTGTAATTAAACGGTCTACAATAACGCAAAACGTGCTGAAATAAACCATCTGGAGAATATATTTTTCTTTCTAAAACGCTGATTACTTTTTAAAATATTTGAAGCAGTTCCGTAGAAAATACACTTATGCGGCAGAAAAGTGGTACTGGCGTGGGTGCCTACAGGCCTCTACCACACCATTCAGTACACATAAATCGCTTAGTTATAGTGATATAATAACATTTTTCGTACATTACATTGGTTTTATTAACAAACAAATATTAATGCAATAATTTAATTGTAAAAAAAAAAATTAAAATTAAAAAAGAGGGTGTATGGGATCAGCTGATGAGAAGGTTGTCTCCTCAACTCCTCTCTCAGTTTTTACCAATTTTATAGCGGAATCTCTCTGATTATTCACGTGATACAGTTAAAGTGTATATCAGAGCAGTTGATATTTACTGTTGGCATCTTTTTTTTTGTTATTTTAAGAAAAAAAAAAAAATTTTTTTTTTTTTATTTATTTATTTATTTTTCTCTTATGATATGCGGTATGATCAGCAAGTGATGGCCAGTAAGGTGCCCAAGAGGTCTCGGTCAGACGGAGTTAGCTCACCAGCCAAACAAAGGACTCGTCGCTGCCTACGAGAAATACCTCCAGTGACCAAAATGAACACTTCAGAACCAGAACCTCAGCCCCAACCAGGTACGTCTGCACAAGAAACGATTGAAGAATCACCTTTCTTTACTCCAAACCCCTACCAAGTGCTTCAAAATGACAGAGAAGTAATGGAGTCTGCAGCAATACCCAGAGAACCAAAGCCTCCTCCGATATTTGTGAAAAATATAAAAAATTTCCAGATGTTCTGCACCCAACTAAATAAAATCTGCTCTGGCAGTTATTCATGCCTTAACAGGACCAATGACACCAAAATAACACCTGATTCTGCAGAAGCCTACCGAAAAATAGTGAAGTACTTATCAGAAACAAATGCGAATTTTCACACTTACCAGCTGAGGCAGGAAAGAGCTTTACGAGTAGTGATAAGAAATTTACATTCCTCAACCCCCACTGAAGTTATTAAAGAAGAACTAACGACGCTTGGTTTCAATGTACGCCAGGTAACAAACGTTTTGAAGGAGGACAGGGAGCAGCCAGGATTACGAAATAGGATCCCACTACCATTGTTTTTCGTGGACTTGGAGCCATCACCAGGTATCGAAAAAATATATGATATCACAAGAATATACTACACAATGGTGAAAGTTGAGAAGCCATATCCCAAGAGAGACATCGTGCAGTGCCATAATTGTCAGACCTATGGCCACACGAAGACATATTGCCACCATCTGCCGCGTTGCGTGAAGTGCGGTGAACAGCACAAATCTGTAGAGTGCACCAAACCTATACAAGATCCAGCAGTATGTGCCCTATGCTTGGAGGGACACCCGGCCAACTACAAAGGCTGCCAAATTTACAAGAATCTCAAAACCAGACACCAGAAAAACCGGATTCAAGATGAAGCACTAAGAACAAGAAGAGAGAGAGAGCCTTCCAGAATTGTAAACAATGATGTATCATTCTCCCAACTACTTAGAGGTAAGACTTTAACCGATAAATGTCAAGCCCTGCCACAACAACAACCTCAAACCCAACCTCAAAATCCTCTTCATCCTAATATACCTAACCACCAACAACAAATTCCTCATATTCCTCCTCCTTCAAATGCAACAGATCTCACAAGTTTGTTAGCATCTTTCCTCACCGATTTCAAATCCCTTGTTACTCCACTCATATCACTCCTCACGAATCTCGTATCTCACCTCATCCCTCCTTTGAAAAATCCTTAAATGACTCACATCCCTAAACCCATATCCATTCTCCTTTGGAATGCGAATGGTGTTAGAAATCATACAGACGAACTATCTACTTTACTACTTGACAAGAACATTGATGTGGCACTAATTACTGAAACTCGACTAACCACTAAACAGCACTTCAATATACCACAATACCTGACATATCGTACTGACCACCCTGACGGAAAAGCACATGCCGGTACTGCTGTAATTGTACACCAATCTCTCTCCCATATCCAATGCCCAATTCAGTTCTCTCCTCGACTCCTTAGGACATCACTTCATCTTGGGTGCAGACCTAAATGCCAAGCACCAACAATGGGGTTCCAGAACCACGAATTCTCGTGGCCGAACCCTGCTGTCTGCACTCAATTCCCAACGTTTTCACCTCCTTTCCCCCAACTCTCCTACCTACTGGCCCACAGATCCCAACCGTAATCCTGATCTTCTTGATTTCTTTATCCACAGCGGCTTAATTCCCCTCAATTGTTCCATTACACGTCTAAATGAACTTTCCTCTGACCATAGTCCTCTAATCCTTAATGTTTCACTTGAACCTGTTCCCAAACCTTCTCCACCGTCATTCATTAGGGGCCCAGTAAACTGGGACCTTTTCCGCCAAATAATCTCCGATAATATTGATCTCAACATATCCCTCAAAACTCCCGATGACCTTGATAGTGCCGTAAATTCCTTTACTACCACAATCCAACAAGCCGCCTGGACTGCCTCCTTCCCAAAAGACTCCTCCAGAATTCCTATAAAGACCATTCTACCCCAACACCTCCTTAACCTAATCCGCACCAAACGCCGTGCCAGATTATTATGGCAACGTACCCGACATCCTACCGACCGCTGCTCCTATAATTACTACTGCAAACAATTAAAACTGGAATTAGCCACCTTCAGATCACAATCCTTCAACTCCTACCTATCCTCCCTCTCTTCTCGCGACAATTCCCTTTGGAAAACCACAACAAAAATCCTAAATCCTCACCGCATTTCCCATCCTCTCCGACGAGGTGATGGCTCCTGGGCAGCATCTGACGAAGATAAAGCTGAGGAGTTCGCCATTCACCTATCCAATACATTTATTTCACATCCGGAATCCCATCCTGCCCACACCGTAACAGTAGAAGAACTCCTTACATCACCAATCCCACTTTCCTTGCCCCCAAAAGCTATTCATCCTTCCGAAGTAAAATTTCAATTAAAAAAACTAATCCTCCGTAAAGCTCCTGGACATGATCTCCTTACACCTCAAATCCTTCGACAACTTCCATCCAAAGCAGTCATATTCCTTACATATATCTACAATTGTATCCTACGCACCACCCACTTCCCTCTGTTATGGAAACACTCCACTATTATCCTTTTCCCAAAACCAGGAAAACCTCTCAATAGCTCAACATCCTATAGACCAATCAGCCTACTCCCAATCCTTTCAAAAATTTTTGAAAAGATCCTTTTGAAACGAATCCTACCCATTATAGAATCCCAAAATATCCCTTCCCATCAGTTTGGTTTTCGCTCTCAACATTCTACTGTTCAACAAGGACTCCGAGTTGTTGATCATATTTCCTCAGCCCTAGAAAACAAGGAATACTGTTCGGGTGCCTTTCTGGACATTGCACAGGCATTTGACCGGGTATGGCACTCCGGACTGCTCTCCAAGCTTAAAATCCATTTACCTCAGTCCTTGTACCTAGTCCTCCGATCCTACCTCTCTGACCGCTCCTTTCGAGTTCGCTGTGGAACAGAATTTTCCAATATCTACTCCGTTAAAGCCGGTGTTCCCCAAGGCAGCGTCTTGGGTCCCGTGCTTTACATCCTCTTTACTGCTGACATCCCTGTTCATCCCGATACTTTTCTTGCAACATTCGCTGACGACACCGCAATCTTATCATCCAACTCTGATCCCGAAATAGCATCCTTAAATCTCCAAAGTCACCTCACCTTGATTGAGCACTGGTGTAATAACTGGCGCATTAAAGTTAATGAAACTAAATGCCAACATATTACCTTTACACTCCGACGCAATTCCTGTCCACCAGTACTCTTTAATTCCATCCAGCTTCCTTATTCAGACACAGTCCGGTATCTTGGCTTTCATTTAGACCGAAGACTAACTTGGAACCCGCATACTAGACTCAAAAGACAAGAACTCAACCGACGATACGGCCAACTATACCGACTACTAAGCAGAAAATCTAAACTTTCCATTGAAAACAAGCTACTGATCTACAAGACAATACTGAAACCTATTTGGACTTACGGACTAGAACTGTGGGGATCAGCAAAATTTTCTAACATCAAGCGCATCCAATCCTTCCAGTCTAAAGTCCTTCGAACAATAGTCGATGCTCCTTTCTATGTATCCAACAAAACCCTACATCATGACCTTAACATCCCATTTGTCCTAGACCTTATCCCAGAAAAATTCTCCAAATTTCACCAGAACCTTACTTACCACCCAAATCCTCTTGCACAATCCCTATCAAGCATCTCCCATCCCTATAATCCTCCAAGAAGGTTGAAACGGCAGTGGCCTCGCGACCTTTTGTAGATTATATAAATTGGAGTTCTGGCAATGGCCAGATTCTTCACTCAAGACATGTGTGTATGTGGCTAAAGTGCTCTCGACCAATCTCCGCTGGCTTTAGTACCAGTGACGCGGTTGGGAGAGTAGCGCAGGGTTCTCCTGGAGTTCCCTCGCCTGATTGTATATAGGTATGCATGTTATTTTTTTTTTTTTTCCTTAGTTTTAATTTTCTTATTTTTTAGGTTATTTTATTTTATTGTCTATTGTATATACTTTTGATTATTATTTTGTTCTATTTATTTTATTTTTTTGTACATATGGTGTGAATGTCATCCTAACTCACTATAACCAATGTCCAACAGACAGATTTTTATAATACTTAATAAAAAAAAAAAAAAAAAAAAAAATTGTTATTATTTTTTTTAAATTTAACCACCTTTATTCTATACGTAGGTCGTTTAAGAAGACCTCAATTGTAAAAATGATATAATTATACTAATAAAACTTAATTAAAAAATACTTTCCTAAATATCTTGATTTTTTATTTATTTAACGTTTGCAATTTAACACTGTGTTTGGTATATTTACTGAATCTTAGAGGTAATTAAATTTTTATATACTTCCCAGGAAATGAGTCATATTAATACCTGTTTTATAAACTAAAATAATATATACCTAATATGAACTATATATAATGAATAGCTGGCGGGTTGTTTAGTAAAACTCATATATCACTAATTAAAAAATTAATTTTTATTTCCTTTATTTTGTGCGGAAGTTGGACTATATCATAAATAAATAGGAAATTTTAATATTGAATGAATTATTCTCTCTGCACAAAGAAAGATAGAAAGGGTGACGCTATAAGTTCTTCTATAAACCAGAACTGATTGTTTGTTTTTGGTCTCAAAATGAGGAAAAACGCGAAATTGGACCAGAAAATTGGAAAAATACATTAAGCGAACGAGAAAAGAAGTGCCAAAACTTCGGAAAAGATAAAAAGGACCAGTATCCATTATATAGCTAAATGAATCTATAGTAGACAGATGAACAGAATATTTCAAGATGCTGCTAAAAGGGGGTCAATTGCAGTTTGGATGATATTAAGTGGACGATGTAGGTTTATTATGGTGAAAACCACTTTATTTTCGATTGCTACTGAAGGTGCACACTGGGACTATCTACACTTTGAAGCAGGATATAGAGAGGTATATCGAGAATGTTTATCTGTTTAGTGCATTTGCAAACGATTTTTTAAGGAATCTAAAAGGAAAACGAGCTTTTCTGAAAGACAATTAGATATTAGCATAATCCAAAGTGTGAGGCACTAAGCAGATAGAGAGCTATTTTTCATTTTATATGGACTTTCTCTATAAGTGAAGACAGTCCCAATTTTCAACTTCTCTTCCAATGTGCACTTGAGTTCTCAATCCATATCGCTCAGGCAATCGACAATATTTCTTATTCCAGCTTCTACGATTCTTGAGTATAATTTCTTTGGTACACTAAACAGGAATGGATCTTGGTGGGTATTACATTTCCTAGTATCTCCTTTCTTGTAAAGGTAAAAAATACAGTCCTTTCATATCATTTTCTAATATACTTGTTGCCTATGTACGCGCAAAACTGTGCGAAGCAGTTGGGTTTCGCCCTTTCCATCTTTCTTTGTGCAGAGAGAATAATGCATTGAAATATTAAAATTTCCTATTTTTTTATATGGTACAAATTCCGAACAATTTATTCCGAAATTTCTGAACAATAACGAGCTATGACTAATATAAGACTCCTTAAAAAATCTCTAGCAAATGCATCAAACAGAAGGAGAGCTATGAGCGATAACTTTCTCGATATAACTCTCTATATCCTGCTTCAAAGTGTAGATAGTCCCACTGTGCACCTTCAGTAGCAATCGAAAATAAAGTGGTTTTCATCATAATAAACCTACATCGTCCACTTAATATCATCCAAACTGCAATTGATCCCCTTTTAGCAGCATCTTGAAATATTCTGTTCATCTGTCTACTATAGATTCATTTAGCTATATAATGGATACTGGTCCTTTTTATCTTTTCCGAGGTTTTGGCACTTCCTTTCTCGTTCGCTTAATGTATTTTTCCAATTTTCTGGTTCAATTTCGCGTTTTTCCTCATTTTGAGACCAAAAACAAACAATCAGTTCTGGTTTATAGAAGAACTTATAGCGTCAGCCTTTCTATCTTTCTTTGTGCAGAGAGAATAATTCATTCAATATTAAAATTTCCTATTTGTTTATGATATAGTCCAACTTCCGCACAAAATAAAGGAAATAAAAATTAATTTTTTAATTAGTGATATATGAGTTTTACTAAACAACCCGCCATCTATTCATTATATATAGTTCAGATTAGGTATATATTATTTTAGTTTATAAAACAGGTATTAATATGACTCATTTCCTAGGAAGTATATAAAAATTTTAATTACCTCTAAGATTCAGTAAATATACAAAACACAGTGTTAAATTGCAAATGTTGGTTAGAATTATTCATATTATTAAAGGTTAGCAAAGCTTAGAATTATTCCGAAACATCAATTTCCACCCACAACCAATAGAAATTATTATTGTTAGAAATTATATAGAGTCCTAAAAAGAAACGGAAAGTGACACAAACCTATAAATTTAACAGATTCGATGGGTGGGAAAATCATTAATTATTTTAAATAACTTTGTTACACTGTCCATAATTTGTACTTTCACGTCCTTAAATATTAAAGTATCTATTTATACCCTAATTAGCGAGGAAAGTGAAAGTTGTGTGATGGAAAAGAGTAAAAAAAAAATTGTGATATTGAAGGAAAGAGACCAATAGACAGCTATTAATGGAAACATTAAAAAAATAAATAACAAAGTCTTATAATACATTACAGGAAGCAGACTTAACTACTGTAGAGGATGTTTCAGGGTCAAGTGGCAAACTGTGAAAATGAACTAAGGACCTCAAAACAAGAAAAACATTTTATCTGAAGATTAGTCAGCAAACGCTTTGTTTAGGAGATATTCACACCTAAAGATTTTCGTTGTCATGGATTATATACGTTATATGAAATAAATAAAACCTATTTATTGGTTCTAACTACTTTATTAATTAAATGTAAACATTAACATTCACATTAAATGTTCTTCAAAGTGAAGGTACGTCCGCAGAAGCTTTGCTTAGGCGATGGTTAGATAGAATACTAATATGATCTCTTATTCCTAACTATAAAAAATATTGGAAAAATAAGTATTAATACTATTTGGGATAAGCATTGAGAAATCTCAATAGCATATATCAGTTTGTAAGAGGCTTTGGTAGAGTACTCATCATTATGCCTTCCATTTATACTAATGGTGAATATACCGATATGGTGTCTGTATACGGTTTTTGCAATGCTAATGCTGCCCGTGTATAGGCCAAGCGAATTCCGAATAGAAAATTACCAAAAAAGTCTATCTTTAGCTCTACGTTTCAAAGTCTTGGAGAAAATGGTACATTTGCTATAACACCACGTGCATATGGTATTTTTGCCCCTTTACGAAATGAAGAAATAGTGAGACCATATTACAATATTTTGATGATAATCCATCTGACAGTGTACGAAGGGCTGGAGCAGAATTAAATATTACGATAACTACAGTATGGAGAACTCTCATTGCAAATGGACTTCGCCCATATCATTATCAACGGGTACAGAATTTATTGCCGCAAGATTTTCGGCAAAGAAGAAATTTTTCAGATTGGTACTTAAATATAGTTGAGCATACTCTACAGTTTGAGGAAACATTCTCTCGACAGATGAAGCTACCATTACAAGAAGAGGTCTCTTCAATCAGAAAAATAATCATCTCTGGTCGCAGGAAAAAAACCCACGGAATTCGTGAGCATCATTTTCAGCAGCAGTTTTAGTGAAATGGGTAGTTGGAGATAATAGACAATATTTTAATAGGACCACATTTCTTGCCGCCTCGACTCAATGCGGGCACGTTTCTGAAATTTCATAATATTGATTACTATGGTTAAGTTGAACATATATTACTACAACTGAGAAGGGACATGTGGCTTTAATTAGATGGTTGTCCTGTACATAACGGATGAGGTCCACGACAATGGATAAATTATCTCATCAATGGTTTGGCAGTGCAGAGCCAGTGGCTTGGCCTGCACGCTCTTCAGAGCTGACAACACTGGATTCTGTTTTTTGAGGTGACATTAAACAAAAAGTTTATAACTCTAGCAAATCCGGTCAATGACCTTCATTTGTTGTGCAGAAGGATAATTGAATCTTGTGAAACAACAACACATATCCAGTGCTGTTCTGCCAATGCTGCTGTTGAAGAAAGATGCCGAGCCTGTCTTAATGCTCAAGGAAATCACTTTGAACAACATTTAATATGAATTTAATGTTTACGTTTAATTAATAAAGTAGTTGGAACAAATAAATAAGTTCTATTTACTTAATATAACGTAAATAATTCATAACGATGGAAACCTTTAAGTGTGAATATCTCCTAAACAAAGTGTTTGCGGACATAGCTTCATAGGAATGTTTTTCTTATTTTGAGGCCCTTAAATTATATTTTCAGTTTGGCCACTTAACCCTGAAACACCCTGTATATATATATATATATATATATATATATATATATATATATATATATACTTACAACTTTTCTTTAATCGACCTTTGAGAATTAAATTTAAACATAACCATTTAATTGGGAATAAGGTCACTTATTAATTATTTAATAAACTACTGAATGTTCATTTCCTCTATGTTTATTGACGTTTCGATCCCGGTATTTTTCTTTTTATAAGTTAACGATGGGATCCTCTTCAAAGTTTTAAAAATAGAGCTTCGATCAGGCCAGGGACACACCGACAGTCTCACGACCGTCCACCAGCACATATATTAAGCTACTGTGGGCAGACGCTTAGCGATCTAGTAGCTTAATATTGTAAGGATTGGATACGAGAGGAATTCGATTGTTTAGTGGAGCCCCATAGCTCAACTCCGTAAGTCCAAGTAGGCATTATCATAATCATGTATATGAAATTTTTGTAATTAATTGGAAGTTTAGAGCGTTTGTCTAATAAGTGCTGAAGGAATCGGACACGTCAAGCGGTTTCTTGTCGTTTCAGTCTGGTACGAGGATTCAAAGTTAGACGTTTGTCTAGGTAGAGTCCTAGGAAGCGGATTTGTTTAACAGGGATAAGTGGAGTATTATTAAAAAAACTGTAAGAGAGGGAGTTATAGGTTAACGAAGAAGGGTTAAGGTAATTTGGTGGGATTTATTGGAATTTATTTTAATTCTCCAGTTTTGACACCATTCTTCAAGGTTTATGATGTGTGATTAAAACATTTGGGATGCAATTGATGGGTCATTATTTACTGATCGGCATACGTGGTGATGACAGAAACACTACTCAAATAAATTCATAATTAAACAAGCAATTTTATTATAAATACCTACAGAGCAGAATCAATTTCAATATCTTTTCAGAAAAAAATGTATATAATTTAAACAATATTTTAATACATTAACAAAATATGGATTGTTTTGGATTTATTTTTTAAAATGTAAAATGTAAGGGGACACTATTGAATGAATGGCTATTTGCTGCTGAAGCTCCTCTCATTCTATATATTTTCATACCACATTTACTTACTTCCAGGATTAAGTACACATTGGTTTCCTCTACGACCTAGTTTAGATAATATACTGCAGTACAGCCGCCCGCGAAAATGAAAAAAAAAACAAGAGTATTCTCTTACATAGATTCAAATATGCTTTGTTATTTTTTGCCCCTCTGCTGCAATTTGCTAAAGATATTTACGGAATGCTGAGCTAGGGGAGTTGATAGTAACTGCTCCATACCTCCATAGATCAGAATCCCAATGAACGGTTCATTTAAAATGACAGAAAAAAAGGAACTTTTCAAATCTGGCAGTCAGTTCCTGAAATTACATCTATCGTGATGGGAAATTTATTTAAAAGTGATTTATTTTTAATTGTTAAAACAAAGTAATTTCTTCTTATACAATATATACTATGTACTTATATAAATTCCTGCCTCTTTGTCTCCTTTGCCTCGATGTGGTATCCTGAGCTCATTTTCCACTAATTAATGAGCCAATTAGAGTAATTAAATGAAACACAAACAAGAGAACCCGCATACACCGCTGAGAGTCCATCTCTTAGTTTTACCTGTTGCCAGTTTAGTACAATCTATAATTATTAGTCAAAATTTACTAAGAAAAAATTACATTTTCAGAACCGTATGCTAATTATCGCGGAGCGAGCAAATAATAAGTATTTGATAATATTCAATATAAAATATAGAAGAAACAAAATTCGATTTTTATTAATTTTCATTCATCAATATTCTATTACTTCAGTATAAAAAACAGATGTTTTTGTAATAACAAATTTTGAAAAGACTAAAATACTACAGCTAAAACCTATTTGATAGGAACACTTAAAATTTATTCATTTCTTCATTAAGAAATTTAAAATTTCTTTAATTTAATCTAGGTTTAATTTAATACTGACTACAATTATCATATTCAATAATTAGTTTCAAATGAATATAGATTTATTTTTTTATTTCTGACATCAAGTATCAATTTCAGAATTCAGGGATACATCAAAATTTCGTTTTAAAGCGATAAAGATTGATGTTGAATTTTTTTTTTAAATAACTGAAAGTAAGAGTTTGTTCCTTACCAAAGGTAATATAATGAGGATGGAAAATTGAATAAAAAAAAGTTATAGAAATCGAAAAACCATGGATTTTATGACGTGAATCATGTGACATGGATCCATAAATGTTTTATTTAATAAAATTTTATTTATTTTTAACAACTTGGAAAAAAACGTAAAAGCTTTATAATATAACTTACAACACGCCTTTATAAAGGAAAAATACTAATAAATATTTGATATTATAGTCTTTTGTGTGAATTTATGTGACCCTATTTTATTTGATGGATACTTCTATTTAAGCCCTATACTGTATGCAATAGCGGATCCAGGATTTCATTTCGGGAGGGGCTTCATTCCGTAAGTTTTTTTTTTTTCAAATATAACGATAATTACATAAGACCAAAAAAGAAACTAACTACCTATAGGAAATGGTGTTCAAGTGATTCTTGAAGTCCTATAAAATGTAATTACTTAAACATTAATACTTTTATACATAATTTATAAATATTTTTTCCATAAAACATGGTTAAAGTTTACCATTGGGGGGAGAGGCTTCAACCCGATAGCTCCCCACCCTCCTGTAGATCCGCCTGTGATTGTATGTCAACTTTGAGAACTAGAATTTAATCCAAAAGACTGATATTTTTGTTAGATGAAAAATGATCCATGAAAAGAATATCTTAGATACCTACTTTAACAATTAATTAAACAAAAATAAATATATTAAAAACAGTAGAATGTATATTAATGTACATTCAGATAAAATTATTTAGTTTATAATAGTATCTGAAATTTAAACGTTTACGAATATCATCTGTGCATTTAACTAACATACAGACAACTTAACCAATTAACAACCAACAGGGAATGTTAATTTGTTGCTTGCTTTGCTTGAATTACTGCGGAATGAACCATTAGGGCTTTTAATCACATTATGTTTCAAAGTAATTCAATTTTACTATACATTTCAACATTTCAATTACGAACGGCTAAATTAGTAAACTGGTTTACTAAAATTCCTTTCATTGCAGAGCTCAAACAAGAATTATACAAACTTTCCACAAACGTACTTAGAATAATAAATGAAGATAGGTATAATAAAATAAAATAAATTTTCAGGGAAAATTCGTTTAGGTTTTAGATAAGTCTAATGTAGGAACAATTATCTATTCAATTTCAAAATTGTATAAAATATGACAGCACTGTCTTAATTGTTTATATTTTTATGCTTATTCAAATGTCTGATAGATTACTCCAGTCTTTTTGTCAGCAAATGCTCTTAGTGAACAAAAACTTTTATACATTTTTTTGGCTAAGATCGATAATCCCCTAAAATATATCCAGTACCAATCTTTATCAGTGATTTTTTTATATTACATCAGCCTCTTTGTAAAAAAAATATCGTATTTTGTAAAGCACGTGACTATATTTTTAAATCTGAAAATGCAGGTATGATTTTTAAAATCGAATATTTCTCTAAAAATATAATTAAACTACATGATATTCCGTTATTAAAGCTTAGAATGATATAAAATACATCAAATACTACAAAAAGTTTAAATTATAGGATAAAGTATAAAATATCAGATGATATTAATTTTGATATTTTAATTAAAATTCTTTTTTTTTTTTTTAGGAAATTTTACGAAACTATTATTTACGAAATTTATAACTGTAACGATTAATACACATTCAGTAAATGTGATACAGAGAAATACAAGGCATAACAAGGCTTGTAGAGAATCTACCCATTGGTAGCACTCTAATAAAGCATCTCAGTTCTGCGCATGCGCTAGATTACTATATACTACCGTCACCTCGTTTCTTAGACATATTTACTTTTTGTTAGGAAATTGGTGTTATCGTTTGAAAAAATTGTGACTGTATGTGAACTAAACACCTGAACCATAATATATACTAATGCCACAGTGAATATATACTGTTGTTATTCATTGTGTACAGTTGTGCGAAGTGAAGCTGGTGTATAGAGGACTGTCCTTATCTCGCAGCCATAAGTACCTGGCCCAACGTAGTCAGTTGGCCTGGAGCCCTCACTTGGGAAGGAAGGTACTATAGCGACTCTCATACAAAATCAAGGTCACGCAGCGTGTTTTAATTTTATTTCTTATTTCATTGTTTCTTTAATTTGTTTTTTCCCCACTTTCTCCTGACATGTTATGAGATTTTATCACCAAATCAAGTCTTCTAAGGGTGCAACAACGAGGTCTCGCTCTGTCGGATCTACACCACGTTCTTCACCTGCAAAAAAAAATCGACGATCGAATAGAATGACGCCACCTGCAACTCCAACTTCAGCAACAGATAATATTGAACCTCAACCGGGTACATCTCAGGATACGAGGGAAGAATCTCTCTTTCTCACCCCAAATCCTTACGAGGTACTTCAAAATGAAAAAGAGGTAATGGAATCTGCACCCATTCCCGGAGACCCCAGGCCACCTCCAATCTTCATTAAAAATCTACAAAAATTTCTCTTTACTATGCACCCAGTTAAACAAAATCACACTTCCTGGTAGCTACTTCTGCTTAAGCCGCACTAACGATATTAAAATATCCCCTGGCACAGCTGATGCATACTGCCAAATAATTAAATATTTATCAGACACAAAGGAAAGCTTTCACACCTACCAATTGGGGCAAGAGCGTACCCTTAGGGTAGTAATCCGAAATTTACATCCCTCTACTCCAGTCGAGGCGATCCAAGAAGAATTGACGGCCGTAGGTTTCATAGTCCAACAGGTCACCAATGTTATGAAGAACGGCAGAGACGTTTCTGGAGCAAATAATAGAAAGATAACATTACCTCTATTATAATGTTTCGTCGATTTAGAACCCTCAGCAGGAGTCGAAAAAATATATGAAATCAACAGATTATATTATACAAGTGTCAAGGTTGAAAAACCATACACTAAAAGAGAAATCACCAAGTGCCACAATTGCCAGGCATATGAACACACCAAAACATACTACCACCACATCCCAAGTTGCGTGAAATGCGGAGAGTCAAACAAGACTGGTGAGTGCAAGAAATTGAAAACTACTCCAGCTGTATATGCTTTATGTCTCGAAAGACACCCTGCTAACTACAAGGGCTGCCAGGTGTATGAAAACATCAAAAATAAGTTTCGTGAACCCTGGAACCTAGAAGAAACTTCTAAACCCAGAAGAGAGCCAGCTAAAATAGTAGACTCTAGAGTATCTTATTTTCAGTTACTAGGGTGTAGAGTCCCGACTGATAAATGTGAGGCCCTGCCTTAAGAGGAACCCCAATCCCAAATCCAACATCCTATCCCTCCTAATGTACCAAACTCTCAACACCACATTCCTTATATTCCTCCTCCATCACAAGCCTTATTACAACTGATCTTACCAGTTTGTTGGCATCTTTCCTCACCGAATTCAAATCCCTCGTCCCCCCACTGATATTTCTTCTTACAAATCTAATATCTCACCTCATCCCTCCTTTAAAAAATCCTTAAATGAATTCCATCCCAAAAACCCTTATGGGGTTTTCGACCAATCTCCTTTGGAATGCGAATGTTGTTAAAAACAACACTGACAAACTAACAGCTTTATTGCTAGATAAGAACGTAGATGTAGCCCTTATTACGGAAACTCGACTGACCAAAAACAAATTTTAAATATCCCTCAGTACTCAACATATCGTACTGACCATCCAGACGGTAGAGCACATGCCGGTACTGCAGTCATTGTATACCAATCCCTCTCTCATCACCTATTCACGATTTTCTACAATCCACTGCTTTCATAATCAAAACCTTCTTGTTTCCTATTACCCTAGCATCAGCGTATTGCCCTCCCTACCAATCCACCTCTAATATCCAATTTAGTTCCTTCCTCAATTCCTTAAGACACCATTTCATCCTGGGTGCAGACTTAAACGCCAAGCATCAGCAATGGGGTTCAAGAACTACGAATTCTCGAGGTCAAACACTGCTGTCTGCACTCAATTTCCAACATTTTAACCTCGCTCCCCCGAACTCACCTACCTACTGGCCCACTGATCCTAACCGTAATCGCAATATCCTTGATTTCTTCATCCACAGTGGTTTAGGTCCCCTCAACTATTCCATTGCACGCCTTGATGAACTTTCCTCTGACCACAGCCCATTAATATTCCAAGTATGACTAGCTCCTATTCCTAAACCCTCCCCACCGTCCTTCATCAGAGGCCCAGTCAACTGGAAACTCTTCCATTAAATCCTTTCCGATCAATTTGACCTCAGAATAACCCTGAAAACCCCCGAAGACCTTGAAAATTCCTTAACCACCACTATTCAACAAGAAGTCTGGACTGCTTCCTCTCCTAATCATTCCCCGAGAATTATAAAGAAAAATAAATTACCTCATCACATCCTCGACCTAATCCATACCAAACACAGTGCCTGATTGTTATGGTAACGTAGCAGACATCCCACCGACCGTAGCTCCTATAACTGTCTCTGTAAACAACAACAAGAATTATCTAAGTTCAAATCCCAATCCTTTAACTCCTTCCATACCTCCCTCTCTTTTCACGACAATTCCCTCTGGAATATCACCAAAAAAATCCTAAAACCCCATAATATTTCCCATCTCCTCCGTCGAGGTGATGGCTCCTGGGCGGCGTCTGATGAAGGCAAAGCTGAGGAATTATCCAAACACCTTTCCAGTACATTTACTCCTCATCCCGAATCCAATCCGACCCACACAACAAAAGTAGAATTCCTTTCTTCACCAATTCCACTCTCTTTACCACCAAAAGCAGTTCATCCATCTGAGATCAAATATCTTTTACAAAAAACTATCTTTCCGCAAATCTCTTGGGTACGACCTTCTATCGCCACAGATCCGTCATCAACTACCACCCAAAGCAATCATGTTCCTCACATACATATACAACTGCATCCTAAGAACTACCCATTTTCCTCTCTTATTCCTTTCCACCATCGTCCTTTTCTTGAAACCTGGCAAACCTTTCAATCATCATATAGACCAATTAGCCTACTCCCAATCATTTCAATAATTATTGAAAAAATCCTACTAAAAAGAATCCTACCGATAATAGAATCAAAAAACCTTCCTACCCACCAATTCTGGTTTCGCTTCCAACATTCCACTGTCCAACAATTACTCCGACTTGTTGACCACATATCCTCAGCCCTAGAAGCAAAGAGTATTGTTCGGAAGCATTCCTGTATTGTTCTCGCAAGCTTTTGATCGGGTGTTTCATGTCGGAATTCTCTTTAAGCTTAAATTCCCTATATCTTATTCTCCGATCCTACCTCTCTGACGGCTCCTTTCAATTCGCTGTGGTACAGAATCCTTCAAGTGTCATTCATTCTAGGCGGGAGTTCCTCAAGGCAGCGCGCCGTCCTCTATATTCTGTTTACCGCTGATATTCCTTCATCCCGAAACACTCCTGGAAACATTCGCTGATGACATAGCCATCTTATCTTCCAATCCAGATCCTGAAACAGCATCCTTAAACCTAGAAAGTCATCTCTCTCTTATTGAACACTGGTGTAATAAGTGGCGAATCCAAGTAAATGAATCTAGATCCAAACATATCACTTTTACCCTTCGACGCAATTCCTGTCCACCAGTTTACTTCAACTTCATACCACTTCCTTTGTCCAACACAGTCCGGTATCTTGGCTTTATTATAGACAAAACACTAAAATGGAACCCACATACCAGACTTAAAAGACAACAATTTAACAGATGATACGGACAACTATATAGACTATTCATAATATTGGTTAAATAGTTGACTGTCGTAAACAATGGAGAGAAGAATAGGTGGGGTGATCAGTCAAATAAGAAGGCAAAAATAAATAGTATCATTTATTATTTCCTTCTTATTTGACTGATCACCCCAACTATTCTTCTCTCCACTATATAGACTATTGAATAGAAAATCTCAACTTTCAGTTGACAACAAACTACTAATCTACAAGACAATCCTGAAACCTATTTGGACCTTCGGAATAGAACTGTGGGGTACAGCAAAACTTTCTAACATCAAACGCATTCAATCCTTCCAGTCTAAAATCCTCCGATCAATAGTCGGTGCCCCCTTCTATGAATCCAATCAAACACTCCATAATGACCTTCATATCCCATTTGTTCTCGACCTTATCCCAGACAAATTTTACATATTTCACCAGAACCGCACTCATCATCCAAATCCTGTAGTACAATCCCTATCTAGCCCCAGCCATCCAGGCTTCCACATCGGGGGATAAGCCATGACTCAGAGTCCCTTGGGTGAATGTAAATATTGTACATAGGTGTGAATGTGTTTTTTTTACTTTAGTTTAATTTAGCTTTTATCTATTATTTCATTATTATTTTTGTACACAGGCATATCAATTTACTTATTTTATTTTCTTATATTTCTTTTTCTTTATTATTGAAATCTTAGTTATTAATTGTATGTACATATTGTGTGAATAAATCATGTAGCCTTAATATTAATGCCCTTTAATGTGGCAGAATGTATTAATATTCAATAAACAAAGTGAGTGAAAAAAAAAATAAATAAAGTATCTATATTAGGAAATCACGAGGCTATCTTCTTTAATGATGCCTAGGGGGGTTATCAGGAATCGAGGAGGAAGCAAGGTAAGAAACGAGAGGATTAGGATATTTTTGAAGTTTATTATGGAAGGATAGGTATCTGGATTGGGCCAGATTGGAAAGATATGTAACATTGAGGTCGTCATGGATTATTTGTTACAAAGTAAGGAGCATTAAGCATTTTACGAAGGAATTCGAGAGGAATTTGATGGTTTAGTGGAGCCCCAGTTTGTGAGGAGCGGGGTAGCTCAGTGGATCAGCACTGACTTCCAGATCTCAATGTCCCAGGTTCGAATCCGACCGATGAATAGTAATTTTTCATCAGCCAAGGGTCGACCCGTAGTATCTGCTGAAGCAGTCTGCGGTTTTTACAGATGGAGTCCAAGGTATCGGATTTGTTCAACACGGATAAGTGGGGTATTGTTAAAGGATATTGTAGGACAGGAAGTCTTAAATTTCTTGTAGATAGCTAAAGTAAGGTTTATCGAAGGTAATTTGATGAGATTTATTTGAATTTATTTTAATTCTCCAGTTTTGACAACATTCTTCAAGGTTTGTGATGTGTGATACATTGAAATATAACATAAATTTTTCCATCACTAGAAAATCAAAAAATAAAATGTTTAAGTTTAATATATAGGATATGATAGCATATTATTATTGCTAAAAAGTAACTCAATGATCCTGTTTACAATTATCGAGATTTACGACATACAGCTCTCAGTTCGCCTCGCTCTGTCAGATGTCCACAATAATTCTGATGGGAACGGCACAAATTCAAGTGAAGGAATCATGGCGGAATTGTATGGGGCTGGCAGGGGCCGAATGGAATAATAGCCAACGGCAGAGGCGTTGAATAAAAAAAACAATTATCAAATCCCTTTTTTGGTTCGACTTACTCATCCATGCACAAATATTGGAAAATTAACTAAATTTAAAGTGTTATAAACCATGGTTTGAAACTTTTTAAAAAAAGATCAATTTTAACAGATTTCTGTGAAACATTTTAGGAAAAAGGTTTTAAAAATAAAAGTTCTAGATTAGAGATAATTTTTCTTAAAGGAAGTACTTGATTCCACTTGCGGATCCACGGAGGGGTGCAGTGAGTGGAGAGCATTCTAGTTTTGTAGAGATAATTACATTACCTTTTGTAAAGATAATTTTTTTTATGGTTCATATTTGGTACAGTGTGTAATACAAGCTAAATACTTAAAGAACCACAATATATTATTATTGAATAATAATGCATATACAGTTAACAAATATTGGGTTCGCAAATAGTCCTTTCGGTTTTTCTGTTTATTTTTATGTCACTATGATACACTTCTTATCTGATGAATTAATCGCTAAGGTAGATTATTTATCCTGTTTGTAATATGTTAACAACTATATATATTGCACTGTGAATATGGAAGAAAATATCATTCATTATCGGCATAATTTGTTGTACTATTTTAAAAAAGGTATGCGTGCTGCAGAAGCTCATAGAAAAATTTGCAGTGTTTATGGGGATGATGCCTTAACCGAACGCACCTGTCAAAATTAGTTCGCCAAATTTCATTCAGAAAATTTTGACATCAATGATGCTCAACATTCTGGTCGCCCACGTGAAATAGAAATGAGCAATGTTAAGGCCATTGTTGATCAAAATCCCACTCAATCAATAGGACCTTCGTGGAGAAATAACGAACAAACTTTTCATTTCGCTTCTCTCACTGCCACCTTCACCTTGTTTCTAGCACCTTTGTAGAGCTCGTAGTTGCTTCGGCTTCTTTCTATACAAAACGTTTACAAATATTTTTCTTCTCCCTTATTACACTTCTACGTTCCTGACTCCACCAGTCAGAACCCTTCTATGTAGCCGACAACTTCTTCACACCATACCCTTTTGTCATAGATTCCAATATGCTGCTTTCAGGTCAAGCCAAAGGATATCCATTTCTTCATCAAAGTTCAGCTCTTGTAGCCAAATCCTTACTTCTTCCCCGTAATTCACTCTTTTCCGGGGTTCCTGCTGCTGCCTAATTTCGATCCTTCCAAAGACTAAATCTAGAAATCTTTCAATGCAATTACCACATTATAATATATATTAAAATATAGCAATCAGTTCAACCTCTTATTTTCCTCAGTCAATCAAACATCCCCAGCCATACAGTCCATAGCAATTAATCAAAAAACCTCAAATAAAAGCAAATCTATTGTGACAATAGATAGAAATGAAAAGGATTGACACGATAAATTAAACAATAAATAATGTCAATAGCCACTACTGCGGTGGTAAAATTAGTTTACATAAATTATTACTCGTTGATATAGCCATTTCAATAGAAATTTTTCTTTTCTAGATTGTTATTTTCCAATTTAAATCAGCAACCTGATATTAGATAAGCCATATTCCATCAGGAAATACCAGAAAATAAATCCAGTTGTGACATCCACTGACCAGGTAGGAAGGGAAAGATGGGAGATAAAAAGGAAATAGGGATCGTCATAACCATTTTCCAAACCAGTGGAACCTATCTGGTTGGAAACCTCTTTGGAGGAGCAGCGGCAGGTTATCTTTAGAACCACCGCTGAACCCTACACATATATTCTCAACTGTTATTTTCTCCCTCATCCAGACCTCATTCGTAGCACTTTATTAATTTTTTTGATCTATATAGTGTAGAATAGAGGCAGCCATATGCCTTAAAAAATCTATTTACGTTTTAAAATTTAGCAAAACTATTATGATAATAATAACAATATAATAATATCTTATATCAAGATTACTTAATATGGATTATTTAATCTATTCATTAAAAATACAAAACACGACTCAAAGAAATTTAAAAAAACATAGTTTTTTTTATTATTATTTAGTTATTATTTTACTTTTGTTATATATTTTCTGTATATATGGTGTGAATGTGTTCATTTATCACTATAATCATTGTCCACGAGACAGAATATTATATGTCTAAACAACATTTAAAAAAATAAATAAATAAATATTAAACATTACATTAAATTTTAAAGGGGAATTGAAGGGAATGATAAATAGATACAAAGACTTTTTATCAAGTTAGTAACAGCCTTCTAAAACGTCTTCTACAATTCTTTTATCTAGAAAAAGTAACAGAAATTAATCAATTTAATTAGTTACTAAAAACTTATCAATACATACTTAAGATAATTTTACCACAAAACGAGAAAAAAGGTAGCCTGCAGAAATATTGGGCCGTTTGGCATATATAATATCGTTATTTTTACATTTAAGGGGTGTAGGTCACGATAAATGACACGATGAAATTCCTGCTAAATTTCTTGTAGATAGCTAAAGTCATATAGAAGTTATAACATGTTTTTTGATTTTCGAAAAAAAAATCATGTTAGGGACCCAAACATTAAGCCTGGAAACATAGCTCTATTGACATCTTTCCTTTCCGAATTTAGATCTCTCATTACCCCCCTTATTTCGCTACTTACCAATGTTATATCCAACCTCGTTCCACTGCCAAGAAATCCATAAATGTCCTCAACCAAATTCCTCTCCATTCTCCTCTGGAATGCGAATGGTATTCGGAACCACATCAACGAACTGACAATCTTATTACATGACAAAAACATCGACATAGCACTAATAACTGAAACTCGACTAACCAACAAACGACAAATCAACGTGCCCGGCTACAATATTTATCGAACCGACCATCCTGATGGAACAGCACATGGTGGCACTGCCATAATTATCCATCGATCCGTTTCCCATCATTTGTTTACCTTACCAAGCCATAATTTCCTACAATCCACAGCCGTAGTAATCCAAACACCCCTTTACCCAATAACACTAGTTGCGGCATATTCCCCACCTAAAACACCCATTTCCGAATCCCAAATAATTTCCTTCCTGAATTCCTTAGGACACCACTTCTTCCTAGGTGCAGATCTAAATGCAAAACACCAGCAATGGGGAGCCAGATCCACAAATTCCCGAGGGCGAACATTGCTATCTGCACTTAATTCCCATCGCAGCAACATCCTTTCACCTAATACACCCACATACTGGCCAACAGATCCCAACCGCAATCCCGACCTTCTAGACTTTTTCCTCCACAAAGGTCTAGGATCACTACACTGTTCTATTTCAAGGTTTGATGATCTTTCCTCAGACCATAGTCCTCTAGTCCTAACCGTTTCCACATCTCCCATTCCCAAATCATCCCCACCTTCATTTATCAGGGGGCCAGTTAACTGGAACCTTTTCCGTCAAATACTGGAAGATAATATTGACCTCAGAGTTTCCTTAAAAACACCTGAAGACCTCGACGATGCAGTGCATTCCTTCACTACCCTGATCCAGCAAGCAGCTTGGACTGCATCCTCACCTGATCGTCCCAAAAAATACCATAACATAAATCCTTTACCTCAAGATCTATTGGACCTAATCCATAGCAAACGTTGCTCTAGGACCCTTTGGCAAAGAACCAGGCATCCTGATGACCGGAAATCGTATAATTATTATTCCAAACAGGTAAAAAAGAAACTGGAAACTTTTAAAACCCAATCCTACAATTCCTACCTCTCCTCATTATCCGCTAGTGATAACTCCCTCTGGAATGTAACCAAAAAAATCCTTAAATTCCAGTCCATTTCCCATCCACTTCGCCGTGATGATGGTTCCTGGGCTTCGTCAGATGCGAATAGAGCAGAGGAGTTTGCTAAACATTTATCCTACACATTCACCCCTCATCCCGAACTCCATCCCAGCCACACTGCTGAAGTTGAAGAATTCCTCTCTTCACCAATTCCTCTCTCTCTACCTCCAAAACCTGTTAACCCCTCTGAGGTCAAATTCCTTATAAACAAATTAAAACCCCGAAAATCCCCTGGATATGATCTCCTCACTTCACAAATCCTCAGACAACTTCCCAAAAAAGCAATCATATTCCTTACCTATCTATACAACTGCATCCTTCGCACAACCAACTTTCCTTTGGTGTGGAAACATTCCATAATCATCCTGTTTCCAAAACCAGGTAAACCTGTTAATAACACATCATCCTATAGACCGATAAGCTTACTCCCGATCCTCTCAAAAATCTTTGAGAAAATCCTTCTCAAACGCATCCTACCCATAATCGAATCCCACAACATCCCTTCTCATCAGTTTGGATTCCGCTCAAGACATTCCACTGTCCAACAAGGCCTTCGTGTTGTGGACCATATATCCTCTGCACTTGAAAACAAGCATTATTGCACTGGTGCCTTTCTGGACGTAGCACAAGCTTTCGACCGGGTGTGGCACGATGGCTTGCTTTTCAAGCTCAAAACCCATTTACCCCAATCCTTATACCTAGTCCTCAAATCCTACCTCTCAAATCGTTCCTTTCAAGTCCGTTGTGACACCGCATTCTCCACTTACTATCCAGTTGAGGCTGGTGTTCAACAAGGCTGTGTCTTGGGCCCAGTTCTCTATATCCTCTTCACTTCCGATATCCCTTCAAATCCCGATACATTTCTAGCTACATTTGCTGATGATACTGCCATTCTATCTTCCCACTCAGATCCTCAAATAGCATCTCTAAATCTACAATCTCACCTCTCTTTGATTGAGCAGTGGTGCAACAACTGGCGCATCAAAATCAATGAATCAAAATGCAAACATATCACTTTTACCCTGCGACGCAGATCCTGTCCGCCAATCCTTTTTAATTACAATTCCTCTTCCCTACTCAGACACAGTCCGATACCTTGGCTTCCTTCTTGACAAAAGACTAACTTGGAACCCACATACCAGACTTAAAAGACAAGAACTTAACCGACGATATGGCCAGCTGTATAGATTACTAAGTAGGACATCCCATCTTTCGATTGAAAATAAACTTTTAATCTACAAGACCATACTGAAACCTATCTGGACCTACGGACTTGAACTGTGGGGAACTGCTAAACATTCGAATATCAAACGCATCCAATCCTTCCAGTCCAAAGTACTTAGAACAATAGTCAATGCCCCATATTATGTCACAAACAAGACCCTACACCATGACCTTAACATCCCATTTGTCCTCGACATCATCCCAACCAGATTCTCAAACTTTCACCAAAACCTTATCCATCATCCAAATCCTCTAGCTCAATCCCTATCCAGCTCCCTTCATCCCTACAATCCAAGAAGGTTAAAACGGCAGTGGCCCAGAGATCTCTTGTAAATATGCTTGAATACTTGTAATATCAGGTCAAACTCAAAATAACCTGATTCACATTTAGCTTCGCTTTTAATCTTGTTCAGTTATTCTTTTTTTTTATTAAATTTTAATAGGCAGTTTTTATTCTATTTCCCTCACACGCTAATTTTTCTAAAAATTACCGTTCATGTTCATGTTATTTCTCAGTTTTTCAGTTTCTCTTTTTGTTGTGAGATATATGTAGATAATTTAATTATAATATAATAAAATTTAAAATTTTTCTTTTCGCCATGTCGCTAAAAGCCATGAAAACAGATGCCATGGAATGGTGGATCTGGAGCATCGGGAGCAGGGAGCAGGGAGCACGCAGCCGGGAGCAGACGAAATTACTGCTTCTTCTTTTGGGAGGGAGGCTAATGTTAAATAATTGCTAAATGACAGCATTTTATGACTTTTAAATGTTTCATATTTACTCTCAAAACTATAACTTTTTGGCAGGACTGAATGATCTCCTTCTCACGGCTTGGATTCAAATATTTTATATTTATTTTCCTCACCTTCATAATTTAAATGCAATCATCAACAGTCACTACTACTCTTACTGTTCTCTATTTAAGATTTTTTAAGACATCGTAATTAGAATCATATCTTTACATTAATTGTTAAAGAAAAGTTGTACTTTTTTTAATGAAATTTGAGGATATAAAATAGTGCGAAAGGAAATAATGACGAATATACACAATGTGACAACCGATTACAAATTTTACTACTACTGATTACAAACTATTTTTATAAAATTATAATTTTTATACGTGGAAGACCAAAAAGCAGAAGAATAGATAGAATCAACAGAGCTGCTTGCAGATAACTGGAAAAAATAGCCCAAGACAGGCAGAGATGGAGCAGGCTTGTTAAGGCGGCTAAAGGCCTACATGGTCTGTAATGCCAACAGAAGAAAAAAAAATCAAACGTATACCACAGCAGCAATTTTATTAATAAAACTGGAAATGAGAATGAATAATTAACGAATGTAAATATAAATGTCGGTGCCAATAATCTGTTAAAGAATAAAGTTTGAATGACAAACAGATGTCAATATGAATCAGAAAAAAAAAGTTTAAATAAAAAGAACTTTGATGGGATGTCTAGTAAAAAGAAATAGTATAAAAAAAAAATTGTCTGATATTTAATTAAGGTTGATAGGAAATATTGGCTAGCGAAAGCCTTTAAATTAATCGTTTCCTAAGTCTTTTTAAAGGGACTTTCATAATAATTACCAACTTCAAAAGGGCTCCTCAAATAACCTTCATAAAAACTTCTATCAAGAGAAACGAGAAATGTTTTACAAAGTGTCGGCGAGTCTTAACCTTAACAAAATAACAGATAAAAATCTAATATACAGACATAATTAAAATTTTAATTTATGATAATTACACAAAAATAATTGAATATCAATCAGATCAATCAATCAGCAGGAAAGTTGAAAATCCAAGTTCTGTGTTTTTTTTTTATATATATGTCGTGTTGAATAGAAAGCAATAATTAAAGAAATTTTTAATTTAAGTAATTAAAATTTGCTTCAATATAAACTAGATAGAACTGCCTTAAAGTGAAAGTAGAGTTTGTCATTGTTAAAACTATTTAAAGCCGACTATTGAGCGGAGGGGTGCCCAGAACGGGGTTTTAAGCCGTAAGTTGCACCATTAAACTTTTTAAGGGGGGCATATTTTGACGCGATTATGCATTTTTGAGGGGGGGGGGCGGCACATTGCAATGGGGTTATGTATTTTCGGAATAAAAGTTTGAGAATAAGGGACAAGGAGAAAACATGGAACAGGCCGCAGCAAGTGAAGTTGTGCATGGCCTACGATTTTTTAAATTCTACTTTCCCCTACTTTAAATTCTACTCCCCTAGGGAAGAGTTGCAGAGTTTAAAGAACCAGGGCATAATTGTGGATAGCACATCGCCTTACAACAGTCCGCTATGGGCAGTAAAGAAGAAAAGCATACCTGGAGAGAATAAGGAGAAATACAGAGTTGTAATCGATTACCGCAAATTGAATGAAAATACGGTAGACGAGAAATATCCAATCCCGAAGTTTGAGGACATTTTAGATATACTAAGCGGGGCAACGGTGTTTAGTACTCTAGACTTAAAGGAGGGATACCATCAAATTAGAATGCTCCCAAAAGACCAGCAGAAGACGGCGTTTCCATTCGAGAGAGGGCACTACGAATTTACTAGGATGCCGTTTGGTCTCAAGAATGCCCCTATAACATTCCAGCGGTTGATGGACGAGTTTCTCAGAGGGATTGATGAAGGGGTCTGTCAAATTTACATGAACGATTTGTTGGTGTTTAGCAAAACAGAGACAGAGCATGTGGAGCACCTACGTAGTGTGTTCGAGAGAGTGAGGCAATTTGGGTTGAAATTGTCCAACGAGAAGTCGGTGCTAGGCCAAGACCGCATCAATTTTTTAGGTCACACGATCTCGAGCGAGGGAGTCAAACCAGAAGCACAGAAGGTAGAGGCAATTTGGAAAATGGCGATACCTCGGGATGTTAAAGGGATCCGCAGGCTGTTGGGTACCCTCAACTATTATAGAAGATTTGTGCCCGAAATGGCGGAATACCTCGTGCCCCTTAACAACTTATTAAAGAAAGGCAGGAAGGTAATAGTGACCCCTACAATGGAGAATAACATTCGGAAATGCATGGCGCGACTGCAAGAGGAACCAGTGTTGGCATTTCCGGATTTTTCGAAAGTGTTCACCATTACGACAGATGCTAGTGAATACGCGTTGGGGGCGGTGTTGTCCCAAGAAGGAAATGGGGGGGGAGCGCCCCGTAGCGTATGCTAGCAGGCGGCTTACGGTCGCGGAAACTAGATATAGCGCGTTGGAAAGAGAACTGTTGGGGATTGTGTGGGCGATCGACCATTTTAGACCCTACGTGTTTGAGAGGAAGTTCCGTGTGGACACAGATCATAGACCTTTACAATGGGCAGACAAGCTGAAGGAGTCCTCGGCTAGAGTCACACGTTGGAAGGAATTCCTGACTCAATACAATTTGGACATCGTATACAAACCTGGGAAAGAGAACGTGGTGGCAGATTGGTTGTCAAGGGCAATCACCATAAATGCTATAGAAGAGGACACGGGAGAATCATCCAGGGATGTGAGACAGTTCTTGAGTGAGTGGACGCCAGAGGGAGAGGGAGGTCAGGCTGGAGATGAGTCCCCAGCAGATGAAAGTCCAGCGGAAGAGAGGCCAGTGGACATGGGAAGAACGGGAGGAAATCGTCAACGATAAGAACCGCCAGATCATCTGGAAGACCAGGTGTCTCATGAAGATATTATATAGCAAATACGGAAACAGCCGAATAACAACCATTTGGTCACAACCAGGGGCCAGCGTGGACCAGATCTGCAGAGCTCTGAAAGACGAGTCTAAAGCAATGAAAATTCACCACTTATATGTGGGGAATGAAACGATTTGGGAGAAAATAAAGAAAATATGGCGGTCTGAGCAAATAGGGCTGGATAGAATGTTTATCCGGTGTAAGTTGATGGTGGAAACGGTGCGGGACGAGGAACGACAGAAAGAAGTGACTCTTGCGTACCATCAGGGCAAAACGAACCACCGCGGAGTGCAAGAGACATTCCAGGCGTTACGTCGTAGGTATTTTTTGTGGGGTATGAGGAAAACAATCGAGAAACTCATAGGGGCGTGTGAGATTTGCCTAAGTACGAAATACGATAGACAACCCCCCAGAACAATCCAGGAGGAGACACCCACCGTGGAGGCACCGCCCAGCGACTTGCAGGTGGATACGTTCACGTGGAAAGAATACAAGTGGGTCACGCTCATAGACCTCTTTAGCAAAGCCGCAATGGCACACCTGGTGCAGGATCGATCAGCAGAGACAGTCTTTGGAGCCCTTCAGACGTGGTTCCAATTTTACGGAGTGCCCGATCGCATAACGTCCGATGGGGGGAGGGAATTCGACAATGCTAAGATCAGAGGGGAAATGAAGAGCTTAGGGGTGAAATGGCATCTCAACACTCCAGGGCACCCTAAGGGTAGGGGGAGTATAGAGAGACTGAACAGTACCCTCAGCGACAACCTCAGAGTATACCAGTTGGAAAAAGGGCTGGAACCGGACATGGCAATGCGGAAGGCGGTGGCAGCCTATAACCATTCCATCCATACGGTAACGGGGTTCTCTCCGTTCGAAATCCTCTTCGGACTACGCGGGCGGCAACGGGACTGGGAAAGCACAGCTGTGGATGAGGAAATGACGAGAGGAATTATTAGCAATAAAATGAAATTGGGCAATCTGTGGGAGAAGGTTAAAGGAAAGATAGAGGGAGAAAAGCGTAAAAGAGTGGCGCGGGAGAATTTGAAAGTAAAGGAGATAACAGGGGGATTGAGGATCGGGTCCATTGTGTATCGCAGTATAGGTTCTAACAGGGGGAAGGAATTGCGGAGATATGAGGGGCCATTCAGGGTAATAATCATTA
This sequence comes from Nezara viridula, assembly GCA_928085145.1. Classification (NCBI taxonomy): domain Eukaryota; kingdom Metazoa; phylum Arthropoda; class Insecta; order Hemiptera; family Pentatomidae; genus Nezara; species Nezara viridula. The sequence continues at coordinate 12,050,518 of OV725078.1, read as the reverse complement.
GGGAGCATAACGTTGTGACTATTGAGAGTGTCACAGAACCAAGGAAAAGAAGAAAGGTTCACATAGAACAATTAAAACTCCCAATTTCAGAGCCAGAGCAACCGTAGAGTTGGAGTGCCCTCATCTCCGGAAAGAGAGTATTTCAGGAGATCATCTTTTATTTCTTTTGTTTTGTATTGTGTGTATATAGCGTTCATACACGACATAGTGTATGTATGTGAAGAAACGTGCAGTGAAATGTGTAGTTTGTTTGCAAGGAGGAAAGTGTATTTTATTTTGTTATTTATTATTGTATATGAAATTTTTTTTTGGTTGTTCGATTACATTGTAAATACTGAACACTCCGTACCTTTGCTACAGTAGGTGCAAGGATATTGTCGTTTTGTAGATATGTATGTGTTTTATTTTTTTAATCTATTATTGTGTGTTCGTAAGTTTACGAAGGATGTCCGTAAACTGGTGGGGGGGAGTTAAGGTACGGAGCGGGACTGTATTAGCGTTAATACCAAATGCATTGATGTAAACAATCTCAGAATGTATTTATAGAGGATTAGAAGGAGAAATAAAGCAGTATTGATTTCGTCTTCATGCGTGTTATTTCTTAAACCTATTACTTTTTTTTTTAAGTGTTTCAAGCCCGCTACGCTTAACTTATATATATACATATGTTTTTTTTTTCTTTTACCTACTCCGAATTAACAACTATCCCACATAAGCGGCGCACAGTGGGATGAAAGACGTGTAGATGGGCCTAGAACTTGTTAATGACGTCGGATTAAGTTGATATTTAGCACACTTGTGTTTTCAAGGTAATGGAACACGAAAATTCCGGTTTCACTGTTTAAACCTGGTAAGTTTTAAATTTGACAATAAATTATGTTCGAAAATGAGACCTCTTAAAACACATAATTTTAGATGCCTATTTATTACTGCTATCTATATTACTATAAGAACCATATAATCGTTCTTTTATTTGTTGTTTCTTTTAATTTTAAAAACAATAATTCACAAAATATAATTATAATGTATGTATGTAATAATTTACAAAATGTATTGTTTATTAATTATAAATATTTATTTTATCACTGTTCTTATGAAATAATAAATATTTTATTTTATTACAAAAAGTTAAAATCCATGGATAAAGATATTTTGAACAACATCGATACTTCCTCACATTCCCCGATGCAAACTTTAAAATAAATTAAAAACTAAGTATTTTTTTCTTTCATTTTAAAGTTTATATTAAAAACAACTGATGCAAATAAAGTCCAAAAGATGCAACCAAATACTCTCAGATTCAATTAACCGTTATGAAATTATAACGACATTTAGAATAAGGGTGAGAGACTGAAATAAAATTAGTGAAATAAATTCTCCAGTTTTGACAACATTCTTCAAGGTTTGTGATGTGTGATACATTGAAATATAACATAAATTTTTCCATCACTAGAAAATCAAAAAATAAAATGTTTAAGTTTAATATATAGGATATGATAGCATATTATTATTGCTAAAAAGTAACTCAATGATCCTGTTTACAATTATCGAGATTTACGACATACAGCTCTCAGTTCGCCTCGCTCTGTCAGATGTCCACAATAATTCTGATGGGAACGGCACAAATTCAAGTGAAGGAATCATGGCGGAATTGTATGGGGCTGGCAGGGGCCGAATGGAATAATAGCCAACGGCAGAGGCGTTGAATAAAAAAAACAATTATCAAATCCCTTTTTTGGTTCGACTTACTCATCCATGCACAAATATTGGAAAATTAACTAAATTTAAAGTGTTATAAACCATGGTTTGAAACTTTTTAAAAAAAGATCAATTTTAACAGATTTCTGTGAAACATTTTAGGAAAAAGGTTTTAAAAATAAAAGTTCTAGATTAGAGATAATTTTTCTTAAAGGAAGTACTTGATTCCACTTGCGGATCCACGGAGGGGTGCAGTGAGTGGAGAGCATTCTAGTTTTGTAGAGATAATTACATTACCTTTTGTAAAGATAATTTTTTTTATGGTTCATATTTGGTACAGTGTGTAATACAAGCTAAATACTTAAAGAACCACAATATATTATTATTGAATAATAATGCATATACAGTTAACAAATATTGGGTTCGCAAATAGTCCTTTCGGTTTTTCTGTTTATTTTTATGTCACTATGATACACTTCTTATCTGATGAATTAATCGCTAAGGTAGATTATTTATCCTGTTTGTAATATGTTAACAACTATATATATTGCACTGTGAATATGGAAGAAAATATCATTCATTATCGGCATAATTTGTTGTACTATTTTAAAAAAGGTATGCGTGCTGCAGAAGCTCATAGAAAAATTTGCAGTGTTTATGGGGATGATGCCTTAACCGAACGCACCTGTCAAAATTAGTTCGCCAAATTTCATTCAGAAAATTTTGACATCAATGATGCTCAACATTCTGGTCGCCCACGTGAAATAGAAATGAGCAATGTTAAGGCCATTGTTGATCAAAATCCCACTCAATCAATAGGACCTTCGTGGAGAAATATAAACTAGATAGAACTGCCTTAAAGTGAAAGTAGAGTTTGTCATTGTTAAAACTATTTAAAGCCGACTATTGAGCGGAGGGGTGCCCAGAACGGGGTTTTAAGCCGTAAGTTGCACCATTAAACTTTTTAAGGGGGGCATATTTTGACGCGATTATGCATTTTTGAGGGGGGGGGGCGGCACATTGCAATGGGGTTATGTATTTTCGGAATAAAAGTTTGAGAATAAGGGACAAGGAGAAAACATGGAACAGGCCGCAGCAAGTGAAGTTGTGCATGGCCTACGATTTTTTAAATTCTACTTTCCCCTACTTTAAATTCTACTCCCCTAGGGAAGAGTTGCAGAGTTTAAAGAACCAGGGCATAATTGTGGATAGCACATCGCCTTACAACAGTCCGCTATGGGCAGTAAAGAAGAAAAGCATACCTGGAGAGAATAAGGAGAAATACAGAGTTGTAATCGATTACCGCAAATTGAATGAAAATACGGTAGACGAGAAATATCCAATCCCGAAGTTTGAGGACATTTTAGATATACTAAGCGGGGCAACGGTGTTTAGTACTCTAGACTTAAAGGAGGGATACCATCAAATTAGAATGCTCCCAAAAGACCAGCAGAAGACGGCGTTTCCATTCGAGAGAGGGCACTACGAATTTACTAGGATGCCGTTTGGTCTCAAGAATGCCCCTATAACATTCCAGCGGTTGATGGACGAGTTTCTCAGAGGGATTGATGAAGGGGTCTGTCAAATTTACATGAACGATTTGTTGGTGTTTAGCAAAACAGAGACAGAGCATGTGGAGCACCTACGTAGTGTGTTCGAGAGAGTGAGGCAATTTGGGTTGAAATTGTCCAACGAGAAGTCGGTGCTAGGCCAAGACCGCATCAATTTTTTAGGTCACACGATCTCGAGCGAGGGAGTCAAACCAGAAGCACAGAAGGTAGAGGCAATTTGGAAAATGGCGATACCTCGGGATGTTAAAGGGATCCGCAGGCTGTTGGGTACCCTCAACTATTATAGAAGATTTGTGCCCGAAATGGCGGAATACCTCGTGCCCCTTAACAACTTATTAAAGAAAGGCAGGAAGGTAATAGTGACCCCTACAATGGAGAATAACATTCGGAAATGCATGGCGCGACTGCAAGAGGAACCAGTGTTGGCATTTCCGGATTTTTCGAAAGTGTTCACCATTACGACAGATGCTAGTGAATACGCGTTGGGGGCGGTGTTGTCCCAAGAAGGAAATGGGGGGGGAGCGCCCCGTAGCGTATGCTAGCAGGCGGCTTACGGTCGCGGAAACTAGATATAGCGCGTTGGAAAGAGAACTGTTGGGGATTGTGTGGGCGATCGACCATTTTAGACCCTACGTGTTTGAGAGGAAGTTCCGTGTGGACACAGATCATAGACCTTTACAATGGGCAGACAAGCTGAAGGAGTCCTCGGCTAGAGTCACACGTTGGAAGGAATTCCTGACTCAATACAATTTGGACATCGTATACAAACCTGGGAAAGAGAACGTGGTGGCAGATTGGTTGTCAAGGGCAATCACCATAAATGCTATAGAAGAGGACACGGGAGAATCATCCAGGGATGTGAGACAGTTCTTGAGTGAGTGGACGCCAGAGGGAGAGGGAGGTCAGGCTGGAGATGAGTCCCCAGCAGATGAAAGTCCAGCGGAAGAGAGGCCAGTGGACATGGGAAGAACGGGAGGAAATCGTCAACGATAAGAACCGCCAGATCATCTGGAAGACCAGGTGTCTCATGAAGATATTATATAGCAAATACGGAAACAGCCGAATAACAACCATTTGGTCACAACCAGGGGCCAGCGTGGACCAGATCTGCAGAGCTCTGAAAGACGAGTCTAAAGCAATGAAAATTCACCACTTATATGTGGGGAATGAAACGATTTGGGAGAAAATAAAGAAAATATGGCGGTCTGAGCAAATAGGGCTGGATAGAATGTTTATCCGGTGTAAGTTGATGGTGGAAACGGTGCGGGACGAGGAACGACAGAAAGAAGTGACTCTTGCGTACCATCAGGGCAAAACGAACCACCGCGGAGTGCAAGAGACATTCCAGGCGTTACGTCGTAGGTATTTTTTGTGGGGTATGAGGAAAACAATCGAGAAACTCATAGGGGCGTGTGAGATTTGCCTAAGTACGAAATACGATAGACAACCCCCCAGAACAATCCAGGAGGAGACACCCACCGTGGAGGCACCGCCCAGCGACTTGCAGGTGGATACGTTCACGTGGAAAGAATACAAGTGGGTCACGCTCATAGACCTCTTTAGCAAAGCCGCAATGGCACACCTGGTGCAGGATCGATCAGCAGAGACAGTCTTTGGAGCCCTTCAGACGTGGTTCCAATTTTACGGAGTGCCCGATCGCATAACGTCCGATGGGGGGAGGGAATTCGACAATGCTAAGATCAGAGGGGAAATGAAGAGCTTAGGGGTGAAATGGCATCTCAACACTCCAGGGCACCCTAAGGGTAGGGGGAGTATAGAGAGACTGAACAGTACCCTCAGCGACAACCTCAGAGTATACCAGTTGGAAAAAGGGCTGGAACCGGACATGGCAATGCGGAAGGCGGTGGCAGCCTATAACCATTCCATCCATACGGTAACGGGGTTCTCTCCGTTCGAAATCCTCTTCGGACTACGCGGGCGGCAACGGGACTGGGAAAGCACAGCTGTGGATGAGGAAATGACGAGAGGAATTATTAGCAATAAAATGAAATTGGGCAATCTGTGGGAGAAGGTTAAAGGAAAGATAGAGGGAGAAAAGCGTAAAAGAGTGGCGCGGGAGAATTTGAAAGTAAAGGAGATAACAGGGGGATTGAGGATCGGGTCCATTGTGTATCGCAGTATAGGTTCTAACAGGGGGAAGGAATTGCGGAGATATGAGGGGCCATTCAGGGTAATAATCATTAGGGAGCATAACGTTGTGACTATTGAGAGTGTCACAGAACCAAGGAAAAGAAGAAAGGTTCACATAGAACAATTAAAACTCCCAATTTCAGAGCCAGAGCAACCGTAGAGTTGGAGTGCCCTCATCTCCGGAAAGAGAGTATTTCAGGAGATCATCTTTTATTTCTTTTGTTTTGTATTGTGTGTATATAGCGTTCATACACGACATAGTGTATGTATGTGAAGAAACGTGCAGTGAAATGTGTAGTTTGTTTGCAAGGAGGAAAGTGTATTTTATTTTGTTATTTATTATTGTATATGAAATTTTTTTTTGGTTGTTCGATTACATTGTAAATACTGAACACTCCGTACCTTTGCTACAGTAGGTGCAAGGATATTGTCGTTTTGTAGATATGTATGTGTTTTATTTTTTTAATCTATTATTGTGTGTTCGTAAGTTTACGAAGGATGTCCGTAAACTGGTGGGGGGGAGTTAAGGTACGGAGCGGGACTGTATTAGCGTTAATACCAAATGCATTGATGTAAACAATCTCAGAATGTATTTATAGAGGATTAGAAGGAGAAATAAAGCAGTATTGATTTCGTCTTCATGCGTGTTATTTCTTAAACCTATTACTTTTTTTTTTAAGTGTTTCAAGCCCGCTACGCTTAACTTATATATATACATATGTTTTTTTTTTCTTTTACCTACTCCGAATTAACAACTATCCCACATAAGCGGCGCACAGTGGGATGAAAGACGTGTAGATGGGCCTAGAACTTGTTAATGACGTCGGATTAAGTTGATATTTAGCACACTTGTGTTTTCAAGGTAATGGAACACGAAAATTCCGGTTTCACTGTTTAAACCTGGTAAGTTTTAAATTTGACAATAAATTATGTTCGAAAATGAGACCTCTTAAAACACATAATTTTAGATGCCTATTTATTACTGCTATCTATATTACTATAAGAACCATATAATCGTTCTTTTATTTGTTGTTTCTTTTAATTTTAAAAACAATAATTCACAAAATATAATTATAATGTATGTATGTAATAATTTACAAAATGTATTGTTTATTAATTATAAATATTTATTTTATCACTGTTCTTATGAAATAATAAATATTTTATTTTATTACAAAAAGTTAAAATCCATGGATAAAGATATTTTGAACAACATCGATACTTCCTCACATTCCCCGATGCAAACTTTAAAATAAATTAAAAACTAAGTATTTTTTTCTTTCATTTTAAAGTTTATATTAAAAACAACTGATGCAAATAAAGTCCAAAAGATGCAACCAAATACTCTCAGATTCAATTAACCGTTATGAAATTATAACGACATTTAGAATAAGGGTGAGAGACTGAAATAAAATTAGTGAAACAAGTAAATAAAAGTTTTTTTTTTCCTTGAGGACGTTTTATACGGGCACCCCCAATTAAACCAACTTTCATCTAATTTTAAACTTTAGTTCATTTAACGGTATTAGTTTTCTTTATTCATTTAGATTTGACCCAAAATAAATATTGGTTATATACAGTTAAAAGAATAATATAAAAGTTTACTTCTTATCTTAGAATTCCAGAAGACATCAATAAAACAGTTTATCTAGGTTTTTCAGTTATAAAAAAAAATGTAGCCGATGTTCCCAGTTTTCCCTTCATCGTCCCACTCTGCGTCGATGCGTCGGTCCCGACTTATTTTTGAATGGCATCCACCCTTTCAATATCACCACATCTTCCAAGTAATCCAGTTATCCAGAAGAAGGGGGAGGGGGGCGATAGAAATGAATTACAAATTTTTCCAAGTACTAAATTATATGGAGGCGAGGAGGAGGTGGTGGGGCGGTGGGGGAGGGGGGGGGGAGGAGTGGCGTTGCGGTTCGATTTATGATGACTCAGCGGTCGCATGAGTCACATGCCCCATGTGTTTGTTAAGGTTTCTACCCGTCACGGTCTAACGTCACCACTTTCAATGTAATATACCAAATAACCTGTAATTATATGTTTATATATGAATGGCGGGGTTCCCTATTATTCGCATTAATTTAAAAATAGAAAAGATAAAAGTTAACTTGGAGAGGACTGGATGATACGAAGTGGTTAAGGAACGTTCACACAGCAAAATTACGTAACCTTTTGAAATTACTCAATTACTTATCCAATTACCGTCCAGGTAAATTATTTTTGCTTCCATTTCATTTTAATTACTGTGTCATATGTGTACGTTTGACCCTGCAGAAAGGTTTTTGATTTTTTTGACACTCTAGATTGGTATAAGGTATGTTGAATTAATAGGTTCGGGATATGTTTGACATGATGTAGATAGGTTAAAGTCTACAATATCTACAAGAAAAGGCATTGAGAAAAAATGAAAGTAAGATCAAAAGAGGAAATTTTCGGTGGTAAAATTATCCAGTATGAAGTGAATTTGCAGAAACTTGAAACTAGAAATTATCAAAACTATTTACACTTTCTACCATATTTTAATATTAATAAATTTGAATTAGCTTTAAATTTAAAATAACTTATTAAATTGATTCTGAAAATGAATTGAGTTAAAGTTAGAAATTTAAGAAATTATCTACTATTTTAAATTAGACTTGAACAACTTCAGTTGGACTTTTTATGTCAATTTGCTTCATTTGTATTATTAATTTGTCCTCTTATCATTAATCTTAAGGATTTGGCTCCATTTTTACCAAGAAGGACAAGTCTGCATCATCTACATCAGATCTTCCGTAATAACTAAAATGATGTAGTATTGCGGGAGGGGGGGGGGAGTGAAATGTCACGACGCAGAGTCATTGAAAATAGATTTTTTTATTTCGGAAAAAATCCTGGCAATACCGATCTGTAACTGACAGAAAAATAGTTTTCATGCTTTCATAATCACAACTAAATTTGCTACAAAATGCCTAGAGCACCACTCCGCTTAATCGGCACTTGGGATTAACCAGTGGTAAAAAAGAAAAACGGAAAAGGATTAATTTTTATTTTTCTCAGAATAGAATATAAAAATAATTGATACATGTTTTACATTTTTTGTAAGTTGGTTCCTATTAATTATGCCCTTATAATTAATTATATCACTAAAGTGTTCCGTCACAAGTTTTCACAGTGTGTCCTAATGATTAATAATGGATCAAATTCACGTAATAATTTAAAGCTACTTCAAGTTTATATATCATATTATAAAGTTGAATATATTATATTCAAGTTTATATATTTGTAATGCAGTTATATTTCTTGGAGTTGTTTCAGATTTGGAAAATAATGAATTCTCATCACTTCAAACAAATTTCTTGAGTAAAAAAAAAAAAAAAAAAGGCGTTATTGAATAAAATTGCCATGTCGATTTTGTATTAAAATTTCTGTGTAGATATCAATTTTAGCAGTAGTACGTCTGCGAAAAAAAAAGAAGTCAGAAATGGGATTTTGTTTGAAATAAAAATATCTTATTGATAGGGATAATTGATCAAGGGTTATTTCGCTTTTTGAAGGGGGGCATCAAACATGGAAAAGGGGAGCGGAGTTTATTGATAAAGAGAGCCACGGGTTCTATCCTCATCAGCGGCTTCAATGGCTTTGTCATAATCTAATCATGGCTGTAATCATTAAAACATTGATAATAAAAGTTGGTAGAGAGATTTCGGCTAGGTCAATCTACATCCAGTATACGGCTCACCTATCAATCATGGAAAAGTTACAAATCAAACTACATGAAATTAGAACAGAAATTGTTAAACGAAAAAAAACATGTTCATCAATATTATTTTTAAAATCTGGTGCACGTAACACACAACTTTCACTTACCGCTCAACTTTGAATATAAATTATTTTCTGGCCGTGTTGGGCGATTATAAATGTTTTTAATTGCATTTTTAACCGAGTTAAAGCTAAAAGCTTACAGCTCACAAATCACAAATACCATTAAAATAAAAAAAGTTCTATTTATTATATCACCGGTTGATTATGGGTTGTAAGATTCGTTGATTATGGATTGTAAGACTATTATTTATTAAACAGTTATTTTCTTTTGCAAAGTAAATCTCTAAAATTGAATTAAGATATTTGCATTGTCATGCAGGTTAAAAGTTGTCACACTACTTGGAAGTGAACACTGTTGGAATATCACAAATGAAAAATTCATCAACTTATTCACTAATTTAATTTTTCGGAATAAACGGACGACAGATACCTAATTATTTAAACATAATATCAGATCTAGAGTTGTTCGAGGACCCTACCAAATACAGTAAATATATTTAAGGTTATAAACATATCCATGAAATATTTTTATGTTTTACTTCTTCTTTCACACAAGTACAATGAAATAGTATCTTAAACAGCGTCATTGCCTTGAATCCTTGGATTTTAAATACATTTTCAAACTAAAAAAAAAATGTTAAAAGTTTACATTTAGTAAGAATATTTAATTTAATTTCCTTGAAAACACGTGATTTACTTTAAATAATGTTAGTTTTTAGAAATTATTTTTTGTATTTTTTTAGCCACTCTCCTTCTACAATTTTCTGTATTAGATATTGTTTTGTTTTGTTGTTTCCACCGATATATTACAGGTATACATTCTGGCTATTTTTTCCGGCCTAGATGTGTATTTTATTTTTCTCCCTTATATTCAATTATTAAATTCTTTTGAAAGTTATATTAAGCGTTTTTTTATATCCTATCCTAACAATGAGCAATAGTTATTATCTATGATAAAACAAATTAAAGATACTTTAGAGGAAGACGCGATAATTTTGTGATTTCACATAGGGAAAATTCATCAAATTATTCACTAATTTAATTTTTTTTAAAGTTCCATGACGATTTTTTGAAATAAAGGGACGTTGATACCTAATTATTCAAATATAATATCAGATCTAGAATTAGTAAACTGCAGTAAACGTATTTAAGGTTATAAACATATGCTTTATACATCCATGAAATAATTTTATATTTCACTTTTTCTTTCATACAAGTACAATGAGATAGTTTTTTTAACAATGTCATTGCTTTGATTAGATGGATTTTAAATCATTTTTCAAACTTGAAAATTATTTTAAAAGTTTACATTAAGGTAATAAATTTCATTGAATTTCCTTGAAAACATGTGATCTACATATACATGTGATAAATATTATTAGTTTTCAAAAATTATTATTTATATTTTTTTCTTCACTCTCCGTTACCTTCAAAAACGTTCTGTGTTATATATTTTTTTCCCTAAAATTATTCGCTTTCCAACGATATATTAAACGTATACATTCTGACTAGTATTTCCGGAGATTCATTTTCAACCTGCATAAGCATTTTTATTTTTTTTTTTCTCCTTTATTCAATTATTAAATTCCTTCAAAGTCAAAAAGTTATATTTAGCATTTTTTCGTAACTCTAAATAATGTGATTAATTATTTAAAATAAACCATATTAAAGGTACTTTAGAGGAAGACGTATACGAACATTGGACATTTATGCCATGTAAAGTGACATAATTGATGTATAAGACCTAATTGATATTAAAGACCACTTAATTATACAGTTTAACCAAAATCGTTAGAGCCGTTTTTGAGAAAATTGTATAAATGTGTTTCAGCGTTGATACAAAGTGGTACTTCCGGTTAGCCGATTATAACGAAAACGTTGCTGTCATATCTAAGGCATATACCTATCTTAAATACGTAATATAAGTTTTGTACGACTTTTCGTTTTTGAGCTAGATGGCTTACATGTATTTACGTTGAAAACTTAGATTCGAAAATTTTCACGATCACAATACTTATCCTTACTATATATTTCATATATGAGTAAGTGAAAGTAATTACCCTTAATATATATTTCATATATGTGTAAGTGAAAGTAATTACCCTATATATTTCATATATAGGCGCAGGCGGATCTACGGGGGGAGGGGAGAGGGCTTTCGGGCTGAAGTCCCCCAAAATGGTAAAATACAATCATGTTTTACAGAAAAAAAAATATTAAAAACTATCTTTTAAAGTATTCTTGTTAGTTTAATTACATTTAATGGGACTTCAAGAACCACTTAAACACCATTTCATATAGGTAGTTAATTTCTTTTTTTTTTTCAAATTAAATATCGTTATATAAATATGAAAAAAAAATCGTTCGGGCTGAAGACCCTCCCCCCAAAAATTAAGTCCTGGATCCGCTAGTGAATATAGGTAAGTGAAACTAAAAAAGAGTGAGTACAGATGTTTTTGCAACAGCTAAGTTTTTATAATAAAACAACAATCATTATAATTAATATATAAGATAAATTGATTAAATTTATAAAAAATGTTTAACATTCTTTTAGAAAATAAATTATGAAAAACCGTATATGAAAAAAAAGCTGCAAGTTATAAACTCTTTGAACCATAAATATTTTAAAAATGAAACATATCTAAAAATGAACAAGCTATAATAAAAACACTTTCGAATAGTATACTAAATATTTGTGACTACATAAAAAAGAGTGAAAAAAAAATAACAAAAAGTATATTTTTGTTAAATAACTTTTTTTTTTTTTGTCAATACAGAATGTACCTATACATAGTTCCAAATTATGTTTTTTTGTATATTCATTTATCATTTTATATTAATCATGTTTATATAAGCACAAAAAGAAGCGATAATACCTAACTCGAATAACAGCTTGTATGATTTTTGTCAATCAAAAGGCGTCATTGTTTTCATACCAATTCATTCATTGACATGCGTTGAAAAAAAAAAAAAAAAGGTATAAAAACAAGATTGAAGTAATGCAATCTTAATAATAACTTTGGATAAGGCAGTGGATCAGCTGATGCGAAGGTTGTCTCCTCAACTCCTCTCTCAGTTTTTACCAATTTTATAGCGGAATCTCTCTGATTATTCACGTGATACAGTTAAAGTGTATATCAGAGCAGTTGATATTTACTGTTGGCATCTTTTTTTTTTGTTATTTTAAGAAAAAAAAAAATTTTTTTTTTTTTTTATTTATTTATTTATTTTTCTCTTATGATATGCGGTATGATCAGCAAGTGATGGCCAGTAAGGTGCCCAAGAGGTCTCGGTCAGACGGAGTTAGCTCACCAGCCAAACAAAGGACTCGTCGCTGCCTACGAGAAATACCTCCAGTGACCAAAATGAACACTTCAGAACCAGAACCTCAGCCCCAACCAGGTACGTCTGCACAAGAAACGATTGAAGAATCACCTTTCTTTACTCCAAACCCCTACCAAGTGCTTCAAAATGACAGAGAAGTAATGGAGTCTGCAGCAATACCCAGAGAACCAAAGCCTCCTCCGATATTTGTGAAAAATATAAAAAATTTCCAGATGTTCTGCACCCAACTAAATAAAATCTTCTCTGGTAGTTATTCATGCCTTAACAGGACCAATGACACCAAAATAACACCTGATTCTGCAGAAGCCTACCGAAAAATAGTGAAGTACTTATCAGAAACAAATGCGAATTTTCACACTTACCAGCTGAGGCAGGAAAGAGCTTTACGAGTAGTGATAAGAAATTTACACTCCTCAACCCCCACTGAAGTTATTAAAGAAGAACTAACGACGCTTGGTTTCAATGTACGCCAGGTAACAAACGTTTTGAAGGAGGACAGGGAGCAGCCAGGATTACGAAATAGGATCCCACTACCATTGTTTTTCGTGGACTTGGAGCCATCACCAGGTATCGAAAAAATATATGATATCACAAGAATATACTACACAATGGTGAAAGTTGAGTCGCCATATCCCAAGAGAGACATCGTGCAGTGCCATAATTGTCAGACCTATGGCCACACGAAGACATATTGCCACCATCTGCCGCGTTGCGTGAAGTGCAGTGAACAGCACAAATCTGTAGAGTGCACCAAACCTATACAAGATCCAGCAGTATGTGCCCTATGCTTAAAGGGACACCCGGCCAACTACAAAGGCTGCCAAATTTACAAGAATCTCAAAACCAGACACCAGAAAAACCGGATTCAAGATGAAGCACTAAGAACAAGAAGAGAGAGAGAGCCTTCCAGAATTGTAAACAATGATGTATCATTCTCCCAACTACTTAGAGGTAAGACTTTAACCGATAAATGTCAAGCCCTGCCACAACAACAACCTCAACCCGAACCTCAAAATCCTCTTCATCCTAATATACCTAACCCCCAACAACAAATTCTTCATATTCCTCCTCCTTCAAATGCAACAGATCTCACAAGTTTGTTAGCATCTTTCCTCACCGATTTCAAATCCCTTGTTACTCCACTCATATCACTCCTCACGAATCTCGTATCTCACCTCATCCCTCCTTTGAAAAATCCTTAAATGACTCACATCCCTAAACCCATATCCATTCTCCTTTGGAATGCGAATGGTGTTAGAAATCATACAGACGAACTATCTACTTTACTACTTGACAAGAACATTGATGTGGCACTAATTACTGAAACTCGACTAACCACTAAACAGCACTTCAATATACCACAATACCTGACATATCGTACTGACCACCCTGACGGAAAAGCACATGCCGGTACTGCTGTAATTGTACACCAATCCCTCTCCCATCACGTACTCCCATTACCAATACATGATTTCCTACAGTCCACCGCTATCGTGATAAAAACCTTCTCCTTTCCGGTCACTCTTGCATCAGCGTATTGCCCTCCTAACCGATCCATATCCAATGCCCAATTCAGTTCTCTCCTCGACTCCTTAGGACATCACTTCATCTTGGGTGCAGACCTAAATGCCAAGCACCAACAATGGGGTTCCAGAACCACGAATTCTCGTAGCCGAACCCTGCTGTCTGCACTCAATTCCCAACGTTTTCACCTCCTTTCTCCCAACTCTCCTACCTACTGGCCCACAGATCCCAACCGTAATCCTGACCTTCTTGATTTCTTTATCCACAGCGGCTTAAGTCCCCTCAATTGTTCCATCACACGTCTAAATGAACTTTCCTCTGACCATAGTCCTCTAATCCTTAATGTTTCACTTGAACCTGTTCCCAAACCTTCTCCACCGTCATTCATTAGGGGCCCAGTAAACTGGGACCTTTTCCGCCAAATAATCTCCGATAGTATTGATCTCAACATATCCCTCAAAACTCCCGATGACCTAGATAGTGGCGTAAATTCCTTTACTACCACAATCCAACAAGCCGCCTGGACTGCCTCCTTCCCAAAAGACTCCTCCAGAATTCCTATAAAGACCATTCTACCCCAACACCTCCTTAACCTAATCCGCACCAAACGCCGTGCCAGATTATTATGGCAACGTACCCGACATCCTACCGACCGCTGCTCCTATAATTACTACTGCAAACAATTAAAACTGGAATTAGCCACCTTCAGATCACAATCCTTCAACGCCTACCTATCCTCCCTCTCTTCTCGCGACAATTCCCTTTGGAAAACCACAACAAAAATTCTAAATCCTCACCGCATTTCCCATCCTCTCCGACGAGGTGATGGCTCCTGGGCAGCATCTGACGAAGATAAAGCTGAGGAGTTCGCCATTCACCTATCCAATACATTTATTTCACATCCGGAATCCCATCCTGCCCACACCGTAACAGTAGAAGAACTCCTTACATCACCAATCCCACTTTCCTTGCCCCCAAAAGCTATTCATCCTTCCGAAGTAAAATTTCAATTAAAAAAACTAATCCCCCGTAAAGCTCCTGGACATGATCTCCTTACACCTCAAATCCTTCGACAACTTCCATCCAAAGCAGTCATATTCCTTACATATATCTACAATTGTATCCTACGCACCACCCACTTCCCTCTGTTATGGAAACACTCCACTATTATCCTTTTCCCAAAACCAGGAAAACCTCTCAATAGCTCAACATCATATAGACCAATCAGCCTACTCCCAATCCTTTCAAAAATTTTTGAAAAGATCCTTTTGAAACGAATCCTACCCATTATAGAATCCCAAAATATCCCTTCCCATCAGTTTGGTTTTCGATCTCAACATTCTACTTTTCAACAAGGACTCCGAGTTGTTGATCATATTTCCTCAGCCCTAGAAAACAAGGAATACTGTTCGGGTGCCTTTCTGGACATTGCACAGGCATTTGACCGGGTATGGCACTCCGGACTGCTCTCCAAGCTTAAAAACCATTTACCTCAGTCCTTGTACCTAGTCCTCCGATCCTACCTCTCTGACCGCTCCTTTCGAGTTCGCTGTGGAACAGAATTTTCCAATATCTACTCCGTTAAAGCCGGTGTTCCCCAAGGCAGCGTCTTGGGTCCCGTGCTTTACATCCTCTTTACTGCTGACATCCCTGTTCATCCCGATACTTTTCTTACAACATTCGCTGACGACACCGCAATCTTATCATCCAACCCTGATCCCGAAATAGCATCCTTAAATCTCCAAAGTCACCTCACCTTGATTGAGCACTGGTGTAATAACTGGCGCATTAAAGTTAATGAATCTAAATGCCAACATATTACCTTTACACTCCGACGCAATTCCTGTCCACCAGTACTCTTTAATTCCATCCAGCTTCCTTATTCAGATACAGTCCGGTATCTTGGCTTTCATTTAGACCGAAGACTAACTTGGAACCCGCATACTAGACTCAAAAGACAAGAACTCAACCGACGATACGGCCAACTATACCGACTACTAAGCAGAAAATCTAAACTTTCCATTGAAAACAAGCTACTGATCTACAAGACAATACTGAAACCTATTTGGACTTACGGACTAGAACTGTGGGGATCAGCAAAATTTTCTAACATCAAACGCATCCAATCCTTCCAGTCTAAAGTCCTTCGAACAATAGTCGATGCTCCTTTCTATGTATCCAACAAAACCCTACATCATGACCTTAACATCCCATTTGTCCTAGACCTTATTCCAGAAAAATTCTCCAAATTTCACCAGAACCTTACTTACCACCCAAATCCTCTTGCACAATCCCTATCAAGCATCTCCCATCCCTATAATCCTCCAAGAAGTTTGAAAAGGCAGTGGCCTCGCGACCTTTTGTAGATTGTATAAATTGGAGTTCTGGCAATGGCCAGATTCTTCACTCAAGACGTGTGTATGTGGCTAAAGTGCTCTCGACCAATCTCCGCTGGCTTTAGTACCAGTGACGCGGTTGGGAGAGTAGCGCAGGGTTCTCCTGGAGTTCCCTCGCCTGATTGTATATAGGTATGCATGTGTTTTTTTTTTTTTCCTTAGTTTTAATTTTCTTATTTTTTAGGTTATTTTATTTTATTGTCTATTGTATATA
The DNA here is from genome assembly GCA_928085145.1 of Nezara viridula. NCBI lineage: Eukaryota > Metazoa > Arthropoda > Insecta > Hemiptera > Pentatomidae > Nezara > Nezara viridula. The sequence continues at coordinate 12,033,809 of OV725078.1, read as the reverse complement.
CTTTTGATTATTATTTTGTTCTATTTATTTTATTTTTTTTTGTACATATGGTGTGAATGTCATCCTACCTCACTATAACCAATGTCCAACAGACAGATTGTTATAATACTCAATAAAGAAATTTAAAAAAAAAAAAATAATAACTTTATAATCATATGAAAACAAAATAAGTAAAATGATATTTTTTTTTATTTTAAGTATTTAAAAAAAATAGATAAGAACAACAAACAATAAACAATTTTTTTGGTGTTGATACAATAAACACAAAATTTATACAAATTATTATAATTATAATCATTAATAAATTGGATTATAAACTGCACAAACTTCATTAATTAAATATTATGGTGTATAAAGGTATATCTGTGTTTTTTTGTTTTTAATATACTTATATTTAACTTATTTTATTTTGATTTATATCTGTATTCGTATTTATTGTATATAATTTTAGGATATTATTAAGTTGTTATTTTGCTTATGTTTATTTAATTTTTTTCTGTATACATGTATATATATATATATATATATTGAATATTTAATAGTTGACCGTTGCATTATAAAGGAAGGAGATGGTCCGGGGTGGCGGACATAAATAGGCTGAATGGTGGCAAAACTATTTTATTAAAAGCCAACGTTTCGCACCCTCCTCCCGTGACCCAACCCGTACACTAAAGTTAAAATTCAACCAACACATTAAAAACTTAATTGAGACCAAACAAATTAACCATCCCACGTACTACAACCTCATATCCTAACTCCTTAGCACCCCGTTTATATGGACTCCCTAAAATTAACAAACATGGAAATCCCCTCCGCCCTATCATCTCCAATATTAACGCCCCCTCAGCTAAACTCAGCAAATTCCTTTTACCCTCTCTCCAAAAACTTAGTCATAATAATCCTTATGACATTAATAATTCATTCCACCTCAAAGAAGAGTTATCTTCTCTCCTTATTCCTGATAACTTTATTCTTGTTTCCCAAGACTCCGAAAGCCTATTTACCAACATCCCAATAGACAAAGCCCTCCACATTGCACAGAAAAACTGGACAATCATCGAACCTCAATCACCACCCTTAACCTCTCCTCATACCTTGAACTTTGTTACAAATCCGGATACCTCACCTTCCAAGAAAATTCTTTAATCAGATTACAGGCCTAGCCATGGGAAATTCTTTAGCACGAGATATTTCTAATATTGTTCTCAATGAACTTCTAGACTCTGTTATCCCTTCTTTTCATCAAGACATCATTTTCATAAAAAAATATGTCGATGACTACCTCCTTGTTCCTAATCCTAACAGCATCCCTCAAATTCTTTCCTCATTCAACTCTTACCACCCCCGTCTCCGTTTCACTATAGAGAAAGAAGTTAACAATTCACTCCCCTTCTTAGACCTCCTAATAATAAAAAACACTGACGGGTATGTTTCTACTGACTGGTACACTAAACCCACGTACTCAGGCAGACTACTCAACTTGTATTCTCAACACCCATATCACCAAAAAATCAATACCGCCAAAAACCTTATTCACCGATCCCTCTCTTTATCTGATCCACAATACCACCAAGCCAACACTCAGCGTGTCAAAAATATACTCCTTTCCAATAATTTCCCTCTCAACACCATACTTCAAACTTCTAAACTGCTTTACAACCAAAAAGAGTACAACCTCCCCTTCTCCCAACTCCCCACAATCACCTACCACTCCTTTCATATACAAATCTCTCCCCTATATTCCTATTCTGTCAGATAATATACAAAAATTCCTTAAATCGACTATAATCAACTCACGTCTTGGCCTTAAGTCCCATAACAAACTTTCTTTCCTTTTCACCAACTTGAAGGATCTCATACTTTTACAACACCGATCTAATGTAGTTTACAGGATAACTTTCTCTACTCCTAATTGTAATAGCTCCGATATTGGTGAAACCAAAAACCATCTCAAAACCCGCATTTCCCAACATAAAACATTCATAACTTCCCGGAACCCTTCCGCCTCCAAACTATCAGAACATGCTTTAACCATCAACCATTCATTTGATTTTGAAAAAACCTCTATTCTTGCCATGGTCCCTAACCATGAAAAAAGACTCATTTCGGAATCCATCCATTTTCACATGGAACAGAATCCTGTTAATCATAAAGTAGATAAAAACTGCATTTCTTTATCATACAGACACATTTTAAATCTTATAAGTGAAAAAATAACTTATATATTACATCTTATTATTTTTATCTACTTTTTATTGATTAATTAAATTTAATTGTTCATTACTCTAAATATTTCCGCTTAGTATCAGCTCTCATTTTATTTTATTTTAATTTTATATTTACATTCTACATCAATGTATGATCATCCGTTTTCACTTTGTATTAATTTTGCTTTTTAACCATATCTCAATATTATCTAATATTTAAATGTAATTTTCTTGCATATGTATAACCAAATATAATTATAATTATTCATATTTTTTTTTTCTCTTTCTATACTTCCAAGTTAGTTATGCAACGTATGGTCTCTTCTTTCTATATTTATATGTACATTTTACTTCTTCCATTTTTGTTTTTATTCATATTTTACCCTTATCTATAAAACCCCTGATTATATTATATATACATATATATATATATATATATATATATATATATATATATATATATATATATATATATATATACATATATATATATATATATATATATATATATATATATATATATATATATATATAATATAATCTTGTTTTATTTATATATATATATATATATATATATATATATATATATATATATATATATATATAATTATAATTTAATATTTCATAGACATAGTATTTTTTCCCTTGTACCCATCCATATCTTCAAATTTTAGATACTGTAATTTTCTAGGTTTTTCCCTATTACCCCAACAAGTCAGTAAATTCCCTAATACCTACCCTTAACCTGATTTTACAGTTCTAAGTGAAACTTCTAGCTGAACACACCTGTAAGTCCCTATTTTTATTCTTCTAATTGTATTTACTTATTTATTTCTCTTCCTCCTCATTCCTTTATGTCTATTATTTCATATTATGTCCTTTTTCCTTTTCTTTCAATCTCTCCTATAAATCTGTAGAAGTATATTCACATTAGCATATATTATATGTTACACTACAACAATTGTTACCATGTATTTACTTCAGTTTAGGATCTTGTTACTTAGCTTACTCTGTTTAAATTTTAATACACTTACTGTTTATAATTTTAATAAGCTTATTCACATTGTTTATAATTTTTTGTCATAATATTATCTAACTTCCACATTCTCTATATTTTTGTATCTTGTCCGTTCTAACCCAGAAGAAGACCTGTCAAAGTCGGGTCGAAACGTTGGCTTTTAATAAAATAGTTTTGCTACTATTCAGCCTATTTATGACCGCCACCCCGGAAAAATCTCCTCTCATGTATATATATATATATATATATATATATATATATATATATATATATATATAATCAGCCTAAATTTATGTATATTGACGCATTCAATCCTTCTAGTCCTTTTCTTTTCTTTTCTTCTTCTTCGAACAATAGTCGATGCTCCATTTTATGTAACCAATAAAACCCTACACAATGACCTTAATATCCTATTTGTACTTGACCTAATCCCAGACAAATTTTCCAAATTTCACTAGAATCTCATTCATCATCCTAATTCTGTAGCACAGTCTATCCCTACAATCCTCCTCGGAGGTTAAAACGGCAGTGGCCCCACGACCTTTTTGTAAAAATATATATATTGAAGTACTGGTACTGGCCAGATTCTTCACTCAAGTCATGAGCGTCTGTTGTTCTAGTACCCTCCATCAGTCTTCACTGGCTCACAATACCAGTGATGCGGCTGGGATAGAAGCACTGGGATCTGCTGGAGTCCTGCTTTGGTTTCCACAATTGGGGGACAAAGCTTGATTCAGATTCCCCTGGGCCAATGTAAATATTGTGCATAGGTGTGTATGTGTTTTCTTTATTTTATTATCTTTCGGCTTTAATCTGTTATTTTACTTATCTTGTATATTACTTTATCTTTTTATTTATATATATTAAATTTATATATATTAGTTACCGGGTCTAGGTCTCTTCTAAAAGTCTCCACCAGTTGGCTCTATCTGCTGCTGCAGCTCTCCAGTTCCTTGCGCCGAGGAGATTGCGTGCGTCCGCTGGGATAGAGTCAGCCCACCTCACATTTGGCCTGCCCACTCTTCGCTTGCCATGAAGCTCTTCAGCTGATGTCCTCTTAGGGATCTCGCCCGCCAGACCATAACATCCTCCTCACTAAATTGCCAAATTTTCCTCTATCCCCTGCGTTGCTTCAATTACTTCCTCTCAAATCTTTTCCAGTATATGTAGTCATCCTAGTCTATCTAAGACCCTTCCCCCTCACCTGTGGTGTCCCTCGAGGTTCCTCTCTATCCCCTACTCTGTTTTTGTAAAAATATTAATGACTTAATACTATACTACTACTACTATTTACATTAATGACTTTCCCCTCCTAATCCATCACTCCCAATACCACATGTCATCATAAATTAAATTTGTGGCTAAAATTTAATTTTTAAGAAAATTAAAATGTAAAATCATTCCTATGAGTTAATAAAAACTAAGAATAGTATTAAGAAAAAGAAAACCACTAGAACAAATTAGTTAGGAAGTTAACAAATTAATTTAATCTATTTCCTCAACCTTATAATCAATATTATTAGATATCTCTTTGGCTGAAATCCCTCATAATCGCTTCCTAACTGTAATTTAAAATTCCCTTTTATTTCCTTAGTTTTTTTTCATTCCTAGTCTATAGAGTCCGAAAATACTTGCACTATTCATAAGTCCATGATCCCGTAAAAATGTGCTCCCTCAAACTTTTATTCACGCAACTTGCGCCATGCAGATCCTTTCAGGGCACCCCTATTACTATTTACTTTCCGCTCATTATTTTGTCAAAGCCAACAAAAATATTATTGGGCCTCCCTGTTCCCTTGAAACCTTAAGACTGGTAGTTGTTTTCAATTTTTATCAGGTCTAGAAAATATCCTTTAGCTATGATAGATTTCTTCTAAAAATAAAAATAAATCATTTTCTGAGCATTTTTCCAAAGCTCATCTATTGTTTATGTAAATAAGGCTACATTTTCTTTCAAACCTGTATAAATTTTAATAACATTCTGATATGATTTAAAAAATTTAATTCCAAGACTTTAGTTTACGTTTTCTTAAATATTTTTAAAAAAATTGTGCTTAGAGCAAAGCTGCGAAAAATTTAATGATTATTTTTTGAAAGAATATAAAAAATACTACAAATTGAAAAAAAAATGTAGCAGCGGGATACCGAGAAGAGTATTTCATGGACTATATAAGCGTTATTTATGTATTTCAAATAATTGATCTAAGCCATTTTTAAATGTAATTGTAACCAACATCAAATTGGTGGAACCTAAATTAACCAAGTTAAAAAGAAAAATAATTAATTGAAAAACAGCCTTAAGCAATGACGCACATAGGCATTGATTTAGACTATAAATAAAGTAATCCTGGAACTATTTTTCATCTGGTGGGGCTAAAGGCCTGCTCACATAAACCTTCCTCTTCTGTTCTATACTGTGAGAGCTTAAACGAACTTTGAAATTTTACAAGGCCTCTTTTTATGTCACCAACTATCTATAAAAAGGATGGTATATTATATTTCTCATATTTTGTAAGATCGGCGATCGGAGTGGGTCGTATGTAATATGGACCAGGTCGTAATGAAAGAAATGGAATGGGATGTCGAGAAGAAGAGAGGATCTTGATGTGAGAATCAGGAGGATAAGGAACAAGATAAAGATTAAGGGAAATCAGCAGGTGTGTTAGGGGGTATTTTTCAGGAGATTTTAAAGCATGTTTACGTTAAAATTGCCGGTGATAATAATATTGTTGTAATGGAAAACCAGGTTGACAAGGGAGAATTAAACAAAGTGGTTGTCGAATAGAACACGAGGAGATGGCGGTAAAATACAGAAAATAACAGAAGAGAGGATATAAAGAAAACTTCTACGATCATTTATTCTATATTTGGAAAGTCATGAGAAGGAGACTTTAGGAGGATTTTGACCTTCAGACTGCCATGGATATGTAATCCGATACCAACTCCCGTACGATAAGATCTGACGTGGCGTAGGAACGAGTAATTGTGTAGGAAAATTAGGGAGGAAGGGATAAAAGGTTTTAGCCAAGTTTCAGATACTATTACGGGATACGATACTAGTATATGATTTACGGCTAACCAATAAAGGTGTTTTCCGTAAACGTGGGGTGAGTCGTTCCCTCCCCAGCCTAGATGGCGTGTAGAGAAATCTTTGCTCTCCGCTGCCACACCAGCTCACCTCTCATCATTTGTCTGACGAATCTTGCAATAATTGAACCTGCGGTCCCTTTCTTCCTGCTTGGGCTTGAGTCCCACGGCGTGATCAAGATCATCCGAACTCAACTTTACGCCTAGATCCGCTCCAATGCTTAGAATGGTGCCAGTTACGGTGCCAGGCTTCTCTGAAATTTCTATAATTTCAATTACTTTTTTTTTTAGTTGAAGCTGTTCTGTGGAATCCTTTTCAGGTTACTTTTTCAACATGGGCTTTCCGCTCTTCTAGGAGTTCTTCGGTTTTTAATAAGCGGTCCATATTCTCGAAATATAGTTCCGACTGCAGCTGGAGGGTTTCTTTTATCTCCTTCAGTTCATCTATACGCTGAAGTTGTGACTTCATTTCCTTCTTCGGTCAGCTTCCTCAGTAGGTCAATCATATTGCTAGGCTCAGAAGATGAAAATGCACCCGATGCTGATTCGAAATCGGTACATTTCCATTTTTTACTGCTCTCTTTTAGGCCATCTGAGACCGTAAAATCTATGTTCATGCGTTTGGTATGAAATATCTTTTGGTGCGTGACACAAGCTAATTTTGTATTGTCTCCTTGTCCTACAGTTTTTCACATAATTTGCAGTTAACCATGTTGAAGAAAAAAAATACCACAACTGCTTAATAACGACGGGAGTAGACAAAAAATATATAAATTTTAGTATTTATTTTAATCCCTGTCCAGCACCACCCACCCCTATAATCCTCCAAGAAGGTTAAAAACGGCAGTGGCCCCGTGACCATTTATAGTTTTTATATATTGGAGTTCTGGCAATGGCCAGATTCTCCACTCACGACATGAGCGTGTGTGGCTAAAGCTATCTCACTCAATCTCCACTGGGTTTAGCCCCGGTGACGCAATTGAGACAGTAATACAGGGATCTCCTGGAGTTCTGGCTCGGAGTTCCATTGCCTGATTGTATATAGTGTATGTGTTTTTTTTTTATTTATTTATTTTTAAGTTATTTTATTATTATTTATTGTATATATATTATAATTTATTTTTATTTATTATACATAGAGTGTGAATGTGATCTCTGAACACTATTATAAATGTCCTTTGAGACAGATTGTAATATTTCTCAATAAACAAGTGTTTATTTCAATAACATATTACATTTAGATTTTCTTATAGTTATTTGAAACTTGTTTTATTTTTTACATGGATTATATATATCAGCACACATAAGAAAACTAAATATATAAAAATTCTCTACTTGAAATGTTTGTTTAGGAATTGAAAAACAATCTATTAATATCATTCAAATAGTTGTTTATGTTAGAAGGTCACGTGCCCATTTCTTTTTATGGAAGAGGATTATCGGGTTATTGGAAAGCAATAGAGCCACCTCGCGGATTTGTGTAGCAATGGAATATATAATATGAGGATTATTCTATTTATCTATCTGTAAGTCCAAATACACAACATGAACATACGTTAAGGTAATTATTGAATCAATACTAATCTTAGAGTTCAGATTAAGAGGATTGGATTCTGTAAATAACTTGATTTAACTAATATAAGGCTACGCGAGACGAATTTGACAAGTCGAACGGCGAAGATAAAAAAATTTCTCAAAATATAAGTGTAACCTCAATAATCATTATTATGTACTTTAACTATCAATAATCTAATTAAACAATTACTACTATTTAATTAATAATTTATCTTGTGAATAAAATGTTAATTAATATTGATAAATCATGAACTCGTACGTGCGTAAGATAATCTGTATGGTGTCAATTCAGTTTCAGTTTATTCAGTTCGGTATACTCGGAACGTCTTTTCATAAGTTTGCTCATAGCATATTTACAACTTTTTAAAGCAATATTTAATTTGTGGCAATCTGTTTCTATCTTTTAAATTGAATGATGTAGATTCTGTTTTATATTTTTCCCGAGTGACAAGGTGGTTCTTGGAACCGATTCTGAAATACGGAGATGAGCTTTAGGCATCTAAAAAAACCTAAAATTTCAAATATAACCAATCATTACTACCTAAAATACTGAAACAACTTAAATATAATTATTCGTAAAAAATATTATATCCCATATGTGCCGAAATAGTTAACTATTTTAAACTTCATACAAAAAAACAAAACACTAGTTCGTAACCTATCCTTCTAATCTATTCCCCATAGCATTTTTACAAAGTGTTTTCTGGCAAAAATATAACAAATTCTTAGAATAATTTACATTAAAAAGTGGATTCCCGACAAGTATAAATAGATAATACAAAATTGTGTTTATTCCAGCTATCCACAAGCAATACAAAGAACGTTTGAGGTTTGATTTCTCCTCAGTAAAGAGTTCATCAAAATTAGCTAGCAACAGTTGACCCATAAAGCCGCATTGAGCTGTCAATGAACTTAAGCAAGAAACTTTATCTCAGATTATTTGACAGTTATCAGCTGGAGGTGTTAGTTTCCTAATTTCGCTAAATTCTAATTCCTCATTAACGTCAATAACAATAAGAAAGGAGAGAATTATACTGTTCAGATACATTACAATAATATTTTAGATTAATGATTTATGAAAAAAAAGTAAGGCTGAGATCATAGAAAAATAAACAGATTTTTAAAAATAATTAAAAGGTTAGTTAGGTGTTCCAAATATTTGACTAATCCAATCGTAAATATGTAAATAAACAATGATAAAATTAATTTAAACCGAGTCATAGAATAATGCTTGTTTTGGGAAAAAAAAAGAAAAAAAGATCTGCTTAGTCAGCTGATTAGGTAAGCAGCTAAAAGAAATAGTTGAAAATTACAAGAAACTTAGCCATGTAATTATTATTACAAGTAACTCAAGACACCAAATTACACGTCACCAAAGTGACCTAATTATTGCGTTAAATTTATTAAAGAATTATTGATTTAATAATTGATATTTATTTAGGTTCGAGAATTTAATTTAGTTGCAGAAATTAATTGCAGAAGACCAAGAAAAAGACCAGACCCTAGTAGTCTTGCGCAAGACCAAGACCAAACCCTGCTGGTCTTGCAAGTCTTGTGGTTAAGTCAAAATGAGACTATTTTCAGATATAGTACGGTGCTTAAACATTTTAATCATCTAATCTAAACAGCGTTGTTTTTTCTTGTGGAATTGTATATTTGAGTATAACTTTCCAAATAATAATAAAAAATTAATCATTTTGTTTTTCTCCCCCTACCTTCATCTACTTTCTGATACACTCATTAATTACACTCCTTTTTCTTTAATATTTGACCGGAACCATGTTGACACATTGTAATCAAATGTGTGTAAATGACAACAAAGAGTTAAGACTAAATTCTATTTCAAAACCGGATTCCTTGGTGGAACTAAGCGACAGGAAAGGGGATTAATGTTCTCAGAATATGAGCTTCACAAGTTCCGTATAGTCATCCCTAACTGGATATTTTTGGCTATAATTCTATAAATCCGTTTTCCTTGTTTTTTCGTTGCTTTTATGTGAGCAATGAATATATAATCAAAAATAATATATGAAAATACAAAAATAAATGGCAATGTGGTAGATAACGTGAGATATCTTATTATAAAATTCAAGATTTTTTTTTCGATTATTAGAAATTCTTGTCTTAGCTTCTTATATATACTTCAAATAAGATATTATAATTTATGTTTTTTTATCTCAATAAATTTGAAATTTGGTTCATCTACTGAAAAACTCGTTTCTCGAAAACTGATAGAGTTTTTATTGTAAATTTCAGAAAATATCAATATTATTAGACTTTACGCTAGCAAAATAATATTTTATTTATTTTTAATCTTGCACTGATACTGATAAACAGGATTCAGTACTTCAACATAAAATTCAGTATGAAATTATTTTTATCTTAGCTTATTTTTTTAACGCTTTTTTTGACTCATATCGGTCAATTCTCGTCCATGAATTGTTCTTTATTTTCCTGATAGTTCTTTATTCTTATAATCGATAATTTTTTGACTGTAAATCCTACCGATTTTTTATCTTTCCTTATGTATTTTATTTGATTTATAACTTACGACACAGTACTACATTAACGTTTATTGTTATTCTGGCCATGATAGTTATTATAATTTACTAGTAATTTATTTATATAATTAATGATTTAAGTTTGCCTTCGAGTAACAGGTATTGAGAAACGTCGACAAATATTAATCGCAAACTGCCTCAAGTCAACTGTGGCAACTATTGTTTGTTAATAATTGATGTTCACACATCTTAATGAAGGTTTTCGAACAATTTTCAAAGAATGGATGGAATCTAAAAATTTGCAGAGGAAGGAATGCACAGAATTGCCATGGAACTTCCAAAATTACATAAACTGTGAAATGATTTCCGATGAGCAAAATAAATGTTTTTTTTTTTCGTATTTCTATCCTCTAAAAAGTGGAAAAGCATTTTAGTGGACATTAACAGAGATTTTATAATAATTCTGTGAAAAATGAAATTATCGGTTAGCCAAATTCAGGCTGTATTGTACATATTATTCAATACTTTAATTAAATTCAACAACGTATAATTCAAACAACAAAATCAGGCCGTGGATAGCTCAGACCTGATAGGGTATTGGTAGTTTTAGTTCAGAGAAGAACATAAAAAGTGTTATATCCATTTGGTACCACTGTGTGCAGTCCGTTATGGAGAAACATTTCAATCAAAATCTAAATAGAAAAATAAAGAACGTGAAGGACGCGCGGAACTTGTTCATAAGTGCCCAAAATAATAACACCTATATACCTAAACTACTAATAAAAGCTTTTATGAATTTTATGTGCGAATCTAACATATGTGCTTAAAAACATTAATCAATTGATTGTATAAACATATGTATTTATGATTTATGAAGTTTAAAATTAACAGTATACGGCTCTAACAATTTTAATGAAACTTTTTTCTAATTTTCTACTCAAAGTCATTTAAATTTTCGTATTTTTAGTGAATTCTCGAGACAATTCAAGAAAAAAAGTTATAAAGAAAAGAAAATTGTTTTGTGGATCTAACTCACCCGTATACAACTATCGGTTATAACGGATCTGAACGTTTCTGAAAGACTGTTTCTGAAGTCTAATTTTTTGAAAGGTCATTAAATTTCTGACAAAAAAATCATCTGAATCGGACCAGTTTTAGCTATTATAGTATATGTTGTTTTTATACGCTGATTTTAATGGTAGTTCACTTACCCGTTTACATTGCTTGTTCTCATCTAAGGAATCGTACCCTAATGATTTCACTGATCGGTTTTTAGGAAAATAAATCTATTTTCAATTGTTTTTTTCTAATGGACGCATTTAAAGTTGTATTTTTTTTTTAAATATGTATAGGAAAGTCTTGTAAGTGGACACAATAGATTATTAATCAAAATCATTGGAAACATATAAGATATAAATTGTCTTTACTCTACAACTCTTTCATTCCATAACGAGGGATGGAGGAGATTTATCACTATCTTTCTTTATTCTTAATTGTATTGATTTAGTTGTACTTTACAATGTTTATGTCAATAAAACATGTAATTGTAATTATTTTGTAGCGATTTTCTAAGATTTAAAGTAGCATATCCGTAAATAGCAATAAGCTGATAGTGAACTGCAAGACTCTTGCGCAAGACCAAGATTAAGTGCGCACGACCAAGACCAAGACCAAGACCGCCTCGGTCGCGTCTTGGCCTTGCGTTTAGGCAACACTAGTAAAGCTCCATAGTTCGCTTCCTGTTAGATAAATTTAAGTTGGTTAAAATGTAACATAACCATTTTTTATCTAAAAAAGGAGATATTTAGCGGAAACAAAAAAAAAAAAAAATGGAAATTCAATGATTTTTTTAGCACTGCAGCGAACCCGCAAGGCTTTCAAGGGCGAAAACTTGATTTTTTTTATATTCAATACATACCTAACAATATATAAAATAAATTAGAATTAATCGACCTTCTGCAAGGCAATCACTAAAATGAATAATAAAAAATGTTGAAATTGGAGTTAGCCATTCTTTCAACTGAAAGGTACAGATTTAAGTTGTCAACAATAAAACTCACAATTGATGAATGGAAAATATGTGAGGTGTAAAACACATTAAAAAATGTATAATGCAGTTTTAAATCCATGAGATGAATTTAATAAAAATGTCCTTACAATAACAAGGGCATATAATGGGAAGTACTAACTCGAGAAAACCTGCTAAGTTACAAGTTTCTTTAACTTATTTACCCAGGGTTTCCCTCTAACCGATCTCATTTCCGATCTGAATAAGCCGATAGCATCTTAGCTCCTACCTCTCCTCACCAAGCCCCCCCCCTTTCTATATTGAATATATTCCAGACAAATCTAAGTGTGAATGTAGAGATAGAGAAAGAATAGAACCAAGAAAATGAGCGAAAAATTGCTGAAAGGAAAATAAACAAATAAATATGTTTGCACATTTATTAAAATAGCACTTGTATTCAGAAAAAATAGCATCCGAAAAACAATAATTTATAACCGAATACAGAACTTTTATTTACTTTATTTTTATTTATTTATTATTATTATTATTATCAAGCAACGTTTCTATATCTGTCGACTCATTCCTCCTCCTCCCAATGCCACTGACCTCACAAGCCTATTGACTTCTTTCTCTCTGAATTCAGATCACTCATCACTCCTCTCATTTCCTTACTTACCAATGTTGTATCCAACCTCATCCCACTGCCGAGAAATCCTTAAATGTCCTCAATCAAATCCCTCTCCGTGACAGAATGGTATTCGAAATCACATCAACGAGCTAACAATCTTATTACAGGACAAAAACATTGATATAGCATTAATAACTGAAACTCGACTTACCAACAAACGACTACTTAACATCCCCAACTATCATATCTATCGAACCGACCATCCTGATGGAACAGCACATGCTGCTGGCACTGCCATAATTATCCATCAATCCCTTTCCCATCACCTATTCCCTTTGCTGACCCATAATTTCCTACAATCCACTGCCGTGATAATCCAAACTTCTCCTTACCCAATAGCAGTAGTCGCAGCATACTCCCCGCCTAAAATACCTATCTCAGAATCCCAATTAACTTCCTTCCTTAACTCCTTAGGACACCACTTCCTTCTAGGTGCAGACTTAAATGCTAAACACCAGCAATGGGGAACCAGAACCACAAATTCCAGAGGACGAACATTGCTATCTGCACTTAATTCCCATCACAGCAACATCCTCTCACCCAATTCTCCCACATACTGGCCAACAGATCCTAACCGCAATCCCGATCTCATAGATTTTTTCATCCACAAAGGTCTAGGGTCCCTTAATTATAGCATTTCAAGACTTGATGATCTTTCCTCAGACCATAGTCACCTAATCCTAACGGTCTCCACATCACCAATTCCCAAACCACTTCCACCTTCATTTATCAGGGGGCCAGTTAATTGGAACCTCTTCCGTCAAATACTGGATGATAATATTGACCTCAGAGTTTCCTTAAAAACACCTGCAGACCTAAATGAAGCAGTATATTCCATGACTACCTTGATCCAACAAGTAGTTTGGACTGCATCTTCACCTGATCCTTCTAAAAAATACCGCAAAATAAATTCTCTACCCCAAGACCTACAGGACCTTATTAATAGGAAACGATGCTCTAGGACCATCTGGCAAAGAACCAGGCATCCTGATGATCGGAAATCATATAACTATTATTCCAAGCAGGTAAAACAAAAACTGGCTACGTTTAGATCCCAATCCTATCTTTCCTCACTATCTGCAAGTAATAACTCCCTCTGCAATGTAACAAAAAAAATTCTTAAATTCCAATCCATTTCCCACCCCCTCCGCCGTGATGATGGTTCCTGGGCTTCGTCAGATGAGAATAGAGCAGAAGAGTTTGCTAAACATCTATCGTACACATTCACTCCTCATCCTGAACTCCATCCCTCCCATACTGCTGAAGTTAAAGAATTCCTCTCTTCATCGATTCCTCTCTCCTTACCTCCTACAGCCGTCAACCCCTCTGAGATCAAATTCCTTTTAAAGAACCTAAAACCTCGCAAATCTCCAGGACACGATCTCCTTACTTCCCAGATCCTCAGACAACTTCCCAAAAAAGCAACTATATTGCTTACATATCTATTCAAATGTATCCTCCGCACAACCCACTTTCCCCTGGTGTGGAAACACTCCATAATTATCCTCTTTCCTAAACCAAGTAAACCTGTTAATTATATATCATCCTATAGACCGATAAGCTTACTTCCGATCCTATCCAAAATCTTTGAGAAAATCCTTCTCAAACGCATCCTACCCATACTCGAATCCCACAATATCCCTTCCCATCAGTTTGGATTCCGCTCAAGACACTTCACTGTCCAACAAGGCCTTCGCGTTGTGGACCACATATCCTCTGCACTTGAAAACAAGCAATATTGCACTGGTGCCTTTCTGGACGTAGCTTTCGACCGGGTGTGGCACGATGGCTTGCTTTTCAAGCTCAAAACCCATTTACCTCAACCCTTGTACCTAGTCCTCAAATCTTACCTTTCAAGTCAGCTGCGGCACTGAACTCTCCAAACATTATCCAATTGAGGCTGGTGTTCCACAAGGCAATGTCTTGGGCCCAGTTCTCTATATCCTTTTCACCGCTGACATCCCTTCAAGTCCTGATACCTTCCTAGCAACATTTGCTGATGATACTGCCATCCTATCCTCCCACTCGGATCCTGTAATAGCGTCCCGGAACCTGCAAAGACACCTCTCCTTCATTGAGCAGTGGTGCAACAACTGGCGCATCAAAATTAATGAATCAAAATGCGAACATGTAACTTTCACTCTTCGACGCAGATCCTGTCCGCCAATCCTTTTTAATACAATTCCTCTTCCCTACTCAGACACAGTCCGATACCTTGGCTTCCTTCTGGACAAAAGACTGACTTGGAACCCACATACGAGACTTAAAAGACAAGAGCTTAACCGACGATTTGGTCAGCTATATAGACTACTAAACAGAACATCTCATCTCTCAACAGAAAACAAATTATTAATCTACAAGACCATACTGAAACCTATCTGGACCTACGGACTTGAACTGTGGGGGACAACTAAATCATCGAATATCAAACGCATCCAATCCTTCCAGTCCAAAGTCCTTCGAACAATAGTCAATGCTCCATATTATGTCACGAACAAGACCCTACACCATGACCTTAACATCCCATATGTCCATGACATCATCCCATCCAGATTCTCCAACTTTCACCAGAACCTCATTCATCATCCCAATCCTCTAGCGCAATCCCAATCCAGCTCCGAGCATCCATACCATCCCCCTCGAAGGTTGAAACGGCAGTGGCCTCGAGATCTTTTGTAAATATGCCTTTGGAGTCCTGGCAATGGCCAGCTTCTCCACTCATGTTCTGAGCGTCTGTGGCTGTAGTGCCCTCTTTCAGTCTCCACTGGCTTCTAATACTAGTGATGCGGCTGGAAAAGTGGCACTGGGATCTTCCGGAGTCTTGCTTTGCCTTCCGCGTGTGGGGGGAAAAGCCTGGCTCGGAGATTCTTGGGAGAATGTATATATTGTATATAGTTATGATTGTGTTTGGAAGTTTTTATTTTATTTTATTTGTTTATTTTTATTTTTTATTTTTATTTACCTTCTTCATCAGTATTATTTATTTACTTCTTATATTTATATTTATTTGTTTATTATTTCTATATATTGTATGAATGAGAACTTTTAGCCCTAATGCTTATAGCACTCCAGCAGTGGCTGATTGTATTATTATTCAATAAATAGATTTAAAAAAAAAAAATATATCTGTCAAAATTAGTTTTATTTTTGTTACGAATATTTTAGGGTGAATGCAAACATTTGAATATTTTTATTAAAAGAAAAAAAATCATTACGAATTATTATTTTTCTTTCAAACTCGTTAATAACATTTATAGTAAGGAAAAGTATTGAGATCGTGAAACATTTCGCATCTAAGTTTTCATCTAATGTACATATTTCGACGTCCTCTGATTCATTAAGAAAACTATTTTTTTTTTTTTTTTCATCTCGATAAACCAAAAAATATACAGTACACAGAGAGGTCATAATTTATAATAATTCTCTTTATTTTATCTTTATCTTTATTTTAAGTCAGAACTATCCGTCTGTTGTTCAATCGAGGTGTGTTCCGTAGGGCAGAGTCTTGGGTACTATTCTTTACATTCATTTTACCTCTGATATCCCTGCCCATCTCGATATCCTCCAGGCGAAATACACTGATGTCACCGCTATCCATTCAACTAACTCAGATCCTAAAACATACAAATTCACCTCTTCCTGATTGAACTCTGGTGTAAGAAATGGCGCATTATTGTAAACGAATCCAATCGTAAACACATTACCTTCACCCTTTGTCGTATAACCTGTTCACTAGTGTTGCCCAAACGCAAGACCAAGACGAGACCGAGGCGGTCTTGGTCTTGGTCTTGCGTCAACAAACCATGGTCTTGGTCTTGCGCACTATCTATTATCTGCTATTCGGGTTTAATTTTTATAATTTCTTAATTTTGCAAGTCACCAGAAACTATGGATAAGGTGAGTAGATTCGTTATTTATTTTTAGAATAGCCACTGCCGCCACATTTTGGTTCCAACCGGGATGGATTTTTTGCATTAATTAATATTTTGGTCCTCCGATTGCGAATATCAGTTAATTATCATATAATTAATTATTTAATATTTATGGCTGATTATTTCATTATTATTTTAATTAATAAATTAAATTATTTATTAATTTTAAATATAATTAATCAATTAAATTAATAAAACAAATTATTATTGATTTATTTGTAAACAGTTCACCACAGCGTCCGTTCTCACCTGCTTCAGATTTTAATTGGTTTGTTCTTCTTTAGATCTTTCTTGATCTTCTTGAATTTATCATTAATTTTATTTTATTGTCAGGTTATATTTTATCACAATGGAGAATTTAGATCCACCAGTCAGAGAACAGTTTGAAAGTCTTAAAGAAAGGTTGAAATTAAATGGTATCAAAATAAAAGCCATTTTGTAACAAGGGAGAGCTATTTCCACAGATATAAATCAATTATTTTTGCTTAAAGGGATGTACAAGAAATTAGATTTTTATTTTGGTAATTTTAACTCAACATGAGATAACATTCTTGCTTTAGTACCTGGACAAAGGAGCATCTGCTATTTTCCCAATCAACACCAGCAAAACGCGCATGTCAACAATAGAACGTTATTATTACGAATCATAAGAATCCTACACATGTTACTCAGAGCATCATGACCTATTTCCCAGCTCTTCTTTCACAATAATTAATGAAAGACGACTGCTACGAGCTGAACTGCCTCAAATTAATTTACCCCAGTTTGGGGGAAACTCTAAACAGTAGACGTTATTCAGAGACACTTATAAATCTCTCATTCATGAGGAAACCACACTTTCCAATAAGAAAATAAAGAAACCTACAGATTGCTTCAATTATTTTCATGAAAACGTAAATATTAGGGCTAGAAATATTAAGGTTGTCACTTATAAATACGGATCAATTCCTATGACAGAAATCTTGGAAGAATAAACACAATTATATAACCAACTTGCATGAAAAATAGTTTAAAAATCATTATTTTAAATTTTATTAATAAAATGTGCTTTTAAGCAATTATGCTTATTACAATAACTCCCATATCAGGTTAAACAAGGGTGACGTGTACTTTAAGGTGACTGGATAGGAAATCACATCATTTCTTTACACAACTTGAGCTGAATCTCAAATGTTTTCCTAATAAACCTTAACCTACTTCAACAAAAAACGTGACTGGCTTAAAAAAACACAAAACTTAAATTTGCTACTTTTCTTTTGGAAATTAGGCAAATGTTTATAGGAACTTTCTTCTAGATGATTATATCTACTAGCAAACTTCAAAATATTAGCCTCTACTTAAGGGACACCCTTTATAGGTCAATGAAAGTAGGTTATCCTTGTATAACAGTGCAAAAGAGCGAAAATTTAAAATTGTATGTATTTGAAATAGATTTTTTTTTTTTTTAATTTTAAAATAGGGATTGAAACTTTTACGAAACATTTTTAAAAGTTACATTTTAACAGTTTCTGTTAAACTGTTTCGGAGAGGAAGTTCTTAAAATTAAAGTTCTAAGGAACTCTTTCGTAATATAGTTATATTTTTTAAAAATATAAGTATAGTATTATTTGTTTTAAATAAAAGTTGTGTAAAAGCTTTACTTGAAAAGTTCCTAGGGAAAAAGTGGTACTTGGGAAATAAGAGAATACAAATTGAAAATAAAAATTCTAGTCTTACCAAAAATGATTATAAATAAGAGTTGAAATTAATTTTCAATCCCTGGGTTAAAACGGTGTTCATAAATAAATTATTGAGTGTAAAGCCGTATAATTGAAAAATCTTTTGCGAAGTCAGTTTTTTTATTGATCGATTGGTCCTTAAGCTTTCCAACACAAATTTCCTATGTTATCCAGTTAAATTAACACAAAAAAACCTCATATATTTTCGAAATACGGAATAACTAAAAATTAATTCATTAATAAAAGTCTTTGTGACAAAATGTAATAAAATTGAATAAAGAAATTTAAAAAAAAAACACAATTTTAATCTATTCGTTATTGAAATAAAATTTTGTTAAAGCCTTTAATAAGGGAGATGAATGAAGAGGGTAAAAATAATAGAGACGACAAAAATGTGAAAAGGTCTCTGAAAATTATATTAATGCTACCAACGGGAGAGACAGAGCAAGATTCATATTGAGCAAGGCATCAATCATATGATTGAACATTAGGGAGGCAGTAGGACACGGCACTGACATTATATCCTCCCCCTCCCCCCTTTACTGACCTCCCCCCTCCCCACTGCCCTCATCCATTTGCATAGGAGAAAAAAAAAATAGGAGGGGAAGATTTCATCTGACGTTCCCCAAAGGCAATGAATGATACAAACTCAGGCGTAAGCGGAATTGACGGAGTGATCAATCAGACCGATGTGATAAAATTAAAATTACAGCTCCTTTACCTATTGATAGTTCGTAAAGATTTAATTATATTTGGACATAAATTTCATATCATAAATTTTATTTGTTTAAATATCATAATTTTTGTTGTTTACATTAAAAATATATTTGTTAACAAACTTTGGTAGCCCTTCCTAGAAACTTATTAGCCGATTTTCCAGATATTTTTTAACTTCATTTGCAAGGAGGTATGCAAATGTACCCTTACCATGGTTATATTCCGATTAGAACCCTTCAAAAGTCGAAACAAACAAAAATTATCAAGCATTAAATGAATATATACAGCAATTCCTCAAGTGAGTATGGAAGTATGTATCCAAACAATTTATTTAGTTTTAATATTTCATTGCAGTTTTTCCCGAACATCCTCTACAATCTGGACATTTTAGTAATTCTAGGATTTTTTCTTCTTCAGTTTATAGTTTATATTTATCCATTTCTCATTACTACTGACAAAGAAGAACGGTTAATCATTTCAAAGAAACAAAATTAAGTTACTTTAGAGGAAGACATTTTGGAAATCCTGTTTTTAATGTAAGTCAAGCTACTTCAATGAAGATAAGAACTAGCTTATCTATCTATTTTCCTTTGGAAATAATAGTAACTATAATATAGCACTGCATCCACTGGCCTCAGTGGAAGGCGGGGTTAGCTTTTCTATCCCATCTTTAACTCCTACAACACAATTTTCAAATTTTTAGACATACCAGTTATATATATATATATATATATATATATATATATATATATATATATATATATATATATATATATATATATATATATATATAATACATACATATGCAGAGTGTCCCGTAAGTACAGGGAAATTATTAAAGGAACGGTAACAGACCCCAAGAGCTACAAAAAAAATCGTATAAATAATGGGCCATTTAACAGAAAGGAGGAAATCCGTGTTTTGTGTTTTCTTAAGTTAGTCGTGTATTTTGTTTTTTATCATCATCCAACTATATTCCACAACTATATACACTCTGCATATGTATATATATATATAGAATAGAATAGAAAAATCATCTTTATTCTGGGACTAGGTCCCTTTAGAATAACAGTATTGTTCATATATATTAACTATAAATCTGGCCAAAAGACTTATTACAATGAATAATAACAAAATACATTAAGTATTAATTAAGCTCTTAGGATAAATTAACGAGGACAGTTGGGTAATAGGGGTTCAGTACTACAATATTGGAACTAAAATAATTGCATAATAATCACTGAATGAAATTAGAAAGGAACGTAAAATCTATTTTATAGGTAAAGCATTGTAGTGATGGAATATAAAAATTAAAAAAATTATAATAACTGTTAAAATGTAGGGAAAGAAATTGTAAAAACTAAAACAAAAAACAAATAAAAAAAAACAAATAATGATATACACATGTTCCCTAAGATATTTAAGTGATTATGCGTAAAGATTAGGAGAAGAGAAAATAAAATAAAGTATACATATACACATGGCGAGAAGTATATATATATATATATATATATATATATATATATATATATATATATATATATATATATATAAGTTAAGGTACGGAGCGGCACGGTATTAGCGTTAATACCAAACGTATTGATGTAAACATGGTCTAACTGTATATATAGAGGATTAGAAGCAATAATAAACCAGTATTGATTTCGACTTCATGCGTTTCATTTCGTTAACCTTTTTTTCTTTTTTTTTTATTGTCACAAGTCCGAGACACTTAACTGGTGCCGAAACCCGGGAAAAAGGAGTGTGCGGGGGTACGGTATTTTTTTTTTGGTGAACAGAAAATTTTTTCACGAAGATGCCTGAATTCGATCTGAGGCAGCCGGCTCCTATGAACGTACCGGAGATCCCTCCACTACCGCAGGGAACTTTCGCTGCGGCCCATGCAAACGCGATCGAGTGGATGAAGATAAGAGTAGCCACGTCGCAAGACCTGAGGAAGGCGGTATCTGATCTCGAGCGCTTCACAGGAGAAACGGGTGAGCTAAACCATTTTCTCAAAGGTGGAGATCGCATTATGACAAGGATAAATGCGAAGATAGATGAAAACCTCGTGAACGCTGGGGACGCAGAGGCCCTGAAGGCGGCTCTCGTATGCAGGGTCAAGAGAAGCATATTGAACCATAACCATATCCAAGCGGGCGAAGAAACACCGAGGTAGACCGTCAAGGAAAGGTTGAAAAAGGCATACGGAGGCGGCAGGTGGACCACTGAGGAGGATATTTTTCAGATGTTCCGAGAGACGAAATCCGGAAGGCAGTCGAAGGGACAGTATGCCGGTACACTCTTGGCTCATTATAACCGCATTGCGGAGAAGATGAGGCAAACTGCGAGTGCTCCGGAAGTAGAGGCCAAGATGGCCTTCTTGTCTACCATATTAAAGGTGCAACTAGCGAAGGAGATCGGGAAGAAGGATGGCTTACCCAGAGAGCGGTCGTTCATCGAATGTGCCCAGGAGATGGTAGATTCCAGCGCTAGAGAAGAGGAAGCCCGAATAGAGACTGAGGAACCGGGGTGGAATAAGGTGTTCTACAGAAAGCCGAGGAGCACACCAACCGGATGGAAAAGGAGGGAGTCGGCGTTTAATGGTAGGGAGAAACAGATAGGAGGTGAGCGTAGACCAGGGCAAGGCAGGACAAGAACCAGCCAGAGGAAAGAGGACAGGAAATGTCATGGCTGTGGGAAAAGTGGACACTTGGTGGCACAATGTCCCCGCACGAAATGCTTTGAGTGTGGGACGGAAGGACACATTGCGAGGCAGTGTCCATACATTTACTCGAGACGAGACTCGTAACGCGGAGAGGCAATGGAAGTAAATGCTCCGCGGTTGAGGAGAAGGAGTACGCAGTCGAGGAGGAGTGACTCATCGAGGGACTCTACGGAAGAATCGGCAGCAACCACTGAGACAGAAGAAGAACGGGACGAACCAACGGGCAGGGAGAATGAGAGGAGCAGAGAGGGGCGAAGGAGTAGCGGAAGAAGCGGACGGCGTCGGGCTGAGGAGAGGATCTGAGGAGAGTGGCAGCCGAGGGGTGACCGCACGCTAGTCAACCATAATATCAGAGGGGAAAGCTACTGGTTGCCTATAATAGAGGTGAGAGGAGGATTGCGGTGCTTGGTGGACACCGGGAGCTCCAACACGATCATGACTCGGGGAGCTGTGGAAAAGCTGTATGGCGGAGGAAGGACACCCCAATTACAGGTATGTAACTGCAAATTAATCACCCTGGGTGGGCCGTGTAGAGTAGAGGGGGAAGTAGAGATAGGATTATGGAGGTGGGCGGCCAAGAGAGGCAATCTTAGGGTGCATGTGGTAGCAGAAATGGCCCGGGAGTACCAATTGATTATAGGGTGCGATATGTTGGGAAAGATGGGTACGCGAATCACAAACAAAGGGGAAACGTAGAAGGTAGAGATAGATAAAATCAAGTACACGAGCAAAGCGATAATAAGGAAAGGGGACTGTAGAGCGTGTATAGGAGCGATATGTCGAGCGGAGGATTGGAGGTCAGCTGTGAGAAGGGAATTTGAAGATATTTTTTTCAAGGAAGGGGACACATTGGGCGTGACTGGGAGGACGGTGCATGAGATCCTGCTGAAGCAAGAGAAGGTGAGTTATGTAAAGGAGAGGAGATATCCTTAAGCTCTTCGCCAACACATCAGGGAGGAAATCCGAAGCTTGAAAGAGCAGGGAATAATTGTGGACAGCAAGTCACCATATAATAGTCCATTGTGGGCGGTAAAGAAGAAAAGAGCGCCGGGAGATAGTACGGAGAAATATCGGGTAGTTATAGATTACCGCAAACTTAACGAGAACACCGTCGATGAGAAATACCCGATCCCAAAGTTCGAGGACATTTTGGATAGGTTGAGCGGGGCAACAGTGTTCAGCACTCTGGACTTAAAAGCGGGGTACCATCAAATTAAAATGCACCCGAGAGACCAGGCGAAGACAGCGTTCACGTTCGAGAGAGGGCACTACGAATTCACGAGAATGCCATTTGGACTCAAAAATGCCCCTGATGCTGAGACTGATGGACGAGTTCCTAAGGGGAATTGACGAAGCGGTGTGCCAAATTTATATGGACGACTTGTTGGTGTGTTCAGTAAAACGGAGGCAGAACACGTAGAACATCTACGGAGCGTATTTGAAAGGGTGAGACAATTTGGGGGGAAATAAGGAAAATATGGCGGTCCGAACGGATTTGGCTGGACAGGACGTTTGTTCGGTGTAAATTAATGGTGGAAACTGTGCGGGATGAGGAACAGCAGAAGGAGGTGACGCTTGCTTACCGCCAAGGCAAAACGAATCACCGCGGAGTGCAGGAAACGTTCCAGGCGTTGCGTCGGAGATATTTTTGGTGGGGAATGAGGAAGACCATAGAAGAACTCATAGGGGCTTGCGAGGTCTGCTTGAGTACGAAATATGACAGGCACCCCCCAAGAACTATGCAAGAGGAAACACCCACAGTTGAGGCACCGCTGAGCGACCTGCAAGTAGACACGTTCACGTGGCGAGGGTATAAGTGGGTCAGGTTGATCGACCTGTTCAGCAAAACAGCGATGGCGTATCTGGTGCAGGATCGATCGGCTGAGACAGTATTAGGAGCCCTTCAAAGGTGGTTCCAGTTTTATGGAGTGCCCGATCGGATAACGTCCGACGGTGGTAGAGAATTTGATAATACCAGGATCAGAAAAGAAATGAAAAACTTAGGTGTAAAGTGGTATCTCAACACTCCGGGGCATCCCAAGAGCCGGAGAGGGATAGAGAGACTACACAGTACTCTCAGCGATCATTTGAGAGTATACCAGGTGGAGAAAGGGCTGGAACCAGATATAGCGATGCGGAAAGCGGTGGCAGCATATAATCACTCCATCCATACAGGAACGGGGTTTTCACCATTCGAAATTCTCTTCGGATTACGCGGGCGGCAGCGGGACTGTGGGGGCACTGCTGCGGACGAGGCGATGACAGGTCGTATAATTAATAATAAAATAGAGCTGGGAAGTTTATGGGAGAGGGTTAAGGGTAGGATAGAGAGAGAAAAACGCAAACGAGTGGCGCGGGAGAATTTAAAAGTAAAAGAGATCACACGGGGATTAAAAATCGGATCCATCGTTTATCGCAAGTTAGACTCTAATAGGGGGAAGGAGCTACGGAGATATGAGGGTTCATTCAGGGTGATAATCATTAGGGAATACGATGTTGTTACTATTGAGAGTATCAAAGAACCGAAAAAAAGAAGAACGGTTCATGTAGAACAGTTAAAATTCCCAATTGCAGAACCAGAGCAGCCGTAGAATTGGAGTGCCCTTGTCTCCAGAAAATAAGATTTTTTTTTTATTGTTTTTGGTAGCATATTATAGAGGTTATTTTTTGTTATTATTCTTTTTGTACATAGTATAATTTACTGTATGTCTGTGAGGAGAAGTGCAGGACAACATGGAAGTGTTTAAGTGGTGTTCCAAAAGGAGCAAAGAAAAGTGTATTTCATTTTTGTTTTATATAGTGAATTTCTTTTATTTCGTTGTTTGTAATGATATCAAATTGTAAGTACTGAACACTCCGTACCTTGACCACAATGTTGGGTTTTATTATTTTTGGTATTTCATTGGTTTTTTTTTGTTTTGTTTTTGGTTCTGACTAGTAAGTTTACGAAAAGTGTCCGTAAACTGGTGGGGGGGAGTTAAGGTACGGAGCGGCATAGTATTAGCGTTAATACCAAACGTATCGATGTAACCATGGTCTAACTGTATATATAGATGATTAGAAGCAACATATATATAACTGGTATGTCTAAAAATTGGAAAATTGTGTTGTAGGAGTTAAAGATGGGATAGAAAAGCTAACCCCGCCTTCCACTGAGGCCAGTGGATGCAGTGCTATATTATAGTTACTATTATTTCCAAAGGAAAATAGATAGATAAGCTAGTTCTTATCTTCATTGAAGTAGCTTCACTTGGCGGCATCAATGCAATACTTGAAATGGTATATGAAATGCAATGAAGATAAGTATCACAGCGATATTAACGAGACAGTTATTTATTTATATTTTGGCTCATTTTTTAATATTTATTTTTTGTTTTAATCAGCCTCCACGGAGCCCTTTTGACTTTATACGGCACTGCCAATCATGTGTCATAGGGCACTCCTTAATTTGAAACAATACCATATTCATCTTTCAATAATTAACCAAATCTACAATGGCGACTCCTCTTGTGAAAGCGTCCTCGTTTTCCCTCCCTTTATTAATAGTGAAAAATATAATGATGACTTCTGCAAGAGTGGAGGGGATTTTTTTATAAAAATATATGTATTATATATATTAAGCATATTTTAAAACTATTCCCAGGTTATCATTTTCAAGCGTTGTAGGATGTTATGTATACCTACCAGTCATGGACTATTAAAGAAAATGAATTAACAATTTTCTATGATTATGTTATTATCATTTAGTACTATAGAATATATATCTTAGCTGGAAAACATCAAGTTTAACGAAACTTAAATTATATTTCTGGGAAAAATGTTTCTATAAAATCCCTATATAATTTAAGTTTCGTTAAACTTGATGTTTTCCAGCTAAGATATATATTCTATAGTAACTATTATCATAAGATAGTCTGAATACTTCAATTATAAACTTATTTTGGTCGATTCAGCCTGAGATTCCTTCCATTCACCCCTCGAAATTTGTCATTCAAATCCTACCACCCTATTTACAAAATCATATTTACAGCTAATTATTTACAATTTATTTACAAGTATCCAGAATGGGTAACCTGACGATGGTTTCGCCAGGACCCATTAGCTCGTCAACGGAAGGGACGCAAACTCCTTTTTGTCCTCTGGAATGGGACAAAGACTACCGCGTCTTAAAATAAGATCTTAACCGGCCTGCCCTAACATTGTTCAGAGCCATATACCTCATCTTCTGAAATATACATGGGGATTGTCTCGGTTTCTGCATACCTATAATAATTCAACTTATTAATTCTCGGTACTGGTCTTTTTTCGTTCAACCCTTCTGTTTTCTGAGACGTCCGTGCTGATATGGAGGGTTTGACTGAAGCTGGGAGGCCTCTATATTTTTCTTTTTTTTCTAAGATCTCATGGGTCTCCTTATCGACCTGGAAAAATAATTCTTTGATGGTTATGGAACCTAATACATAACGTTTTAAGGTTTCTTCTTGGCTTTTTGTAATTCCTTCCTCTTTTCCACTGATTTCTTTAATATTTTCTCTAAGATTTTCAAGTTCGTCATTTATTGTAGCGGTTACGTTTTCTTGTTTCTCGAAGGTAGTTTCTTCTTCTTCAATTTTTGTATTCTCGCCTAAGGAGGGTACGGCTATTACAGGTTCATCAAATTCACTTACAATAGATTCCTGTTCAGGTTCAAGACTTTCATTACCTTTTTGATTACCTTCCCATTGGTGTTCTTGGCTGACCTCTTCTTTTCCTCCTATCTTTTTATTTAACTCGGTTATGACTTTAGTGACTTTGCTGTCTACAAATTCCATTAGCCTTCTTTTCGAATTCCTAACACTTTCTGTTATAACTTCTTGCCGGTCTTCTATTTTCTGAAGGAGTATTAGAAACAGGTTATTTCCTCCTGAACTAAAATTGTCCTCGATCTTCCTTTTGGCCTGTGGCTGGGTTTTCTTCGGGATTTGAATCACTGTTCCTTCAGTTGATCTTAGTTCTGGTTGTTGTTTGGGTGTTTTCTGATCCGCTACTGCTTCAGATCGTTTAGGCTTTGGTAGTATTTCTTTTTCTACCCTAAGAGCCATCTTAAAAAGTATGTGCGTATATTATCCCTTTTAATTTAATACCTATTTTAACCTTTTAGGAAGGGGTTAAACGCTATCATAAAAATAATTCCCAATACATTTAAAAAATATCCCAATAATAATAAACCACAATGAAAATGAGCCACTTTTAATACCAGACCATTAAATAGGAGAGTGAAGATTTTTTAATATTAAAAATAGGTTTGACAAAATTATTGAACCGCAGAATCAGCATCGTTCAATTCAAAGCAGGAAAGAATTTAACTAAATTTTGTAAGTTACAACACTCAATCAAGTTTTACAGTCATTACATTAAACAATCAAATTATATATATTAAATTATCTCAAACAAACCAACTTCATTACATTCAAATAACCAAATTAAATTAAATCAAAGATTTTTCCCTCTTGTACTATTCTTAGTACCAACTTATTACAATGCCACCTTTATTAATCATAGGAATGAAATTCTAAAAAATCAATTATTAATTTAATCTTAGATACAAATAGTAAATTTAATGATACGTCCCCACAAGGGATGCCATTTTAAATGCTATGTTCCTGGCCTCGCGTTTCTACGGCGAGTAGGGGGTTCCAGGAACCGCATTTATTTGTATTTAATACTTATATTGGTATTTATATCGGTTCCAGAAGGGAACCGATCTACCGAAAAATATCTTAATTAGGTATTTATATGTTCGATACCACAGACCCCCTACTGTAGTATCCTAGATAGAACCCTATATTTTTTTATTGGATTTCTTTTCTAGAGGTATCGGGTTTTTTTTAAATTTACTATTTGTATTTATATCTAATTGGTGGCATGCAAGGTAGAATGGAAGATTAACAAGATGGTTGATGAATTACTACAACCAAAAACATCTATATATAAAATAATAACTAAACTATATACATAATGAATAGTTGAGAATCATACTGGAGGAGAATGCTTGATGTTTGATTAAAGTTACATGTATTCTATTGATTCTATTAATTAACGATTTATGGTTGCCAACACAAGCTTACATCTGTATAACTAAATGAAGGTTATTACTTAGCTGGTGAGGGGTGTTGTCGGTATCTCTAGCTGTTCTGGCTATCTCTCTGGAAGCTCCGTCGATCTGGTCCTCAAGTCTTCATCCGTCCTCCTTCGACTCCCCAGCTTGAAGGCCTCTAGGCTGAGTCCCAGCTATCAGTCCATATCTTGCTTTCTCCGCCTCTCCTGATCAAGTATTAGCCTGTGTCCCAGCACTCAGTGTTCAGTCCCAATTCTCTATTTCCCACCTTTCTTCATCCCCCTCTCTTTTGGTAGTCTTTTTCCTGATTGGCTGAATATTCCTAGCCTAAGGGATGACCACGCCCTCTCCCCCAGGCCTTTCGGTATTCCACTAACCAGATATATTTTAAGTATTTCTGGTGGAAGGTATTATTGGTAATTTGGATCCTGTTTAAACACTCAGCCGTAAGACTGTTGTCGGTCTTGGTCGGTGTTTCTTAAAGGTTTTTATTACCACTTACAAAAGGTCGTTACCCTCGCTCAGGTACCGCCAGTTGTGGGCAATTTATTTATACATTTAAAATAATTAAATGAATCCACCGGCAGTCTTTACAATACATAGCAATGCTTATAGTCCAGTTCACATTTTTATAAAATTGGTTTTTGGCTTATGCTAATTTGTAGAAATAATGTAAACTAAATCATGCACATTGTCCGAATTATAAATTTTAATAAAATGAATGGGGATTAATTTGAGATGGGCTTGATTTGTGTGCATATAATTAAGGTATATAAAACATATTTTAATTTATGTTATGTAATTTTATGTTGAAGAAGGCAGTGGATCAGCTAATGCGAAAGTTGTGTTCTGAACTCGTCTCTCAGTTTTTGCCTATTTTTCAGCGGAATCTCTTCGATTATTCACTGAAAACAGTTCAAGTGTACACCAGAGCAGTTGATATTTACTGTTTATATATATATATATATATATATATATATATATATATATATATATATATGTGTGTGTGTGTGTGTGAATATATATTCTTTTTTTTTTCTTTTCTTCTCTTATGATATGCCGCAATGACATCAAGTGTTGTCCAGTAAGGTGCCCAATAAGAGGACTCAGTCAGACGGCTTTACTACCGCTCGTGATTCACCAGCCAAACAAGGAACTCGTCGCTGCCTGCGAGAAATAGCTCCAGTAACCACAGTGAACATTTCAGATCCAGAACCTCAACCTCAATATCCTGTTAATCCTAACATACCTAACCATCAACAATCTCAAATTCCTCCTCCTTCAAATGCAACAGATCTCACCAGTTTGTTAGCACCTTTCCTCACCGATTTCAAATCTCTAGTTACTCCACTCATATAGAGCACATGCCGGTACTGCTGTCATCTTACACTAATCCCTCTCTCATCACTTACTCCCATTACAAACTCAATATTTCCTACAGTCAACCGCTATTGTAATAAAAACCTTCTCTTTTCCTACCCCCCCCCCCCCGCGTCAGCGTATTGCCCTCCTACCCGATCCATATCCAATGCCCAGTTCAACTCTCTCCTCAATTCCTTAGGACATCACTTCATCTTGGGTGCAGACTTAAATGCCAAGCACCAACAATGGAGTTTCAGAACCACAAATTCTCGTGGCCGAACCCTGCTGTCTGCACTCAACCCCCAACGTTTTCACCTCCTTTCCCCTAACTCCCCTATCTACTGGCCCACAGATCCTAATCGTAATCCTGATATTCTTGATTTCTTTATCCATAGCAGCTCAAGTCCCCTCCATTGTTCCATTGCAAAATAATTTACCTCAATACCTGCTAAACCTAATTCACATCAAACGCCGTGCCAGAATACTATGGCAACGTTCAAGACACGCCTCCGATCGCTGCTCTTATAATTATTTCAGTTAACGATTAAAACAGAAATTGGCCACCTTCAAATCTCAATCCTTCAACTCCTACCTTACTTCCCTCTCTGTTCATGACAAATCTCTATCGAAGATCACTAACAAAATCCTAAAATCCCATCATATTTCCCATCGTCTCCGTCGATGCGATTGCTCCTGGGCAGCGTCTGATGAAGATAAAGCTGAGGAATTCACCAGAACATTCACCTCTCATCCGAAATCAAACCTCATTCATACCACAACAGTAGAAGAATACCTTACATCACCCATTCCACTTTCCTTGCCTCCTAAAGCAGTTAATCCTTCTGAGGTAAAACATCACTCACAAAAACTTCCTCTCCGCAAATCTCCTGAATACGATCTCCTTACCTCTCAAATCCTTCGACAACTTCCTCCTTAAGCTGTTACATTTCTCATCTACTTATATGTATAATACCATCCTAAGAACCACCCACATTCCTCTTTTGTGGAAACATTCCACTATTATCCTGTTTCCGAAACCAGGCAAACCCCCCAACACCTCGACGTCTTACAGACCAATCCTCTCAAAAATCTTTGAAAAGATACTCCTGAAACGAATCCTACCCTTTATAGAATCCCAAAATCTTCCTTCCAATCAGTTCGGATTTCGTTCATAACACTCCACTGTCCAACAAGGACTCCTAGCGGTCGATCGTATTTCCGCAGCACTGCAAAACAAGTAATATTGCTCGGCTCCATTTCTGGACATAGCTCAAGGTTTCGACCGGGTATTGCACGCCGGGCTTCTTTCGAAGCTGAAAACTCACATTCCGCAGTCCTTATACCTAATCCTCCGCTCCTACGTCTCTGATCGCACCTTTCGAATTCGCTGTGGTACAGAATTTTCCAATTCCTACCAAGTTGAAGCCGATGTTCCTCAAGGTAGCGTCTTGGGCCCCGTCCTTTATACCCTTCTTACTGCTGACATCCCTATCCATCCCAATACCTTCCTGGCAATATTTGCTGATGATACCGCCATGCTATCATCCAATTCAGATCTCGATAGCATAGCATATTTAAATCTGCAAAGGCACCTCTCTCTGATTGAGCACTGGTGTAATAAATGGCACGTCAAAGTATACGAATCTAAATCCAAACATATTACCTTCAAACTCCGGCACAGTTCCTGTCCATCAGTCCAATTTAATTCCATCCAGCTTCCTTTTTCAGACGCAGTTCAGTATCTTGGCTTTATCTTATTTGGACCGAATACTAACATGGAACCCACATACTTTTTTTTTTTTTTTTAAATCTATTTATTGAATAATAATACAATCAGCCACTGCTGGAGGGCTATAAGCATTAGGGCTAAAAGTTCTCATTCATACAATATATACAAATAATAAAGAAATAAATATAAATATAAGAAGTAAATAAATAATACTGATGAAGAAGGTAAATAAAAAAATAATAATAATAAAAAAAAAAAATAATAAAATAAAAACTTCTAAACACAATCATAACTATATACAATATATACATTTGCCCAAGAATCTCCGAGCCAGGCCTTTACCTCCACACGCGGAAGGCAAAGCAAGACTCCGGAAGATCCCAGTGCCACTTTTCCAGTCGCATCACTAGTATTAGAAGCCAGTGGAGACTGAAAGAGGGCACTACAGTAAACCCACATACTAAACTTAAAAGACAAGAACTTCGACGATACGGCCAATTATACAGACTACTGACTAGAAAATCTCAACTTTCAATTGAAAACAAATTACTGATCTGTAATCTGAAGATCTTGATTAACAGCAAAATTTTCTAACATCAAACGTATCCAATCCTTTCAAACCAAAGTCCTCCGAACAATAGTCGATGCTCTGTTCTATGTAACCAACAAAACGATACATCATGACCTTAATATCCCATTTGTCCTTGACCTTATCCCTGAAAATTTTTCCAAATTCCATCAGAAACTTATCAACCATCCAAATCTCCAAGAACAATCCATATCTAGTTCCACTCATCCCTACAACCCTCCTCGAAGGTTGAAGCAGCAGTGGCCCAGAGATCTTTTATAGTATGTATCTTGGAGTTCTGGCAATGACCACATTCTCCACTCAAGACATGAGTGTATGTGGTGTATGTGATACATGCTTAGAGAGGACTAGTCGGCACAGAACCTCCTCGGACGGAGTGCCAGAGCCCACTGGTGGGATTAGCGATGTTATGGCCGGCCGTTATCAGTAACTAACCTGAGGTCTATTTACACTGTTCACTATTGAGCTGTAAATAAGTGATTACTCATCTTATTCTTTTGTTCAGTAACAAACTTAATTGTTAATATAACAGGTAACACTGTTGTTTCGCATTGAAGTTGAACACTGCCACTATTAATGAAAAATTTTGTAAGAGACGACCTGACGTATGTTTAACTTAGGCTAACGCATGCGCAGAACTTTTATTATTATTAAGTTATTATTTTACTTTTGTTGATTTTATATTTTCTGTATATATGGTGTGAATGTGTTGATTTATCACTATAATTATTGTCCACGAGACAGAATATTATATGTCTAAATAAATAAGTAAATAAAAAATGTATGTTGTATTTCAATGTATCATACATCACAAACCTTGAAGAATGGTTTCAATTCAAGAATAAATTCCAATAAATTCCATCAAATCTCCTTTACCCTTCCTCGTAAACCTATGTCCTCTTGTCCTACAGTATCCTTTAGTAATACCCCACTTATCACTGTTGAACAAATTCGATACCTTGGACTCCACTTAGACAAACGTCTAACTTGGAATCCTCATACCAGACTGAAACGACAAGAAAGAGCTCGACGTTTCCGACTACTCCAGCACTTACTAGACAAACGCTCTAAGCTCCCAGTCAATTACAAAAGACTCATATACATGACTACAATAAGACCTATTTGGACTTACTGAGTTGAGCTCTGGGGCTCCTCTAAGCCATCGAATTCCTCTCGTATCCAATCCTTACAATCCAAAATCCTTCGTAAAATCCTCACAGCTCCTTACTTTGTCACAAACAAAATCATCCATAACGACCTTAATGTTCCTTATGTTTCTGACCTGGCCCAATCCAAATACCTATCCTTCCATAACAAACTTCACAACCATCCTAACCTTCTCGTTTCTAACCTTGCTTCCTTTTCGATCCCTGACAACCCACCGAGGCGTCTGAAAAGAAGATGGCCTCTCGAAGAGATCTCCTTTTGTAAATACATTTTCAGAGTGCTACCATTGTACCATGCTACCATAGTTTTATAAGAAGTGATTTCATGTTATTATATTCTTTTGTTCACATTTACTGAATGTATTTTTATTTGTGATACAGTTGTAAATATCATCAATAAAAATAAATAAATAAAAAAAAAAAAAATATTTCAATGTTCAATAGAGATGAGCATGCTGCTGAATGCCGAAAGTTGAGTAGCTTACACGAGGTGTACAATAAATATATTTAAAACCCGATAGTCGTTTGTTAAAAATCCAGAATAATGTTAATGTTAATAAATTTAGTTAGTAATACGTTTAATGACTTATTAATGAAAGCGACTGTTTAGAAAATAATATAAGAATTGGTTAGAGCTGTTTAATGTTTTATGCTGTTGTTTCTGTTAAATTTAAGATCCTGAAGAGGAGGAAAAAGCATCCCCGAAACGTTCAAATAAATTACCAAGTAATTATATTCTGATATTCATAAAAATTACCTAATCAAATCGAAGTTATTAGCGAAAAAATCATTAGATACACGAAAACAAATACATTCTTCGAAGAAATTTTTTTATACATGAAGCATAATTAATAAGACATTTTCTATTAATTGGATTCACATGAAAATTGAAAATGTTCTTTTGAAGAGCTGCCCCTGCTTCAGTCTTTGCCATCGTCAAACTCCAATTTCTGAACAAGCAGTTTTGTTAGCTTACCTTTTAGCTGTAAATTCTTTTTGTTTGGTATACCCAAAAATTTGTTTATAAACTTTAAATTGTCCTTAATTGTGACAGATTGTAATATTTCTGAATAAATAAACTTTTAAAAATAGTTTATCTAGATAGTTTGTTTTTATAAAATATATATAAGTGTGTATGTATATATATATATATATATATATATATATATATATATATATATATATACATACACATATATATATATATATATATACATACACACACACACACACACACACACACATATATATATATATACATATATATATATATATATATATATATATATATATATATATATATATATATAAAATAAAAAAAAACATCGAGATATATTTTCCCAATGTATGATTGAAAAATATCTTTTCATTCAAATGTATTTAAAAAAAAAACATAAAAAAATGTAAAAAAAATACATAATCAATTGACCAAACTAAAAATTAATAATTATTAACTTAAAAACCAACCAATTTAAAATGTTGAAATCTATATTAAACGTTATACATATATGATTGTAATTGAGAAGGAGTTGATCGGGGGTGCGGTCAAATAAATACTAAATTATAGAAATAGTATTATTTAATTATTGTACCGACGTTTCGACCCACCTTGCTGGTCTTCATCAGGGCTACAAAATATAAAAGGTACATGGTGAAAATAAAATAAATGAATTATAAGTAGATATTAAATAAGAAAAAGTTGTCTGATAAGAAAATAATAAGATGATATCAGATATATATTTTGTATCTTTTGTAATCCTGATGAAATCATGCAAGGTGGGTCGAAATGTTGGCATTATAATTAAATAATAATATTTCTATAATTTAGTATTTATTTGACCGCACCCACGATCAACTCCTTCTCATATTATATCACGGTCAACCATCCCTACATCATTATGATTGTAATTATTATGGCCCTATTGTAGTAGGTAAATTGCTTAAATTTGACATACTGTAAGGTGTAGTATAGAAGCTAAATGTATTATTCTATTTTTTTTTTCATTACTATTTTAGTACTATTTGAGATATTTTAATCTCATAATTAATTATCAGATTCGCAGGATCAATTGTACACACTAAAAGCAACTAATAAATCATTACATGCTAATTTTTAAAATTGATTTTTTCTTTTGAAAATAAGCAATAATTACGTAGTTTCAAATATTTTATAATTACCTACACATTTAATTGATTTATTTAAAAAATCTGGGTATTCCCAAATGAATTCCTTTGGATTTTCGGAGAAACAAAAATATTATAGAAGAAATATATCGCCCTTTCCAATCGTTTAATCTGTTATTTTTAGCTTCCGGAAATCTTAAATTATCAATATTTTTATCACAGAATGTTGAAAAGTTAGGGAAGGCTAATTGAAAAATATCTTCCCAAAAATTATAAAAATTGTTAAGGCAATTTCCGTTGCTTTCAAGGCGAACAATCGATCCCATGTATCAGCCATTAGCAACTGAGAATTCAATTGATACATTTAATAAAACAAAAAAGAAAAAAAAATAGGTATCAAT
Organism: Nezara viridula; assembly: GCA_928085145.1. Classification (NCBI taxonomy): domain Eukaryota; kingdom Metazoa; phylum Arthropoda; class Insecta; order Hemiptera; family Pentatomidae; genus Nezara; species Nezara viridula. The sequence continues at coordinate 11,998,162 of OV725078.1, read as the reverse complement.
TGATTTAATAGTTGGTTAATGGCTATTATAATTGAAACTACACAAATTATCAACTACCTAATTAAAAAAAGAAATCCACAAAATATCCTGACTATTTGAATCATAGTTTGTAATATTTTAAGCATCCTATCAACCATAGAAAATTAAAAAGATATATATCAAGCTTAATTAACTTATAGGAAATAAATAATGCACTTACCTTATAAAGCTGAAAAACTGGAATGTTTTTTAAAACTTGGAATGCTTGAATTAAGGTCTGCAACAAGATTGCACAAATATAAGTTGAATCCTCATTTAATTTCAGACAAACTACCAATCAATCCACTCACTAATAAAAATACCTCTTAAAGAATGAAACATTTCTTTAAGTGTTAGTAATGGCAGCTACGATATTATAGCATTTCTCTTTTCTAATAGTATGCTCAGTCAACTAATTTAAGTTTGTAAATATAAGTAAGCATTTCCTACCAACCTAAAAGCTATCATTATAAATTAGGCATAATGTATTAAAACCCATTCCATATATTATAATTTCTATTAAAAAAAAAGCTTGTTAAAACCAATATATATTTTAATTGAATAAACTTATCGTTAAAACCATATAATATGTAAGAAATATTCCTTTTAATGGAAAAGTTAGTAAAAAAATATAAATAAAATAATATAAATAAAACAGAAAAAACATAAAAACTAAAATTCCAAACTGAAAATGTTTAAAAATCTAGCCAAAATCAATCTTTAATGAGGCCTAATGTTTGCACTGAGCAAGCATTAAAAGTTGTCTTGATCTGTTAATGTTGTCAAATAGTAATATGCCTTCTTTAATGTTAATGTAAAGCTTTTTTTTTTTTTTTTAATTCTGGACAGGGAGAGACACAGATAAAAATTTTGTACGTTGGATTTCATTTCAGCGGTCCCATCAAACTTTAATAAAAAACAAAAACTAAAAAAAATAAGAACTAGTGTGAAATTTATGTGTTAGAATTTAATGTAAGAAAACGACATAACATTTTCCGCCCCCCCCCCTAATTTATGAAAACAAAATTAAAAAATGTTGAAAATCAATCGAATAGTTTGAAACGGTGATAGGCATTTGTTAAGAATTTAAAATCACAAAAATAAGATGATGATCGAATAATAGAATTTTGAAATCAAATAGAAATAGTGGTAAGTTATATATAAAAAGATATCCTCAAATATGCATTGATTGTTCTATTAAACTGAGAGAAAAAATCAATTAATGGATATGATGCCTAAATATAATTGAAAATGAAGATGGCTTCCTTCTCCTATACAATCATAAAAAAAATAAAAATGAAAAACGTATACCTACTAACAAGTAGTATTGTCCAAATGCCAGACCGAGGCGAGTCTTGGCCTTGGGCAAGAGTCGCGCAACAGAATTGCTGTTACTTATTAGCTTATTGCAATAAAAGATATTACTGTAAGTTTTTAGATAAGAGAAACTTAACTAAGCCCGAATGAAAAATTAGAGGAATTAAACGCAAAAGTATGTTGCTTATACCAATTATTTACATATAGTAACTAAGATTGTCAAGTATTAGTAACTTTTTTGATTTAATTTTTATTCAAAAAATTGATTTTTTTACCAGTCCTAATCTCGGGCTTGCAACAGTTAGGCGGCCTTGGTGTTGGTCTTGCAAAGCACAAGACTAAGATAGATTTTGGGGAACACTAGTAACAAGGTTCAATTGTTCACAAATTTACCTACAGGAAAACAATTCCACTAATTATTTTGATAATTCTCAAGGTCAATTCTTTGAAAAAAGTTGGACATGTTAATATTTAGATCCCTTAGTTTACATAGTCTCAACAATCTTAATAAAATCTATATTTTCCTCAAGTAATAAGGACAGTAATAAAGCTTTTGATATCGAATAGTTCAAACAAGAAAATTTTAAGAAATTTTCATTCGGAAGTCTGTATTCAAATGGAAAAGTGAATAAAAATTGCTGCAAATAAATCGACTAGAATCAAACTCTATTAGACGATTTTCAAAAACTCAAAACGGCGGAAACTGCCCAAAACAAAACACTGGCGGTCCAATATAAACGACAAAATATAACTTGAATGAATAACAGTTCTGCCCTCCGGATAGCCCAACACAAACTAAACAACAGAGCGCTCGCAATGTCAGAATTTAGATGGCCTCACTAAATAACATAGATATTGGTACTCTTCAGGAACCTCCTACTAATAGAGGGAAGGTGCGTGGAACTGAACCGTAAGACCGCACCATTGCTAGTAATGGAAGTGAGTTGCACGATGCAACACAAAGCGCTATGCTGATGTTTAATCATTGACTTACAATTATAACACAGCCTGGTCTGGAGGATAGGTTTATTTTGGTTGCCAATGTAGATTAAGTAGGCATTAACTTTTACTTGATCAATGTTTATGCAAAGTTCGCACTTCCACTGGAAGACATACTGACAAAATTGCAGCAGGAAGAAGGGAAGCTGAGTAAGAATATATTAATACTGGGCGATTTTAATGCTCACTCAATTTTGTGGAGCAGCCGAAGAACCGATAGAAAAGGCGTACTGCTGGAGGATTTTGCTGCAAGGAATGGCCTAACCATTGTAAATGATCCCATGGCCTTGCCAACGTTTTCAGGACACAATGGACAGTCATTTATCGATATAACTCTGGCATCACCTGGCACTGGCCAGCTTAATGGATCTTGAAAAGTCAAGGATTGGACCTGTAGTGATCACTAGGTGGTTTTATTTGAAATAAACCTAAACAGTCAAGAAAAACGATACCGTAAGGAACGTTTTGTGACGGAGGGTGCTGAGTGGGAACGTGTTGCTGAGAATATTAAATGACACCTAACAGAGCTGGAGCCCCGCCATAATATGGAGCTAGAAGAGGATGCAGCGGAAATCTCAACAGAAAAACAGCCAACAAGAAAGGGACAATCGTGGTGGAACACACAACTCACAAGTCTGGTGTAAAAAGAAATTTCAAAAACGCATATTACGAACTGAATAAGAGTTTCCAAAAGGCAATTGGAAAAGCAAAGAAGGCGACATGGCACAGATACCTACAGTAATGCAAAAGCCCATGGGGAATAGCATATCGGAGAGCCCTTGATAAAACTTATAAACTAGAAACTCGTTTACATCGTTAATGCACAATGGGGATGCAACGAGAAGGGCAGATGAGGCTGTTTGTGTTATAATGATGAAATCCTTCCCTGAAGACGAGAGACCACGCACTAAACCAAACCAAATTCGGTTTTGTTCTTTAAGTGTGCATGTGGATGCACTGCTATATGCAACTGAAAGATTAAATTACATGTAAAATCAGATTATCCCCGAAAATGCCTGAAGAGGCAAAAATTTGGATAAATTTGAAATAAATTAGTTATTATTGAGACTAAAAAGGGCCTTTTTTAGGTAATTATTTACAAACGGTGCTCCACCGGCCATCTTGGTTGAATTGATGTTATGGGCTGTGTTCTGATAACCTTTACGAAATATAGCACCAGAAAGCGCCACTATTGCGGAGGGGTTGTCTTGTCCCCTCCACCTTACCTCTGTTTTCAGTAAATATAGAAATTAGATCGTTTAGGTTATATATTACCCGCCTTTTTTTAAATTTAGCATTCCTTACCCACCATTAAATAAACATCGATTGAACACCCATTACAATTTCCATCTTATCCACATAATATTTTTATGCTTATACTTTTTATATATCCACATAATATATTTAAGCTTATACTTTTTAGATATATTCTGTCACATTTTCAGTCTAATGTGCAGCATACTGTCTTAAACAATTTGTTTCATTGAAAGAGCTTCATTAACTTAAATTTTGTTTTAATTGTGACACTTTATCTAAATTTTTAAATAATTGAATTTTTAAATGGTTAACCATTGTATATTTTAGATATTTGGATTGTATATATTAAATTTTTGAATACTTTATGGTTGACCATGTTATATTTTAGATTGTATATACTAAAAAAATTACAATTTTCTATAAGGGTTTTAATATTATTACATCTTTTAATATTATTATTATTTAAATATTACCTACATCAATTTTTTTTCCCATTATATATTAATAATATTATTTATGATTATAGTGTTTATATATTGCCCGTTTTTGTTTTTTTAACTTCGAGATTCATCATTATTAATGCTTTTCGCTTAAAAGAAGTTTATTAACTTAAGTTTTGTTTTAATTGTGACACATTATCTGTAATTGTACATTACCTATGTCCAATATTAATACAATTCAGGAAGAATTAAACAATTTTCTATAAGGATTTTGATACTGGATAAGGGTTATGTTCTTCAATTATATGTTACTTAAATCTTCTAGCAATAAAACACATTTTAAGTCTACTGAGGTACATGCTGGCATTACCAGATTCTAAGGGAAATGTTTCAGGTTCATGTAGGAGAGCTCTAGCGATTCATTTAATTTAAAATAATCAAAGAACAAAACACTACTGACATTCCTTTAAATCTGAACTTGTCAGCAACATTGCGAGTTTTTAGTGATTGGTCCCTTGTACATTCCCCTTGGAACCGCACATTTTCTACATAATTAACTATGCCAATCATCTTATCTGTATGATAGACAAGTATCTTAGGAACCTGTATGTATATACAAAACGCAATGCTCCAAGAGGTATTTAGTTAAGGAGTAATCTTTTTCAAGCATTAACTAAATTATGTCAACTTGAGCCTGTAAGATTTATAACAGATGCTTTAAATATATTTTTACCTATGCATCTCCATTATTCACATTTGGTTATTATAAGTCCTAAATTGTCTTAATCTCCAAACCAATTTAAATTATCTGACCAGTTATCCCTAGCCATTTCCATTGCTGTCTACTTACATTATCTGTATCTACTTTTATATTGTATTGTCTCATTAATTTTTCTGAATCCTGTCAGAATGAGATATTAGGCAAGAAAGTGTAATTTATCTTCATCATGTGTATTACACCAGACGTAACTCTTTACCTTCTTCTTCATAAAATGTAAAATGTCCCTTAGTTATATAAATGAAGTATAGGCCTATAAAATATTTATGTTTTACATCATCTCATGTTTTTGCTTCCAGCCTCAAACTTTCCTGACATTGTTTAATGAGTTTATTAATTTCTTCCTAAGGTTTCCCTATATGTTTTTCAAGACTGTAAATAATTTAACTATCAAGAATGACTTATTGTTCAAATAAGGATAAATTACCACCAGTAATGATCAAATTGACCAAGGAAAAGTAACCTAGAATACCTTATTCTTTTGTGCAAACAAATATATTTATTTTATAGAAATACATTTGTTGAGTTATTGATTTAAAATAGTTTAATTTAGAGTTGATACATTTTATTATGACTATAAATATTGGTTCTTAGTAAATTATGTTGTACTTATTTATAAAGTGCATTCCAATTCTTTTTTCCAAAGGAAGTGTTTTGTGTGTTAATTAGATATTTTTAATTGAATATTTTATTCACGAAGAACTGTTTGTATAAAATAAATATATTTGTTTGCACAAAAGGATAAGGTATTCTAGGTTACTTTTCCTTGGTCAATTTGATCATTACTGGTGGTAATTTATCCTTATTTGAACAATAGGTCATTCTTGATAGTTAAATTATTTACAGTCTTGAAAAACATATTGGGAAACCTTAGGAAGAAATTAATAAACTCATTAAACAATGTCAGGAAAGTTTGAGGCTGGAAGCCAAAACATGAGATGATGTAAAACCTATATCTTTCATAGGTCTATACTACATTTATATAACTAAGGAACATTTTAAATTGGTTTGGAGATTAAAACAATTTAGGACTTATAATAACCAAATGTGAATAATGGAGATGCATAGGTAAAAATATATTTAAAGCATCTGTTATAAATCTTACAGGCTCAAGTTGACATAATTTAGTTAATGCTTGAAAAAGATTACTCCTTAACTAAATACCTCTTGGAGCATTGCGTTTTGTATATACATACAGGTTGCTAAGATACTTGTCTATTATACAGATATGATGATTGGCATAGTTAATTATGTAGAAAATGTGCGGTTCCAAGGGGAATGTACAAGGGACCAATTGCTAAGAACTCGTAATGTTGCTGACAAGTTCAGATTTAAAGGAATGTCAGTAGTGTTTTGTTCTTTGATTATTTTAAATTAAATAAATCGCTAGAGCTCTCCTATATGATCCTGAAACATTTCCCTTAGAATCTGGTAATGCCAGTATGTACCTCAGTAGACTGAAAATGTGTTTTATTGCTAGAAGATTTAAGTGACATATAATTGAAAAACATAACCCTAATCCAGTATCAAAACCCTTATAGAAAATTGTTTAATTCTTCCTGAATTGTATTAATATTGGACATAGGTAATGTACAATTACAGATAATGTGTCACAATTAAAACAAAACTTAAGTTAATAAACTTCTTTTAAGCGAAAAGCATTAATAATGATGAATCTTGAAGTTAAAAAACCAAAAACGGGCAATATATAAACACTATAATCATAAATAATATTATTAATATATAATGGGAAAAAAATTGATGTAGGTAATATGTGTCAATAAATAACATCTAAAATATAAAGTTTGGTTAGTCGATATATTGAAGATTGCTCATTTTTTTCTGTTTTACCATTAACAGTTTCATGACACTGGGGTGTATCAGACCTCCAAGATATAAAGTAATCGATAAGTTAAAAAAAAAAATGGTGGTACCATATATTGTAAAGGTTACATTTGGTAATTATTTGTAATGAACGTAAGGTGGAGAGGACAAGAGCTGACAAGACAACTCCTCCGCAATAGTGGCGCTTCCTGGTGGTGTGTTTTGTAAACGTTATCAGGAACACAGCGTATAACCTCAATTCAACCAAGATGGCCGATGGAGCACCGTTTGTAAATAATTACCCTTTTTTACTTTCCTACCTATACTAGGTAAGGAAAGTGTTGCAATCGGGTCAAATTTCCGGCATGCGGTTTTCGACGGATCTATACGTTTCACAGCCCCCTGAGTCCGAAAAACGCATTTTTAGCCATTGGTCTGTCTGTCTGTGCCAAGATCTTCTCGGGAACTACTTCAGACATTGAAGACCACGCTCACAAAAGAATTGCAATGTGTGAACTTCCGCAAACCGAAGATCCGCTTCCATGAGAAGAGGAAGACGTGGAGCTGGCTATGGAACAAATCCGACTGGAAAAGGTCCAGGACCGGATATGATAGGAGCCAATATCTTGAGAAATACAAAAAAGGCGCTCTAACTCTCTAACTACGTTCTTCAACCGATGCTTGAATAAAGGCATTTTCCCCTGCATCTGGAAACAGGCTGAGCTGATTGCTATCTTGAAGCCAGGTACAACAGAAGTTACTGCTAAATCGTACTATCCAATATGCCTCCTAAATGTAATGAGGAAAGTTTTGGAAAGAATAATGCTGCAACGTCTAAAAGGTGTAATCGACTTGCTCTCTCCTGATCAATTCGGAGGCCGAATAGGATAGTCAACAGATGCCAACAACCAGCTCATATCAACAGCTAAGGACTCGCACTCTAAATATTTTGTAGTCCTCTACGATGTTGCTGGCGCGTTCGATAATATGCGGTGGCCTGCCATTGTGGACGAGCTAACGAAACTAAAATGCCCCAGAAATATATACAGGCTCATATTATCATTTTTATCAAAGCGCTCTGTCTACTATCAACTACCGGGAAGGAGAATAACGAGACCTGTCCAGCGGGGTTGTGCACAGGGATCAGTTTTGGGACTCTTAAATGCGGCGCCGGCCTGGGGCCAGAAACTGAGACAGTCAGACATCAGTGTGCTGGAGCAAGCTCAAAGAAGATCTCTCGTATTAGTCTGTGTGCCAGACCCCCTTACCGTGCATCCCCCCACATGACTATAAATTGCATATCATTGTGTAACTATTGTAGCCAATGTTTCCACAAAAAAAAGTGAACGCACTGCCCCAAAATGGCGTCCAAAGATGGCGGATTGACGACTTTGACTTTAGTTAGTTTTTTGGTCACTGAGAATCAGCATTTGGCTTTATTTCCTCATAATTGGTCTTTTATTAAAGCTGAATAGTTATAGAACAATAAAACATGAAGAAATATTAAAACATAATTGGCTTAGGCTATGAAAAACACCAGTAAAGTCAATTTTTTAACAACAAAAATTTCAGGTCAACAAATCAATCGTCGTTTGTAATTAAACGGCCTACAATAACGCAAAACGTGCTGAAATAAAACATCTGGAGAATATATTTATCTTTCTAAAACGCTGATTATTTTTTTAAAAAATTTAAGCAGTTCCGTAGAAAATGCGCATATGCGGCAGAAAAGCGGTACTGGCGTGGGTGCCTACAGGCCTCTACCACACCATTCAGTACACATAAATGGCTTAGTTACAGTGATATAATAATATTTTTGGTACATTATATTGGTTTGGAGGTAATTAAAATTTGTATATACTTCCCAGGAAATGAGTCATATTAATACCTGTTTTATAAACTAAAATAGTATATACCTAATGTGAACTATATATAATGAATAGCTACCGGGTTGTGTAGTAAAACTCATATATCACTAATTAAAAAATTAATTTTTATTTCCTTTATTTTGTGCAGAAGATGGATTATATCATAAATAAATAGGAAATTTTAATATTGAATGAATTATTCTCTCTACACAAAGAAAGATAGAAAGGGTGATGTTATCTGTAAGTTCTTCTATAAACCAGAACTGATTGTTTGGATTTGGACTCAAAATGAGGAAAAACGCGAAATTGAACCAGAAAATTGGAAAAATACATTAAGCGAACGAGAAAGGAAGTGCCAAAACCTCAAAGAGAATAATTCTTTGTGCAGAGGGAATAATTCATTCAATATTAAAATTTCCTATTTCTTTATGATTTTTTCCTATTTATTTAATTTTTTAATTAGTGATATATAGTTCACATTAGGTATATATTATTTTAGTTTATAAAACAGGTATTAATATGACTCATTTCCTGGGAAGTATATAAAAATTACCTCTATGAATCAGTAAATATACAAAACACAGTGTTAAATTTCAAACGTTAAATAAAAAAAAAATGAAGATATTTAGCAAAGTATTTTAATTAAGTTTTATTATTATCATTAAATCATTTTTACAATTGAGGTCTTCTTAAAAGACCTGCGTATAGAATGAAGGATGTTAAATTAAAAAAAAATAATAATACATTAATCTGATAAATATATACATGTAAAATGTCCGCAGTCCTCAGTGAAAAGTTTACGGCATCCGAGAATGCATTAAGAATTTTCTTCGGATAAATGGAACTGACTGTTCGGTATAACGTAAGAATTGATTCCGTATTATTATTATTACCATTGAATGTGGCAACTTTGATAACTTTTAAATAAGATTATTAACAAAAAAAAATTAGAAAATGGAATCAAAAAGGGATATTTTTCATTTTTCTCGAACGTTTAAGTTGACTAATACTTTGAAATGATCAGATTCATTCTAAAAGTTAACGATGACGCCAGCTCCAAGATGAAAAGATTAATCTTAAAATTACGTGAACCTGTTAATCATAATTAAATCTTAAAACTTGGATTTAGCGGTTGCTGATGCAGTTCAATTAATTATAGAAATTTTAATGACACAGGCATAATAATTGACAATTAATTATATCGATATAGATTATAAAAGGTAATTAAATTTATTAGTATTAATCAGACTTAATTGATTTGGTTCATTAGTGATGATTAAAACGATTGGGGCAGCAATTGTGTGGTTTGCTGAGGGCGTGGGGAAACTCCCCCCCCCCTCTCTTCTTATTAAATTTAATGAAATTAAACTTTTTTTAACATCGTGCTTCACTTCTGGCTCCCAATCAAAAATAAGCATCTCTGGCTCCTTTTTGTTTTATTTTTTTATTAATTATACTGTTCAAAGCTTGATAGAAAAATCATATTTCTTTCTCTCTAATATATATATCTAATATAATATATATATATATATATATATATATATATATATATATATATATATATATATATATATATATTTATTATATGTATATATATTTTTTTTTTTCGTTATGTCCCCTCCCTTATGTTCAACAATCTAGTTGATTCATTAGCTAAATCAATTTTTTTTTAGACAGAAAGAATTATATCTCATTTTATTGAGAAATAATAAATTTTGCCACACTTAAGGGCACTGAGTATTATGGCTGAGTGAGGCTCATTCATACCATATATGCAATACAAAATCAAAAAATTAAAAAAAATTACATCTAGGCAAGGCAAAAACTACAAAAAACAAACAAAAAAACAAAACAAGGAAATGTAACTTGAAGATAAAATTAAATAAAATATAGAAACTCGTATAATATATATATATATATATATATATATATATATATATATATATATATATATATATATATATACATAAGTAATATAAATAGATATATAAAAAAATAAATTAAAAAGAAAAACATTCATACTTATTTACACCAGCCCTTTCCCGCACGTGTGAAGGGCAAGGTGAGACCAAGATATCCCAGCGCTTCTCTCTCAGCCGCATCACTGGGATGAGGATCCAGTGGAGACTAAGAGAGGGCACTAAAGCCACATACACTCATGACTTGAGTGGAGAAGCTGGCCATTGCCAGGACTCCAATGACGTATTAACAAAAGATCTAAAACCAAAGACCACTGCCGTTTCAACCTTCGAGGAGGATTGTAGGGATGATTGGAACTGGATAAGGATTGAGCTAAGGGATTAGGATTATTGATTAGGTTCTGGTGAAAATTTGAGAACCGAGATGGAATAACGTCAAGGACATGAGGGATGTAAAAGTCATGATGTCAGGTTTTGTTAGTGACATAATAAGGAGCATTCATTGACAACTATACGGAGGACTAGAGACTGGAAGGATTAAATTTGCTAAATCAACGTTATTAGGAGTGTGTGAACTTATTATCTTAGTGAAAAGAAAACCTTTAATATGAGATTGATTTTGCTATGAACAATCGTATTTACGATACCTTAGTTCTCCAAAATCTCCACTTCTTATGCACAAAAACGCACATTTGATAAGATGCACGCAAAGTTATCTTGTTCTTAATACTAGTACAAAATTACCATATTGTATTATTACATGCTAGTGGATCATAAAATTAACCGTAAAAAGGATTATAAGCTATTTCTTGTAAAACAAATAGTTTTTACTAACGGATTATTGAACAGGTAGGGTTGAAACGCTTTTTCAGCCCAGCATAAACTTCTGTTCTCTAACTTGTAAACAATAACCACATAATATTCCATAAACAACTGATTAAGATTAATAGGCTCTTAGTTTATCACGCAATGACCAACCTCTGGATAAAAAAACAATGGTGGTTTATATATTATTTCAGGAAGTAGACTTTTTTAGGTTGCCCTAATTGACTGTATGAACACATTTGACCGAAATAGATACACCTTCTTTATTTACAAATCACTCGATAATCTTTTGAGGAGTCTGAAAAGAAGATTGACTCGAGATCCTCTGCCACACAACTTGTCATGAGAGAGCTACCAAGGACCTTCACAAGTGAGCTCTATGTAACGCTATGCCCTCGTAGCTTGTTCCCTGCCTTAGCCAGACTTCTCCATCTCTGCATATCTAAGGCTACTTTTTTTCAGTTGCCTGACGGTTATTTGAATTTTTGAGGGGCAAATTTCGATGGTGTTATGAATTTTCAGACTAAGAGATAAGGGAAAAACAAGGAACATATCGAAGAAAGTGCAACTGAATATGATCTCCGATTTTTCTAACTGTACCTTAGCTTGCTCTGTGTTAAAGAAAAACTGAGCAATAAAATATCTTGAGAGGAGAGGGGTGGGGGTGAATTCTTGCGCCATCGACCATGGGAGGGATCAACACCTCTGTCTCTAAAAAAATCTTTGTTGGTTCGATCTATCATCTGCTTTTTGGCCTTCCACGCGGTCTTTTGCCAACTATTGAGGCATTCACTGTTATGAAGTGCTACATTACATTTAATAGATGTCATTTTAATTACAGGCGTAAATATCAACACATTTTTCAACGTAAGTTTAAAACATTTAAAATAGAATTTATTTATTTCTTTGTTTCCCTCTACCCGCTAGGGTCATTGGCAATCCTCTACTAACTCACACTTCCTATATTCTATTGTAGAATCCAATTATTTTCAACAAGTCCAGGAAAATTTCCACTTGTCTCTCTCAATTATGATTTATAATTATATAATATAAAATTTATAATTAGTATATTAAACATTCAACTTTTAACTTGCCTCTTGACAAATCGAAAAACTTCAGACAGCTTCATAAATCTAAGAGGGAAAATATTAACTGAATTTATGGAACTTAATTCCTTTATAGTGTTAAATGGCCAAACTCCCAGTGATCCAACTGGTAATTATACTTATGATTCTAGTGTTGTGGATTTTGTCTGGTGTGAAATCAGTGGCTTAGAATTGGTATGTGATTTTAGAGTCAAGCAAATTTTGTCTAGATCTGAGCATTTCCCTCTAGAATTGAAAGTTTACTCTGGATCCATCGGAAATATAAAAATATTTAAGTGTTGTTTACTTATTTCTTTACTTATATATATATATATATATATATATATATATATATATATATATATAAGTTAAGGTACGGAGCGGCACAGTGTTAGCCTTAATACCAAACATACCGATGTAAACAAGCTGATAATGTATCTATAGAGGATTAGAAGGAATAATAAACCAGTCTTGATTTTGACTTCATGCGTTTCATTTCGTGAACCTATTCCTTTTTTTTAACTGTTGTAAGTCCGTTACACTTAACTTATATATATATATATATATATATATATATATATATATATATATATATATAAATAAACATTAGTATATTTCTTTGGCCCCTCCAGGCAAATATATTTTATTTTTTCATCTCTAATAAATGTAATGATAAAGATTTGATGGGGTGATATAAAATATTGTCCTCTGAGATTGGATGTCGGCATGGATTACGATAAATATTTAACGGATTTGTTTGGGTCTCGTTCTCTTGTTTCTATGTTTGATTATATAAATAATCACGTAATTTAATTTTAGTATGTGATTTGATATACATATTTAAAGCATACAATTTATTTATTGTTGTTGATAATTTTAGATTTTATCTAGATGTAGATAATTGACATTGTTTTAATTATCTGACCTTTTAATATACGTGATTTTTAAGTTATCCTTTAGATTATTATAATATTTATAATGTAGAATAGGAGGAAAAAGGAAAAAAATATATTGTAAAACAATAAGGTTAATAACGTTTATAATATAAAGATAGACTCTATTTGTATGGGGTTCTTCCCTGAAAACAAATAAAGATTAAATTAAAAAAAAAATAAAAAATTAATCATTTGCAAACAATTTTGTCACCGACACTTTATGATTCAGGCTACTTTTTTCAACCATTTTCAGTCATTCACAACATTAAACAAGAAAACTAAACAGATATATGTTGGACTCATGAAACTAATTATATACAATGTAGGATATTAACATGTAAAATAAACAATCGTATAATCATTTTATCCGAAAAAAGTTTGACATTTTCAAAAAGTATAGTAGGGAAAGAAGTACTAGTTGCGGCTAGAGGACGCACGAGTCGCCACTGTCAAATGCGGGCCGGGGGAACAAGGGGACCGCAAAAGTCACTTTGTGGATGACTTTTGCGAGTCAATAATTGACAAGAAGGACAATATTGAGAATTGTTTGAACGGTCTGCCTGTCGGGCATGCGTGCCCCTAACCTTGCCGTTCAGTTCCATACAGTCACACTATTGATCCTATTCGGGGCCAACTCCCTACTGCATTCGCTTTTTCCCTCAGATTCTATTATATATATATATATATAAGAAGAGGTGAGCCCTAGGACAGTGAGGAGAAAATACAAGTCAATCCGTCAAGGCTAGTAAATAAATGATAGAATCACAAGGCTTCACTTTCACCTCAGGGAAGGTGATATTCACTCCCCTATCAATAGATGTGATTAATTTTCAATTTTATGCAGTCTCTTGGAGTCGAGATGATGAAAAGAATTTAAAAATCTCATGAGACCAACCCTAGCCTTCACCGCAATCGTTAAATATACTTGAAGCCCCTTGTCCGCCGGAAGCGACAAAACCAGATATAACAGGGCACTTCATCTAGCTTGGAATTTACATATCAAAACAAAAATATCATCAAATAAATGAAGTTGTGGAACCAAGTATGGGAGAAAATGAAGGAGTAAACTAATCGAATAAGTTTTATGATGGAAACAAATTTTTCTATTTACTATCATCAACTGAGGGGATAGACGACAAAAGTTGACTTTTTCTGTTGCTGCTCACGTACCCTTACCTTATGGGATAATGTTCTTTTTCAGTCATATTTCTTGTATTTCCAATGTTTTTGTCTACTGCGTGTAGAAGACTATATTTGAGAAAGAACTACATTTGCTAGTGGCAATAGTCACTTCACGTTTCGGATAACAATTTCAATTCCATGTTTTCATACAAAACCACTCATTTAAAAGCTGGAGTGAATATAGCCAGAACGAGAAAGTTTTAAATTCCCCCCAAAAATTTTTTTTTTAATGTTTTATCTTCTTTGAAGGCCCAATAAATGTTTTCATTAGACGGAATTGTTGTAAAACCTTCATATGGTTTCTCAACTCTTTATAGCTAATAATTTCGAACTGGTCACCCATTTTCAACAGCAGCTTTATATATTTCTTTCTTTATTAATATGAACGTTTGATTTAACTTGTATATTAAACTATTAGGTTTGATTTTCATTTCAATGAGGTTTTATCTAGGATGCGGTAGTTTTATTTTAGATACAATATCAGTTAAATAAAGAAACCCTAATTAAACCTATATTATTTTTAATGAATGATAAATACTTTAAAGATCTCCATCATCATATCAAACCTTCATAATTCTAAATCCAATGAAAAATATAATAATATAATACAAAGTTAACTGCTTTTCCGAAATGTCAAGTTAATAAAGAGTTGAGAAATAGTACGAAGGCTATTCAATAGCTCTTGTTACAAGGTTTAAGTTTTTATCCTTCCATATCATCTTTTCATAATACTGAGAAGGGTCTAATAAAAATAAATAGTTAAACATTTAAAATAGCTTAAAACTAAATTATTGTTCTAACACTATACTATGACATAAACTGAACTCAAATTGACAAAAAAACAACAAATAATAAAGTGTTTATTTGGAAAATTCCAAGATCTTTAAATTCGCCCACTGTTAAATGTAAGTCATTCTTTTTTCTCTTGTTTTTCATATTGATAATTGGAACGTCAATCATAACAGGCACGTTACATCACCTGGTTCATTGTCGTGGTAAAGAATTATTCATTTCCAAGATGTATCGACTTGTAACTCTTCTCTTTCCTGACAAGTTGGACACAACAATAGCAAGCCACTCCCGCTTTAGAGCTGGTGGTTATTTTCCCAACGGGAACAGGAAAACTCAGTGTGTGTCCATGACATCTTCATTTCCTTTCCTTTGTCTGCGGCTAAATAAATTTGTGTTTTCAAAGTTTTACATGCAATTAAATAGCAATGGTTCAACAATCATATTAAAAAAAAAATTATCAGCGAAATCCAATTTTTATTTCCGGATCAGATCTCAAAAAAAAAATTCAGATTCACAACTTGCTGACTTTTTTTTCGACGGAGAAATTGGACTTGAACGGAAACCACTCATTCAGCTTGGTGGACAGAAAAATGTGCAGCTACTAGAACAAGAAAATAGTCTGCATCACGGAAAAAAAAACACTTCAATTATGAAAAATATATTTAGTATATTGCAGATTATCCATCCTTGGCTGTACCGAAACATCGACGGTTAAGCGGAAGAACAAGTTAATCTGATATGTATAAAAATAAAATAAAATTGCAGTATTTTATTTAATCTCTGGAAATTCCATTGATGAATTTCCTCAATCGATTGAAGCAAGCTTAACGACCTAATAGTCTGTGGGCCAGACCCCCTCCTCCCCTACCGTGAACTCCTTCCTCTCCCCTCCCCCCCACATCCCTATAAATTGCATATAGTTGTGTTCCTTGTTACTATTTATTAGAAAAAAGGCAATGTTTCCACAAAAAAAAAGTGAAGGAACTACCCCAAAATGGCGTAATATTAATTAAACGACTTAATTAATATTTGTTCGTTAATACAATCAATATAATGTACCAAAAATGTTATTATAGCACTATAACTAAGCTATTTATGAGTACTGAATGGTGTGGTAGAGGCCTCGAGGCACCTACGCAGAACGACCGCTTTTCTGCCGCTTAAGTACATTTTCTACGGAACGCCTTCAAATATTTTAAAATATAATCAGTTTTTCAGAAAGAAAAATATATTCCCCAGATGTTTTATTTCAGCACGTTTTGCGTCATTGTTGGCCGTTTAATTACAAACGACGCCTGATTTTCAACTTAAAATATTTTTGTTGAAAAAATTGAATTTAAACTTGTTTTTTATTGCTTAAGCCAATTATTTTTCAATATTTTTTCATGTTTTATTATAGATTGACTATCCAGCTTTAATAAAAGACCAACTATGACGAAATTAAGCCACATGCTGATTCTTAGTAACCAAAAAAATAAAATAAAAATTACTAAAGTCAAAGTCGTCAGTCCGCCATGTTTGGACGCCATTTTGCGGTAGTTGTCACTTTTTTTTTTGTGGAAACATTGCCTTTTTTCTAATAAAAAGTTACAAGGAACACAACGATATGCAATTTATAGGGATGTGGGGGGGGGGGAGCACGGTAGGGGGGTCTGGCCCACCGTGTATAATGTATCCTAGCGAAAGGTTAACGCTCCTGTAAGGCCACTAAATGCATTAAAAAAAATGGATAGGTAGAAAATTAACATTATTCTGGAACAAATTATGAACAAAGAACAACCACCATCTGGCCAAAAACTATACTAATAAAAATCAAACAATATATACAATATCTTCAGTGACATTATATAAACAACAGAAAGTAAAAATATTCTAGAAATAAACAATATCATAATTGAAATGGACAGAAATCAGGTTGACGCAAAACTGAATATAATGGTAAAGTAAATTGCAGAATAACAAGACTGAGGTTTTATCTCAAACTCAAAAGCCGATGGAACCACTGAGCCATCGGTTCAGAATTATTAGATAAAATTACAATGAGAGCAAATCATTTACCTTTGTTTTTTTGTTATTGTTTTTTTTCTCTCCTAATAAACATAATATTTTCATGAAAAAAAAATCCAAGTTATTAAAAATCAAATGTATTTTATTTCCCTCCCCCATTAACAAACCTTAATCCTTAACTTTAATCCTTTTAGTTGAACATCAGAGAATCATCGGCATAAAGGTGATGTGAACAGTGAAGGATTGATTTATGAAGGTCGTTAATATCTGAAATAAAAAGGAGAGGAGATATGCTGGAGCCCTGTGCCACTCCTGAGGACAGAGTTAGATAGGATGATAAAGGTTGGTTGGGGTAGAGACTGCTTGGGTACGTTGAGAGAGGAATAATTAAAACCAAAGGATAGAGCTGTTGGAAAAGGATAACGATTTCAATTTGAAGAAAAGGATGGAATGGTTAATGGTAACAAAGGCTTTGGAAAAGTCTAGAAGGATAAGGACAGTTAGTTTTTTTTCATCTATGGCCGACTGAACATCACTAACGATTTTGATTAGGGCGGATTGTGTGGAATAGCCTGGTCGAAAACCAGACTGCTAAGGGTCAAGTTGATTGGACTGTTCTAGGAAGTTGGAAACTTGGGATTGGACTATTCGTTCTAGAGGTTTTGCAAGGTTAGAAAGGATTGAGATTGGACGGTAATCTCCAGGTGAAGAAGGGTTAGGATTTTTAAGTAAAGGACGGACAATGGCTTTTTTCCATGAGGAAGGGAATATTGCGTTCTGAAGGGAGAAATTGTAGATGAAAAGTAGGGCGGGAAGGATTTCAGGTAGGCATAATTTGATTAATTTGACGGGAATACCATCTGGACCAATGGAATTGGAATGAGATTTCATCACGGCGGATATGAGGTCTGTAGGAGAAATATCTGAAAAATAAAAGTTTTCGTCGTTAAATAATATTCCAGGAGTAAAGAAGGAAGAGGTTGATGGAGGAATGGAAGAGGAAGCTGATATAAAATATGAATTTAAATCATCAGGCTTGACTGGAAAGACTGCTGAGGAAGGAGATCTGGAAGATTTACGGAGGGAGAGCTTACGAAGGAGTAGCCATTTGGTTTTGGAATCAGGAGCTGATGAAAGGGCTTCGTGGAAATAGGTGGATTTGGCTCGTCGGATTTTGATTTGTGTCAGATTACGGAGCACCTTAAACGCTTGGTAGTCGTCAGCGAGCCTAGAGCGTCCAAAGCGTCTGCGGGCTGCATCACGTCTCTTCTGAAGATCTTTAATTTGCTGACACATCCAGCGAGCCGGAGGGTGACGAAAGGTAGAGGTTTTGATGGGAGCATGGGCATCAAGGATATTAAGGAGGTTGGAAGTTAAAATATCAACCATAGAGTCAATACATGAACAGGAATATATTCCATTCCAATCAAGGGTTTCCAGGTAGGGTAAGATTTTTTCCCGAGTGAGGACATCAATGTTACGGAAAGTTATGGTTCTAGGTAGGATCGGAGGAGTATGGATATTATATGAAATTTGGATTAGGTCATGAGAGGATAAAAAGGAGACCGGTACTTGTGAGGAGGAAAGGAGGTTCTGAGAGGAGTCGATAATGTAATGGTCCAACCAATTATCGGTCCTGGGGGTGTGATGAGTGGAAGAAAAAGGAACAATGAAAAGAGAAAAAAAGGTTTTCGAGGTATGATTTATCACTGGAGTCAGAAAGGAAATTAGTGTTTAGGTCACCGGAAATGATGATTTTGGTATACAGAGGAACAAAGTTGAAGAGGGATGATTCAAATGACGGATCAAAGGGAACAAGAGGAGGTCTATACACTACGACATAAAGGATAGGAGATGTGTCACAGGAAATTTCAACGATTAGGAACTCTACGTGTGGGTGATCGGATAGAGGAGAGCAGTGGAGTATTCGGGTCTTCAGGCATTCGTTAACGTACAACACGAAGTGTAGTTATGAAGAGAAACAGATGTGGAAGGGATGTAAGGCTTGAGCCAGGTTTCGGAAATTTCAATGATATGGTAAAATTATGGGTAAAATATTCAAGGAATTCATCATAATGGGCTGGGAGGGATTGGGAGTTGACGTGACAGGTATTAAGGATGCTAGACATGATTAGGCTTGAGGAAAATAAAGTCAGAATTCGATGAGCAGACGCTGGACCGGATATGATACATTAGATGAAATAATGTAAAAATTAAAGTATAAGAAAAAAACCCATTAAAAAGAAAACAAAATTTGAAAAGCAATAATCAATAGAAATAAATTAATTAAAAAGTTGCAGTAGTAATATAACATACGTTTCAGATTTTCAATGTGAGTACTGAAAACTAAGCCACATTGTTTATCGATGTTGAGGAGTAAACAGGGATCGAAGAGTCAGCCAAAGACATCTAGGTCTTGACTCTGGTCGATAAAGACAACCTGATGACCGTCATCCTTTCGACACCGCAGTCTGCCGCTGGAGAACCATATATATATATATATATATATATATATATATATATATATATATATATATATATATATATATATATATACATATATAATATACATGATAAATGGCTACCCAGTGTCTGATTGAATTGTAAGGAGGAATTGGAATAAGAGGATTTTAAATATGGATAAGGATGGTGTATGGCGGATTTTAAGTGAGATGGAATTCCAAAAGATGGTGGAGTGGACAATAAAGGAGTGTTGAAATGAGGCCGATTTGTGGAAAGGGGTATAAAGGTCAGAAGGACGAGATCTTGTGGAGAGGGAGTGGATAGATGACTTGAATTGAAGGAGATTGAATGCGTAGGACGGACGATGATTATAGATTATTTGGTAAAGGAATGTACCTAGGAAATATTGTCTTCTGAAGGAGGGAAAGAGCCACCCTAACTCGGCGTAGTAGTGGGAAACATGAGAACGTCTCGGGGTTCCATTGACAAATCGTACTAAGCCATTCGTGATTCTTTTCAGTCTGTCTCCAAGTTCCGATGAGAGGCCACCGTACACTACGCAGCCGTAGTCAATGTGGGGGAAGATGAGGGCGGGTATACTAGGAGTCTACGAGTGGACATGGGTAGGAGATGGTGGAAGCGATGGAAGAGTTTCAGGATGGAAATTGCACATCGGGATATGTGGAAATGTGGTGATTCCAGGAGAGGGTTTGATCTATGAAAACACCTAAGTTTTTAACTGAAGAGTTGAAGGTGGGATGGTCATTTAGGTACAGGAGAGGAATCTTGGTATTGGATCTGAGAAGGGGTTTGGAACCAATGACAATGGCTTTGGTTTTAGCAGCGTTTAACCTTAATCCATTTTCACTTGCCCAGGCACAAATCCGATTTAGGTCTTCTTGTATTTTGGCAAACGCATCATGCCACTCAGAGGGAGCAAAGGAGAGATAAATTTGGGAATCATCGTTATAAAGGTGATGGGAACAGTGAAGGATTGATTTATGAAGGTCATGAATATATGAACTAAAAAGGAGAGGAGATATGCTTTATATATTATTTCAACTTATAATTTTTATTATAAATCGTTCGACCAGCCCTAATAAAGCCCTGAAAGCTGGTCGGAACGTAGGCAAAATAAATATATATAATTTATTTATTTTTAAATATTGAAGGAAGCTAGTCGACTGTTCTACATAACATGAGTGAAGAATATTCAGGACGCAGTCTTTTAAAAAAAAATTAAATTTTGTATTTATTTGTGACAACTAGTGTTGCCCAAATGCGCGACCGAGACGAGTCTTAGTCTTGCAAACTCAGTCCTGGTCATGGTCTTAGTCTTGCAGTTACTTATTAGCTCACTACTATAGAAATATTACTGTATTTTTTTTATATAGGAGAAACCTAACTAAGGCCGGATAAATTTTTTTTATTTTTTTTTATTGAATAATAATACAATCAGCCACTGTTGGAGGGCTAGAAGTATTAAGGCTAGAAGTTCTCATTCATACAGTATATACAAATAATAAAGACATAAATATAAATATAAAAAGTAAATAAATAATACTGATAAAAAAATGTAAATCAATAGGAAAAAAAATAAACAAAGAAAATAAAATAAAAACTTCTAAACACATTCATAGCTATATACAATATATACATTTGCCCAAGAATCTCCGAGCCAGGCTTTTTTCCCCCCACATGTGGAAGGCAAAGCAGGACTCCAGAGATCCCAGTGTAACTTTTCCAGCCGTATCACTTGTATTAGAAGCTGGAGGCTGAAGGAGGGCACTAGAGCCACAGATGCTCAGGACTTGAGTGGAGAAGCTGGCCATTGCCAGGACTCCAGAAGCATATTTACAATAGATCTCGCGGCCACTGCCGTTTTAACCTTCCAGGGGGATTGTAGGGATGGTGGGAGCTGGATAGGGATTGAGCTAGAGGATTTGGATGGATAAGGTTCTGGTGAAAGTTTGAGAATCTGGATGGGATGATGTCGAGGACAAAAGGGATGTTAAGGTCATGGTGTAGGGTCTTATTTGTGACATAATATGGGGCATTGGCTATTGTTCTAAGTACTTTGGACTGGAAGGATTGGATGCGTTTGATATTCGAATGTTTAGCAGTTCCCCACAGTTCAAGTCCGTAGGTCCAGATAGGTTTCAGTATTGTCTTGTAGATTAAAAGTTTATTTTCAATCGAAAGATGAGATGTCCTGCTTAGTAGTCTATATAGCTGGCCATATCGTGGTTAAGTTCTTGTCTTTTAAGTCTCGTATGTGGGTTCCAAGTTAGTCTTTTGTCTAGAAGGAAGCCAAGGTAACGGACTGTATCTGAGTAGGGAAGTGGTATTGAATTGAAAAGGATTGTGGGACAGGATCTGCGTCGCAGAGTGAAAGTAATATGTTTACATTTTGCTTCATTGATTTTAATGCGCCAGTCGTTGCACCACTGCTCAATCAAGGAGAGGTGAGATTGTAGGTTTTGAGATGCTATTTGAGGATCTGAGTGGGAGGATAGAATGGCAGTATCATCGGCAAATGTAGCTAGGAAGGTATCGGGATTTGGAGGGATATCGGCAGTGAAAAGGATGTAGAGAACTGGACCCAAAACACTGCCTTGTGGAACACCAGCCTCAACTGGATAGTAAGTGGAGAATTCGGTGCAGCAACGGACTTGGAAGGAAAGATTTGAGAGATAGGATTTGAGGACTAGGTATAAGGATTGGGGTAAATGGGTTTTGAGCTTGAATAGCAAGCCATCGTGCCACACCCGGTCGAAAGCTTGCGCTACGTCCAGAAAGGCACCAGTGCAATATTGCTTGTTTTCAAGTGCAGAGGATATATGGTCCACAACACGAAGGCCTTGTTGGACAGTGGAATGTCTTGAGCGGAATCCAAATTGATGAGAAGGGATGTTGTGGGATTCGAGTATGGGTAGGATGCGTTTGAGGAGGATTTTCTCAAAGATTTTTGAGAGGATAGGGAGTAAGCTTATCGGTCTGTAGGATGATGTGTTATTAACGGTTTGCCTGGTTTTGGAAACAGCACGATTATGGAGTGTTTCCACATCAAGGGAAAGTTGGTAGTACGAAGGATGCAATTATATAGATAGGTCAGGAATATAATTGATTTTTTGGGAAATTGTCAAAGGATTTGTGAAGTGAGGAGATCATATCCAGGGGATTTTCGGGGTTTTAATTTGTTTATGAGGAATTTGACCTCAGAGGGGTTAACAGGTTTTGGAGGTAGAGAGAGAGGAATCGGTGAAGAGAGGAATTCTTTAACTTCAGCAGTGTGGGTGGGATGGATTTCGAGAAGGAGAGTGAATGTGTAGGATAGATGTTTAGCAAACTCTTCAGCTCTATTCGCATCTGACGAAGCCCAGGAACCATCATCACGGCGGAGGGGTGGGAAATGGATTGAAATTTAAGGATTTTTTTAGTTACAGTTCAGAGGGAGTTATCACTAGATGATAATGAGGAAAGGTAGGAATTGTAGGATTGGGTTCTAAAGATATCCAGTTTCTTTTTTACCTGTTTGGAATAATAATTATACGATTTCCGGTCATCAGGATGCCTGGTTCTTTGCCAGAGGGCCCTAGAGCATCGTTTGCTATGGATAAGGTCCAATAGGTCTTGGGGTAGAGGATTTATACTGAGGTGTTTTTTGGGACGATCAGGTGAGGATGCAGTCCAAACTGCTTGCTGGATCAGGGTAGTGAAGGAGTCCACTGCATCGTCAAGGTCTTCAGGTGTTTTTAAGGAAACTCTGAGGTCTATATTATCATCCAATGTTTGACGAAAAAGGTTCCAGTTAACTGGTCCTCTGATAAATGAAGGAGGGGATGATTTAGGAATGGATGATGTGGAAATGGGGTTAGGACTAGAGTAATGTGGTCTGAAGAGAGATCATCAAGCCTTGAAATGGAACAGTGTAGTGATCCTAGACCTTTGTGTAGGAAAAAGTCTAGAAGGTCGGGATTGCGGTTGGGATCTGTTGGCCAGTATGTGGGAGTATTAGGTGAAAGGATGTTGCTGCGATGGGAATTAAGTGCAGATAGAAGTGTTCGCCCTCGGGAATTCGTGGATCTGGCTCCCCATTGTTGGTGTTTTGCATTTAAATCTGCACCTAGGAGGAAATGGTGTCCTAAGGAATTCAGGAAGGAAATTATTTGGGATTCGGAAATGGAGAATTTATGCGGGGACTATGCCGCAACTAATGTTATTGAGTAAAGGGAAGTTTGGATTATTACGGCAGTGGATTGTAGGAAATTATATGTTGATAAGGGAAATAAATGATGGGAGAGAGATCGGTGGATAATTATAGCAGTGCCAGCATGTGTTGTTCCATCAGGATGATCGGTTCTATAAATATTGTAACCAGGAACCTTAATCTGTCGTTTGTTGGTTAGTCGGGTTTCAGTTATTAGTGCTATGTCGATGTTTTTGTCATGTAATAAGATTTTCAGTTCGTTGATGTTATTTCGAATACCATTCGCATTCCATAGGAGAATGGAGAGGGATTTGGTTGAGGACATTTATGGATTTCTTGGCGGTGGAATGAGGTTGGATATAACATTGGTAAGTAATGAAACAACAGGGGTGATGAGGGATCTAAATTAAGAAAGGAATGAAGTTAATAGGATTTTGATGTCAGTGGAATTGGAAGGAGGAGGAATGGATATCTGGGTATTGAACCTAGGTTCAGGGATGGAGGGATATGGGTCTTGAGGTTGATGTGTGAATTCTCGAGGTTGAGGTTCTTGTGGCAGGACCTGAGATTGAGTGTTTGTAGTGTCCTTTAAACATCTGAGCATAGGTCACTCTTCCGTTCACTGTTCTAGAGGATTGTCTTGGTGACCTGGATGTCCCTTCTTCTTTAGGAGTTGCGTACATTCTTGTTTTTAATTCTTTATATGTTTGACAACCCTTATAGTTGGCTGGGTGCTCTTGGTGGCATAAAGCGCAGACTGCAGGAGTCTTTCTAGATTTCTTGCAGTCCTCTGTTTTGTGCTGCTCACCACACCTCACACATCTAGGAATGTGATGGCAATACCGTTTTGTTTGGCCATAAGCCTGGCAGTTATGGCATTGAACGATGTCGCGCTTGGTGTAAGGCTTTTCTACAACAACGCTAGTGTAATAAAGGCGTGTGACCATTTAGATGTCTTCGACCTGGGGCGTTCGGTCAAGGTCAACGAAGAATAGTGGGAGCGGTATTCTATTTTTTGTGCCAGGCTGTTCTCTATCTTCCTTGAATATATTCACTATTTGGCGAACACGGAACCCCATACCCATGAGCTCTCCTTTTATAGTATCCGTTGGCGTTGATGAGTGCAGTCTTCTGATAACGACCCTGAGCGCCCTCTCTTGACCCATTTGATACGTGTGGTAATCAGCCTTGGTGTCAGTTAAATATTGTATACTGTTTCTGGAGTGTCGGGCATTAATTTAGTGTCATTGGTGCGGCTTTGGCATCAATATTTTCCTGAGCCCACTAGGTTATTCAATTGGTGATACATTAACTGAACGTTTTTAATATTCCTAACGAATATTGGTGGGGTTTTTGGTTCTCTGGGGGTGAGTGCTGTTTCCATTTGTTCATTTTGTGACTTGGAATGGGTTATGAGTGAAAAACGGCGATTCTTCACCAGTCTGAGTTGTCTCATGATTATTATGTTGTTGTGAGGTACCAGGTTGGTGTTCCACTCCTCCAACAGAACTCCATGGTGTGGCTGGTGGAGTATTTCTTTTCGAACGCCTTGTTCTTATTTTAATAGGATAACACCTTGTATGTAGTATCGAGGCTCCTGGACCTAGTGTTTTTGCTAACACGAAATTATATACGCGTGCTTAGAGAGGACTGATTAGCACGGACCTTCCTCCGACGGAGGGCCAGAGCCCACTGGTGGGATTAGCGATGTATATGGCCGGCCGTTATCAATAACTAACCTGAGGTCTATTTACACTGTTCACTATTGAGCTGTAAATAAGTGATTACTCACCTTATTCTTCTGTTCAGTAACAAACTTAATTGTTAATATAACAGGTAACACTATTGTTTCACATTGAAGTTTAACACTGCCACTATTAATAAAGAATTTTATAAGAGACGACCTGACGTACGTGTTTACCTAAGGCTAACGCATGCGCAGAACTGAATGAAAAATTATAGAAGTTAAATGCAAAAGTATATTGGTTATACCAATTATTAATATGCAGTAACTAAGATTGTCAAACACTAGTAACTATGTTGCCTTAATTTAAAAAACAAAACAAAAAAAAAAACATTTTTTTTACCAGTCCTGTTCTTGGTCTTGCAAAGCGCAAGTCCAAGACCGATTTCGGGCAACACTAGTAGATAGATAGATAGAAATTTATTATTTATTATACTGAACTACCGGCGAAAAAAAAAAGAAAAAGAAAAATTTGAAATAAAAGTCAAAAGTGAACATTTTTTTTCTTTATGCCGAAGTCGTTGGTCATTCGACCGTCCGACATCTTGCTGTCCAGTATAAATTAGATTTTCTTATATAACGATTTAAAAATGTCTTTCCTCTTATGTCTGTCAAGGCAGGACATGTGTCTAGGTGGTCTGCATCCATTCATCCTTGATGACATAATTGACACCTAGGATCCTCAGCCAGACCTATCTTGTGTACACGACTCTGCAGGTAGTCGTGGTCAGACGCCAGGCGGACTGCATCTCTTCTCGATAGGTCAGCTGGGATCGGGTCATCTATCAAACATTCATAACGTTTTTCTTCCATCTTGTCCAGGTGTGCTTTTCTTATTTCTTCCTTCACTACCATCCTTACCATTCGCCGTATGGAATCGTAAGGTTTTGGATGGATCTGCTGAGGCAAATATGTTCCTCGCTTGACATGAAAAGGTTTTTTCCCGGAATTCCGCAATGGCTTGGAATCCACTGTAGGACCACATTGGTGTAGGGGTGTCAGGTTACACAGGAGGGATTTACACATCAAGATAGTACTCGATAGACACTCATTCGTTCTGTCAGTACTATTCGTGTCAGTAACAGCGAGGATGGCTGCTTCAGAGCAGATGAAGAGAAAGTGGATTAAAAGTGGAATAAGGAAAATATATATTATAAATAATGAGATAATTGTATTGTTACCTAAATCTGAATAAATTGTCCTTGAGGATGAACCAGGAGCCCGAAACCTCAACAAAAATAAAATAAAATACTATATTAACAGAAGAGTTCATTTAAAAAAAAAAAAAATAATAGCATTAATCTATGAGATGTGGCTAATAATTAAGTGATTGAGGTAAGTTGGCTATTCAAATTACAGGGAGATATTTGGTAGGGGATTGAAAAAAAGCAGATAGCGGAAAAAATATGTTAATTTTTCTGTTGTCCCCTAACTTGGGCTCTAGCTACATCTACCGTAACGTAAAGTAGTTGAAGCAGTTGACTCGGAAGGAGCACCACACCGAAAAAAAATCAAATCCATCCTTAAAAATTAATACAACAAAACATGTATTAAGTCAATGTAAGATTTATGATCTCATTATTATTGTTTAAATTTATCTTTCTTTAAAATTTAGTTTAAACGTAATTTATTGTTATATTATATTATGTATTGTTGATTTTAATCTGGAATTTCATTTTCAATGTTGTATTGTAATTTGTTTTTTATCTCGCTGCACATTATTTTAATTCAGAAGTATATACAAGTGTTGACAACATTTTGATGTATTATTATTATAAAT
Source organism: Nezara viridula (assembly GCA_928085145.1). NCBI lineage: Eukaryota > Metazoa > Arthropoda > Insecta > Hemiptera > Pentatomidae > Nezara > Nezara viridula. Next base: position 11,970,719 of record OV725078.1, on the reverse strand, counting down.
CAAACAACATTTATGTAACATGATTTAACATGCTTTAAGTTTTTTACTGCACGATTTTGATTTTGTTGCACGTGTTTTGGATTTTTACTGCACGAAAATGGTAATCTGTAATGGAGAGATGCCTTCGTTTAAAAAACCCAGAATCACTTAAAACTCTTCCTCATCAAATAATGAGTGAGCATATTTTGAACACTAAAACAAATCCTTCTGGAGTGATTGCAGTCACTAATTACTACTAGAAAAGTTCAAAATAAATTATTTGAAAACAATACGAAAAAAAAGTAGATAGAATAAGACGTGAGTGATATATACATTTTCATAAAGGCTTTGTATAACGGAGAGAGGGATTTTAGTGACAGAGGCCAACAAAATACATAGCCCTCCCCCCTTGCCCACTACATTCTCCCCTTTAAGCGCTACAGGGCGCCGAGCTCAGTCAACAGCCCTCCAAGTGGACCATTACTACTGCTCCCTATTTACAAACACCGCCCCTCAATATCTATACACAATCGTAACAATCCCCCTTATTCGCCTTTTATCGACCTTACTCAATATCCTTCTAAATTCTGAGGCTCAAACACAAACAAACGAAATTTTGATTGATAGCTTCACGAATAGAGAGTATAACGTAAATTATTCCGACTATGGAGTAAAGGAAACATCTTGTACATGATTTTTTTCTCCTTTAAACTGCTAATTATACTGAAATAATAGGCCGTCTCTAACATGATTTTTTTTTTTTACTTTCACTTACCTACATATGAAATACATAGGAAGGGGAAGTATGGCGGTCGTGAAAATTTTCGAATCCTAGTTTTCAACGAAAATAAACGTTTTGAGGTTACCTGAGTATAAATAACCAAGTCCCCACAAAATGTTCTGAGTGTGTGTGAACAGTCTATCTCAAAAATTTAGTCTTATGAAACTGAAATTGCCTATTTGAGGTTTGTTATGCATGGGGATTGCAGCAATTATTTTGTTAAAATCGGCAAACCGGAAGTGACACTTAATATCATCGATTTAACACCATTTTACGATATTATAAAAAATGGCTCGATTTTTATTTAACTCGTTAAGGTAATGTACAATTAAGTTTTTTTTTAATATAAGGTAGGCTTTATCCTCATTTATGTTATCCAACAGGACGTAAATGTCGATTTTTCAAAACGTCTTAAAGTTAAATTAAAGTAACTTTAATTTTGTTTGTTTTAAGAAAATAACTATTTCACACTCCAGATAATGAATAAAAATGGTAAGACATAAACAGTGAAAAGAGATCGAGAATTGAGACTCAGTAGCCCAGTAACCTTGTGATATTCAACTTCAAATATCGCCGAAAACAACGCCATCTTAGAAAATGCGTATTTGAAAATGGACAAGGTTTTCGAGAATGAAATCTCCGAAACGACAGTACACTAATAGGAGTATATAAGAGAAAAAAAGATAAATTTGATATTCTTATCATTACTACTGTTTTACAGTTCTAAATGTCTCGTTTTATATTAATTTTCGTTTTATGGTTGTGGATTTTGGAAGACTTTTGGATATCTTTGAAAATTGATCTTTGATATCAATAAAATTACCAGAACAGATGTATTACTAAAAGATGTTTTCAGTGGAAGTAAACTCAAAATGGCCGCCGAAGAAAGAGAAAGAACCTTAAAAATAATTTAACCGTAATAGGGAACAACTGGTGAAAAAGTTATAAAAATAAAAAAGGCCAAACAACAAAATAACTAGAAATTCATTTATTTCAAATTTGATTGGCCGATATACCTTTCCAAGGGATTCTCAAACTGCCTACTGCTGCAGCATTTAATTTAAATTTTTAGTAGTTAAGGTAGACATTGTCAGTGAATCGACAATCCGAAAATTCATAAATCTATATTTAATAATAATAATAATAATAATAATAAGGCTTAGCGAACCCGAAGGTTCGATGCCGACACCACCAATCGCCTGTTACACACCTCCCTCCACCGTTCGCCGTCCAAACCCAGTCCCTTCAGATCAGCTTTAATGCAATCTTCCCACCTTCGCTTCGGTCTACCCCTCCGACGCTTACCATTCGGCACAGCAAATATTAACCTTTTAGGAATTCTCTCGTTACTAAGCCCAACAACTTTACAAGCCCATTTGATTCGCCGCGATGAAATTACCTCAATTATATTACCCGGATATAGCTCACGCAATTCGGCGTTGTGTAACCGTCTGAACTCTCCGGTTAACTCATCCTTCTTCGGTCCGAATATTCTACGCAATACTTTATTTTCAAAAACCTTAAGACGCTGCTCATCCCTTAATGTAAGCGGCCAAGTTTCGCATCCATAAAGAACTGTAGGTAAGATAATTGTTTTATAGATTCTAATTTTTAAGTTTCGGGACAAGAGGCGCGAACTGAGTAGTTTTGTCACAGAAAAATAACAAGCATTCCCCGCCTTCAGTCTAACTTTAATCTCTTCTTCAATTTCGTTTTTTCTAGTTATCGTAGAACCTAGATACCTAAATTTATCTACCTGTTCAAACATATTACCATCTATATCGATATCACCAGTAGTATCGCCATTTTTGCAGCTAACCATATATTTTGTTTTATCCACGTTTATTTCGAGTCCTAGTTCTTTACCGGCTTTCATTAACGTTGTCGTATTTAGTTTTATAGTTTCAACGTCTTCGCTTAACAGTACCAGATCATCAGCATAGCCCAGCACGGATGTTGTCCCGCCCAGATCCAACCCTTTCTCGGTACTCATTACCTCCCTAATGGCATGTTCTAATGCCAAATTGAACAGGACAGGCGAAAGAGAATCCCCCTGTTTTAAGCCCGAACGAACCTCAAATTTTTCGGACAAATTATTACCGATTCTAACTTTATTGAGTGTCTCCGTCAAGCACATCCTGACTAGATTTACTAGTTTTTTTGGAATTCCCTGCTCGATTAGAATATTATACAGTTTCTGGCGGTCAATAGAATCGTAAGCCTTTTTAAAATCTATATACAGCTGGTGAACAATACCGTTATACTCCAATTTTTTCTCTAATATTTGCCGTAAAGAAAATATTTGATCAATAGTCGAACGATTCCGTCTAAATCCGCATTGGTAGTCTCCGATAATTTCCTCGGCGTATTCCGTGATTCGACTGGTTAAGATTAAAGTGAATACTTTATAACATACCGGAAGCAGTGAAATTCCTCGATAGTTATTACAATCCGTCCTCGGACCCTTTTTGTGAATCGGAATAAGAATAGATTCTTTCCATTCTTCAGGTAATTTCTCGTTCACCCAGATCTTTTCAACCAAGCGATGTATTTTAGAAACTCCAGCTTCCCCGCATGCCTTAATTAGTTCAGTAGGAATATTATCGATTCCCGCTGCTTTATATGATTTTAATTTACCGATAGCTACTTCAACTTCCTCTTTACTTGGTCCTTCTATCAACGGTTCAGCACTCTGGTACTCAGAAGGAGGACACAGATCATAATTTCCCGTATTTAAAATATTGTCAAAGTGGTCCTTAAACTTATTCAATATGTCAACCGGATCGGTCAGAATATTGTTATTATCATCCCTAATTCCAGACGTTACGGGCCCTACATATTTACGTGATCTGTTTATACCTTTGTACATGTCTCTTACGTTATTTTCGATTCTATTAGTTTCTATTTCAATTATTTTATTTTTGAGATACTCCCTTTTTTTATTTTTAAGCAATTTTGTCGTTTCGTTCTTTGAGATTCGGAAGTATTCCAGATTGTCTTCGCTAGGATTATTTAGAGCTTTTAATTTAGCGGCTTTCCTTTTTTCGCACATGTTTAAGCAATCTTCATCAAACCACGGTTTGTTATTCTTATTTTCCTTTTTTCCTAGACACGAGTTACCGACCGCTTTAATATTATCCCTGATCTCTACCCATAACTTGTAAAATAAATCTATATTTATCAATTATAATTATATTAGTTAATGTATTTGTTTATTACATGTATTAATAACATAATTATACGACAACGAAGAGCCGCAAAGCAAGTAATGAATTTTTGAGAGAACCGTTGGAACAACTTTTAAGTTTGATGATTTCGTGATTGTTTTGAAATATTTTGAGGTTTAAACACTGAAGCAATATTATATTATACTTCGAGTCTAGTTAATTTTTTATTGTTTTCATGTCGTATAAATTCCTAATCATATTTGATGAATATAAATTATCAATACTCGTAAAAACAAAAATGTTTAAATCAGGGGTAGACACTTTTATGAAACTTTTTTAAAATGTTCCATTTTGATTGTTTCTGTGAAAAGTTTCAGGAATAAAGCACCAGCTGATTGATCAGCTGTGTCCAAACAATCAACTAAAGCGTACAATGAAATATGCAAGTACATTCCCTTGGGGTGGATAGGATTATTCCAGTATTCTTTCTTATTTTTATTCTAATAAAATTACATTTTATTTAAACCAGGGCTTGAAATGAAAATAAAAAATTGTATTATTAAAAAGTTTCAAGTCGATAGTTTTTCAGTTCTTTTGGAACTAGAACTTTTATTTAAAAAAAAAAAAAAAATTGTTTGAAAGTTCTGTCGATTTCGCCAAAAATCTAAAAAATCTTTTAATTTTATAAAAAATACGTTATCTCTTTTGCTTGACTAAAAATAAAAATAAAACTATTGACCAGATGGGCTATCCCTTTTGTTAATTTTGTTGAGAGATAAAGGTATTTTTTATAACCTATTAGCTAGACAGTAAAAAGTGAGTTTTTGTGACCAAGGGTGGCATGAGTCAAACGGTAGTATTATGTCTGTAGTTGTCGGTTTTCTGTAAATGTCAAAAGCTAAAGAATTCTTAATTGAAATGGTCAAGTCAAGAAAGTTAATTTTATTTGGACCTATTTCTATTGTGATTTTTATGTCAATGGACACATCGCCGGGGTCTGATGGAGTTCTGATCCGCACAATAAAATATTTTGACGTATCAAACATTATCAAAACGATTGCTGAGATAATGCTGAAGGTGGCCTATGTTCCGGAACCACTTCGACAAGGGCGCACAATATTAATATTTAAGGGCAAAGGTGATATAAATAATATCTCTACCTGGAGACCGATCACCATATATTCGATTGTGCGCCGAATCATAGAGAAGGTTCTGGACCACGAATTAATAAAGCAAGTCCACCTTCCACAAGAGTCAGAGAGGCTTTATAAAAGGTCTCCCGGGAACGCAAGTCAACGCGAGGATTATTGACGCGGCACAAAAAATGAAAAATGACTGTGCTATAGTTTTCCTCGACATTGTCGGTGCTTTTGACAATGTTGGCCACAAACACATCGTGAGCTCCCTAGAAGCGAGAGGTGTGTCACCGAATCTTACAAATGTCATATCGGCTCTGATTAGCACGAACACCATAAAGATTAATAACGGTGTCCATGCAACTAGCCAGATCAAAGTACTGCGCGGTGTGTCCCAAGGCGGTCCCCTGTCGTCTTCACTCTTCAGCCTGGCCATCGATCATCTCTACCGCGACCTGTGCGATGAGGACTTTTCCAAGAAATTTGGATACAAATTAAGGAATGAGCAGGATTGTGTGGTTCTCACAGGTTTCGCGGATGACCAGGCTGTGTCGGCGCGAGACAAGGGGGCTGCAGAAAGAGTGATTGACAGCATCCAGAGGACATTTAAAGAAATTGGTCTGGCTATAAATCCTCAAAAAAGTATGGGCATCGTTGTAAATAAAGGAGAGCTGGAAACTACGGTGCTCTCCCTTGAGAATGGTGAGTACATAAAAACATTGAGGAATGGAGAAACGATTAAGTATTTAGGATGTACATTCTCGGGAGAGCTACAATTCAACGAAGATTCGGTGACTAAATTGAATGATAATTTAAACAAGCTGGTAACCTCTTGCTTACTCAAACCTGAGCAGAAACTCAACATTGTCAATCAATATCTGTTCCCGGGTCTTACTTACCCTCTCCAAACTGCGCCACTAACAAAGCTGCGTCCTGCTATCCTGGAGGGCATCGACATTATGATTCGCAGGAGCGTAAAGGCCATTATTGGACTCCCTGCAAATACTTCCACAGCGATGTTGTATGCCCCCAGGAGATACCGAGGATTGGGATTAATCCGTTGGCAATGGGAGGCTCCTCTTCAACATTGGTCCATTGCTCAGCGACTGTCCAATGTACCAGATGCCCTTTTTCAGTCTACCTTCGATTATTCGGCTGAAATTACTGAATGTGCCGAGAGATTGGGGGTTGATCAGGGTCATCGAAATGTGAAAGCTCTACGGCAGTCGCTACGAGAAAATGCATTTGAGGAATGGGCCAACTGCAGGTGGCAGGGTATTGGTGTTCGCCATTTTAAAGAGACCCCGAAAGCGAATAGATACATCTATGAAAAGCAAGTACTTTCTGGGTCTGAATGGTCGAATGCCCTAAAACTAAACATTAATTATGCACCCCTGCGTGGAGTCCCAGGAGTCAGCGGACAGGTCGGAGAAGTTGGGTCCCTCTGCCGTAAATGCGGCAGAGAGTCTGAAACACCAGCCCATGTGCTGGGAAAATGCCCCAACAACTCCCTCCTCATAACACGTCGTCACCACCGGGTCAAGTTCGAGTTGATGAGGCTCCTTAGGGAAAGGAAATTCACCTGCTTTGACGAGGTATATTGCATCGATAGTGAAGGCTCTACGAGATACGCGGATATCGTCGCATTTCCCAAGACAGGAAGGACAGCGCTGATCTTGGATCCAACTGTCCGCTTTGAGAGCAATGACCTCGATCAGGCGGGTGAAGTGGAAAGGGAAAAGAAGAACACGTACGATAAATGTATCCCTTTCCTAAAAGATAAATTCCGTGAGACCTTCGGAGAGAGAGAGTTCACCGTGAGAGGCCTCTGGTTTGGGTCTCGCGGAACTATCCCAAAAAGAACAAGGAGCTTCCTCGAGGAACTAGGTGTCGACATTAAGGACGTAGCGAGGTTGGCTGAAAATATAGTCCTCGACTCCCTGGGAATCATTCACCACCACGTGCATGGCTAGCCCGAGAGTTTTAATTTATGTATTTATTTAATGAATAATTGAAAACAATAGAGATAAAGAGAGAGAAGTGAGAGAAAGGGAAACTAAATGTTAAAAAAAAAAAAAAAAAAAGCATGAACAATGAAAGGAAGGAAAAAGGAAAAAAAAATGGAAAAAAAATAATAAAAATGTATGTATATATATCTATTTTACTAATATTAACTAATACTTCTGTATATTTATATATAAGTTCATGTATTGTCCTAAGGATAGAAGAGTATGCTGTGTATATAGCAACCCAATATAATTGGGCAGCAATCCTTTATATCTTATATTTTATGAAAATAAAGTGTTTCTCTCTCTTTCTCTGATATCTGTAACGAATTTATTTAATTCGTATATCATCCCTTCCCATATTCAGAAAACATCGTCAACATATCTGGAACAGTGTCTAACATGTGTTTTAAAAGCTTCCATTGAGAATATTGTTTTTTCAAGACTGCCAATAAACAGCTCAGCACTCAGTGGGGATGATGAAAAGAACACACCGGCAAAACGTCTATTTTGTAAAATTTGTTATTAAATTTAAAATAATTTTGTTTGAAACATAATGAAAGGTGAGCCATTATATCTTCACACAGAAATTGAATAAATTTGCATTTATATAATCATAATCGTATTGTTTTTCACATTCTATTAAAGGAATGCTAGCAAACAAATTTACATCGTCGAAGCTAACAGATTGAATGAGTTTGAAATGGGGATATCTTTTATGATGTCAGTTAATTCTATGATTTCAAATTGCAGCAAATAATGGCTACCCCACAGTAATCATTGAAAAAATATTTAGAAAAATTGAAAAACAAAAATTTTAATATTCAACTTATAACAGTCTACAATATAATAATATTAATGATTTCAGAACAATTATATATATATATATATATATATATATATATATATATATATAGGTCCGATACTTATAAAATTAATAGTATTTTAAAAGAGACGGAAAAATTGTGGCCCTTAAGCCTTTTAAAATCATGGTATTCAGGACTAAAGATAGATTTGATCCTTTAAATAAGAGTGGGGTCTTCTGGATAGAATATTTATATCGGGGAGGCGGGAAGGAAACTGAAAAGCAAAATCAAACAACACCTCCCTCAGCCAGCCCATGCACCACATTTTAAAGTTCATTTTATAAATTGTTCACACCCACAAAAAAGTAATAAGGTAAAACTGTTACCATTTCAAACGGGAAAAGAATGAACATTTTTAAATTAGGTTTTATCATTATTTGATTGCTTTGCAAAAACATTTTTACTGTTGTTGTTAATGGTATTATTTTACCAGCCTGTTGAAGCTCTGATAAAAGATCGAAACCGGTTGCGTAAAGAGAGAAATATAATAATAATAAGGCTTAGCGAACCCGAAGGTTCGATGCCGACACCACCAATCGCTTGTTACACACCTCCCTCCACCGTTCGCCGTCCAAACCCAGTCCCTTCAGATCGGCCTTAATGCAATCCTCCCATCTTCGCTTCGGTCTACCCCTCGGACGCTTACCATTCGGCACAGCAAATATTAACCTTTTAGGAATTCTCTCGTTACTAAGCCCAACAACTTTACAAGCCCATTTGATTCGCCGCGATGAAATTACATCAATTATATTACCCGGATACATCTCACGCAATTCGGCGTTGTGTAACCGTCTGAACTCTCCGGTTAACTCATCCTTTTTCGGTCCGGATATTCTACGCAATACTTTATTTTCAAAAACCTTAAGACGCTGCTCATCCCTTAATGTAAGCGGCCAAGTTTCGCATCCATAAAGAACTGTAGGTAAGATAATTGTTTTATAGATTCTAATTTTTAAGTTTCGGGACAAGAGGCGCGAACTAAGTAGTTTTGTCACAGAAAAATAACAAGCATTCCCCGCCTTCAGTCTAACCTTAATCTCTTCTTCAATTTCGTTTTTTCTAGTTATCGTAGAACCTAGATACCTAAATTTATCTACCTGTTCAAACATATTACCATCTATATCGATATCACCAGTAGTATTGCCATTTTTGCAGCTAACCATATATTTTGTTTTATCCACGTTTATTTCGAGTCCTAGTTCTTTCCCGGCTTTCATTAACGTTGTCGTATTTAGTTTTATAGTTTCAACGTCTTCGCTTAACAGTACCAGATCATCAGCATAGCCCAGCACGGATGTTGTCCCGCCCAGATCCAACCCTTTCTCGGTTCGCATTACCTCCCTAATGGCATATTCTAATGCCAAATTGAACAGGACAGGCGAAAGAGAATCCCCCTGTTTTAAGCCCGAACGAACCTCAAATTTTTCGGACAAATTATTACCGATTCTAACTTTATTGAGTGTCTCCGTCAAGCACATCCTGACTAGATTTACTAGTTTTTTTGGAATCCCCTGCTCGATTAGAATATTATACAGTTTCTGGCGGTCAATAGAATCGTAAGACTTTTTAAAATCTATATACAGCTGGTGAACAATACCGTTATACTCCAATTTTTTCTCTAATATTTGCCGTAAAGAAAATATTTGATCAATAGTCGAACGATTCCGTCTAAATCCGCATTGGTAGTCTCCGATAATTTCCTCAGCGTATTCCGTGATTCGACTGGTTAAGATTAAAGTGAATATTTTATAACATACCGGAAGGAGTGAAATTCCTCGATAGTTATTACAATCCGTCCTCGGACCCTTTTTGTGAATCGGAATAAGAATAGATTCTTTCCATTCTTCAGGTAATTTCTCGTTCACCCAGATCTTTTTAACCAACCGATGTATTTTAGAAACTCCAGCTTCCCCGCATGCCTTAATTAGTTCAGTAGGAATATTATCGATTCCCGCTGCTTTATATGATTTTAATTTTCCAATAGCTACTTCAACTTCCTCTTTACTTGGTCCTTCTATTAACGGTTCAGCACTTGGTTCATTAAACACTCAAGTTGATTGTTTAGACACAGCTGATCGATCAGCTGATGCGTACGGTTGCGCTCCTACCTCGGCTTCCAGAATTTATTTTTGAGAGGAATCTCTGTAATTATGACATAATACAGGTACATTAGAACAGTTAATATTTACTGTGTCTACAGTTGAAAACTTTCAGACGGCTCTATCCCTCGACGTTCACCCGTTAAAATCTTTGAATTATCAAAGAACTCGTCGTCTTTAATAGTAAAATACATGTAAGAAACAAAGGCGAATATACCATTTCGTACCATCTGAGGCAGAAGAGAGAATGGTGATAAGAAATTTGCACTCCTCAACCCCAGCTGAAGTTGTAAAATAAAAACTAACGACGCTTGGTTTCAAAGCACGTCAGCCAACATTTTGAAGGAGAATAAGGAGCAGCCAGGGGTAAGAAATTAAGTCCCACTTTGTTTTTCGTAGTCCGGCAGCCGTCATCAGGTATCGAAAAAATATATGATAACAGAAGAATATTCTACACAAGCGTCAAAAGTAGAGAAACCATATCCCAAGAAGGGAACTGTGCAGTTTCACAATAGTCAGGCGTACGGCAACACGATCCAGGATTTAATTTTGGGGTGACTTCAGCCCGAAAGATTTTTTTTTTAAATATATATCGATAATCAATAAGAAAAAAAAGAAAGAAATTAACTACCTATATGAAATGGTGTTTAAGTGATTCAGAAAGCTATGAGGATGCTGGGAATGCCGGAAAAATTGATTGCCTTGACAGAGATACCAATTGACGCTAAGAGATACCAAATGTAAGGTCAAGATTCAAAACGTCCTCTCAAACAGCATTCAGGTAAAACAGGGCTTGAAGCAGATAGAACCTATATCACCAGTCCTCTTTAATATAGCCCTGGAGCGGGTTGTTAGAGCAATAAGGACCAACCCTGGAGGGACTATATTCAATTGACTTACTCAATGCCTTGCATACGTGGACGATATTCTTATCAGTGCTCGCACTTTGTCGGCCCTTGCGGGATCTATCGAAGAATTCGATGCGACAGCAATGCAACTTGGCCTGAGACTAAATGAAGAGAAGAGTATTTACATGAAGTCCTCAAGGAATAATGTAGCTATGCATGAATATGTTCAGATTAATCAGCACCTCTTTCCAATGGGAACAGAATTCAATTACCTTGGAGTAATAGTAACTGACCAGAACAAAATGCAGGCTGAAATAAAGGCCAAAATTACAGCTGGCAATAAGTGATTTTTGCCCTGACAAAAATACTTAAATTCAAGGAACTGAGCTGGAATACAAAAGTAACAATTTATAAAACCATTATATGGCCAGTCGTTACCAACGGGTGTGAAAAGTGGGTTCTGACACAGGAAAGTGAGAAGTTGCTGATAATATGGGAGAGAAAAGTCCTAAGGAAAATATATGGTCCGAAGAAAATAAATGACCAGTGGCGAATACGGAAAAATGACGAGCTCTATGAGCTGTTTAAAAATGATGTTATTTTAGCCACTGCCAAAGGAGCCGGCTCAGATGGCTAGGCCATGTAGAGAGAATGGAGGAGAATAGGTTGCCTAGAAAACTTCTCTATAACCGCCCAGGAGGAGCATGTCTTAGGGGAAGACCCCAGCAGCGGTGGATCAACGACGTGGAGGAAGACCTCTGCCGCATCGGTATCAGAAGATGGTAAAGAATAGCTGCCGATAGGAAAGCTTGGCGGAAGCTTGTTTCTGACAAGCAAATTAATAATATATTAATGGAAAAAGGAAAATATATTTAGAAATATAACAATCCGTCAAGTGGACAATAATTATAGTGATATATAAACACATTCATGCCATATATACAGAAGATATAAAATTACAAAAGTAAAATAATAATCAAAAACTATGAACGATGAAAAATAAAATAACCTAAAGATAAGTAAATTAAAAACATAGTCATACCTATATACAATCAGGCAGGGAGCCCCAAGCCAGGCTTCTCCTCCAAATATAGAAGGAAACACAGGATTTCAAGAGATCCCTGCGCTACTCTCTCAACCGCGTCACTGGTGTTAAAGCCAAAGGAGTGAGCGTTAACATATTAAGCTAGATTATGGGTGCTTCGTATACGTGTCTTAAGTAGACTGGATGCTGTGTATCATAATGGTATTCGACTAGCGACTGGCGCATTTCGAACCAGCCCTGTTCTCAGTTTGTGTTCTGAAGCAAGAGTACCACCTCTTTTATTTAGAAGAAAAAAATTAGCTTTAAATTACTTAATTAAAATTCTTCCTCAACCAGACCATCCTATACATAGATGCATATTCAAACTAAAATTTTCCAAAGCTTTTGAGAAAAAACCGAAATCAACGCTACCGTTACCAGAGAGAATTAGTTCAGCTACCTGCATTCCTCAAAGGAATGCCTTTAATCAAACAAGAAATTCATAACCTTCCTTGGCTTAACAAACCGCCCAAAATAATCCTAAAACTAACTCGGTTAAAAAAAACTTAAACTTCTCCTACTGCGTACAAAACCAAATTCTCATATATCCTTTAAAAAGTATCAGAACCATATTTAATCTATACTGGTGGATCTAAATCAGACGAATCTACATCGTCTTCTTTTGTCACGCATAATTCGACTCCTAAAATAAAACTCCATAAACTGTGTAGTATATATACAGCCGAACTTCATGCAATAGCCTCAACTCTAAAATTTACTTTGACAATGACCCCACAAAACATTACAATAATAACTGAAAGAAATAATTAATACTCGAAACATAGAACCATCTTGAATATTCATAAACATATAAATATGCCAGAAACTCTAGGAAAATCTGTGTGCTTTATTTGGGTACCGAGCCACGTGGGAATCGTTGGAAATGAGCTCGCGGATGTAGCAGCGAAACAAGCTCTTACTCTTCCAAGTCGGGGCTGCCATTTTAACGCCGCAAGATATAGGTCTTCCTCTCAAACAAGAAATAACTCATAGCTGGCAATCTATGTGGAATGAGAGTCCGCCAAGCAAATTAAAAGAAATAAAAAAAAACTATAAAGCCATGGTCAACATCAAATCGTTATATTCGCAGAGAGGAGGTTGTCTTGGCCAGACTAAGAATAGACCACACCAACTTTACCCATTCACACCTCATTAGCAGGCAGCCACCACCACAATGCCAACAGTGCAATAACATACTCACAGTCAGCAACATTGTACGGGAGTGTCATTTTTACGTATCGAGTGTGAGTAGTTCAGGACTTACACCTCCAATAGCAAATATTTTAAAGGATGACAAAGATACAATAAAATTAGCGTCAAGTTTCCTGAAATCAAACGATTTGTTTAAAAAAAATTTAAATCTTAAAAATTTAATACAGATTTAACAAAATTAATTTGCCGGCGTCGATGACCTCAATGTTTTAGGCCTTAAAACCCCAACAAACAAACAAACATTATAGTTCATTTAAACTTTTATTTATTTTTTTTTTTTTAATTTCTTTATTGAGTATTATAACAATCTGTCTGTTCGACATTGGTTATAGTGAGGTAGGATGACATTCACACCATATGTACAAAAAAATAAAATAAATAGAACAAATTTAGCCACATACACACATGTCTTGAGTGAAGAATCTGGCCATTGCCAGAACTCCAATTTATATAATTTACAAAAGGTCGCGAGGCCACTGCCGTTTCAACCTTCTTGGAGGATTATAGGGATGGGAGATGCTTGATAGGGATTGTGCAAGAGGATTTGGGTGGTAAGTAAGGTTCTGGTGAAATTTGGAGAACTTTTCTGGGATAAGGTCTAGGACAAATGGGATGTTAAGGTCATGATGTAGGGTTTTATTGGATACATAGAAAGGAGCATCGACTATTGTTCGAAGGACTTTAGACTGGAAGGATTGGATGCGCTTGATGTTAGAAAATTTTGCTGATCCCCACAGTTCTAGTCCGTAAGTCCAAATAGGTTTCAGTATTGTCTTGTAGATCAGTAGCTTGTTTTCAATGGAAAGTTTAGATTTTCTGCTTAGTAGTCGGTATAGTTGGCCGTATCGTCGGTTGAGTTCTTGTCTTTTGAGTCTAGTATGCGGGTTCCAAGTTAGTCTTCGGTCTAAATGAAAGCCAAGATACCGGACTGTGTCTGAATAAGGAAGCTGGATGGAATTAAAGAGTACTGGTGGACAGGAATTGCGTCGGAGTGTAAAAGTAATGTGTTGGCATTTAGATTCATTAACTTTAATGCGCCAGTTATTACACCAGTGCTCAATCAAGGTGAGATGACTTTGGAGATTTAAGGATGCTATTTCGGGATCAGAGTTGGATGATAAGATTGCGGTGTCGTCAGCGAATGTTGCAAGAAAAGTATCGGGATGAACAGGGATGTCAGCAGTAAAGAGGATGTAAAGCACGGGACCCAAGACGCTGCCTTGGGGAACACCGGCTTTAACGGAGTAGATATTGGAAAATTCTGTTCCACAGCGAACTCGAAAGGAGCGGTCAGAGAGGTAGGATCGGAGGACTAGGTACAAGGACTGAGGTAAATGGATTTTAAGCTTGGAGAGCAGTCCGGAGTGCCATACCCGGTCAAATGCCTGTGCAATGTCCAGAAAGGCACCCGAACAGTATTCCTTGTTTTCTAGGGCTGAGGAAATATGATCAACGACTCGGAGTCCTTGTTGAACAGTAGAATGTTGAGAGCGAAAACCAAACTGATGGGAAGGGATATTTTGGGATTCTATAATGGGTAGGATTCGTTTCAAAAGGATCTTTTCAAAAATTTTTGAAAGGATTGGGAGTAGGCTGATTGGTCTATAGGATGTTGAGCTATTGAGAGGTTTTCCTGGTTTTGGGAAAAGGATAATAGTGGAGTGTTTCCATAACAGAGGGAAGTGGGTGGTGCGTAGGATACAATTGTAGATATATGTAAGGAATATGACTGCTTTGGATGGAAGTTGTCGAAGGATTTGAGGTGTAAGGAGATCATGTCCAGGAGCTTTACGGAGGATTAGTTTTTTTAATTGAAATTTTACTTCGGAAGGATGAATAGCTTTTGGGGGCAAGGAAAGTGGGATTGGTGATGTAAGGAGTTCTTCTACTGTTACGGTGTGGGCAGGATGGGATTCCGGATGTGAAATAAATGTATTGGATAGGTGAATGGCGAACTCCTCAGCTTTATCTTCGTCAGATGCTGCCCAGGAGCCATCACCTCGTCGGAGAGGATGGGAAATGCGGTGAGGATTTAGGATTTTTGTTGTGGTTTTCCAAAGGGAATTGTCGCGAGAAGAGAGGGAGGATAGGTAGGAGTTGAAGGATTGTGATCTGAAGGTGGCTAATTCCAGTTTTAATTGTTTGCAGTAGTAATTATAGGAGCAGCGGTCGGTAGGATGTCGGGATCGTTGCCATAATAATCTGGCACGGCGTTTGGTGCGGATTAGGTTAAGGAGGTGTTGGGGTAGAATGGTCTTTATAGGAATTCTGGAGGAGTCTTTTGGAAAGGAGGCAGTCCAGGCGGCTTGTTGGATTGTGGTAGTAAAGGAATTTACGGCACTATCAAGGTCATCGGGAGTTTTGAGGGATATGTTGAGATCAATATTATCGGAGATTATTTGGCGGAAAAGGTCCCAGTTTACTGGGCCCCTAATGAATGACGGTGGAGAAGGTTTGGGAACAGGTTCAAGTGAAACATTAAGGATTAGAGGACTATGGTCAGAGGAAAGTTCATTTAGACGTGTAATGGAACAATTGAGGGGACTTAAGCCGCTGTGGATAAAGAAATCTAGAAGATCAGGATTACGGTTGGGATCTGTGGGCCAGTAGGTAGGAGAGTTGGGGGAAAGGAGGTGAAAACGTTGGGAATTGAGTGCAGACAGCAGGGTTCGGCCACGAGAATTCGTGGTTCTGGAACCCCATTGTTGGTGCTTGGCATTTAGGTCTGCACCCAAGATGAAGTGATGTCCTAAGGAGTCGAGGAGAGAACTGAATTGGGCATTGGATATGGATCGGTTAGGAGGGCAATACGCTGATGCAAGAGTGACCGGAAAGGAGAAGGTTTTTATCACGATAGCGGTGGACTGTAGGAAATCATGTATTGGTAATGGGAGTAGGTGATGGGAGAGGGATTGGTGTACAATTACAGCAGTACCGGCATGTGCTTTTCCGTCAGGGTGGTCAGTACGATATGTCAGGTATTGTGGTATATTGAAGTGCTGTTTAGTGGTTAGTCGAGTTTCAGTAATTAGTGCCACATCAATGTTCTTGTCAAGTAGTAAAGTAGATAGTTCGTCTGTATGATTTCTAACACCATTCGCATTCCAAAGGAGAATGGATATGGGTTTAGGGATGTGAGTCATTTAAGGATTTTTCAAAGGAGGGATGAGGTGAGATACGAGATTCGTGAGGAGTGATATGAGTGGAGTAACAAGGGATTTGAAATCGGTGAGGAAAGATGCTAACAAACTTGTGAGATCTGTTGCATTTGAAGGAGGAGGAATATGAGGAATTTGTTGTTGGTGGTTAGGTATATTAGGATGAAGAGGATTTTGAGGTTGGGTTTGAGGTTGTTGTTGTGGCAGGGCTTGACATTTATCGGTTAAAGTCTTACCTCTAAGTAGTTGGGAGAATGATACATCATTGTTTACAATTCTGGAAGGCTCTCTCTCTCTTCTTGTTCTTAGTGCTTCATCTTGAATCCGGTTTTTCTGGTGTCTGGTTTTGAGATTCTTGTAAATTTGGCAGCCTTTGTAGTTGGCCGGGTGTCCCTCCAAGCATAGGGCACATACTGCTGGATCTTGTATAGGTTTGGTGCACTCTACAGATTTGTGCTGTTCACCGCACTTCACGCAACGCGGCAGATGGTGGCAATATGTCTTCGTGTGGCCATAGGTCTGACAATTATGGCACTGCACGATGTCTCTCTTGGGATATGGCTTCTCAACTTTCACCATTGTATAGTATATTCTTGTGATATCATATATTTTTTCGATACCTGGTGATGGCTCCAAGTCCACGAAAAACAATGGTAGTGGGATCCTATTTCGTAATCCTGGCTGTTCCCTGTCCTCCTTCAAAACGTTTGTTACCTGGCGTACATTGAAACCAAGCGTCGTTAGTTCTTCTTTAATAACTTCAGTGGGGGTTGAGGAATGTAAATTTCTTATCACCACTCGTAAAGCTCTTTCCTGCCTCAGCTGGTAAGTGTGAAAATTCGCATTTGTTTCTGATAAGTACTTCACTATTTTTCGGTAGGCTTCTGCAGAATCAGGTGTTATCTTGGTGTCATTGGTCCTGTTAAGGCATGAATAACTGCCAGAGCAGATTTTATTTAGTTGGGTGCAGAACATCTGGAAATTTTTTATATTTTTCACAAATATCGGAGGAGGCTTTGGTTCTCTGGGTATTGCTGCAGACTCCATTACTTCTTTGTCATTTTGAAGCACTTGGTAGGGGTTTGGAGTAAAGAAAGGTGATTCTTCAATCGTTTCTTGTGCAGACGTACCTGGTTGGGGCTGAGGTTCTGGTTCTGAAGTGTTCATTTTGGTCACTGGAGGTATTTCTCGTAGGCAGCGACGAGTCCTTTGTTTGGCTGGTGAGCTAACTCCGTCTGACCGAGACCTCTTGGGCACCTTACTGGCCATCACTTGCTGATCATACCGCATATCATAAGAGAAAAATAAATAAATAAATAAAAAAAAAGAAAAAAAAAAATTTTTTTTTTTTTTTTTTTCCTTAAAATAACAAAAAAAAAGATGCCAACAGTAAATATCAACTGCTCTGATATACACTTTAACTGTATCACGTGAATAATCAGAGAGATTCCGCTATAAAATTGGTAAAAACTGAGAGAGAAGTTGAGGAGACAACCTTCTCATCAGCTGATCCACTGCCTTCCGTTTATTTATTTTTTAATAATTAAAGAAAGGAAAATTTATCGGTTGGTACTGACTGAATAAAAAATGACAGTATCAAGAAATTTCTTGAATATGTTTCATTGTCGCAATATTTAAAATTAGTGCCTCTAAAGTTCTAATATTTATCTTAATACTAAAATTAAAAACTTATATTACAACCGAATATTCGAGCTCCATTAGGAAAAAAAAAATCAGGGCTGATTATTTCAGCTGACTGAGTCTTTATTCAATTACAATAACGAAGCATTTAGCGAAGCAAAACTGATTCAAAACGTATTGAGTGTAAAACCAAATGCTAATATAAGGGTATTGTATTGGAAAGGACAGGGATGGTTTAATTAGCTGCAATTGGGCGGGTTGGCAGGTGATATATTTTGAAGCGGTGCATTCCATGAGGATTACGGCCGTGCGAGGTGTCGGCCCCCGCATTGCGGTTTAAGCCTCCTTCCCTCCTCCAAGCCCAACTTCACTTACAGCTTGCCTAATTAAAATTTTCGTAACTGCAAAGATAACAACATCACTTTTCAAGAGATATAAATATCTATGTCAGAACCGTAATTTATATTTCTTAACAAAATAATACTATACATTTGGAGAAACAAATAAGGTGTCAGCAGATTTCAACTAAAATAATCAAGTAACTTTCAAAGGGCCTTAAAATTACCGCAAATAGACTTAACGCTACAAAAATACTTGAAAAAATAGTAGCTCTGAATTAACACAATAGAGCAATTTAAATGAGCGCGGTACAGAGCCCTTTTTACCAATAATTAACATCCGCCTAAAACTTCCCGAATGCCTTCATCTAATAGTAATATATAACTTTTTTTATTTATGAAAATTCTCCCGTTTTCTGATCGATAAACTTTATTTATTTAAGGAGAAACTGAAAAAATCGCATACTTAAAAAATGATGGACTACAAAAATATTGAGCTGTTTGTGGTGACCTCCACCCCTGATTTGTTAAAAGTTATAAAGGCCAAACGGCCCAATATTTTCATAGGCCATCTTTCTTATCGATTCTGTGATCAAATTATCTTAGGATTCAAGTGGAAAGTAATGCGTAATAATGAATTTTTATTTTTTATAAAACGCCCCATTTATTTATCAAACAATTTTCCTCGATAAAAAAGTTGTAGGTTAGGATAAGATGGAGCCATTTTGACAAGTTTTAGAAAGATGTTCATAATTAGCTCAGTCAAAACAAGTGGAAAAGGTCAAAAACTAATTCAAATTTATTTTTTATATTGTTAGCTATGTAGTGAACAGGGGACCCTACTAGGCGGTTTCATGGCGTAAGTTGCACCATCAAAATTTTTGAGGGGGCATAATTTGACGGATTTTTGAATTTTTAAGAGGGGCAAATTTCGAAGGGGCTATGAATGTTTAGACTAAGGAGCTAGGGGAAAACATGGAGGAGACAGCAGAAAGTGTGATTGTATATGATTTACGATTTTTCTAATTCTACCTTAGCTTGCTTTATTTTAAAGAAAAGGTGACTAATAAAATATCTAGAGAAAAGTGGGGAGGGGAGTAAGTTCATGCGCCATCGACCTTGGAGAGGGGGGGATGGTTACCCCTGGTATTGAACATAAAAAATCCAACAATTTTTGTTCTACGCTAAATATCTGCTTTTTAGAGCGACATAGATAAAAAATGGTTATATTCAATCTTAAACAGTTTATAATTATCACACATTCTTGTACATGGGTTTTTTTTTTTTATCCAACAGAAAGTGGAACGAGCTTTCAAACAGGGTAAAGTTTTGAAAATTCACAAAAAAAGTATAATTTTTTGTTTTTAACTAATTCTTTGTTTTTATTGGTAACTTAGTTCAACAGTTTTAATTAAATATCAAAGCTCACACAATTTTCTAAAGCTTTTGTTGGAAACAGATTTTTGAACTTAAATACAAATCACTAAAAAGATATTGGTGTTTTGAAATTAAAAAAAAAAATGCTTATAATTTTATTTTTACTGTTTTGCGCTTATTTTAATTAAATTGGTCATCAACAATTACTGTTTTATTTTTTACTTTTAATGCCAACCCTGCATAATGATCTTAATATTCCATTCATTCTTGATCTTATCCCAGACAAATTTTCCTAATTCCATGGTGTCCTGGAAATGGCCGGCTTCTCCACTCAAGTCATGAGCGTATGTGCCCTTTCTCAGTCTCTACTGAATCCCCAGTTATGCGGCTGAGAGAGAAGCGCTGAGATATCTTGGAGTCTTGCCTTATCCTCCACAGTTGGGAAAAGGGCCCGACTTGGAGCTCCCTTGGCTGACTGTATAAATAAGCATGAATGTTTTTTTTATTTGTGTTGTCTCATGTTTTATTTCTTCTGTTTTACTAATTTTTCTTTTTTTATCCTTTTCTTATAATTTCTATTGTTTTTGTAATTGTATATATTGTATGAACGAGTCTCACATCAAATACTCAATGCCCTTAATTGAAGCAAAATTTTTTTTTTCTCCTCAAAACAAGACTTAAAAAAGCTAAAAAGGATATAATTAGCGTAAACCGAAAAAACGTTCGAAATTTCAATGGTTTTTGGAGCACTGCAGCGAACCCACAAGGCTTTCAAGGGCGGAAACTTAGATTTTTTATTTTTACCAGATAGCTAACAATATAAAAATTAAAGTTCAATTACCTCACATCAAGCTCGGAAATTCGTGAAGGAAAACCCTCCACAATGAAGACACACTAGAAGGCAACTTATCATCACCATCACCATCAGAAACCACAAACGTAATAGGCATTTAACAGAAAAAATGAAGGGACTGATATATCCATTTATATCGAAAATCTTGGCAATGAAGGGTAGAATACCGCGCTTTGTAAAAACAGGCTCATTTTCCTGTATTGAATACCTGAAATCATCGAGTTTAGGATCCCATAACAAAACCAAAACCTTAACAGTCGAGGAATCTCCATCCAGGCACAACGGAATTTCTTGACTACCCTCGTGTATAACAGAAAATACTTTATCGGAATTGCTGGAGAACTTTCTGAGCTCCAACCCACCTGCTCCAAATAAGGCCATCAACTCATTGTACAGATCCAGAGCCTCATCACTACTGCAAGCACCAGTGATTACGTTATCTACATAAATTTGGTCACTGGGCAGCTTTATAAAAATTATGGCCGTCTTCCCGAAATAACTGTAGTATGACCTCTGAGCAATAAAGGGATAACATTCCAACCCAAATGGAAGGGTAACCAACTCATATTCCTGGATCGGCTGAGAAGATTCACTTCTCCAAAAAAAAAAAACGCAATAGGTTCTGATTAGTTTCGGCAATGCGGATACACCTAAACATCATTTTTATATCGCATCTTAAGGCCACAGGAAAGCATCTAAAATGATCTATAAGTTCCGCAATATCAGTCTAGAGCTGCGGACCGGTCACAATCAAGTCAATGAGTGAGTTTCCTCCCACCATCTTCTCCGAACCATTAAATACGACTCTTAGTTTTGTCGTGGAAGAATCCTTAATGCCTCCATGATGGGTCATGACGTATGGAGAAGGGTTCTTGGCGAGGTGGACATGAACTAATCTTATATATTCATCAATTTGTGCAGCATAGGCAGAATTATACTCCGGATCTCTCCTAAATCTATTTTCTAGATTTCTAAATCTGCGTAGAGCTATCTCTCTGGTGGAATCAAGGTTAAAAGGCTGGTCAGAACGGAACGGAACTGAAACAATGAATCTACCCTGGAGATCACGACGGCACATATTTATTAAGTGATTTTCGCAAAATGCATCTTCAGGATTTGGTGGAATCGAAACTGTGACTTCCTCAGTCTCCCAAAATCTCTTTAATTCCTCCTGTAAGGAAGGGCTGGTCTGCTTGAAAAAAGTACGTATTGAAGGTATGGGTCTTTGGCTTTCCAAGGGGTTGGCCCCAAATAATACCCATCCTAATGAGGTATAAATAGCTTTTGGTTGACCCTTAAGAAATAAAACAGGTTCAATAAAACCACACCGTACATCTTAGCACTCAGAAGCAAATCAACTTTTCCTGGCATATGAAATTGAGGGTCTGCTAGATCTATTGACATAAATTTATTCCGTACTTCTTGGGACACGGCAAACTTTGCAGGGTAATACTCTGGCTGAAAACTCATATGTGCTTCTATTTTTCGTTGAACCCAACTTCACCTTAACCACAGCAGAAGATGAAGATATGGAGGTATTGCCTACTCCAGACACCACAAAAGGACTAACCAGGGAACGAATTCGCTAGATCAGTGGTAATTAAATTAATTTGTGAACCTGGATCCATCACCATTCTGCATAAATACCACTGACCTGAACTTGAACAAATTTTACCTAACGCTCTAACCAGAAGTACCTGTGAGTTGGTGAAAGCGTGGCACGAAACTGCACGAGAATTGTTTGTTACTTGCGACTGTGATGGATCAGTGTTTGCAGCTTTATGCAACATTGTATGGTGACTCCTTTTTCCACAAACTTGGCAACAAGCCTTACTTTGGCAATTCGGTAAGCGATGAAATCCCGTACAAGAAGCATAAATCAGACTTCTTTAACAAGTCATAACGACCATTAACATCGACATCCAAAAACTGAAAGCAATTTATTATTTTATGGCTTTATTTACAAACTGGGTACTCTAAATTAATTTTCTGTTTATTCGGTCTATTGTGATGGCTGGTTAAAAGTGTTTTTCGCTGAACTTAAGGCTGGGTGCTTTTAGACGGCTCGGAACACATTTCTGCGACTCTAAGTTGATCTACTCTACGTCGACTCTAAGTGACCTAACAAACTTGCAAAATTAGAAACTGTCTCTTCGCTGAGACTATTCTCGAACATTCTTCTTGTATTCGGGTCTGCAACATTAAGTCCATGATAAAATCAGCGAGGTTGTGGAGTTTAAGATTTTTTGTAATCACCCTCAAATTTATCCAGAAAGCTTGGTAGAATTATCTACCGAAAAGGATTTAAACTGTATAATTCTGTTAAGATGGTAGGCCGCAATGATCCTTGTATTTCTGTAGCGCTTTACTAATTCATCATAGGCCAAGCTGCAATTTTCTGCATTAAACTCGATTGAAAAAATGACCTGTGAAGCAGGATGAACTAAAAGTGATTTGAGGTATGAAAACTTTACTATTTCTGTATAATTTCGATGATGAATTAAGGCATCAAATAATGATTTAAAGGAGGGAAATTGTTCGTACTGACCGGAAAATGGAGGAATTTGCTAATCTGGCAATTTAGAGTATGCTACTGGTTCAGACATGGGCTGAGAAGTGGGAACTATGTGCTCAGCTTTAATTAATTTCTCGTGCGCAACTTTTATTTCATAACAAACGCCTTCCGCCGCAAGAGATGGTGCGTTTACTTCTATTCAATGTTCTTCATCTAATGATTCATTTACCACGGAAATTTCGTTCAACACTTCAAATTCCTTTAGTTGTGCTTTAATTTCTAAAGCCCTAACCATAAAAATTTCCATCTTCAAAGTTGTAGAGAGAAAAAAATAAAATTCAAATCAAATTTCAATTGCTGAAAGCAAAACCCAATCATATTAAAAATTAAATTTTAATTGCTGAAGGCAAAACTAAATTTTATTCAACCCAAAATTTAATTGCTTAAGGCAAAACCCAATTTTATTCAAAATTAAACTTTAATATTCAGTAAAGGAGGCCTTTTATTCAAATTAAATTCAAAGCTCAGCAAAGCAGGTCTTTTATTCAAAACAATTTCAAAGTTCAGCAAAACAGGCAAGGATTAACGAAGTAGGCAAGTATTAACGAAGTCCCCTAATTTCAGCAAGTCACTATTTGTTCTTTCCTGAATATCTCTGGACTTATCTGGATACTGCTTGACTTCCCCTAATACGCTATATGCCAGCTTACATCTTTGTTACCTAGAGGGCACTCCGCCTGACTTCTACTGCTGAGTGCTGCTTGCTCGGTGACTGCCGATGAAATGGGCCGAGCCAACCAGGCGCTCACAAGGCTTAAGTGTTATCTTTTAGAACTGCCCCCACCACTCGTCGTAACGCGGGAAATTTTAAAACCATTCTTTGGCACAACTATATATATATATATATATATATATATATATATATATATATATATATATATATATATATATATATATATATATAGTTGTGCCAAAGAATGGTTTTAAAATATATTTATATATTTTATATTTTATATTTATATATTTATATATTTATATATATATATATATATATATATATATATATATATATATATATATATATATATATATATATATATATATATATAAATAAATTTTAGTGGCAGCAATAGACAATGGACAGAAGTAGGAACCATATTAATTTGATTCATTATTGTAATTTTATATATAAGGATTGGCTCTTTATACTTAATTATATCTCTTTGTTATTGAACTTCGGAGGGTTGTTCCTTGGGTCTTTGCCGCCATTTAGTTTTGAGATGAATCTATGTGCTTTTACTCCATCTCTTCGAAAATCCAGGTTGGCCAAATATTCTCTGAAAGCTTTTCTTTTGGCTTGAATTATATTGTACTTAAGGGTTGCTGTAAGTTGTTTTAGCCTTACTATATCTTCCGGTTTCTTTGACATTTCTACATCTTTTCTTGCTACATCTCTACTATCTTTTAGTTTCTGTAGTTTGTCACTCTAGAATGGGGAATATCTTTTCATAAATCCCCGAGGAATGGACTGCTTTGCACACACGAGAATTGCCGCTTGAAGTCGGGCGTAGCTTATATCTACATTTTCCGTAATGGTTTTATCCGTAATGGCTGTGCGAGTGAGCTGAGAGAATTTATTCCAATTGGCTTTTTTAAAATTCCATCGGAGCATTCGAGGCACTGAATCATTATAAGACTTTAAATTGCCATTAAGATAGGCAAGCATTATCCTGTGACCAAATGCTCCAGGTGGAGAGGGAACTGTGTGGGAGATCAGCGGAGCTATTCGTGGGTGCACTAATAATAGGTCGGTATATAACAAAGAGATATATACCGGACTTGCCATAGCAAGAAACTTTTGTAAATTCTTTGCAAAGGCCTCTAATTATAAGCCAGCAGTAGGAAATAAGAAAATTAATACCAAACCACAAATCCTATGTCTGAATTCCTCTGAAGCCCAACTCTTTGAAGACGACTTCAGTAAGGAAGAGCTTGAACTTTTACTGGCACAAACAAAGAAGGGAAAAAGCGGTGGCCCTGATGACATATTACCAGAGTTTCTTATTCACCTGGATGCAAAAGCCAAGCTCATTGTGCTAGATTTTCTCAATGCTGTGTGGAGGTCGAAATATCCTAGTGCTTGGAGGAAGGCTGAGGTTGTCCCAATTCTCAAGAAAGGTAAATGTTCTTCTTGCCCATCTAACTACCGACCTATATCGCTCACAAGTGTTTTTTCTAAGCTCTACGAGAGAATGGTGCTAGCCCGGTTGCAGATATATCTTGATAGAGAAAACAAGATGTCATCAAAGCAAGCAGGTTTCCGGAAGCACCGATGTACAACTGAGCAGGTGGCTCGTTTTAGTGAGGATGTAAAAGACGGATTCCAACGCAAACAACATACTCTTGCAGTATATGTTGATTTTAAAGCTGCTTTTGACATAGTCTGCCGGAAAGTACTTCTGAATAAACTCCTCAAAATGAACATCAGTGGAAAAATGTACCGAGCCATACGTTCCTTCTTGGCCCAGAGGTTTCTCAGAGTAAGATACAATGGCTGGTGCTCAGGCTTCAGAACTTTTAGTCAAGGAGTTCCACAAGGATCTGTTTTAAGCCCCACACTCTTTAATATAATGATTGATGACTTAATGGCTGTACTCGAGGGAATACCCGGAATATCTGCTCTACTGTTCGCTGATGATCTACTAGTATATGCGACTAGTAGCACTCGAAGCAGCAATTAATGAGGCAATGGCAAGACTTTTTACCTGGGCCATGTGTAATGAAATGGAAGTAAATACGCAGAAAACTGAATTCCAACTGTTCACCTTATCAACAAAAGGGTGCGAGCTGGAAATCATCTACAATAATGTTCCTTTACCAAGAACCTATGCAGGCAAATATCTGGGAGTTAGGTTAGATACAAAAATGATCTGGAACAGACAAATTGAAGAGATGGTGGAAAAGGGGGAAAACAGGCTAAAACTTCTGAAACGCCTTGGAGGAAAGACATGGGGGCCACCCAGGATGTGATGGGTCTTGCATATAAAACCTATGTACGCCCAGTACTGGAATACG
Source organism: Nezara viridula (assembly GCA_928085145.1). Classification (NCBI taxonomy): domain Eukaryota; kingdom Metazoa; phylum Arthropoda; class Insecta; order Hemiptera; family Pentatomidae; genus Nezara; species Nezara viridula. The sequence continues at coordinate 11,944,584 of OV725078.1, read as the reverse complement.
GTTCTGAAGTCATCTGTACTGCGGCTGATGCATCCCTGAAAAGATTAGACAACCAGCAGAACAAAGCTCTGAGTTTGATTTTGGGTGCACCGCGCTCAACCCCTGTTGTGGCTATGGAACTGCAGACCACAGTAGAACCTCTATCGAAACGGCGTGAGCGAGCTGCAATGTGCCTTCACGAGCGAATGAAAAGAATAGACCAAGAGTTTTGGAAAAAATACAAAATCCCCTCTCAACGGCTCAAGACACAAAAATCCTTCATGCTAAAGGCGATGGCACTACTTAAAGAAAGAGGGTTTGACTGCGAAGAAAGGGAACCATTTATACATCCACAGTTACCAATTCACAATCACGCATGCAATGCAGAACTGCAACTCCTTCATAAGGTGGATAAGAAAAAAACACCTGAATACGAGCTAAAAGCATTAGCATTAGAAACCATAGCTCAAAAATACCCTCCTCAAGATTGGTTCCATATCTATACCGACGGATCAGCTGAAACAGCCGTTAAAAATGCTGGAGCAGGGGTTTACTCAAGGGAATTCCAAATCAGCGCTGCGGTAGGAAAAGATGGAACAAATTTCGACGATGAGATAGCGGCGATCCTCATAGCCTTAAGAACATTGTCTAGAAGGCGGGATGAGAGCGCTGTTCTCTTCATCGACTCCCAAGCAGCCATCCTTGCTGTCACAAGCACGAATGAATGTTTATCAAGTGCTATATTGGAATGTAAATCACTCCTCTCTAACCTGACACACCGAGGCACCAATGTGGTCCTACAGTGGATCTCCAGCCATTGTGGGATTCCGGGTAACGTTGAGGCTGATATTCTTGCCAAGCGAGGAACAGACTTGCCTCAGCCGATACATCCAAAACCTTACGACTCAATACGGCGAATGGTGAAGATGGTAGTGAAGGAAGAGATAAGAAAAGTACATTTCGGCAAAGTGGAAGCGAAGCGTTACGATTGGTTGAAAGATAATCCGATCCCAGTTGAACTGCCCAGAAGAGATGCAGTTGCCTGCTTCCGCCTGGCTACTGGTCACGACTATCTGCAGAGTCATTTCTACAAGATAGGCGTCGCTGAGGATCCTACCTGTAAATTGTGTCATCTAGGAACAATGGATGCAGACCATCTAGACGTATGTCCTGCCTTGAGGTACATAAGAGACAAAATATTTTCAAATATACATATCAGAAAATCTAAATTATACTGGGCAGCAAGATGTCGGATGGCCAAATGACCAACGACTGGCATAAGAGAAAAAAAAAAAAATCTTAATTTTATTGTAATCTATTTTAAATTTTAGCATTTGACGTTAGTATAAAATACATGTAAGATTGTTTTAATTCATTACTTCAGCAATTTTAATGTTTTAATTTGGCAATTTTAATTAAAACCAAACAGAGATTGTTATGTACACTGTTATTTTTGATATCGGGGTTATTGCCGGACTCGAGGATCGGAGAGCGCGTTGCGGACCTCAGTAGCTTGATGTCCTTGAGGGAGTACTGTTGGGTCTGTCAGCGTCCTGCCCTCCTTGGAGTATCCATGCTCAATTAAAAGTAAGAAAAATTTGGTATTATTGTTGAAATGTATAAAAACTTTTGATTGTTATACCAATGATAAGTATTGTTTTTCCAGAACTGAAGAGGATCCCATTATTTATGTTAAAAAAAACTCTGTTTAGTGTTCTAAGGACTGGGAAGTTGGAAGTCTACTGCCTTTCCCACCCACACTCAATATAAATAAACATAATAAAGTAGATTTTCAACCAATAATTTTGATGAAATTAGAAATTAGTTTTGAGTTCAGAAAGAACAAACTAAAACGAACTCATTTGCACAATAGAGGCAATGGACTAATTAGAGAATTCCTCGACGGTTTCATTTAACAGAATAACTCTCAATTGGCTCTTAGTTCTTCCCAATTCCCAGTTCTACACAATGCTCATCAACAATGCCCCGTTAAATGTTAATGAGATATTCCAACCTAAATTTCGTACTTCAATACCAGTTCGTCATCAGGCACTATATTTAGGCAATAAAAAAGTACATATTTCTGTATGTTATCTTTATTATGTTTGGTCCATTGAATGATCAATAATTTATACAATACTTTGTACCTGTTCCGAAAGGTTTAAAATTGTTTGATCGCCTTAGTTTAAATCAAAAACTAGATATATGTAGATAAATAGATAGAAAAGAACTTTATTCTGCGACAGGGTTCTCTAAAAATAGCAATAATCTACAAATCAAAAAAACATATGTTTGGCCAAAAACTATATAATTAAAAATTCTAAGTACTTATTATAATAAATATCTAATAATTAATTGTAAAGTTGAAAATTGTAATTTATTTTGTATTCTTTTAAATCACCATAATTGTTTTACGTTGCATGCTGTAGATAGATGAGTTTTCAATTCGAATGTTTTACACTTCCTTTCATAAATATACGAATATTTATAATATTAATATCGATAACGAATATTAATATCTGACAAGAGTTTATAGGTATAAAATTCAAAAATAATAATCATTATAATAATTCAAGACATAAACGATAAATGTGCAAACTGCTGAAAAAAATGTTGGGAACACCGGATTTATACAGTAACATCAATAACGATAGTAAACTAAAAATAAAATTTTATCAAGAATAAATATAATTGTAATGAAAAAAGAAAGAAAGAAAAAGCAAAACCGAACCAAAGGAAAAAATAGCAGAAGTAAGTAATGAAAAAACACTGAGTTTTTATGTTAAAACATTAACAGTAGAAACGACTATTTACTTCTAATAAAATTCTATTCATAAAATGTAATTTGACGATTGGTGGAACGTCCATTAGAGATTAAGAAAGTATTGGAAAAGGAAGTATTTGAATGATGAGAAAGAAAATGCGTGGCATATGTTAATGTTAGATGGCAAGCAATTCCACGAGGTAAAGCATCGGGCCAGAAAGGAACCTTTATAGGTTTTAGTTCTATGGGAGGGTGTATACAAGTCAGAAATTCGGGTTCTTGTTTTCTATGAGTGGAAAGAAGATTTGAAATTTAGGAGAAGATAGATGTAGGGAGGGTGCTGGGAGTTGATCGTTTAGTATAAGATCCGAGTAAGTTTTGACGGAGGAAGAAGGAGAAACGCCATTTTAACTTCAATATGTAGTTAATTTTTTGTTTTTATATGTAGTTCATTTCCAATTTTTATGCAGTTCATTTATTGAATGAATGAGTGGGTTTCCAGATTTTTTTTGTTTCTAAAGGCTCCATGGCGGTCCAACATTTTTTCATTAGTATTTAATAACGTCTCTGTAAGTTATATACAGGGTGTTTCGTAATTGCACGGCACTATTTTAGGTATGTGTTCATTAACACAAAATAAACAAAAAAGTTCATATTAACATATATCTCAAACTCATTTATTAAACAGATATCAAAGGTTATTTATTATTACTATTTATTTATTATTATTACAACATTTAGAGTAACTGTTCAAAGGAGCCTCCGTTTTGTTGAATGCAACATTCAGCACGACGAATCCATGCTTCTCTGGCTCTTCGTATAGCATCAGGATGGTGCTTGATAGTTACAGCGGCTTCCACGATCCGATTTCTTAGTCTTCTTGCGTGCCAACTGCCGCAGAATAAACCATAGACTTCATCCAGCCCCACACAAAATAATCTAATGCGTTAAATCCGGAGATCGTGGTGGCCATTTAACAGGTCGTTTCGACCAACCCATCGGTCTCCATAAGTTGCATTTAAATAATCAGTGACACTATTAGAAAAGTGAACTGGAGCACTGTCATGCATAAACCACAGCCTTTGCCTAATGCCTAGCGGAATAGCTTCTAGGAGTTCATGAAGATTATTTTGCAAACAAATGCAAGTGACAGCCTAGGTGGCAAAAAGGAGAGGCCGATGAAGTTGCCGCTTAGAAGACCACACCAGACATTTAAAGAAATGATATGTTGGTACTGTCCAACAGAAGTCGTGAAGGTTTTCTTCAGCAAAAGTATGAGTATTTCGAAAATTAAGAATCCCGTTTCTTGTAAAGAAAGATTCATCAGTAACCAAAATGCTATTCAGGAAGTTAGGATCCCGCGTGCATTGTCGAATTAACCACTGGAAGAAATGTCTGCGCTTGTTATAATCTTGTGGTAAAAAACCTTGCCTACTCGAAATGAATACAATTGTTATTCGCGTAAAGTTCGCCATACGCTGGTAGAGAAAACATGGAAACGACATGGCAATCTTCTGGTACTAGTAGCAGGAGATAACTGAACAGCATTGAGTATTTCTTCTTCAACGTTTGCAGTTCGTCGAAATCTTTGTCGACCGGCGTTTACTCGTACAGGTTTTAGCGTGTCATTATCTCTAAGGCGTCTTTCAATGGCTTCAAACGTTTTACGATTTGGTATTCTTCGGTTAGGAAATTTTTCACATATCTTCGAACAGCAGCAGCACCGTTTCTATGTACCTCGCCATAAGTTAAAAGCATGTCTGTTTGTTTGCAAAAGTGAATAAATTTATGGTGTCTCCCATGATAATCATAAATTGAACTGTGTCACAGTATTCACTCACACTAAAACACACAGAACTAGACAAACAGATGAGCAACTACTGTCATTGCTTATCGTTCATTTGTTTATCAGGTGATTAAAACCTGTTATTTAGTATTAAACACGTTAAACTTTGTACAGTCAGTCTTAATGTAGTAAATAAATAATAAATCTTTAACCTTTGATATCTGTTTAATAAATGAGTTTGAGATATATGTTAATATGAACTTTTTTGTTTATTTTGTGTTAGTGAACACATATCTAAAATAGTGCCCAGCAACACACGAAACACCCTGTATGGCACACACACAGGGTTTCCCATAAGTAAAGGGAAATGCTTAAAGGGATGAAAGCAGCCATCAAGAGCTACAAAAATTTATTATAAACGACGGCTTCATTTTTCGGAAGTAAAGTAGGAAATTTAACATTTGTGTTTTTGTTGAATAGGCAGTGGTAACTAAAAAATATTTAATTTAAGTAATCAAGGATTGCTCCACCGTGAACTAATTAAAGTAGAGTTTCTAGTTGTTAAAGCCATTTAAAGAGAACTTTTGATCAGATAAACTAAGCTAAGTTCTGTTTTTAAAAAAATCATGAATTGTTCGCGATTTTTTTTTTATCACCCTTCAACTATACTACAGTCATCCCACTTTTAGAAAAAAAAACTTGTTTAATGAGTCTTAATTCCGTATTAATTAAGTTAAGGTTCATTTCCAAATAAATTGAGATTCACCTCAAGTTGTGTAAAAAAAATGATGATTTGATATCCTGTCGCCTAAAAGTACCCGCGTTTTCAGCAAAAATTAATAGTTTGTATACAAAAAAATTATCGTTTTTCAACCAAATATTTGTATTATTTTTTCTTTAATATAAAATACAATTAATACCCAAAGTATAGTATATTGTTATCTACTGTCATTAGCCACCTGCTAGCCAATTGCTCGATCCCACGCTGATACCATTTTTTATGGTGGTCGTCAAAGAACCCTTAAACCGCAATTTCAACTTCCACAAAATTATCAACATTTTTCCCTTGAAGAAAATGGGCCATGGATCTAAATAAGTATTAATCCGATGGTGCGATGTCTGGACTATATGGTGGATGAGGCAGAAGTCTCATATCAGAAGGGTTTTTCAATAATTTTTCTCAAAATTTCTAACCTCCTAGCTGATTGCTGAGGAGTAAGTCCGTGAGGGACCAGTCTACTGCCCTTTTTCACTTTCCCCATAGAGAGTAGATGGCGACTAACAGTATCTTTTGACACACCACACTCCCTGCCAAGTTCGGGAGTGCTTTCGGATGGATTTGACTTAACAGCTTCCTGAAGAACCTCATCAATATCCATTAATGGTCGCCCGGAGACCTTCTTACTTTCCAATGTCGTATCTCCACTGCTATTTTTTTCAAACCAACGCCATGCAGTGCCCTGGTCAAGGACACCTTCCCCTTTCTATTTGATAATTACACGAGTTGCTTCAGCAGCTGTAAATTTTTTTTCCAGTAATGCCTTAAAATTACGAGAATTTCATAGGGCGCTGTTATGTTCTTCTTTGAAACAAATAACTAAACTGAGACTGTTTGTGAAAAAGTCGAATGGCTTTAATAAAACAAGCTTAGAGAATTATCTAAAGGGATTATTCAGTATTGGTAAGTATTAAATAGGATTAAAATATTTAGTCCTTTGAAATCTTAAATTTGATAAAACTCTCATTTTTTTTTATACACCCTAGTACCACAACAACTTATTGCAAAGATTAAATTTCTTTTCGTTTTCATTACCTGAGATATATTATAATAAATATAAATTCATAAATATACTTTTTATTTATTTTAAAAAATTGTTAAAAATAATGATTTTTTAAAATATTTATCGTCTAAAGTGATAATGACAATGTGTTCTTTATTAAAACTCTATTATCTCTATTATGATCTCTATAATAGAAATTGATCCGTATATATACGTGACTAACTAAATTTTTCCAATCCTAATATTTTCGTTTAAAATAAAGAAACCTATCTAAGCAAGTAGTAATTGTAAAAAATAAAGGTATTATCGCAATCACTAATTATTATTATTATCGTTTCAAAATATCAGAATCGAATAAAAGAAACAACTAACTTATATCATCGCAGACAACAAAACAAAATTAATGTTAAATTAACATTTGTTCAGTAAAATCTTCTTTAGGTACAAGGGAAAATATCCGGTTTTCCACAAACGATAAAAACACCGCAGACAGCTTTGCTTACAAATGTTGGAGTGTCAGCAGAGTTGTCAAGATTGCCAAACCACAATGGAGGCTCGGTAGAGCCGCAAGCTGAGCTGATGTAAACCCATAGCTTTAACCCTTCTCACGAATAACAACATATCCCTCCTTGGCCCCAATAATATATTTAATTTTTTTTTTAAATAAAATAAAACCCCTGAAAAATGAGGATCTTTCATCAGTAAAGGCACTTAATTAAAAACTATGTTTAACAATATAATAATAGAACAAAATCGACTTCTTTAACTTTCAAGGCGCAATAAGTTCATTGGAAGGAAATTTTTTTTTTTTTTTTATTTCTTTATGACATTTACAACTGTATTACATAAATACATCAAGTAAATTTGGACATAATTGATATAATGACATGAATACACTTGCTGAGTAACTACCCAATGGTAGCACTCTAATGATATGACTACATTAGGAGATCATGGGGCCATCTTCTTTTCAGACGCCTCGGAGGGTTATCAAGAATTGAAGAGGAAGCAAGGTTAGAAACGAGAGGGTTGGGATGATTCTGAAGTTTATTATGGAAGGATAGGTATCTGGATTAAGCCAGATCTGAAACAGACGGAACATTAACATCTTTATGAATAATTTTATTAGTGACAAAGTAAGGAGCATTGAGGATTTTACGAAGGATTTTGGATTGTAAGGATTAGATGCGAGAGGAATTCGATGGTTTAGTGGAGCCCCATAGCTCAACTCCGTAAGTCCAAATAGGTCTTATTATAGTCAAGTATATGAGTCTTTTGTAATTAATGGGAAGTTTAGAGCGTTTGTCTAGTAAGTGCTGAAGTAATCGGAAACGTCGAGCGGTTTCTTGTCGTTTCAGTCTAGTATGAGGATTCCAAGTTAGTCGTTTGTCCAGGTGGAGCCCTAGGTATCGGATTTGCTCAACAGGGATAAGTGGAGTATTGTTAAAGGAAACTGTAGGACAGGAAGTCGTTGGTTTACGACGAAGGGTAAAGGTAATTTGGTGGGATTTATTGGAGTTTATTTTAATTCTCCAGTTTTGACACCATTCTTCTAGATTTATGATGTGTGATTGAAGCATTTGGGATGCAATTGCTGGGTCATTGTTTACTGATAGGATACATGTGTCATCGGCATATGTGGTGATGACAGTGTTGGGACAGGTAGGGATGTCAGCTGTATAAACTGTATAGAGGATAGGACCTAGGATACTACCTTGAGGAACACCAGCGGACTGGGAAAAAAGGGATGAATAGGCGTTATTGTGATTTACTTTAAAGTATCTATCAGTAAGGTAAGAACGGATAACGAGGAAGTATGTAGGTGGTAGGAATTTCCGGAGTTTGTACAGCAGTCCCGGGTGCCAAACTCTATCAAACGCCTGTTCAACGTCGAGAAAGACTCCCGTACAGTACATTCCGCGCTCCAATGCAGAGGAGACTACGTCTACCACACGATGACATTGCTGTATAGTGGAATGGGTAGTTCGGAAACCAAATTGGTGATCTGGGATTATGTGTTTAGAATTTAGGATAGGGTACAGGCGTTTTAAGATGAGTTTTTCTAGGATTTTACCCATCATGGGTAAAAGAGAGATAGGACGGTAAGAGGATGGGTATTCTGGTGGTTTTTTGGGTTTGTGGATCATTTTAACAATAGATCGTTTCCAAGGATCAGGAAAATATGTAGAACGGAGTACAGCATTATATATGTAAGTAAGGAATAGGATGGCTTTTCGAGGAAGAAGTTTTAGGATCTGGGATGTAATTAGGTCATGTCCAGGAGCTTTACGGGAAGGTAATTTTTGAATGATGTTGGATATTTCTATGGGATGAAATGCTTTGGGTGGCAGAGACATTTGGAGAGGAATATCCAGTTCTGCCTCAATACAATTGATGTGAGTTGAATTAAGGATATCGGGATGTGGGTTAAAAGTTTGGAAGAGATGTTGACCAAATAGTTGGGCTTTTTCTTCGTCGGATTTGGACCAGGTTTGGGAATCAGTAAGTAGTGGGTGATTAAAGTCTTGAAACTTAAGAAGTTTTTTGGTGGTCATCCATAATGATTTGTCAGTGGTTGTAAGTTTTTCAGTAAAATTTAGTAAATTTTGAATTTTGTATTTTCTTATTTCTGATTTCAGTTTGTTAGTCAGTTGGGAGTAATGCGATTTATCTGTAGGGTATCTAGTCCTATGCCACTTCGATCTTGCTATGCGTTTTTCCTGTAATAAGATACGAATATGCTGTGGCAAGTTAGTATTTTGTGGGAAGTTAATCTTATTGATAAATGTGTTATTATTTATACTGTCTGTTATTGATGATGTCAGTTTTTCTATGGCACAATTAATGTCTTCTTTTGTCTTTAGCGGGATTTTGAGGTCTAGTTTGTTTTCCAAATCATCACGAAATTTGTCCCAGTTTACTCGTCCAGTGATCAGTTTAGGAAGTGATGGTTTAGGAGCAAAGTCAGAATGTAGTGAAAGCAGAACTGGACTATGGTCTGAAGAAAGGTCATCCAGGGATTTGATTATAGTTTGGGAGGAGGAAATCTGGGAGGTGATAAATATGTCCAGGATATCGGGACGTTTTTTGAGGGATGTTGGAAAATAAGTAGGATTCATGGGCGAGAGGATGGAATAATTGTTGGAAGAAGAAACTTGTGAAAGGGTATTACCACGGGAGTTGGATGATCGACAACCCCATCGTTGGTGTTTAGCATTGTAGTCTCCTCCAGCAATAAAGCGCGATCCGAGGGATTGTAATAAGGATTCAAGTAGGCTGTACGAGAGGGAATTGCCAGGAGGACAGTATACAGCTGAAAGTGTTAGATGGAAAGGACGAGTTGAGAGGATTACAGAAGTTGACTGAATGGCATCTGTTGGAATAGAAGGAATAAGGGAATGGGGTAAAGATTTGTGGATAAGGATGCAAGAACCGGCGTGGGCAGTGTTGTCTGGGTGGTCAGATCTATAGGTGATGTAGTCACGTATGTAGAAATGTGTCCGTTGGGTGAAGTGAGTTTCTGTCAGGAGAGCAATGTCAATATAATTGTCATGGAGAAATATGTCTAGTTCGTCACGGTGGTTTTGCAGTCCATTAGCGTTCCATAAGAGAATAGCTAGGGACTTTGAGCTCATCGAGGGAAGCTAAGCGGGATTTCGGAAAGGAGTCTGGTTAGAAGGGTTATGAGCGGTTTGATAGTCTGTTGAAGATCTATCAGGAATGACGATAAGATAGTGTTGATGTCGGATGGTGTTTGGCTGGGAAGTGGGGTTGGATCTGGTGGTTGTGATGGGTAGGTTATGCGACTAGGAATGTTGGGTGGGGGATGGCCCCGTCGTGGGGTACGAGGAGGATCTAAATTTTGTTGGACTTGTGGAGGGGGGTTCATCCTGGGATTAGGAACAAATGGAGCTGGATGTGGATGCTCTGGCGGGAGTTTGACTCTTAAGGGTAAATGATGAGGAGGGATTTGCTGGCGAGAAGGTTGAGGCTGAGGATTAGGCGCCTGACGTTGAGGCTGCTTCTTACTGATGGAAGACTGGGAGTGAGAATTTCTGAGATTCTGGTGAGGTGAGTCCTTAGCTGTAGAGATGGATGGTTGTTGTTGGATGACGAGGGAAGGTGAAGTCGGCAATGCTGGGAAAATTTCCTGATTTTCAATTTCAGGTGCCTCAGTGTAAGTTTTCTGAGCAGATCCAAGATTTTTCACCGCTGAGTTTCGTGATCTTTGTTTGTAAAGGTTTTTATACACTTCACATCCTCTGTAGCTCGCAGGATGGGCTTCACCACAAAGAGCACACGTCGCAGGCTCATCTCTTGGCTTCTGGCAAGTGTCTGAAGCGTGTAGGCCGGCACATTTAACGCATCTGACTTCGTGATAACAATAGGCCTTTGTATGGCCCAAGTTTTGACACTTAGTGCATTGTACAATTAGAGGCTTCTGTTTCGGTTCCTCAAAACGGACTATTGAGTAAACCAATCGTTGAACCTGGAATATTTCAATATTGGTTTTTGCTGGTTCCAAGTCTATAAAAAATAATGGTAGCGGATATCTTTCTCTAGGATGTAGTACAGGTGCTATGTGCCTGACGTTATGACCGATTTTTTTGAGGCCCGATTTGATAGCAGATATGGGTATGGTTGAATGTAGTCCTCTCAGGACCACTCGATACGCCTTTTCTTGTTTTAATTGGTAACAGTGGAAGTCGTAGTTATTGGATGTTAAAAAATTGATCAGTTTTTTATAATTGTCTCTAGAATTAGTATTGATTTTGATGTCGTTCACTCTCGAGTAACATCGAAAATTTGGCTGTCCGATCAAATCTGCAATTTGTTGACCAAACGACATAAAGTTCCTAATTTTTTAAACAAATATTGGCGGCGGCTCAGGATCAGAAAAATCTTGAAGCTGCGGAGTCTTGTGAGATAAGTTGTTTTCTTGAATTAAGTTTTTGCTTTCTGATGTTTTTGGTGCAGTTGGCTCTGATTGAGTGGCATTAGATTTGCTCCTAGTTCTCGGTGGAGATTTATCTTGTCCTGGTTGCTTATTTGATTTATTTTTCTTTTTTTTTTATTAGGTGAGTTTTGTCCCGATCCGGGAACTGAGTTTCGGAGACGTTTTTGGAGTGTACGCCTTTTCAAATATTGCGGGTCGGTCTCGCTAATTTCCGAAAAGGGTGTCTCATCTTCCGTGTCTTCACATGATGTGTTCTTATCCAGATCCATCATGATAAGTGTTAGAGAAAAAAAAAATATAATATATAATATATATATATATATATATATATATATATATAAACCTAAATATTAAAATTAAAATTTATGAGATAACTTCTTAAAAACTAAGCTATTTACAAAATTATTTACATAAATATATACAGATATAAAATAAAATATAAAATAATTCATTTCCAAAAAATAAATAATCAAAGAAAAAAATGAAATAAAAGAGTCTCTGGAAAGAAAAAAAAAAAAAAGAAAATATAAAGAAAAAAAAAATGAAGTTAAATGTCTTGGATTCGAACTGAGAATAACACTGAAGAATGTTATTGTACACAGTGCCGAGCCTTGGCTTGAACTTATCGCAGATAAGATAAAACCCGCAAGGGAATTACTAGCCACATGGGCTAACCAAACGAGCACTAATTTATAACTGTTTCATTGTTAATAAATAGTCACTCACCTGATCATATGTGAATATAAAAATGCAAAACAATTAATATAGTCACTGTTGAAAAAGTCTTAGAGCAGTATTTTAAATAATAAGCACATTAAATCGTATCAAAGATAGAGCGACGTGTAAGTTTAATTGCACTAGCGGCCATGACACTTGCTACTTTTTGGGAAGGAAATAATGTCAATAATAATAATAATGCCAAACCACAATGGAGGCTCGGTAGAGCAGCAAGCTGAGCTGATGTAAACCCATAGCTTTAACCCTTCTCACGAATAACAACATATCCCTCCTTTGCCCCAATAATATATTTAATTTTTTTTTTTTAATAAAATAAAACCCCTGAAAAATGAGGATCTTTCATCAGTAAAGGCACTTAATTAAAAACTATGTTTAACAATATAATAATAGAACAAAATCGACTTCTTTAACTTTCAAGGCGCAATAAGTTCATTGGAAGGAAATTAAAAACCAAAAAATCAGAAATATTAAAATGCTTGTTTGCACTACCATGATTTATGATATCGATGAAAAGTAGCACCTATGTTTTTAATGAACCTATTAGATATTTTGCCATCGCTCTTTAATTGAAGAAGTCATGGTTAGATACCAAAAATCTGGACTCAAGATATACTTACACAGGGTGTTTCAGGGTTAAGTGGTCATACTGCAAAAATGAACTAAGGACATCAAAACAAGAAAAATTTCCCCAGAAGGTATGTCCTCAAACGCTTTGTTTAGGAGATATTCACACCTAAAGATTTTCGTTGTAATGAATTATTTACGTTATATGAAATAAATAAAACCTATTTATTTGCTCGAACTATTTTATTAATTAAATGTAAACATTAACATTCATATTAAATGTTGTTCAAAGTGATTTCCTTGAGCATTAAGGCAGGCACGGTATCTTTCTTCAACAGCAGAAGTGGCAGAACGGCAATGGATATGTGTTATTGTTTCACAAGATTCAATTATCCTTCTTCGTAAGGAATTAAGGTCATTGACCGGACTTGCATAGACTTTTTGTTTAATGTCACCCCAAACAAAAAAATCGAGTGGTGTCAGGTCTGGAGAGCGTGCAGGCCAAGCCAATGGTCCTGCACGGCCAATCCATTGATTGGAATATATGATTGAACAAGACCGGTCAATGACCTTAATTCCTTACGAACAAGGATAATTGAATTTTGTAAAACAATAACACATATCCAGTGCAGTTCTGCCATGCCTGCTGTTAAAGAAAAATGGCAAGCCTGTCTTAATGCTCAAGGAAATCACTTTGAACAATATTTAATGTTTCAACAACATCAAATGTTAATGTTTACATTGAATTAATAAAGTAGTTGGAATAAATAAATAGGTTTTATTTATTTCATAACAACGAAAATCTTTAGGTATGAATAACTCCTGAACAAAGTGTTTGAGGACATACATTCACGAGAAATTTTTTTCATGTTTTGAGGTCCTTAGTTCATTTTTGCATTATGGCCAATTAACCCTGAAACACCTTGTATATCGTCAAGCCCAGCCAAAGATTTGAAATATCATATTTTCAACAATAAAAGTTGTGGTCTAGTTGGGAATTCCATACAAACATCCAATGAGGAATGATGTTTACGTACCCTTCAGAGATTATGGGTAGGTTACACATAGTTTACTAAATGTTTTTGAGAAGCAACTTAAATTGGTGTTAAAAATTTATCCATTTTAATAGTTTCTGTGAAATATTTTAGAAATTTTTTTCTTAAAATAGAAGTACTAGGTAACTGTTTTGAAATAAAGTTGCAGTTATATGGTGAACGTTTAACTTGTTTTCTGTTGTAAAAAAAAAGTTCTGTTAAATGAAAAATAAACAGTAATTGGACTTAGACTAGAGTCATAATTTGTCTCCATTGAATTGTACATGATTCTAATGTGTCATTTGTTCGAGTAGCTAAGAAATAAGTCATTTTTTTGATCGAATATTTAGCGAAATCGATAAAAATTTCAAATAAATGGTTTTCAAAAATAAAAGTTTACTTGAAAAGTTGCGAGGGAAACATTTCTAATTCCAAAAGAGCTGAAAAACTATAGACAATAAAAATTCCAGTGATACCGCAACTTTTTCAAAATTAAAGTTTTTTTTCCGTTTCAAGACCTGGTATAAAAGGGAACAGCAACAAATTAAAAAAAAAGACAAGGTCGATCTTGATTAAATCTGATACACGCTATTTTTTAAAAATAATTTTCCCAAATTAAGGGGTCTTTGCTAAAAGTAAAATCTGCCATTACAACCTGCCTATTCAGGTTTGGATGCTGAAAAACAATTTCTCCAAGTGACAGCAGCTGTTCATTTGTTTTACATGAAGTACTTCTTAATGAATGGAACCGATCACATCGATCAGCCTAATTCTTCTGATACTTTTAAGAAAATACTCTCCGATAAAATATTTCATACAATTCTTTTATGACTGCTAAAACTTTAAGAGTTTTTGAAACATCATTGGAAATTAGGATGTTTTGTAGCAGAAGTCACTAATTGAAATTCAGACTGCAGTGGTCTTCTAAGATTTAATCACCTGAACATGCAGACAATTTTCAATTCAAATGTCATTTGGCTCCTGGCAGCCCAATACAATTCGGCTATAACGAATTTCTCCTATTTGTTGATTGCAAACTAATTTGAGAGGCAATATATATGTCAAACACCTATTTTTTTGTTTCCTTAATTTATTTATTTTTTTTTTTTTTTTGGTGAATGGGAAATCATCTGTGTTTAGAATGGCAAACAAATAAATATTTAAAAAAATATTGCACTGGTAGTACAATGTAGAATGTGGTGTTTGGCATAGTTGTTAGTTTGAAACATATATTTAAGTAAATCCAATTTCATTTAAAGAAGAGATGCTTATTTAATTCATAAAAAAAAAATTATCATTAATTTCATTTAATTCATATTTATTCATTATTTTACAGATATATAGTACAGTTTATTAAAGACGAAGGGACGTAGATTCATAAAATTATTGTGACTGAAATAAGCTTCACCACTTATAATCCTTTATTTTCAATATTTCGCCTATTGAACCATTTTTAGGAGAATTTAGTTAATCTTATACACCTAATCCATGTTGAATTCAAAATAATAGTGCACAGTTGACACCCAATGAAATTGGTAATGATGCTCAAATGTTCTGTTTATTGCTACAAGAAATAGTATACCAGTTTCATTACTAAAAATACTACTACTCCTGTTTTAAAGTAGTGGTAATAAAATGCATATTATTTTCATAAGTATTTAGTACTACTGAGAAATTAAAAAAAGTAAAAGAATAGGACCAAAAGATATTCTGACACGAGAAAAATAATAATAATATACCTCCCTTTCCCACAAAAACAAACAAAAAAAAATGAGTTATATGATTATTTAATAAAATGCTTTTTTACTTTTTTTGTTGATTGGCCATGGAGTTGGAACTAATGAAATTACAGCTGTTTTAATGAAATCTTGCCAAAGTTATATTATTTTTCATACTATTGATATGTATTATTATAAACTATATTATAATATAAAACAATTGTGGCAAGCTGTAAAAGTATTATAATAAGATAAATAATTAAAACAGTTATATTGGTTTTAATAAAAGTGCCTTTTGGAAGTCCTAACTTTTTACATTACATTAAGCCCTCCAAATTGAGTTAGAGGGTTCCTAATTTGTTTTTATTATAAATTGAGTCGTTGTTGAGAAGTACCTATTGGGATTCTTAACTTTTTTCTCCCAACCCTACCATTTTTTGCACAGCGTTTTCAGGTTTTAAAGCCTTGCCCACCTCTACAGCCCCTCAAAATTAATTTAGAGGGGTAAAAATTTGTATGTGAATTGAGTAAAAGTTAAAAAAGTTCCTTGTGAACTCGTAACTTTTATTCCTATCCTAGCTATTTTGGTAAATTAAATTTGGAAACAAATTATAAATTATTCGAAAACAAAATTTGATAATGAAACTCAGTAGTTCAATTAATTTTAAAATTCTGTTTCATTTCCTCATTTAAACATTAATGCAACCAATTTTCAACTATTTTCCAAACAAAAATTTGAGGAAATATGGCCTTAATGATGGTATTCTGGTGCTTACTTTTTATCTTTTAATTTTTTGATTATTTTTTAACAGTTCTGTTTAAGGGATTAAGTATTTTAAGTAAAGTGTTCAAAATAAAAATATTTTAAAAAATCCATGTAACTTATTTATGTTCGGTATTATTTTCACCTAGTTCATAAAAATTAGCATTACTGCTAAACTGGCTGTACTGTTTTTTTAAATTTTTTGTTCACTTATCCAAATTGTATTATATCATTAAAAGTTCTTGATAGTATTTTATTTAATATTATTTTATCTTTGCAATTCATACTGTATAAATTACAAAATACAACAAGCCATGGAGCGTCTTGTGTTCAGTACTGTTTTAAGGCCAATATTTGTGCAGGGAGATGATTAGGTCAAGATCAAGCTCAACATCCAGGTTTCCCCCCTTAATTAATTATTTAATTAGAAGTACCCACTTTATAGAGGCTGGGTATGCCTCAGGAGTGTCTCCTGATCCCAGGGTCAATCCTTGGATAATTTAATAGAGTAAATTATTATCTGCCACTGCCAGATGTATAAATTACTTATCGTACTTCAGATATACAAATGGATAAAAGAAAAACGGTTAATTAATAGGAAATAAAATTTATTCAGTTTAAAATCAGTACAAAATAAAATATAGAATAATCATATCACAACTGTTGAAATCTCTTCTAGGTTTTCTCACAATAGACAATAAAAAATTATTTATCTTGTAATCAATTTTATACATAATCAGCCTAATGCCAACCCTTAGATGTTTACCACCGGAAGACTGAACCTCAGGCAAGAACATGCAATTAGCCAATCCTGATTAAAATTAATTAATCAAGCCAATGGCTGCCATTAGTGAAGGTTACCTAGTGTGTACGCGCCTTTAATTAAAAAAGATTTTAAGAGCTGCGAACACAGTAATTTATTCAGACAAAACTGATTAGCGGGTAGAATTAACAGTTGATTAAGGCAAACATTTCTCTAATGTAGCTGCTTCCAATTGATAAATATAAATAAGTTTCTTGTAATTTTATTCTTGCTGGTAAAGTTCGGTAGTGTAAACCAATTGAATCAAAGATACATCTATAACAAACGTTTTAAGTTATACTGATTTTTTTTTTTTTAATTAAATTATACTGTGTTAGCAACTCCAGAGATCGAACAAGGCTGCCAGAGAGAAGAAGGGAACAATTCGAATATGACTTGGCCCAATATAAGTACTACAATTGCAGTAAAAGAAGTTATCCAATATATAATGAATGGGGACAGCCCAAAACAATGCGCCATTAAAAAGGAGAAGATCAAAGCACATTTTAGATCACTCTTTGAGCACAAGAAAGATAATGTGAAGGATAGCTATGCACCATCTTACAATAATCCAAATATAGGAACTATACAGCTTAGAGTTGTTTATAAGGCAATAAAGAGAACATCTATGGACTCTTCTCCTGGTCCTGACGAAGTTCTTAAGAGAACAATAAGGAAGCTGAGAATATTACATATAATCAAAACGGTAATAGATATCATATTGAAATTCACTTATGTCCCTGAAATTCACTGTTGCAGGCGGACAATTTCTATATATAAAGGAAAGGGTTCTAGTGATGATTTGTCTTCGTGGAGACTCATAACAATTTACCCCATATTGAGGTGAATTATTGAAAGGATCTTTGATCACGAGCTTCGGTTGCAAATTTTTTTTCACCCAAACCAGAGGGGTTTCATCATTGGACAACCGGGGTACCACATCAACTTGAGAATCATTGAGGCTGTTCTCAAGGATGCAAAGAACAAAAAGAAGGATGCTGCTGTTGCATTTTTGGATGTTACAGGAGCATTCGACAATATTGGCCATGATCATATTTAGAAGTAATTGGAAACTAAAGGTGTTTCATTTGACCTTAGAAAAGGAATAAAGAGCCTACTGTGCATAAGAGTCAGTCAGGGAGTCAACAAGACTAGCAACATCAAAGTCTTGAGAGGAGTACCACAGGGTGGACTACTGTCCCCGCCAATCTTCAATTTGAGTATGGCAATGACCCTGTTTTACTTACAGGTTTTGCTGATGATGAAATGGTAAACGCTTACAGTGTTGAAGCTGGAGACAGGGCAATAATTTGCATAGGAAGAATACTTTGTGAACTGAGACTGTATATTAACCTCCAAAAAAGTTCTGGAATCATTTTAGAAAAGGTAAGCTTAGTCAAATCAAGATTCAGCTTAGATACCGGATAGGTGATCAGTTCCATTGAAGAGGGAGACATTATTAAATACCTATATTGTTCTGATTCTCTGAGTTAGAGTTTGATGATGGTTCTGTGGCTAAAATAACTTGAAATATGGAAAAATTGGGAAGTTCGAATCTTCTTAAGCCAGAACAGAAGAGCAATATTGACAACGGATATGTATTCTCTTCACTGCAGACTGTGCCTTTGGCGAAATTGCTGCCATCGCTCTTGGAGTCTGTAAACATCATATTACGAAGAAGTATTAAGGCGATGGTAGATTTACTGGTCAGCACTTGCTCAGCGATGATATATGCACCTTGGCGATATAGAGGCTTGTGTCTTTTGCGGTGTCAATGGGAGGCTCCTCTTCAGCACTGGCCGATTTCCCATAAGTTGG
This sequence comes from Nezara viridula, assembly GCA_928085145.1. NCBI lineage: Eukaryota > Metazoa > Arthropoda > Insecta > Hemiptera > Pentatomidae > Nezara > Nezara viridula. The sequence continues at coordinate 11,925,880 of OV725078.1, read as the reverse complement.
CCAATGTAACAGATGCCCTGTTTCAGAGGAATTTGATTTCTAGCATGAAATAAGAATGTGTGCTGACCTATTAGGGATCGAAGCGAGCAATATAGAACCACCGCTCTATTCAACCAACAGTTAGGGAGTTGAGACACGTGTTATCCAGACAATTGCCCAAAACGTGAGCTGGGGTTTCTGACTCTCAGCCACATTTGCAGCTGAGGGGTCCAACATCTCAGTTAGCCAGGCTTCAGACGCCTCGTTTTTTCGCGAGCATAATTAACGTTTAATTTCGTGGCATTAGTCTATTCTGAGCCGGTGAGAACTATCATAAATAAATTTATTGGTACACTTGCTCTGCTCATTAAAGGATTCTTCCCTCGGAACCTGTCTCATCTTCCTATCTGTTGGTTGGATGGAGTAGTGGTTCCATATTGGATCCCTAATAGGTCAACACAAATTCTTACTTCATGCTAGAAATCAAAAATCCTCTGAAATAGGGCATCTGTTACATTGGCCAACTTCTGGGAAATCGGCCAGTGCTGAAGAGGAGCCTCCCATTGACACCACAAAAGACACAAGCCTCTATATCGCCATGGTGCATATATCATCGCTGAGCAAGTGCTGACCAGTAAATCTACCATCGCCTTAATACTTCTTCATAATATGATGTTTACAGACTCCAAGAGCGATGGCGGCAATTTCGCCAAAGGCACAGTCTGCAGTGAAGAGAATACATATCCGTTGTCAATATTGCTCTTCTGTTCTGGCTTAAGAAGATTTGAACTTCCCAATTTTTCCATATTTCTAGTTATTTTAGCCACAGAACCATCATCAAACTCTAACTCAGAGAATCAGAACAATATAGGTATTTAATAATGTCTCCCTCTTCAATGGAACTGATCACCTATCCGATATCTAAGCTGAATCTTGATTTGACTAAGCTTACCTTTTCTAAAATGATTCCAGAACTTTTTTGGAGGTTAATATACAGTCCCAGTTCACAAAGTTTGCAACCGAAGCTCGTGATCAAAGATCCTTTCAATAATTCAGGTCAATATGAGGTAATTCGTTATGGATCTCCACGAAGACAAATCGTCAATAGAACCCTTTCCTTTATATATTGAACTTTTAAGTCCTGATCGCCCTCGTTGGTTTCAAATCTGATCATGGAATCCACTATGAGTGCCTCCTTTTACATTGAACGGCAAGATTTGAATGAACTTTGTTGAGCCTTCTTTATCCAGGCAATAAACTTCGAGGAAACATTTATAGCTCCTAATCATCGGCCAGTACAATAATATAAAGCATTGTATAGCCGAATTCCTTGAAATAAAGAACTATAAATGTTTCCTCGAAGTTTATAGCCTGGATACAGAAGGCTCAACAAAGTTCATTGAAATCTTGCCGTTCAATGTAAAAGGAGGCACTCGTAGTGGATTCCACAATCAGATTCCAAACCAACGAGCAGGATCAGGACTTCAAAGTTCAAGCAGAGAAAGAGGACATTTATACGAAATGCATACCTTACTTGAAGTAAAAATACAGAGATGAATTCGGCGAGAGAATACTTAATTAAAGAGCTATGGTTTGGAAGCAGGGGAAGCATGTCTCTTAATACAAGTAATTTCTTGTAGAGGCTCGGTGTTGGAAGGGAACAGATGTAGATGTATGACAAAAACAATTATTTTGGACTCGTTAGGATTCCTCCATCACCACATATATTGATCTAGGCCTTCACTTGTTTGATTCTATAAACCGTTCTTGGCATGTCTGATATGTATTCCAATGGTCTACAATGCTGTGTTATTTAGCAACTCAAAACAGTTGAGCAGCCGTGCAATATTGTATTTCTTCTTCCATTGAAACAATTTTTAAGTCATATTTATACTGTTTCGACACTAAGCATTTATTGCTAATACATATTCACTGTTCACATTTATAAACCTAGTGAACCTTAGAAGAAATAGTTGTTTCATACTCGATAAAAATATGTTATGCAAAAAGTATTAAAGCGATAAATATTGAACAAGTAAAAAAAATCTGGTGAGCGCATCACATGACTTTCACTTACCACCCTCTTCTTAGCAGAAATAAGTATTTTCAGACAAAGGGGAAGTGATAGCAAAAATTATAGACGCTATATTTATTTAAATTTCATTGTGGGTATTTTTATTTGTTTAATTATCCTCATACATACAAATTTTAATTTTTATATCGCTGTAATCTATATAATTAAATATTAAATAATACCAATGATAGCGTTTATGAAAACCGCATATTTATATATACATAATATTGTCGGAGTCTGTATTATATTAACCTTATGTTATGTATGGAAGCCTGTTTCGGGTTCGTTCATATTCCTTTGGTTCCTCCATTACAACTATTATCTGTTATTATCTCTTATTTCTTCTTTAGTTAATTATCAAACTCTTTTATATTATAATTTTATATTATTATAAATTTTATATTATATAACTATTTTTTTAATCAAATATTTAACATCAGTTAAATGGTTAATTATTTAAAATAAAAAATATTAAAAGTACTTTAGAGGAAGCTAATATTGAAAATTAGCCATTTAAGCCATGTTAGAGTATATCAATGAGAATAAAACCTATATTATATCAAAAACCGCTTAATAATACACTGATATCTTGAGTTTAATCAAAATCATTAAAGCTGTTTTTGGGAAAATTGTAAATATGTGTTACATCCATGATATAAAGTACCTCTTCCGGTTTTCCGAAACTGTTGCTGTAACATCCTAGGCTTATAAAAAGCTTAAATAAGCAATTTCAGTTTCGTATGACTTTTCGTTTTTAAGCTAGGACGTTAACACAAACATAAACACACACACAAGATTTAATAACTAAAACAATAAATAATAACTAAAACATTACTTCATAATAATGTAAATCGATTTAGTAGAAGTAATTTTTATGATTAAGAAATTAATGACATAAAAGTAGAATAAAATTAAAATTAGAATTCGGTGTTCAAAAACGTAATAATCAAGAATCCAGACAACAACCCAACCATGTCATACCCTTAACAAATCAATTAAAGACTCATCATTTGATTCTTACAAAGCGAGTGAGCAAAAATCAAGACCTATGATTTATCCAAAGATGTTATTATTTCTTCATTAAATCTTCAAAATTATCTAAGGTTACATATTACTAAATAAAGTTTATAATATCCTCATAAATAAACTTTATTTAGTTGTTATTTCAATAATTGTTAATAATGCCATTAAGGTGCTCTATAATTTTTGGGCCAATGGGATAAATAGGGTAGAGTTTATTTATATCCTTATTTGAGGGAATTATAATGTTATTTGTTTGGTACAACTCCATCTTCTTTGTGTTTATCACAAAGAAAATACATTACTTTACTTCATTCAAAGCCATTTTATAGTTGTGAGAGATTCAATAATTTTTAAGCCTTTTTTTCAGACCTCGCTTTTAAATGTATAAAGAGCTCATAAATAAGCATTTCTTGTCAAGTACTTGTTTTTTTCATACTTGCTTTGCTTGATATAATTGTTTAACAATCATACAAATTTTAATCTAAATATCATTAATATTAAAAATTAAATAAGGGCCCCACTAAGAATGATAACCCATAATACAGTTATTTTCATGAGTATCATAACAGTATTTTACATTAAAAAATTGTTTGCTGTAAAGTACAGTTTTATGAAGGTTACTGGAGCAAGATCATTATACAGTTACTTCAGAGTACCTTACATAGACAACCTACAACAGAACTTCCTCGGTACTACTAGTGGTTGGGAAGAAGCCTGCAAAATTAAAACTGCCTTATAACTGAACAAAAATTACTGTTGAGTGATGTTTACAGAGGCCTACAATCCCACATGGGTTGTAGTACCAAAGAAGTAAGTAAATGCTGAACTACTACTCAATTTGGGAGATGTTTCTTTGTAGATTTAGGGATGCTGTTTCAAGGTATGGACATCTGTTTCAAGAAGATGTAGAGAACTGGGCCTGACACTACTTAGTGAAACACCAGCCACAACTGGATAATAATAGAAAAATTCCGTGCCGCAACAGACTTGAAAGGAACAATTTGAGAGGTAGGTTTTGAGGAATAGGTACAAGGATTGGTGTAAATGGGTTTTGAACTTGAAAAGCCAGCCATCCCCAGTCAAAAGCTTGCACCTTCAGAAAGGCATCAATACAATATTGCTAATTTTCAAGTACAGAGAATATTTAGTAGACAGCACGAAGGCCTTTTCACTGTTAGTCAGTGGAATGTCTTGAGCGGAATCCAAATTGATGGATAGGGATATTGTGAAATTCGAGTATGGGTAGGAGGCATAAGAGAAGGATTTTTCAAAGATTTTTGGGAGGATCGGGAGCAAGCTTATTGGTCTATAAGATCAAGTATTATTAACAGGTTTACCAGTTTTACGGTAGAGGATAATTATGAAATGTTTCAACATCAGAGGAAAGTGGGTTGTGCGGAGAATACAATTGTATAGATATATAAGGAATATAATTGCTTTCTTGGGAAGTTGTCTAAGGATCTGAGATGTAAGGAGATCGCGTCCAGGGGATTTTAGAGGTTTTAGGTTCTTTATACGGAATTTGACTTCAGAGAGGTTGACAGCTTTGGGAGACAAGATAGGAATTCTTTAACTTCAGCAGTGTGGGTGAGATGGAGTTCGGGTAGGGAGTTAATATGTTAAAATCAAGAAATATTTGTGATTTTTTTATTGCTCTCAAAATAAACTACAGATACCCCACTTTTCAAAAAATCTTTTTGTTTAATAAGCTTTAATTCTATATTAGGGGACACTGGGTGCGGTTATGACTAGTTTCATTTAGTCGTCCTCAATTTAGTTAGTATAGCAATTAAATAGAAGAATTAATTACTATAATTTTTTATATTAGTGTAAACATGGCTATGAATAATACTTAACTTTTGTCTGTAAGCACAATAATTATCTCATAGAAGCAAAAAAAAAAAAAACAAATGTCTCAATCGACCCCACCCCAAGGACGGTTATACCAGTGCTTTGAATCGAGAGTGGCAGGTTCAAAAATATAACAAAATAGTCTAAAATCACTTTTGTTATATTATATAACATTATCTAACTATTTAAGTTACTTAGAAAACAAACTTAACCAGCAGATAAGCTGCACTAGAATAGGCGGCTGAAGTCCTCTGCCACATCATTCAGTACTAATCAATAGCATAAAAATAAAATATTATGTATGTTTTTTTGTGACTTATCAAAACTTTCAAGCTGTTTAAGATTGAATATAACTTTTTTTATCTATGTCGCTTTAAAAAGAAGATATTTAGTGTAAACAAAAAAAAAGTTTGAAATTTCAATAGTTTTTGCAACACTGCAGCAATCCCACAAGGTTTTCAAGGGCGGAAACTTGTATTCTTTATATTCACTACATACCTAGCAATATAAAAATGAAATTTGTATTACCCGACCTTTTTGCAAGCTAGACCCCTATTTTTGTGCTTATTTGACTATTCCTTATATGATGACTGTTACAATCATAGCCTGAAACAACCGTACTCAGTCTCTCTATTAAGTTGACGTTTGTTACAATTATTTTTTTTTATGAATTAAAAGTGTATGTTTGTAATTATATTATGATACATTCTAGGTCAAGTAAAAAAAGAAAGAAATTAAAGCTTTTCAATAACTTTTTATAAAAATCATAATAATAATTTGCAATGATTAGTGTTAAAAATCATTTAATAATTAAAACTTTTCGGATACTTTACTGTTATCAAAACATAATCTGCAATAAAATTGTTACAAAATATTCCAATATTTCTATATGTATATAAAAATGCCCCAATTGTTCATTTATCGTCCTTGCTACATAAAAATATCAAAATTATAAATAATCAATACTTATGACGTCTATATCTGTGTGGGCAACTAAGATATTTGAACTGATTTAAAGTTCAAAAAAAGCATAATGCAAAGTAAAATCTTGATAAATTGAAGGCTTTTCTTTAAAGTATTTTATGCTGTGACGATAAAAATTTCTTACATAATTATTAAACAAAACTAAGAAAATGAAACTGACTTAAATGTTGTCTAGTAATTTGCAAATAATAATAATAAAGTAATGTTTAAAAGTGAAAAGTAGCTGAAAAATAAACAAAGTGCTGAAATTTCAAAATAAGACATTAAAAATTATAATTAATTGCAATAATAATTTTTTCTAAAGAAAGTTTTCAAATGTGAGATAGATAAAATATGGTGAAGTTAGATTGTAAAACAATAAAGTATGTACAAAGAGTGCAATACAATTGTACACGTAATCAAACATAATTAATTTCTTAAGTCCAACAGAAGCATGTCTAACTCAATTACGTACTAAATAAAAAGCTAAATACTAATGAGATAAAAGGCAAAATCAATGTCATAACATCTATAACTTTTATAATTTAATATTTTTAGTAGTCTTAATAATAAATAAGAGCAATATAAATTAAAATATTGTTGACAATTATAAAAGCAGATATATAAGACTAAAAAAGTCTCTTATTCAATAATTCTCAGGAAGCAAACAATATAAGATGTACAAACAATCCAAATGTACACAATTTCCAAAATTTTCTTTTTAATTATTAATTAAAATAATTGTTCTATGAATTAAAGCAAGTTTATTCGATCTTTATTAAGATCAAAATACTTTACATCTAAACATAATACCACAACCAACAGTAATTTAAAAAAATCGAAACGTGTGTTAATAAAATCTAAGTCCTAAATTAATTACTTCAAACACAAAATCAGTAATAATCAAACAATCCTAATATTACTCAAACTACAGCATTTTTAACAAAATTTCGATGTATCAATTTCACATAAGCTCCTTAATACAATGAATATTGATGGTGATAATAATAATAATCAATTATATTAATCTGATAATTTTCTAATGATGTAGCTGGCTATAAAAAAAACGAATAATTGATACTAAAAAAAAATGAATAATTGATTCAATATGAATAATATACTGGCAATAATGAACAGCAAATCAAAAATATTAACATTGTTTGTATTAAAATCAATAACCTTACAGAAAATACTAAGGATTTATAAATTAACTTTATTTACTCAAATCAGAAAAATCAATAACAATCCTAGTCAGTACTATTTTCAAAATTAGCCTATTAGCCATTAAGCAGAAATAAATTATTAAAATACCATCATGCCAACTACTTTATTTCAAAACAAACTTTAATAACGTAGTTAAGATTATAAGGAAGGAGGTAATATTAATAAAACCATTATTGTTATTTATCAAACATGTTTTTGTTTACAAGGTTTAATAGTTACAATTTTAAGAATGAAAGGGTGATTAAAACAAACAAAAAGTAACCAGCAGTTCATTTATTTGAAATTGTAATTCGTGCAAGATATAACTATTTATAAAAAATTGTGTAAAACATTCCATAAATGAAAGCATAGCTTATATTAACCCTTAAGCCAAAAAGATGATTCTCACAAATGAATATAATTTTAATAAGTTGTCAAAACTTGACTAACATGCACCAGTGTCTTTCTAGTTTTTCATGTTTATGCTCACTCATAAATCAAAAATGCCAATAGTATGCGTATCTACATTCAATTTCAAACAAACAATTTTGATCTGACACTTACAGCTCTGAAGACGTAAAAATTTTATTAAATAATACACCAATATTCACAACTAAATCTAAATACCGGTAAATACAATCGCGATTAAATCAGAATACAAAGAATGAAATATTATAAGCATTTACAGATAAATATATAAATCTTAGGACTTTGAACACACGACCATCTGGAGGTAGGTAGTCACTTGTTATCAACTGTAAACTGACCCGCTACTGTTTTACAACTTATTGAATAACTCGATCTCATAATCTCTTAAGTAAATATCGAGGACACAATAAAAAAATCTTATTAGTTTAAGACTTTCAAAATTTAAGTAAATATCTATCGCGTATATAATTATTACACAAATGTAATTAATACTTTATTTATTCGGATAAATGTCATCATAAAATTAACCTTATTTTCACCTTACAATATAATAATAGATCTTAAGATATTTCCTTGTATCATTAAGAAAAAAAAAATTATGCAGTAAAAATCTGATCGCCAAATACAGTGACTTAATAATAATACAGTGGCCATATGGTGTCAACTTTTTGATTGGTCGGCCATAATGGCTCGTCCTTTGCTAGTTGTTTTCTTACAGACTCCTCAAAATTGCTAAACTTACTTATTTTATTAGTGATATTTTAGTTTAGAAGTTTAGTATTATTGTTTTATTGATAGATTTAGTTTATTAATAGGTAGTTTTTATTTAATAGTCATACGCTTTAGTGTTTAAAGTGATAGGTTTGTTTAGATCTTCACAGACTCTTGTTTTATACATAAGTGATATTTTAGTTTAAAAATTTTATTTTGTTGTTTTAGTGATAGATTTAGTATATTAATACGTATTTTTTAAGTAATAGTTATACATATTAGTGTTTAAAGTGATAAGTTTGGTTTCATCTTCATAGACTTAAAATCGTGAGTATACTTCATTTTATTAATTTTCCTTTATAATTCAGTGTTAAAGAAAGAAAAAGATGGAAATCAAATTTGAAACTTGGTTATATGAAGGTAATGTTGATAATTTTAGGCTACTAGCTAGCACAATTTTTATTTGAAAACAGTGGTTTCTAGTGTAAAATTATAATTTTGTTTTCTCTTATAGTTATTGTTACTTTCATTATTTAAAATATCAGTATAGTTTCAGATCCTTAGCTTTATTTAGATCTCAAGTAACTAAAATTAGTTTTCTTTTATGCCACAATAATTACTATCAGGAGTGTATAGAAGGGGTTTAATGGAGAAAGTTGCGCCATTAAAATTTTTGAGGGGGACACATTTCTATGAGGTTATGAATTTTCGGAATAAATTCATCGAGAAATCAAGGAGAAATACAATATGTCGAGACAACATTAAGTGTAATTGAATATGATCTACAATTTTTCAAATTGTACTTTCGCTTGAACTGTTAAACACAGATGCACTGTTTTCTTTTTATGTTCTTCCCTACCTCGCCTCTTAGGCTATACAGGATTTTCTGGGGACGGGGAATTTAAAATCCTCTCCGTCACCGGGACGCGAACTCGTACTTTTTTTTTTAATGTCTTAACTTCAGTTATCTGATTGCCAGGCAACTCGCGTTGCTGTGCACATGCGTTAGCCCATTTGGCCACCCCGCCCCACACTGCTGCACTGTTTAAGTTGAGAAGAGCAATAAAATTTCTTAGGAGAGGAGAGTTCTTGCGCCATCCACCTGAGGGAGGGGGCTCCCTTGAAAGATATGGTACTCATCATGATTGATTTTTAAGAAATAGATTGTTGTGCTGAAAAAGTTCCGAAATGGAATGTTATTTTACTTAGTTTTTCTAATAATTGAAATTCTAAAACTGATAATTTTTATTTAAGACTGTTCACCATTTCAACATGCGCCTTCCATCAGCTCGATTTTGTTTGAAGATGTCTGGCATAAAATAAAGTAATATGTAATGATTTTTAACACTACAAAATTATCATTATTAAGTGTGAAGAAGACTAATTTATCATTGCATAAAAATAATATTCATATTGATACCTCACAAATACGAGCAACATTTGTCGGGGTCCAATTATCTCTCTTCACTTGTGCTGCTTAAGTTCAAGATTACTTGGAAACCGTTTCATACTAAAACCTTGCTCAGAGTTATTTGAGCATCCAAAAGCATAGAAGTGAACTATCTTAAATAAACATTAACAGTTTTAGAATTTCAATAATTATAAAAACTAAGGAAAATAATATTTCATTTAAAAACTTCTGCAGCACAACAATCTATTTCTTAAAAATCAATCATGATGAGTACTATATCACTTATTCTGTCATAAAAGAAAACTACTTTTTGTTACTTAAGATCTCAGTAAAGCTAAGGATCATAAACTATACTGATATTTTAAATAGTGAAAGTAACAATAACTATAAAGAAAAACCAAATTTCAATTTTATACTTAAAACCACTTAAAAATAAAAATTGTATTAGCTAGTAGCCTCAAATTATAGAAAGTATCTTCTTATAACCAATTTGATTTCCATATTTTTCTGTCATTACCACTGAATTTCAAGGGAAAATTAATAAAATAAAATAATAAATTAAAGTCTTAAACCATTTTCAAAACCTATGTGACACAAATCAACTCAGTAAGAGATGATTTAAAAAAAAAAAAAATTAGTTCTGTTGATGCAGAACATAATTAATTGTCAGAATATTAAAGATAGTATTCTTAAGAGGTTTATTGTATTTGGATTTAAGATAAATTCAGTTAGTATAAAGAATTTCTCCGCATAGGTCTGTTTTTAGTTGTAAATCTATATGTGCAGTATTTATAAATTTTATTAAATTTTTTTGTAAATAAATTTTTGCTGTTTGTAAATAAATTAATGGATTATTGATTGTATTCTATCCTTAGAATTTTTTATTTAACTTTTGTTTTTTTTATTTGGTATTTCCTGTATGGTAAAAACGAACGCATATAATAGCCCAACCATCTCTTGATTTCTCTGAAAAGTAAATAAAATAAGGGAAAACTTACTAGGAACATAGATTCTGGACTAATAGAATTCAGGAGTGATGAACATTATTACAATTTATCGTATTATGATAATTTATCAACTTCATTGGTAATAGATATATTGATATTGACTGGTAAATAGACATTTTCAAATTATAGAAAAACTTTCAAGGTTTACCACTCTGAAGCAAATACTCTCCTACCACCTTCAATAGGCCTAAAGATAAAATGAAAAAAAAAATTCTACTTCAGATGCAATGAACAATATAATATCTAAATTATGGTAAGAGCTAACCCATTTCATAAAAAATAAGAAACTATTTTAATATCATTAATCAGAAATGATTTTATTTACCGAGAATCGAATTTTGAATTATTTATATTTTTAATACGCCATGGATATATTAAAAAAGAGTTGGTTTGACTATTCAGTCCCAAGTAACAAAGTAAAAATAAATAACTTATATTTATTAAACTGACATTAAATAATTTATGTTTATTTAAAGTTTCTTTTTTTTTCAAGGAGGGTATTATTAAGAAGAAAAATAAAAATAGTTTCATGGGTGCTGACTTTGAATTGAGTTTCTAGTTTGTAATGATATTCCAATGAAAGTTAATTTTCTCTCAGTTTTTATTTTCTGTTTTAATAATTATATAAATTTGTGAAATTTGCCAATGAGTGAATTAGATTAATAAAATGGAAACCACAATATGCCGAAGTTGATTGAAATATTTATAAAAAAAAAAAAAATCAAATTAAAGAAAACAAGATATTGTTCTTTTATTTTATTATTTATTTTTGCGTGATATAAGTGATACATAGGCTTCATTCAACTTGCATAATTTCAATTCTATCTTCCAAAACCATGCTAAGTTAGTTACTTCAACTATTCTAAAGGTCTTAAAGTATCTAGTTTCATGCTGTTCTTCGGATCCAACCAATTGCTGACACAGGATGGCACTAGGTTCTTACAGTTCTCGCAGAACACAACTGCCATATCATAAAGTCATCCTGTTTTAGTAGAGGAGCAGGATGCATGAAATCCATATATACATATCTGTCTTTTTGTTGCGCAGCATCTGATTTCACCTCCATTGGTGCTCTATAGGGTTGAGAGGGAGGGAGATTGAGGTGGGGTGTTTAAGCACTGGTATGTACCATATAAAAACTTCTTGAGTATCAAGGCAGTGTATTTAGGGTCCTTGTCTTGTTGAAAGACAAATATTCCTTCTTACCTTATCTTTTTTGCACTTTCATTTATATTTTTCCTGAATATATCAATGTAGACATATTGATCCATAATATCATTAATGATAGGCAACTTTCTTTCTCCTTTTCCACTCATGCATTCCCAAAATTACTTCCTCCATGTTTGACGGCGGGCTTATATTTTTCGTTTTTATTGATTTATTATTCTTTTACCAATACTTTTTGCCAATCTAATCTCAGAAAGAATGAGTCCCATCTTCAAACTTGGAGGAGCTATTACTTTAAATCTGTAGGTGAATGAGTACCAAATGAGTTGGTAAGTTGCATATATTTAACGATATTCTATATCAATACATCTACATTAGTGTATTAAGGGAAAATTTAAAAGAAAGTCTGAAAAAGTTAGGATTGAAAGGAATATATATCTCTCAACAAGACAATGCCCCTAAACATACTCCCTTATAAGTCATGAATGGCTTTTATTTAACACTTCCTAGTCCCTGAAAACTCCTTCACTATTTCCCTAACTAAATCTAGTGCGCCTATGAGTTGAAGTCATTATCATGAATGATAGCAACGGATAAAGAAAAGATAAGAATTAAAAAGATAGTTGTAAAAGAACGAAAAAAAAAATCCTAGAGAAATTATAGTAAAGTTTATATAACTCATGTTAGCTTACTAGATTGAAGTCATCAATTATGAAAGAGGACCCGAAGTCTATATTATGTAATAAAAAATTAGTTGTAGTGTGTTATCTTAAGTGCCAACAAAGTATGAATAAAGGTGACAAAATAATCTAATGAACACTTAATGACCAGAAAAATATTTTATATAAAATGAATACCCAAAGCTTCTATTATTAAATAAAATATACCACAACACTCTCTCTTCTCTCCACCCTAATCTACTTACCAGATAACACAACTCTACTTAGTTATAGAGGCAACAGTTTTTTATTATTTTTTGTTGGCATTATACACTTGAAGGCCTTTTGCTGCCTTAACCAGCCCATTCCATCTCTGCCTATCTTGGGCTATTTCTTTCCAGTTATCTGCATGCAGCTCTATTGCTTATTTGTTGATTTGATCTATCCATATGCTTCCGGACCTTCCACATGGTCTTTTGCCTAATATTGAGGCATTCATTTTCATGTAGAAGCTTCCAGATGAATTGCTCTCGCCCATCTTAACCTCCGTGCCTTCATATCATGAGATATTGATTGCCTAATTTCTATAACCAGCTCTTTATTGGTCTTTCTTCTCCCTTTTTTAGTACTCTGATCCCAGCTTGCTCTGGTTATCATGTGAAAACTTGATATATAATATATTTCAATTATTTTTTCTGGGATTCTAGTTAGTATCCAGATCTCACAGCTATATATTAGAACTCGCTTAATCATAGCATTGTACACCCTTAATCTGTGATTTTTTGTGGTTTCAATACCTTTGAAAGGGAGTCGAAAGCTTTGTTTGTGCTTGTTATACACTAGTCTATTTCCTACTTTTGGTAATTCATTGAAGTTATTGTGGAACTGAGGCATTTGAATTTGTCTACTCTGGAAAACGATTTCCCTTCCATGCATATCCTGTTATTGGGATGAAATTTTTGGCTTACTTGTAACTTAATATATGATTCCACTTGTTCCTCCATATATTTATTTTTTCCAGTTAAATTGATTGTATAATGTTGCTTAATTTATTCCAATTTGTTTTCATTATTCAAAAATTCACTTCAACTATTATGCGTACTTCTTTTCAATTAATTTTTTTATTTGTACTCTTTATTTATTTATTTTATGTGTACTGTTTATCTTTTCTTCTTGGTGCACTATTATCTTAGGATTAATATGTCACCTTCCATGTTCAACCCAGCTATAGACCATCTATACTGCGACCTGTGTGAACAAGACTTTTCCAAGCATTATGGATACAGGCTAACCAGCGACCAAGAATGTGTGGTCCTCAGAGGATTCGCGGATGACTAGGCTGTTTCAGCACGCGACAAGGGTGCTGCAGAGAGGATAATTAACTGTGTACTAAGGATCCTCGTCGAGATTGGTCTGGGTATTAATCCGATGAAAAGTGTGGGCCTAATAATAGATAAAGGTGAGCTGCAACAAACAAAGCTCTCCCTTGAGAACAGAGAAGTCATCCACACATCAAAGGCAGATGATACTGTAAAATATTTAGGATGCACGTTCTCGGGAGAGCTAGTTATGCGTTGGAGTTAGGCATTTTAAAGAGACTCCGAAAGCTAATAAATATATATTCGAGAAACAAGTACTTTCGGGTTCAGAATGGTCGAACTCCTTAAAACTTAACATCAACTATGCACCATTGCGTGGAGTCCCAGGAGCCAGTGGACAGTCGCAAATGCGGCAGAGAGTCTGAAACACCAGCCATGTGCTGGGAAAATGCCCCAACAACTTCCTCCTCATATGCATCATAGGGTCAAATTTGAGTTGATGAGGCTCCTTCGGGAAAGGGAATTCACATGCTTCGACTAGGTCTATTGTATTGATGGTGATGGATCAAGAAGATATGCGGATATAGTTACATTCTCCAGGACCGGAAAGACGGTAATTAGATCCACCTGTTCGCTATGAGAGCAATGACCTCGATCAGGCCAGTGAAGTAGAAAGAGAAAAGAAAGAAATCTACAATAAATGCATCCCTTTCCTAAAAGAGAAATTCCGCGAGACCTTCAGGGAGAGAGAATTCACAGTGAGAGGCCTCTGCTTTGGGTCTCGCGGAACGATTCCTAAAAGAGCAGGGAGCTTCTTCGAGGAACTAGGTGTTGATGTCAGAAAGCTTGCAGTGTTGGCCGAGAGTATTATTCTGGACTCTCTTGGGATTATTCATTATCACATATATGGTAATTAGGGGTTGATTATTGATATTTATTATCATTTATTTATTTATTCAATTTTAAATGATTTAACTAACCTTATCTTTTTGTCTATGTTCATAGGATTATGTTATTTGCAGTGTGTGCATTCTAATTTTAAAATTTTGGCATTCAAATATCTTTTTTTTTCCCCTATAAATTTTAGAAATTGTCTTGTATCGGTTTCACCGAAATATATATATTGTATAATTGTAATTGTAAGTATTGGTATATTATAGTATTGATATTGTTTATGCTGTGTGATATGAAAAAGAAGTTGTATATTATATATGAATATGTGATTAAGTATAATTAAGTGCTATGTCCAAAAAAAAAAAAAAATTGATGAGTATGCTGTGTATCCAGCAACCCTATATAGTAGGGCTGCACTGCTGTATACACATACACAATCAGAGATTATTATGAGAATATACTGTACCATTTCTAAACTGCCCAGTTGATTTCTGATCCACAATTTCCATTGTTGAAAACCATAGAGTACATTCTAAAGTATAACCATTGAGTAATATGTTTTACTTTATTGAAAATAATGCTGCCCAACTACATAGAGTTGATTTATACACAGTATACCTATCAATCCATAACGACATAATGATACACATATATCATATGCATATAATGGCATGAACAAAAACTGAAGATTTCTTCTGAATAATTTATTATAAATTAATACTATAAAATAATCAATTTTGTTCTAATGGAAGATGCTACCAAGTGTAACATTGAAACTAATCCACTTATTGTTTTTATATGGACACTTTTATGCATCTTTGCCTTGCAATACCCACTGTTTTTGATTGATAAATTTTTTTGAAAATATCCATTTTTCATTCTTTAATACAATTCTTTACCAAAATTACCATCTTTTGGAGTTTACCCGAACTTTTATAGATATCAACTCATCTGAGGGGCATACCAGTAATGAGGATCTAACCTGGGTTGTATATTTTGAACATTAAGCATTTTTAAAATTGCAGCTCCCATTTCGGAAGAAAATCCTCCTTTGGTCACAAATTGGTCCTAGCTGACAAACTCAAGTAGTTCAGTATCTTTCACCTCTGAAAGATGATCTGATCTAGCCTCATTTTAAAGGCTACTAAATTGTAGTTGTTACCAAAATTGAAATCCTAAACCATAACGCTGCTGTGTTATGATGCACCACATTTTCATCTTCATCCCACAAACTTTCTTGGCTGCTGATTTTTTTCTTTAGTAGCTCAGAAGAAGTCAATCTTATCACCCTGACATTTTTGGTGAACCTTGTTAAATGGGTTGCAAGACAGAGACAGTTTATAAAATAAAGTACATTTCAAAGTACACAACAATATATATACTATTAGCATCAAAGTCAAATAAGGATTAAAATGGAAATGTTAATATAAGCAATAAATTAATGCACTTGAGTTTTGTAATGACCTAGTAAATATATTAATCTATCTGAACCAGATATGGATTGATTTTATTATACTTGCAATTCAATACCAATATTAACGAAAATTGATCCTATTCAGTATAACAATAAATTGTATTATAGTACCTCATGTATAAATAAAACAATAATTATTTTGATAAAATTTGAAACTTTATCATTAGTTTTGCATTACCCACTGTTTTTGATTGATTAGGTATTTTGAAAACATCCATTTTTTCATCGTTAAATACAATTGTTTGCTAAAATTATCTAGGTTTGTATACAAGACATACATTATATTTTGTATATAAGATGGCTATGGAACTCTTAATTGTAACAAAAGATCAGTAATTCACTTCTGAAAACTTAATAATTCAAACAATACCATTTTGTCGCTTAAAGTATTTTAGTAAAATAATTTGGTATTTGACTTTGAAATAAAAATTCAATTGAAGATGACTATTTTTTTTTATTTTTTTTTTTTCCTATGCCATAGTCATTGGTCATTCGACCATTCGACATCTTGCTGCCCAATATAAGTTTGATTTTTGTATGTAATCATTTACATATGTTTGATTCTTTATATCCGTCAAAGCAGGACATTCGTTTAGGTGGTCTACATCCATTTCCGCTTGTTTACATAATTTACACCTAGGATCCTCAGCCACCCCTATCTTGTGCAGATGACTTTGTAGATAGTAGTGACCAGTGGCCAGGCGGAAGCAGGCTACTGCATCTCTTGGTAGGTCTGCTGGGATCGGGTTTTCCATCAAACATCCATAACATTTCCCTTCCACCTTGTCTTTGTGCATATTTTTTGTTTCCTCCTTCACTATCATCCTCACCATTTGCCGAATTGAATCGTAGGATTTTGGATGGACTGTTTGTGGCAATTCTGCTCCCCTCCTGGCGAGACTATCCGCTTCCTCATTTCCTGCAATACTGCAATGGCTCGGAATCCACTAAAGGACCACATTGGTGCCTCGGAGTGTTAGATCGTAGAGAAGGGATTTGCACTCCAAGATAGCACTTGACATACATTTATTCACATCAGTAATGGCAAGGATTGCTGCTTGCGAGTCGACAAAGAGAACAGCGTTCTGAACTTGCCTTCCTGATAGTGTTCTTAGGGCTATGAGGATTGCTGCTATCTCACCGTCAAAATTCGTACCATCCTCACCCACCGCAGCACTGAACTGAAACTCTCGAGTAAACTCCTGCCCCAGCATTTTTGACGGCTGATTCAGCTGATCCGTATAAATGTGAAGCCAATCCTGAGGCGGGTACTTTTGAGCTATAGTTTCCAGTGCTATCGCTTTCAGCTCATATTCTGGTGTTCCTTTTTTATCCACCTTATGGAGTAGTTGCAGCTCTGCCCTGCTCGCGTGTTTGTGGATTGGGAACTGTGCCTGTATAAACGGCTCCCTTTCTTCACAGTCCAGCTCTCTTTCTTCAAGTAAAGCCTTCGCCTTTAGCATGAAAGATTTTTGGGTCTTGAGCCGTTGAGTTGGGATTTTGTATTTTTTCCAAAACTCTGGATTCGTTCTTCTCATTCGCTCGTGAAGTCATATTGCAGCTTGCTCACACCGTTTCGAAAGGGGTTCTACTGTGGTCTGCAATTTCATAGCTGCAATAGGAGTTGAGCGCGGTGCGACCAAAATTAAACGCAGTGCTTTGTTCTGCTGTCTGTCCAGTCTTTTCAGGGATGCATCAGCCGCAGTACAGATGACTTCAGAACCGTATTCCAGTACTGGGCGTACATAGGTTTTATATGCAAGATCCATCACATCCTGGGTGGCCCCCCATGTCTTTCCTCCAAGGCGTTTTAAAAGCTTCAGCCTGTTTTCTCCCTTTTCCACCATATCTCCAATTTGGCTGTTCCAATTCATTTTGGTGTCTAACCTAACTCCCAGGTATTTGCCTGCATAGGTTCTTGGCAAGGGAACATTATTATAAATGACTTCCAGCTCGTGCACTTTGGTTGATAATGTGAACAGTTGAAATTCAGTTTTCTGGGTGTTCACTTTCATTTCATTTGATATGGTCCAGGTAAAAAGTCTTGTCATTGCCTCATTAATTGCTGCTTCGAGTGCTGTTATGCTGCTACTAGTCGCATATATTAGTAGATCATCAGCGAATATTAGAGCAGATATTCCGGGTATTCCCTCGAGCACTGCCACTAAGTCATCGATCATTATATTAAAAAGTGTGGGGCTCAGAACAGATCCTTGGGGAAGTCCCTGTCTAAAAGATCTGAAGCTTGAAAACCAGCCATTGTGTCTTACTCGGAGAAATCTCTGGGCCAAAAAGGACCGTATGGCTCTGTACATTTTTCCACCTATATTCATTTTGAGGAGCTTTTTCAGAAGGACTTTACGGCAGACTTTGTTGAAAGCAGCTTTGAAATCAACATATACTGCAAGTGTATGCTGTTTCCGTTGGAATCCATCTTTCACATCCTCACTAAAACGAGCCACCTGCTCAGTTGTACATCGGTGCCTTCGGAAACCTGCTTGTTTTGACGACATCTTATTTTCCCTATCTAAATATATCTGCAGCCGGGCTAAGACCATTCTCTCGTAGAGCTTAGAGAAAACACTTGCGAGCGAGATAGGTTGGTAGTTAGATGTACAAGAGGAACATTTGCCTTTTTTGAGAATTGGGATCACCTCAGCCTTCCTCCAGGACTATTCGATTGTTTCTCCTAAATGAATTATTTGGTTATCCTATAAATGAATTGTTTAACTATTATACAAAAATTCCTCATTATCCGTTCCCGGCTTACTGATAGATGTACTTCACAGTAAATCACAACAATGCCTATTCATCCCTTTTTTTCTCAGTTTGCTTGTGTTTCTCAAGGTAGTACCCTAGGTCTAATCCTTTACACAGCTGACATCCCAACACTGTCATCACCACTTATGCCAATGATACATGTATCCTATCAGTTAATAACGATTCTTCAATTGCATCCCAAATTCTCCAATCACACACCACAAGCTTTGAAGAATGGTGTCAAAACAGGAGGATTAAAATAAATTCCAATGAATCCCATAAAATTACCTTTACCCTTTGTCCTAAACCTATGACTGTCTGCCCTTCAGTATCCTTTAAATACTCCACTTATCCCTGTTGAACAAATCCGATATCTAAGATTCAACCTGGACAAATGACTCACTTGGAATCCTCATAGCAGACTAAAACAAGAAACTGCTTGACATTTTGACTACTCCAGTACTTACCTGACAAATGGTCTAAACTTCCCATTATTTACAAAAGACTCATATGTATGACTATAATAAGGCCTATTTGGCCTTACAGAATTGAGCTTTGATCATCTACTAAACCATCAAATTCCTCTAGTATCCAATCAGAAATCCTTCATAAAATCCCCAGTGCTCCTTACTTTGTCACAAATAAAATCATCCATAACGACCTTAATGTACCATATGTTTCCTATTTAGCCCAATCCAGATACCTATCCTTCTGTATAATAAACTTCTGAAACATCTGAACCCTCTTGTTTCTAACTTTGCTTCCTCTGCTATTCCTGATAACACACCTTCTAATACAGAACTATAGTAGAAGAAAGCCCAACCTACTCATAAAGTATGGTTTACATCTACTTAGAGGGCACGGGCTTTGACCTCCTATAATAGGATTTCTAGCAATGGATAGTTTCTCTTCATGTTGTACATGTCATATTACCAATTTAAAATTTACTTGATGTATTTTTCATGTAATACAATTGTAAATTTCAATAAATAAGTTTTTTAAAAATAATTGAAATTATTCAATGTAAAAATAGAGTTGTTGCAAATATGTAGGAATAAGACTATTATGTGTAAAAATCTATGCATTTTGAACATATGTTAAATTACACCTCAATGGGGAGGAGGATGTTTGGCTCCCTTGGATAGTATGGCAATATGGGCATTACCTTCCCCATGACACATTGCGCATTATGAGTTGTTATAATAGTTGTGCATAAGATCAGAGCTAACAATGAAACTTGTGGTATTCTATAACTTTTAGTAAAATTTATCTGTTACAAACAAATAAAATATGAATTATAGTATATATTTATCTAATCTTAATATCTTAAATAATTAAGAAAGAAAACTAATGTGAACAAAACTAAATAAATAAAAAAATACTAATGTGATGTTGCTTGAATTAAATGTGTGATTTGTTCTGTTTTCTCTATTTTATTCCCATTTATTTACTTCTTTCTTATCTTCCTGAACCTTTGGCAGGAAATTGAATGGAGTCTCATGACTAAAAAGTAGGACAAGAAAAATGCCAAAATATAATTTGTGAGCTGTCCCTTCCTTATTATTTTAAATATTTATGAAAACTCGATGAAATACAAAAATAGGAATACCAACCTAGATGTGAGGTTACCCTAAGGACTCATTGAAGAACATCACCTGAGGTGGGTTTGGGGATATCTCACAAATTTCAGAAAAATGCATGGTAAAAGACACACATAAACTGAAAATAGAAGAAAACAGAGTTAGGAAAAGGCTCAGAAAAAATTGAGAGGAAGGAATCAAGAAAATCTTCAACAAGAGAGATATGGATTTCAGGGATATATAAGAGTTAATAAAAGAATGGGACCCTTGGATCAAGATCCACAAGCTGACTGAATAAGAAAATATATTTTTAATCTATTTTAATTTTGTAATGAAGTTTATGAAATATAACTGTTGGGTGGCTTTTTATTGAATGGTAAATATTGAAGACACTGTATTATGTTTCGTTCATAAACAAATTCCAAAAATTAATACTGTAAATAAGGAATAATGATTAAAGAATTTAAGAAATAAATTCTTGTCATTCTTTGTGAATTTATTAGATACCTAATAATCTGTATATATACACAAATACATATATTTTATCTCACACACAAACATATGAACATATATTAAATTAATAAAAAATATGCAGCTAACATATCAAATATCTAGAAATGCTGAGTGGATGTCATAGATCATCGGAAATCTAATCATAAGCTTATATATTTATCCCAATAAAAGTTATTATCCATTTCATATTTCATGTAGTTGCTAAATATTATAGCATAATATTCGATCCAAGGTTTATAAGTTAAATAACAAAAAATAATTGGTTTGATAACTAAATGTGTAAATATAGAGTTAATTATATTTTTTATGAACATCTTGTTTTCTTAGTTTCAATTGATTTATTTTTCCTAATTCTTGAATTATAAGATACTGAAATGTATATTTTAATACATAAATCACAAATTCTCAAACAGTATTATCGTAATTGATTTGTATAAACCTGAGGTCTCCAAACTTTTTGGCCTGCAGGCCATATTGAGACCTCAACAGGCAATGGCTTGTGATGAATAAAAAGGCTAGTATAAATGACACTTCAGTTCTAATATGAGCTTTCTAAGAGAAAGATCGTATGCAATCAATGTTGAAGTAACCTCATGTTTGGCTGATTTACTAAATTTCATATTTTTTAAATTATTACCGTGTAATCAAAGAAACTTTTGCGGGCCGGATTGGAGATGCTTGTGAATCATAGTTTGGACAACCCTAGTATAAAGAAATAGTCTTGCTTATGGCTATAGTAAGTCATAGCTTATAGAATAGAAAAAGCAACTTTATTGTGGGACCAAATCCTGATTAATTCTGGCCATAAGACCCACTACAGTACATAAATAAATTATATGGTATGTATATAATTGCAAAAAAGTAATTAAAATTGTAAAACAATATATTTACTTCTTAAAAAAGATAAAGTATAATAGGAGAAAAAAAATTAAATTATCAAAAAAAAAAAATCACAGTTATTTAAAAACATTTGAAGTACACTGGGTATGCAAACAAACAAGAGAGGGGGCCTTGCAAGGCAGCCTAGGGGTAACCTGGGAGTAGGCCTGCCAAGAAGGTGGTGTTCCAGAAGCAGGGCATACCACTTTGGGTGGTGGCAGAGGAACTGCTTGTGGCAGTCAACGGCGAGATAAAGAAAGCTTATGATACCCTATTAATAGATCATGGGAATCCCCAGAGTTCATGGTTTGATGAGGAATACAGGAGGATGGTAGAGGAAAAAAAAAAAGGGACAGACTAGCAGTGCTTCAAAGAAGGACCAGAGCAAACTTAGAAAGGCATAAAGCCCTAAGGAGAATAATGAAGACCATGAGCAGGAAAAAGAAGCGAGATCAGGAGAAAGCCAAGTTCCTCCATATGAAAGAGGTGTTTGGAGAGAGAAATAGATGGAAGTTCTTCAGTATCCTCAACGAGCACAAGGGAGACATTAAGCCAAGGAGCAGCTTTATAAAGAATGGCAATGACGAGCTGCTATATGTTATTAATAAGTGGTCTCAATATTTGGGGAGCTGCTAAACCCAAAAATGCCCGAGGAATTGGTTTCATGCACACCTAGGTGCATCGGATCTGTGCCTATATATAGAGATGTTATAAATCCACCAGAGAAGGAGAGGTTGCAAATTAAAAAAAAATCAAGATCACAGGAGAGGATGAGATTCCTGCAGAGCTGTGGAAACATGGAGGAGACACATTGGCAAAGGAAATGTACCATCTGGATGTCAGAATAGATGCCAAAAGACTGGTCCACTGTATTAATATGCCCAGTTTATAAGAAGGAAGACAAGATTGAATGTGAAAACTATAGAGCCATCGCGTTGCTAAACATAGTATACAAAGTTTTCTCCATTTTGTTGATGAGCAGGATACTCCAGTACTCTGAGAGAGAGTTTGGAGATTACCTGTGTGGATTAAGACGGTGTAGATCCACTATTGACCATATTTCAAGCATAAGGTCCATGCTGGAGAAGTGCTATGAATATAATATTGTTCTACACCACCTCTTCATAGACTACAAACAAGCATACCATAATGTAGACCGAGGCAAGTTGTATCAAGCCATGGCAAAGGTGGGTATCCTGGAAAAACTGATACAATTAGTGCGTACAACCTTGGAAGGAACACAAGGCAAAGTAAAAATACAAATTCTCAATATTCTTTTCTTCTATTTCGGTGTACAACATTTCACAACGAACACGATACTCGCTATTATGAGAAGACATGTTTATTTTACATAAGAAATATAATGGATAAGTACATGATAGACTTGAAAATGGCTCGACTAGCCGAAACGTCATAGTAGGATTTTGAAGTGAAAACATCGGTGTAATGTTAACTTAAATAAAAAAATTAGAAACTAAAAATACCAAATACAAAGTCCAGTTGTTCCATATCAATAAAGGATTAAGACTAGGAGACCCCCTGTCTTCCATCCAATTCAAGGTTGTTTTGGAAATGATGATGAGAACCATTAGGACAAATCCTGGGGGCACCATCTATAATTGATTAACACAGTATCTTGCGTTTGCATATGACGTCATTACTGGTCGCACACCGGCATCTTTACTTGGAACTTTTGAGTAATGGGAACATGCCTCAAAAATGGCAGTACTCAACATTAACGAAGGCAAAACTAGGTCTACAAAGATCTCCCAGGATGATTGTGGGGCAAGGAATGGTCTTAGGAACTGGAGAGTACTTTTTCGACCAGTTACAGGAGTTACTCAGAGTTAGTCAAGGAAATACCTTTTGGTCAACATTAATGCAAATGATGATATACAGGCAGAAATAAGGTCAGGCATGATGGCCGGAAGTAGATGTTGCTTGGTGCTCGGAAAAGTACTTAGGTCAAAGGTGTTGCCCTGGCAGTTAAAAAAGGCCGTATATGTTAGTGTAATTGGACTAGTGGTAACACATGGAAGTGAGACAATGCTCCTCACCTGAAAATCAGAACAAGTGCTCAATGTGTGGGAGAGGAAAATTCTGGGAAGATTTTTGGCCCCTTGAGGAAGGGAGATTGATGGAGGCAGAGAAACAATCAGGAGCTCCGTGATT
Source organism: Nezara viridula (assembly GCA_928085145.1). Classification (NCBI taxonomy): domain Eukaryota; kingdom Metazoa; phylum Arthropoda; class Insecta; order Hemiptera; family Pentatomidae; genus Nezara; species Nezara viridula. The sequence goes on along the minus strand of OV725078.1, from coordinate 11,901,812 downwards.
TATACAAGACCTTGGATATTGTCACCTGCACCAAGAAGAGTAGAATTAGGTGGCTGGGGTGCTTACAGAGGATGGAAGAGTGGCATATCTCGAAGAAACTTCTGAAGGGACACTCTGATGGACGACAAAGAAGAGAACATCCCAGATTGTGGTATCTGGAAGATGTGGAAGAAGACTTGAGGACACTTGGAGTCCGAAGGTGGAGAAGAGTGGCTTTGGACAGGGACAAATGGCGGGTAATTACGAAGGAGTTCAGATGACTGTTGTGTCATTGAAAGATGAAAGAAAGATTCAAAATAAAAAGTAATTCTGTTGAAAATAAATACAAATTTTGTTTAGTTACTTTTTTTTTCGAAACATATTTATTGAGATATTGAGATATAATCTGCCACAATTAAGGATATATATAATAGTGTTCAGAGAGCACATTCACCCTCTATTTACAATAAATAAAAATAAACAATACAGAAAAATAATAATACTAAAAGTAAATGTATATAAACTAAAACAAACTAAACTAAACAAATATAATCAAAATAACTACCCAAATACACACATGCTTCTGTAGAATATCTAAAAAATTCATTAAATCAAGATCTCCGAGCAAAGCCTTTCTCCCCACTCATGGAAGGAAAGGCAAAGACTCTAGGAGATCCCAATACCTCTCACTCAACCCCATTACTGGTATTAATAACCAGCAGAGGCGCTATAATCACACATACATGGCTTAAGAGGAGAATCTAGCCATTGCCAAAACTCCATTATATACTTATTTCCAAAAGGTCTCTGGGCCACTGCCGCTTCAATCTTTGAGGAGGATTGTATGGATGTGTGGTGCTGGATAGGGATTTCGCAAGGGAATTTGGATGATAAGTAAGATTCTGGTGAAATTTGGAGAATTTTTCTGATATAAGGTCTAGGACAAATGGAGTATTAAGGTCATGGTATTTGGTTTTGTTGGTTACATAGAATGGAGCATCAACTATTATTTGAAGGACTTTAGATTGAGATGGTTGAATGCGTTTGATGTTAGAAAATTTTGCTGTTCCCCACAGTTCAAGTCCGTATGTCCACATAGCTTTCAGGATTGTATTTTAGATAAGTAATTTTTTTTCAATAGAAAGTTTAGATTTTCTGGAACAGACCACAGGATGTTTAATAGTATATAATCTACGAATATTCAAATTCTACTTTCGTTTGCACTGTTTTAAAAAAGAAGATAGTAATAAAATATATATATATTTTTTCCATTACACTACAAGTATTCCTGAGAAGATTTTATTTTTATTTCTTTTAGTATTTGCATAATATTATGTAAATCACTGTAGATATTATTACATTTTGTATTAAGTTATTTTTTTACTAGTTAGCCTATTGTTTTTAGATTGTGTAGTTATGTATATATAAATATTTAATTTAGTTGCTTGGAAATAATAACTTCCAATTATTATTGCCAAGCAACTAAATTAAATTGACAACTTCCTAGGAAAAAAAAAATAAAAAAATAAAAAATAAATAAAATAAATATTTAATTATTTTTTTCTTCCGTCAAAATAATAAGTAATTTTGAGAAGATTTTATGTTCATCTTTTTATTTTGTAGTGGGTATATACTATTTTTTAAATTAATGTATATAATGTTAGAATTTTTATAAGTTAGTTTTTGTCCAGATTTCCATTTTCTTTTGTATTTATTCATCATTGTCATTCTAAGGGGACTTAGTCCCAGAATAAAGTTCAATTTTCTATTCTATTCTATTCTAAAATATTTTGGGAGGGGTGGGGAAAGGTTTATGCGCCATCGGCCTTGTGGATAGGCACCTCTGATTATTTCAGTTAGGTGATGCATTTATTTTCATATATATAATTCAGAATTAATTATATCTTAAACCTTTCAGCACACTCAAATGATCTGATGGATTTATTTGGAATGATCTTTTTTTATCCTATTAGTTTCAAAATTACATTTTATAGCTGAAACTTTCAGTATTTTATTTTAAATTCATTTCAAAGTTCTAGTTCTTTTAGAAGAAGTAATTTCCGTTTTCATCGTAAGAGCAGTTATTGCTTTGTGGAATAAATCATGGGGGTTAATGAAATAGTTCTAAATAATACTGGGTCATGGAAGAAATGGCAAATAATCAGTCAATTAAAGTGTCTTTGAGAAAAAAAATTAAACTTTTTTATTAAAATGTTATAACATTCATATCCTTATCATATTTCATAAAGATACTTATTCAATAATCTTATTTGACTTAAAATCAAGTGGGTTATCTTGGTTATAGTATTATGGATACTAATTAAATTTAGCTTAATAAAGAAACATAATTGCATATATATTATGTCCCTTAATATTTATCTGATTCTCAACACCTCCAGATTGACAAATTTAAGTAGTCATCTAACTACCAAACCAGCTCCAAACCTTATATACATTAACATGACAAAATTTGATTATGATTCAGGTAGAAGAGTAAGATTCATGTTAAATAAATTTCTACCTTGAATTAAAATTTATAGGTTCTTTTATATATAATACGGTGATTTAATGATAAAATCTATCAGTATAAGTAGGGATATAGATTTATTTCCAGTTAATATGATAAATTAAAGATATAAACTGAGTGAAGTGTAAAAATCATAATTGCAATTCTATTATTACCACAATATGAATAAAGCGAGAAGTAAATTTTTTTTCTTTCAATTTTACACAACAGTAATACTTTATTTTTTAATTGAATGATAAATACTTTTTATATGATATTACTGAACTTTTGTCATAAAATTAAGTGAACTATTGCATATAGATTAAAATAATCATATTTATTTTCAAGTACATAAAATCATGCATATGGTTATAAAATTAATAGAACTGTAAAATAAAATTAATTTTACACATTATATAAAGAAATAACTTAAATAAATGGAAGCGATAGCAATGATACAATACTGGTATTAATTATTTATAAAGCACGCTACTTATATAAATTTAAACATGCATTGAATACATTTCCTAATTGGAAGTATTTATCAAAATAAAATTAAAAGATAAATATTTGTAACATTTATATTTTTTTAGTTGAAATTAATTATAATTATATTAAGTTAGGCAATGTATGTTATTCACTACATTTATTTTCTTTTTTCATTGACTACATTTCGGCTAGGATGCCTTTTTCAAGCCATTTCAATTAATGAGGCTTCATACATATAGTCCATAATTGGATTAATGGTCCACCACACTTACATGGACTACATATTCCACTTATGGACTATATATAAGAAGCATCATTAATTAAAATGGTTTGAAAATGGCATTGTAGCCAAAATGTAGCCAATGTAAAAAGAAAATAAATGTTGTGAAATAACATACATATCCATACTTTATATTAATATTTAAACATTATTCTTTGACATTCATAATGAAATCTTCAAAGAGTTCTTTTTTCTTTATACCTCAACAAAGACAAACATTATCATATATAAGTTAACAAACAATAAATGAAACTAACTACAAATATTAGAAAACAATGTACATATACGTAGAAACATGATGCAATAAATGATAAGCACTGTAGTAATTATAGCTGTTAGAAAGTATTTCTCATTATAAGAACTTTAATGTCATATTAGCCATTACAGATTTCAAAAACATACAAGGAAATATTTTTTTCATAATGGTTAATATTAAATGCAGCTAAATTGTAATACTATAAATGACAAAAATATACTTTCAGTTAAAATTTCATTTAAACTACATACATCAAGAAACTTCTAAACATACAAATTGCAATAAGACATGAGATTATTAATATCTGTACTTATTTATAACAAAGTTTTGTACAATTATTTTCCTAAGTAATTTTTTAAAAACAAAATGAAATAATATGCCACCAATTTTAATTTTTATGAGTGATATTAAAGTGAAAATAATAGTTGGAACAAAAGGAGTTTGGTTAGGTAACAATTTCTAAAATCACAGTAAATGGACGGGGATACACCCTCAAGGGAAATGGGATGACCATGAGGAATTTCAGTTAAATATCATTAAATTACTATTAAGTTCCTCTAAACATTAAATGATATACATATACATATATATTATTTTTTTGTTATTTCTTGAATTTTATTGTAAATGTTAATTGCAACATCAATTCAGATGACAACAAAACATATTTATCGCCTTAACAACAAACATTAACACAAACAAATATCACAAGTCACAAATGACTTAAAATTGTATTTTTAAATTATTGAAGCAAAAAAATAATCAATGTTGTGGTATAAAACTGCCAGGTTTCAGACTCTATTCGCAGTTGACTTCCACGCTGCATAGCTTCAGGTTTTTCTGTAAAATAAATAAATTATGTTACATTCATGGAAAATGGTGTATAGACTTTAGTATGCATGAAAGTATACTGCTAGATGATTGCTAAAACAATAGTTTATTATTAATCAAATTTTACAGAAGTGTAATAGAAGTAGAGGAAAGAACATCAAAATAGAAACTTAGCTAAAACAATAGAACAAATTAAAAGTCCCCTTTTTACGGTTTTCATGAAGTGAAATAATTGCTTAATACAAGTTTATTTATTACCAGATGTTATCAAAGCTAACAATGTAGTCTAAATTATGAACATAATTTATATCTCCCGAAGACTCTTTTTCTACAGGAAAAAAGTATGGAACTAACTAGTAGCTATAGTAGAAATTTCCTGCCCTATGTTTTTTATTACAATGTACTTCATATATGGATAATGAAACTCTATTTTTTATTATAAAAGATCCTGTCCTAATTTCATCTAATTTATTTCTATTTAATCTATTGCCGTTTGAAATATACACTAAATCGCCTTCTTGAGTTCACATTCTTTCCTAGTTTGATTTAACCGCTTCTTATTACTTTCAAAACTTACTCTAGAATTTTGAAGTGCTTTCTGACAATCTGCATTCAAATCTGTGTCGCGTTTCAATTCAGAAGAAACTATATCGGATGTTACTATATTTAAGAGATCAGCAGACGAAATTTTAGTCATTCCGTGAGATGCATTCTTGTATTCCTTGTAACAATACAGCTACAGCAGTCCATTACACTTCATCATCTGTCTCATTTATTCGACAGAGATTTATTTTGACCACCGATCATAAGCCCTTAGAGAAGATATTTGTCTCTTAAGTCATAACATAAAAATAAATAAATTAAACAAACAATATATTGACCTGTTCATCATCATCATCACAGGCACTACAACCCGGTACGGGTCTTCGCCGCATTAATACGTCGCCTCCATTTCTCTTTGTCTTGTGCAAGGATCTGCCAAGCTTTAGCTTCTCTGCGTCGGCTTCTGCACATCTCAGTCGTGGACGTCCTCTCCTTCTTCTGCCATCCATCTATCTATCTATCATAATGGCTCTACAACCCTTAGTGGGCCCTAGCGTCCTCAACGAGCTTCCGCCAAATTTCTCTATTCTGTGCGACCGCTTTCCAATTCCTGACACCCAACAAGTATCTCGCTTCACCTGCCACAGCATCTGCCCATCTCAATTTTGGTCTGCCAGCTCTCCTTGTATAGTGTAATGGTTGTTCAAGCACTCTTATCGGGATTTCAGACCTCTCCATCCGAGCTATGTGTCCTGCCCAACTTAACCTTCCTAATTTTATCATTTTTGCCACATTAGGTTCATTAAACAATTCGTAGACCTCTCTATTCTTCCGAATTCTCCAATCCAGTCCCTCCTTTACAGGGTCAAATATTCTTCTATGGATTTTCCTTTCAAAGACCAGAAGGTCTTTTTCGTCATTTTCGGCTAAGATCCATGTTTGGCTACCGTAGATAAGAACTGGCCGGATGAGCGTTTTATAAAGCTGCAGCTTCTTTCGTCTACTAAGTAGTAAGCTTCTCATGTGCTTAGGTAGGCCAAAATAGCATCGGTTGACAGCTGCTATTCTCCGCTTTATTTCAAGTGTCACCTCATTTTTTATCGTAATTTGAGATCCCAAATAAGAGAACTGTTGGACATTCTCAAAGGTGTAAGGGTCTAGAGATATTCTTTGGTTTTGGGGATTCTCTCCTTCTCCTGTATAAATATGGTTTGTTTTGTTCTCATTAATGTGGAGCCACATCTTAGCTGCAGCTTTTTGCAATTCTAGAACGACACCTTCGAGAGCTGCAACGGACCGTGCAACAATATCAATGTCGTCAGCATAACCTAACAGTTGCACCATATTTGTAAATATCGAGCCCCTAGTCTGAATGGATGAGTCGCTCACCACCTTCTCCAGAGCCAAATTAAACAATAAACATGCGAAAGCATTACCTTGTCTCAGTCCTTTATTGGTGGGAAACTCCAAGGAACATTCCGAATGAATGCTTACTCGATACTGTACGTCCTGCATTGTCATTTTAACCAGACGATTTAGTTTAGAGAGAATGTTTAGTTCTTCCATTGCTTCATACAACTTGTATATCCTTATGGTGTCGTAGGCGCTCTTGAATTCCATAAACAGATGATGGGTGGGAATTTTATACTCACGACTTCTTTCTGCCATCCACATACTCGAAAAGTAGACACTTGATTGTTGAGTTCCCATCCATCCTTGCAACGTGCTGAGCCCAGCTTAGCCTAGAGAGGCGTATAACTTGCACCACATCCGATTCCCGGTAAATTTGGTACAGCTCTGCATTATGCCTTAGCCTATACGATTTTCAACTTTTACAGGGCCAAACATTTTTCTCAGGATTTTTCTCTTGAAAATCTGCTACCTGATGGCGTCTGTTCGTGATAATGGCCATGTCTCTGAGCCATATGTCGGTACAGATCTAATAAGAGATTGACCTATTAAATAATAATAATTTTTATTTGGAAGAAAAACAAATTTTATTATTTAAGTTGATTCTATGTTTACAGATGATTTATTTTTCAAGATACCACGACAGATTTAAAATAAAAGTATATGATTATTTATATTAATGCGAGAACTAACTAACTCTATGGCGCTACAGACCGGTGTGGTCCTTGGCCGCCTCAAAGAGCCCAATGAATCTTGCGCAGTCGCTCGCCAGTTGCGGGTATGCAATACTTTTCTGTCGTCCTGGATGATAGCGTCCTCCCATTTTAGACGCGGTCTGCCTTTCCCTCTTGTCCTGCAGAGCTTCTCTTCAAGCAACTTCCTTGGGACTTCCTCTTCTGGCATTCTGGCCACATGGCCAGCCCAACGTATTTGCCTAGCTTGATGCATCTCAACACATTGTCTCCCCATACAGATCATATAGGTCTCTGTTAGTCCTCCTTCTCCAATCATCACCGACCTTAACAGGTCCAAGGATACGCCGAAGGATCTTCCTTTCAAAGATTAGTAAATCTTTTTGTTCTTTGCAAGAGAAGGTCCAGATGGAATTCCATCCTCTCCTAGGGCTTTGTTGTTATTCAGTCTGTTGACTGCTTCAAGAACATCCTCACATGTCGGTGGGTCTGGGGAGTCCAGGTCATGCTCACCACTTGGGAATATGAAATCGTCCGGACCATCTGCAGCTTCGTTTAGAAGTGCATCAAAGTGATGACATCATCGGGCCAAATGTTCCTCCTTCTCTGTGATCATGGAGCCGTCTTCGTTTCGACATAATCAGAACCTTGGTTTGAATGATATCCTACTCTTTGTATTCACCGCCTTGTAGAATGACCTTGATTTATTGTGTCTCCTTTGCTCCTCCATCTCCTCTAGTTGACGACTATCCCATTCTCTCTTCTTTTGTCTGTATAGTCTCTCTTCTCCTTCGTCCTTCTGTCTCTATACTCCCCCGTGGCCCTTCTCGTGTGCCGGTTCTGAACCATGTTTTTGAAGGCTTTATTTTTTACATTCGTAGCAACTGCACACTCCGCATCAAACCACGGGGACCTAACTGCCTCCTGCTGACCAGGATGTGATCTATTTGGTTCACAGTACTTCCATCAGGAGAGTGCCATGTTCCTTTATGGATGTTTTTGCCAGAGAAGAGCGTGCTGCCGACAACCAGGTCCTTGGATGCAGCAAAATTTATCAGCAGTCGGCCATTCTCATTTGTGTCAATTAAATTAATTGCGTTATTTAAGTTCATTCTATGTTTACAGATGATTTATTTTTCAAGATACCATGACAGATATAAAATAAAAGTATATGATTATTTCTATTTATGCGAGAAATTATCAAAAATGAAGATTGTAAAGAAGTTCTTACACTGTTTTCTTCATCTTGACCTCGAGAGGATTTTCAACTGATATAGGAGACAGTTAGTGGGATAGCCTTGCTTGCCTGGTCTTTAACTTTCCTATAGAAAGCTATTAGATCCACAGGTATTCAGATATCCAAGACTTTAACAAACATAACAGTACAGATTCTTAGATACAAAGATGACCTAGATATTGCTGGAAGATCTCTCGACAAAATTGTTTTTATGACATTGTAATATGCAGCTGTACTATGAGGAAACATGGTAAATGAGGAAAAGACGAAATACATATTTGGAAGAGGAGGAGGAATAATACAGAATTAAAAGTCGTATTAGAGGATCTAGATGTATGATTTACCACCTAAACTTATCAAGGCTTCATTGGGTGGCCATGTAGTATGTATGGAACCAAATAAAATCGTATATACAATTTTTTTAGAATGTTTATATGGCACAAGATGAGTTAGATGTCCTAAAAATTGTTGAAATGATGAGGTGGCTACTGACACAAGGTCACACACCATGGTGTGAGAAACAGGAAAGTAGCTTTTGACTTAACAACTAGGTCATAATGGCAGCTGATAATAAAAATAATAATAATAATAATAATAATAATCTTGATTTAAAATAAATTTACAATAAAAATGTTGAGAATACCTCAGAATTGTGCATAGTTAGATGTGAAGAAAAATAATATAAATCAATACATGATATTGATAAGAAAAAATACCAACATATAATTTATATCACATAATTTATTCTATAATATCTATTTTACTAATGATAAATTGAATGGCTTTTTATAATTTAATACAAATAAATGTTCTGGTGTGAGTCAGGGAACTTCATAAAGGTGTGAAAACAAAGAAATACCCGTACAAATGAGTTTTTTGATAAATAAGTTTGATATGATTTTGTAAAAAATAGAAAAATAAATTAAAGTTTTTCATTAGGATTACTTTGTTACATAAAATACATTGAACAAAATTTAAACAATATATTTTCATTAATGTAATTTTTATAGAAATAAATAAATAAATGAAGTGAATTTTATTCTGTTACATTTAGTCCCCTCAGAATAACTATAATGAACAACGTAATGACTTCTGTCTGCCTTTATATGTATAAAACCATTTTAGAAATCTGCACTGCAAAAATGTTTTCAATTTATGTAGTTAAACTTTTTACACAGAATTTTTAAACATAATTTAGAAAAAGTATAATAATTATAGAGATCTACAAAAGATCAAGAGAAAATAACATTTAATTCATGATTCATGAATCTGTTTTTGTACTTTTGCTGTAGCTTACCATTCATTACATGTACAAACACAGAAAGAGGATCTGCATTGGATGGGATGCATTTATAGGAGCCAGAATCACTGTATTTCGCCTTCTGAATGAGCAAATAACTTGTTGTATTATCGCCTTTTTCAGTTATAACACTGACACCACCACGAGGAGAATCATAGTTTACTTCCTATAAAAGAATAGACAAAAAAATATGTTTATAAAAGGAGTTAAATTTCATTCTATTAATTTATATTCAGAAATCTAAATTATAGATAGATATAGATATATTTATATTTTAGTGTATATGATATGATCTATGACCTAATGCAATAACATACACTAACAAATCTTCATAATATATATATATATATTATCAATAATAGATTTGCAATACAAACATCAACAACTTTTTATGATCTAACTGGGAGGTTACTGCCTAGTTTGTCTGTGCCTTTTGAATTCACACGCAACTACTCCGCTACATCAACACCTCCAATGACTTCGTCTAGAAAACGGACTGGAAGCCTGACCTGCCTCCCACTACTAGTGGTTGATTCAGGAACTTGGCGGTCTGCCTCGGGGGAGTCATTGAATTCATTATCCTTATGTATACTTGGAGTGTCCAGCTGGCTGGAACTTGAGTTTTGATCCTGTAGCAGAAATGCTGGTTTCAATCTGTCGATAGTTACGGTCTTGCGACCGTTTGGAAATTGGAGGACGAGTGTATTCTTGTCCCTATTTAGAATCTTATAGGGACCAGTATATGGAGGAACTCTCAGTGGCTCATCTTAAAGCCAAGATCTCTTTGTCCAGACTGGGCTTTAGGAGTAGAAAGAACAAACGGTTCAACTTGCAGAAGCTCCAAGACCCGATGGTAATAAAACAGTATACTGTCGAGCTTGACAAGTTATTACAATCAACGCAACATGGATGAGGATAGGAAGAAGATGAGTGGCAGGTCTGCATCAAAGCCTTAGATGAAACGGCTGATGCAATTCTCGGACCAGCCCAAAAAGAATTGCCGTTCCACGTGGTTTGATGGCTAGTGCAAAAATGAAAGAATTTAGTATATCATGCTATGATACAGAGAGGGACGAGAAATAATGTGGAGGAGTATACGAGACTTCGTCGAGAGGAGAAGAAACTTCATCGTGGAAAGAAGATGCAGAAAAGACGTGAAGAGCAGAAAGTTGAAGACTTGCAAGGAAGCAATGGGTTGAGAAAGTTCTTCTGGATAAATAAGCTCAGAAAGCCTTTAACTGGGATCTAAACTGATTTAACTGAACCATTGAGGAGAAGATTGAAGAACCTGTAATTAGGCTGAAGAACTACAAGGCTCCAGGGTGCGATTGGTTTCCTGCCGAACTTTTACGATGGCGAGGCAACAGGCGAACAAGTGAAGGCATTTCAATACCTTTTATGTCTGTGTGGGTTGATGAAGTAATGGAGAAAATCGATGATATTCCGATTCACAAGAAGGGTAATCGCCTAGTGTGTACTAATTAAAGAGGCATATCTTCTGACTTTGGGATACAAAGTCTTCTCAAAGGTGCTATTCACTCGTCTCCTTCTCATCGCTGATAGAACAATGGGTCGTTAACAATGTGGCTTTCGATGCGGAAAATTGACTGTTGGCTTATGCAGACGATGTCGACATCATGAATTGGGTGCTGTCAACAAGCTGTCAGAGAAGCTTTTATAGCACTTGTAGGTCCTGCAAGGAAACTTTGGTTGGAGGTGAACCACGAGAAAACCAAGTACATGGTGACCCAAGAGACGCCTGGATGCAATGATACCGATTTGGGCATGTCACCGAATTTATTTATCTAGGCTCTATGGTAACGCAAGACAATAGCGCAGAAATGGAAATTAGAAGGAAGATAATCTCTGCCAATCAGTGCTACTACAGCCTGTGAAAACAGCTTGGCGGCCACATTCTCTCCCGCCAAACTAGATTACATCTTTACAAAACCATAATACGTCCAGCGCTAATGTACGGCTCAGAAACGTGGACTATGACCGAACATAATGGACAGATTCTCCTTGTGTTCGAGCGGAAAATCCTTCGGAATATATTTGGACGAGGGTTGGTGGATGGAACCTGGAGGAGGCGCACAAACCAGGAGGTTTATGATCTCTTTAGAGAGCCAAATGTCGTTCAGATGGTTAAACTGGGCCGATTGCTGTGGGCGGGACATGTGGCGCGCATGAGCGAAGAAGGAGTTGCCCAGGAAGATTTTGATGGAGCCTCTCTATGGAACGAGAAGACGAGGAAGACCGAAGCATAGATGGGTAGACGAAGTTGCTGGTGACGCTCGGAACATCCTTGTGCGCAACTGGAAGGCGGCTGCACGAAACCGTGACGATTGGCGGAAGTTGCTGGTGGAGGCCCGGACCCGAGATTAGATAATAATAATAATATGGAGGAATGAGCGGCCGCTGGACCATGTCATCCCATAAATAAAAAAAAACACAGGAGATCGTTAAAACGTCGAGGTCACCACTTTAGTGTATATGATATGATCTATGACCTAATGCAATAACTCTGATCCAGGGTGCTTCTAACATAATTACGCCACTGCAAGTATTTTTAACGAAATATATAAATCAAATTTAAACAACGTTGTAAATAACTCTAGAGGTCGAAACATTTAGATAAATAAATACTCATTTTATGTTTTATATAGTCGTCTTTTAAAATAAATTAGGGGCAAATGTAATTGGCATCATAATTCCAATATGGTTTATTGTTGTAAGCCGTGGTATTATGAAGCCGTCAAAAAGTTTCATCATCAAAGTAAGTCAATTATCATAGTTTGTCATTCATCATCATAGTTTGTTAATACCTTTTTTTTATTAAAAGGAGGTATTAACAAACGCTAACTGTTTATTAAAGAGAAAAGAGTTTGAGTTGAACAAGTGACTCATTTATGATTACTTGTATACTTAGATCCCACTCCTTTACTTCCCCAACACTTTTCTGAATAAACTATCTCTTTTATTCACTACCTTGTTTATCTTTTGTTGTAAATGAATTGTGAAGCAATTTTCTTTTTATGACGATAATTATAAGTAGAGACCGGATTTCTATGTTATTTCACATTTTATTCGCTTTAAATTGCACATTTTTGCACTTTTGTGATAAATTAGATGATTTATAAATATAAATGAATATGTGTGTTAATATTTATTTTATTATTTTACTATATTGTTCAAATTAAATTCATTATTTAAGAAAGAAAAATATGAAGAAAGTAAATAATTCTGTGACAATCAAAAATAGAATTTAACATTACAAAAGGAAGAAATTAAACACAATTGAGGAATATTCTTGGAATAGAACTTGTCTGAAGTAAGATAATATAAACCTGTTTTCCTAGAATAAACTGTTTTGTTAGGCATTTATTGTTATTATAAATAAAGCCTTATCCCTTCTGGCTTTTATTTTATTATTTATTTGTAGCAATAAATATATATATATATATATATATATATATATATATATATATATATATATATATATATATATATATATTTATGAAAATAAAATCTAGTTTCTTGTCAAAAATTAAAATTTTGATATAAAAATACACCTTCTCCTTTCTCCATCTCCTTCAGGCTGTTAAGCATGGAGTAGTCTGGGCCCACCTTCGGTATGTGTCCCTATCCTCTTCCCTCGCCCTTCCCCTTCACCTCCCCAAGGGTTGACTCCTCCACACGTCCGAGTCTATCCACATAACTATTACATGTGATTATCGGTTCACTGCTCCCTCGGTCTGGCCTCCATTAGCCACCTAGCTCCACGCTCGTTCGTTTGACTCAGTAGACCAAAAATTTCTCCTAACCAAGCTGAAAAATATCTCCTTTTCAACTAGTACCCTTAATTGGTTCCAATCCTTCCTTACCGGCCGCTCCCAGTATTTTGTAGTCTCCAATGGCCCCCTATCAGAATCTTTACCCTTGTCCAGAGGTGTCCCACAAGGCTCCTCCTTATCTCCCACCCTTTTTTCCATCTACATCAATGACCTTCCATCCTCTATCCTACACTGTAAATACCATCTATATGCCGACGACGTCCAGATTTACCTCTCCTTCAATCCGACCGAATCCTCTGACGCCATCCGAAAATTACAAGAAGATATAAACGGAATTTGTGCCTGGGCAAAACCATAACAGAATTATTCTAAACTCCGAGAAGACGAAAGCCATCGTGATCGGAACCCCCTTCATCATCAAATCCATACCGACACCCCCAATCTTTTCCTGAACAACTCACCTATCTCATTCCATTCTTCCATAAAAAACCTTGGTGTTACCTTTGATCAAACCCTCTCCTGGAAACCACACATCCCCCAAATTTCCCGTCGTACAATCTCTAATATAAAACTGTTTAACCGTCTTCTATATCTCCTTCCATATAAATCCCGACAACTCCTGATTTCCTCCCTTGTGTTCCCCCACTTCGACTATGGCTGTCTGGTGTACGGCGGACTCTAGGGATAATTCGAGACCAAACTTAAAACGCCTAATGAACTGCGCAATACGTTTTGTTTTATGAATCTCAAGAGATACGCATATAACCTAGTATTACACCAAGTTGAAGTGGCTCCATCCATCCAACCGCCGTCTGTACTTCTTTGCTACCTTTCTATACCAAGCCATCAGAACTCAGCGACCTTCCTATATTTTAATATTCTATTCAATCCCGTCCCACTAGATCCCGTACTTCTGACCTCTATCCACCTCCTCACCGAACTGCTGCGTTTGACAAATCCTTTATAATTCAAGCCGTCTCCATCTGGAATACCACCCCTCCCGATATCCGACATGCGCAATCAGTTTCCTCATTTAAATCTCTCCTTTTTGAAGTACCTACTTCTTTCCCAACCCGATTGATCATGAAAAGTAGATAGGGGAACTTTTTAAGTTCTCGACTCCAATTTAACGACAATTCAAACAAATATATTCGATTATTATCTGTTAATTATTGAGACCTTATTCTGCAGAGAGAAAAAGTATTAGATGTTTTATCTAAGTGTTTTGTTTTTTATCTTGACATTTTTGTTAACTGATAAAAAAGGTTATTAAGTAAACATTAGATTTATGTGATCCTTATTATTGTTCAAATTTCTCTTCCTTTGAGATTTTGGATAATATTATTGTTGTATTATATTACATATTGTTATCGTTTGTTTATTATAATCTGGAATTCTATTTTCAATATTTATATGTTTATCTTCCGCATTCCTTGTACCTAACTATGCTAATACCTCTCTCATCGCACCTCTCGAGTTCGCTGTGGTACAGAATTTTCCAATTCCTACCCAGCTGAAGCCGGTGTTCCTCAAGATAGCGTCTTGGGCCCCGTCCTTTATATCCTTTTTACTGTTGATATCCCTGTCCATTCCAATACGTTCCTGCCAACATTTGCTGATGACACCGCCATCCTATCATCCAATCCAGATCCTGAAACTGCATCCTTAAACCTTGAAAGTCACCTCTCTCTTATTGAACACTGGTGTAATAAGTGGCGAATCCAAGTAAATGAATCTAGATCCAAACATATCACTTTTACCCTTCGACGCAATTCCTGTCCACCAGTTTATTTCAACTCCATACCACTTCCTTTGTCCAACACAGTCCGGTATCTTGGCTTTATTCTAGACAAAACACTAAAATGGAACCCACATACTAGACTTAAAAGACAAGAACTTAACCAACGATACGGCAAATTATACAGACTACTGACTAGAAAATCTCAACTTTCAATTGACAAAAAATTACTGATCTACAAGACAATCCTGAAACTTATTCGGACCTACGGACTTGAACTTTTGGTGACAGCAAAATTTTCTAACATCAAACGCATCCAATTCTTTCAGTGCAAAGTCTTCCGAACAATAGTCGATGCTCCGTTCTATGTAACCAACAAAACCCTACGGCAGTGGCCCAGAGAACTTTTATAGTATGTATCTTGGAGTTCTGGCAATGGCCAGATTCTCCACTCAAGACATGAGTGTATGTGGCTAAGCGCTCTCGCTCAATCTCCACCGGCTTTAGCACCGGTGAGGCGGTTGAGAGAGTAGCGCGGGGATTTGGGATCCCCGTCTGATTGTAAATATTGTATATAGGTGTGACTGATTTTATGTTTTTAATTTACTTGTATTTAGGTTTTTTTTTTTTTTTTTTTATGGTATATAGTTTTTATTTAGTTATTATTTTACTTTTGTTAATTTTATTTTATTTTTGAGTTAAGACAATTTATAGAAACAATTTTTAAATATGTGAGTTACTGTGGTATTGGTCGAGTAATTTAGATAGAAATGTGATGACCAAGCTGTTAACTATTGTCATTATCAGGTTTCTATTGCTGTTAAACTAAAACTACATTCAAGTTTTTTGTTTTTATTTATATAATTTAAAAGTTAATCTAGCCTTATAAAAAACTATTATTTTGCTCCATGAAATCTCTTATAAAATACCAATCATTAAATAAAAAACTGAATAGAATAATTTTAGTTGAAGAGCTATTTATATTTGTCAATTCGCTGAGGCCAGCGGTGGACACTCCGACATCCTCTGAGCGAGCACCTCAAACTTAAACGGTAACTTCAGTACAAAATAAAATATTTTTTTTCCACTATGATTAAACTCCTAACCATATTATCTAAAGTCAACTATTTCTCAACCATAACGGTTTAATTGTGTTTAGAACAGAATTAAAATTAAATTAGTTGTAGTTTTTAGTTAATTTTTGCCAATCTTGTGTGTGAGGGCTCTAGATCATACAGTACATATTTTGCTGAATTTCACTTATTTCCTTACTCTTAGATCTTAATAAAAAAGAATAAGAATAAAATCCAGCTTCTTGTCATTAATAAAAATTTTAAATTCCCCATGAACAAAATGTTTTTATCATGGTCTCTTGTTGAGATTAACGCCTGAGAATCAATTCAAGGTTTAGGTACGTTTAAAAAAAATACAAATCCCAGTATAAGTTATTAAAATTTTGTCATTTAAGTTTCTCGTGATCGGAGAATCATCCAAACGCTCAGACGATCTCATTAGAAATAAAGAAAATATGGGGCGTTGGTAGAGAGGGTAACCTGATAAATATTGATGGCGATAGAGTGAATAAATAGCATCTCTGAATTTAAAATTAGAATATAGGTAAAGTAGGTGAAGAGAATATAGGTGTTAGTTCTATTCCCGAAGTATCGTGTATACTGCGGTATCAGCGTAATGTAAACAGGTTCTAAAAATAAGCAAGAGTTAAACAACAAATGATTTACCATAGTGTTGATCTAAAGAGTAGATACATATATAACAGTATTAATATAGCATCCATAAATAAAAGTTATACAATACCTTATCATTATGTGTCCAGATGATAGATGGAGGAGGTACGGGGCTGTGGATAACTATGCAGGTTAAGTTAATTGTCGAACCATAATTTATGTGAAGGTCAGGGCCACCAACGATTCTTGTGACAGGTTCTGCAAGAGAAAATGAAAACTTCAACAAATATAAATCTCTAAACTGCCCTTACCAACAATTTGAAAATCCAAAAAACTGAGAAATTTTACTCAAAGAGTTTCTAAATTTTAAAAGCAATACCCAAACATTTTTAAGAGTTAGAAATTTTATTGATTAAAATTATATTAATGCGTTTGAATATAAAAGAAAATTATTGTTGTAAAGTGCTCATAAACATTCACAACAAGTAAGGGAAAAGTTGAAATTCAAAAGAGTTTGGAAAATATTAATATTTCTTTTGCAAATAAATAAATGGTAATTTTTCAAATTAAAGAATCGAGAAATTTTGTTTCTACTATTGCTGAAAATTTTCATATTTTAACTCCTATCATCCCCACCAGAATAAAAAAACGTTGTAGAATAGATGTTCCTGCATTGGTTGTTTATACAAGGGTGGCAGTTGTAGACAAAACACAGATCTCGTGGCTTTCTGCTTCTCCATTGATCATTTTCCAAGGTCTCTAGTATGAATGGAGATAAGCTTCCGTGTCATTATAAGAGTGTAGATTAATGTTTTATTAGTTTTTTTTCACCAAACGTTTCAGAAATGTATGATAATATTTACAACTATTAATTATTTTCCCATAGAAGTTGGGTTTTACAAATAAAAAAAAGTTACGCATATAAACACACACGGTTATATATATTTACATTGACATCTTACCAATGAAATGGTGATATTTTGGAGGATTTTTCCTTTATAAAATCCCGGAGAAGTCAATTAAAATCATGGAGTCATTCCTTCAGGAGAGAAAAATATTTAGCTGATGCCTTAAATTACTACAACAAAATATATTTCTTTAGTCTCATTTTTCCCGCCTCAGTCAAAACGTTATTTATCATTTATAATAATTTAATTCAACTTGGTACGGCAGATTTTTTCTTGAACAGTAGTAATCACAGAAAAAATAATATTCATAATTTGTAAATGGTTGACTGTCGTGGATAATGAAGGGAAGAATAGTTGGGGTGGTCAGTCAAAAAAGAAGGCAAAAATAAATGATAATATTTATTTTTACATATGCCGACGTTTCGACCTGAAGTTCAGGCCTTCATCAGGGCTAAGAAAATAACCAGATAACAAGGTATGAGAAACATAAGTAGTGATGGTAAAAAAAATAAAAAAATAAAGAAAAAAATTATTTAAAAAATAAAGTAAAATGAAATTGTTAGAACAATGACAATAGTAAGAACTAAGAGATAAATAATAATAACCGTTACAAAGTGTGGAATGATGAAGTATAAGCATAATCAAAAAGGGTGACCTAAGTGTTAAAATGGGAATCTTAGAATAAAATGTAAAACATAAAAAAGAAATATGAAGTTATATAAGAAATGAAAATAAATAGTAAAATTAAGACATTGAGAATAGGGTAGTTAGATAGAAAATTGAGATATTGTAAAGTCTATCAAGATGTACAGACAATGTATAATATAATAAAGAGTTAAAAACAGAGAAAAGGAATGAAAGGAAGGAGGGAAGAAACTGAGAAAGCTGAAATAAGAAAGAAATAAAAGAAGTACTACCTGTCTCCACAAGTGTTGCAGGGAGAATAAAAGTCGTTACAAGGGAGGGGGAGAGAGAAGAGATGTTTATGTGGCGTCATCTCTAACGGTTATCTGACGAAGTTTGAAAGCACCGGAAGCGTAAATAGGGACGAGAGATATATTACTCAGAAATATTTCTCAAACATTTCCCATAATATTTCTAATAATAAAAATAATATTACAGAAAATATATGATAATAATTTTTTAAATACATAAAAAAAACGAGAAATATTATCTTTTAATTTTTCATATTTCTTTTAAGGGTTGAAGATGTGTTAATAAAATTATTTAATTAACAAAACACTCAGATCATAGTTCATTATTACTCCAATTATCTCTAGCTCCTATTCCTAGTCTTCTCCACCGTCGATTTGATACTTTCTCACCAACGACTGTGCAACATCGAAAGGGTAACCTCGTTGGAAGCAGAACCAGGCTCGTTTTTTTTTTTTTTTTGTATTCTCCACCGTCACGAAAGACAGTAAATTACTTTAATTTATTCCCTGAGAAGACAGTGGATCAGCTTATTAGATGGTTGTGCTCTCAACTGGTCTCTCAGTAGTTGCCTATTTTTGAGTGGAATCTCTCTGATTTTTTCATTGAATACATTTCACGTGTACATCAGAGCAGTTTATATTGCTGTTTGATACATTTTTTTATTGTTTTGTCATTTTTTTTTCTTTTTCTTTCTTCTTCTATCGTATGCGGTATACTCACCAAGTGATGTCTAGTAAGATGTCCAAGAGGATTCGGTCAGACGGAGTTAGCTCACCAGCAAAACAAAGTACTCGTCGCTGCCTACGAGAAACATCTCCAACAACAAAAGTGAACACTTCAGAACCAGAACCTCAGCCACAACCAGGAACTTCTTCTCAAGAAACGATCGAAGAATCCCCTTTCTTTACTCCAAACCCCTACCAAGTGCTTCAAAATGACCGAGAAGTAATGGAGTCTGCAGCAATAACCACAGAACCAAGGCCTCCTCCGATATTTGCGAAAAATATCAAAAATTTCCAGTTGTTCTGCACCCAACTAAATAAAATCTGCTCTGGCAGTTATTCATGTCTTAACAGGACCAACGATACAAAAATAACACCAGATACTGCTGAAACCTACCGAATAATAGTGAAGTACCTCTCAGAAACGAATGCGAATTTTCATACGTACCAGCTTAGGCAGGAGAGATCGTTACGAGTAGTAATAAGAAATTTACACTCCTCAACCCCAACTGAAGTGATAAAAGATGAACTAGCGGCGCTTGGTTTCAAAGTACGTCAGGGCCACACGAAGACTTACTGTCACCATCTGCCGCGTTGCGTGAAATTTGGTGAACAGCACAAATCTGTTGAGTGCACCAAACCTATACAAGATCCTGCAGTGTGTGCACTATGCTTGGAGGGACACCCGGCCAACTACAAAGGATGCCAAATTTACAAGAATCTCAAATCCAGACACCAGAAAAACCGGATTCAAGATGAAGCAGGAAGACCGAGAAGAGATAGAGAACCTTCTAGAATAGTAAACAATAGTGTATCATTTTCTCAGCTACTTTGAGGTAAGAGCTCAACCGATAATTGTCAAGCCCTGCTGCAACAACAACCTCAGCCCCAACCTCAAAATCCTATGGATCCAAATAAACCTAACCATCAACAACAAATTCATCATATCCCTCCTCCTACTAATGCAACAGATCTCACCAGTTTGCTGGCATCTTTCCTTACCGATTTTAAATCCTTAGTTACTCCACTCATATCACCCCTCACAAATATCGTATCTCACCTCATCCCTCCTTTAAAAAATCCTTAATGACTCACATCCCAAAACCCATGTCCATTCTCCTTTGGAATGCGAATGGTGTTAGAAATCACGTTGACGAACTAACAGCTTTGTTTCTGGATAAGAACATCGACGTAGCACTAATTACGG
Source organism: Nezara viridula (assembly GCA_928085145.1). Classification (NCBI taxonomy): domain Eukaryota; kingdom Metazoa; phylum Arthropoda; class Insecta; order Hemiptera; family Pentatomidae; genus Nezara; species Nezara viridula. Next base: position 11,881,302 of record OV725078.1, on the reverse strand, counting down.
AAACACGACTGACCAGAAAACAGCATTTAAAAATACCTCAATACATAACATACCGTACTGACCATCCTGACGGTAAAGCACACGCCGGTACTGCTGTTATTGTTCACCACTCCCTTTCTCATCAACAGCTCCCATTGCCGACACAAGATTTCCTACAATCCACCGCTATCGTAATCAAAACCTTCTCCTTTCCCGTCACCATAGCATCAGCATATTGCCCTCCTAACAGATCCATATCCAATATCCAGTTCAGTTCTCTTCACAACTCCTTAGGACATCATTTCATCCTGGGTGGAGATTTAAACGCCAAACACGTACAAAAACAACGCCAATGGGGTTCTAGAACCACGAACTCTCGTGGCAGAACATTGTTATCTGCACTCAATTCCCAACGTTTCAGTATCCTTCCTCCTAACTCACCTACCTACTGGCCCACAGACCCTAACCGCAATCCCGATATCCTTGATTTTTTCATCCACAGTGGCTTAGGTTCCCTCAACCATTCCCTTACCCCTCTTGCCGAACTATCCTCAGATCATAGTCCATTATTACTCCAATTATCTCTAGCTTCTATTCCTAAGTCTTCTCCACCGTCCTTCATCAGAGGGCCAGCTGGAAACTCTTTCACCAAATCCTTTCCGATAAAATTGACCTCAGAATAACCCTGAAAACCCCAGATGACCTTGACAATACCGTACACTTTTTTACCACCACTATCCAACAAGCAATCTGGACTGCTTCCTCTCCAAACCACTCTTCAAGAACTCCTAAGAAAAATAAGTTTCCTCAACACCTCGTAGACCTAATCCATACCAAACGCCGTGCCAGATTATTATGGCAACGTACAAGACACCCCACCGATCGTCAATCCTATAATTATTTTTGCAAAACATTAAAGATAGACTTGGCCAACTTCAGATCCCAATCCTTCAACTCCTACCTTACTTCCCTCTTTTCTCATGACAATTCCCTATGGAAGACCACTAAACATATCCTAAAACCCCATCATATATCACATCCTCTCCGTCGAGGAGATGGCTCTTGGGCAGAGTCTGACGAAGATAGAGCCGAAGAATTCGCCAAACAGCTTTCCCTTACATTCACCTCTCATCCAGAATCCAATCCCACCCACACGTCAGCAGTAGAGGAATTCCATAATTCACCCATCCCACTCTCCTTACCGCCTAAAGCAGTTAAGCCTTCTGAGGTCAAATTCCTCTTACAAAAACTACCTACCCGCATCACCTGGATACGACCTCCTTACCTCTCAGATCCTTAGACAACTCCCTCCTAAAGCTGTCATATTCCTTACATTCCTATACAATAGCATCCTCCGAACCACCCAATTTCCTCTTTTATGGAAACATTCTACTATTATCCTATTCCCAAAATCAGGCAAACCTCCCAACAGCTTAACTTCCTCCAGACCTATTAGCCTACTTCCAATCCTTTCAATAATCTTTGAAAAGATGCTACTGAAAAGATTCCTACCCTTTATAGAATCTCAAATTCTTCCTTCACACTAGCTCAGATCCCGTTTCCAATACTGCACAGCCCAACAAGGACTTTGAGTGGTCGATCATATTTCCGCAGCCCTGGAAAGCAAGCAATATTGCTCGGGTGCATTTCTCGACACAGCTGAAGCTTTTGACCGGGTATGGCACGCCGGGCTTCTTTTTCAAACTTAACATATTGCTATCCAATTGAGGCTGGTGATCCTCAAGGTAGCGTATTGGGTCCCGTCCTTTACATCCTCTTTACCGGCGATATCCCTGTCTATCCCGATACCTTCCTGGAAACTTTTGCTGATGATACTGCCATTCTATCATCCGACTCTGATCCTGATATAGCATCCTTAAACCTCTCCCAGATTGAGCACTGGTGTAATAAATGGCGTATTAAAACAAATGAATCCAAATACCAACACATCACCTTCACACTCCAACGCAGTTCCTGTCCACCCCTTTCTTTCTTACCCAATCACATTTTGATTATTAAAGGTAAAAAAGATTATAAAATTCCATAAATACTAAGTATTATCTACAAATACTATGTATTATATACAAATACAACTTTTTTTACAAGTGGCAGAAATATTTTTAGATGAAAACATGAAAAAATCAAGTGGGTGGAATTTTTTGCCTGTCAGTGTAGATATGTTATTTTTCTGTATAATTTATTTTATTTATTGTATATAGAGTGTGATAGTGATCTCTTAACACTATTATAAATGTCCTTTGAGACAGATTGGAATATTTTTCAATAAATAAGTTCATTATAAAAAAAAAATTAACAATACTATCATTTATACGTTTACATTGGATGGTAATTTACACAATAACACCAGGGAGAGCGGTGTAACGCCCTACACATAACCTACATTTTCTTTTACTTTATGAAATCAAAATTAAAAAAAAAATAATTAAATTTATTTAAGAATATTATTTTCGGTTGGAGTAACATATAAAACTGGGTAAAAATAAAATCATTGATCAAATCAAAAATTGAGAATTTATAATGTAAATAATTATAAAACATAAATAAAATAAAACACTGCTAAAATGAACTTCTTCGATCGACCTGAGAATTGTATATTAACACAATTATTTAAATTGGGAATTAGGCCACTTAATTATTATTCAATAAACTACAAAATGTTCATTCATCCTGTTGGTTTTTCGTCGTTTCGATCTCGGTTTTTTTATTCTAATAATGCGATCCTGTTCGATGTTTTAAAATAGAGCCTTGATACCTCAAGGTAGAGACACCAACGGCCTCTAGTAAGTAGCTCAACATCTGCGCAAGTGGACGGTGCTGGCTTAAGGTAATATTGAAGAGGATCTCATTGTTAGCATAAAAAAACCGGGATCGAAACGTCGAATAAACAACAGGATCAATGAACATTTTATAGTTTATTGAATAATAATTAAGCTACCTAATTCCCAATTTAAATAATTATGTTAAAATATAATAATCAAAGGTCGATTTAAGAAATGTTGTAAACATATACAACACTTATGACTCCGTGAACTGTCTCTGGGAGATCATGACTGAGCTGGGTGTTCCCGGGAAGTTAGTGAGGTAGACAAAGTCGTGTACAAATGATCCTAAATGTACTGTATTAATACAAGGAGAAGATCTGGAGCATTTGAAGTTCTAACGGGTTTGAGGTAGAGAGATGGACTCTCACCGATGCTGTTTAACTTTGCCCTAGAGAAAGTAATAAGAACAACATTAACATACAATGGAGGGGTGCACGTCGGAATAAAATATAAAATGCTTGTATGTGCGGATGATATACCTGTCCCCGGATGCAATAATGGGGATATTGAGAGGTTCGCTTGAGAAACGAATGGAAGTTGTAGAGTAATATAATTCAATGTAATGTTACCAATTATTAAAATAAAATATTTGATGTGTCCACTTACACGAATTATACCGATTTTCAACAAATTTTTACAATTTTATTTTTTTTTATTTCTTAATGACATTTAAGACTGTATTAAATAAATACATCTAGTAAATTTGGACATAATAGATATAATGACATGAATACGCTTGCTGAGTAATTACCCAGTGGTAGCACTCTAATGTTATGACTACATTAGGAGATCACGGGACCATCTTCTTTTCAGACGCCTCGGAGGGTTATCAGGAATTGAAGAGGAAGCAAGGTTAGAAACGAGAGAGTTGGAATGATTCTGAAGTTTATTATGGAAGGATAGGTATCTGGATTGGGCCAAATCTGAAACACAAGGAACATTTAGATCTTTATGGATAATTTTATTAGTGACAAAGTAAGGAGCATTGAGGATTTTACGAAGGATTTTGGATTGTAAGGATTGGATGCGAGAGGAATTCGATGGTTTAGTGGAGCCCCATAGCTCAACTCCGTAAGTCCAAATAGGTCTTATTATAGTCAAGTATATGAGTCTTTTGTAATTAATAGGAAGTTTAGAGCGTTTGTCTAGTAAGTGTTGAAGTAATCGGAAACGTCGAGCGGTTTCTTGTCGTTTCAGTCTAGTATGAGGATTCCGGGTTAGTCGTTTGTCCATGTCGAGTCCAAGGTATCGGATTTGTTCAACAAAGATAAGTGGGGTATTATTAAAGGATACTGTAGGAGAGGAGGGCATAGGTTTAGGTGATTTGATGGGATTTATTGGAATTTATTTTTATCCTCCAGTTTTGACACCATTCTTCAAGGTTTGTGATGTGTGATTGAAGGGTTTGGGATGCAATTGTTGGGTCATTATTAACTGATAGGACACATGTATCATCGGCATACGTAGTAATGACAGTTTTAGGATGGGTTGGGATATCATCTGTATAAACTGTGTAAAAGATAGGAGCTAGGATACTATCTTGAGGATACTACCTCAACAGAGATAAGTGGAGTATTGTTAAAGAAAACTGTAGGACAGGCAGTCGTTGGTTTACGAAGAATTTACAATTTTAATTAAAAAAACAAAACAATTGAATTACATTATTTTCCTGAAAACCGATTAGAGAAATCATTAGAGTAAGGTTTCTTTGTTGATCTAAAGTTACGGGGTTAAAAGGTTACATGAACCATTATTAAAATCAGCCTATACAATTCAATGCACCGTAACTTTGCTCGTTTTCGTTTTTTTTTATTTAGTTTTGTCAGAAATTTAATAACTTTTCAAAAATAGATTTAATTTAGGGGGAGGGGAGGAGAGAGAGGGAGCTTTGAAACTTAAAGATCCGATAAACATATGAGCTGAATTTCCATTTTAGTTAGAGAAGGCGATGGACTCCCCGCAAAATAGTCTAGGGAGTTTATGGTAAGTATCAAAATTATGTCTAATGATCAACATGGATAGCTCAGTATAAGGGCGCTGATTTCCAATGTTCAAGGTTCCAGATTCAAGTCAGGCTGATGACAAATGTTTTTGATTTATTATTTATATTGTTTCAATGACATTGGATCGACCCTGTGGTCGGGAGATTCTCCTGGGGACACACTCATCCTCCGTAAAGTGGGCACTCTTAATTAAAATTTAATTAACAGGGAAAATCTGGTGGTTGAGCATGATATCGGTCAAATCATCCATGGACAACCGGTGGCCAATAAACAGTACTTTCTTACAACCAATTACTATCATGAAGCCTTCTCCTCGGCTCCCGATTTCAAATCCAAATGGAATTTACTCTGAAAGCTGTCTCTTTGCAAATCATCTTCTTCCACAGCTGTCCCAGTCTCTCCTGATGCTTTAAATTCCTACTTTTTATCCTCCTTCTCTAGTAATATTTCTCCCGCCTCTTCCCATATATCTGTATCATCTGCATTTAATAGTGACAATTTTTATTTTTCCTACATCACTCCTACGAACCTTATTTCCTCCATAATGAAATCCCAATCCGACTCTATAGGAATTGACGGAATACACGTCAAACTGTTAAAATTATGCCTCCCTGAAATCCTTCCAGTTCTTCTATTCATTTATAACTTTTCCCTTCAAAATTCTGTTTTCCCTACATCTTGGAAAAAAGCCTTAGTCCGTCCTATTAACAAAATCCCTAACCTCACCTCTCCTAAAGACTATCGTCCAATTTCCATCCTCTCAAATCTGTCAAAACCCCTCGAAAGAATTGTCCAATCCCAAATTTCCAATTTTCTCGAAGAGTTCAGACTTTTAGATCCTCTCCAATCTGGTTTTCGCCCGGGCTTCTCCACTCAACCCGCTTTAGTCAAAATTACAAACTATATACATATTGCAATTGACGAAAGAAAACTGACTGTATTGGTACTCCTGGACTTCTCCAAAGCATTCGATTCCTTAGACCATTCTATCCTCTACACTAAATTAAAATCACTATCCTTCTCCAATAGTTCTATCCTATGGTTCCAATCCTTCCTTTATGACAGGACTCAAGCTGTTAGTATTCCGAATCAACCCTTATCTTCTTTACTCACTTTGTCTCATGGAGTAGCCCAAGGTTCAAGCATTTCTCCTATCCTTTTTAATTCTTACATCAATGACCTTCCTAGTTCAATCTACCATTGTTCATACCATCTATATGCTGATGACTCCCAAATTTATCTTTCCTTTCCGCCCACTGAGTTATTAGAAGCGTTTATGAATATTCAGAAAGACCTAGATAGGATCAGTGCCTGGGCAAGCTTGAATAATTTAAACTTAAACGCATCAAAAACCCATACAATTCTTATAGGTTCCAACTCCCTCCTTAGATCCATCTCCACCCTTCCTTCCTTGATTATTAATGACCAACCAATCTCCAGTTGGCCTCTGACTTTCATGGAGTGCGGTTGTACTGTGGAGTTATTCGGACTGTTTTTATATTTCATTTATTCATTTTATTTCATGTATTTTGTCTTCTTTTTTTTTTAAAATGTAATTAATGAAACCCGGCGAAGAATTAAGTGATTCGCCCGGTGTTTCCCTCACTACTAAAACGAACGTAGACCAACATACGGACGAATCCTGTTCTAAGAAGAGAGTTCATGAAGCTATTGATTCACCTCAATCCCGATCACCAGTTAAAAAAATGGGCAAGTACTACCAGGAAATCGCTCCAATTAAAGTAAGCAATAGCTTTAATCATCTTACTGAAATTGACCTTTCATCCGATAAGCACACTACAGCAAGTACTAGTTATAAAAATAACCCAAATGTTCAATCCAATGATATTAGAATACCACCGATATTTTTACACAATGCTAACAATTACAGACTTCTATTAAATGACCTAAATGTATTATGTATCTGACCATTTAATACGCAACTGGCCGGTAACAACTCAAAAATAATGCTATCAACCATTGAAGACTACAGAACTATGACTAAATATTACGATGAAGAAAAAATTGAATATCACACATTTTCCTCAGATAAAAATAAATATTTAAACATTGTCATAAGGAAGGTCCCTTATAGCATAACCGAAGATGAATTAAAGGCCGAGTTAAATTCCAAACAGTTCGAAGTTGTTTACGTTTCCAGAATATTGAATAAAGATAAGAAACCTACTCCTCTCTGCTCAGTGTCTATTATAAACAATGAAACGGCTAATGACATTTTCAATCTTAACAATTTATTTTCTGCTTTAATTACAGTCGAACCTAAACACAAGAAAAATGATATCCCCATGTGTACCAACTGTCAGAGGTACGGCCACACAAAAAATTATTGTCATTTAGAGCCCCGGTGCGTTAAATGCAAAGAAAAACACCACTTCTCTAAATGCCCGTTAAAATTCACAGATAAGCCATTTTGTGTAAACTGTAAATTGGCCCATGCAGCTACCTACAAGGGTTGCGTCTATTATCAAAATATAAAAAATAGAGTAAATTCACCTCTATAGCCAACTAGTCAAAAAACTGAGAATATTTCTTCTAGACCTGCCTCCAGAATTACTTCAAAACAGTCATTCGCAGACACCATTAGACCGATAACAAAACAATCGGAACGAAAACCTCAGCCCACAGTTAATTAAAACATTGAAATAAACGGCGATAATTTACTGTCAACAATAACTAAAATTATTATCGATGCTATCAAACCGTATTTACCACAAATTATGACACACCTATCTTCGCTCGTAGCTTCTTTATTTACTAATGGACCCTAAAGTAAACACTATCTTATCTGTTACTAACTCGTTCGAGACTAACTGCGCATTATTCCAGATCACGTATTATTTCATTTATTTCCAAATATTAATTTTTTATATATGACTGCAGAACTAAAAAAATTAAAAATTTTAAACTGGAATGCGAATGGCATATCATCTCAAAGAAATGAATTTAAAATTTTTCTTGAATCAAATTTCATCGACATAGCCTGCATAACCGAGACACATCTATCTCAAAACATCACATTTAGAATCCCAGGTTACAAAATCTTACGAAAGGATCGAGAATGTTCGACTGCTTCCGGCGGTGTAGCCTTAATAATTAAGAATAATATTAGCTTCACTGAAAACATTATTGATAATATTTTAAATATCGAAGTCATATCAGTTCGTTTACATTCATTTCCCTCTACAGTCGTTACGGCAGTTTATAAACCTCCAAACAAAAAACTACTCCAAGATGAAATTTTAAAACTCTTGCCCATCAGGAGACCATTCTTTAGTTCTAGGTGACATGAACAGTAAAAACATCTACTGGGGCTGTCGTAAATCAAATTCTAGCGGAAATATTTTGCTAGAAATTTGTTCTAGGCACAATATTCAAATCCATACGCCAAATGAACCTACTTTTTATAGACCAGGCTGTAATCCCGATATTTTGGAAATAAAATTGGAAACAATAATGGAAACAATAGATGAATTCATCAAAAAACGATTTAAAAAATTCCATACGCAGCTACCAACAGTTAAAGGTGCAGTGGCCTACAACTTAGGAGACCCAACCTCATCTCGAAGACTGAAGCCCAGACTGATCCAAGACATCATGTTATGAACAATTAATAATTTTCTCTTTATTAATTGTAATTATTCAATAATTATAATGTATAAATAGTTAGGGGCGTCTTTTGCAAAGACTATACCCCACCAGAACAAATTGTTAAAAATCATCAAATTGTTACAACAACCATGTAAGGCCCACCAGGCCGATCTGGTAATAAATAAATTTAAAAAAAAAAACCAACCTCCTTCTCCCCCTCTGTAAAAAACTTAGGAATTACCATTGATCAAAACCTATCATGGAAACCCCATATTGCTCAGATCTCTAGAAGGTCAATTGGTACTCTTAAATTATTTCATCGTTCTCGTCAGCATCTCCCACAACCTATCCGCAAGCTCCTCGTTTCCTCATTGATTTTCCCCTACTTTGACTATGGCTGTGTGGTGGTATATGGTGGCCACTTCGAGATGGTCTCATGTGTCCCACCTATATTCCGAGTCAAAGTGACTCTTCCCCTCTTCCCGCCGCCATATCAAACGATCAACTCCCAGCACCCTTCCTATATCTACTGTCTCCTCAAGCCGAAACCTTTAGTCCACTCAATAAAAACGAGATCCCGTGATTCTGACCTCTATATTCCATTACACAGGACAAAAACCTATGAACGTTCCTTCTTAGCCCGCTCCGTCACCTACTGGAATTCTTTGCCACATAACATCCGTCATGCCTCTTCACTGTCAACCTTCAAATACCTCCTTTTCCAATATCTCCTCACATCTCAAACAGAAGATTTACCACCATAAATTTCATTTTATGAACTGAATTTGTGAGAAGTAACTGGTGGTGCTTACAGTTTAAGTCTTAACATAAGCAATGATTTTTGACTATTATTTTTACTATTTATTTGTATTTCTCTTCACCTCAGGTTTTGCTTTTTCTTTCATGTATATATGTTTATATTTTATACTTTTTGTCTCTCTGTGTACCAATAGGAGTAAGTACGTATGTATAGTTCCTTTTTTACCTTTATACCACAATTATTCCTGAGATTTTATTTTATCTTAGTGTTTGCTTATTATTGTATGAATCACTGTAAATATTATTACATTTTGTATTAAATTATGTTTCTATTAGATAGCTTATTGTTTATAAATTGTGCAGGTATTTTTAATAATATTTGTAAAACGAATAATATATAGCAATAAATAAGGATGGAACGAAATTGTCAGTAATTTAGTCACAATTGTTTTTTCTATTTTAGCCGACGTTTCGACTTAAACATGTGGGCCATCTTCAGGGCTAAAAGTTACAAAATATAAAATAATATCAGTAAAATAATAAATATTAAAGTTTAAGGGTAATAACAGTGAAGAGTAACAGTAATAAGAATAAATAAGTAAGATAATAGTAATAAGAGAAAAGAATAAAATGAGCAAAATGGTAAATGTAAAATTGTACCATAATAAAAACATTGAAATAAGATGAGAAAATATTTCCTCTTCATCAACCACTACTAACATTCATCCCTCTGGTAATGCCGAATGGGTTCTTAATATTTCCTCCAACCAAATTCTTTTTTATTGTAAAAATATTCTTAGCCTAGAACCTTATTTTGCCACTCTTATTTCAAAATCTAAACAACTTAGCCCTCTCCTTGAATGTATCCACTGAGAAACTAACCCAATAATTGACGATGACGAAGAAGAAATTTCTCGGACCAAGATTTGCAATATTATTACTAATCACCGTCAACACCCGCCCCTCCGGTCTTCCCGTTTTTCATCCTAATTTTTAAAAGATCTCTCTGTCCTTCTTTGACAAAATCTCATAGCCAAATTATTGTCACTCGTGCTGACAAAGGTAATAAGACCGTAGTCATGGATCGCGCCGAGTACAATGGTAAACTATTTACACTCCTTTCCCAGAACTCCACCTATCTCCCTACCAAACGTGAACCCACACCCTCTCTCACTATTAAATTCAACCAACACCTTATACATATCCCTGATATCAAACAAATTAAAACTCCTACCTTGGGTATTCAAATGGCTTTTTAAGTTTTAGAATAATTTTTATTATGGGAAATTTCCAAGGATCAGGAAAACAGGTGGTTCTAAGTACTGCATCACACATATAGGTGAAGAGTCGGTCAGTTTTTCGAGGAAGTAGGTGTAAGTTAAAAAATTGTTTCTGGCATTCAAGTAACCCCAAGTAAGGTTCTTATTAACTTTAATAATCATTAAAGTTAACATGTACTGACAGAATGAGTAATTTATGATAATTAATTTTTTTTTTAAAGCAAATGTAGGAAATTATAAAATTTCAAGTATCTAAGGTATTTATTATCATAAATAATAGGAAAAGATACCGCCTTTTTTGTTAAAAATATCTTTTTCCCGGAGAATTCCTGGCCAGGGAGCTTTAATACGACACCGTTAGGGCAGAGCTTCCAAGATAAAGTAAGTTGACTTATCTTTAATACCTGGCCCAATGTTCTTTGTCAGTTAGCTTTATCAACCCCTCCCCACCCCCCGACTTTGGCAAACTACCCAAATATTAAAGCTTTTAGCCTTGGTGACAGATAGAGCAGATGTTTCTAAATTCTCTCGTTTATCTCAGCTTCGTCCTTATTAAAGGGATAACTTCCAACAATTAAGACATGCGGGGGAAAGGGGGAAGGCATTTTGGATTAGTTAGGGCAATGACACTCCTCAAAATTGTTATTTTATCTCATTTGAAAAAAGCCTCATTCAATGTTTTTTGGTGTGAGAAATATTTCATATTATTTAATTATAATAAAATAAAATAAAATCTTTACTTTTCTATAACTGTAAACATGATAACCGTAAAACGTGGGAACTTAACGCCTTAGGAAGTAATGTTAGTCGAAAAGTGGGATCACTTTTTTTCTTCCAATTTGGAAAAACTAGTCTCGCTTTTGTAACGAATTCCTACTTCCATAGAGAAGTTATACCTGCCCATTTCTGGCATACAAGGGTGGGAGGAGGGGGATGTTATCCTACAAATAATCAACCTATTTTAACCTAAATGGGATGATCGAGTTAGTTTCATTCTCTGGGTAACCACGGATAAACTTTATCCTACACAGGACGGATTCACAAAGTTTCGCCAAAAGGTGTGTAGAATAGTCCATCTAAAAAAAAAAGTTATTCGAAACTGAAGTTACTTATTTAAAGTAGATGATATATGTTAAAGGAATATCAACTTTGATTTTGTAGTTCCACGAAAGCAATAGCGATTAATTTTTTAAATAAGTTCTTTTAGTTTCATAAATTTGAAATAACTAACCATCACTGATAACATGTTGTAATAAATATGAACTGCGAAAGAATTTAATAATAAACTAATGGAGTAATGAGTCACATTTTTTTAGGTTGCAAAGGAGGTTCCAGAAATAGGAGTTGTTATATAAACGTATAATATATCTTTAAAAAGCTAAATTTTTTAGGAAAATTAATATTTAACTAATAATTTCAATTTTTATATTACATAATTCATTTCATTTTGCTTATATTTTATTTTATTTATTTATATTTTCTGTAAATATGATGTGTGTGAACTCTTCTGATTATAACCATGGTCCTTATTGTGACAGAGCGTTAGATTGTATTACTTAATGAAATAGTATTACTAAATTTAATAGTACAAAATATTTTTTTTTTCAAATGTAACTAATTGTTGGTCAAGACAAATGTTACCCCTTAATATCATCAACTAAAAAACAAATTTCGTATAATTACAGAGGTTACACGCACACACACACAAAAGATTCTAACAATGGTGAACATGGTTGTGACAAATAACAAAATATACGTCACCAGAAATCTTCGAATGAAAGAAAATCCACCCGTCCGCCGTAAGTCATTCGCTTCATTTCTCCGAGTCGAACGACCGATTATTTTAAATCGTCAGAACTCGGCTTTACCGTTCGCCACTTTTCCTTCAAGGTGGGCATCGGCTCTAAGTTACTTAGCAATTGTATTACATTGTTCAAATGTTGTCTGTTTATGTTTTTAAGAGTTTTGAATTTGAACTCAAGCCATTTAGTCGACCAGATGCATTAATAGCAAAATAACAAGATAGTAATTTTTATTTTATCTTGGTAATATTTTTAAGTTAAAAAGTTGTATGAGTGCATATGAAATATTACTACTGTGCCACTATAATCTTCTAGTATAAATAATTATACAACAAATAAAATAATTTAAATATATATATATATATATATATGTGTAAGTTTCTAATTCTAAAAGTGACTTAGAAAGTGAATCCGAAGAATTTGAAGAAAATTCAGTTTTAGAACGCGAAATTTTTGCTTCCTATGATTTTGTACATTTAATCAGTTGCTGAACTTGATATGATGAAATCAGAATGGATTAACAGATGTTTAAATGTGTCCCTGCTGTTATCAATCAATGATTACAGAAAGAAGAAGAAGAAGAAGAAAAGTAAATTTTATTCCTGGACATATAGTCTCCTAATAATAATTATAATGATGAAATATATCTGGCATTATAAGAAAATAAATAGTTAACATAACATAAATATCTAACCTTAAAATTTATTTAAATCAATTAAGTACAAGTAAACCTATTAATTTGTAAATAAATAAATAAGTGTGTTTACATATTTTTACTGATTTCCAATATCGATAATATGTTAGTAGCAGTAAGATAACAGTCAAATGAAGGTAACAGCTCTTAAATACGAAATTGTATTCATACATGTTTTCGGAAGATTGATTGCTGAGGAGATGGTTGAATAAATATTGTTTGAATGTGGTTAAGGAAGAGGATTTGCGTATAGAGGTAGGAAAGGAATTCCAAAAAAAGGTAGCACGCATGACTAAGGGTTTTTTAAAGGAAACGGTTCTATGAGAGAGAACGAACAGTTTAATGGACTGGGATCTCGTGTTAAACGAATGAACAGAGGAACAAGGAGTAAACAAATCAACAAGGTAAGTTGGCTTTTTGGTTGTTAAGGTTCTGAAAAAAAAATACACCTTGGAAATAATTCCGCCGAAAAACTGGATAGAGCCAATTCAACTCGGCGTACCAACTGGAGGCGGGAGAGCGCCTGGAGATACCAAAGATGGTATGAAACAATTCATTAAAATATGAAACAATCTTCTTAATCTGGTCTCAAGCCCACCAGACACTCCACCGTATACAACGCAGCCATAATCGAAGTGAGGAAACTGAGAGGTGGCGGGTTTTAGGTGCATGGAATCGCAGGAACTGTTTTAAGGTGGCAATAGATTTTCGGATAATTTGGGAAACATGGTTATTCTAGGACGGGTATTGATCGAAAATTACTCCGAGATTTCTAACGGAGGTATGAAAACGAATAGCTATTCCATTAGTTACGGAATGGACTTAATCCGTAACAACTATTAATATTAACTATTATTTATTTTAATCATTTAAATCATTCATTGATCTTTCTCATGACCTTTATCAAAGCCCTAGATAGCCAGGTCAAGCTATCTCTGATAGCTTAGAAATAGTTATCTAGAATGTAGTGACTGGACAGAAGACACTTATCAAGACTTAGGGAACAATAACCCTTTTCAGCAAAAGAGCACTTTCTCACAGACTTCATATCAATTCTAAAGGATAAGGATATCAATTCTTAATAGATATAACTTCATTCACACGCTTCCTAGACCGACTAGAATTGATTCATCCCCCCCCCCCTACTATCCCTGAGCATATAACCCTATGATCCTCACACCAAAATCACTTATTTAGTTACATTCTTGAGTCAGACTCTTCAGTGTAGGAGACCTGGAGTGAACTGATGTAGTCAACTCATATATCCATATTATATTACTTATATTATATTTTAGATGCCATTTGTAACATAATGAATAATCCATTATTTATAAAGTCTCCACTGTCTCCGATTCGTTAACTGGCGCCCGCAACAGGCACTGCAAGTCTCAAACTAGATTTTGATCAACTTCGCAGTCTGTACCCTTGAAGATGCTTCTAGAGTGGATCTACACCCAGGGCCCAACTACAGAAGATCATCAGGTATACTTCTCCAGCCAAGACACTGCTCAACCGAGATGTCTTTCTGAGTCTCTCTGGACACTGCAGATCCAGAAGAAATGTTAGCATCACCGCAATAAGAACTTTATGTGTAATGTTTATTTATTTTGTTATTTTTATGTTTAATGTTATATATTTTTTTAATTCTATGGAATTACTGATTTTTTTTTTTAATGATATTATTATTGATTGCCTAAGAACAGGCTATTGAAGTATTTTATTGAAAATTTAGTATTTAAAAATTGTTATTAATATGGCAACGCTCCTAATAGGCAGAGAATTACATTGTGACCATTTTCCTTATTATGATGGTAATCCGTATGACCTATTTAAATTTATATATACCATAAGGGAAGTACAAAATATTGCTTGTGCGGAAAATAACCTTTTAAAAGAAGTAAATGACAGAAGATTGTCAAATATCGTTCTTTCAAGACTAACCGGAAAGGCCCAATATATAAAAAGAGCTTTTATGTTCGATAGCGTGGAACAATTATTGACATTTTTAATAAATAGATTCAGTGACAGTAGTTTGATTAATCAATTCCCAAAAACTAATACCCAAACTCATTTAAATACCACAGATTTAACTACCGAAAATCATAGTAAAGTACAAGAATGTACATCCACTAAAATATTTAATTCAAACAATAGTCTAATAAAAAAAGAAACTTCCGAACAAATAAATAATTTTAGTAATGATGAAATAGGAAATCTGGATTTAAGACCACCTTCACTAAAAACGGCAAAAGATAAGTCCCAAATAATCCAAAAAGGAAAAATACGTTTTAACAAATATATTAAGAATAAAATTGCCAATCGAAATACTATAAATGCGGAAACCAGCTCTCAAAAAATAATTGTTAATGTAGCACCTGAACAACACCGAAACATAATTATCAACAATAATGAATTAAAAGCTGAATCGAAAACAAATGTAACCATGTTAGAAACGGAACCTCAACAATTTGACTTTAATAGGGAAGATAAAAATCATAAATACCTTTCTAACATTAAAGAAACAAAAATATCTGAAGCCCTAAACAACCAAAATTCTAACACATCCAAAAATGTTTTATCTTCTAAAAATAAAAAAATAAAAAAGGTATTATATTATAAAAAAATTAAACAATTTTATAAATCCAAGAAAAATATTATAGGCAACAATCTTAACAGTAATTTAAATATTGGTATCCCGCCTTTGAATGATAATAGAAAATTTTTGGATCAAAATAAAAATAGTTTAATTTCAAGTAAAGATTTACAAGAAATCTTAAATTACAAAAACAAACCTAATAGTTCTACCTTAGATCTTAAATGTTCAGAACAAACCTTTCAACTAAAAATTTGTGTTATACCTAAAGAGTCTGCCACAATTACTAGAAATATTGTTGACAATAAAAAAATTATGCCATTAACAACTAGTGGGATAAACTATTCTTTGGTTATCAAATCACAAAGGAATAAAAAATATATTAAAAATCGGCAGAAACCGTTTCTAAAATATAAACAATTTAGAAAACATAATAAACAAACTAAAAAGAATGTTGCCGCAGCAGACATTTCAAAGAAATTAAAATCCAAAATAAAAGTTCAAATAAAATATATTAGTAGATGGCCTCGTGAAAGAGATCAAATTTACTTATGGATGTTGAAGCCGGATGATAACAAAATTAAACAACCGGTGGTCCAAGATTTGGTTAATGACAATTGCAAATTCTCTTGTTAGGCTTTTAAATTATAAATAAAAATATATATATACATTAAGTCTCTTAACGAAATTATAAATATAATAATAAACAAAATCGTTATAAAATTAAAAAAATGCAAATATATAAATAAATACTAATTAGTTATAAGTATAAATAATATTTATAAATATAAATTCAATTCGAAAGAAATAAATAACACGTGAATATAAAAATAAATAACTAATATTAAAGATATAAAATTA
The DNA here is from genome assembly GCA_928085145.1 of Nezara viridula. Classification (NCBI taxonomy): domain Eukaryota; kingdom Metazoa; phylum Arthropoda; class Insecta; order Hemiptera; family Pentatomidae; genus Nezara; species Nezara viridula. The sequence goes on along the minus strand of OV725078.1, from coordinate 11,864,879 downwards.
TTGATAGTAAACATAATAATGAAAAACATTAAATTTATTTAATTTTAGTAAATTAAATTCCAAAAAGAAAAGAGGAATGTTAATGATATATTACAAAAGGGAATGATGACATATTTTAATATGGCTTGTTTATGTTTAAATAATTGTTAGAATCTAGTGATCTTCACAAAATATATTTGAGTTGCTAGGAATGATTTTATGTTGTATTTCACTGTTATGTACTGTGTAAAAAAGGTTATAAATTGAAAGTATTAATTTTCATTTAAAGTTTTATTATAATAGAGGAAGTATTGCAAACAACAGTAACTAACGAATTTGTACATAATGATATCTTTATCAGTAGTAATTGTTATAATAAAAATTGTAAATTATTAGAAATATTATTAATTAATGAAATTATATATCTTTTATATATATATGTATATAAATAATGTCATGTAAATTTCATCTTGTTTATAATAAATGTTATTTTATTAAAGAAAACTTATAAATAAATTTATAAATTTAAGAAAATATTTATGTATATCATGATAATTAATCGAATACTATATAATCTTAAATATCTATTTTTTGTATAGAGTCATTTTATTTTAATATTATTTACAGAAATAATGTATTATTGTATATTACTATATAGATTTTATATTAGCTGTTTAGGTAATGTTATAATTGTAAGCAAAAATGTAACTGTTCCCAATCCTATGGAACCAATCCTCCATATACCTAGACTTTTTCCTTTAAAATACTAAAGAACACCAAAGACATATTCTAACTGACATACTTAAAGATTGCACTCAGAGGCTTCGTGCTTAAGGGGGAGAGTAGTTACGGAATGGACTTAATCCGTAACAACTATTAATATTAACTATTATTTATTTTAATCATTTAAATCATTCATTGATCTTTCTCATGACCTTTATCAAAGCCCTAGATAGCCAGGTCAAGCTATCTCTGATAGCTTAGAAATAGTTATCTAGAATGTAGTGACTGGACAGAAGACACTTATCAAGACTTAGGGAACAATAACCCTTTTCAGCAAAAGAGCACTTTCTCACAGACTTCATATCAATTCTAAAGGATAAGGATATCAATTCTTAATAGATATAACTTCATTCACACGCTTCCTAGACCGACTAGAATTGATTCATCCCCCCCCCCTACTATCCCTGAGCATATAACCCTATGATCCTCACACCAAAATCACTTATTTAGTTACATTCTTGAGTCAGACTCTTCAGTGTAGGAGACCTGGAGTGAACTGATGTAGTCAACTCATATATCCATATTATATTACTTATATTATATTTTAGATGCCATTTGTAACATAATGAATAAATCCATTATTTATAAAGTCTCCACTGTCTCCGATTCGTTAACTCATTGAGTTAGAGTAGGGGATATTATGGAATGGAATGAATAAGATGGAACCAATAAGAATTTGGAACCAATATTGCTTTGTTCTTCTCAACGTTCAACTTTAAATCATTACTCGCTGCAGAAGTAGTAATACTTTTATATCTTCTTGTAGTCTTCGGATCGCCTCAAGCATCTTAGTAGGATAAAAGAAAAGGTAGATTTGGAGATCGTCAGCATATTAGTGGTATTGTGAATGATGGATGGACTCGGGAAGATCGTTGACGTATATGGAGAAAAAAGTTGCAGATAGCGAAGATCCCTGAGGAACACCACGGGTTAGTGAGAGGGGGAGGAAGGAGTTTTATTGGGAATAATTACTGTTTGGGATCTGTGATACAAGAAGGTACGGAACCATTTTAGGACGCTATTTGATATGGAAAGATTTTGGAGTTTGTAAAGGAGGATTTCATAATTAACGGAATCGAACATTAAATAAAAAGTTTATAACGTTAAATCGAAGAAGGACGTAAGATGGGTAGAAACAATAGAACTGAACTGTGTTTTTTGGAGTCAACAGATGAGGAAAAAAAAATTTTGTTTACATCCTGTAATTAAACTACTTCACTCAGAGGATAGTTTTCTCTTCATGATATTCTTCGTAAGGTAACCCAATAGTGCCAGTTGGATACACGTGCCTTCGTTGAAGAAACCGCAATACTTTACCCCCTCCTTTCCCTTCCCCTCTCTATTCCACAACTAGGAAGTCAAGGAAGAACTAAGCCGAGGTAAGAAATTTGGACAGCCCTAGCACATTGGGCGCAAGCGAGAGAGAAGATAGATCATCCACTATGGGACAGATGCTCCACACTAGGACACTTAACACCCTCCCCCCTCCTCCCCTCGTGCTGCTCATTGCGTTAACTGATCTATGGAGACACATTACCATACAAGAGATTCTCCCTGTCATACCACATATAATTTATATCTTCCAATGAGGCTGGTCTTCAATGAATAATATTGACTAGAGTCAAGGTAGGGAAAAAAATGTATGATAAGTAGCTACTACTAGCGATGTCCAACTAACCATTGACAGATTCCTTATGTATCTATTGAAATGCAAAAAAAAAAAAAAAATACAAAACATGCTATACGTTTAACTATTGACTATTGGCTGGCGCAGTGCGCGCATCACACCACTTTCACTAACACTTTTAACTTCGGTATAAATTAATTTTACTAGGGTCAAATAACTTCTAAAATTAGTCATTAGTTTTTCGTCATTTTCGTTAACTCATATGACCTCATATCTAAAAGATTATTTTTTCTGAAAGGTATATTATGTTTCTTAATTGCTACTTGTATCATCGGAAAAGTTTTTATAATATTTTTTTTTTTTAATTTTATTGAAATTTACAACTGTATTACATTAAAAATACAACAGGTAAATGTGACATTGGTAACATGACATGTACAACAGGAGGAGAAACTACCCATTGGTAGCACTCCAATTATATTTCTATATTAGAAGGTCCCGAGGCCATCTTCTTTTTAGACGCCTCCGAGGGTTATCAGGAATAGAAGAGGAAGCAAGGTTGGAAACGAAAGGGTTCGGATGGTTCAGAAGTTTATTATGAAAGGACAGGTATCTGGATTGAGCTGAATCGGAAACATATGGTACATTAAGGTCATTATGGATGATTTTATTTGTGACAAAGTAGGGAGCATTAAGGATTTTACGAAGGATTTTGGATTGTAAGGATTGGATACGAGAGGAATTCGATGACTTAGTGGAGCCCCTGAGCTCAATTCCGTAGGTCCAAATAGGTCTTATTATTGTCATATATATGAGTCCTTTGTAATTGAGTGAAAGCTTAGAGCGTTTGTCTAGTAAGTGTTGGAGTAGTCGGAAACGTCGAGCAGTTTCTTGTCGTTTCAGTCTTGTATGAGGATTCCATGTGAGTCGTTTGTCGAGGTGGAGTCCTAGGTAACGAATTTGTTCAACTGGGATAAGTGGGGAATTGTTAAAGAATACTGTAGGACAGGAGGTCATAGGTTTGCGACGCAGGGTAAAGGTAATTTGATGGGATTTATTGGAGTTTATTTTAATCCTCCAGTTTTAACATCATTCTTCAAGATTTATGATGTGTGATTGGAGAATTTGAGATGCAATTGATGGATCGTTGTTAACTGATAGGATACACGTGTCATCGGCATAGGTGGTGATGACAGTGTTGGGATGGGCTGGAATGTCAGCTGTATAAACTGTGTAAAGGATAGGACCTAGGATACTATCTTGAGGAACACCAGCAAATTGAGATAAAAGAGATGAACAGGCATTTTTGTGATTTACTTTGAAGTATGTATCACTAAGGTAGGAACGGATAATGATGAAGTATGAAGGTGGTAGGAATTTACGGAGTTTGTACATCAGTCCCGGATGCCAGACTCGATCAAATTCCTGTTCAACGTCGAGAAAGACTCCCGTGCAGTACTGCGCTCCAATGCAGAGGAAACCACGTCTACCACACGATGACATTGCTGAATAGTGGAGTGAGATGTACGGAATCCAAATTGGTGATCTGGGATTATGTTATTAGAATCTAGGATGGGATACAGGCGTTTTAAGATGAGTTTTTCTAGGATTTTGCCCATAATGGGTAAAAGAGAGATAGGACGGTAAGAGGATGGGTATTCTGGTGGCTTTGTGGGTTTCGGTATCATTTTGACTATGGATAGTTTCCAAGAGTCAGGAAAATATATAGTTCAGAGTACCGCATTATATATATAGGTGAGGAATAATACGGCTTTCTGAGGAAGCAGTTTTAGGATCTGGGATGTGATTAGGTCACGGCCAGGAGCTTTGCGGGAAGGTAATCAATGAATGATATTGGATATTTCTGAAGGATGAAATGCTTTAGGTGGAAGGGTCAATTGGAGTGGAATATCGAGTTCTGCTTCAATACACTCAAGGTGGATTGGATTTAGGATATCTGGGTGTGGATTAAATGTTTTGAAGAGGTGTTGAGCAAATATTTCAGATTTTTCTTCATCAGATCTAGACCAGGTTTGGGTTTCGGTAAGAAGTGGGTGGTTAAAATCTTTGAATTTTGAGAGCTTTTTAGTGGTCAACCATAGTGATTTGTCAGTAGTTGTTAGATTTTTTGTTAAGTTAAGTAAACTTTGGATTTTGTATTTCCTAATTTCAGCTTTTAGTTGGTTATTAACCTTGTTGTAATATGACTTGTCTTATGGATATCTAGTCCTATGCCACTTCGATCTTGCTCTGCGTTTTTCCTTTAATAAGATACGAATGTGCTGTGACAAGTTAGTCTGTTGGGAGTTGTTATTTTTATTGGTTGATGTGTTATCGTTAATTTTGTCAATTATAGATGAAGTAAGTACCTCTATGGCTGAGTCAATGTCATTTTTCGATTTAAGTGGAATATTTAGGTCCAATTTATCTTCCAAGTCTTTATGAAATTTGTCCCAGTTTACTCGTCCTGTGATAAGTGAAGGAGAAAAGGAGGGCTTAGGAACAAATATTGAGTGCAATGAAAGCAGAACTGGACTATGATCTGAAGAGAGGTCATCCAGGGATTTGATAGTGACGTAGGAAGAGGAAATCTGGGAGGTGACAAATATGTCCAAGATATCAGGTCGTTTTTTGAGGGAGGTTTGCCAATAGGTAGGATTCGGGTGACAGGATGGAGTAACTATTAGAAGTTGAGACAGAAGATAGTATATTACCACGGGAGTTGGATGCTCGACAACCCCATCGTTGGTGTTTAGCGTTATAGTCTCCTCCAGCAATAAAGCGCGATCCGAAGGATTGGAATAAGGATACAAACAGATTATAGGTAAGAATATGACCAGAAAGACAGTATACAGCTGAAAGTGTTAAATGGAAAGGACGAGTTGAAATGATAACCGAGGTTGCTTGAATAGCCTCAGTTGGAGTAGAAGGAATGAGGAAATGGGATAAGGATTTATGGATAAGGATGCAAGAACCGGCATGGGTAGTGTTGTCGGGGTGGTCTGATCTATAAGTGGTGTAGTCACGTATGTAGAAATATGAACGTTGAGTGAAGTGAGTTTCTGTCAGTAGAGCAATATCAATGTGTTTGTCATGAAAAAAAAATGTCAAGTTCGTCTCGGTGGTTTTGTAGTCCGTGAGCATTCCATAAAAGAACAGCTAAGGGCTTTGTGCTCATCGTGGGAGATTGAAAGGAATTTCAGTAAGGATTCTTGTGAGGAGGGTTATTAGTGGCTTGATGGTATCTTGGAGATCTTTCAGGAAGGAGGCACGGTTGGATTGGATTAAGTCGATTGGGTTTTGTTGGTCAGCTGGAATTTGTGAGGGATAGCTCTGATGATAAGGAGTGTCTGATGGATGATGTACCAGTCGTGATGTACGAGAGGCTGAATCATAATTAGATGGAATTTGGGAAGGAGAGTTAATGTGATGAATATGATGGGAATGAAGTGGAATTGGATCTTCAGGCGGTAGTTTGACACGTAGAGGTATCTGATAAGGAGAGATTGACTGACGTGGTGATTTTGAGTGCATGTGAGAGGTCTGAGTCTTGGATTGGGAAGTCTGGAGCTTAGGTTTGGAAGCCTGGGTCTTAGGTTTGGAAGAATGAGGCGTCTGACGTCTCGGTTGCTGATTCTTCAGTGTGGAGTCAGAATATAGTTGTCTGGAGTCCTGATAGGGATGATTTGTTGATGTAGAAGGCTGTTGTGTAAATCGTGGTGCTATTTCATTCGGCAATTCAGGAAACATTGCCAAGCTTTGTAGTTCCGGTGCTTTTGCCTGGATAGGATTCTTCTGTTCTTGGGTTTTTAAATATATGTTATAAGTCCTTTGCTTGTATAGCTTCTTGTAAACAATGCATCCGCGATAGCTTGCAGGGTGGTCCTCACCACAAAGGACACATTTTGCTGGTTCATTTAATGGTTTCTGACATGTGTCAGAGGCGTGAGAGCCGGCACATTTGACACACCGCGCCGAGTGATGACAGTAAGCCTTTGTGTGCCCTAAGTTTTGACACTTGGTGCATTGCACGACTATTGGTTTCTGCCTCGGTTCTTCAAATTTTACTATTGAATAAAGTAGTCTTTTAACTTCGAAGATTTCAGAATTATTCCGGGCTGGTTCCAAATCAATAAAAAATAATGGAAGTGGGTATTTATCGATTGGATGTAAAACAGAAGATATATGTCTTACATTGTGGCCTATATCTTCGAGTTCTTTTTTTATAGCGGTAGTGGGAGTGGTTGAGTGAAGACCTCTCAAAACGACCCTATATGTTTTTTCCTCTTTTAATTGGTAGCAGTGGAAATCATAATTGTGTGATGTCAAGTGATTTATAAGTTTTTTATAGTCATCTTTGGTGTTGGTATTGATTTTTATGTCGTTGATACGAGAAAAGCAACGGAAATTGGTCTGTCCGATTAGATTAGCTAATTCTTGACCGAACTGCATGAAGTTTTCAATTTTGCTTACATATATGGGTGGTGGCTCTGGTTCAGTGAAAGTCTGAGTAATTTCGATATTTTTATTATTGGCGACTACAGAATTGTTGCTGAATGTGCTAGTAGGTGGTTTAGTTTCAGCTTTCATGGTTGAATTATTTTTAGAGTTTGTTTTAGTTTGTTTATTTTGGTCTACTTTAAGTGGCTGCTTTGATTTAGCGGATTTTTTTTTATTTGGTGAGTTGCCCGCCGACCCGGGGGCAGAGTTTCTGTTTCGCTTTTGTAGAGTTCGCCTGGTTAAATATTGAGAATCAGTCTCACTGATTTCGGAGAAGGGAGTCTCTTCATCTGATTCGTCACATGAAATGTTTCTCTCAGGTTCCATACCTCTAAATAATATATACAAAAAAAAAAAGAAGAGAAAGTAAAAAAAAAAAAATATCACTAATAAGAAAATATACAAAATAAATACTTGATAACTAATCTATTTACAAAGCTATATAAAAATATTAAATAAAACATTTTCTGTAAATAAAATAAAAGTCTTAGTAAAAAAAAATAAATAAAGAGAAAGAGAAGAAAAAAAAATTATAGACTGTCTTAGGTACGAACTCGCGATTTTCTCACGTGAAACCAAGCGCCGTGGCCGTAAACTTGAAAGATAAGACCCGCTGAGGGGAATTATCTGCCACGTAAACTGTCTCTACCAGACGAGTATCAATTGTTATTAAATCACTAATTGTTATTAAAAAGTCACTCACCTCACTAATTATTACGTAAAAATGTTTAATTGTTTATAAACACTGTTTATAACTGTTTGCAAAGGCTCAGAAAGGGATTTAAGATAACAACCAGATGACAATGTAACAAAGACAGAACGATATGAATATTGAACTGCAGTTGCGGCCATGACACTTGATACTTTTTATAATCTAGAAAAATATTTATCCCGAAATTAAAAACCTCAACTTAATTAATATTAAGTTAATACGTATTTAACGGGGAGTTAATTTTATTTGTTCCAAAGTTGGGCTATATGTAGTCTAGTTGAAAGGAAATAAAAAAAAAACAAACCAGAATAATTCAAATTTTATGAAAAACAAAACTTAGAGCGGTTTCAGTTGCTTAAAAGTCCCTTTTCAATGTTTTTGACCATAATAAGCTGATTTTATTTTATGTAAATTTTGTCTTATTTAATATGAAACAGTTTCTAATAACCTAAATGAAATATTTTTTGAGTTATCGCTTTATATGCAAGAGAAAATGTAACTTTCTAAAAAAAATAGAACACTTAAATTTTCTACGTTTTTATGGTAAGTCGGACAATTGTTTATACAAATTTGTTTGTAGCTCTACAAAAACTATAAGTTATCACTTCTTTAAAGATTTTTTTATACTGCGGTCGCCCTGTATATTTTATACATAAATAAGAGAAAATAACAAAAAAAAGAGGGTGTCCCGGCAGTAGAGAGAAATTTTGCTAGCAGACTTCAAGAACTACAAAAAAGTCCATATAAACAATGGATCAATTTTCAGCAGAAAAGTAGGAAATGTTAGTTTTGTGTTTTTTTAAGTGAGTCATGATTTTTATTAAATCGAAAGAAATATTTAATTGAAGTAATTAATAATTGCTTAATTGTAAACAAGATGAAATTTACTTTAAACGAACATAGAGTTTGTCATTGTTAAAACCATTTACAGAGGATTTTTGTGCGGCTAAACTAAGCCTAGTTCTGTTTTTAAAAAAATCATAAAGTATTCACTATTTGTTTTTGTCATTATCCAACCATACCACAGTTTACTGTACCCCACTTTTACAAAAACTTCGTCACTTAGTAAGCTTTAAGATCGTATTAATTAAGTTGAGGTTGATCAGAGAAAAAGTTGGAATTCAGCTCACGTTTTGTAAAAAATATGTTATTTTTTATCCTCTCAAATAGAAATACCCCTGTTATTAGCAAAAAATACTACAATTAACTGCTGCAAAGCTTTTATTTTTTGTTTGTTCATGATCTAGGATATATTATAATAAGCCCAATTGCACACATTTTGATTATAAAAAATTAATTAAAAAAATATTGATTTTTCAAATATTTTTCGGATAAATTGGTTATAAAGTGTGTTTTTCATCCAGATATCTATTATAGGAATTGATCTGTACTTGTGAGTGATAAAATAAAAGTTTTTTGTCCTATAATTTATGTTTAAAATAAAAAAAAAAAACCTGATGATTGTTTCAATTATTTTAATTAAAATGTTAATATTAGGATGAGGAACATTTAGTTTGTCACTTATAAATAAGGATAAATTCCTAAAATAGAGATCTGGGTGAAAAACTTTATAACCGATTTACAGAAAATTTTAACATTAATAAACTCTATGTTCATTCAAAGTAAATTTCATCTTGTTTACAATGAAGCAGAGAGAAATGCTTAATTAAAAGTAATGCTGCTCTACTACAAATGGTTGCTTAATACACAGCATACTTATCAATCCATATGGACATAACTATTATATTACATTTTTCTATTTTTTTATATATATACATTTCTTTCCTTTATTTTTTATTTTTTTGCCTGGTCATAACACTAGTCCTATTAATTATTAACAATAAACCATACCAAGCTATAAACATTGCATAACAAACATTTTCTTAAAAAAAAAAAAAGGAAAATAGAATTCAAATACCAGAAATTCAACATGTATAACAAAGTAATTCCACTAATGTAGATAAAAAGATAAGACGATAATAGAAATAACTAAAATTAAATGAATAAATAATTAATAAAAGAGATACTCAATAACTATATATATGATAGTGGATGATCCCCAGGGATATCCCCAATATCGCAAGCTTCCCAACATCACCACCTAGTTCCTCTAGGAAGCTCCTTGTTTTTTTTAGGATTATTCCGTCACCCAACCCAGAGGTTTCTCACGGTGAACTCTATCTATCCGAATTTTTCTTTTAGGAAAGGGATACATTTGTCGAATATGTTCTTCTTTTCCCTTCCAACTTCACCCGTCTTGTCGAGGTCATTGTCCTCAAAGCGGACAGTTGGATCCAAGATCAGCGCTGTCCCTCCTGTCATGGGAAACGTGACAATATTCGCATATCTTGTAGATCCTTCACTGTCAATGCACTAGAACTCGTCAAATCAGGTGGATTCCTTTTCTCTAAGGAGCCTCATCACCTAGAACTTAACCCTATGATACCGGCATGTTATGAGAAGGGAGTTGTTGGGGCATTTTCCCAGCACATGAGCTGGTGTTTCAGACTCTGCCGCATTTACGATAAAGGGACCCAACTTCCTTCGACTTTTCACTGGCTCCTGGGACTCCACGTAATGGTGCGTAATTGATGTTTAGTTTTAAGGCGTTGGACCATTCTGAGCCCGAAAGCACTTGTTTATGGCATATGTATTTACTGGCTTTCGGGGTCTCTTTAATGTGTCGGAATCCTTGCAACAACGCCTTGCCAAATGTAGCTGGCCCATTCTTCGAAAAAGTTTTCTATTAGCGACTGTCGTAGAGCTCTCACGCTTTGGTGGCCCTGATCCATTCCCAGTTTCTCTGCACATTCTGTGATTTCTGTATTATAATCAAATGTGGACTGGAACAAGGCATCAGGTACATTAGACAGCCACTGGGCAATGGACCAATGGTGCAAAGTTGCCTCCCATTGACAGCAGATCAGTCCCAATCCGCGAAACCTCCTCGGTGCATAGAACATCGCCGTTGATGTATTAGCAGGGATCCTGATAATACCCTTAATACTCCTGCGGATATTTGTATCAATTCCTTCCAATATCACAGGACGTATCTTTGTGAGGGGCGCCGTCTGAAGAGGGTAAGTAAGTCCCGAGGACACGTACTGGTTTACAACGTTGATCTTCTGCTCCGGCTTAAGAAGACAAGAGCTAACCAATTTGTCTAAGTTGTTGTTTAATTTGGTCACCATTTCCTCATTTAGTACTAGCTCTCCTGAGAACGTACATCCTAAATACTCTATAAATTCATCAGCCTTTGTTGATGCTATAACGTCTCCGTTCTCTAGGGAGAGCTTTGTTTGTTGCAGCTTTTCTTTCTCGATTATTAACCCCACATTTTTCTGTGGATTTATAGCTAGACTAATCTCGGCAAGGATCCTCTGCTCACTATAGACAATCCTCTCTGCAGCACCCTAGTCACGTGCTGTAACAGCCTGGTAATCCGCGAAACCTCTGAGGTGTTGGTCGCTGGTTAATTTACATCCATAGTGGTTGGAAAATTCATGTTCACACAGTTCGTGGTATAGATGATTTATAGCCAGGTTGAACAGCGAGGACGACAAGGATCCGCCTTGGGGTACTCATCGCCGAACCTTGATCCAGCTAGTCGAGTGGGCTCCGATTCCAATCTTGATTTGGTGTGACCCCTGGAGAGCTGCAATTTCGTTTTTCAGGTCCGGTGGCACTGCTCTTGCCTCTAGTGAACCGATTATATGATCGTGACCAACGTTGTCAAAAGCGCCGACGACATCTAGAAACACCACGGCGCAATCATTCTTTTATTCTTAGCATCTTTTTTAATCACCTCGATGATTCTTGCGCTCACATGTGCCCCCGGTAGGCCCCTGATGAAGCCCTCTGATTTTTGCAGAAGGTGATCTCATTTCTCAGTTCATGGTCCACAACCTATGATTACTTCAATTAAATATTTCTTTAGTTATTGCTTTCAATATATTTATTCCCCATCCGGAATCCCATCCTACCCACACCGTAACAGTCGAGGAACCCTTACTTCACCTATCCCACTCTCACTGCCTCCTAAAGCGATTCATCCATTCTTTCGAAGTGAAATTCCAATTACAAAAACTAATCCCTCGTAAATCTCCTGGATACGATCTCCTTACCCCCCAGACCCTTCGACAACTTCCATCCAAAGCAGTCATATTCCTTACCTATATCTATAATTGCATCCTACGCACCACTCATTTCCCTCTATTATGGAAATGTTCTATCATTATCCTATTCCCAAAACCAGGCAAATCTTCTATCAGCTTGACATCCTACAGACATATTAGCCTACTTTCTATTATTTCAAAAATCTTCGAAAAAAATCCTTTTAAAACAAATCCTACCTCTTATAGAATCCCAAAATCTTCCACCCCATCAGTTTGGTTTTCGCTCCCAACATTCTACTGGTCAACAAGGACTCCGAGTTGTTGATCATATTTCCTCCGCCCTAGAAAACAAGGAATACTATTCGGGTGTATTTCTGGACATAGCACAGGCATTTGACCGGGTATGGCACTCCGGACTGCTCTTCAAGCTTAAAATCCATTTACCTCAGTACTTGTACCTAGTCCTCCGATCCTACCTCTCAAACAGCTCCTTTCGAGTCCGCTGTGGAACAGAATTTTCCGATATATATCCCGTTAAAGCCGGTGTTCCCCAAGAGCGTCTTAGGTCCCGTGCTTTACATCCTCTTTTCCGCTGACATCCCTGTTCATCCCGATACCTTCCTTGCAACATTCAATGATGAAACCGCAAATCTTATGATCCAACTCTGATCCCGAAATAGCCTCCTCAAATTTGAAAAGGCACCTCTCCTTGATTGACTGGTGTAATAAATGTCGTATTAAAGTAAATGAGTCCAAATGCCAACACATTACCTTCACACTCCGACGCAGTTCCTATCCACCAGTACACTTTAATTCCATCCAGCTTCCTTTCTCAGACACAGTCCGGTACCTTGGCTTTCTTTTAGACAGACGACTAACGTGAACAGAAAATCAAAACTTTCAATTGAAAAGAAATTACTTATCTACAATACAATCCTGAAAGCTATGTGGACATACGGACATGAACTGTGGGGAACAGAAAAATTTTCTAACATTAAACGCATTCAATCTAAAGTCCGGCGAACAATAGTTGATGCTCCATTCTATGTAACCAACAAAACCCTACACCATGACTTTAATGTCCCATTTCTTCTAGACCTTATCCCTGAAAAAATCTCTACATTTTACAAGAACCTTACTCATCATCCAAATTCCCTTGCACAATCCCTATCCAGCACCACTCATACCTATAATCCTACTCGAAGGTTGAAGCGGTAGTGGCCCAGAGACCTCTTGTGAATAAGTATACATTGGAGTTTTGGCAATGGCCAGATTCTCCACTCAAGCCATATATGTGTGATTATAGCGCCTCTGATCAGCCTCTACTGGTCTTTAATACCAGTAATGCGGCTGATTTAGAGGCGCTGGGATCTTCTAGAGTCCTGCATTTCCTTCCTCGAGTGGGAAAAAGGCTTGGCTCGGAGATCTTGGATGAATGGTCTATTTATTTTATTATCATTTTTTTTTAGGTATTACATAGAAGCGTGTGTGTATGTGAGTAGTTGTTTTTATTACTTTAGCTTATTTTTGTTTGTTTTAGTTTTTATATATTTACTTTTAGTATTATTGTTTTTTCTGTATTATTTATTGTTTGATAGAGCGTGAATGTGCTCTCTGAACACTAATATCAATGTCCTTATTTTTGACAGATTGTAATATCTCTCAATAAATAAAACAAACATTTATGAGAAAAAAAAAGTTATTGCTTTCGATTTAATAAAAAACATGACTCATCTGAAAAAACCCAAAACTTGGATTTTGCTTCTTTTCTGCTAAAAATTGGCCCATTGTTTATATAAACTTTTTTGTAGCTCTTGACGTCTTCTATTACTCTTACAAAAATTTCCCTCTACTTACGGGTCACTCTGTATAATGTATATTCGCTATTCAAAAGTTTTAAATGAAAGAAATAATAAATATTGTATATAATTAATACGTATATATATATATATATATATATATATATATATATATATATATATATATATAATATATATATATATATATATATATATATATATATATGTATATATATATATATACACATTTACATATACTTATAGATTATTCTTACCAACTACAGTAAGTGTCATAGTAAGACCAATAGGAGGGTTAGTTCCGATCTGGCATTCGTAGACTCCCGAGTCCCTCAGTTGAGCAAACCTAATCTGTAAAGTCCATTCTTCTGTTTGTGGGGAGTGCTTGGCAAGGAACCTTTCGTCACTGGTGTATGTGTAACTGGCAACTGTCAACAAGTTGAGGTCCCTGTGTCTTATCCAAGAAACCTGAAAAATAAATAAAAATAAAGACCGATTAGTGTAAAATTAAATGTATTATAATGCCTTATATATAGATAGACAGATTGATAGAAAATAAATTTTATTCTGGGACGAGGTCCCTTATGAATAACAGTTATGAAAAAATAATAAAAACTACATCTGGCCAAAAATTACATTAATCAATATTAAAGAATATATGCAGTATCTTCAATAAAAGTATATTAAAACAAGTAACAATAACACCATTTTGAAAAAAAAGAAACATTATTTAAATGAAAAAAAAATATATAAGCATGGGTTGATTTTTAAAATTAAAACTCAATCAATTTTAACAACCATTCACCTCAGTCAAAATCTGTTTCGCAATATGTATTTCATTGTATAACATCATTTTGGGATGTAAGAAGGAATTGGTAGAGATGATATTTAAATGAGGACAAGGAAGAGGCATGGTGGATATCAGATGGCAATCAATTCCAGAAGGCAGTTGATCGGGAAATAAAGTAATATTCAAATGTCTTAGTTCTATGGGAAGGGATATAAAGGTAGGAAACACGGGATCTTGTTTTCTGGGAGTGGACCACGGGTTTGAACTGTAGGAGACTGTAGATGTAGGAAGGGTATCGGGTGTTGATCGTTTAGAATAGGAAAGACTGCAACCAGAGGGTAGAGCTGTTGGAGAAATATAGAGATTTTAATTTAGTATAGAGTATAGAGTGGTCTAAGGGGTCAAAAGGACTTCGGGAAGGCACAACTTTAACAGTTTGACAGGTATTCCATCAAGTGCGATGGAGTTTGTGTGGGATTTCATTATAGAGGAAATAAGTTCGGTCGGTGAAATGTTGAAGAAATAGAAATTATCACTGTTAAATGAGCATGATAAGGAAAACTGGAAAGAGGAGGGTAAGCTGTTGCTGGTGGTGGAAAATATAAAGTTGGAATTTAATTCATCAGGTGAAACCGGGTAGATCGGTGAGGAAGAGGATTTATAAAGAGAGAGTTTACGAATGGTTAGCCATATTGATTTAGAACAAAGAGCACAAGAGAAGGTTTCGTGAAAGAAATTTGACTTCGCTTTCCTGATCGTTGTTTGTGTCAAGTTACGGACTACCCTATAGACTTGATAGTCATCTGCTAGTCGAGTTCGTCTGAAGCGCCTACCGGCTGCCTCAAGCCTCTTTTGCATGTCACGGATTTCTTGACACATCCAACGAGAAGGTTGGCGGCGAAAAGGTTGAGGTTTTGATAGGAGCATGTATGTCAACAATATGGATAAGATTAGAAGCGAGGATGTCTACCATATGATCAATAGAGGTGCAAGAATAAACATATTTATTATTAAATAATTATGTTTGTTATTAAATTATTTTTTTTATTCTTTATTTTTTATTGAGAACATTTTGCCTCAATCAAGGGCATTGAGTATTTGAGATACAAGAAACTCATTCATACAATATATACAATTACAAAAATAATAGAAATTGTAACAAAAATAAGAAAAAGAAAGATTAGTAAAACAGATGAAATAAATATGATACAACACAAATTAAAAAAAAATGAATAAATAAGAAAAAAAAATTCATGCTTATTTACAATATTTACAGTCAGCCGAGGGAGATCTGAGTCGGGCCCTCTTCCCCACGTGTGGAAGATAAGGCAAGACAAGAGATCCCAGCACTTCTCTGTCAGCCGCATCATTGAGATGGAGATTCAGTGAAGACTGAGAAAGGGCACTAAGCCACATACGCTCATGACTTGAGTGGAGAAGCTGGTAATTGCCAGGACTCTAATGACGTTTTTTAAAAGATCTCGAGGCCACTGCCTTTTTAACATTCAAGGAGGATTGTAGGGATGGTTGTAGCTGGATAAGGATTGTGCTAAGGGATTAGGATGATGGATTAGGTTTTGATGAAAATTTGAGAAACGGGATGGAATAACGTCAAGGACATAATAAGGGATGTTAAGATCATGATGTAGAGTTTTGTCTGTAATATAATAAGGAGCATTTACTATTGTACGAAGGACTTTGGACTGGAAGGATTGGATGCGTTTGATGTTCGAAAATTTAGTTGTTCCTGCCAGTTCAATTCCGTAGGTCCAAGTGGGTTTCAGTTTGGTCTTGTATATTAATAGTTTATTTTTAATTAAGTGGTTAGATTTTTTGTTAAGTAGTATGTATAACTGGCCAAATCGTCGGTTAAGTTCTTGTCTTTTAAGTCTGGTATGTGGGTTCCATGTTATTCTTTTTTCTAAATGGAATCCATGATACCGAACTGTGTCTGAGGTGGGAAAAGGTACTGAGTTGAAAAGGATAGGTGGAAAAGATCTACGTCGTAGGGTAAAGGTGACATGCTTGCATTTGGATTCATTGATTTTGATGCGCCAATTGTTGCACCACTGCTCTATTAGGGAGATGTGTCTTTGTAGGTTTAGTGATGCTGCTTCAGGGTCTGGGTGGGATGATAGGATGGCGGTATCGTCAGCAAATGTTGCTAGAAGGGAATCAGGATGGGTTGGTGTGTCAGCCGTGAAAAGAATGTAGAGAACTGGGCCTAAGACATTGCCTTGAGGAACACCAGCCTCAACTCGATAATAATTGGAGAATTCGGTGCCGCATCGGACTTGAAAGAAACGATTTGAAGGGTAGGATTTGAGGACTAGATATAAGGATTGGGGTAAGTGAGTTTTGATCTTGAAAAGCAAGCCATCGTGCTACACTCGGTCGAAAGCTTGCGCTACGTCCAGAATGGCACTAGGTTATTAAACTAGTATTTTCATATCCAGAAGGACCATTTTAGATAGAATCTACGTTTGAGTTGTTAAATTTAATTATATTATATGAGCCTTTCAGTTGACAGAATGGCTAACTCCAATTTTAACATTTTTGATTATTAATTTTAGTGATATTTCTAACGGGAAAATGTATACCTTTATTTACAGTTCTATATTCCAACACTGCAATCACCTACTCTGGAATCAAATCACTCACTGTCTATACAGATATTATAAATTTTTTCCAAATAGAAATATCACTAGCACTACTTTACTCAAAAATAGAGAAATTAGAGTTGGTCATTCTGTCAACTGAAAAACTCTTATATAAACCTATATACAATGCTACGTATTTTTGGAAAGTTTAAAGCAAATTTATTAATTTGATGTCACATTGCTTGAAATTGTGTCTCGTTCCAACCGTCTTGATCTAAATTAACTACGTTGAAAAAGAAGACGCTGTCTGTTACAATTTCAAATTAAAAAAAAAAAAAATCCGGTGTGATGCGCCCACCACAAAATTTACATTTTTTATAATTTGAGGCTATATTATATTTATTTTATACTATCATTCTTGACAACATTTCGGCCTAAACTAGGGTCATTTTAAAGTCTGGAAATTTTGTTATTATTAGATAACAATTTTATTTCTTTGACAATTACAAGATTAATTTTATTTTACATAACTTGTTAATGTGCTTCTTATTTAATACATGTATGATGTGGATTAATAATCATATTTTTATAATTGCCTATCATCTACGTAACTTTTCCACACTTATATAAATTTTCATTATCACCTTAACTCAGTTATCCAACTAAATATCCATATTGAAATCATTTTTCATAAGCTTAGAAGAATTAAACCGTGCTATTGTTTCAGGATTTCCTCTTTGTCATCTTTGGAAGGATTCGCTTATTATCGTCATGGTGGGGACGGTAAAAAGGAGAGGGGTTTTATTTTATTGAAAAATTGAATATAATATTGAATATGGTTTCTATTAATAAGCGTTCATTATTTCCAATTTTAAAGTAATTTCACAACTTATTGCTTTTGGCCGTTTAAGCCAAATAAAGTCAGAGTTTTTAATAAAATTACAATATTGACCAGGGCAATAACCTATTTCTAATAATGTTTTCAAGTTTATGTAGGGACATCGGCCGTAGTTTAAGATTATTAACTTTTTTTCATAAAAGGAAAAATTAATTAAATTATTCAATTTGCTAGCTTTTCTCTTTATAAGGTGATAGTTAATTAATCCATCTTAGGAAAGTTTTGCTTAATCTAGCAAACTTTGATGAGCATCTATCAAAAGTTTTTCTTTTCTCATAATTGAATCCAAGCATATTTAAGTATGAAGGCGAAAATTTCTGAGAAAAAGAACAGAATTGATACAAAGAATTTGTAGTTATTTGCAGTTGACATTGGTAGTTTGCAGTGGAAAAATAAAAATTTTATATCGAAATATCGCAGAATGATTTTGTGATCCTTCTCAAATAAACTTTTGTGTACGGAAAAAAAAAAAAAAAATCAAAATAGTACTTCTCACCCAACCAATATGCGTCATTCTGCATATGCTTTATGTCAATAATTACATTTTAACTTCATAACACAATTAATGTTTTAAATATAATATTTTGACGTCGTTGGTGTGTTAATATTTAGGCGTTTTTAATAAAGTAGTGAAATTTTGCCTGTACAGAGCTGAAAAACATGACTGATGTCAAGATACAGAAAGGTTTAAAGAGTGAATAAGAAATTAAATAAATTTATTTATTTTCCATCACATAGTAGGGAAATGGTTATAAAATTATAAATCTGTTTGTACGGGCATCAATAATTGGTAATTTATTTACTTTTGTGGCTGTTTTCACTACTCAAAGTAACGCGACGATCGGGTATAATAGCATTCACACAAAACAAATCACTCACCGTGAAATGTCTCATTTCACAAACAAAAAAAGTAATACAAAACCAAATTCATATATTGGTAATTACCAGACAAGGCGCAAACAAGAGGAAAATTGCTTGTTATACAATAGAGAAAGAGAGAAATTATTCTAAATATATTTTTGGAAAATTAGAAATAAAAGTGAGCCAGATCAAAGATATGCTAATAAATTACAATTAATTTAAAATAAAATGGTTCCTCATTAAATTTTAGAAAATAATTCTCTACTAGTTGGTTTGTTAAAGGAAATCTGTTGCCCGGGACAGAGGGCTTTCTGATAGCAATTTAAGATCAGTTCATAGCAACGAGCTCTTACTTGCGACATGCCTTGAAGCAACAGACAGTATCAGGCAAGTGTAGGCTCTGTGCCAGCACGGTTAAGTCTATTCAGCACATAAATGGAGGGTGAGGAGCGCTGGCTGGTACAGAATACCTCAAGAGACACGACGATGTTGCAAAAATTTATCATCAGGCAATTGTTCTAAAAAGAAAGTTAGTGATGATTCAATACCTTGTTATAAGTACGACCCTAAAGAACTTATTCAGAAAGAAGGAATGAAATAATACTCGAATCAATCTTTTATAACAGACCATACAGTGACAAATGACAGACTTGATATCGGGTTGCTCGACAGTAATATGAAGACAGCTGAGATAATAGATATCGCTATAGCAAATGATGGGAACACCAACTCAGTTTGCGCCGAAAAAATTCGGAAATATAAAACTCTTGCAGCCGAGTTACAAGATCTGTACAGACTGAACAAAGTGACAGTAAGGGCTTTAGTGATCTCTAGCAATGGCCTGATTCCAAAATCCACTGTAGAAGCTACCGAGAAGTTAGGCCTCTCAACAGCTACGATAAATGAAGCCCAGAAAGCTGTGCTGCTGAACACTGCGAGAGTCGTAAGGACTTCCTAAATATCCAATAGAACTACAAAAATTTACGTAAAGTGTTTGAAGTTAATTCTTTCCCACTCCAGGAAAATACCTTTTTTTTTAAGTGATAAAGAATAAAGAGTAATAATAAAAATGTATGTGTTAAATACAAAAAAAAAGTAATTAATTGAACGAATATTGAATAAATCTAACCTTGAGGATCTTTTTAATAAATATCTAAGACAACTTATCATTAAAGAAGATGCAACATTATAAGGAGGAGTACTGGTGATCGCATTGAGTGGACATATTTATAGACATTTTCCATTATAAACTTTTTGTAGCGGCTTATTTATTACTGATTTATGTGTGATAAATAGTCAGTACGATAAATATTACAAATATAAAACAAATATATATTCTAAGTATATACTTATGTGCATGAACTCCTTAAGTGCTTGTAACTTGCCCTGATGATGATGACGACCCACAAACTTGGGTTGAAACGTTGGCAAGAATAAAAATCTTAAAAACTAACTGTGTCCTCACTATTGATCACCCATAAATCAGTAATAAATAAACCGCTACAAAAGGAGATCTTTATCCAGCTAATAAAATTAGTTTATATCACCTACCTAAAGTACTGTTATACAACTATTTACTTTTACTGAGAAGGTGGGTGAAGGACAACATTTAGCATACCCTTCCCTGAAACAAATCTAGTTCTGCCCTTGTCTTTACATCAACCTATGCCTATACCTTTCATGCATGTAAATAATATTTTTAAAAAATAGTTGAATAATGGTATTTAATATTCTGATAATTGGTTGAGAGAGTAGCGCAGGGATCTGTTAGAGCTGCTTTTCCTTCTATAGTGGAGGGGGTTCCCTGCCTCATTGTATATAGCTATGACCGTGTTTTTATGTTTATGCCAGACCTACAAAATATTAAAATCAAGACTCCTAACAGCTCCTAGACAGGAAGAGACCTCCAGGACTTCCAGACCACCAAGGCAACAGACAAGATTTACAAACAATCAAGTCTCCTATGCTCAAATACTGGGAGAAATAGAACAGCCCACTCAACCTCAGGCCCTGCCACAAACTCAACCTCAACCTCATAATCCGCCACCGCAACTTAATAACACCCAAAAGTCCAGTCACCACCAAATGTACATCCCTCCCCCCAACAATTCCAATGATCTTACGAGTCTCTTTTCATCATTCCTCTCCGAATTCAGATCTCTTATCACGCCACTTATCTCCTTACTCACAAATGTCATATCTAACCTTATACCACCGCCAAGAATTCCTTAAATGCCCTCAATAAAACCCCTTTCCATTCTCCTCTGGAATGCGAATGGTGTTCGAAACCACATCAGTGAACTAACTTTTTTCCTACAGGACAATAACATTGACATAGCCCTAATAACTGAGACTCGACTAACTAATAAACGACAGTTCAACATACCTAGCTACAAGATTTATCGAACTGACCATCCTGATGGAACAGCACATGGAGGTACTGCTGCCATCATCCATCAATCCCTCTCCCATCACTTTTATCCTTTACCAGTACATAATTTCCTACAAACCTCAGCAATAACAATCCAAACTTCACTTTTTCCTGTCACAGTTGTTGCAGCATATTCCCCATCTAAAAAAGCAATAACCGAACCTAACTTCATATCCTTTCTTAATTCCTTAGGACATCATTTCCTTATAGGTGCAGACCTTAATTCCAAACATCAGCAATGGGGAGCCAGAACCACGAACACCCGCGGGCGAACATTGCTGTCTGCACTTATTTCCCGCAATAGCAACATCCTTTCCCCTGATACTCCTACATATTGGCCAACCGATCCTAACCGCAACCCTGACATCCTTGACTTCTTCATTCACAAAGGTCTAGGGCCGTTAAAGTATTCAGTTTTACGGCTTGATGACCTTTCCTCAGACCACAGTCCGCTAAACCTAACTCTTTCCGCATCTCCTATCCCCAAATTATCTCCTCCCTCATTCATCAGAGGCCCAGTCAACTGGAACCTTTTCCGCCAAACAATAGCAGATGTAATAGACCTCAGAGTATCCCTAAAAACCCCTCAAGACCTAGATAATGCAGTGATTTCCTACACCACCTTGATCCAACAAGCAGTTTGGACTGCATCCTTACCACTTCCCTCCAAAACATACCGTAAAAAGAATCCTTTGCCCCAAGACCTTACTGACCTAATTAAATCCAAACGCTAATATAGGACCCTCTGGCAAAGAACCAGGCATCCTGATGATCGAAAAATATACAATTATTATTCCAAACAGGTAAAAAAAATAACTAGCTTTCTTTAGATCCCAATCATACAACTCCTATCTCTCTTCCCTATCTACCGATGACAATTCTCTCTGGAAATTGACCAGAAAAATCCTTAAATACCATTCTGTTTCCCATCCCCTTCGATGCGATGATGGAACCTGGGCTTCGTCAGATGAGACTAGAGCTGAAGAATTTGCCAAACACCTATCCAAAACATTCACTCCCCACCCCGAACTCCATTCCACCCTCACTGCTGAAATTAAAGAATTTCTCTCTTCTCCTATTCCTCTCTCCTTGCCTTCTATAGCTGTCAATCCCTCTGAGGTCAAATTCCTTATAAGCAACCTA
This sequence comes from Nezara viridula, assembly GCA_928085145.1. NCBI lineage: Eukaryota > Metazoa > Arthropoda > Insecta > Hemiptera > Pentatomidae > Nezara > Nezara viridula. The sequence goes on along the minus strand of OV725078.1, from coordinate 11,842,623 downwards.
AAACCTCGAAAATCCCCTGGACACGATCTCCTTACTTCCCAGATCCTAAGACAACTTCCCAAAAAAGCAATTATATTCCTCACATACCTATATAACTGTATCCTCAGCACAACTCACTTTCCTCTGACATGGAAACACTCCATAATCATCCTCTTCCCAAAACCAGGTAAACCTGTAAATAATATTTCATCCTATAGACCAATAAGCTTGATCCCAATCCTCTCCAAAATCTTTGAAAAATTCCTTCTCAAACGCATCCTACCCATACTCAAAACCTACAATATCCCATCCCATCAGTTTGGATTCCGCTCAAGACACTCCACTGTTCAACAAGGCCTTCGCGTTGTTGACCATATATCCTCTGCGCTTGAAAACAAGCAATATTGAACCGGTTCCTTCCTGGACGTAGCGCAAGCTTTCGACCGGGTGTGGCATGATGGCTTGCTTTTCAAGCTCAAAACTCATCTACCCCAATCCTTGTACCTAGTCCTCAAATCCTACCTCTCAAATCGTTCCTTTCAAGTCCGCTGCGGCACTGAATTCTCCAACTATTATCCAATTGAGGCTGGTGATCCACAAGGCAATGTCTTGGGCCCAGTCCTCTTCATCCTCTTCACCGCTGACATTCCAACCAACCCCGATACCCTTCTAGCAAGTTTCGCGGACGATACCACCATTCTGTCATCCCACCTAGATCCTGAAACTGCATCCTCAAATCTACAAAGAAACATTTCCCTAATTGAGCAATGGTGCAACAATTGGTGCATTAAGATCAATGAATCCAAATGCTAGCATGTCACCTTTACCCTCCGACGCAGATCCTGTCCACATATCCTTTTCAACTCTGTACCTCTCCCCGTCTCAGACACAGTTCGGTATCTTGGATTCCTTTTAGACAAAAGATTAACTTGGAACCCACATACTAGACTTAAAAGACAAGAACTTAACTGACGATTTGGCCAGCTATACAGACTACTTAACAGAAAATCCAATCTATCAATAGAAAACAAACTATTAATATACAAGACCATACTCAAACCCATCTGGACCTACGGACTTGAACTGTGGGGGACAACTAAATTTTCGAACATCAAACGCATCCAATCCTTTCAGTCTAAAGTCCTCCGTATGATAGTCAATGCTCCTTATTACGTTACAAACAAAACCCTACATCATGACCTTTACATCCCTTATATCCTTGACGTTATTCCATCCCGATTCTCAAATTTTCACATGAACCTAATCCACCATCCTAACCCTTTAGCACAATCCTTATCTAGCTCCAGTCATCCCTACAACCCTCCTCGAAGGTTGAAACGGCAGTGGCCTCGAGATCTCTTGTAAAGACGTCACTGGAGTTCTGGCAATGGCCAGCTTCTCCACTCAAGTCATGAGTGTTTGTGGTTTTAGTGCCCTCTCTCAGTCTCCACCGGACTGGTAATGCCGGCGACGCGGTTGAGAGAGAAGCGCTGGGATCTCTTAGAGTCTCGCTTTGTCCTTCACACGTGGGGGAAAGGGCTGGACTCGGAGATCTCTTACCTAATTGTAAATATTGTATTTAAGTATGAATGTTTTTCTATTTATTTCTATTACTTATAATTTATTTAATTTCTTTACGAATTTCTGTATTTCATTTAATTTTAACTCTAAGTTACATTTCCTTGGTTTATTGTAGTTTTTGCCTTTGTTATATAGATTTTTATATTTTTTATTTATTTATTTTTTTTTTATTTTATTTATTTTTTTTATTATTTTTTTTATTATTTTTTTTTTATGTATTGTATATATGGTATGAATGTGCCTCACTCAGCCTTAGTACTCAGTGCCCTTAAGTGTGGCAAAATGTATTATTACTCAATAAACAGATTAAAAAAAAAAAAACTGAAGTAACATTAATTATCTTTAGTTTACTGTTTAATTATATATTTCTCAATTATAATATAACATACATACATACATACATATATATATATATATATATATATATATATATATATATATATATATATATATATATATATAATATAAAATAGAGAGGGAAGCTCTACAACAAGCTTCAACTAGATATCATAGTTCATCGACTAGGGAAAACATATTAAAAAAGGAGTTAGTCTTGCAAACTTTGATACAAACTTGGGATGGTTTAAGCAATGAAGACGGCGTAAATACATTTTTAAGACATGTTGATCTGGTAGCTTCAACGGAAGGTTGAACTGAACGGGAGAAGATGCTAATTTGTCGATCAAAATTAACTGGAACCGCAAAGGCGTCTGTTGCATATTATCCAGAATTATTTTAATTCACCGCTCGATTTGATCTAATGGCGGCAATACTCCGCAAGCGTTTCAATGGATTTTGTACTCCCCAACAGCGACTATTTCGGTTAAATTGTTTAGGTCTATTGACTGCATTTTTAAAGGGTCTGCGACCAGATATTAGGCGGAAACTCTATTTTGATCCTCCATCAATCTTTCAGAAGGCCGTAAATAAGGAGCCGAAAGAGTAGGCGAAGCGCTCGCGGATGATCCTCCGAAACAAGTGGTGTGGACTATTCGACGGGAACCATCTTCTAACCACCGGTCAGATCAGAGACCCCTACATATGAAAAAAAATGTTACCGATGCCGTAAAACGGGCGACTTCGCCAGAGAGTGTCCCAGGCCTACCAATCGCAGCTTTGTTTGTAGTTTTAAGGGACGCTTTGCCAGAACCTGTCCGATAGGCGCTACCACAGCTATAACGCTAACGAAAAGATTAAAAGTTTCCGAAATTTCAAAAAGCTACGGGGTTGTTGTGTGTCCCGCCATCGTAAGCCCGACCTGAAAAGGGGCCACTCTCATTGTTCCTAACGTTTTTTATTTAAATAATAAAGGAATATTGCAGATAGTTCATATTGAGGGACAGCGCCACGAACTGCTATACCTTACATCCAATACGAATAATTGCATCCGGCATCACTGGTGCCCTGATAATAGTTCGTGGTGAGAAAGAGTGTCGAATTGACTCAACGGTGTTAATTCACTGGTTTGTAATTGCCGATGTTGTATCGAGAGCAGATGGTCTAATGGGATAAGACCTGATGAGAAAGTTGGCACTTATTATTGATGCTGCTAAGGGGATTATAGCGCAAACTAATAAAAAGTTACAACGAGGCCTTAAATTAATTTCTAATTTCTAAAAACTAAAGGCAATTCGGGTCCACGCAGTAAATAAAGTTGTGATTGCGAAATTTAATGAGGTTCTTCTTAAGTGTCAATTGAAGGAACCATGCAACTGCTTATCCAACCCACATCAATAACGTTTGAATTTTATTTCTTGTAAAGAAATTTTAAAAAATTCTCAAAAATTTTTATTCTATATCTTTAGTTCTTATTTGTTTACAGAGATACGGGTTTGTGTCATTTAGATAGTATCTAGATCAGTAAACTCCTAATAATTTTCGACTGAATAATTGATGAAATTATTAAATTTCCGTGGTTTTCGACATAATTTCCAAGTACCGTGGCAAAAATAATAAAACATTAATATTTAGAATTTTCTGAGGTGCGAAAAAAAAATATATCAATTTTGTTTCTCTCTAAAAAAAAAAGTGTTACTCTAGATATCGAAAGGATTTAGAAAAAAATATTATATTTGGTAGATAACTGTAATATGTGAACAAATTGGACCAACGAACTTAAAAATGTTGGATTAGATTCTTTTTTAATTAGATGCAAAGATGATATTCGTTTTTCATACATCGTAATCTAAAAAAAAATTATTTGTACGATATTTTGTCTATCTTAGAGCCTTTGATTATTATAGATCCTTAGAATATTATATATTATAACTCATTTAATACTATAATCAATGTGTTTTCCAGTTCTGCACAAAAAAAAAAAAAAAAATCTATTGTATATAATGACCTAACTGTCAGAGGAAAGCAAAGGGAAAAAGAAATAACATAAATTTTGTTTGAAATTATATGAAATATTTCCTTTTTTTCGGCTTCTAGGGCCCGTAGAACGAACGGCGGGACATGTGTTTAATATCTTTCAATGTAGTAACACCGAAACAAAAATTGGTTAAAATCGGTGACCCACTTCTTGTTAATCTTCAGCTTCATTTTTATATATTTTCCTTTGAAAGTCAAAACTGCATCAAGTTACCAATTCCCTTTTATATTTATATATTTTTAATATTTTGAAACTTCAATACATTGGGATTTGATATCACGGAAATAAATTGGTTAAAATCGGTGTCCGTGTAAGTTAAATCTCAAAGTCGGATATTTTCAAAACGGCATGACATAAGAGAAAAAAGGTTACCAAGCACTCAATCCTTTCCCAGTGTATTATATAAGAGAAGATTTTGCTAAGTGAAGAAGTAATGGGGGAGTGGGAGGGGGTTTGGTGTTGCCGCTAACAGCTTTTTCTCTCGAGTCCCGCTAGTGGATTACCGAGGCGCTTCTGACTGCAGGTAGGCTATTTAACCCTCCCCTCCCTCCCTCCTCCTCCAACCAGTCAAGCGTGCCACTAGCCATGGTTACTTACGGAAATGAAATTAGCTAAGTTGTCAGCGAACATTTGTGATCCCCCGGCCAAGCATTATGCGATTAACCTCATTCATTCTATCATTATAAAAAAATTTTCTCTCCCATATTTAAATTAATTATCATTCGCAAGATAAATAATAGAATTTTTTTTATTTTTTTTAATTAACGAAATTTACAACTGTAATTAATAATAAATACAACAAGTAAATATGACCAAGTAATATGACATGTACAACATGAGGAGAAACTACCCATTGGTAGCACTCCAATTATATTTCTATATTAGAAGGTCCCGAGGCCATCTTCTTTTTAGACGCCTCGGAGGGTTATCAGGAATAGAAGAGGAAGCAAGGTTGGAAACGAGAGGGTTCGGATGGTTCAGAAGTTTATTATGAAAGGACAGGTATCTGGATTGAGCTAAATCCGAAAGATATGGTACATTAAGGTCATTATGGATGATTTTATTTGTGACAAAGTAGGGAGCATTAAGGATTTTACGAAGGATTTTGGATTGTAGGGATTGGATACGAGAGGAATTTGATGGTTTAGTAGAGCCCCAAAGCTCGATCCCGTAAGTCCAAATAGGCCTTATTATAGTAATATATATGAGTCTTTTGTAAATAGTTGGCAGTTTAGAGCGTTTGTCTAGTAAGTGCTGGAGTAGTCGGAAACGTCGGGCGGTTTCTAGTCGTTTCAGTCTGGTATGGGGGTTCCAAGTGAGTCGTTTGTCAAGGTGGAGTCCTAGGTATCGGATTTGGTCAACAGGGATAAGTGGGGTATTGTTAAAGGATACTGTAGGACAGGAAGTCATAGGTTTACGACGAAGAGTAAAGGTAATTTGATGGGATTTATTGGAGTTTATTTTAATCCTCCAGTTTTGACACCATTTTTCAAGACTTGTGATGTGTGATTGAAGAGTTTGGGATGCAATAGATGGATCGTTATTGACTGATAGGATACATGTGTCATCGGCATATGTGGTGATGACAGTGTTGGAATGGGTTGGGATGTCAGCTGTATAAACTGTATAAAGGATAGGACCTAGGATACTACCTTGAGGAACACCAGCAACTGAGAAAAAAGAGATGAAAAATCATTGTTATGATTGACTTTGAAGAATATGTCAGTAAGGTAGGAACGGATAATGAGGAAGTATGCAGGTGGTAGGAATTTACGGAGTTTGTACATCAGTCCGGGATGCCAGACTCTATCAAACGCCTGCTCAACGTCGAGAAAGACTCCCGTGCAGTACATTCCGCAATCCAATGCAGAGGAGACTACATCTACCACACGATGGCATTGCTGTATAGTGGAGTGGGATGAGCGGAATCCAAATTGGTGATCTGGGATAATTTGTTTAGAGTCTAGGATAGGATACAGGCGTTTTAAGATGAGTTTTTCCAGGATTTTGCCCATAATGGGTAAGAGAGAAATAGGACGGTAAGAGGATGGGTGTTCTGGCGGCTTCGTGGGTTAGGTATCATTTTGACAATGGATAGTTTCCAAGGGTCAGAGAAATATGTGGTTCGAAGTACAGCGTTATATATATATAGGTGAGGAATAGTATGGCTTTTTTAGGAAGCAGTTTTAGGATCTGGGATGTGATTAGGTCATGGCCAGGAGCTTTGCGGGAAGGTAATCTATGAATGATATTGGATATTTCTGAAGGATGAAATGCTTTAGGTGGAGGTGTCAGTTGGAGTGGGATATCCAATTCTGCTTCAATAAACTCAAGGTGGGGAGGATTAAGGATATCTGGGTGTGGATTAAATGTTTTGAAGAGGTGCTGAGCAAATATATGTGATTTTTCTTCGTCAGATCTGGACCAGGTTTGGGTTTCAGTTATAAGTGGGTGGTTAAAATCTTTAAATTTAAGGAGCTTTTTAGTGGTCAACCATAATGATTTGTCAGTAGTAGTAAGTTTTTCCGTCATGTTAAGTAAATTTTAATTTTGTATTTTTTAATTTTAGCTTTTAGTTGGTTAGTTAATTTGTTGTAATATGTCTTATCTGATGGGTATCTGGTCCTGTGCTACTTCGATCTTGCTCTGTGTTTTTCCCTTAATAAGATACGAATATGCTGTGGCAAGTTTGTCTGTTGGGAGTTGTTAATTTTATTGATAGAAGTATTATCGTTTATTTTGTCACTTATAGATGTAGTAAGTACTTCTATGGCTGTGTCAATGTCATGTTTCGTCTTAAGTGGAGTATTTAGGCCCAATTTATTTTCCAGGTCTTTCCGAAATTTGTCCCAGTTTACTCGTCCTGTAATTAGTGTAAGAGGGGACGTGGACTTAGGAGCGAAGGTTGGGTGTAATGAAAGCAGAACTGGAGAATGATCTGAGGAGAGGTCATCCAGGGATTTGATTGTGACATGGGAAGAGGAAATCTGGGAGGTGACAAATATGTCCAGGATATCAGGGCGTTTTCTGAGGGAAGTTGGCCAATAGGTAGGATTCATAGGAGAAAGGACAGAGTAACTATTGGAAGTTGAGAGAGAAGATAGTATGTTACCACGGGAGTTGGATGCTCGACAACCCCATCGTTGGTGTTTAGCGTTATAGTCTCCTCCTGCAATAAAGCGCGATCCGAAGGATTGAAATAAGGATTCAAGTAAGTTGTAGGTAAGAGTATGACCAGGAGGACAGTATACAGCTGAGAGTGTTAAATGGAAAGGACGGGTTGAAATGATTACTGAAGTTGCTTGAATAGCCTCAGTTGGAGTAGAAGAAATGAAAGAATGGGATAAGGATTTATGGATAAGGATGCAAGAACCGGCATGGGAAGTGTTGTTGGGGTGGTCAGATTTATAAGTGATGTAGTCACGTATGTAGAAAAATGAACGTTGTTTGAAGTGAGTTTCTGTCAGTAGAGCAATATCAATGTGGTAGTCATGAGGAAAAATGTCAAGTTCGTCACGGTGGTTGTGTAGTCCATTAGCATTCCATAAAAGAACAGCTAGGGGCTTTGTACTCATCGTGAGAGATTAAAGGGAATTTCGGTAAGGATTCTTGTGAGGAGAGTAATAAGAGGTTTTATAGTATTTTGGAGGACCAATAGGAAGGATGAAAGAATGGCAGTTATATCAGATGGATGTTGGTTGTGAAGTGAGTTTAGGGTAGGTTCTTGTGGCGGGTTAGGAGTGTTAATTAAGGGCGGCATCCGTCGTTGTATACGAGGAGGGTCTGGAATCAAAGGTGCTTGTGCGGTTTTTGTTTTCTGAACATTAGGCTGAGGTAGCTGATGGTACTGTGGCGGTAATTTTACTCGTAGGGGTAGATGATGAGGGGGAATTTACTGACGGGAAGGATGAGATTGAGGATTGGGAGTATGAGGTTTGGATTGGGAGTTCCGAGGAGCCTGACTTCGAGGTTTCTGCCTCTTGATAGTGGTTTGTGTGTAAGTTTTGCTGGAGTCCTGACGAGGATGATAGAAGTCAGTTGAAGTAGACGCTCCCTGTTGTGTGACTTGAGTAGTTTTTGTCGGCAATTCTGGAAAATTTGAAGTATTTCCAATTTATGGTGGGTCGGTGTAATTTTGTTGATTATGTTTAATGCTTTTTAAGGCCATGTTCCGAGATCGTAGCTTATAGTGATTTTTGTAGGCTATGCATCCCTTAAAGCTTGCCGGGTGGTCTTCGCCGCAGAGAGCACATTTAGGAGGCTGGTCTAGAGGTTTCTGACATGTTGCGTTTAAGCCGGCACATCTTATGCACCTGGCCTGATGATGGCAATAGGTCTTTGTGTGCCATCGTGTACTACCAATGGGTAGTTTCTCAACATGTGTTCCATGTCTTTATACCAATGTGCGAATTTACCAGATTTATTTTTTGTATACAGTTGTAAATATCATATAAATAAATAAATAAATAATTTACTTATCTTTAGGTTATTTAGTTTTTTATTGTATATTGTTTTTGATTATTTATTATTATTATTTAATGACGCTACAACCCACAAGGAGTCAGGGCATCCTGTAATGATTTCCGCCAGTCCTGTCTTCTTTGTGCTGCAGCTCTCCAGTTACTTGTTCCCAGGATGGAGCGGGCGTCCGATGTCTCACCATCCTGCCATCGCAGTCTTGGGCGTCCAACACTTCTTTTGGCTTCGATCTTTTCATCCTTCGGATGTTTCGAGTTGGCTCCTCTGGGCTCATCCTAGCCACATGACCAGCCCACCGGAGCCGTCCCACTTTTATAAAACGGATGATACCTCTATCCTTGTACATGCTCATTACCTCTTGGTTTGTTCGCCTTCTTCAGGTGGACCCCTCTGGATCATTGATTGATCACAAAATCTTCCTGAGAATCTTCCTTTCGAAGCGGCGCAAATCTTCCTCCAATGCCCAGGTCAGCGTCCACGCCTCAGCACCATAGGTGAGAACAAGCCTAATTAGGGTTTTGTACAGTCGCAGCTTTGTTGTTTGGGAAATTACCCTGCTTTTAAGCTGCGAAACTAGTCCAAAGTAACATCTGTTGGCTGTCTGTATACTGCATTTTGATTATCGTTTAGTTATTATTTTACTTTTATTAATTTTATGTTTTCTGTATATATGGTGTGAATGTGTTCATATCCCACTATATAATTAATGTCCGCGCGACAGATTATTATATTTCTAAATAAATTTAAAAAAATTCTATTTTGCATATATGTAGAAATGTAACTGTCTAGGCAACTCTCTAATTATGTCCTGTAATGGTGTTCTGATGTAAGGTAATCCAGGTTATCCGATGGCTGACTGCTAATGTTGCAGATAGGACGGGAATTGAGAACGGCTTCAACTCGTACAAGAAGAGTGTAAAATTCCTCATAGGTTAACGCATTATCCTGGAGAACGGCAAGAAGGTGTCTCTCTAGCATTGCGTTTACTGGAAATCTTCATAATGAAGTGGCCGCCATAGTCTATTCCAACTTGATGGAAGGAACGACCTTCGGTGTCGTTCAGAGACAGAAGGACAGAGACAGAGACAGAGACAGAGACAGAGACAGAGACAGAGACAGAGACAGAGACAGAGACAGAGACAGAGACAGAGACAGAGAGAGAGACAGAGACAGAGACAGAGACAGAGACAGAGACAGAGACAGAGACAGAGACAGAGACAGAGACAGAGACAGAGACAGAGACAGAGACAGAGACAGAGACAGAGACAGAGACAGAGACAGAGACAGAGACAGAGACAGAGAGACAGAGACAGAGACAGAGACAGAGACAGAGACAGAGACAGAGACAGAGACAGAGACAGAGACAGAGACAGAGACAGAGACAGAGACAGAGACAGAGACAGAGACAGAGACAGAGACAGAGACAGAGACAGAGACAGAGACAGAGACAGAGACAGAGACAGAGACAGAGACAGAGACAGAGACAGAGACAGAGACAGAGACAGAGACAGAGACAGAGACAGAGACAGAGACAGAGACAGAGACAGAGACAGAGACAGAGACAGAGACAGAGACAGAGACAGAGACAGAGACAGAGACAGAGACAGAGACAGAGACAGAGACAGAGACAGAGACAGAGACAGAGACAGAGACAGAGACAGAGACAGAGACAGAGACAGAGACAGAGACAGAGACAGAGACAGAGACAGAGACAGAGACAGAGACAGAGACAGAGAGAGAGAGAGAGAGAGAGAGAGAGAGAGAGAGAGAGAGAGAGAGAGAGAGAGAGAGAGAGAGAGAGAGAGAGAGAGAGAGAGAGAGAGAGAGAGAGAGAGAGAGAGAGAGAGAGAGAGAGAGAGAGAGAGAGAGAGAGAGGAGAGAGAGAGAGAGAGAGAGAGAGAGAGAGAGAGAGAGAGAGAGAGAGAGAGAGAGAGAGAGAGAGAGAGAGAGAGAGAGAGAGAGAGAGAGAGAGAGAGAGAGAGAGAGAGAGAGAGAGAGAGAGAGAGAGAGAGAGAGAGAGAGAGAGAGAGAGAGAGAGATTCATTTTAACTATTATTATTTTATTGAACACTTCGTTCTAACACATGGTGTTTTATACCTTTTCACTATTCTGTATGTATGTTTAGACTACAATAAGTCAGATAGAAGTATATTATACTTATAACAAAAGTCGATTATCCAAATCGATTGATTGAAATTTTCACTAGAGTAGTTTTATTCATCACATTAATATTTAAGATCTCTAGTTCTCAACTTAACCTACTGCAAGTTGCTTCATTTGGTGCTTCTATTATATTTCCTCTTGAAGATTACATTGCACCATATCCCCTATTATTACTGCAAGAAGTACAGAAATGGAGGAAGGTGAAAAACAAACTCCTTCTCAATCACGTAAAAAGCTGGATGTATCTCCAGCACCCAATAGAGCAATAGTAAATAAAAGAACACTGACAAGTGGCGGGGAGAGCAGCGAGATAGAAAGAGCCAAAGAGACATCACACAGTCAGCCTAGTTCTTTGAATAGTAACAGCCAATGCAGCCGTGACGTCACCGAATCTTATCACGATACTTCGCAGCAAACAATTACATCACCTGATCGGAAACATACGTGTCATGAGGCTATCGCAGAGAAGAATTTAAGTTATAAGAACGTAAATGAAGAAAAGAGCCGAATAATATTAAAACTGCAAGAATTTTTACTGAATGCCCAAGCAAAACAAATAAGCAAGACGGCAGTTGAGACGGTTCTTGCGGCGGCACGTAAACTGGAGGATAACTGTAATAAGCTCATAATTGAAAATGCAGAATTAAACGGCGAAATAAGAGTATTAAGAAACCAAGCCTTCTGCCCTACACCTGTTACTTTCGAAACGCATGGTCTAGAGACATTAAAGCTGGTAATGAAGGACATAATAAATGAGGAGGTTAAGCCTCTCGTCACTGAAAAGGTCGATACCACGAAAAAACAATCTTATGCCTCTACATTAGTTGGGAAAAGACAGGAAACTCCTATTGAACCTCCGAGTTCAGTGTACATAGCCCAGACAGACCTAAGCAGGGAAAAATATCCCACCGTACAGGAATTGAAACAGGGGATAAAGAAAAGCTTCACGCCTGCTAAAGAAGGAATCAAAATTAGAGGACTGGTAGAAACAACAAGGGGTGTAATAATTAGGACTCAAACAAAAGAAGAAGCTAAGAGGCTCGCTCAGTCGGAGAGAATAAAAGAACTCGGCGCTAAAGTAAACTTGGAGAATAAACGCCTTCCAAGAATAATTATATATGATGTCCCAAGTGACCTGGAGCAAGAAAAGATTGTCGAACTGTTCTGGACCATAAATGCAAAAAAAATTAGATCCTAATAAGCAGCACTTCAGCCTTGTTTTCAAGACAGGTGCAAGAGGAAGAGATACAGTTCATTGGGTGGCGGAAGTGTCCCCGGCGGTGAGAAATGAAATATTGGCAGAGGGAAGAGTTTTCCTGGATTGGTCATCCTGCAATGTGAGAGACTGGGTGGCAGTGACACGATGCAATAAATGCCAGAGTTTTTCACATATAGAAAAATTTTGCCCCGCAACTGTCGTAAACTGCGGCTACTGTAGCGAAAGAGGACATGTTTCAGGAGACTGCCCAAAACAAAAGACCGGCGGACCGCCGAAATGCATAAACTGCAGTAAAACCAACTCAGCATCTAACCATCCGACAAATGACAAAGACTGCCCATCATACAAAAGAGCAATTGAAAGGTTAGTAATGAGGACAAAATATAACGACAATGAATAATAATTCTGCCCTCCGGATAGCCCAACACAATCTAAACAAGAGACCGCTCGCAATGTCAGAATTTAGACGCATGGCCTCACTAAATAACATAGATATTGGTGCTCTTCAGGAACCTCCTACTAGGAGAGGGAAGGTGTCTGGAACTGAACCGCAAGACCGCACCATTGCTAGCAATGGAAGTGGGTTACACGATGCACCACAGAGCGCAGTGGTGGTGTTTAATCATTGCCTTACAATTACATCACAGCCTGATCTGGAAGATAGATTTATTTCAGTAGCCAATGTAGATTATGTAGGCATTAACTATGTCTTGATCAATGTTTATGCAAAATTCGCACTCCCACTGGAAGACATACTGACAAAATTGCAGCTGGTAATACGGAAGCTGAGTAAGAACATCTTAATAATGGGCGATTTTAATACTCACTCAATTTTGTGGGGCAGCCGAAGAACCGATAGAAAAGGCGTACTGCTGGAGGATTTTGCTGCAAGGAATGGCCTAACCATTGTAAATGATCCCATGGCCTTGCCAACGTTTTCGAGATCCAGCGGAGAATCATTTATCGATATAACTCTGGCATCACCTGGCATTGGCCAGCTTATTAGCTTTTGGAAAGTCGAGGATTGGACCTGCAGTGATCACCGGGTGGTTTTATTTGAAATAAACCTAAACAATCGAGAAAAGCGATACCATAAGGAACGTTTTGTGACGGAGGGAGCTGAGTGGGAACGTGTTGCTAAGAATATTGCATGGCACCTAACAGAGGTGGAGCAACACCATCATATGGAATTAGAAAAAGAGGCAGCGAAAATCTCAACAGAAATTTTCACAGCGGTTAAGGAGGTGTTGCCCATAACACGAGAGTCAATAAGAAAGGGACAAGTATGGTGGAACACACAACTCACAAGCCTGAAGCGGGAGACCTACAGAGCAAGACGCCGATTTCAGTGAGAAAACGATGCTGTTACCAAAAGAAATGTCAAAAAAGCATATTACCAACTTAATAAGAGTTTCCAAAAGGTAATAGGAAAAGCAAAGAAAGAGACATGGCACCGATACCTAGACCAATGCAAAAGCCCTTGGGGACTAGCCTATCGGAGAGCCCTTGATAAAATCTCAAATAGAAACCCTTCACATCGTTTATGCACAATGGGGATGCAACCAGAACGGCAGATGAGGTTGTTAATGCTATAATGGTGAGATATTTCCCTGAAGACGAACTAACTTCAGACACAGAAGACCATGCTCACAAAAGAATTACAATGTGTGAACTTCCGCAAACCGACGATGCGCTTCCATGGGAAGAGGAAGACGTGGGGTTGGCTATGGGACAACTCCGATCGGGAAAGGCACCAGAACCGGATATGATAGGAGCCGATATCCTTAGAAATACAAAAAACGCACTGATTAAGCCTTTAACTACGTTCTACAACCGATGCTTGAGTAAAGGCATTTTCCCCTGTATCTGGAAACAGGCTGAGCTGGTTACTATCTTGAAGCCCGGTATAACAGAAGTCACTGCTAAATCTTACCGCCCAATATGCCTCCTAAATGTAATGGGGAAAGTTCTGGAAAGCCTAATGCTGCAACGCCTAAAAGACGTAATCGACTTGCTCTCTCCTGATCAATTCGGAGGTCGAAAAGGACAGTCAACAACGGATGCCATCAACCAGGTCATATCAACAGCTAAGGGCTCGCCCTCTAAATATTTTGTAGTCCTCTTCTATGATGTTGCTGGCGCGTTCGATAATATGTGGTGGCCTGCTATTATGGACGAGCTAAAGAAACTGAAATGCCCCAGAAATGTATACAGGCTCATATTATCATTTTTATCGAAGCGCTCTGTCTACTATCAACTTCCGGGAAGGAGAATAACGAGGCCAGTCCAGAGGGGTTGTGCTCAGGGATCAGTTTTGGGACTCCCCCTATGGATTATCAACATGAATCCTCTCCTTGTTAAATTGAGAGCTGCCGGGTATACGCCATCTGCTTACGTGGACGACTTTGCTGTTGGAATAGAGGCAAAATCACCACAAGATTTGGAAATAAGGGCAACGGAAGTCACTGACATAATCTTGCAATGGTGCCAGGAAAATAAACTTCCTTTAAATTTTCAGAATATTCGACCCTTATTTTTGAAGGGAAAAATGGTAGGGTTTCTCCCCAGAGTAAAGTTAGGAGATGTCCTAATAAAACCATCTCAGGAAGTGAAGTTCTTAGGAGTCCTATTGGGCGAGAGGTGTAACTTCACTAACCACCTAAAAGAAATTAAGAGCAAAACTATTGTCCGTTACAGTTGCCTTAAAACGATGGCGGGGACCACCTGGGGTCTCAAATATGGTTACCGGGAAACCCTATATAAGGCTTCTTTCTTGCCTATTGCATTGTATGCGGCGCCGGTCTGGGGCCAGAAACTGAGACAGTCAGACATCAGTGTGCTGGAGCAAGCTCAAAGAAGATCTCTCCTACTGGTGACAGGAGCGTACAGAACGGCACCCACTTCGGCTTTGCAAGTAATTACAGGACAATTGCCTATAGACCTGAAAATACAAATATCTATAGCCAAATATAGAATAAAGAGAGGAGTGCCAGCAAATGTGGGAACAAGCTGTTTTGTGTGCCCTAGTGGAAGGTACGACGAGGTGGCCAACAGAATAGAAGAACTAGTCCTTTCTGAATGGCAGAGAAGGTGGGATGCATGCGAGACTGGAAGACTGACCCATGAGTTCTTCCCAGATGTCAGGAGAAGAATCAAGAATGACTGGGTGGAGACGGATTTCTGGACAGTTCAACTCCTCACAGGCCATGGAGACATAAATGAAAAATTACATTTTTTTCATAGAAGAGCCAGTCCGAATTGTCACTGCGGGTCTGTTGAGGACGCTAGACACATAATTTTGGAATGTCCAATGTACACTGGCGCCCGACAAGCATTGGCAGGAGAGTACTCCATGTTGGAATGGCCTCCTCAGTCTCTGGACAAGCTTGTGGAGACACCTGAGATATTTGATGCCTTTAAGAAATACGCCAGGAGGATATTCTATGAAAAAATAGCAAGAGAGGAAAGAATAAACCGGTGATATACCAAATACATACATTTATTGTTATCATAAGATGTAGAAATATTATATATAAACTTAGTGATAGGCCCACAATAAGTAGGTAGGAAGTTGCTGGAGTCCTGTTTGGTGGGAACAGCCCTCCAGTTGCAGGCAGCCCATTAGTGTAGGTTTACCCGTAATAATTAATGCCCCAATCAAACTAAAAGACCGAATTTTGCCTCACTTTGACCCAAGAATTTGGATCAAAGTGAGAGCAGACCTGCCCGCTTGGTTACCAATCCTGGTGACCGAGCCCTTTAAATTCGTGGCATATTTTTCAGTTAGAAAATTGGATGTACCGCTGGTATAGGGTTGCCCTAAGGTACAGCGGGGGGAAAGAAGGAAAAAAAAAAAAAAAAAAAAAAGAAAAAAGAGAGAGAGAGAGAGAGAGATCAAAGCTTAAGTCTTATCTATTATCTTTTAGATCTGCCCCGACCCAAATTTAAACGAAAACTCCTGTTTGGCACAACCAGTAACATTAACGTTGACCATGTTATCAGAAGAGAGGAGGTTAGTAGATGGGATTATAGACTTATTTCTAATAGTTCAAAACATTTACCACTGGATTGTTCTTTTCTATAAATCTTTAGAAAACAATACCCCAAAGTCTACATCGACCCTAAACAACATGATTTATCGTTAGAGACTATCTTGCTTAGTAAAACCCTTGTTCAATTGAATAACATATTCCTTTCACACTCACGTTGTAATTAGTCTCGAGAGTATCAGATCTATGATGCTCTGATATTCGCCGCGTCTCTATCAGAAGAGGGCTAGGGAAAATTGGGGGATTTTTATTTCGCGTCATAAACATACATCCGTCAAATTCGATCATGAAATACACTACGTCATTGATAAAATTGGTCCCCATCAGTCCTTTATTTGAGATCTGAAATATGTTTTTAGGTTTAACATAATTCTGCCTTTGGGAGGGAGGGGGGGGGGAGAGAGAAGCGAAAGGTGACAGGTTTGACCATCAGAGTGTTCCTCCTTTTTCCTTAACTCTTCTTTTTTACGGAATATTTTGTCTGTAAATATTTTCTGTTGTACTCCTTGAGATTTTTTAAAATATATTGGTTTTTATAAAAAAATAATGATTTCAAATTTACTACGGACCAAGGATAGTCGTTTAAAAATCCAAAGAGATGTGGAACAATATTTATTGAATGTTGAATATTTATTTAATGGATTTCACAGGTTGACTTAAAACAGATGGAATGGGGACAGTACAAGTTGTCGGATGTTGGATGTTAGCGGCAAGTGTGATGGAGTGAGTGCCCGCTGGAAATGATGGAGAAGCTGTCTTAACACCCCACCCTCACTTCATCTAAGGCCTCCTTCCACCCCCACTCTCTCTAATATTATCTGAAAAAATATATACTCTTAGAAACCTCAACATTATTTGTGAAATCCTAGGAAAGACTCGATTACACAGTTCTCTCACCAACTTGATGATTTATATTGAATATAATTTTGACACCGAAATTCAAGTAACTCAAACATACTCAAGTTGTCAGGGTACTTAGCTCTCCTTTCCTTTCAGTAAAGATGGGAACTAAAAGTTTTTATAACATTTCTGTGAGCTAGTGGTGTGCAGGTACATCAACTCATCTCAGATTTCAAAAGAACATTTATCTAGCTACCATAATTAGCATATTTCCCATGGGGTATTCCCTAATGTACTAGTCACCTCGGGTATCTCGCTTCACAATAATAACACTGAGACATATTACTCCTAAGGTTATGTACAATCACCGCTGATAACTTCTTTAGAATAGCAATTTATGTATATTAAAAAATAAAATGATAAATACGCCGATTTTCGATATACCAAAATATATCGATATTTCGATGTAACGGGTCTAAATAATTAAATTGAGATTATAAATGTTGAACACTTTTTGGTTTTATTTGTATACTGTAACCATTTATTTATTTTATTTTTTTGGATGGCTCTACATACATTGTAGCTCTTAGGCCGCCTGAGCCAGCCTTCTCCACCTCTTCCTATCTTGGGCTACTGCTTTCCAGTTTGCGGCATGAAGCACAGCAGTATCTTTGTTTATCCTGTCTATCCATCTGATACACATATATATACTAACTCCTCATGAAATTCTGAATCCAACGATACTCCCCATTTATGGCATTTGAGTTTGGCAGGAGTTTATATTTGCTACGAAACCGATTTCGAGCCTTAGTGAAATAATATAATTAGTGATTATTTTTATCGATATATTACTGTATAAAATAAATATACAAGTGTTTAATTTACTTCAAAAAGATTATCTTTACGGATTCTCGCTTAGTAGTATCATTACTTGCATTTTCGACTTGAAATAAGGTGCTTTCCATTTTGTTTAGGGGGGAGCGGCATGAACCAAAAGAAATATGACGGGAATTCGTATTAGGTGTAAAAAAAATTAACGTAATTATTGTGAAAGGAACAGATATAATACTGAATATTTAAAAATACATTTATGTATGTATTTATGTTCCATAACTTTGATCACCTATTGCAAGCGCATTAGTAGCCCGTATGGCTACCCCAGCCCCTATATATATATATATATATATATCAAAGTTTTTGATAGGTGATCAAAGTTAAGCAACATTGAGCGTGGTTAGTACTTGGATGAGTGACCGTCCGATTTGGGTGACCGTCCACCAGTGAAAGCCAGGCTGCCCGAGTCACCCCTCCCCCTCCCCGGGTATGTTAGGCTCGTCATGCTCCTGGAGGCAACTCACACCAGCCGCCCGTAGGACTGATGAACCTAAGCCGTGTACTTAAATCGGGAATCGGGATATAGATTACCTGGATGTCAGTAGCCCCCCTGAGGTTCGGTCTATGGACGATCTGTTTCGGGTAAAGAAATATAGGTCCTCGTACGCCTGCTGACTCCGAGCCAGACTGGACATAATCTATGGATCTACACCTATTGGTTACTGTCCTTGAACCCGAGTGGAGACCATGGTTCGTAGCGACCAGGCTATCTGAGCTCCCTCTCGCTACGAGTGGTCGCGTAGACACCAAATCTAGCGGCCAAAGATCTTCATGGTCTGTAGTGCCAACCGAAAAAAAATGTATATATATAAATACACAAAATAGAAAGTCGAGGGCTATGCACCTTATTTCATTTCGGAAATGCAAGTAATGATATTACTAAGCTAGAATCCGTATAGATAACCTTTTTGAAGTAAGTTAAACACTTTTATATTTATTTTATACTGTAATATATTGATAAAAATAATCACTAATTATATCATTTCACTAAGGCTCGAAATCGGTTTCGTTGCAAATATAAACTCCTGCCATGCTCAAATGCCATAAATGGGGATACCGTTGGATTAAGAATTTCATGAGGAGTTACTAAATCTTAATTTCAGTTTTTGATTTTCTTCCAAAAATAATTAAACGGGATATATACATTTCACTAGGTTTCAATACCCAACCAACCACTATCTGCTTTCCTTTCTTTATCCTCTGGAGTTGCCCAGGGTTCAAGCATATCTCCTCTCCTTTTCAGCTCCTACATTAACGACCTACCTAAAACAATTCTCCATTGTTCCCATCACCTTTATGCAGACGATTCACAGATGTACCTATCATTTTTCCCTCCTGAGTTACTGGGGGCATTTGCCAAGATCCAAGAAGACCTAGATCTAATCAGTGCCTGGGCAAATGTAAATGGATTAAGGTTAAATGCTGCCAAAACTCAGGCCATTGTCATTGGTTCCAAGCCCCTCCTTAGATCCTATACAGACTTTCCCACCCTTCACCTTAATGATTAGCCAATCTCCTTCTACTCCTCTGTTAAAAATTTAGGATTTTTCATTGATCAAAACCTCTTTTGGAATCACCATATTTCTCATATTTCTCGTTTCTCGGGAATTCGTATTAGGTGTAAAAAAAATTAACGTAATTATTGTGAAAGGAACAGATATAATACTGAATATTTAAAAATACATTTATGTATGTATTTATGTTCCATAACTTTGATCACCTATTGCAAGCGCATTAGTAGCCCGTATGGCTACCCCAGCCCCTATATATATATATATATATATATATCAAAGTTTTTGATAGGTGATCAAAGTTAAGCAACATTGAGCGTGGTTAGTACTTGGATGAGTGACCGTCCGATTTGGGTGACCGTCCACCAGTGAAAGCCAGGCTGCCCGAGTCACCCCTCCCCCTCCCCGGGTATGTTAGGCTCGTCATGCTCCTGGAGGCAACTCACACCAGCCGCCCGTAGGACTGATGAACCTAAGCCGTGTACTTAAATCGGGAATCGGGATATAGATTACCTGGATGTCAGTAGCCCCCCTGAGGTTCGGTCTATGGACGATCTGTTTCGGGTAAAGAAATATAGGTCCTCGTACGCCTGCTGACTCCGAGCCAGACTGGACATAATCTATGGATCTACACCTATTGGTTACTGTCCTTGAACCCGAGTGGAGACCATGGTTCGTAGCGACCAGGCTATCTGAGCTCCCTCTCGCTACGAGTGGTCGCGTAGACACCAAATCTAGCGGCCAAAGATCTTCATAGTCTGTAGTGCCAACCGAAAAAAAATGTATATATATAAATACACAAAATAGAAAGTCGAGGGCTATGCACCTTATTTCATTTCGGAAATGCAAGTAATGATATTACTAAGCTAGAATCCGTATAGATAACCTTTTTGAAGTAAGTTAAACACTTTTATATTTATTTTATACTGTAATATATTGATAAAAATAATCACTAATTATATCATTTCACTAAGGCTCGAAATCGGTTTCGTTGCAAATATAAACTCCTGCCATGCTCAAATGCCATAAATGGGGATATCGTTGGATTAAGAATTTCATGAGGAGTTACTAAATCTTAATTTCAGTTTTTGATTTTCTTCCAAAAATAATTAAACGGGATATATACATTTCACTAGGTTTCAATACCCAACCAACCACTATCTGCTTTCCTTTCTTTATCCTCTGGAGTTGCCCAGGGTTCAAGCATATCTCCTCTCCTTTTCAGCTCCTACATTAACGACCTACCTAAAACAATTCTCCATTGTTCCCATCACCTTTATGCAGACGATTCACAGATGTACCTATCATTTTTCCCTCCTGAGTTACTGGGGGCATTTGCCAAGATCCAAGAAGACCTAGATCTAATCAGTGCCTGGGCAAATGTAAATGGATTAAGGTTAAATGCTGCCAAAACTCAGGCCATTGTCATTGGTTCCAAGCCCCTCCTTAGATCCTATACAGACTTTCCCACCCTTCACCTTAATGATTAGCCAATCTCCTTCTACTCCTCTGTTAAAAATTTAGGATTTTTCATTGATCAAAACCTCTTTTGGAATCACCATATTTCTCATATCACTCGACGGACAATTTCCACCCTCAAACTATTCCATCGCTTCCGCCATCTCCTACCTCAACATACGCGTAGACTCCTAGTTTCCTCTCTCATTTTCCCCCACTTTGACAATAGCTGTGTGGTGTATGATGGCCTCTCTGTGGAGCTCCGTGATAGACTGAAAAGACTAATGAACAGCTGCGTACGATTTGTGATCGGGGCCCCAAGATACTCCCATGTTTCTCACCACTACGCTGAGTTAAAGTGGCTTTTCCCCTCCTTCCGAAGACAATATTTCCTAGGTACGTTCCTCTACCAAATCATCAACAACCATCGTCCTTCTTACGCCTACAACCTTCTCCAGTTCAAATCCTCAGTCCATTCCCTGTCCACAAGATCTCGACCTTCTAACCTTTACATGCCTTCTCATAGATCTGTCTCATTCCAAAATTCCTTTATTGTTCGCTCTGTCAATTTCTGGAATTCCCTCCCTATCAAAATTCGACATTCCCCATCCATATCCACATTCAAAACCCTCCTATTCCAATTCCTATCCCAAAAACAGTCAGATAGTTGCTAACCATTCGAGCTGATTTTAATAGAGAATTTGATACATTTTTATTTTTTAATTCTTCATTTTTTTCGTAAAAGTGTATACTGGTCTATAAGAGCAAACAGCTTTAAGTGTCTTGTCATAGTATTAATGGTTTTGTGTATAGTTTAGTTTGTTTTGTATATAGAATTTTTACCTTATATTTTTTTTACATTATTTCTTTTTTTCGATTGATTTTATTTTGGCCAGATGTAATATATTAATTTTGTTATATTTTGTTATTCTCAAGGGACTGTGTCCCAGAATAAAGTTATTTTTCTATTTCTATTTCTATTTCTAGTGAAAGTAAAAGTATGTGATTTGATAATGTAACATCAGAGTACCTGTGTAACTATAAATTATTACTAAGTTTTAATTTTTTCCTCCAGTGACATGGGATGTATTGTAATAAATTTATTATGGAAATACTGGAACAGTGGTGAGTAGGTTGGCCGACACGAGATAAATTGGGTTTTAAAGTTTTGATTCGGACATGAAGCTCCCTCGCCACTTATCCGCCCCTGGCCCAAAAATGCACCATTTTGGAGATAATGCAGGGCAAAGGGTTACCAGCCACATATCGTCCTGTCCATGAGAGGGGAGCAGCTTATCATTATATTTTATTTCTCAAAGGCCTTTTTTGTCAATACGCCATACCTTCGGTAATTCTTCAGCAAATCCAATGATAGAACCATCATTTTGAAGATTTTCTTCCCCTTCGAGTGAGTAAAATAGTCAAATCACCCCGAAATTTCAGGAAAAAAAAGTTACGAAGAAAAAGAAACTTTATTTGCGAATAACTCAAAAAGATACAGCTTATTGTACTTTGTAAACATGAATGTAATGTTGGCTTCAATCATGAATAAAGGTTTATAATAATTTTCTTTTTCTTTGCCAATTACGATTGACAAATCCGAGTAAGAAAGAATTGATTCCTTTATCTTACGATAAGTTATATTTATTTCCTTTATTATTATTATTTTATGATAAGTTATTATTATTTTATCATTTGTTCACCGATATACTATGCGATTTATACACACGGGCAACTAAAGTATAAAGATCATACATTAATGTAGCAATTGTCTATTAATGTATTCCTCATAATTTGCTAAATTATCACATTCGTGTGAATGTGAAATTCGTGAAAAACTTTTAACGTTTTGTTTAAAAAAGTATTAATACAGAATGATTAAAAAGATAACATGATTTAACAATGTCGAATACGGATTCTTGATTATATAATCTACTCCTTGCTCCTCAAATCTGTATACCAGTAAAGATTTTACAAATTTCTTAAGATGGACTTAGGAGAGAATTAAGTAAAGTATTGATTTTCAATCAGGGCAAGATGATTAATATGTTCCCCCCACCTGTGGCCAGCTATAAATATTCTATACTATTATAATTGAACATTTATTTTATTTAGGAGCATTATATCATTCCGGTATTTATATACTATGACGTAACAATTTCATGAGTAGTGTCTTTCCTAAAATAATAGGAATGCTACTAGATCCGTCCATCTTATAGCAAACCAATGATACTTTTATTTATTTTTATTTATTTTTTATTATTTTTTTTACGTAGGTTCCACGAATGGTGAAAAATGTTAACCATTAACTGAGAAAATATACTACTGATATTATCACCTCGTTGAGAATATCTAAAAATTTGTCGTTCACTATACCTAAAAATAAAATCTATGTTCAAAAACATTGAAAGTGAAACGACTCATTGACTTAAAAATATCACTGATCATGAAAATATCACCAGTCATCTCTGAGAAGCCCAGCCGCCTTCCAATCCTGGATTCCAAAGATATTTTGGGCATCTGCTTCCATTTCATCAGCCCATCTAAGTTTTGGTCTGCCTAACCACCCAGTTGTGTTAATTCGCTCCTCTAATAATTTTCTCAATAAGTGATCTGAAGGCATCTGGCAAACGTGCCCAGCCCATCTTAACATTACAACATTTGAATCTCGATACAGCTCTATAAATCATCGTTCGTTCGTATTAGCGATTCCTGGTTGTTATTGAGTACTTGGCCAAATATTCTTCTTAGAATGCGACGTTCAAATTGGAGAAGTGCTGCATCTTGTGTTCTTGATAATGTCTCTTTGCAGGGTTGTAAAGGCTTCTTTTATGGCAGTTATTAATATCCTAACCAATGTGATGTCGTCGGCAAACCCTAACAGCTGTACCGAATGATTAACAACAGTTCCACCGATCTTTATTTGTGATTTCTTAACTGCTTATTCCAGGGCAATGTTAATTAAGAGCCATGCCAAACAATCCTCTTGACGGAATCCTTTATGCGTTTCTAAGTCTCCTTAAAAAAAAAAAAAAAAAAACACGTGGAAAGCCAAAAAGCAGATGAGTTGATTAAATCAACAAATATTAGTAGAACTACAATAGAAACGGAGGTAACTTTAAAGAAATAACCCAAGATATGGAGAGAAAATACATAAAATATGAAAAAAAATCCTATTCAAAGTAGGCTGGTAAGTGAAAGTTGAAATACGCCCACCGCATCAGATTTTTTAAAATTATAAAATATTTATTAACAATTACCGAATTTAATTCCAGAAGTGGCAATTATATTTTTATTCTGTTCCATCTTTAGATTGACCCTATAATTGTAGAATTCCCACAATAATACTCGTTTATTTAATCCTTAATTAATAATTTGATCAGGTTACGAAATTAGCCTGGTGATTGTGCGTAATTTCAATCAAATCACTTTTTGACATAGCCATTAACCAAGAAACAGTACTTGTTTACTCAACAACTGAATCCAATACCCTTTCTGAGTAGTAGTTAAACACAGTATTTATTATATATTGATAAAGCCACATAATTCTAAGGTGTATTAATGGGATATCTGAAACTATAATGTCTATCGTATGAAATAAAAAATGGATAGTCAATTCTTCATAAATTCAGAAAAATTAATATCCGCTCATACAAAAACATAAATAATCTTTTACAGTCTGAAAGTAGGGTTATAATTGTGTGTCTCTTTTATTGCGAAAAGATTTGATGATGGGCGATAAAGCTTTTAATTTTACCTTGGAGGACTTAAGATAGTACATTAGTACTATCTTAAGTCCTCTAAGTACATTACATCATGGCCCAAACTATTAATGAATATAAAATAAAAAAATGGAAAGTTACTTCAAGAATAGTTTTGTCTCATAAAGGTTGGTTCATAATCCTGACAAGATTTAGCGACTTATTAAACTGTCTCAAGTCTTGTGCAATTATTTTTCTTACAGCCCTTGCCTGGTTGATGAGCTGTTCTTATTCTTATTTAAGGTTTTCATCTCCTCACCTTCGCATTAGCGATTCCACGCCCTCGTTATAAATCTATAGTTAACAAATAGTTACTTCAATATACTTTAGTAGACTTTATTTATGGATATAATGTCATAAATATGAATATCTTACTATATACTAACTACTGAACATCTAGCCATGGAATGAAGAGAAGGAATCTCTGGTAAACATGGCAACGGCTTTCGTTATTAAAATTTGAAAATTTATTAGAAAATGATATTGTTATTGTTTAGTATTGATATGAGAGAAAGGGACCTTTTTCTGCAATCTGTTATTGTCCCTTATTATCTGTTGTTGTTAATGGGTCTTATTGTATCCAGTGCCTTCTAGATAATTATTTCTAAGCTGTAAACGTCGCATACGCTTATATCTTTATTTTTTTTTGCATTATTATTTTTTCTCACCATCCCTTTTTTAATGTTGATTTATGAATGTTTGTTCATCTTATTTCTTTGTAAATGATTGAGAAAAAATTGTTTCAGAAGTGTATATTGTTTAAATATTGGGTGCTATGAATGGTCTGAAACTAGCCTTTGTTGACATTAGATCCATGTAGTGGACATCTAACCCCACCAGTGCAGACTCACCTTACCTCACCTGGCAACAGCCTAGCTAGCGCCATTTTCAAATAACAGCTGTTCGGCGCATCGGCAGTCGTCGATCGATAACGATAGGCTATCGATTTGATACTTCCTCACCAACGACTGTGCAACATCGAAAGGGTAACCTCGTTGGAAGCAGAACCTCCAACTTGCTTGGTTTTTTTTTTTTATTCTCCATCGTTACGAAAGACAGTAAATTACTTTAATTTATTCCCTGAGAAGGCAGTGGATCAGCTGATTGGATGGTTGTGCTCTCAACTGGTCTCTCAGTATTTGCCTATTTTTGAGTGGAATCTCTCTGATTTTTTTCATTGAATACATTTCTCGTGTACACTAGAGCTGTTTATATTGCTGTTTGATACATTTTTTTATTCTTTTATCATTCTTTTTTTTTCTCTTTCTTTCTTCTCCTATCGTATGCGGCATACTCACCAAGTGATGTCTAGTAAGGTGTCCAAGAGGACTCGGTCAGACAGAGTTAGCTCACCAGCCAAACAAAGGACTCGTCGCTGCCTACGAGAAACATCTCCAACAACAAAAGTGAACACTTCAGAACCAGAACCTCAGCCACAACCAGGAACTTCTTCTCAAGAAATGATCGAAGAATCCCCTTTCTTTACTCCAAACCCCTACCAAGTGCTTCAAAATGACCGAGAAGTAATGGAGTCTGCAGCAATACAAACAGAACCAAGGCCTCCTCCGATATTTGTGAAAAATATAAAAAAATTCCAGTTGTTCTGCACCCAACTAAATAAAATCTGCTCTGGCAGTTATTCATGTCTTAACAGGACCAACGATACAAAAATAACACCAGATACTGCTGAAACCTACCGAATAATAGTGAAGTACCTCTCAGAAACGAATACGAATTTTCATACGTACCAGCTTAGGCAGGAGAGATCGTTACGAGTAGTAATAAGAAATTTACACTCCTCAACCCCAACTGAAGTAATAAAAGATGAACTAGCGGCGCTTGGTTTCAAAGTACGTCAGGTAACCAACGTTCTGAAGGAGAATAAGGAGCAGCCTGGAGTAAAAAATAAAGTTCCACTACCTTTATTTTTCGTGGATCTGGAGCCATCACCCGGTATTGAGAAAATACACCATATAACAAGATTATATTACACAATGGTGAAAGTAGAGAAACCATACCCCATGAGAGAAATCGTGCAGTGCCATAATCTGCCGCGTTGCGTGAAATGTGGTGAACAGCACAAATCTGTAGAGTGCACCAAACCTATACAAGATCCTGCAGTGTGTGCACTATGCTTGCAGGGACACCCGGCAAACTACAAAGGATGCCAAATTTACAAGAATCTCAAATCCAGACACCAGAAAAACCGGAATCAAGATGAAGCAGGAAGACCAAGAAGAGAAAGAGTACCTTCTAGAATATTAAACAATAGTGTATCATTTTCCCAGCTACTTAGAGGTAAGAGCTCAACCGATAATTGTCAAGCCCTGCTGCAACAACAACCTCAACCCCAACCTCAAAATCCTATGGATCCAAATAAACCTAACCATCAACAACAAATTCATCATATCCCTCCTCCTTCTAATTCAACAGATCTCACCAGTTTACTGGCATCTTTCCTTACCGATTTTAAATAATTAGTTACTCCACTCATATCACTCCTCACAAATCTTATATCTCACCTCATCCCTCCTTTAAAAAATCCTTAATGACTCACATCCCAAAACCCATATCCATTCTCCTTTGGAATGCGAATGGTGTTAGAAATCACGTTGACGAACTAACAGCTTTGTTACTGGACAAAAACATCGACGTAGTACTCATTACGGAAACACGACTGACCAGAAAACAGCATATTGCCCTCCTAACAGATCCATATCCAATATCCAGTTCAGTTCTCTTCACAACTCCTTAGGACATCATTTCATCCTGGGTGGAGATTTAAACGCCAAACACCATCAATGGGGTTCTAGAACCACGAACTCTCGTGGCAGAACATTGTTATCTGCACTCAATTCCCAACGTTTCAGTACTCCTAAGAAAAATAAGTTACCTCAACACCTCATAGACCTAATCCATACCAAACGCCGTGCCAGATTATTATGACAACGTACTAGACACCCCACCGATCGTCAATCCTATAATTATTTTTGCAAAAAATTAAAGATAGAATTGGCCAACATCAGATCCCAATCCTTCAACTCCTACCTTACTTCCCTCTTTTCTCATGACAATTCCCTATGGAAGACCACTAAACATATCCTAAAACCCCATCATATATCACATCCTCTCCGTCGAGGTGATGGCTCTTGGGCAGCGTCTGACGAAGATAAAGCCGAAGAATTAGCCAAACACCTTTCCCTTACATTCACCTCTCATCCAGAATCCAATCCCACCCACACGTCAGCAGTAGAGGAATTCCTTAATTCACCCATCCCACTCTCCTTACCGCCTATAGCAGTTAATCCTTCTGAGGTCAAATTCCTCTTACGAAAACTACCTACCCACAAATCACCTGGATACGACCTCCTTACCTCTCAGATCCTTAGACAACTCCCTCCTAAAGCTGTCATATTCCTTACATACATATATAATAGCATCCTACGAACCACCCACTTTCCTCTTTTGTGGAAACATTCCACTACTATTCTGTTTCCGAAACCAGGTAAACCTCCCAACACCTTAACGTCCTACAGACCAATTAGCCTACTTCCGATTCTCTCAAAAATCTTTGAAAAGGTCCTCCTGAAACGCATCCTACCCTTTAAAGAATCCCAAAATCTTCCTTCCCATCAGTTCGGATTTCATTCACAACACTCTACTGTCCAACAAGGACTCCGAGTGGTTGATCATATTTCCGCAGCATTGGAAAGCAAGCAATATAGCTCGGGTGCATTTCTGGACATAGCTCAAGCTTTCGACCGGGTATGGCACGCCGGGCTTCTTTCCAAGCTGAAAACCTTTCTTCCTCAGTCCTTGTTCTCCGTTCCTATCTCTCAGAACATACCTTCCGAGTTCGTTGCGGTACTGAATTTTCGCAATGCTATCCAATTGAAGCAGGTGTTCCTCAAGGTAGCGTATTGGGTCCCGTCCTTTACATCCTCTTTACCGCCGATATCCCTGTCTATCCCGACACCTTCCTGGTAACTTTTGCTGATGACACCGCCATTCTATCATCCGACTCAGATCCTGATATAGCATCCTCAAACCTCCAAAGACACCTCTCCCTTATTGAGCACTGGTGTAATAAATGGCATATTAAAGTAAACGAATCCAAATGCCAACACATCACCTTCATGCTCCGACGCAGTTCCTGTCCACCAGTACACTTTAATTCCATCCAGCTTCCTTTCTCAGACACAGACCGGTACCTTGGCTTTCTCTTAGACAGACGGCTAACGTGGAACCCTCATACTAGACTTAAAAGACAGGAACTAAACCGACGATATGGCCAACTATACCGGCTACTAAACAGGAAATCTAAACTTTTCATTGAAAACAAGTTACTGATCTACAAGACAATATTGAAACCTATCTGGACTTACGGACTTGAACTGTGGGGAACAGCAAAATTTTCTAACATCAAACGTATCCAATCCTTCCAATGCAAAGTCCTTCGAACAATAGTCGATGCTCCTTTTTATGTACCCAACAAAACAGTACACCATGACCTTAATATCCCATTTGCTCTAGACGTTATCCCATC
This sequence comes from Nezara viridula, assembly GCA_928085145.1. Lineage (NCBI taxonomy): Eukaryota > Metazoa > Arthropoda > Insecta > Hemiptera > Pentatomidae > Nezara > Nezara viridula. The sequence goes on along the minus strand of OV725078.1, from coordinate 11,813,768 downwards.
AAAATTCTCTAAATTCCACCAGAACCTTACCCATCATCCATATCCCTTTGCACAATCTCTTTCCAGCACCACCCATCCATATAATCTTCAAGGAGGTTAAAATGGCAGTGGCCCCGCGACCTTTTATAGTTTGTAAATATTGGAGTTCTGGCAATGGCCAGATTCTCCACTCACGACATGAGTGTATGTGGCTTAAGCACTCTTGCTCAATCTCCACTGGATTTAGCCCCAGTGACGCGGTTGAGAGATAAGTGCTGGGATCTCCTGGAGCCATGCTTTTTTGCCATGGACAAGTCTGGTTTGGAGTTCTCTCACCATATTGTAAATATTGTATATAGGTATGTATGTGTTCTTTTTATTCATTTATTTTTAGGTTATTTTATTCTTATTTATTGTATATATATATTATTTTTCTGTATAATTTATTTTATTTACTGTACATAGATTGTGAATGTGATCTGTGAACACTATTATAAATGTCCTTGAGACAGATTGTAAAATTAAAAAACAAAAAAAAAAAAAAAATTATTCCCTAGGCTAAATTAGTTTTATTCTTATGGACAGCTATTTTTTCTCTATAATTTTGGAAATTGATATTTTGTTATTAATGGTTAATTTGTTTTTATTTTTCACTGAATATGATATTTTATGTTTCATTTTATTTCAGTGCATTTTAATAATTTGTTTGTTTTGAATCTTGTATATATCTTTTTTCCACTATAATAAATTGTAAATGTTCAAAAGGGGATTTTCATTTTCCATTTTTGTTTATTTATTGAAATATTTCTATTTTTTAATATTTTCTTGTGCATGCATTTTTTTTCTTCTTTTACAGGTTTCATTTTCATTTTTTTCCCCACTTTCCCACCATTTAATTTTACTTGTATTTTCCCCACCATTGAGGAAACTCATAGGGGAAAGATTTGTATTTTAATTTTGAAATACCCTTAGCCCCAACATAAGCTTTCAAAGCTGGATAGCTTTGTCCTTTGGGTTTTGTGTACTTTCAATAAATAATAATAGTCACATTTAAGAATATCAATTGTTTAAATAAAGTTAATAGTAAAGCTAACGTAATAAAGAATGAAGTTAATATTATTATTATAATTGGTTATGGATTAAGCCGATTGTGTAACTTACGCTATAACACATTCAGTGCGTAACATGCAGTACTAGTAACATAATATAAATAATAACATGATTGGACTTAATAGTGAAGTCGAAAGGTAAAACCAGTTAATTAGGAAACAAAATGTAATTTAGATATAAATTTGAAATTTGACTAAATTTTAATACCTAAATTTTTAAATAAACAATGTAAAAGTTATCGATAATTATAATTATCGGATATTAATATAAAAAAAAAGACAAGAATTATGAATAATAATTAACAATGTATAAATACGGACTATAATTTAATAACAAATTCTCTTGTTATTTAAACTAAAATTACAGTGTATACAAAAAAAGTTTATTTTACATAATAACACAGTTTTCCTTTACTGTTCAAGCAAACTTTTGTTGTTGCAAGACAGTTTATCTATTCATTATGAAGTTAGTAAAATTACAATTCTATCGCATTTAACTTGTAATTCTCCATTTAATATTGCGGGGAAACACTTTAGCATCTGATATTTCCAAAATTGTTTTAATGATCTTCTAGACTACATTAACCCTTCTTTCCATCAAGACATCATTTTCATTTAAAAATATGTGGATGAGCTCCTTGTTCTTATCCCTCACAGCATCGTTTCCGCCTGGAAACTATCAGAACATTCTTTGACCCTGCACCATTTATTTGATTTTGAAAAAACTTCCATTTTTGCCACGATTCCTAACCATGAAAAATGACTCATTTCCGAATCCATCCACATGCACATGGAACAGAATTCGGTTAATCATAAAGTAGATACAAACCGCATTTCTTTAATATTTTAAATCTTATAAGTGAAAAAAAGCTTCTTTATTATATCTTCTATTATTCTAGTTTATTTGTTTCTTATCTATTTTCAATTTTTTATTGTTTAATTTAATTTAATCGTTCATTATTTTATAAGTATTTACGTTTTGTATGATCTCTCATTTTATTTTTGTATTTACATTCTAAATCTATGTACGATCATCCGTTTTTATTTTGTATCCATAGTACTTTTAACCATTATGTCTCAATTTTATCAAGTATTTAAATCTAATTTTCCTAAAATATATATAACCAATTCTAATTCTAATTATTTATATTAGGTTCTTTTTTTATACCTTTAAATTAGTTCTGCAATTTATGGTCGCTTATTTTTATATTTACTTCTGTGTATGGTCTTTCATTTTTATTTTTTATTCACCTTGTACTTCTATCTATAATTTCTATAATTCCATTTTGTATGTATTTATAATTAATTAGTTCATAGATGTTGTATTTCTTTATATCCATCAATATCTTCATATTTTAGATGCTGCAATATTCCTAGTTTTGTTTTATTTTTACTACTTACCCCCTCACCACCCCCCAACCAGGTGGGTGTTGTAGCCACCCATGCTTTTTCAGTTTCAACTGAAACTCCACGCTGCCTGCATACACCATTTGTATTCCTTATTTATTTATTTTTTCTTTCTTCACCCTTTATGTCCATCATTTCATATTAGTTTTTCATTTGCTTTCAATCTCTCCTTGAGATCAGTAGGAGTGTATTAATAATTACATATATTATCCATCCTTCTTATTACATACCATTTCTCCCTTTCTACAACAGTTGTTACCATTGATTCACTTCAGCTTAGGATCTTGTTACTTAGATTACTCTCTTTATATAGTTTATTGTTCTTAATATTTCAATGTACTTACTGTTTATAATTTTAATAAGTTTATTCACATTGGTTATAATTTTTTATCTAAATATGATTTAACTTCCACAATTCTCTGTATCTTTTTGTACCTTGTCCGTTCTGGCTCTGAAAAAAACCTGCAAAATCGGGTGGAAACGTTGGATTTAAATAAAATATTTTTTCAATATTCTAGTCTTTTTATGACCGCCCTAACCACCCCTGATCTTTCCTCTTATAGTCATTACTGAAATAAGTATATATATATATATATATACCTCTTAATGATTTATGTGTATTATAATTAATCAACTCCGTTTTTCTTTGTAAATACACGCTTATATTATTTCACTATAATTCTATTTTAGTTTCTGTTAAGTACTTGGAAAACTACAATATTAGTGAACACAACTATTTTATTCATCATAAAAGATAAAACTCTTAGGTTAATACAACTCAATCACTCATTGGTATAATCGATATATCACAATTCATCCCTTTCTAAAGAAAGTGTATCATAGTTATACAAATAGAAACATATTAAAAACATGAAAAAAAATTATTAAAATTACATATAAGTCTTGTATAAAACTAGCAACACAAATTAACTAACACAAATAACTGAGCCTTCTGCAGCTCTCGAGGAGTGCTCCCACTTCCATCACTGATTATTTGGTTGCTCTCTTGTTGATTTATAGAAATAGCCTCTTCTCTTATTTTTTACCATGGAGAAATGTGACGATTTGGTCCACATGGCGTTTGCATGTAATACCATCGTCTGTTTCAACTAAAAATGTTACAGGTGACAGTTGATTTTTTATTCTTCCTCGAGTCCTCTTATTTGCGGCATTTACACTAAAATCATTTACCATTACTTCATCATTTACCTGAAAGTTGATACAATGGGATGATTAATTTCTTAAGAGGGATTGGCACTGCTTAAGTTCCACATCATTATTCACAGTTGGTTTCAGAAGGTCAAATTTCGTTTTAATTTTTCTTTTATACATAAGATAAGCTGGTGATCTTTCGGTAGTAGAATGCTCTATTCGCCTGTAGTCTAAAAGAAAATTGTCCATAGCATACTCGACAGATAGCCCACATTTTAACATCTTGCACATTTTATCTTTGAACGTACCAACAAAATTTTCTGCAGCTCCATTTGTTGCTGTATGTTTTGGAGGTGTTACTGTATGCCTTATACCATTCCCTTGAAAAAAGTTTCTGTAGTGATAAGTGATAAGTGATTCTGGTATAACCACTCTTATTCCCCACATGAGACATCCTTTATCCAGCGATAATTCTAGTTTCTTTGAGAAAAACTTCTCTTCGATCTCAGATAAATTCTTATTTTCAGTTGGCCACCCCGCGGCTAACCAATTTATCACCTTGCTTAATATTCTATCTTTCACTGATTCAGTGACCACTTGTTTGTAATTCAACAAAGGCACCCCTTCTTCCACATAGTTAAGAGCTGTAAATTCTGTATCAAATACCGATGTGTGGTCATTCAAAGCCAATCTTGACAAGGCATCGCAGTTACCGTTTCCTGAGGACCTTACGACTTCTGTTGGAGATTTTTGTAATCTCCAAAAATGTATTTCAGAGGTTCATGGTATGTTCTAAGAATTATGTGGGCTTCATAGACATACTGGTAAAATTTCTTGAAGCGAAAGATGAAGGCAGCAGATTCTTTATCAATGATTGCCCTATGCCTCTCAGTTACCGGAATTACTTTCGATGCAAATGCTATGGGTTTATGCCCTCTTCTAAATAATTTACTCTTTTGTTCCGTTTTTTTTTTTTTTAGACACATTTTTTCCAAATGCCCACTGACATTACAAAAGTTACACACTTTAAATCTGTGGATACATTCTCTAGCATAGTGAATGCTAATCTCACCGCAACAAAAGCCACTAAAATTGTTTTTATTGCTATTAAATAATGATGGATGTGTATTACCTTTTTTAATTAAGTCTTCTTTACACTGCATCTTCCCATAAGTAGACCGCCCTTGAGTTAATTCTAGACTTCTACCTTTAGGTGATTTGTTGTTGTCTGTATTTCCTCTGATATAGTTTACCTGCTAGAACAGATTATCCGATGAGTTGCTAGTGCCTGCGGTGTTAAAAGCACTTTCCATTGCCAGTTCCCTCGTCTCTGCGATTTTCAAAGCATCTGAAAATGAAACCTTCCCTTTTCTAAATAATTCAACTCGTGTCTCATGATTCTTTATACCGCAAACAAACTGATCTCTTAGTGACATCTCAACATCGGGAAAGTTACAGTGCATAGATGCTCTTTTCAAACGGGCTACAAAATCATTTATTGTTTCTGACGCTAATTGATATATAAGACTTGATGATCTTTCCTCAGACCATAGTCCCCTAATCCTAACGGTCTCCACATCACCAATTCCCAAACCACCTCCACCTTCATTTATCAGGGGGCCAGTTAATTGGAACCTCTTCCGTCAAATACTGGATGATAATATTGACCTCAGAGTTTCCTTAAAAACACCTGCAGACCTAGATGAAGCAGTATATTCCATGACTACCTTGATCCAACAAGCAGTTTGGACTGCATCTTCACCTGATCCTTCTAAAAAATACCGCAAAATAAATCCTCTACCCCAAGACCTACTGGACCTTATTAATAGGAAACGATGCTCTAGGACCATCTGGCAAAGAACCAGGCATCCTGATGATCGGAAATCATATAACTATTATTCCAAGCAGGTAAAACAAAAACTGGCTACGTTTAGATCCCAATCCTATAATTCCTATCTTTCCTCACTATCTGCAAGTGATAACTCTCTCTGGAATGTAACAAAAAAAATCCTTAAATTCCAATCCATTTCCCACCCCCTCCGCCGTGATGATGGTTCCTGGGCTTCGTCAGATGAGAATAGAGCAGAAGAGTTTGCTAAACATCTATCGTACACATTCACTCCTCATCCTGAACTCCATCCCTCCCATACTGCTGAAGTTAAAGAATTCCTCTCTTCATCGATTCCTCTCTCCTTACCTCCCACAGCCGTCAACCCCTCTGAGGTCAAATTCCTTTTAAAGAACCTAAAACCTCGCAAATCTCCAGGACACGATCTCCTTACTTCCCAGATCCTCAGACAACTTCCCAAAAAAGCAATTATATTCCTTACATATCTATTCAACTGTATCCTCCGCACAACCCACTTTCCCCTGGTGTGGAAACACTCCATAATTATCCTCTTTCCTAAACCAAGTAAACCTGTTAATTATACATCATCCTATAGACCGATAAGCTTACTTCCGATCCTTTCCAAAATCTTTGAGAAAATCCTTCTCAAACGCAACCTACCCATACTCGAAGCCCACAATATCCCTTCCCATGAGTTTGGATTCCGCTCAAGACACTCCACTGTCCAACAAGGCCTTCGCGTTGTGGACCACATATCCTCTGCACTTGAAAACAAGCAATATTGCACTGGTGCCTTTCTGGGCGTAGCTCAAGCTTTCGACCGGGTGTGGCACGATGGCTTGCTTTTCAAGCTCAAAACCCATTTACCTCAACCCTTGTACCTAGTCCTCAAATCTTACCTTTCAAATCGCTCCTTTCAAGTCCGCTGCGGCACTGAACTCTCCAAACATTATCCAATTGAGGCTGGTGTTCCACAAGGCAGTGTCTTGGGCCCAGTTCTCTATATCCTTTTCACCGCTGACATCCCTTCAAGTCCTGATACCTTCCTAGCAACATTTGCTGATGATACTGCCATCCTATCCTCCCACTCGGATCCTCTAATAGCGTCCCAGAACCTGCAAAGACACCTTTCCTTCATCGAGCAGTGGTGCAACAACTGGCGCATCAAAATTAATGAATCAAAATGCAAGTATGTAACTTTCACTCTTCGACGCAGATCCTGTCCGCCAATCCTTTTTAATTCAATTCCTCTTCCCTACTCAGACACAGTCCGATACCTTGGCTTCCTTCTGGACAAAAGACTGACTTGGAACCCACATACGAGACTTAAAAGACAAGAGCTTAACCGACGATTTGGTCAGCTATATAGACTACTAAACAGAAGATCTCATCTCTCAACAGAAAACAAATTATTAATCTACAAGACCATACTGAAACCTATCTGGACCTACGGACTTGAACTGTGGGGGACAACTAAATCATCGAATATCAAACGCATCCAATCCTTCCAGTCCAAAGTCCTTCGAACAATAGTCAATGCTCCATATTATGTCACGAACAAGACCCTACACCATGACCTTAACATCCCATTTGTCCATGACATCATCCCATCCAGATTCTCCAACTTTCACCAGAACCTCATTCATCATCCCAATCCTCTAGCGCAATCCCTATCCAGCTCCGAGCATCCATACCATCCCCCTCGAAGGTTGAAACGGCAGTGGCCTCGAGATCTTTTGTAAATATGCCTTTGGAGTCCTGGCAATGGCCAGCTTCTCCACTCATGTCCTGAGCGCCTGTGGCTGTATTGCCCTCTTTCAGTCTCCACTGGCTTCTAATACTAGTGATGCGACTGGAAAAGTGGCACTGGGATCTTCCGGAGTCTTGCTTTGCCTTCCGCGTGTGGAGGTAAAAGCCTGGCTCGGAGATTCTTGGGCAAATGTATATATTGTATATAGTTATGATTGTGTTTAGAAGTTTTTATTTTATTTTATTTTTATTTTTTTTTTTTTATTTATTTACCTTCTTCATCAGTATTATTTATTTACTTCTTATATTTATATTTATTTCTTTATTATTTGTATATATTGTATGAATGAGAACTTTTAGCCCTAATGCTTATAGCCCTCCAGCAGTGGCTGATTGTATTATTATTCAATAAATAGATTTAAAAAAAAAAAAAAAAAAAAAAAAAATGATATATATATATATTGTTAAATTTATGTCTTTCTAATAGTTCCGAAGATTTAGGATTTAAGTGCATAGACATGAAAGGTCCTTTAGGTTTTTTGGTTTTGTTAAATTTCTAATAAGAATGTAGGTTTCTGCACTCACCTTTATAAGCAGTTCTGGTACATACTTACTTTCTTCAATATCATGTGCAAGGAAATAAAGTTCTAATCTTTCAATAAAAGTGTTCCAGTCATCCTCATGTAAACGAAATTCAATTTTACAGGTCTCCATCCTGCAACTTGCTCCTTTATTCTTTGTTTTAACTTGGGGTATCTTTTTACTAATTTCCTTGCTTTCTTCTTTATTTTTACTTCTCAATTCCTGCACTAAAATTTGCCTTAACCTATCTACAGAATCAGCCTCATCAAAAACCAAACCTAATTCTTTTAGTTTTAAAATCAAGTCTTGTTTCTTTAATTCATACACCCACGAAGTACCTTTCTTCATTACTTTTATCCTCGTCGCCAAATGTTAAGTACTTGGAATACTAAAGCACAAAACTACAATATTAGTGAACACAACTATTTTATTCATCATAAAAGACAACACTCTTAGGTTAATACAACTCGATCACTCATTGGTATAATCGATATATCACAGTTTCTTATAACACTCTTCTAGTTTTTTCAAAGACCTGGGAACAGTGCTTTCAAGCTTATCCGCATCATCATTGTTAAATGCTCTACGACGTTCTTGGATAGCTTTTTTTCAGGCAACATTAAACCACGGAACAAGCTGTCTTTTTGGAAAGCCGATGTCATCTGTGTCGATGCTGTAGCTGCTTGCCTGATCGTATTAGTAATGATTTCATAGCCCTTATCTATATTTTCTCCGGATAGGGACGCCAGGCAAGCGAACATTGTTCAATCTGCTACATTTAAGTTTTCCGTGGGTGGAGTTTGTATTTACTTTACCTTTACTAGATCATTACTTATTAATTTTTCAATTTCTTTATTCGTCAACCCTCATTTCCTTCTACATTATCTATTAACTTACAGTTATCAAATGTAACCTTTACCAGTTTGTTATCCACTCATTTCTTATCTTTTATCACAATCTGTTTACTTTTAATTTACACGCTATACTCATCTTTGTTTTCTATTTTTATTCACACTTGTTTTCTATTTTTGTTTGTATCTTCTGTACATGTAATACTTGATATTTTAACTACACTGTAACCAACTATATCTCTGATGCCACTTTATTATTCTTTTATCAGACAACTGTTTCTTATAAAAAAAGAGTTGTTTAACTATCCATTTTTCAGTGACCAATTAAATAACTGAATAAGCAATACAATAAAGTACTATGATATGATATTTCAATTGTTTATGTATCATATGGTTCATAGTTAAAATCACTATTTTAAATACACACACACACACACACACACACACACACACACACATATATATATATATATATATATATATATATATATATATAAGTTAGCTGTAGATAAGCGGTAAATATCAATAGACACTCTGTACTTTTACGATTAAGAAACATTAATGCTTACAAACAAACTATATCTATATATAAAGGATGAAGAGAATAATAAAGTCAGTTGCTTACGAACCTGTGTACTGTCACTATGCCCAAAACCCCCTTTTTTTCGATCATTCTTTCAGTCTAATCTTAAGTGGTGCCGAAACCTGGGAGGAATTCCGAATTTTTATCGCGCGGTTAATAGTATCGTGAATTTCGGAAAAATCACTAGGCGAACCCACACAAGCTTCTAATCAAGGTACGGATAACAATTACGATGGAAGAAGAATTGAAAAAGCTGGAGTACCAACCTGCTCAGTCCAAGTTGGAGAGACAGAGATTGGAAGCGGAGCGTCAGAAACTAGAAACTCAGCTATCGAAAGCGACCGGAAACACACAGGTGGAGTTGCTTAAGATAAGGACGCAGAACTCGGCAGTTATTAACGAGGTAATTAGCCGGTTAGAACCGTTCACGGGAGTAGTAGGTGACATCGAGCATTTTATCAAAGATGGTGACCAAATTAAAAGTTTGATTACCACCAGACAGGAGACAGGTACGTTGCTGGAATCCGACGTAAAAATACTAGAGGCCTCTTTGATTGGTCGTATCTAGCGGCGGGTTTTAAACGCCGTACAGGGCGATTTGACGGTCTCCTGGGAGACGCTGAAGATACGGCTCAAGAAGTTATACGTCGGTGGCAGGTGGACCCCGGAAGAGGACGTTTTCTATTTGTTTAAAGAGCGCAGAGCCCAGGGCCAATCGGAGGGCGAGTTCGCTGAAAAGCTATTGGTGTTATACAATAGACTGACAGAGAAGATGGTGGAAACATACGGCCAGGCGGAAGGAGCCTCTAAGGAGTTTCTAAGGGGTGTGCTAAAGGTACAACTAAACCATTATTTTACCGTCCGGGATCGCTGCCCAGAGACCGCGATTTTATCGAATGAGCCCACGACCTGGTCGATGCAAGGGAGCTGAACGAAACCCGCTTCGAAAAACCGGAAGCGGAATGGACGGAAGTGAGATCACCGAGAAGGTGGCAACGCAGTATTACGAGGAGGAATAACACTAACGGAGGCTTCGAAAAGCGGCCAAGCAAAGGCTTTGAGGACGGGAGACGGAAACCTGGACGCCATTGCTACGAGTGCAATCGAACGGGTTAAGTAGCGGCCCAATGTAAGCTCATGAGGTGCTACTAGTGCGGCAGGCAGGGGCACGTTGCGAGATAATGTCCAAGGCGCAGCCCCCGACCGAACAGAAGGGAACCACAGCACGAGCCGATGGATATCAACAACCAGGACTGGAGCGGTAGACAGACTAGTAGGAGAGGCGGAAGACGCAATATCAGCGGAGAATCTTCGGAAGACGAAAGCATCCGTTCTGGGCGCAGTGGTCTGACTACGAGAAGGCAAGAGGTGAGTGGGGGGAATCCCTGGAGGTGAGGACCGTCAGGAACGGAGGTAGCGGTAGGACGCGTGCGCTCGGAATGAGGACGCGGTAACGGGAGGGGCAACCAACCGGGGAGTTTAATTATTAACAACAGCGCGAATACAGGAATGTAAGGTTGCCCGTGGCGAGACTGAGAGAATCCGGCATCAAATTTCTCATTGACACGGGAAGTACGAACTTGTTAATCAGAGGTCAGACGCTGGGGGAGACACTCTTTGACCTCAAGGAACTCACGGGACGTGACTCGCGGATCACGATACATATAATTTCGCAGTTGATGCCGGGTCATGATCAAATAGTCGGGTGTGACATTTTTAACCGCGTTGGGTTTAAAATTAAGAATATGAACGAGACATGGCGGTATACAATAGGGGAACGATACTACGAAGTAAAGATGATAGGAACTCGGGGCCGTGGATTGCATCAAAGACTCGCTAGCGAACTTAGTCGCTCAAAACAAGGAGTTATTCTACCGCGAAAACGAATACCTACCAACCACTGGGCGAACGGTGCATAGAATAAATATGAAGTCGGAAGCCCCAGTTTACGTTATAAATCGGCGTTACCCTCAAGCCATGAGAGAAATTATTGGAGAACAATTGGGAGAACTTCTTAAGCAGGGCATTATCAGACAGAGTAATTCCCCCTTTAATAGCCCTCTGTGGGTGGTAGAAAAGAAGCAGTGCGGGAAGGGCGGCAACGCGAAACAGTATCGAGTCGTAGTTGACTACAGGAAATTGAACGAGGCGACTAAGAACGAGCGGTATCCCCTTCCTCGGGTCGAGGATATTCTTAATCGACTATCAGGGGCGACTATTTTTAGTACACTGGACTTAAGGAGCGGGTATCACCAGGTACGGATGGCCGAGGAGAGTATTGGTAAGACGGCCTTTTCGTGGGAAAGGGGACAGTTCGAATTCGATCGAATGCTGTTCGGGCTAAAAGGGGCCCTACTGACTTTCCAACGCCTTATGGACGAACTACAGCGAGAACTGGGCGAATCCTACTCACAGGTCTATATGGACGACCTCATCGTTTTTAGTGAAACTGAGGAGGACCACGTGCAACACCTCAAACGCGTTTTTGACAGTGCGCGAATTCGGTCTCAAGTTATCTCGAGAGAAGTCTCAATTCGGGTTACGGGAAATCAGGTTTCTAGGACACGTGGTCTCACGGAACGGGGTAACAGCCGGACCCGCAGCGGGTAAAGGCCATCCAGGAAGCACCATTACGTAAGAACCCCCGTGGGGTCAGGCGGTTTTTGGGTATGATAAATTATTATCGGAAGTTTATAACCGGAATAGCGGAACTAGAACTAGAACGGTCGTTCCTAGAGTGTGCCCAGGAGATGGTCGACTTTAGCGCGAGGGAGGAAGAAAGTAGGATAGAGATAGAGGAAGCTGGATGGAACCGAGTGAACGAGAGATGCTTCAGGTCCGCACCGATAGGGTGGAAGAAAAGGGAACCTGGATACGGAAACAGAGAAAGGACCACAACAGGAGAAAGAAAACCAGGACCACCCAGGCCACGAAATGGACCCTGTAAGGAAGAAAGGAAGTGTCATGGCTGTGGAAGGACGGGACACTTAGTGGCACAATGTCCCCGCACTAAATGCTTCGAGTGCGGGATAGAAGGGCACATTGCAAGGCAATGCCCGTACCTGTTGAGAAGGAGGGAAACAACACAAGATGAGCCGATGGAGGTCAACATGCATAAGGTGAGGAGGAACCCTAATACGACTCGGAGAAGTGGGCCTTCAAAGGAGGTAACGGAAATATCAGAGGCCTCGGAGACGGAGGAAGAGGAACCAGGGAGCAGTGGAGACGAAGGAGACGAAGGAGGAAGGAGCACGCAGTGGAGCGGACAGAGACGAGCGGCAACAGGGAGGAGCAAACAGGCGAGGATCTGAGAAGTGTGTCTTCAGAGCGGCGACCGCACAGCGACATGCAATAATATAAGAGGTAAGTCTTGCTGGTTGCCAATCATCACAATGAGAGGGGGAGTGAGGTGCTTGGTAGACACGGGGAGCACTAGCGCTATTATGACCCGTGGGGCACTAGAGATGCTGTGTGGTAGGGAGAGCGCACCCCGGGTTCAGGGATGCGAGTGTAAATTAATTACCCTAGGAGGGGCGTGTAACGTGGAAGGAGAAGCGGTCGTTGCGTTTAACCATTGGGCAGGTAAAAAGGGGAATTTGAAAGTGCACATTGTTGGGAACATAACTTGGGAATACCAGGCGATAATGGGGTGCGACCTATTCGGACAAGTAGGGATTAGAGTCGAGTACAGGAATGGGACTTGGAGAATCAAGTTAGGAGGACAGAGGTACAGAAGTAAGGAGAGCATTAGGCGAATGGCGGTTCCGTGAGATGTTAAAGCAATCAGGAGGCTTCTCGTGAAGCTTAATTATTATAGGAGGTTCGTGCCGGAAATCGCAGAGTATCTGGACCCGATCAATAATTTACTGAAAAAGGGAGCTAAGATAATCGTAACACCAGCGATGGAACAGAACATTAGGAAGTGTGTGGACCGTTTACAAACAGAACCGGTACTAGCGTTTCCGGACTTCAGTAAGCAGTTCACTGTTACCACGGATGCCAGCGAGTATGCGCTGGGAGCAGTACTGTCGCAGGACGAAGTAGGAGGAGAGCGGCCCGTAGCATACGCGAGTAGACGTCTTACCGATGCTGAGACGAGATATAGCGCTTTGGAGAGGGAGTTGCTCGCGATAGTGTGAGCTATCGATCATTTTCGACCTTACGTTTTTGGAAGAAAGTTCAGGGTCCACACCGATCACAGGCCCCTCCAATGGGTCGGGAAATTAAAAGAATCCTCCTCAAGGGTCGCGCGATGGAAGGAATTTCTCGGCCAATATAATATGGAAATAGTTTATAAGCCAGGAAAGGAAAATGTAGTGGCAGATTGGTTATCGATAGCCATAATGGTTAATGCAGTCGAGGAAGACAATGGTGGACCATCACGTGATGTCCGACAATTCTTAAGTGAATGGACACCGGAAAGAGAAGGAGAGGACGTTGCGAGAGACGTACGGCAGGGAGAGGAGTCCCCAGAAGATGAGAGCTCGAGAGATGGACGAAATGGACGAGATCATCAATGACACGCGTCACCAGGTCATCTGGAAGACCAGGACAGCGGGTACGATGAAAATAGACTACAGCAGCTACGGTAAAAGCAAAGTTCACACAATCTGGTCGCAACCAGGGGTGCGTGAAGATCAAATCTGCAGGGCGCTGAAGAATGCATCGGAACCAGGGAAGACGAATCATCTCTATGTGGGGAACGCCACAATATGGAAAAAAATTAAGAGGATTTGGAGGTCCCAGAAAATCGGAATAGACAGAATGTTTGTCCGATGCAAATATATGGTGGAGACAATAACGGAATCGGAACGACAAAAGGAAGTGACACTTGCGTATCACCAGGGAAAAACAAACCATAGGGGAGTGAACGAGACCTTACAGACACTACGTAGAAAGTACTTTTGGTGAGGAATGAGGAAGACCATCCAGGAAACGATAGGAACGTGTGAGGTGTGTATGCGCACGAAGTACGACAGACAAATGTATATATGTAATGGTCGTCCTTTGGTAGATTGTTGCCAATGTCTGTTCCACTCTTTGATTAAATCAGTCCATAACAGTTTTTTAACGTAAGTGAAGGGAGCTAAATTATATTCTTAAGGCATTTGAATATCACAAGCAGCTACATAGCGTCAGCTTTTTCGTTTCTGTGGACGCAGCTATGTCCCTTTACCCAAATCAGTTGTGTTTTTATGTCTAAGTTCATTAGTTCAATAAAATTGTTTCTAATTTGAAGTCATTATAAACTAACACAATTCCTTAATGAACACGGCCCAACTAACCAATATCTAAACAGATTCCTATTAAAAGCGACAGATGCATGCGATTGCGATGGACTGACTCCTCAAACTTTCATACTTATTTTAAACGACTGCTAGTTATACTAACACAAAAGAACCACCTCCTGAAATCCTCTTTAAAGCAATGGGGACTTAGGTATTTTATTCCTTATTTCGTAGATACTCAATTGCAGATTTGAAAATTAGTTTCTTTTTCACATAATTTTTATATTTGTTTTTTCCTAATCATAAGTATATTTTTATTAATTTATTTATTAATGATATTTTCTCTTTTTCAGTACATATTGGTATTGTTCACTCACCTGATACTGTTATTTAATCATCCATTATTTAATTTTTTCTTTGTAATATATTTCAAGTACCACTCCTTTTAAGTATCTTTAGCCAACACATTTTGTAATAAGCTATATTTTTTATAAGAAAAAATGTTTAAATAACAATGTAATGCATATAATATCCTTTTGCATGGTGTTTGCACATTTCTAAGAAATATACGCGTCATCTGTAGGATTTATATATATATGTATTTATGTTTTTTACAGTATATCTTTATTTTTACTTTTGAAATACTTAGATTTTCGTTTATTTATAATACAAAAACATTTTCTTAGCATATAGTAATGTTTTTATTAATGTTGTGTTTATATGGCGTATCTCAGCTGTTAATGGCTTAACTCCGGGGGGTGTTTCTAGAAAATTTACAAGAAAAAAGTTTATTTGACGCATGAGCCATAAGAAATTTTATTATTTGATGAATATTTAAATTCACTAAGGTCAATGATAAAAGGGATTTTAAGGAGATCTAATGGAACCACTGTAGAGACCTATGCTGCTATGCAATGAATGAATTTTTCTTTGAAAATTTTGTCTAGAATCATCTCCCAGGGTTTGGCCATTAACAACTATCTCATTTGTAGGCTCCATCTTTTTCTTCTCTTATACTTTTATATTTCTCATTTTTATTTTTAGTCCTCATGATGACCCGCTTGGTTGGGTCGAAACTTTGGCAAACTCAATAAACATAAACTTTTTCAAAAATTAAATTATTGAATAATTTGATGAATTTACCCTTTGTGAAATACAAACATTATCCGACTAAAACTAATTTTAATGTAAAAATGTAAAAACTTTTGCTCCCATCTGTGGCAGGCAACGAAAATCTCGTAATTTCTTTGTAGTAAGCTTTACAATGGAAAATAACAGTTCAATAACTAATAGCCGTACAGTCAATGATAATTTATACTTTGAACATAGAGATATACTTTCAAATCCCTCTAGACATATATATATATATATATATATATATATATATATATATATATATATATATATATATATATATATATATATATATATATATATATATATATATATGGAGTTATATGGTTTACAAAAAAATATGGAGTACTGAGGTTTTTATTGTCTACCGTTGATATAATTAATATGGTTTTCGTTATTTTAATGGTGTTAATGATTTATTAGCTATAAACTTTAAGCCATAGCTCCGTTAAAAGTGCACCTCAAAGATTGCATAATTGCTAAACATTGCCAGAAAATAATTTCTATTCAAAGTAGAAAGGTAAGCGAAAGTTGAATGTTTCGCGCACCAGATTTTTTTTCTTATATTCAGTCTCTCACATATACATTTACACAGTCACTCACAAACACTCTTACTCTCTCAGTCGATTGGAATCGATATGTCTGCATAAAAAGTTTGAAAAGTTGCAGGTTATGAAATACATAACTACTGTATTGTTGTATAACCTTTCCTTGCGTGTATTGTTTGTGTATGGATATCTACCAAAGTCAGAGGATACATTGTCTATTATTCAAGTGTCATCGGGACATGCATGAAACAAAGTTGGACGCATGACTGTTTTATAAAAGAACGACCATGACCCGTATCGTGAGGGGAAGGAAGTCGGTGTTTGTGTGTGTGGGGGGGGGAGGGTTATGGCTGCAGTTTCGAATGTTTGTTAAGCTATGGAGATATTATTTACTGTAGTTTCTATTCCCATCACGTTCAATGGTCACTATAAACTAGGTTCTGTTTATGCGTTATACCTAAGTACTTTATAAATTCACATTATTATCTCGGATGATTTTTGTTTCAGGTGGACTTCTTTTACTCTTTTTTAATTATACAGATGATATTTATAATAATTTATTCTTTTTAAGATCGTTTTGGGAGACCAGTATATTTTTCAATTAAATTTAAAAAATGCAATTGTAAATATCACGAATAATAAAAAAAGGTAAATATGTAATCATCGTGAAAATGTATTAACGGTTTGAAACTTGTAATATATAAAACAAATATGTGATGCATACCAGTGTATATTTAGCGTGGGCGATGCCTTCAAAATTTGAAAGAGAGTATATATATTTTTAAAATAGACAGATAAACAGAATGTTTATTGTTAAAGAAAGTTCTTTGTTATTGTCCTCTTTTTTTTTTTTTGACATGGATTATTGTCTGTCCGTAGGTTAATCGCCTTTTACGATTAATAACAATATATTTTTTAACTTATGCTAATAATGATGATTATTTACACTATGATAAATTAACATATTACAATGCCTTCGCATTAATAACATTTGTTCATAATAGATATATTATTTAAAATACCTATTAAAGTAATGAATAGTTATTTTTAATTTTAAGTTTACTTAAAATTAAATTCTTCAACTACGTATTTCCAATACTCTAAGGCTTGGACGATATATTTATATGGTGAAGACCTTTTTCCACCGTTGGAGGCTCTATTATTTCCTCTCGAGGGATGGTCGTCTTTGAACAAGTTAAATGCATTATATCTTTTAGAATCGGACAAATAACATGGAAATGGTAATTATCTTCAGTATTCATATTACATAGAACGCAGATGTATATTCTATCGCGTTTCCACCGTTGACAGTTTAAATCTAAACATTTCCCTCTTGCTAAAATATTATCTTAACAAAATCTGGTCTTGCAACTTTTGTTATATAATAACTTTTTAAAATATATAAAATAGAATAACAAAACTGGCGCGAAAATTATAATTTGCTTCATCCTGCTCCATGAAAACAGAAATGGTGTTGAAGATTTAGTTTACAAGAAAGACACAAAAAATTTGTTGGTTTGCTGATTTGATTTATAGGTTTTTGAGGGGTAGGCCAGAGATGTCGAAAAAGGGAGGGGGGATATTATTAAGTCAAATCTCACCCTTCAGAGTCCAAGCAGAGGAAAAATTGTAAGGATGCTGGCAACCGTTCTCAATTCGTTAACCTTGTTTCATTTATTTCATCAGTTTTGGGAGATTGCCATTTTTAAGAAAGTGGAATAGTGAGAAGATAGCTTACAGTATAGCCATGCGTCACTCCCTTCCCATAGGTGGTTTTAGGCCTCGCTTTTCTCACGAAAATTACAGGAAGCAGTACAGGACTGGCGGGCAAGGCAGATAAAGTCAGGGCGGGGTCATTTGTCAGTGTCGGCCGCCCCGAGGCCCAAATAATGGAAGAAAAAGGATTGTTTGTTTTAAGTGTTGGGTCACCTCAGGACACCTTCAAATATCATTTATCTATCTCCTACCCGTCTATCATTTAAACACCATCTCAAAAATTACAAGACATTTCAAATATAAAAATTAATTTTTCAAGTGCTTTTAGGTCAAAAGTTTTAAAATAAAAATTAACTTTATATTCGGATTCAACTACCGGAAAAACGTTTATATGCAAATTTTCGACAGTAACAAATTTTTTCCACTTACAGGGGAGAGTAGAATTTCTTAAATTATGCTTAAACCTTAATTGCGTACTTGCAGGAATTTTAAATTTTTATTCGTTGATGAAGATGTTATGTTATAACAATAAAAACATAAAAATTCCGTGAAAGTTCCTCCCGGCTAAGTCCGATGGACAATGAGAGGGGCCCTCCAGATTTGCTGTAGAGTCTGGCGTAAGATTGAACGCTCTAAATAGTCATCGATCTCCCTAAGGTAAAACGCCATTATCCGGAGGTAAACTAGTCCCCCGTTCGGGTCTCCGGATAGGGACTGCATAAGGGGATTCATGGCGCAAGTTGATAAATTGTATTATTTATAAAATATTAATTTTAATTTTAACTAGTGGAATCACGAAATAAACCGAGGAAATGACAGGAGATTACCAATGCGGACGGAACCATTCGACTATTGATCAAATATTTTCTTTACGGCAAATATTAGAGAAACAATTACAAGGGTTTTGTTCACCAGCTGTATATCGATTTCAAAAAGGCTTACAATTCTATTGACCGCCGGAAACTGTATATTCTAATTGAGCAGGGCATTCCAAAAAAAAAAAAAAAAATTGTAAATCAAGTCAGAATGTGTTTAAGAAACACTCAAGTTAAAATCGGTAATAATTTATGCCGGAAGTTTGAGGTTCATTCGGGTTTGAAACAAGGGGATTTCCTTTCCCTATTTAATCTTGCATTAGATCATGCCATAAGGGAGGTAATGCGTACCAAAAAAGGGTTGGATCTGGATGGGGCTACACCCGTGCTAAGCTGCTCCAACAAATTGGGTCACCGCGGCCTTTCCCATGCTTATTTGTTTATTTTATGACTTAATTCAACTGATGAGGAAACTACAATCTTAAACACCAACGATGGGGTTGTCGAACATCCAACCCTCGCGGTAACATCCTATCACGTGTTTCATCTTCCATTCAATCCTTTCGCCCATGAGTCCTACTTATCGGCCAACATCCCTCAAAAAACGTCCTGATATCCTAGATATATTTATTACTTCCCAGATCTCTTCCTCACAAACCATAATCTAATCCCTTGATGACCTTTCTTCAGACCATAGTCCAGTTCTACTTTCACTACATTCGAGCTATGCTCCTAAACCATCATCTCCTAAATTGATTACAGGACGAGTAAACTGGGACAAATTTCATGATGATTTGGAAAACAAACTAGACTTAAAAATTCCACTAAAGACAAAAGAGGACATTAATGGTGCCATTGAAAAACTGACAGCATCAATAACAGAAAGTATAAATAATAACACCTTTATTTAACAATTTTAACAATTCACAAAAGACTGAATTGCCGCAGTATATTCGTATCTTATTGAAGGAAAAACGCAGAGCAAGATCGAAGTGGCATAGAACCAGATATCCAACAGATAAAACTCATTATACCCAACTGACTAAGAAACTAAAATCTTTTTTTTATTATTTCTTAATAATATTTACAACTGTATTGAATAAATACATGTAGTAAATTTAAACATAATGGATATAATGAAATGAAAACACTTGTTGAGTAACTACCCAATGGTAGTACCCTAATGACATGTCTACATTAGGAGATCACGGGGCCATCTTCTTTTCAGACGCCTCGGAGGGTTATCAGTAATTGAAGAAGAAGCAAGGTTAGAAAGGAGAGGGTTGGGATGATTCTGAAGTTTATTATGGAGGTATCTGGATTGTGCTAATATCTAAAATTTGAAAATACAAAATTTACTAAATTTTACTGAAAAACTTACACCTATCGACAAATCACTATGGACGACCACTAAAAGGCTCCTGAAATTTAAAGACTGTAATCATCCACTTCTTACTGAAGCTCAAACTTGGTCCAAATCCGATGAAGAAAAATCACAAAACTTTGTTCATCACCTCTTTAAAACCTTTAATCCACACCCCTATATTCTTAACCCAAATCACCTTGAATATATTGAAGCAGAGCTAGATATCCCACTCCAAATGTCTCTTCCATCTAAAGCCTTTCATCCTTCAGAAATATCCAACATCATTCAAAGGTTACCTTCCCGAAAAGTTCCTGGACACGATCTAATTACATCCCAGATCTTAAAATTGCTTCCTCGGAAAGCCATTCTATTCCTTACTTATATATATAACACTGTACTGCGATCTACATATTTTCCTGACCCTTGGAAATTATCTATTATCAAAATGATACATAAACCCAAAAAGCCACCAGAAAACCCATCCTCCTATCGCCCTATTTCCTTATTGCCAATCCTGGGTAAAATTATGGAAAAGCTCATACTAAAACGGCTGTACCCCATCCTAGATTCCAATTACATTATCCCAGACCATCAATTTGGATTCTGCAGATCTCATTCCACTATACAGCAAAGCCATCGTGTGGTGGATGTTGTCTCCTCTGCATTGGAGCGCGGAATGTACTGGACGTGAGTCTTTCTCGATGTAGAACAGGCTTTTGACCGAGTCTGGCACCCAGGACTGCTTTACAAACTCCATAAATTCCTACACCCTACATACTTCCTCATTATCCGTTCCTATCTAACTGATAGATCCTTTAAAGTAAATCATAATAATGCCTATTCATCCCTTTTTTCCCAGACCGCTGGTGTTCCTCAAGGTAGTATCCTAGCTCCTATCCTTTACACAGTTTATACAGCTGATATCCCTACCCATCCTAAAACTGTCATACTACGTATGCCGATGATACATGAGTCCTATCAGTTAATAACGACCCATCAATTGCATCCCAAACCCTTCAATCACTCATCACAAACCTTGAAGAATGGTGTCAAAACTGAACGATAAAAAAAAATTCCAATAAATCCCATCAAATAACCTAAACCTATGTCCTCCTGTCCTACAGTATCCTTTAATAATACCCCACTTATCTTTGTTGAACAAATCCGATACCTTGGACTCTATTTAGACAAACGTCAAATTTGGAATCCTCATACCAGACTGAAACGACAAGAAACGGCTTGGCGTTTCCGACTATTCCAGCACTTACTAGACAAACGCTCTAAGCTCCCAGTCAATTACAAAAGACTCATATACATGACTACAATAAGACCTATTTGGACCTACGGAGTTGAGCTCTAGGGCTCCACTAAGCCATCGAATTCCTCTCGTATCTAATCCTTACAATCCAAAATCCTCACTGCTCCTTACTTTGTCATAAATAAAATCATCCATAAAGACCTTAATGTTCCTTATGTTTCTGACCTGGTGCAATCCAGGTACCTATCCTTCCATAACAAACTTCAGAACCAATCAAACCCCCTCGTTTCTAACCTTGCTTCCTCTTCGATCCCTGACAACCCTCCGAGGCGTCTGTAAAGAAGATGGCCTCGAGATCTCCTTTTGTAAATACATTTTTAGAGTGCTACCAGTGGGTAGTTTCTGAACAAGTGATTTTATGTTATTATATTCTTTTGTTCGCATTTACTGAATGTATTTTTATTTGTAATACAGTTGTAAATATCACCAATAAAAAAAAAAAAAAAAAAAAAAAAAAAAAAAAAAAAAAAAAAAAAAAAAAATCAGCTGATAATTTCAAATGCGTTATATATTATATTCTAGTCCTTATAAATCCTCTCAATGATATTATAAAGTTGGTGACTCGATTAAATTGAAAAATGGTGGGATGATGCGAAGCAAGGGGCTAATATTTTATCACAAGAGAGAGGAAGGGGGGCGGTGGGGCGGCTACATGGATGTTAACTAGAGAACAGGTGGGGATAACTGTGCTAGCCTGTCCCTTCCTAACTGCTTCCAAACTTGCTCGTAATGCCCCTTCAATTCCAAATTTGTTATTATAACCATCCTCCTATCAGGGCCTTATAAGCCTATAGCCTTTATAACTGTTAATACTTCTTACAAAAACTTTAAATAAAAATATATCGATATTACTGGTACATACAGTTGTAGATATTATATTTTTAAATATAATTTAAAATGAATGTTTTAATTTATATTTTAAATCATTCAAAACCTTGTTTACATCATAACTCATAAAAACATATATTCTTTTTAAAACAATATGATTTAGACAATTAAATTGCAACAGAAAACATGAACTAATTTACACTCCCCTAAAATACCCAAAATATCAGATTTAGAATATGCTACAGTAGAGATGATAAATGAACTGGCATCAAGAAAACTTTATTATAACTGCAACCAATACCGAACTGAGATTACAACAACAAATTAAGTCTAGACAGTCCTGCCAATGAATATTCTAATACATCTCATATAATTATTAAACCTAAAGAATTATTAGTAATTAACTTTATTACAACAAGTTTTCTTTTTTTTTATTCACACCAAATGTAGTTTTCAATTTTTTTTTTTGTGCTTGTTTGTTTCAGGTGACATAATTCATAATAATATAAAGCAAGGGTGTGTTTTTACTTCACCGCATTTATTTCTATTTTCGCATCCTGAAACCTATCTGGACTTACGGACTAGAACTATGGGGAACACCTAAATTTTCTAACATCAGACGCATTCAATCCTTTCAGTTTAAAGCCCTCCGTACAATAGTCGATGCTCCCTTCTATGTAACCAATAAAACCCTGCAAAATGACCTTAATATCCCATTAATTCTTGATCTCATCCCAGCCAAATTTTCCAAATTTCACTAGAACCTTTCTCATCACCCAAAACCCGTTGTACAATCCCTATCAAGCACCACCCATCCCTACAATCCCCTTCGTAGGTTAACACTAAACATACCATAACGGGTCAAATGACCCATTTTGAACTTTTCCATT
This sequence comes from Nezara viridula, assembly GCA_928085145.1. NCBI lineage: Eukaryota > Metazoa > Arthropoda > Insecta > Hemiptera > Pentatomidae > Nezara > Nezara viridula. The sequence continues at coordinate 11,790,664 of OV725078.1, read as the reverse complement.
GAAAATGCACGTATAATTTTATTGCGTTTGCACATTTGACTTCATGACTTTTTCTAAGTAATTAATGTACAGTTATAAAAATATTTTTGTTTTGTTTTGTTTTGTTTATTCTGAGTAATCCTTGTTGTATACCGATATCTACCACAACAGGTCATTTGACCCGGAGAGAATTTTTTTGTTTTATGAGATTATCTAGTCATATTTGTAGTCAGTTAGTTGCACATTCTTCCAAAGACTGTTGCGTAAAGTAGTTCAACGAAAATAGCTCAGAATTATTTCAAGAAAATATCAAATTTAGATTGAAAATAGCTTTTTAGTGTAAGAAAAAGTGGCAAAAATTGAAAGTCTTGGTAAGTACCTAGCTTATATTTTATTTTGATAGCTATAGTAATACAGATCATTTTTTACCCAGAAAAATGTCGAAGCAAACAAGACAGTACAAGTTCTTAGAAGATATAAATAATATTGGCGAAGAGTTTTCAGAAATTAGTGAAGATGAATTTTCTGAAAATGAAGATATATCGGTTGCAAATAAAAATGAGTTTGATTCTACAGATACTGACGATGAAGAGGAAAATATTGTGAATGTATGTAGTGGCCGAAAAAGAATAAGATTACTCACAAGTTCGGAAGAAAGTGAAGTAGAAATAAATGAAGAAAATGTTGCGAATGATGGATCTGTTTGGCAACAAATGCAAGTAGGTGGCACACCTGGAAGAGCACCACTGCGATGAACTATGAATTAAAAGTTTTTATTTTTTGCTTTTGTAATAGAAATGCTCAACATACTATTTTGTTTAATCATAATAAATTTAATTTATATTTTTATTTCCTTCCTAACATCCATATTTCATACATTCAAGCATGAAACATAAAGTCGGGTCATTTGACCCGCTATGGTAGAAATAGGTATTTATTAAGTCTTGGTATGATTAGTGTTAAAGCGGCTGTGGCCACGAGACCTTTTGTAAATATGGATATTTTGTAGTTCTAGCAATGGCCAGATTCTCCATTCAAGTCATGAGTGTCTGTGGGTGTAGCGCTCTTACTCATCCTCCGCTGGTTTTAAATACCAGTGAAGTGGATGAGGGAGAAGCGTAGTGATCTCCTAAGCCTCGCTTTTCCCTCCACATGTGGAGGGACAAGATTGGTTCGGAGATCACCTGGCTAATTGTAAATAGTGTATATAGATATTTTTGTATCTAAAATGTTTGTTTTACTTTTATTTCTATTTTTACTTACTTATGTGTATATATATTATTTTTTCTTTTCTCTTTTGTTCTTTTTTTTTATTCGGATCGGCTACGTCTTGGATAGTAAGTCATTTATTTAATCATGCTTCTTACATATAGTCCATAATTGGATTAAAGTCATCTTTGACGACTTTAATCATATGGCACATGACTTTAATCAAATTATGGGCTATATGTAAGAAGCATGATTAAATAAATGGCGTACCAGCCGAAACGTAGTCGATGCAAAAATGGAAATAAAGGTGGTGAAGTAAAAACACCGCCTTCTTTATATTATAGTTTTCACTTTCACTTACTTAATTTCAATAAACTTAATTAAATTATGAAAAACTAAATCGTTTAGTTGGTTTAGTTACTCTGAAACTTCTAGTAATTTTGGGATACGTTTTTCTCTAGTTGCATTGGTGTGTTCAGAAGGAGCGTTATTTTCATTCCCATTCTCTGCTAATGCAGTTTATCCGTATGGTTAGAAGCTCATGAATTGGCATTTCCTTTCTCTGAGGAGCCATTGTTGTTAGTTAGTAGAGCAACTGGACCGGAATCCTGAGCAGAGGAAGCCTCAGTGGTTTGCTCCGAGTAACAAAAATTCTGAATATTTGAAGCACTAGACTTTTTATGATAGTTATCTCGTGAAGGCTAGAATATTGGCCATTTATCCAGGAGATGGACTCTACAGTTAGTACTCTGTTTCCTACATTATTCTCTGCCGTTGCAACTTTATACCACTCATAGTTTGCCTCTCACCAGTTTTATTACAGAACCAGTAATCCAATGCTCTTTTGGCTTCCTTTTCGTCACCAATGATGGGTTCGGACAAAGGTCAACTTATTTCATCGTAATCTGCGTATATTTATGGGTTTTTTTGAGGTGAGAAAAAGGGCACAATTTGGACCAACTGACGCACAGTGGGTAAAATTATTGATTTAGGTTGACAAAATTATATTATGGTCGATTTTAATGTTCTGGGGTCGCTAAATTCGATAAAAATAGTTTTTAAAAAACCACATCAAGATTTTATAAGTTATAAAAGAAATCGCATGATAATGAGAAAATTACACTTCAGTATCGCCATGAAATAAAAAAAAATTGATTTTCATTCAAAATATTAGAATACTAAAAATGACCAGATAAATGCTGAAAGAGAAGTAGTAAACACAATGATGGCTAAATAAGAAAAGTAAATGTTTCAAATTGTATATACAATTATTATCAACAAAAAATACGCATTAACATGTTTATAAAAGTATTCCTACTTATAATATACCAATAGAAAAATTGGGCACTACGGATAGATGTAGATAAAGTTTTCTTGTTTTTGAAAAGTAATTCTCGAATTTATCGAAGTTAATTTTTGAACCAGAAAATGTATATGACAAACTCTCGCACCGCTTTCTGAACCGTTCAAAGAATAGATAAATTTTTATCTTTATGATTTTCGAGTTTTCTTTATCAGGAGGCTCACCACGGTTTAATATGTATAATAAAAATGTTGGACGTTATACCATACCTTCTTACATTAAAATTTATAGAAAATCCTGAGAAGTTATCAATACTTTAGTTATCGGTCAGAAAAAAAAATTCTCTAAGAAAATCAATTATTAAATTTTGCAATTTTTGATTTAAATAAAAATTCTAAAAGCACTAAAAACGAATCTAACTCGCTTTTTCAAAACAAAAAACTATTCGGCCTATTTTACTGAGAGCTCTTGTATTTTTTCTAATTTCATAACTCATCTTATACAATAGACAATATAATGGGTGATAAATAGTCAGGACGCAGTCATTATACAATTTTTTTTTATTTGAGGCAACGTTTCAACCCAAACATGTGGATCATCTTCAGGTTGAAAGCCCTCAGCGCTCGAACCACGCCATGAAGATGACCCGCATGTTTGGGTAGAAACGTTGGCACAAATAAAAAAAAATGTGTAATGACTGCTTCCTGACTATTTATCACCCATGATATGTAAAGTAACATTACATATATATAAATATACATAAAAATAAAAGTAAAAATCTTAATCTTACTGATGAAGTTCGGTTATCTTCTTCTTGGTGTCTGGGAGCAGTAGGTCAATTGAAGATATCAGTTTCAAAGTACCTCGGTAGAGTGATTTTCTAAAACTGGAAGTTTTCTGAAGAAAATTGGTACCTCGTGTTGAGTGGGCCAATTTCTAGACCTTGTAAAAGTGACTAGCGGTGACGAGCAGATATCTTGAGAAAGTGAGTTTTCAAGTCAACGTTCTTCAGTGTTCGGTTCAGACAGCGTACATGCGATTAGTGAAAACTAGATGCTCCTCTTCTCGGGAGCCAATTAACGAACTCGTACAACAGTAAAGACTTTGAAATTTACTTTTATTGTAAGATATAAGGTTACATTGACATAATGTTATTGATACTTCTTACAAACTAGCCTTGTGAGGTCTAATCTAATATTACCTGTCTGACTTCTAAGCTTGGAATTATCTGTAGGATATTTTGAAGCTCAATATATAGGAAATGATAAAGGAGGGATGACATTTATTTCGCTATTCCCGTGGCAAAGTTGGTTTCTTGTTAAAAGTAATAATGTAGCAAGAGCTAACTATTATAACTATTATAACCCTTTGTTACAAGTGACGGCCGTTTCGGCTCAAGATACAAAAGCAGGTATCTTTTCTCGGACACTATGGGCAGTCATGTTGTAGCTATAAAGTGTAGGAGGATGTATGAATGACAGAATCACAGCATAAATCTATCAATGATTAAAGCAGGTCAATTCGTCAACGTCAATGGGAGGCAATAACTCTATGAGACAAAGGAATTAACAATATTAGTAATAATAAATAAAGAAAAATATAGCAATAATAACTATAGCTATTTAACTTGTAGAGCCGAATTCCTTCAATAGAAAATATATTTAATGTTATGCAAAAAAGAAAAAATCGATTGATATATAATACCCTAAAAATCTGGGCAAAGCTTCTTCTTCTTTTCTGTCTTCCTTTTATGCCATTAGTTAGCGTCGAGGATCCTCAATCCAGCGTAATCACTCTTCCCGGTCCCGGCTTAGCCGCTTCATCTCATTGAGGGTTTTGCCTCTTTTACATCCGATTCTTTGAATATACCCTTGGTATGTGATTCTGGGGCGTCCGCGTGGTATCCTTCCTTTGGGTCGAGCCTCTAATATCCTTATAGGATTCAAGTTCTCATTCATGCGGCAGACATGTCCAAACCACTGGAGTTGCCGTCTTTCTAGAGTGGTTTTAAGTTCGGTGACTCCTAGTTTGTCTCTAATGCCTTCTTTCCTAATGCAATCCCTTCTAGTTCCCCCACAGATCTGCAAAGGAACCTCATTTCTGCCGCCGTTATTCGACTAGAGTGCCTGTCTAGCATTGTCCAGCTTTCTCCGCCGTAGGTGAGTGTAGGTAGGTAAACAGACTTATATACGTGCATTTTGGTCTTCTTGTCTACTTCGCGATGGCCGATAATACTATTAGTAATCTGGTAATTCGCCTGAATCGCCTTACATATTCTGCTTGATATTTCGGCGTGTATCTTACACGAGCTACTAATTACGGTCCCTAAGTAGGTATATTCAGGCACTACCTCAAGTGTCCCGCCATTGCAGATCAGTTGTACATCTTCCCGTTCTTCCCTCGCCATAACCAGCACTTTAATCTTGGAGGTGTTAATTTGCATCCCTTTCCTGACAAACTCTTTAGTTTTCTATAACTAGTTTAGTTTTCTTTAGTTTGGTCTTGGTGTCGGCTATTAGGACAATGTCATCCGCGTATAGAAGGGTTTGTATGAGGACAGTTGTCCAACTAGTTCGGCGTTTACAGATTTTGTGGATTTCATCCATTACATTTATAAATAGAATTGGACTTAAACTATCTCCTTGTCTAACTCCTCTCTCAATTGGAAAAGGTTCCGATTCCATACCATTCATCCTTTCCTTTCCTTTCCTGGATCCTTGATAGCCTGTATGGCCGCCAGCAAATCTCCAGGTACACCCTTGGCTATTAGGGCATTCCAAATTTCTTTTCTTGGGACCACATCAAGCGCTGACTCCAGATCAAGGAACGCAAGATATAGATTTTTATCTCTGTCGCAAGCTTTTTCAGCAATATTTCTGAGAACAAAGATGTGATCCTGCGTCTGTTGGCCTGGACGAAAACCAGCCTATTCCGCTTCTAACTGCCATTCCACAATCCGTCGGAGTCTCCTTTCTAGAATAGACGTATAAAGTTTATAGACCACCGATAGCAAACTAATGGTTCTATAATTTTTGCAGTCTGTCGTGCATCCTTTTTTATAAATCGGGAGGATTATACAATATTTTCAGTCCATGTTAATTTTCTTTCTGCCATATACTTCTTGGAAAAGCGATTGAAGTGCTTTAAGAAGTTCTTGACCACCGAATTTTGAATAGTCTGGTGCAGTTCCATCCCCTCCTGATGCCTTACCTCTTTTTAGCATATGGATTGCATTTTCTATTTCTTCTTCCTCTATAACCTCCAGGCTTTCTTGAATATTGGGCCATTGTTCTTGGAAATGGTCTGTTTCGGGGTTTTTGGAGAATTGTTCCATTGCTTCCATCTGCCGAGGATTTTTTTTCTTATCTGTAAGTACGATTCCATCGCTATATTTTACATTTGTAATAGGTTTGCATTGTTTTCCTCTTAACATCTTAACTTTTCGCTGAATTTTCTTATAGATCCGCGATGAACCTCGCTCAACCTTTTACCAAACTCCTCCCACGACTTCTTCATGGCCTGGCGTATGGCTATCTTACATTCATTCATGGCTATTCGATACACGTGTAGCTTTCCTTCAGTTCTATCATTAAGGTATGCTTTCCAGGCAAGCTTCTTCCGAGAAACCAGTCATTGGAGGTCATTGGTACACCAGTCTGTCCGCTTTCCCTTACCAGACAATCTCTTCCCACAAACTGTATTTGCTGTTTCTAGAATACATGTTTTCAGTTCCTTCCATATCTCTTCCACATGTCCATTCAATGACGTTTCCCTTTATTTATTTTCCAGGCTTTCTGTAAAGAGGGCCGTTTCTCTGGGTCATCCAAGGCCCTTACGTTGAGGAATGATTGGAATGATTCATTGGAATGATCCACTCCTCTTACTACTTTTATATCAGCGAAATACTGCCTTATGTTCCTATCGTATATGAAATAGTCAATTACACTATTTCGTTCCATGCATGAGAAAGTGATTTTCTGGATTCTCTTGTGTGGATAGAAAGAATTTCCTATGAGGAAGTCATTATGTACACAAAAGCCTATTAGCCGTTGTCCATTACTGTTCCTCACATTCTCACCTCCATGCAGCCCCAGAACTCCATATCCAGATCTTTCATCATTTCCTGTTCTAGCATTGACATTCTGGCATTCTCAGGATTACTGACTTTCCTTTTTCCTTTAGCTTTATCTACTATTTTTTGCAAATCCGAGTAGAATGCCTCCTTGTCTGTAACACTAGCATCTTCCGTTGGTGCATACACCTGGATTATGGAGATCTTACCTATGGTAATATTACAATCATTCTTGGAGATATTGGCTCCCAGTCCTCTAAATGATCACACATATTAGGCGACATTACTAGTCCCCCTTCTTTGGCAAAAACCCCTCTAGGTACTCCAGCATAAATTAGGGCGTAATTATTAGCCAATTTCATGTCTCCACTACCCTTCTTCTTCAATTCACTTATGCCGAGAATTTCTACTTTGTAGGTCCTCATTTCCTCCACCAGCTCGACCTCCTTCCCAGTTAAAGTTTTTATGTTCCACATTCCAATTCGTATATTCCTTAGCTCCCTAGGTCGTTTCCTTGAAGTCAGTCCGCATCCGAGGCTAGTTAAATTGCTTTGAATCATTGATTCTCCAGACGGGTGATTAGCCCAGTGCTGGAGGTCCCGTATCCTAGGGACAACTGACCTCCTGAATATTTATGTCCCCTCAGGAGGAAGGGTGGCCGGGCAATACCCCCCAGCACTGGGTACCTGTTGGTCCACGGGTCTTTATTCAGTATATTCAGACCACCCCTCCTAAGAGGGATCCCCCATCCGCCACTCGGGGGACGCGCCCCCTAGTGGACAGGTTCCACCGAGAGCTGAATCAGGGCAAAGCAAAGGCTATAATAACATGTCAATTTTGTTTAAAATGACATGATTTTTTTTTCGGCTCGTAGGAACCAATGCAATGAACGCCGGGATATATCTCTAATATTTTTTGATGTAGTATCACAAAAAAACATTGGTTAAAAAGCGGTGACCCTCTGACTGTAGCCTCACCTTGTATGAATATTTTTGATGAACATTTTTCTTATGTTCTTAAAGTAAGATATTTTGGAAGGTTTTAATTATTATAACTGTATATATATATATATATATATATATATATATATATATATATATATATATATATATATGTGTGTGTGTGTGTGTGTGTGTTTTTATATTTGGCTTCAGTAATAATTACTTCATAAACTGTTTATTTTTCTCCCAGATTATTTCGCTGAACTTTTTGTTTCATTCAACAGAAGTATATATACACATATATTATGGATATTGTAAGATTATTTTTATATTCATAATAGGTTGATAAATATTAATTTAAATAATTATTAGCATTATAAATAAACATTCTATGGTGGAAATGTTTCGTGTCTTTTGATTAGTTGAAAACAAATTCCTTTTTGGGAATAATGAAATTAATCAAGTCGATATAAATTAAAAGAATCTGACCCTCCGAAAAACTCACTCCAAATTACTAAAATATTAAATTTAGAGTATAAATAAGCAGGTATTGTATATAACAATGAATGAAAAAACGAATTGTAAATTTTTTTACAGTCTGCCACACTGAAGGGCATTGGTACTAGGGCTATAGTATTGTGCTATGTTAATGTAAGAGATTAATTATGGCAATAAATGTATATTTTTTGAAACGTGTTAATGATGGCTTGATGCCGAAACCTTCTATTATATGTCAATTAAAATAAAGTAAATAAAAATGTAAGAACGAAGATCAAAAGGTATTTCTAGTTAAAATGCTAAACACATTATCTTTCTCTGTATCTATCCATCTATCTATCTATCTATATAATAATAATAATAATAATAATAAAAGGCATAGCGAACCCGAAGGTTCGATGCCGACACCACCAATCTCTTATTACACACCTACCTCCACGGCTCGCCGTCCAAACCCATTCCCTTCAGATCGGCTTATTAACTTTAACAAATTGTAAGCATGAATTTTGAATGAATTTTTGAAAGGTCCCAGTTGAATAATTTAATTTTACGTAAAATCCGTTTTGCCGATATAAGTGAATTTTTCAATCCAAATATTTTTTTATATTTTGGAATACCACCGCTTTAGAAAAATGCATTTCACATAACTAATTTTCAAATTAATAACATAATGTTCTATTTAAAAAAAAAATTAATTACAATCAATAGTCGAAATGATCTCAACTGCTATAACTAATACTTTCACAGATGTCCCATTAATTTCCTTTTATTCCATTACTCATTTTATGAAGTGTCTGGTAAAATTCTTTTTGAAAAAAAAACTATAATCACATTCCAAGCTGAGATATAATTAATTCAGATCAATGATTTGGTTGAGGACGATTCCATTATACACCGCATTCATAGATACATAGGAATATAGGGCGAGCTGGATACCTTTCTCTATGTAGAATAGGCTTTTGATCGAGTTTGATGTCTCGAAACCCTCTCAATTCTCCTCGAATTCCTTTCTTAAATATATTTGCACTACATTCCTAGCAAAGAATAATACCGCCTCTTTAGCTACCTCTAACTACTCTTCTGGAGTTTACCAAAGCACTATACTTGGAATTCTCATAGCTATAACACGCTCCAATGCAATAGCTATTTCCGATCACAAAAGAAGTTCATCAAGTTAAATTTTCATCATAACTGTATGAATTCGGTGTTTGTGGTAATGGTAGGTACATCCGTCGAATTGTTTCATAAATGAACCGCCGTCCAAACAAACGAGTGGTTTTGCGCCGAAAACAACAAAACAGACAACCAACAAACAAATAGAGCTTATGGGGAGCCTCCCACGGGTGACGGCTGTGGGGATGGTCGGTGGAAGTTCCTTGGAAGTTTCTCCCGGCTAAGTCCGATGGATTCGCTGACCAACAATGAGAGCAGTCCTCCAGACTTGCTGGAGGGAGGGGACCTCAAGATTTTCTGGAGACAGGGGCCCTCCAAACTTTCTGGAGACAAGGACCCTCCAGACTTGTTGGTAGTGTTGCCCAAATGCAAGACTTGGCTAGTCTTGGTCTTGGTCTTGCAGTGTTCACACCTGGTCTTGGTCTTGCACACTCAGCGTTGGTCTTAGTCTTGCAGCAAGAGTCTCGCAAGTCTTGCAGGTCTTGCAATTACCTATTAGCCTATTACTATTTATTAAACATGTTAATTTATGTTTTAGATCAACACAAAAGGATAGATACATCGAGTTCAGTGTTAGCATTCGAAGAGATAAGATGTCCCTTTACAGTCGCTCACAGATAAGATTAAATACATTTATTAATTTCTTTTTCTTATAACTTTTCAGTTATTATTTGTTATTTACTATAAGGATAAACATTTTTTTTTTATAAACTATAAGGATATATTTATTTTATTTCATTTTATCAATTTTTTTTTCATTCTTTTTCTCTATATTAATTACTTTTTTTATATTTCTATGGGGGACCCCATAGATATAAACAGCCCAAAGGTTAAACGAAAACGACCTCGGTCGTCTTAAATTCGAAGCCGAAAATACGGATGGTGCGATCCCAATTAGCCCATCGTTCTTAATAATAGAAAGATCAGATGATCAAAATTTTCAAAAAGTATCACCGTTCTTAGTAAATAAGTTTCTTTCAGGTTTAGTAGAAGAATTAAAAAATGTGAAAAAGCTAAGAAATGGTACATTACTTATTTAAACAAAAAAACAGAAAACAATCAGAAGAACTATTAAAATGTAAAAATTTTGGTGGCCAATTTCCTGTTCAGGTTTCCCCCCACAATACCTTAAATTACAGTAAAGGAGTGATTCGATGTTACGATCTACAATTTCTAGAGATAGACGAAATTAAAAATGAATTGTCTTCAGTGATAAAATCCATATTACGCATTAAACAAAAAAAATGGAAATGAGATATTGACAAATTCTTATATCCTGACCTTTCCTACACCGAGAATTCCGGAAACAATAAAGATAGGATTACATACGGTTAAAGTGCAAGATTATATTCCTAATCCCCTTCGCTGTTTTAACTGCTTATGTTTTGGACACACTTCGAACGTCTGCAAACAACAAAGTAAATGCATTCAATGTGGGGAAGCAAAACATGAAGATAACGTGAGATGTACGCGCCCAGCCCACTGTAGTAATTGTGCCCAAAATCACAACTCATTAGATCGTCGGTGTCCGAATTTTATTATACAAAAATAAATAAAAACTATCCAAACAATAAATAAAGTATCTTTAAACGAAGCAAAAAAAATATATAAAGAACAAAATCCAACCCAGTTTACAAGATCTTTTGCCGAAATTACAAAACAAAATCCTAACACTACCGAAAAGAAAGACATCGGCATTCAAACAAATTCATTGTTTAATTTTGGAGAAAACATATTTAATACCACTTATACAGCTAATACTAGAAATACTCAAACAACAACAAATCCTACGCCCTACCTACCCCCACTACTAATCCCCCTTCCTAACATTCCTGTGGTCCCACCTCCGGCCCCTTCCCGCCCCCCCACCTCCGGCCGTCTCCCTGCCGCCGTCACCGGCCACCCCCCTTCTTCCGCCGCCGGCCGCCTCCCCAGCGGCCCCAAAACCTCTTCGGAGGTCCAGATCAAATTCTAGAAGTCGGGCAGATCCGCTCCTCTCTCTTTTTTCTCAAGACGCGTGTAATTCAAAAACATCAGAAGCCGCAATTGCTATCGTAGGTTCTGACCAAAACCCAGATATCGATCCGGAAGGAGAGTTTACCATCGTACACAACAAAAAACAGGGTAATCGTAATAAAAAGAAAATCTAATAACTTACGAAACACTAACAATATACGATTACAAATTTTCATTTTTATTTTCAATTTTTTATTTATTTATTTTTTTTTTCAGTCAAAACAAACCTGTATAATGTCAATGCGTACCCTAACATATATTTTAAATTGGAAATATAAGTATTTTCATTACGTTAAACACATATATCACTATTGCAGCAATAAAAATAAAAACAGCGCTATTTACAACGCTCGAAGCATTTACTTATTACTGCCAGACATAACATTAAACACCTGCAGATCGCTCACTACCGCAATCATAAACAACCATCCTACGTTATTCTTATTCTATTACTACAAAAATATACCTTATTATTCTATAATAAAGAAACACTCAATATTCACTAACCCATCTATCTACATAGCATACATTTATTTATATTATATGAATATGTATAGATGGATGTATGCATATGTGAATTACTTTGTTAGACTTCCCTATACATGTATATGTACATATGTAGGCTTATATTTTATTTATGTATACGTGTGTACTTTGTATTTTTGCGTATATACATGGCTATGTATGTGATTGTGCTCATATGTATATATATATATATAATATATATAAATATACATGTGTGTATATAATTGTGTACGTACGTACGAACCTGTGTCTATCTATAATTCCGTTACTCTGGCCATTACCATTGGTATCTCTGAAATCACAAACAACGAACCTAGCTTATTATTATTGCTAGACCAATGCGAAAATATATACCATTATTCGCTATTTAATTTTTGTTACCTCTACAGCCTCTATTTTTTACTATCTCAAAGATTTCTTCTTTTAGAAACTTATATTATAAAAAATTTTGTTTTCTTACTCTTATACTCACACATAAGAATTCTATGCACTTCGCAAATGAAATTAGGTTCAGTATAACGTTGCAAATTGCCTTGCATCACGATGGCTCTATTTATTCTCCCGAAGATCTATTATATCTCTCAAAGTCCGAAATACATATAAATAAGAGATATTCCATTTCCGTTTATATATTTATCTACTTATTTTTTTTTTAAATTTCTTATATGTGACAGTATCTACATGCACCAATAGGTATTTTAAAGCCTATGTATTATGTATTATTATGTGTATATCTGTATATACGAATATAAATATCCGTGCTATTATGATATTAATCTTTATGAATATAGTTCTGCATGCTTTCTTTAGTATGCACATTTGTATCTTTGTATATACTGGGTGGTGTATAATATCAAACACACATTGTATGTGTGTAAATATATATGTGTGTGTGTGTACGCGCGCGCGCAGCTGTATATGTGTGAATGTATGCTTATATATATTTTATATTATGTGTGTTTATATGTATGTGTGTACCTGTATATATTTTTATAAGTGTTGTGTGGGTGTGTATATCTGGGAACATGTGTATATGTATGTCAGTGTTTGTATGTATGTATGTATGTATGTATGTATATATATATATATATATATATATATATATATATATATATATATATATATATATATATATATATATATATATATATATATATATATATATATGTAAATATGTATATATATATATGTATGTGGATGTGTATATATATGTGTATGTATGTGTGTGTATGTGTGTGTATTTGTGTATGCATATATGTACATGTATTGGGTGTGCATGTGTGTATATCTGTATATATATATTTGTAATGCCTAAACATGTCGGTACTTCAATTTAACTGTAATGGTTTAAAAACTCACTTTAACGATTTAAAAATACTAATACAAGATATAGACCCGTTTTGCATTGCATTACAAGAGACACACCTCACAATAAACTACAAATTTACTATGAAAAATTTTGATATATACAGAAAAGATAGCCCAAACCCAAACCACAGTCACCACGGAGTTTTAATAGCTATACATAAATCCATATATCCCGAATCAATCAACATTAATTCCCATCTTCAAGTTGTTGCAGCCAGAGTTCACAAAGATTTTTCATTTTCCATCTGTAATATATACCTTCCACAAGACCGTACCATAGATACACAACAACTCCTAGATATCTATAACCAAATGCCTCGTCCAGTTCTTTTTATTGGCGATCTGAACGGTCAAAACCCTTTATGGGGCTCTCAAAACATTAACACGCGAGGTAAAGTAATAGAAAATTTTTTAGCCGCTTCTAATCTGCTTCTACTCAATACCGGAGAACCTACCTTTCTCAGCGCAAGCTATGCCACTTATTCTACTCTTGATTTGTCATTCTGCGATTCCTCATTATTCGCCATTACATACTGGACGATTTTGCCCGATTTATATAGTAGTGACCATTTTCCAATACTCATAAAATTCAAAATAGCAAATCCCACTCGAGTAAAACCGAGATTTGTTCTAAATAGAGCTGACTGGACTTTATTCTCTTCATTAGCCTCTCCACCTCAAACTCCCCCGTATCAAATGAATGTCGATAAAGGCTGTCAAACTATCACGGATGCGATCATAGAAGCAGCTCAAGCATCAATACTAATGACCTCAGGCTCACCAAGAAGACCGCTGGTTCCCTGGTTTAACGATGTTTGCAAGGAAGCCATTAAAGATCGCCGTAAAGCCTACAAAAAATTCCAGAAATACATGACCTCTCAAAATTTAATACAATATAAAAAAAAGGAGTGCAATATGTAGAAAAATAATAAATCAGACAAAGACCGAGTCCTGGAAAAAATTTATAAGCTCCATTAATTCCTCAGCAACATCAACTGACGTTTGGAACAAAATCCGGAAATTCACTAAAACTTCCCTTTCCTCTCGCTATACTATTTTGCTCAATGGACAACTGTCTGACGATCCTCTATCAGTTTAAAACACATTTGCAACTTATTTTTCCGAAATATATAGCTCCGGAAAAAATAATACAAGCTCGGATTATACGAACCCTGAGAGCACAATCGACGATGAATTATTATATTACAACCATCCATTTTCATTGTAGGAACTCAAAAACATATTAAAAACTGTTAAAGGCTCAACCCCTGGTCTTGGCCTGGTCCACTATGACATGCTAAAAAACCTCCCAGGTAATACACTGGAATGGTTACTCGGTTATTATAATCATGTCTGGTCCACTGGACAGTTCCCAAATCAATGGCGTGATTCAGTGGTCATCCCAATCCTGAAAATCGGAAATGATAAACGATTACCAACCAGTTATAGCCCTATATTTTTCACAAGCTGCTTAAGTAAATTAATGGAGCGGGTGATTAATAAAAGACTAATGTGGATAATAGAGAACAACAATTTAATTCAACCTTTTCAATCGGGATTCCGTAAGGGTCGATGTACATTAGATCATTTAGTTGCATTTGAAGCCGAAACGCAATATACATTTATCAACACACAACAGACAATAGCCATATTTTTCGACATGAAAAAAGCTTTTGATAATATAAATCACTCCATTATCCTCAGTAAATTATCATCCATAGGAATTAGAGGCCAAATGTATATTAGACGATTTCTCACGCACCTTAGAGTTCAAATAGGAGGAGAATTATCCAAGAACCACCATCAGTTCAACGGTGTCCCTCAAGGTTGTGTCCTCAGCCCAACTCTGTTCTGTCTGGCGATAAACGACTTGTGCCTTAACTTACCAAGAGGTGTTAAACCGCTTCTATTCGCGGACGATCTAGCCATTCTCTACCGATCTGGCAACATTGACACTATACGAAACAAACTACAGGGCGCTGTTAATAGAATCAACAACTAGTCTCTTTCTATTGGTCTCCAATTTTCTTCCGTAAAAACTAAGTGTATACATTTCAGTCGAAAAAGAAACACCTCTTACTCACCCGAAATCTACCTCGGAAATTCCATAATCCCGTACTCGAACCAACATAGGTTCTTGGGCATGATCTTTCACCGAAGACTAACTTGGGAGCCTCACATTTCTGCTCTAAAAACAGCTACTACAAAAAGAATGGATACCTTAAGATATTTAAGCGGCACTTCTTGGGGCTCAGACAGACTTACGTTGGTAAAACTGTATCAAGCTCTGGTATGTTCGAAATTAGACTATGGGTACTTTATATACGGTTCTGCCCGCTATCGGATCCTAAGCAAACTCGCTACAGTACACAATACAGGCATTAGGATAGCGACTGGCGCATTTCGAACAAGCCCCATCCTTAGTCTCTGCTCTGAGGCCGGAATATAGAAGAAAAAAACTGGCCGTTAACTACATTTCAAGGCTGCTTCCCCAAGATAAACATCCCACTCACAACTACATTTTTAAACCTAAATTTTCAAACGCTTTTAGAAATAAAACCAATTCAACACTCCCACTGTCAGAAAGAATTTATTCAGCAGCTCAAGCCCTTAAGAACTTACCTTTATTTAATATAGAAAACCAATACCAACCGTGGATCCACAACCCCCCAAAAATGATGTTCCGTTTCTCTCGATTACTCAAAAGCAATACCTCACATTACGAGTACAAAACTGAATTTTCCTGTCTACTACAAAATATTCCGGATCCATTTTTAATTTACACTGATGTTTCGAAATCCGATGATGCTACAGCTTGTTCGTTTGTTACCCACAACTCCACACATAAAATAAAACTACATAGACTAAGCAGCATATACACAGCGGAACTTCACGCAATAGCCTCAGCCCTCCACTTCTGTATGTCAATAACTCCAGCCTCGATAGTCTTGATAACCGACTCTTTGTGTTCATTAAATGGTTTAAATGATATGTACTCAAAACATCCAATTATCGTAAAGATTCACAAATATCTTCCCTCTCAGGAAAATTTAGGAAAATCGGTTTGTTTTATATGGATTCCCAGTCACGTGGGTATAGTTGGTAATGAGCTTGCGGATACGGCAGCCGAACAGGCACTCGCGCTTGCACACCGAGGTACTCCTATCCTGACCCCTCCAGAAATGAGTTTTCCTCTCAAAAAAGAATTATTGGATAGTTGGCAATCTATGTGGAACGAAAGCCCACCTAGCAAATTAAAAGCTGTTGAAAAATCGGTGAAAACTTGGATCACATCAAACCGCTCTAATAGTAGAGAGGAGGTCGCCGAGGCCAGGTTAAGAATAGGACACACAAACCTAACCCATGTACATCTCATCACTAAGCAGCCTCCACCAAATTGTCAGCATTGCAATAGTCTTCTCACAGTCAACCATATCTTCCAAGAATGCCCTTATACTTCAAGCCTAAATCGATTGTCACTAAAACCGGATATATCAACGGTATTAAGCAACAATGAATCAAATATAAAAAAAGTGAAACAATTTCTTAAAATACAAAGACTGTTGAATAAAATATAGAAATAAATATAATTTTATTGTTCTTTCTTTTTTAATATATTTCATCTTTTATATGTTTCTAAATTTCTTTTTATTTATTACTATATCTATTGTTAAATATTAAGTCTCCTTTAAAGAGTTTACAAATATAACCGACTCACAGGCGTTGATGACCCTAGGGTTTTACGCCTTAAAAATTAAACAAACAAACAAGAATAGATAGATTGGAGCCTATCTTTTGACCTAGACATAGCAAGTTCAAATTTACTTGAATATACATACTTTTAAGACATTGCCAAGATAGATAGTGATAGACCCTCACCTTAGATGGAATGTAAGGGTTGTGGTATAAAGACATTCAATATAATGTTAGCAATTATTGAAATAAAAAATAGAACACATATTTAGTGTTTAGAGTTTATTTTCAACTACAAGGGTTGTCAAACTTACAAAGATTTGAAAACACGAATGTACGCAACGCCTAGAGAAGAAGGGACATCCAGGCCACCAAGACAACCCTATAGAACAGTGAACGGAAGAGTGTCCTATGCTCAGATGTTCAAAGGAGACACTGTAAACACTCAATCTCAGGCCCTGCCACAAGAATCTAAACCTCAAGAATTCACACATCAACCTCAAGACCCATATCCCTCCATCCCTGAACGTAGGTTAAATACTCACACATTCATTCCTCCTCCTTCCAATTCCACTGACCTCACAAGCCTATTGACATCTTTCCTTTCCGAATTTAGATCTCTCATTACCCCCCTTATTTCGCTACTTACCAATGTTATATCCAACCTCATTCCACTGCCAAGAAATCCATAAATGTCCTCAACCAAATTCCTCTCCATTCTCCTCTGGAATGCGAATGGTATTCGGAACCACATCAACGAACTGACAATCTTATTACATGACAAAAACATCGACATAGCACTAATAACTGAAACTCGACTAACCAACAAACGACAAATCAACGTGCCCGGCTACAATATTTATCGAACCGACCATCCTGATGGAACAGCACATGGTGGCACTGCCATAATTATCCATCGATCCGTTTCCCATCATTTGTTTCCCTTACCAAGCCATAATTTCCTACAATCCACAGCCGTAATAATCCAAACACCCCTTTACCCAATAACACTAGTTGCGGCATATTCCCCACCTAAAACACCCATTTCCGAATCCCAAATAATTTCCTTCCTGAATTCCTTAGGACACCACTTCCTCCTAGGTGCAGATCTAAATGCAAAACACCAGCAATGGGGAGCCAGATCCACAAATTCCCGAGGGCGAACATTGCTATCTGCACTTAATTCCCATCGCAGCAACATCCTTTCACCTAATACACCCACATACTGGCCAACAGATCCCAACCGCAATCCCGACCTTCTAGACTTTTTCCTCCACAAAGGTCTAGGATCACTACACTGTTCTATTTCAAGGTTTGATGATCTTTCCTCAGACCATAGTCCTCTAGTCCTAACCGTTTCCACATCTCCCATTCCCAAATCATCCCCACCTTCATTTATCAGGGGGCCAGTTAACTGGAACCTTTTCCGTCAAATACTGGAAGATAATATTGACCTCAGAGTTTCCTTAAAAACACCTGAAGACCTCGACGATGCAGTGCATTCCTTCACTACCCTGATCCAGCAAGCAGCTTGGACTGCATCCTCACCTGATCGTCCCAAAAAATACCATAACATAAATCCTTTACCTCAAGATCTATTGGACCTAATCCATAGCAAACGTTGCTCTAGGACCCTTTGGCAAAGAACTAGGCATCCTGATGACCGGAAATCGTATAATTATTATTCCAAACAGGTAAAAAAGAAACTGGAAACTTTTAAAACCCAATCCTACAATTCCTACCTCTCCTCATTATCCGCTAGTGATAACTCCCTCTGGAACGTAACCAAAAAAATCCTTAAATTCCAGTCCATTTCCCATCCACTTCGCCGTGATGATGGTTCCTGGGCTTCGTCAGATGCGAATAGAGCAGAGGAGTTTGCTAAACATTTATCCTACACATTCACCCCTCACCCGAACTCCATCCCAGCCACACTGCTGAAGTTGAAGAATTCCTCTCTTCACCAATTCCTCTCTCTCTACCTCCAAAACCTGTTAACCCCTCTGAGGTCAAATTCCTTATAAACAAATTAAAACCCCGAAAATCCCCTGGATATGATCTCCTCACTTCACAAATCCTCAGACAACTTCCCAAAAAAGCAATCATATTCCTTACCTATCTATACAACTGCATCCTTCGCACAACCAACTTTCCTTTGGTGTGGAAACATTCCATAATCATCCTGTTTCCAAAACCAGGTAAACCTGTTAATAACACATCATCCTATAGACCGATAAGCTTACTCCCGATCCTCTCAAAAATCTTTGAGAAAATCCTTCTCAAACGCATCCTACCCATAATCGAATCCCACAACATCCCTTCTCATCAGTTTGGATTCCGCTCAAGACATTCCACTGTCCAACAAGGCCTTCGTGTTGTGGACCATATATCCTCTGCACTTGAAAACAAGCATTATTGCACTGGTGCCTTTCTGGACGTAGCACAAGCTTTCGACCGGGTGTGGCACGATGGCTTGCTTTTCAAGCTCAAAACCCATTTACCCCAATCCTTATACCTAGTCCTCAAATCCTACCTCTCAAATCGTTCCTTTCAAGTCCGTTGTGACACCGCATTCTCCACTTACTATCCAGTTGAGGCTGGTGTTCCACAAGGCAGTGTCTTGGGCCCAGTTCTCTATATCCTCTTCACTTCCGATATCCCTTCCAATCCCGATACATTTCTAGCTACATTTGCTGATGATACTGCCATTCTATCTTCCCACTCAGATCCTCAAATAGCATCTCTAAACCTACAATCTCACCTCTCTTTGATTGAGCAGTGGTGCAACAACTGGCGCATCAAAATCAATGAATCAAAATGCAAACATATCACTTTTACCCTGCGACGCAGATCCTGTCCGTCAATCCTTTTTAATTCAATTCCACTTCCCTACTCAGACACAGTCCGTTACCTTGGCTTCCTTCTTGACAAAAGACTAACTTGGAACCCACATACCAGACTTAAAAGACAAGAACTTAACCGACGATATGGCCAGCTGTATAGATTACTAAGTAGGACATCCCATCTTTCGATTGAAAATAAACTTTTAATCTACAAGACCATACTGAAACCTATCTGGACCTACGGACTTGAACTGTGGGGAACTGCTAAACATTCGAATATCAAACGCATCCAATCCTTCCAGTCCAAAGTACTTAGAACAATAGTCAATGCCCCATATTATGTCACAAACAAGACCCTACACCATGACCTTAACATCCCATTTGTCCTCGACATCATCCCAACCAGATTCTCAAACTTTCACCAACACCTTATCCATCATCCAAATCCTCTAGCTCAATCCCTATCCAGCTCCCTTCATCCCTACAATCCTCCACGAAGGTTAAAACGGCAGTGGCCCAGAGATTTCTTGTAAATATGCTTCTGGAGTCCTGGCAATGGCCAGCTTCTCCACTCATGTCCCGAGCGTCTGTGGCTCTAGTGCCCTCTTTCAGTCTCCATTGGCTTCTAATACTAGTGATGCGGCTGGAAAAGTGGCACTGGGATCTCCTGGAGTCTTGCTTTGCCTTCCACATGTGGGGAAAAAAGCCTGGCTCGGAGATTCTTGGGCGAATGTATATATTGTATATAGGTATGATTGTGTTTATAAGTTTCTTTTTATGTTATTGTTTATTTATTTATTTTTCTTTCTTCATCAGTATTATTTATTTACTTTGTATATTTATATTTATTTCTCTATTATTTGTATATATTGTTTGAATGAGAACTCTTAGCCCTAATACTTATAGCCCTCCAGTGGCTGATTGTATTATTATTCAATAAATAGATAAAAAAAAAAAAAAAAAGAGTTTATTTTCAATCTCCACTGGGTTTAGCCCCAGTGATGCGGTTGAGACAGAAGTGCAGGGATCTACTGGAGTCATGGTTTTACCTCCACAGTTGGAGGAACAAGTCTGGTTTGGAGTTCTCTCGCAAGATTGTAAATATTGTATATAGGTATGTATGTGTTCTTTTTATTTATTTATTTTTAGGTTATTTTATTTTTAGGTTATTTTATTCTTATTTATTGTATATATATTAATTTTCAGTATAATTTATTTTATTTATTGTACATAGAGTGTGAATGTGATCTGTGAACACTATGTGAAAAATCCTTTAATGACTCATATCAAACACATATCTATTCTCGTTTGGAAGGCTAATAGTGTTAGAAATCACATTGACGAACTAACAGCTTTACTACTAGACAAGAACATTGACGTTTCCCTAATTACAGATACTCGAGTGACCAGAAAATACCTCTCAAATGACAACCTTACCTCTCATATCCTCCGACAACTTCCTCCTTAAGCTGTTATATTTCTCACATAGTTATACAATACCATTCTAAGAACCACACACTTTCCTCTTTTGTGGAAACATTCCACTGTTATACTGTTTCCGAAAGGAGGCACACCTCCCAACACCTCTACGTCCTACAGAAATATTAGCCTACTTCCAATCCTCTCAAAAATCTTTGAAAAGATTATTCTGAAATGAATCCCACCCTTTATAGAATCTCAAAATCTGCCTTTCCATCAGTTCGGATTTCGTTCACAACAATCCACAGTCCAACAAGGACTCCGAGTGGTCTAGTGATCATATTTCCGCAGCACTGGAAAGCCATTTCTGGACAAAGCTCAAGCTTTTGACCGGGTATGGCCGGCCGAGCTTCTTTCCATGCTGAAACCCATCTACCCCAGTCCTTGTTCTCCGCTCCTACTTCTCTGATCGAACCTTCCGAGTTCACTGTGGTACAGAATTTTCCAATTCCTACGCAGTTGAAGCCAGCGTTCATCAAGGTAGCATCTTGAGCCCCGTCCTTTATATCATTTTTACCGCTGATATCCCTGCCCATCCCGATACCTTCCTGACAATATTTCCTTATGACACTGCCATCCTATAATTCAACCCAGATCTCGAAATAACCTGCTTAAATCAGCAAAGATATCTCTCCCTGATTAAGCACTGGTGTAATAAACTGCGCATCAAAGTAAACAAATCCTAATGCAAACACATTACCTTCACACTCTGGCGCAGATCCTGTAAATTAGTCCACTTCCATCCAGCTTCCTTTTTCAGACGCAATCCGGTGTCTTGGCTTACTCTTAGACCGAAGACTAACGTGGAACCCACATACTAGACTTAAAAGACCTCAACCGACGATATGGCCAGCTATACAGACTACTGACCAGAAAATCTCAACTTTCAATGGACAGCAAATTACTGATCTACAAGACCATCCTGAAACCTATTTGGACCTACCGACTTTCTGGGACAGCAAAATTTTCTAACATCAAACGCATCCAATCCTTTCAGTCCAAAGTCCTCCGAACAATAGTCGATGCTCCGTTCTATGTAACCAACAAAACCCTACATCATGACCTTCATATCCCATTTGTCCTCTACCTTTTTTTTTTTTTTTTCATTAACGAAATTTACAACTGTAATTAATAATAAATACAACAATTAAATATGAACAAGTAATATGACATGAGGAGAAACTACCCATTGGTAGCACTCCAATTATATTTCTATATTAGAAGGTCCCGAGGCCATCTTCTTTTTAGACACCTCGGAGGGTTATCAGGAATAGAAGTGGAAGCAAGGTTGGAAACGAGATGGTTCGGATGGTTCAGAACTTTATTATGAAAGGACAGTTATCTGGATTGAGCTAAATCGGAAACATATGGTACATTAAGATCATTATGGATGATTTTATTTGTGACAAAGTAGGGAGCATTAAGGATTTTACGAAGGATTTTGGATTGTAGGGATTGGATACGAGAGGAATTTGATGGTTTAGTAGAGCCCCAAAGCTCGATCCCATAAGTCCAAATAGGCCTTATTATAGTAATATATATGAGTCTTTTGTAAATAGTTGGCAGTTTAGAGCGTTTGTCTAGTAAGTGCTGGAGTAGTCGGAAACGTCGGGCGGTTTCTAGTCGTTTCAGTCTGGTATGGGGGTTCCAAGTGAGTCGTTTATCAAGGTGGGCCTCTAGCTTAACCCTTAAAATTTTCCAAATTCCATCAGAACCTTATAAATCATCCAAATCCCCTAGCACAATCCCTATCTAGTTTCACTCCTCCCTACAATCCTCCTCGAAGGTTGAAGCGGCAGTGGCTTTTGTAGTTGGCAGAGATCTTTTGTAGTATATATCTTGGAATTCTGGCAATGGCCAGATTCTCCACTCAAGACATGAATGTATGTGGCTAAAGCGCTCTCGCTCAAATTCCGCTGGCTTTAGCATCAGTGACGCGGTTGGGAGTGTAGCGCAGGGATCTCTTGGAGTCCTGCTTTTCCTTCTATAGTTGGAAAGAGAAGCCTGGCTTGGGGTTTCCTGCCTGATTGTATATATTGTATATAGGTATGACTTGTTTTTATGTTTTTAATTTAATTATCTTTAGGTTATTTTATTTTTATTGTACATAGTTTTTAATTATTATTTAGTTATTATTTTACTTTAGTTAATTTTATATTTTCTGTATATATGGTGTGAATGTGTTTATATATCACTGTAATTATTGTCCACGTGACAGATTATTATATTTCTAAATAAACAAATAAACAAACAATAAAATGCAAGCGTATTCATAAACATACCTGGACATCACCGGATTCGCAAACACTAAATCAATTCCATCATGTATTGATACAACATAGCTGGCAAAGCAGTATAATTAATGTAGGTCTTATCATGGAGTAGTATGTGGATCGGATCATGAATTAGTAATCGCGAAACTTTTGCAAAAACTTAATATAAAAAAGAATAAAGAAAACCGTTTCAATTCCGAGAATTTTAATTTTTAAAAATTAAAAAATCCATCAATTAGAACTCAATTCGAGATAGATGTTAAGAATAGGTTCGAAGCTTTCGAGTTTTCTGACGAGGACCGCAAGGATATTGACAAGTTATGGGTAGAGATCAGGGATAATATTAAAGCGGTCGGTAACTCGTGTCTAGGAATAAAGGAAAATAAGAATAACAAACTGTTGTTTGATGAATATTGCTTAAACATGTGCAAAAAAAAGAAAAACCGCTAAATTAAAAGCTCTTAATAATCCTAGCGAAGACAATCTCGAATACTTCCAAACATCAAAGAATGAAACGACAAAATTGATCAAAAATAAAAAAAAGGTAGTATCTTAAAAATAAAATAATTGAAATAGAAACTAATAGAATTGAAAGTAACGTAAGAGACATGTACAAAGGTATAAACAGAGGTAAATGTTTAGGGCCCGTCACGTCTGGAATTAGGGACAAAAATAACAACATTCTGACCGATCCGGTTGACATATTGAATAAGTTTAAGAGCCACTTTGACAGTATTTTAAATTCGGAAAATTATGTTCTGTTTCCTGCTTACCAGAGTGCGGAACCGTTAATAAAAGAACCGAGTTAAGAGGAAGTTGCAGAAGCTATCGTAAAACTAAAATATTATAAATCAGCAGGAACCGATAATATTCCTAGTAATCTAATTGGGAGTGGGAAGCTGGAGTTTCTAAAATATATCTGTTGGTTAAAAGATCTGGGTGAATGAGAAATTACCTGAAGAATGGAAAGAATCTATTCTTTTTCCGATTCACCAAAAGGGTCCGAGGACGGATTGTAACAACTAAGGAAATTATCGGAGACATCCAATGTGGGTTTAGATGGAATCGTTCGACTATTGGTCAAATCTTTTGTTTACGGCAAAAATTGAAAAAAATAGAGTACAACGGTGTTGTTCAGCAGCTGTATATCGATTTTAAAAAGGCTTACGTTTCTATTGATCGCCAACAACTTTATAATATCCTAATTGAGCAAGTGATTACAAAAAAAAAATATTAAATCTAGTCATGATGTGCTTGACGGAAACACTCAATAAAGTTAGAATCGGTAATAATTTATCCGAAATGTTTGAGGTTCGTTCGGGTTTAAAACAGAGGGATTCCGTTTCGTCTGTCCTGTTCAATTCGGTATTAGAACATGTCATTAGGGAGGTAATGCGTACCGAGAAAGGGTTGGATCTGGGTGGGACAACACGCCTACTTGGCAAAGCGGATGATATGGTCCTGTTAAGTGAAGACACGGAAACTATAAAACTAAATACCACAACGTTAATGAAAGACTTAATGGTTAGCTGCAAAAATAGCGATATTGCAGGTTATATCGATATAGAAGGTAATATTGAATATTTAATAGTTGACCGTTGCATTATAAAGGAAGGAGATGGTTCGGGGTTGCGGTAATAAAAAGGCTAAATAGTGGTAAACTATTTTATTGAAAGCCAACGTTTCGACCCGACTTTGCAGGTCTTCATCAGGGCTAGAACGGACAAGATACAAAAAGATAGAGAATTGTGGCAATTACATAATATTTAGACATAATTTATAAACAATGTGAATAAGCTTACTAGAATTATAAACAGTAAGTACAATAAAATATGGACTAAGTAAGCTGAGTAACAAGATCCTAAACTAAAATAAATAAATGCTAACAATTGTTGTACTGTAATATATAATAAATGAAAATGTGAGTATAATTCTACAAAATCTACAGGAGAAAAATAAAATTAGAGACTTACAGGTGTGTTCCTCTAGGAGTTTCACTTAGAACTGGAAAGGCAGCGGTAAGGATTGCAGGTATAGGGGAAGTTAACATGTGTTAACTAAGTAAACATTGAAAAACCCAGGAATGTACAGTATCTAGGAATTTTTGAAGATATGGATGGATACAATGGAAAAATACTATTTCTATGAAATATTAAATTATAAATATATAAATATACATATAAAATAGAGTTAATAGATGTGAGAGGTATTTCATGATTCTAGATCAGAGTACAATGTGAATAAACCCAAAATTGGTAAAAAGTAAAATGTAAATATAGAAATAACTTCATTAACATACATACATTGCAGAGCTAACTTAAAAGTATAGAGAGGGGGAAAAAAATTAATACTTATAATTATATTTGGTTGTACATATGTAAGAAAATTACATAACGAGACATGGTTAATAAGTAAAATTAATACAAAGTGGGGAAAAAAAGAAAAAGGGTGATCATACATTGATGTAGAGTGTAAACGTAAATTTAGAATAAAATAGAAGAGAGATTATACAAAGAAGGAATATTTAGAATAATGAACAATTAAATTAATTAATTAATCAAAAAATTGAGAGTAGATGAAAATAATAGAATAGAATATTTAAGTTATTTTTCCCTTATAAGACTTAAAATATGTTTATATGTAAGAGAAATACAGTTTTTGTCTACTTTGTGATTAACGGGATTGTGTTCCATGTGAATGTGGATAGATTCGGAAATGAGTCTTTTTTGATGGTTAGGGACCGTGGAAAGGATAGAGGTTTTTTCAAAATCAAATGAGTGGTTGATTGTTAAAGCATGTTCTGATAAAGGAAGGAGATGGTCCGGGGTTGCGGTCATAAAAAGGCTAAATAGTGGTAAAACTATTTTATTGAAAGCCAACGTTTCGACCCGACTTTGCAGGTCTTCATCAGGACTAGAACGGACAAGATACAAAAGATAGAGAATTGTGGAAATTACATAATATATAAATATATAAATATACATATAAAATAGAGTTAATAGATGTGAGAGGTATTTCATGATTCTAGATCAGAGTACAATGTGAATAAACCCAAAATTGGTAAAAAGTAAAATGTAAATATAGAAATAACTTTATTAACATACATACATTGCAGAGCTAACTTAAAAGTATAGAGAGGGGGAAAAAAATTAATACTTATAATTATATTTGGTTGTACATATGTAAGAAAATTACATAACGAGACATGGTTAATAAGTAAAATTAATACAAAGTGGGGAAAAAAAAGAAAAAGGGTGATCATACATTGATGTAGAGTGTAAACGTAAATTTAGAATAAAATAGAAGAGAGATTATACAAAGAAGGAATATTTAGAATAATGAACAATTAAATTAATTAATTAATCAAAAAATTGAGAGTAGATGAAAATAATAGAATAGAATATTTAAGTTATTTTTCCCTTATAAGACTTAAAATATGTTTATATGTAAGAGAAATACAGTTTTTGTCTACTTTGTGATTAACGGGATTGTGTTCCATGTGAATGTGGATAGATTCGGAAATGAGTCT
Source organism: Nezara viridula (assembly GCA_928085145.1). Lineage (NCBI taxonomy): Eukaryota > Metazoa > Arthropoda > Insecta > Hemiptera > Pentatomidae > Nezara > Nezara viridula. The sequence continues at coordinate 11,763,763 of OV725078.1, read as the reverse complement.
TTTTTGATGGTTAGGGACCGTGGAAAGGATAGAGGTTTTTTCAAAATCAAATGAGTGGTTGATTGTTAAAGCATGTTCTGATAAAGGAAGGAGATGGTCCGGGGTTGCGGTCATAAAAAGGCTAAATAGTGGTAAAACTATTTTATTGAAAGCCAACGTTTCGACCCGACTTTGCAGGTCTTCATCAGGACTAGAACGGACAAGATACAAAAGATAGAGAATTGTGGAAATTACATAATATTTAGACATAATTTATAAACAATGTGAATAAGCTTATTAGAATTATAAACAGTAAGTACAATACAATATGGACTAAGTAAGCTAAGTAACAAGATCATAAAATAAAGTAAATAGATGCTAACAATTGTTGTAGTGTAATATATAACAAATGAAAATGTGAGTATAATTCTACAAAAATCCATTTTGTATCTTGTCCGTTCTAGCCCTGATGAAGACCTGCAAAGTCGGATCGAAACGTTGGCTTTCAATAAAATAGTTTTACCACTATTTAGCCTTTTTATGACCGCAACCCCGGACCATCTCCTTCCTTTAGAAGGTAATATGTTTGAACAGGTAGAGAAGTTTAAGTATCTAGGGTCTAAGATAACTAGAAAAAACGAAATTGAAGAGGAGATCAAGGTTAGACTGAAGGTTGGAAATGCTTGTTATTTTTCTGTGACAAAACTACTTAGCTCGCTCATCTTGTTCCGGAATTTAAAGACTAGAATCTATAAAACCATTATCCTACCTACAGTTCTTTATGGATGCGAAACATGGCCGTTTATATTAAGGGATGATTTACTAGATGTATTTATTTAATACAGTTGTAAATATCATTAAGAAATAATAAAGAAAAAGTATATTAAGGGATGAGCAATGTCTTAAGGTTTTTGAAAATAAAGTATTGCGTAGAATATTCAGACCTAAGAAAGATGAGTTAACCGGAGATTTCAGAAGGTTGGACAATGCCGAGTTGCGTGAACCGTATCCAGTTAATATAATTGAGGATATTACATCGCGGCGAATCAAATGGGCTTGTAAAATTGTTGGGCTTAGTAACTAAAGAATTCCTAAAAGGTCGATATTTGCTGTACCGAATGGTCCGAGAGGAAGACCGAAGCGAAGGTGGGAAGATTGCGTTAAAGCCGATCTGAAGGGACTGGGTTTGGACGGCGAACGGTGGAGGGAGGTGTGTAATAAGCGATTGGTGGTGTCGGCATCGAACCTCCGGGTTCGCTAAGCCTTTTATTATTATTTATAATTATAATATTTTGTATTGTAATATTAGTTAAGATTCATGTACCATCAATCACTATAGTTTATTATTAGCCATTATCGGTCGTATAATATTATATCTCAGATTTTATTTAAAAAGGCTCAGCCCTGATGATTACCCTCATGTTTGGGTTGAAACGTCGGTACTAATAATTTTTTTTTAATGACTGCGTCCTGAATATTTATCACCCATGAAAAATAAAGTTATAAAAACTCTTGTCTTTAAAACATTTGCCATATTATACCACCCATTCGGTCAAACGTATTATTCTATAATATCTATATAATATTAATAATTATGTTTCTGAAAAGGTCAAATTGGTGGCAACTGACGGGTATTGTTTCGATTTACACGAAAACTTCAAAAGCAAAATATTACCTCGGGCTACGAAATTTTCTCTGTACAAACATGCTGTACTCTCACAAAATACGAGGAACCGGTCTTATTGAAATTCTTTTTATATTTGTTTATTTAGAAATATTACATTCTGTCAAGGACATTTATAATAGTGATCAGAGAAAGCACACTCACACTCTATTTACAATAAAAAAAAAAAATAAAAATAATAATACAGAAACTTAATAAATAAATAAATACAATAAAATAAAATAAAAATAAATACAATAAAATAAAATAAATGTATATAAACAAAAGAACTAACCTAATCATACACACTCGGGCTTGAGTGGAGGATCTGGCCATTGCCAAAACTCCAATAGATGCTTATTTACAAAAGGTCTCTGGGCCACTGCCGCTTCAACCTTCGAGGAGGATTGTAGGGATGGGTGGTGCTGGATAGAGATTGTGCAAGGGGATTTGGATGATAGGTAAGGTTCTGGTGAAATTTGGAGAATTTTTCTGGAATAAGGTCTAGGACAAATGGGATATTAAGGTCATGGTGTAGGATTTTGTTATTTACATAGAACGGAGCATCAACTATTGTTCGAAGGACTTTAGATTGAAAGGATTGAATACGTTTGATGTTAGAAGCTTTTGCTGTCCCCCACAGTTCAAGTCCGTATGTCCATATAGGTTTCAGTATTGTCTTGTAGATAAGTAATTTGTTTTCAATAGAAAGTTTGGATTTTCTGTTTAGTAGTCTGTATAGCTGGCCGTATCGTCGGTTGAGTTCTTGTCTTTTGAGTCTAGTATGTGGGTTCCACGTTAGTCTTCGGTCTAAATGAAAGCCAAGATACCGGACTGTGTCTGAGTAAGGAAGCTGGATGGAATTAAAGTGTACTGGTGGACAGGAACTGCGTCGGAGTGTAAAGGTAATATGTTGGCATTTAGATTCATTAACTTTAATGCGCCAGTTATTACACCAGTGCTCAATCAAGGTGAGGTGGTTTTGGAGATTTAAGGATGCTATGTTGGGATCAGAGTTGGATGATAAGATTGCGGTGTCGTCAGCGAATGTTTCAAGAAAAGTATCGGGATGAACAGGGATGTCAGCAGTAAAGAGGATGTAAAGCACGGGACCCAAGACGCTGCCTTGGGGAACACCGGCTTTAACGGAGTAGATATTGGAAAATTCTGTTCCACAGCGAACTCGGAAGGAGCGGTCAGAGAGGTAGGATCGGAGGACTAGGTACAAGGACTGAGGTAAATGGATTTTAAGCTTGAAGAGCAGTCCGGAGTGCCATACCCGGTCAAATGCCTGTGCAATGTCCAGAAATGCACCCGAACAGTATTCCTTGTTTTCTAGGGCTGAGGAAATATGATCAACAACTCGGAGTCCTTGTTGAACAGTAGAATGTTGGGAGCGAAAACCAAACTGATGGGAAGGAATATTTTGGGATTCTATAATGGTAGGATTCGTTTCAAAAGGATCTTTTCAAAAATTTTTGAAAGGATTGGGAGTAGGCTAATTGGTCTATAGGATGTTGAGATATTGGGAGGTTTGCCTGGTTTTGGGAAAAGGATAATAGTGGAGTGTTTCCATAGCAGAGGAAAGTGGGTGGTGCGTAGGATACAATTGTAGATATATGTAAGGAATATGACTGCTTTGGATGGAAGTTGTCGAAGGATTTGAGGGGTAAGGAGATCATGTCCAGGAGCTTTACGGGGGATTAGTTTTTTTAATTGAAATTTCACTTCGGAAGGATGAATAGCTTTTGGGGGCAAGGAAAGTGGGATTGGTGATGTAAGGAGTTCTTCTACTGTTACGGTGTGGGCAGGATGGGATTCCGGATGTGAAATAAATGTATTGGATAGGTGAATGGCGAACTCCTCAGCCTTATCTTCGTCAGATGCTGCCCAGGAGCCATCATCTCGTAGGAGGGGATGGGAAATGCGGCGAGGATTTAAGATTTTGGTAGTGGTTTTCCAAAGGGAATTGTCGCGAGAAGAAAGGGAGGATAGGTAGGAGTTGAAGGAATGTTATCTGAAGGTGGCTAATTCCAGTTTTAATTTTTTGCAGTAATAATTATAGGAGCAGCGGTCGGTAGGATGTCGGGTACGTTGCCACAATAATCTGGCACGGCGTTTGGTTTGGATTAGGTCAAGGAGGTGTTGGGGTAGAATGGTCTTTTTAGGAATTCTGGAGGAGTCTTTTGGGAAGGAAGCAGTCCAGGCGGCTTGTTGGATTGTGGTAGTAAAGGAATTTACGGCACTATCAAGGTCATCGGGAGTTTTGAGGGATATGTTAAGATCAATTTTATCGGAGATGATTTGGCGGAAAAGGTCCCAGTTAACTGGGCCCCTAATAAATGACGGTGGAGAAGGTTTGGGAACGGGTTCAAGTGAAACATTAAGGATTAGAGGACTATGGTCAGAGGAAAGTTCATTTAGACGTGTAATGGAACAATTGAGGGGACTTAAGCCGCTGTGGATAAAGAAATCAAGAAGATCAGGATTACGGTTGGGATCTGTAGGCCAGTAGGTAGGAGAGTTGGGGGAAAGGAGGTGAAAATGTTGGGAATTGAGTGCAGACAGCAGGGTTCGGCCACGAGTATTCGTGGTTCTGGAACCCCATTGTTGATGTTTGGCATTTAGGTCTGCACCCAAGATGAAGTGATGTCCTAAGGAGTCGAGGAGAGAACGGAATTGGGCATTGGATAATTCTAGAAATTGAAATTGAAATTCTAGAGGCCAATTCTTAAATTCCTCTGACCAACGTGGACTGATTACATCTGGAGGTAAAAGCAAAATCAATAGACAAATTATTGTTCATTACGGCCACGTGGATGGAATCAAGCTTATTAAAGATAGTAGACATGGTTCAGCACAGAAGTTAATTCATGAAAGTTGCTAGAGTAAAAGCTCTACAGAAATAAACAATGGTTGGAAGATGGATGGCTAGATTATGTGACCGAAAGCGTAAAAAAATAAATAAAAATCCTTGATTGCTCCGAGATACATTATAGTACCTTAACTAAAACCTAGTAGTTTTAAAAATATGTACTAATTAATAATAAACAAAATGTTTGATCCTCTGCACTACAATTTTAATGAAGATGTAGTAAAACTTTGGGCATAAAGCTACCATCGGCGCTTAATGCTACTTATTTAAACTAAATTCAGTCTAACTCTAGCAGCCGCCGAGTAAAGACACTATAACCTCTGTGTTAATTGTTTTGTTTCGTTTTAATTTTATTTCAGTTTTTAGTTAATATTATTTATAATACGGATTTATTTAATAGTGATAAACTTAGAACTATCATATTATTTTCGGTAAAAATTTTTCAAGTAAGAATGCCCTTCTGGGGAGCAAATTGAACATGGAAGATGAAGAAGAAACTTCAAGCACTTCAAAAATAGATGGACAGACAAATTTAGCTCCGAAAAGAAGAAGAGGTGAGTCAACCTTATATAACATTCCTATTAAAAATAGTTACTCGGTTTTCTCCGACGAGGAAGAAGATGAAGAGATCTCTGACCAAACTAATAAAAATCCTGAATTACAAAAATTTCCCCCAATAGTAGTTAATTCCTCTTTCTCAAATCACAAGGAAATAATTACAAAACTTAAACATTCAGTTAAAGATATAAATATCAAATACGGTGGAAATAAAACTATTTTTTATGTATATAATAATGAAGACTTCATAAACGTTAAAAATGAACTTAAATTACTCAATCATAATTTCCATACCTATACTCCTAAACATGAGATTAAGCCTAAAGTGGTATTAAAAGGCATGCCCCCGGACTATCCTATCGAAGACATTCAGGCCGATCTAAACAGACAAGGCTTAGAGATTTATAAAATGTTTCAAATGACTAAAAAACTAGATGGTGTTGAAAAAAAATTACCATTATCAATCATTATACTAAATAATAAAGAACAATTGGTAAAACTTAATCGCATAAAATATTGTGATAATGTTGTTATATCATGGGAAAAATATGTGAGCAAAAAAGTGTTGACACAATGTTATTTATGCCAAGAATATAACCACGTAGCTCGAAACTGCTTCAAAAAACCCCGTTGCCTGAAGTGCTCCGAGGAACACTTATCAAGAGACTGCCCTAATATCATACGCGAAGACTTGAGAGAAGAAGTGCAGCAACTGCAATGAAAGTCATTTCTCAAATTACGAAAAATGCCCATACTTCATACGAAACCAGCAATTGAAGCTCAGTAAACAACGACCAACCATCCACCCTTCACAACGAAAAATATTCAAGCCAAGACAAAATGATTTTCCTTCCTTACCAAAAACAGACTCAACATGGTTTCAAAAAACATTCTCAGACAATATTAATGGAAATAACACTTCTTATAATGAACCATCTATTATTGAATATTTTAAAGAAGTTAAAAATATTTTTAAACTTTTTAACTTAAATAAAATAATAAATAAATTTAAAAATATTGTTTCTGAAGTAAAATCGGCAGAAGACAGCATGTCAAAAATATTTATTGTAATAGAAGGGTTATTATCATTAATTGATTAACAGTCAAGAGTTTAAAATGCTTAAAATAGGCTTAAGTTGCTATTTATGTTATATTTTCTTATCTATTAGTTTAATATCACATATTGTATACTTTAACTACAACATTCCTCTGTGTACTCCTGACCTTAAAGTGAGTACAATCAAATGTAAATACACACCTAAAACGAAAACAGTCAACACTTTCATATCAATTTCTGAACCTATGTATACTAAATTGCTATTGTATATATTAAGCAAAACATGTCTTAATACTCAAACAAAAACAATACTACACCTTCTTTATCGTAAACTAAATCATTCTGACGACTTATTAATATTCACGTATTTTTACCTATATGTTTTGTTTCTTCCGTTTATGAATTATTACTTTTTTTACTATTGCTTATATATTAGAGATTATGTAATATTTTTTTTTATTCATAATGAACAACGGTAGACGACATTTAAAATTAATGATGTGGAATGCCCAAACACTTCGCCGAAATGATATAGAATTCAAACAATTTCTACATCAAAATCAACCTCATATAGTATCAGTAAGCGAAACTCGTTTATCTGCTCAAGACAGATTCTCGGCCCCTGGCTACACTGTTTACCGAAGGGACAGGAACAGAGCAGGCGGGGGGTTATGATACTGGTGCGTTCAGATCTACCGCACGTTTACAGGCCGATTGATAATTTAAAATACGCGGAAGCGACTGCAATTCAATTTAAGGTCAAAAACAAAATTATTAACACAGTTGCAGTTTATATCCCACCGAATAAAATAAATACACATGACCTTAGAGCTATGTTTAATATCGGTAAACACACACTCATTTTCGGGGACTTAAATGCAAAAAATTTACAATGGAACTGCCATAATACGAATAAAAATGGAAAATTATTATTAAATTATACATCACGGAAAAATATAGAAATGCATGCTCCAAACGAGCCAACTTACATACCAACTCAGAAAAAATTCAAATCTAGCATTATTGATTTAGCCCTCACCAAAAATATTTCTGATGTTTCTCGGCTTATCTCGGTACCATGTCTCAGTTCGGATCATAACCCGGTGATCTTTCGATTGGAAAATAAAACCGTAAAAACCAGCACGATCCCAAAATTCAATTTCAAATTGGCTGATTGGGAAAAATTCCGAAAAATCGTAGATAAAAATCTAGATATTAATCCTGTTATAAGAAATAACTCCGATATAGATTTTAACATCGATAAATTTATGGAGACTGTCAAAACTGGCATGATAAAATCAATTCCACAGGTATCCTGTCAATACAAACCCGACAACATACCTCCTCAACTACAATTTTTGAATTTTATAAAAAATAAATTCCGGAAAAAATACCAGCTCACCAGGAACATAAAGTATAAATGCCTCTTTAACAAATTAAATGCCTACGTAAAAATTCGTTTAAACAGTTGGAGGAACTTAAAGTGGCAGGAAACTCTTAGAGAACTGTCCCCTGGTAGTAAAAATTTTTGGAAAATACACAAAATTCTAACAAATCGTCCCCACCATATCCCTCCAATCAAAATATCAAACAATTTCGCTTATTCTAATATAGAGAAGGCAGAAGCTATGGCAAACTATTTCACATTGGCATCTAATATTTCGGCTGATATAGGCACCAACAACCACAATCGAACTATCATTAAATCCGTAAAAAGCTTTATCAAAGAACCAGTTCCAAATACATTCCCTTCAATCTCATTCAAAGAGGTGAAACAGGTTATAAAAGAGTTAAAAACTAAAAAATCGCCCGGTCCAGACTCTATACCTCCAATTGCCATTAAGAAATTAAGCAAAAAGGCTATTTTATTCCTAACAAAGACGTATAACTGTATGCTTCGCTTTAGATATTTTCCGACGGCTTGGAAAACAGCAAAAATCATAACGATTCCGAAGCCAAACAAAGATCCAGCAGATGTTCGTAGTTACAGACCAATAAGTCTACTCAATATAATTTCAAAACTTTTTGAAAAACTATTTTTAAAAAGAATCCTGAGCCATATATCTCAAAACAGTCTGATATCTAACGAGCAATTCGGGTTCAGAAAACAGCACTCAACAGTAGCCCAACTAGCCAGACTGACCGACTATATTACCAAGGCGTTCAACGAAAAGAAGCACGTCGGTATGCTCCTCCTAGACATAGAAAAAGCTTTTGACACTGTATGGCATGAGGGTATTATCCATAAACTCATTTTATATAAATTCCCACCTTACATAATCCACCTTCTTCACTCATATCTCAACAATAGATCCTTTTGCATTACAATAAAGAATGACCATTCCTCAATCCACTTCCTATCTGCAGGTCTCCCTCAAGGCTCCTGTCTTTCTCCTACACTATTCAGCCTATACATCTCAGACCTTCCTTCCATTCCTTCAATAGAATACTCCTTATATGCAGATGATACAGCTATTTACACCTCTTCTTTTAGAATCGATACTATAACTAACAGGTTACAATCCCAATTCATAAAACTCTGCAAGTATTTTGAAAAATGGAAAATAAAAATAAATGATCAAAAAACTGAAGCAATTATTTTTACAAAAAGAAGACCACGCATAAACCACAATATACACATAAAAGAAGTACAGATTCCTTGGTCCAGTTCCGTGAAATATTTAGGCCTAGAACTTGATAGATCCCTAAATTTTACTCAACATATCAACAACAAGTGCAATAAAGCAAAAAACATGATCAGCAAAATGTCACCATATTTTAATAGATATTCACAACTGAATACAAAAAATAAACTAATTTTATATAAAACAGTAATCCGCCCTTTAATCACTTATTCTGCCCCAGTATGGAGTTACACATGTGAGACAAATTACAAAAAACTCGAAGTAATTCAAAATATGTGTATGAGAATCATAAACAATTATCCACGTTATACTAAAGTATCTATTATGCTAGCAGAATTACAGCTTCCCACAATAAAAAAATATATTTATTTTAAAACACAGAGATTTTTTGAGCAAACACCAACGTCTGAAAACCCTATTATCCGAACAATAGGAAACTATGACAAAACATCTTTGAAACGGTATACACACAGACGGACTAAACACATACTACTAAATGACTAATTCAATCAGTTTATTTGTGAAAATTTAACGGTTTCTTATCAATCACCAAACACGTAACAATAAACTCAATCACCCCAATCAACAAATTGTATTTATATGATGTGTGTGTATGTATATGTGCGGGTATGTGTGTGTGGATATATATATATATATATATATATATATATATATATAATATATATATATATATATATATGTGGATATGTATATATATGTATGTGTGTATATGTATATATATGTGTGTTTTCCTTTTGCACATAAATTATATTTAGTTTTTCTTGCACTTTTAATGATTGTAACATAATTTTTTTTTAACTGACTGAGGGAGATGGCTCGTATGCTTAAATAGCAGCTCAAAAGTCAGTGCTATGTCATGAAATGCATCAGAACAGTATTGCTTGTTTTCTATGGCTGCTAATATATGATCAACGATCCGGAGTCCTTGTTGAACAGTGGAGTGTTTTTAGCGAAAACCAAACTGATGGAAAGATTTTGAGATACTATATGGGGTAGGATTCTTTTCAAAACAATGCTTTCAAAGACTTTTGAAAGAATTGGGAATAGGCTAATTGATCTGTAGGATGTAAAGCTGTTGAGAGGTTTGTCTGGTTTTGAGAAGAGAATATTTTTAGTGCTTTAGAATGTTAATTAAGTTTAAATAAGCAGGTGTGCTGATGATTGCTTAATCCCGAAAGGTACTACTGTATGTACATTACAATAAAGTAAAAATAAAAAATGTACAACGGAGAATCGAACATTTTGTCATTTATTAATACTTAAAGAATTACAACCAATTTACATATTAAAAATATATAATATAATATTTTTGTTTCTTTGGAATATTAATTCGTAAATTCTTCCAGTGGATCCTTTTATTTATTTATTTTTTTTTTTCGGCAAGACTTCCTTATACGGCCCCTATTCGGTAAATTTTCAGAAGTTAGTTGAAAAAATATTTTCTAGAGCTTAAAGTGAAAAGCTTTTTTTTCATTTTGGTTTTAGATTAGAATCAATGATGATTTTTTTTCTTATGGAAGTGTAGGCATCATTACTGTATCCTCGCCTCAAAGTTAAAACACATGTAATGGAAAAGAGATATCATCATTCTACAATAAACTGTTTCAGAACAAGCCCATTCCAACCTAATGACGGTTCCCTGACGATTTCTGATTGGCCAATGGCCCAATTTTTAGTAGAAAAGTAGAACATCCAAGTTTTGTGGTTTTAAAAGAGATTCTTGTTTGTTGTTGAATAGGAAGCGATAACTAAAGAAATATATAATTTAAGTAATTAACAATTACTTTACTGTAAACTAGAAAACAATTAATTTAACTGTAAAGAGAATTTTTCATTATTAAAACCATGTAAAGAGGACATTTGAGCGGCTAAACTAAGCTATGTCCTGTTTTAAAAAAAAAAAATCATAAATTGGTAGCGATATTTTTTATCATCATCCAACTATACTACAGTTATCCTACTTTTAGAAAAAATACCTCGTTTAATAAGGTTTAAGTTTATATTAATTAAATTGAGATTTATTCGGCAAAAACTTGAGATTTTTCTCAGATTTTGTAAAGAAATGATGTGATTTTCTACCCAGTCTCCTAAAAGTACCAGTGTTTTTCTATATATATTTGTATGCACTTTTACATATGCGACTACTAGTATATCACTTAGACATAAGAGCAGCCAAGTGGTCAAGGCAACATGCTTGGGCGTAGGTAGGAATGGGAATCGTTCCTCAGAGTGGACAAATTAAATTCGTCGGGTCCAGACTAACTTCAATCAATTTTTATACCCTTTTATGAGAGTTATTTTACCAACGCTCGAAAATGGACCAACGTATAATAAGCGAAAACAGAGCTTTTTATCTCTTTTAAAAACATTGAAATCTCGCAAAATCTCTATAGAATACGAATCAAGGGTGAAGAATGATAAAGCCAACTGCGATATATGGCTGGGAGATATGGACACTAACCAGTGGCTTAGAAAGAAGAATTGAAATATTAAAAAATAAATGCTCGCCATAATGAGAGTACTAGCGCACTGAAAAGAAGGTCCGATAGCAACTACTTAGACTGAAACTAGTCAATGTATATCTTACAAAAATTATTATTATTTGTGAAATAAGCTTTTGTATATCACTTAATATTCTCTTTATGGGAATGAACATTTAATAATAATATCAGTATGCGCATGCGCCAGTTTCTATCTACCAACCTGCTACATCGTCTCCCACAAAGTGACTTAATTACCAGCTAATTAGTGAGCTTTAGTGCAATAAAACAGTGACAATTCAACATTTATCAATTGACTATTCAACTCAACATAAACAAAGTGAGTAAACAACTTGTTTATTAACATTAAGACTACAGTGTAAACAACGATAGTTTTATAGGTAGAGGCCATAGCTGGCTATCATTGCCCCCCACTACCTTTAGTTGCCTCCGTGGCTTCTAAGGGGGAACACGTATACTTAGAGGAGGCCTCTACAAGTCTACGTAATTAGTTACGTACTAAAAACTTTTATTTATTTTTTGTTCTCCTCTCTTTTATTTACCACCCTACCGTCATGAGATGCGATATTACCATATGATAATGTCTAGCATAAACAGAAGATCTAGGAGTTTAGGTAACAACAGCCCTCGAAGTTCACCGGTAAAACAGAAGCCTAGACGTTCTAATAGAAAAACGCCACCTTCAACACCTGATAACCCTAGTGATAGCATGAATGACCCTCAACCTGGTACTTCAACGAAAAATATGACTGCAAAAAATATAAACAATGAAAAAGACGAATCTCCATTTTTTACTTCTAACCCATATCAATTACTGTCATTGGAAGAAACAATGGAAATACCACCAACCCCCAGAGAACCAAAACCACCTCCTATATTCATCAGAAATATAAAAAATTTCCCGCTATTTTGCCAGCATCTAAATAAACTACTGGACAACGGCAAATACATATGTCAAACTGGAATCAATGACACGAAGTTGATGACAGATTCCCCTGAAACTTATAAAAAAATTGTCAAATATTTAACTGATACAAAGGCGGAATTTCACACTTATCAGTTATTCCAAGAGAGAGCACTAAGAGTAGTGATAAGAGGCCTACACCCTTCAACTCCACCTGATGCAATCAAGGAAGAATTAACGGATCTAGGATTCAGTGTCCGCCAAATTGTTAATATATTTAAAGAAAATAAAGAGCAGCCGGGCACAAATAATAAAATAGCCCTACCATTATTTTTTGTAGACCTACAGCGCACCACTGGGGTCGATAATATTTACAAATTAAGACGCCTGTACTATACTAGTATAGTTGTTGAAAAACCATATAGCAAGAAGGAAATAGTTCAATGCCATAATTGCCAATCTTATGGCCACACTAAAAGTTATTGCCACCGCTTACCGCGCTGCGTGAAGTGCGGGCAACAACACAAATCGGAAGAATACTGTAAGTCCAGGCAAACACCTGCGGTGTGCGCATTATGCCATAAAGACCACCCAGCAAACTACAAAGTATGCCAGACCTACAAAATATTAAAATCGAAACTTCTAACAGCTCCTAGACAGGAAGAGACATCTAGGACTTCCAGACCACCAAGGCAACAGACAAGATTTACGAACAATCAAGTCTCCCTATGCTCAAATACTGGGAGAAATAGAACAGCCCACTCAACCTCAGGCCCTGCCCCAAACTCAACCACAACCTCATAATCCGCCACCGCAACTTAATAACACCCAAAAGTCCAGTCACCACCAAATGTACATCCCTCCCCCTAACAATTCCAATGATCTTACGAGTCTCCTTTCATCATTCCTCTCCGAATTCAGATCTCTTATCACACCACTTATCTCCTTAGTCACAAATGTCATATCTAACCTTATTCCACCGCCAAGAATTCCTTAAATGCCCTCAATAAAACCCCTTTCCATTCTCCTCTGGAATGCGAATGGTGTTCGAAACCACATCAATGAACTAACTTTTTTTCTACAGTTAGAAAAATAACATTGACATAGCCCTAATAACTGAGACTCGACTAACTAATAAACGACAGTTCAACATACCTAGCTACAAGATTTATCGAATTGACCACCCTGATGGAACAGCACACGGAGGTACTGCTGCCATCATCCATCAATCCCTCTCCCATCACTTTTATCCTTTACCAGTACATAACTTCCTACAAACCTCAGCAATAACAATCCAAACTTCACTTTTTCCTATCACAGTTGTCGTAGCATACTCCCCTCCTAAAACAGCAGTAACCGAACCTAACTTCATATCCTTTCTTAATTCCTTATTATGGTGTGAATGTGCTCTCAGAACTCTATTATAAATGTCCTTTATTGAGACAGATTGTAATATTTATCAATAAACAAAAAAAAAAAAAAAAAAAAAAAATCCTTAGGACATCATTTCCTTATAGGTGCAGACCTTAATTCCAAACATCAGCAATGGGGAGCCAGAACCACGAACTCCCGCGGGCGAACATTGCTGTCTGCACTTATTTCCCACAATAGCAACATCCTTTCCCCTGATACTCCTACATACTGGCCAACCGATCCTAACCGTAACCCTGACCTCCTTGACTTCTTCATTCACAAAGGTCTAGGGCCGTTGAATTACTTAGTTTTACGGCTTGATGACCTTTCCTCAGACCACAGTCCGCTAAACCTAACTCTTTACACATCTCCTATCCCCAAATTATATCCTCCCCCCTCAAGACCTAGATAATGCAGTGTGTTCCTACACCACCTTGATCCAACAAGCAGTTTGGACTGCATCCTTACCACTCCCATCCAAAACATACCGTAAAAAGAATCCTTTGCCCCAAGACCTTACTGACCTAATTAAATCCAAACGCCAATCTAGGACCCTCTGGCAAAGAACCAGGCATCCTGATGATCGAAAAATATACAATTATTATTTCAAACAGGTAAAAAAAACTAGCTTCCTTTAGATCCCAACCATACAACTACTACCTCTCTTCCCTATCTACCGATGACAATTCCCTCTGAAAATTGACCAGAAAAATCCTTAAATACCATTCTGTTTCCCATCCCCTCCGATGCGATGATGGAACCTGGGCTTCGTCAGATAAAACTAGAGCTGAAGAATTTGCCAAACACCTATACAAAACATTCACTCCCCACCTCGAACTCCATTCCACCCTCACTGCTGAAGTTAAATAATTCCTCTCTTCTCCTATTCCTCTCTCTTTGCCTCCTGTAGCTGTCAATCCCTCTGAGGTCAAATTCCTTATAAGCAACCTAAAATCTCGAAAATCCCCTGGACACGATCTCCTGACTTCCCAGATCCTAAGGCAACTTCCCAAAAAAGCAATTATATTCCTCACATACCTATATAACTGTATCCTCCGCACAACTCACTTTCCTCTGACATGTAAACACTCCATAATCATCCTCTTCCCAAAACCAGGTAAACCTGTCAATAATACCTCATCCTATAGACCGATAAGCTTACTTCCGATCCTTTCCAAAATCTTTGAGAAAATCCTTCTCAAACGAATCCTACCCATACTCGAATCCCACAATATTCCCATCAGTTTGGATTCCGCTCAAGACACTCCACTGTCCAACAAGGCCTTCGCTTTGTGGACCACATATCCTCTGCGCTTGAAAACAAGCAATATTGCACCGGTGCCTTCCTGGACGTAGCGCAAGCTTTCGACCGAGTGTGGCATGATGGCCAATTGCTTTTCAAGCTCAAAACTCACCTACCCCAATCCTTGTACCTAGTCCTCAAATCCTACTTCTCAAATCGTACCTTTCAAGTCCGCTGCGGCACTGAATTCTCCAACTATTATCCAATTGAGGCTGGTGTTCCACAAGGCAGTGTCTTGGGCCCAGTCCTCTTCATCCTCTTCACCGCTGACATTCCAACCAATCCCTATACCCTTCTAGCAACTTTCGCGGACGATACCGCCATCCTGTCATCCCACCTAGATCCTGAAACTGCATCCTTAAATCTACAAAGACACATCTCCCTAATTGAGCAATGGTGCAACAATTGGCTCATTAAGATCAATGAATCCAAATGCAAGCATGTCACCTTTACCCTCCGACGCAGAGCCTTTCCACATAACCTTTTCAACTCTGTACCTCTCCCCGTCTCAGACACAGTTCGGTATCTTGGATTCCTTTTAGACAAAAGACTAACTTGGAACCCACATACTAGACTTAAAAGACAAGAACTTAACCGACGATTTGGCCAGATATACAGACTACTTAACATAAAATCCAATCTATCAATAGAAAACAAACTATTAATATACAAGACCATACCCAAACCCATCTGGACCTACGGTCTTGAACTGTGGGGGACGACTAAATTTTCGAACATCAAACGCATCCAATCCTTTCAGTCTAAAGTCCTCCGTATGATAGTCAATGCTACTTATTACGTTACAAACAAAACCCTACATCATGACCTTTACATTCCTTATATCCTTGACGTTATTCCATCCCGATTCTCAAATTTTCACATGAACCTAATCCACCATCCTAACCCTTTAGCACAATCCTTATCTAGCTCCAGTCATCCCTACAACCCTCCTCGAAGGTAGAAACGGCAGTGGCCTCGAGATCTCTTGTAAAGACGTCACTGGAGTTCTGGCAATGGCCAGCTTCTCCACTCAAGTCATGAGTGTTTGTGGTTTTAGTGCCCTCTCTCAGTCTCCACCGGACTGGTAATGCCGGCGACGCGGTTGAGAGAGAAGTGTCCTTCACACGTGGGGAAAGGGCTGGACTCGGAGATCTCTTACCTAATTGTAAATATTGTATTTAAGTATGAATGTTTTTTCTATTTATTTCTATTACTTATAATTTATTTAATTTTGCTACGAATTTCTGTATTTAATTTTAACTCTAAGTTACATTTCCTTGTTTTTTTATAGTTTTGCCTTTGTTATATAGATTTTTATAATTATTTATTCTTTTATTTATTTTTTTTTTTTTATGTATTGTATATATGGTATGAATGTGCCTCACTCAGCCTTAGTACTCAGTGCCCTTAAGTGTGGCAAAATGTATTATTACTCAATAAACAGATAGATGAATAAAAAAATAAATAAATAATAATAATATCATAAGACATAGGATTGTTCGCCCAGTTATATTTCATTTCATTCGGTCAATTCATTCCATTTCCAAAGCGGAAGTGGTAGGCGTTGACATGGTCTGCCAACCTTTCATATTAATAATTGTTAACGAAGTTTTTTTTATGTGACTATACATGACTTAGTGTATAAAAAAAGAATAAAAAATCGGAAATAATGTTGTATAGATAATATGAATGTATATACTGCTGTGTATTGTAAGGACCACAGTTGGAATATATTTAATTATTGCCAATGTATAAATACATTCTAAATAATGATTGCTAACACGTGTCCGGTTACCTGAGGGAGAGTGGCGACCTTTTCTGAGAGACAATAAAACACCAAAGGACAGACACCGGTCTTACGTGCGCATGTTTGAAGAGGATCGGAAGGCTTGTCTAAGCAAGGGAGGGAACAGAAACACCTTCGAGAAAGAGTAAACAGCCGAACGGCCTGGAGGCGTGATCATCCCTTATGCTACGAAAATTCAACCAATAAGGACCACTCTTGTCCCACCTGAATATTTCTATAAAATCTACTGAGAAGGAAGAAAAGAGGGTTGATGTGGAGATCCGGCCTAGAGGAGAGGTCTTATATTGAAATCCGGCCTTAAAGATGGGCCTTACGTTTTCTTCTGGCATGGGGACCGAAGCCTTGCCCTTTCATAGACCATGATGATCCTGGCAGAGCTTTGAACCATGACGAGATGACCGCGGATCAGCAGATGCACGGATGGAATCTACCAACCACACCATTTCATATACAATAGATAAGTGTTATTTCCAACAATAAATTTACCAATGTTAGAATATTTCATGGCAATATAATTCTCAAAACAGTCCTTCTGAAATCATGCCTTCGCAGTTAATTATTGAATTCATTGATTCTTGTAACTATAATTTGTAATTCTTGTAAATATAATTTGTATATATTCTTTATTAAAAATTGAAATAAATTAAGTTTGTTAGTATAAGTAATTTTAATCATGTCACCTATTTATATCAATATAATGGCAGCTAATGTTTGGTAATTAGAAAGCATGATAAACACAAACCAGCATTTGAGAAAAGAAATCCAATTCATCAATTCTGGACCAACCAATATATTATAAATCCAAATTTATTTTACTAATTTTTCATTATTAATTTTTATTAAACATTTCTGGGTAACTATCATCAATAATTTTCCAGTGGCATCCCGAATAAATTTCAATACCATAAAACGTTGCAATACTTATGAATATAGTTTAATAAATATGATTGAATATCAAATAAATACAAAAAGCATTGTAGATAAGACATTTATAAAGCTCTTTACATCATCCCTTTTATTAATAATCATATTCCGGGAGAATAAAGGTTACGCAGTCCTTTCTGATGTCTTTGTTTGTTCTCATTCACATGCAAATAGATCAAAAACAAAGGATTTGGAGTGAACTTGGGCGGGCAACTTGCCAAGCCGATAAATTGTTGTATAAATATGACTCCTGAGGACTTGGGTTCCCTCCCAACACAAAAACAAAAATACGCACCTAGCCAAATATCTATCTAATCATAATCTGTATATAATTTTTTATATGTTAGCTTGTGAATATGAACTACATCGTATATATATTTGAAGTGCCTGCATCTCAATAGCTTAACTATTTTTCGAGGTCTGTTCAGTCTTACAAAGATAAAAATAATTAAAATATGTGCCTCGGTACGTAAATTGAATGTCTATATAGAGTCAATTTTTTAACACCATATCTTAAAAAGATAAAATGTTTATTAGGTATTAATATACATGGTGTACCTTAAGTAGAGAGAAACATTTATAAGAGTAATAGCAGACCTCAAGAGCTACAAAAAAGCATTTGTAAACATCGGTTAAATTTTCGGCAAAGAAATAGAAAATTTAAGATTTGTGTTTTTTTAAGTAAGTCACGTTTTTTGTTTGAAAGAAAGCGAGAACTAAAAAAATATTTAATTTAAGCGATTAACAACTGCTTCTCAGAAACCTAGATAAAGTTTACTTTAAATTAGAGTAAAATTTGTCATTTCGATATCGTCTAATCAGGGTGTATAGGTAGTCTTTAGAAAAAAAAGTTTAATTGAAACCTTCTCTATTTGTTAGGCGGAAGGTTATTCCTCCGAACTTTTATGGGACGAGGAGTTTAGACAGGTGGAATATATAGTCATGGTTAACAGCTGATGAGAAGGTTGTCTCCTCAACTCCTCTCTCAGTTTTTACCAATTTTATAGCGGAATCTCTCTGATTATTCACGTGATACAGTTAAAGTGTATATCAGAGCAGTTGATATTTACTGTTGGCATCTTTTTTTTTTGTTATTTTAAGGAAAAAAAAAAAAAAAAAAAAAAAAAAAAAATTTTTTTTTTCTTTTTTTTTATTTATTTATTTATTTTTCTCTTATGATATGCGGTATGATCAGCAAGTGATGGCCAGTAAGGTGCCCAAGAGGTCTCGGTCAGACGGAGTTAGCTCACCAGCCAAACAAAGGACTCGTCGCTGCCTACGAGAAATACCTCCAGTGACCAAAATGAACACTTCAGAACCAGAACCTCAGCCCCAACCAGGTACGTCTGCACAAGAAACGATTGAAGAATCACCTTTCTTTACTCCAAACCCCTACCAAGTGCTTCAAAATGACAAAGAAGTAATGGAGTCTGCAGCAATACCCAGAGAACCAAAGCCTCCTCCGATATTTGTGAAAAATATAAAAAATTTCCAGATGTTCTGCACCCAACTAAATAAAATCTGCTCTGGCAGTTATTCATGCCTTAACAGGACCAATGACACCAAGATAACACCTGATTCTGCAGAAGCCTACCGAAAAATAGTGAAGTACTTATCAGAAACAAATGCGAATTTTCACACTTACCAGCTGAGGCAGGAAAGAGCTTTACGAGTGGTGATAAGAAATTTACATTCCTCAACCCCCACTGAAGTTATTAAAGAAGAACTAACGACGCTTGGTTTCAATGTACGCCAGGTAACAAACGTTTTGAAGGAGAACAGGGAACAGCCAGGATTACGAAATAGGATCCCACTACCATTGTTTTTCGTGGACTTGGAGCCATCACCAGGTATCGAAAAAATATATGATATCACAAGAATATACTATACAATGGTGAAAGTTGAGAAGCCATATCCCAAGAGAGACATCGTGCAGTGCCATAATTGTCAGACCTATGGCCACACGAAGACATATTGCCACCATCTGCCGCGTTGCGTGAAGTGCGGTGAACAGCACAAATCAGTAGAGTGCACCAAACCTATACAAGATCCAGCAGTATGTGCCCTATGCTTGGAGGGACACCCGGCTAACTACAAAGGCTGCCAAATTTACAAGAATCTCAAAACCAGACACCAGAAAAACCGGATTCAAGATGAAGCACTAAGAACAAGAAGAGAGAGAGAGCCTTCCAGAATTGTAAACAATGATGTATCATTCTCCCAACTACTTAGAGGTAAGACTTTAACCGATAAATGTCAAGCCCTGCCACAACAACAACCTCAAACCCAACCTCAAAATCCTCTTCATCCTAATATACCTAACCACCAACAACAAATTCCTCATATTCCTCCTCCTTCAAATGCAACAGATCTCACAAGTTTGTTAGCATCTTTCCTCACCGATTTCAAATCCCTTGTTACTCCACTCATATCACTCCTCACGAATCTCGTATCTCACCTCATCCCTCCTTTGCAAAATCCTTAAATGACTCACATCCCTAAACCCATATCCATTCTCCTTTGGAATGCGAATGGTGTTAGAAATCATACAGACGAACTATCTACTTTACTACTTGACAAGAACATTGATGTGGCACTAATTACTGAAACTCGACTAACCACTAAACAGCACTTCAATATACCACAATACCTGACATATCGTACTGACCACCCTGACGGAAAAGCACATGCCGGTACTGCTGTAATTGTACACCAATCCCTCTCCCATCACCTACTCCCATTACCAATACATGATTTCCTACAGTCCACCGCTATCGTGATAAAAACCTTCTCCTTTCCGGTCACTCTTGCATCAGCGTATTGCCCTCCTAACCGATCCATATCCAATGCCCAATTCAGTTCTCTCCTCGACTCCTTAGGACATCACTTCATCTTGGGTGCAGACCTAAATGCCAAGCACCAACAATGGGGTTCCAGAACCACGAATTCTCGTGGCCGAACCCTGCTGTCTGCACTCAATTCCCAACGTTTTCACCTCCTTTCCCCCAACTCTCCTACCTACTGGCCCACAGATCCCAACCGTAATCCTGATCTTCTAGATTTCTTTTAATCCACAGCCGCTTAAGTCCCCTCAATTGTTCCATTACACGTCTAAATGAACTTTCCTCTGACCATAGTCCTCTAATCCTTAATGTTTCACTTGAACCTGTTCCCAAACCTTCTCCACTGTCATTCATTAGGGGCCCAGTAAACTGGGACCTTTTCCGCCAAATAATCTCCGATAATATTGATCTCAACATATCCCTCAAAACTCCCGATGACCTTGATAGTGCCGTAAATTCCTTTACTACCACAATCCAACAAGCCGCCTGGACTGCCTCCTTTCCAAAAGACTCCTCCAGAATTCCTATAAAGACCATTCTACCCCAACACCTCCTTAACCTAATCCGCACCAAACGCCGTGCCAGATTATTATGGCAACGATCCCGACATCCTACCGACCGCTGCTCCTATAATTACTACTGCAAACAATTAAAACGGGAATTAGCCACCTTCAGATCACAATCCTTCAACTCCTACCTATCCTCCCTCTCTTCTCGCGACAATTCCCTTTGGAAAACCACAACAAAAATCCTAAATCCTCACCGCATTTCCCATCCTCTCCGACGAGGTGATGGCTCCTGGGCAGCATCTGACGAAGATAAAGCTGAGGAGTTCGCCATTCACCTATCCAATACATTTATTTCACATCCGGAATCCCATCCTGCCCACACCGTAACAGTAGAAGAACTCCTTACATCACCAATCCCACTTTCCTTGCCCCCAAAAGCTATTCATCCTTCCGAAGTAAAATTTCAATTAAAAAAACTAATCCTACGTAAAGCTCCTGGACATGATCTCCTTACACCTCAAATCCTTCGACAACTTCCATCCAAAGCAGTCATATTCCTTACATATATCTACAATTGTATCCTACGCACCACCCACTTCCCTCTGTTATGGAAACACTCCACTATTATCCTTTTCCCAAAACCAGGAAAACCTCTCAATAGCTCAACATCCTATAGACCAATCAGCCTACTCCCAATCCTTTCAAAAATTTTTGAAAAGATCCTTTTGAAACGAATCCTACCCATTATAGAATCCCAAAATATCCCTTCCCATCAGTTTGGTTTTCGCTCTCAACATTCTACTGTTCAACAAGGACTCCGAGTCGTTGATCATATTTCCTCAGCCCTAGAAAACAAGGAATACTGTTCGGGTGCCTTTCTGGACATTGCACAGGCATTTGACCGGGTATGGCACTCCGGACTGCTCTCCAAGCTTAAAATCCATTTACCTCAGTCCTTGTACCTAGTCCTCCGATCCTACCTCTCTGACCGCTCCTTTCGAGTTCGCTGTGGAACAGAATTTTCCAATATCTACTCCGTTAAAGCCGGTGTTCCCCAAGGCAGCGTCTTGGGTCCCGTGCTTTACATCCTCTTTACTGCTGACATCCCTGTTCATCCCGATACTTTTCTTGCAACATTCGCTGACGACACCGCAATCTTATCATCCAACTCTGATCCCGAAATAGCATCCTTAAATCTCCAAAGTCATCTCACCTTGATTGAGCACTGGTGTAATAACTGGCGCATTAAAGTTAATGAATCTAAATGCCAACACATTACTTTTACACTCCGACGCAATTCCTGTCCACCAGTACTCTTTAATTCCATCCAGCTTCCTTATTCAGACACAGTCCGGTATCTTGGCTTTCATTTAGACCGAAGACTAACTTGGAACCCGCATACTAGACTCAAAAGACAAGAACTCAACCGACGATACGGCCAACTATACCGACTACTAAGCAGAAAATCTAAACTTTCCATTGAAAACAAGCTACTGATCTACAAGACAATACTGAAACCTATTTGGACTTACGGACTAGAACTGTGGGGATCAGCAAAATTTTCTAACATCAAGCGCATCCAATCCTTCCAGTCTAAAGTCCTTCGAACAATAGTCGATGCTCCTTTCTATGTATCCAACAAAACCCTACATCATGACCTTAACATCCCATTTGTCCTAGACCTTATCCCAGAAAAGTTCTCCAAATTTCACCAGAACCTTACTTACCACCCAAATCCTCTTGCACAATCCCTATCAAGCATCTCCCATCCCTATAATCCTCCAAGAAGGTAGAAACGGCAGTGGCCTCGCGACCTTTTGTAAATTACATAAATTGGAGTTCTGGCAATGGCCAGATTCTTCACTCAAGACATGTGTGTATGTGGCTAAAGTGCTCTCGACCAATCTCCGCTGGCTTTAGTACCAGTGACGCGGTTGGGAGAGTAGCGCAGGGTTCTCCTGGAGTTCCCTCGCCTGATTGTATATAGGTATGCATGTTATTTTTTTTTTTTTTTCCTTAGTTTTAATTTTCTTATTTTTTAGGTTATTTTATTTTATTGTCTATTGTATATACTTTTGATTATTATTTTGTTCTATTTATTTTATTTTTTTGTACATATGGTGTGAATGTCATCCTACCTCACTATAACCAATGTCGAACAGACAGATTGTTATAATACTCAATAAAGAAATTAAAAAAAAAAAAAAAAATTTAAGCGATTAACAACTGCTTCTCAGAAACCTAGATAAAGTTTACTTTAAATTAGAGTAAAATTTGTCATTTCGATATCGTCTAATCAGGGTGTATAGGTAGTCTTTAGAAAAAAAAGTTTAATTGAAACCTTCTCTATTTGTTAGGCGGAAGGTTATTCCTCCGAACTTTTATGGGACGAGGAGTTTAGACAGGTGGAATATATAGTCATGGTTAACCGCAACTGGCCTCCTCTGCAGCGGAACTACCAAGCTTTATTAAGCAGGATCTCCACGAAATAAATTTAAAGCGTCCCGGTTGGGAATCGAAACAGCAGTCTCATTTGGCCCTTCCCGAACCAAGCGCTAACTTGTCGAAGGGAGTGTTGGAACCTATAATAATGGGCTGAGTTTTTGTTGCGTATAAGTACAGTTATCATTTTATCATCCATTGCAGTATGTATGCCATTTGTGATTTTAACTAGAGCAGATGATCTGGAATGATTTCAGGAAGGCGGAATATTAACAATTTGACGGGAATTCCATCAAATCCGAAGGAGTTGGAATGGAATTTCATTATGAAGGAAATAAGGTCCGCAGGTGAGATGTAGGAAAACTGAAAATTGTCACTATTGAATGGAGATGGTATAGAAATGTGGGAAGAGGCGGAAGAAAAACTGTTAGAGGAGGAGAAAATAAAAGTTGAAATTTAATACATCAGGGGAAACTGGGAAGACCGATGAGGAAGAAGATTTGCAAATAGCCAAGTTTCGAAGTGGAGCCATTTAGATTTAGAATTGGGAGCAGATGAGAAGGCTTTAGCATATCTCGATTTTCCTGACACATACAAGGAGCAGGTTGGCGGCGGGATGTAGAGATTTTAAAAGGGGCATTGGTATCAAAGATACGGAGGAGATTAAATGTCAGTATTTCAACCATTGAATCAATTGAGGAGCAGGTATAAATATCATTCAAATTTAGAGTTTCAAAATCTGGCAGAATATTTTTACGAGTATGGGAATTCATGTTGTGGAAGGTTATTGTTTTAGGAAGGGTTGCAGGAGTCTGGATATTGTATGATAGTTGGATGAGGTCATGAGAAGAGAGGAAAGGGACCGGTAATTGGGAAGAAGATAAAAGATCCTGAGATGTAGTTTGAAGTAATCCATGACGCATTTATATATTTTTGAATAATTTCGAGTTTCGGAGTTTTTATTTAGTGTATGGGGGCGTTTTGAGCAACCCCAAAGTTGTGCTCGATGAGTTTTATGATGATGAGATGAGGTTAAATTGTACACAAATTCTGAAATGCTTTAAGGTAACTATTGCATTATTTACAAACAAAAGGATTTTGAAAAGTGATTAAAACATCTTGAGCATTAGGTAAGAATGGAATGTTTGGTTATTTAGGCTTTAAGGCGTAAAACCCTAGGGTCTTCAACGCCTGTGAGTCCGTTATATTTGCATACTCTTAATTAATAATATATAGAGTAATCAATGAAAAAGATATTTAAAAACATGTAAAAAATGAAATATATTACAATAAATATAAAAAAAGAAAGAACAATAAAATAAAAATTATATTTATTTTTATATTTGATTTAATTTAACTGGGAACCCATATAAAACAAAACGATTTTCCTAAATTTTCCCGAGTGTGAAGATATTTGTGTATTTTAAGGATAACTGTATGTTTTTAGTACATATCATTTAAACCCTTTAATGAACTCAAGGAAGTGGAGGGCTGAGACTATTGCGTGAAGTTCAGCTGTGTATATGCTACTTAGTTTATGAAGTTTTATTTTACGTGTGGAGTTATGGGTTACAGACGAAGAAGCTGTAGCATAATCGGATTTTGAACCATCAGTGTAAATTAAAAATGGTTCCGGAATATTTTTTAGTAGACGGGAAAATTCGGTTTTATATTCGTAAGGTGAGGTATTACTTTTGAATAATCGAGTGAGACGGAGCATCATTTTTGGGGGTTTATGAATCCATGGTGGATTTTGGTTTTCTATATTGAATAAAGGTAAGTTCTTAAGGGATTGAGCTGCTGAATAAATTCTTTCTAACTGTGGGAGTGTGGAATTGGTTTTATTTCTAAAAGCGTTTGAAAATTTAGGTTTAAAAATGTAGTTGTGAGTGGGATGTTTATCTGGGGGGAAGCAGCCTTGAAATGCAGTTAACGGCCAGTTTTTTTCTTCTAAATGAAAGAGGGGGTATTCCGAACTGAGAACAGAGACTAAGGATGGGGCTTGTTCGAAACGCGCCAGTCGCTATCTTAATGCCTGTATGGTGGACTGTATCGAGTTTGTCGTGTTGGCGGTTTAGCCGAATGGGCTAACGCGTGTGTACAGCCCCGCCGTTGCCCGGCAACCTGATATATCAATCAAATGATATAAAATAGTCACGAGTTCGCGTCCCGGTACCGAGGGAGTCTTTTGAATCCCCGGTAGTCTAATTTAGAACATACCAAAGCTTGCTACAGTTTTATTAGCTTAAGTCTGTCTAAGCCCCAGGAAGTGCAGCTTAGATATCGTAAGGTAGTTATTTTTTTTTTTGGAGTGGTTGTTTTTAGTGTAGAAATGTGCGACTCCCAAGTTAGTCTTCGGTCAAAGATCATGCCCAAGAACCTATGTTGATTCGAGTACGGGATTATGGAATTTCCGAAGTAGATTTCGGGTGAGTTAGGCGTGTTTCTTTTTCGACTGAAATGTATGCACTTAGTTTTTGCAGAATAAAATTGGAGACCAATAGAAAGAGACCATTTGTTGATTCTATTGACAGCGTCATGTAGTTTGTTTCGTATAGTGTTAATGTTGCCAGGTCGGCAGAGAATGGCTAGATCATCTGCGAATAGAAGTGGTTTGACACCTCTGGGTATGTTAAGGCCTAAGTCTTTATCGCTAGACAGAACAAAGTTGGGCTGAGGACACAACCTTGAGGGACACCGTTTAACTGTTCATGATTCTCGAATAATTCACCTCCTATTTGAATTTTAAAGTGTCGATGCGTGAGAAATTGTCTAATATAGTTGTACATTTGACCTCTAATTCCTACGGATGATAATTTATTGAGGATCACGGAGTGATTTATGTTATCAAAAGCTTTTTTCAAATAGAAAAATATGGCTATTGTCTGTTGTGCGTTGATAAAAGTATATTGCGTTTCGGCTTCTAATGCAACTAAGTGATCTAATGTGCATCGACCCTTACGGTATCCCGATTGAAAAGGTTGAATGAAATTGTTGTTCTCAATTATCCACATTAGTCTTTTATTAATCATCCGCTCAAATTAATTTACTTAAGCAGCTTATGAGAAGTATAAGGCGATAGCTGGTTGGTAAACGTTTATCATTTTCGCTTTTCAGGATTGGGATAACAACTGAATCATGTCATTTATTCGGGAACTGTCCAGTGGACCAGATATGATTATAATATCCAAGTAACCATTCTAGTGTATTACCTGAGAGGTTTTTTATCACGTCATAGTGGACGAGGTCAGGACCAGGGGTTGAGCCTTTAACAGTTCTTAATACGTTTTTGAGTTCCCAAATGAAAATTCTAATTTTATGAGGTTGTAACATAATAATTCACCGTCGATTGTCCTCTCAGGGTCCGTGTATTCCGAGCTTGTATTATTTCTTCCGGAGCTATATATTTCAGAAAAAAAGTGGCAAATGTGTTTGAGACTGATAGAGGATTGTCAGACAGTTGCCCATTGACCAAAATAGTATAGCGAGAGGAAAGGGAAGTTTTAGTGAATTTCCGGATTTTGTTCCAAACGTCAGTTGATATGGCTGAGGAATTAATGGAGCTTATAATTTTTTTCCAGGATTCAGCCTTAGACTGATTGATTATTTTTCTACATATAGCACGCTGTTTTTTATATTCTATGAAATTTTGAGAGGTTATACATTTCTGACATTTTTTGTAGGCTTTACGTCGATCTTTAATGGCTTCCTTGCAAACATCGTTAAACCAGGAAACAAGCGGTCTTCTTGGTGAGCCTGAGGTCATTGGTATTGATGCTTTAGCCGCCTCCATGATCGTATTCGTGATAGTTTGACAGCCTTTATCGATATTCATTTGATACGGGGGAATTTGGGGTGGCGAGGCTAATGAAGAGAATAAAGTCCAGTCAGCTCTATTTAGAACAAATCTCGGTTTTACTCGAGTGGGATTCGTTATTTTGAATTTTATGAGCATTGGAAAGTGGTCACTACTATATAAATCGGGCAAAATCGTCCAGTATGTAATGGCGAATAATGAGGAATCGCAGAATGACAAATCAAGAGTAGAATAAGTGGCATAGCTTGCGCTGATCTTTGTGAACTCTGGTTGCAACAAATTGAAGATGGGAATTAATTTTGATTGATTCAGAATATATTGATTTATGTATAGCTATTAAAACTCCGTGGTGACTGTGGTTTGGGTTTGGGCTATCTTTTCTGTATATATCAAAATTTTTCATAGAAAATTTGTCGTTTATTGTGAGGTGTGTCTCTTGTAAGGGAATGCAAAGCTGGTCTATATATTGTATTAGTATTTTTAGATCGTTAAAGTGAGTTTTTAAACCATTACAGTTAAATTGAAGTACCGACATGTATAGGTATTATATATATATATATATATATATATATGTGTGTGTGTATATATATTTATTTATAATACCTATACATGTCGGTACTTCAATGGAACCATATATATATATATATATATATATATATATATATATATATATATATATATATATATATATATATATATATATATATACACATACATATATAGACACACACAACAATATATACATGTATACATACATATACACCCATATACACACACATATACATACAAACACTGACACTCATACATATACATACATGTTCCCATATATACTAACCCACACAACACCTGTAAAAATATACACAGGTATATGCATATACAATAACTTATCGGATATTACAATATCTGCTTGCTTTTACTGCCACTGACTGCATCTATTGTTTGTTTTTTTTTTATTCGTATATAATTAAATCTGTACCTATAGCTAGCATTTGACAATGATGAGTTGACATATTAATCATTATTTAAATACACTGATATTTTATATTGTCAGCTTTGCCTTTTCTTTGTTAGCAGAAACACACCTCATTTTAAAGAAGAACTCAATGTATTTTTTATTATTTTATTTTTCAAAAGAGTATAATTATAATTTTTCCTACTGTACATAGTCGTAAATATTTTATCATAGTTTTAAGTGTTTTGTATATAGATTTTTTTATTGTATATAGCTTCTTTAACCAATATTTTCTTTACTTTCTCTTTTTTATTATTGTTTTATTTTTGCCAGATGTAGTATTTTGGTTATGTTCTATTTTGTTATTCTAAAGGGATTTTGTCCCAGAATAAAGTTATTTTCTATTATTCTATTATTATTATTATTATTATTTCCATTCTTTATTCTCGCTCTGCGGGGTAAGTATGTGAGGTGGGAAACCAGAAGTCCAGCCACTTCAGATTAATATCTATTACTTTTTAGATATTTAAAAACTTTCGAACAATACGTGCCGTATCCAAGAGAACTGAGTGTTGAGCCTCTTTCAGCACTTCAAGAGGTAATTTTAATCCCATCGTGCCTGTCACTGTTGTCTTTGGTATCAATCCATTGGAGGATATTATAATTGGAGTGGTGGTGACGTTCCCCAAATGATATAATTCCTTCAGTTCGATTGCCAGTTCCTGGTATTTTCTCAGTTTTTCTCCAACAGTGGAGCTTATATTATTATCATTAGGGATCCCGACATCAATAAGCTCTGCTCTTTTCTCTCTCATGTCTATCAGAAGGATGTCTGGTTTATTGTGATGCACAGTATGGTCAGTTATAATCGATTCATCCCAGTAGAGCTTGAGACTACCTTTTTGGAGTAGTTTATTTGGGTGGTACTTATAATATGGAGTTTTGTCATCTAACAAGTTGAACTTCACCGCCAGAGCTTGATGAAAAATTCTAGCCACATTGTTATGCCTCTGGAGATAATCGGTGCCAGCCAACTTGATTCCAGCGTCGCTGAGCATAATCGATACTTTCCGTAGTTGTTGCGTCTTTAAGAACATGTCTTCTATATCATCTAGTAGCAATAACTTGGTCTTGGATGGCGAGCAGAAATCCTTCTGTCTCGGAGAATATCTTTCCAGCTTTCAGTCATTCAATGGATATTTCCTTGTCAATCGAGCTATCATTTAATTTGCTGTAGAATCTTCCATGCAGAGATTTATTTTTCCATTCTGTCAAGTTTTCATTTTCTGACACGATTGTAGAGACCTCACGATTGCTCAGGTTAAGTGCGGTTAGACCATAATCCAATCTTGAGATTGCGAGGTAAACCTCAGTTGTTTTTGTAAGAAAGTATCGGCGTAGGGCCGCTTCCTGCTTGCGGCAAGCTTCTTCGATATTTAGCAAACCACGTCCTACTTCTTTCCTAGGCAAATACAGACGAGCTTTGGAGAATATTGGATGGTGGGCCCGTTCTTGTGTGAGAGTTGTTCGCACAAGGCGGTCGATCGGTAGGCTACATACATACTTACACACATACAATGTGTGTTTGACATTATTCACCCACAAATATATTCAAAGATACAAATGTACATTCCAAAGAAAGCGTGTAGAACTAAATACATAAACATACATATCCACACAGATATTCATATTGGTACATACAGACATACATACAATAATACATAATACGTAGGTTTTAAAATACGAATTCGTGCATGTATATACTATCACATATAAGAAATTAATAAAAAATAAGTAGATAAATACATAGACGGAAATGGAATATCTATTATTTATATGTATTTCGAAACTTGAGACATATTATAGATCTCCGGCAGAATAAATAGAGCTATCTTGATGCAAAGTAATTTTTAATATTATATTGAACTTAATTGGATTTGTAAAGTGCATATAATTCTTATATGTGCGTATAAGGATTAAAACCAAATTTTTATATATTAGAAGTTTCTGAAAGAAGAAATATTTGCAATAGTAGAAAGTAGAGGCTGCAGAAGTAATAAAAAATTAAATAGGGAACGATAATATACATTTTCGTATTGGTGTAGCAATAATAGTATTATTGGCTAGAATAATGGTATTACAGATAAACATATGATCGTACGTACGTACACAATTATATACACACAAACACATATATACATATAAGAGCAATCACATATATACTTAGGTATATACGTAGAAAAACAAAAGTACACACTTATACATAAAAAAAACATATGGCACCCATATATACATATATATGTACAGGAATGTATACCAAAGTCATTCACATATACATACGTGCATCAACACATATTCATATAATAGAAATAAATGTATGCTATGTAGATAAATAAGTTAGTGAACATAGAGTGTTCCTTTATTATAGAAAAATGTAATTGTAATTTCACTAACGATCTAGAAAACTGAGTTGGATTCTGTTCTTTATAATTTTTTTTTTTTGCTTCATTTAAGGATATTTTATTTATGGTTTGGATGTTTTTTATTTATTTCTGTATTATAAAAATAGGACACCGACGATCTAACGATTTATTGTGATTTAGGGAGCAGTTTGCACAGTGGGCTGGGCGTGTACATCTCACATTATCTTCTTGTTTTGCTTCCCCTCATTATATACATTTGCTTTGTTGTTTAAAAACAATTTGAGGGGTGACCGAAAGATAAGCAGTTGAAGCAGCGTAGGGGATTAGGGATATAATCTTGTACCTTGACCGTATGGAATCCTATCTTTATTGTTTCCGGAATTCTTGGTGTAGGAAATGTGACGATATAAGAATTTGCCAATATTTCATTTCCATCCTTTTTTATTTTAATACGTATTATATCATATATCATTGGAGATAATTCTTCTTTAATTTCATCTATCTCTAGAAATAGGAGATCGTAACATCGAATCACCCCTTTACTATAATTTAAGGTATTGTGGTGGGACATCTCAACCAGAAATTATCCACCAAAATTTTTACTTACTATTATTATTTATTACTGGTGGTAATAAGTAAATGCTTCGAGCTTTGTAAATAACACTGTTTTTATTTGTATTGCTGTAATAGTGAAGTATATGTTTATCGGAATGAAAATCTTTATATTTCCAATTTATAATATATCTTAGGGCACGGATTGACATAATACAGATTTGTTTTTTATGAAGAAATAAATAAAATAAAAATTTTAATCGTATATTTTGTTTTTAAGTTTTCTTTTTATTACGATTGCCCTGTTTTATTTATGTACTACAGTGAACTCTCCTTCCGGATCGATATCTGAGTATTGGTCAGAACCTACGATCACAAACGTGGCTTCTGATGATTTTGAAGGACTCGCGTCCTGAGAAAAAAGAGAAGGTAGAGGATCGGCCCGACTCCTAGAATTTGATCTAGACTTGCGGCAAGACTTCGTGGCCGCTAGGGAGGCGGCTGGCGGCGGAAGAAGTGGGGTCGCCGGTGGCGGAGGCTGGGGGCCGGCCGGAGGTGGGGGGTGGGAGGTGCCCGGAGTAGGGACCAGAGGAGTGTTGGGGAGGGGAATAGGGGGAGGGGATAGGATTTGTTGTAGTTTATTGATGGGTATTTATAGTGTTAGCTGTATAAGTGGTATTATAAATGTTTTCTCCAAAATTAAATAATGAATTTGTTTGAATACCAATGTCTTTCTTTTCGATATAGTTTGAATTTTGTTTTGTAATTTCAGCAAACGATCTAGCAAACTGTGTTGGATTCTGTTCTTTATAAATTTTTTTTGCTTCATTTAAGGATGGTTTTTATTTATTTCTGTATTATAAAAATAGGACACCGACGATCTAACGAGTTGTGATTTAGGGAGCAGTTTGCACATTGTATACATTTGCTTTGTTGTTTGCAGACATTCGAAGGGTGTCCAAAGTTTAGGCAGTTAAAACAGCGAAGGGGATTAGGGATATAATTCTGTACCTTGACCGTATGGAATCCTATCTTGATTGTTTCCGAAATTCTCGGTGTAGGAAATGTGACGATATAAGAATTTGTCAATATTTCATTTCCACTCTTTTTTATTTTAATACGTATTATATCATTTATCGTTGGAGATAATTCTTCTTTAATTTCATCTATCTCTAGAAATTGGAGGTCTTAACATCGAATCATCCCTTTACTGTAATTTAAGGTATTGTGGAGGGACACCTCAACCGGAAATTGTCCACCTAAATTTTTACATTTTAATAATTCTTCCGATTGTTTACTGTTTTTGGTTTCAATAAGTAATGTGCCATTTCTTAGCTTTTTTACATTTTTTAAGTCTCCCACAAACCTGAAAGAAACTTATTTATTAAGAATGGAGATACTTTTGAAAATTTTGGTCATCTGATCTTCCTATTATTAAAAAAGATGGGCTAATTGGGATCGCACCATTCGTATTTTCTGCTTCAAATTTAAGACGACCCCGAGGACGTTTTCTTTTAGCCTTTTGGCCATTTAAGTCTATAGGATCCACTATAGAAGGATAAAATAAACCGTAATATAAGTATTTAAAATATCAAGTAATAAAGGAAAAAAAAATAGAGGAAATGAAGTAAAATAAATATATCCTTATATTTTATAAAAACAATAAATATAACCTTATAGTAATTAAAAATAATAAGAGAAAATTATAAGAGAAAGAAATTAATATAAGTGTATATATTCTTATCTGTGAACAACCAGAGAGGCACGTCTTATCTCTTCCAATGCTTACACTGAACTGGGTAAGAAATGGAATGCTTACCTGAAAAAAAAAATAAAGTCATACTTAAAGGCATTTTAGAATAAGGGATCAATAAATATGTAAAATTAGTTAATGTTGTTTTTCAATGAGATTAGATTTTACTATTTTCAATAGAAAGAACCATCTCTTAACTTAAGGAAAAAATAATGGAAATAATGTTTCTATTAAAATAAAAGAGAAGGCAACAAAGAAATAGTTACTTTGTTATCAATCTGTTGGTACAATAACAACTATTTCTATACAATATATAGAAATATCAATATTTTAGACTGATGTTTAAAAAAAAATTAAAAATGTCTACAAGGAACGCCGCATCACTTACTGTCACAAATAAAGAAATTACTCTGTGTATGAAAATATTGGTTCATTTTTTTTCTTTAAATATTTTTTTCTTTGTTGATAAATAATGAAAATGTAAATTCCTTTAATAGATTTTAGTAATTATTAATTCAATTTTGATTTTCTTCTTTTTTTTTTACGTCAAACAATTTAATATATTTTCTTATTCTTAAATTTTCACTAATGAGCCTTCAATGTTTTAACAGTTTTTTAGTTATTTGTTTTATATTGATTTACATTCATCCTTTTAATTTAATTTTAAGTTAAAGGGATTTAATTGATTTTTACTGTTTCTAGTTTTCGATTTGTAGCTTCTGGAATGGGGATCGAAGGTTTCTTTTTATTTTCTTGTATGGGATATGTCTGAGATGGAAAATCTAAATTTTCGACCTCGTCGCCCCCCCTCCTCACCTCGGATAGCTTTTGAAAATTCCAAAAACTGTTATATATATATATATATATATATATATATATATATATATATATATATATATATATATATATATATATATATATATATATATATATATATATATATATATAAGATAAGGACAAGAGTCGGGCAGTATCAGCCTTAATACCTTCCTGGTATGTAAACAAAGCTCTGAAATGTATATAAGAAGGATTACTTCACAAATAAAGCAGTATTGTTTCTGAAGCCGTGTGAGTCATTTATCAGACCTTTTCTCCTTTTTTTTTATCGTTCTATTTCACAGTCGCATAAGTGGTGCCGAAACCCGGGACACCTTTATTACCTAGTAAGTAGTGAACTATTTTTTTTTCTTACTTTCTCAAACAGTGCAATAGAATTAAAATGGCGACAGACGGAATTCCTAACCCGGGAATATCAATTGCACCGGAAGTTCTTCAGGCTCCTGAAATTCCGCAGATTCAAGAAATCCCTCCGCTACCAAGGGACACATTGGCGGAAGCACACGCCAACGCTTTGGAGTGGATGAAAGTAAGAGCAGCGACCACTCAGGATCTAAGGAGGGCTATAGCGGACTTGGAACGCTTCGGTGGAGAGGTAGGCGAACTGAATCATTTCCTGAAAGGTGGGGACCGTCTCATTTCCAGAATAGAGCCAAAGGTGGCCGAAGATTTGGTGAACTTGGGAGATGCCGAAGCATTGAAAGCAGCCTTGGTATGTAGAGTACGGAGAAGTGTTCTTAACCAGATACAGGCAGACGAAGATACATCATGGCCGGTGATCAAGCAGAGGTTGAAGAAGGCTTTTGGGGGAGGCCGATGGACTCCAGAAAAGGACATCTTCCAGATGTTCAGGGAACGACGGTCGCAACGACAGACAAACGGACAGTATTCCGGAGTACTATTGGCAAAGTACAACCACATTACGGAAAAGATGGGCGAAATGATGAGCGGAGGCGAAGTAGAGGCCAGGATGGAGTTTCTGTCAACTATCCTTAAGGTTCAACTGGCCAAGGAAACGGGAAAGAGGGACGGCTTACCAAGAGAACGGTCGTTCCTAGAGTGTGCCCAGGAGATGGTCAACTTTAGCGCGAGGGAGGAAGAAAGTAGGATGGAGATAGAGGAAGCTGGGTGGAACCGAGTGAACGAGAGACGCTTCAGGTCCGCACCGATAGGTTGGAAGAAAAGGGAACCCGGATACGGAAACAGAGGAAGGACCACAACAGGAGATAGAAAACCAGGACCACCCAGGCCACGAAATGGACCCCGTAAGGAAGAAAGGAAGTTTCATGGCTGTGGAAGGACGGGACACCTAGTGGCGCAATCTCTCCGCACTAAATGTTTCGAATGCGGGACAGAAGGACACATTGCAAGGCAATGCCCGTACCTGTTCAGGAGGGAAACAACACAAGATGAGCCGATGGAGGTCAACATGCATAAGGTGAGGAGGAACCCTAATACGACTCGGAGAAGTGGGCCTTCAGAGGAAGTAACGGAGGTATCAGAGACCTGGGAGACGGAGGAAGAGGAACCAGGGAGCAGCGGAGACGAAGGACGAAGGAGCAAGCAGTGGAGCGGACAGAGACGAGCGGCAACAGGGAGGAGCAAGCAGGCGGAGTGTGTCTTCAGAGCGGTGACCGCACAGCGACATGCAATAATATAAGAGGTAAGTCTTGCTGGTTGCCAATTATCAGAATGAGAGGGGGAGTGAGGTGATTAGTAGACACGGGAAGCACTAGCACTATTATGACCCGTGGGGCACTAGAGAGGCTGTGTGGTAGTGAGAGCGCACCCCGGATTCAGGGATGCTAGTGTAAATTAATTACCTTGGGAGGGGCGAGTAATGTGGAAGGAGAAGCGGTCGTTGCGCTTAACCATTGGGCAGGTAAGAAGGGGAATTTGAAAGTGCACATTGTTGGGAACATAACTCGGGAATACCAGGCGATAATAGGGTGCGACCTATTCGGACAAGTAGGGATTAGAGTCGAGTACAGGAATGGGACTTGGAGAATCAAGTTAGGAGGACAGAGGTACAGAAGTAAGGAGAGCATAAGGGGTACGAAAGCGCGGATAGGAGCGGTAAATAGAGTCGAGGACTGGAGGAAGTCCATAAAATCAGAATACAAGGATATCTTCTTCAAGGAGGGAGAGATACTAGGCGTAACGGGGAGGACAGTCCACGAAATACCACTAAAGCAGGAGCGAGTGTCATACGTAAAGGAGAGGCGATATCCACAAGCACTTAGACAGCATATCCGGGAAGAATTGGAAAGTTTATAAAAGCAGAGGATAATAGTCAATAGTACCTCTCCATTCAACAGTCCGTTGTGGGCGGTGAGAAAGAAGGGAGCGCCGGGCGAGACAGAAGAGAAGTACCGAGTGGTAATAGATTATCGGAAGCTGAATGAGAACACGATAGACGAAAAGTATCCGCTCCCGAGATTCGAAGACATACTAGACAGGCTGAGTGGGGCGGTGATATTTAGTACGCTGAACCTCAAAGCAGGTTATCACCAAATAAAAATGCACCCGAAAGATCAACATAAAACAGCATTCACATTCAAAAGGGGGCATTATGAGTTTACCCGGATGCCATTCGGACTGGAGAATGCTCCGATAAAATTTCAGCGCTTAATGGATGAATTCTTGAGGGGCTTGGATGAAACCGTATGCCAGGTCTATATGGACGATTTGCTGGTATTTAGCAAGACGGAAGTGGATCACGTAGAACACCTGCGAAACGTATTCGAGAGGTTTCGCCGTTTTGGGCTAAATTTATCCAGAGAAAATTCATTACTAGGACAAGAGCGGATTAATTTTTTAGGCCACACG
Source organism: Nezara viridula (assembly GCA_928085145.1). Classification (NCBI taxonomy): domain Eukaryota; kingdom Metazoa; phylum Arthropoda; class Insecta; order Hemiptera; family Pentatomidae; genus Nezara; species Nezara viridula. The sequence goes on along the minus strand of OV725078.1, from coordinate 11,727,156 downwards.
ATTTCGAAGGACGGGGTTAGGCCGGACGCGGAGAAAGTAGAGGCTATTAGGCGAATGGCGGTTCCGCGAGATGTTAAAGGAATCAGGAGGCTTCTCGGGACGCTTAATTATTATAGGAGGTTCGTGCCGGAAATGGCAGAGTATCTGGGCCCGATCATTAATTTACTGAAATAGGGGGCTAAGATGATCGTAACACCAGTAATGGAACAGAACATTAGGAAGTGTATGGACCGTTTACAAACAGAACCGGTACTAGCGTTTCCGGACTTCAGTAAGCAGTTCACCGTTACCACAGATGCCAGCGAGTATGCGCTGGGAGCAGTACTGTCGCAGGATGGAGAAGGAGGAGAGCGGCCCGTAGCATACGCGAGTAGACGTCTTACCGATGCTGAGACGAGATATAGCGCTTTGGAGAGGGAGTTGCTCGCGATAGTGTGGGCTATCGATCATTTTCGACCTTACGTCTTTGGAAGAAAGTTCAGGGTCCACACCGATCACAGGCCCCTTCAATGGGTCGGGAAATTAAAAGAATCCTCCGCAAGGGTCGCGCGATGGAAGGAATTTCTCTGCCAATATAATATTGAAATAGTTTATAAGCCAGGAAAGGAAAATGTAGTGGCAGATTGGCTATCGAGAGCCATAATGGTTAATGCAGTCGAGGAAGAGAGTGGCGGACCATCACGTGATGTTCGACAATTCTTAAGTGAATGGACACCGGAAAGAGAAGGAGAGGACGTACGGCAGGGAGAGGAGTCCCCAGAAGATGGGAGCTCGACAGAGGAGAGGCCAACAGAAATGGAAGAAATCGACGAGATCATCAATGACAAGCGTCACCAGGTCATCTGGAAGACTAGGACAGCGGGTACCATGAAAATAGACTACAGCCGTTACGGTAGAAGCAAAGTTCACACAATCTGGTCGCAACCAGGGGTGCGTGAAGATCAAATCTGCAGGGCGCTGAAGGATGCATCGAACCAGGGAAGACGAATCATCTCTATGTGGGGAACGCCACAATATGGGAAAAAATTAAGAGGATTTGGAGGTCCGAAAAAATCGGAATAGACAGAATGTTTGTCCGATGCAAATATATGGTGGAGACAATAACGGACGAAGAACGACAAAAGGAAGTGACACTTGCGTATCACCAGGGGAAAACAAACCATAGGGGAGTGAACGAGACCTTACAGGCACTACGAAGAAAGTACTCCAGGAAACGATAGGAACGTGTGAGGTGTGTATGCGCACGAAATACGACAGGCACCTCCCTCAGGGAAGACAGGAAGAGACACCCACGGGAGACGCACCATTACAAGATCTCCAGATCGACACCTTCACATGGAGAGGGTATAAGTGGGTAACCATAATTGATGTATTTAGCAAACTTGCTATGGCGTACCAGATATTGGAGAGATCGTCCGATGCAGTGCTAGAAGCTATTCGAACATGGATGCAATTTTACGGGGTACCTGAGAGAGTCTCTTCTGATGGAGGAAGGGAATTTGACAACGGCGCAATGAGGGAGGAGGCAAACCGCTTTGAGAAAACCTGGCAATTCAATACACCAGGACACCCCAAAAGCAGAGGTAGCATCGAGCGGCTGCATAGTACCCTGAGCGACCATATACGCGTGTATCAGGGAGAAAAAGGATTGGAGCCCGACATTGCCATGAAAAAGGCGATAATATCATATAACCATTCGATTCATTCTGTCACTGGGTTCGCGCCCTTCGAAGTGCTGTTTGGGATGCGGGGACGAAGACGAGATTGCGCGGAAACGGCGACTAATGACCAAGTGGCCGAACAAATAAGTAATAATAGGGTGTAATTAAGGAAGACGTGGGATACAGTACGAAGAAAAATAGAGAGGGAAAAGAGGAAGAGGGTAGGTGGAGAGAATTTAAGATTACGCGATCAAATGGGGGATTTGAAAATCGGAACTATTGTGTACCGGAGAAGGGGAACAAATCGAGGGAAGGAATTGACGCGATACGAGGGCCCATTCAGGGTGGTTGCCATCAGGGAACATAATTTGGTAACCATAGAGAAACTGGTGGGGGGGAGATAAGGACAGGAGTCGGGCAGTATCAGCCTTAATACCTTCCTGGTATGTAAACAAAACTCTGAAATGTATATAAGAACTATAGCAGTATTGTTTCTGAAGCCGTGTGAATCACTTATCAACCTTTTTTCCTTTTTTTTTTATCTTTCTATTTCACAGTCGCATAAGATATATATATATATATATATATATATATATATATATATATATATAATATATATATATATATATATATATATATATATATATATATATATATATATATTTGGGATTTTTCCAGATTTTTCCATGAAAAAGCACGCTTTTAAACTAAATTCAATATACTACAATTTAAGACCAGAATAGGTTCGGTAGGTATAATAGTTTTTGAGATACATGTTTTCAAAGTTTTGGAAATTTTCCGAACATGAAAATTTTAAGCTACTTTTCATGTTTGATCATATGCGATAGTTTTTTTTTTTTTTTTTTTTTTTTTTTTTTTATATCTTCAATAACCTGTCTTATATGATTCAATGAAGTAAATTTTTATTCATTTTCAAATTTTGAAGGAGGATGTAGGGGGGGGAGAGAGATTTAGTGCGAGAGGGGGAGATCACTTTTCACAAATAGAAAATTGAAATTAAAATTTAATAAATATCAAACAAACTTTTACATTATTTGCATACAAACATTGTAAACAAAGTCAATGAAATTTTCAAAATTTTAAAATGTTGAGCTAATTTTCATTTTTATGTTATCAATAACCTGCCTTAGAAGAGTTAACATTTATTTAATTTATTGAGCTATTTAATAAATTGAGCTATTTAATTTATTGAGCTAATTTTCATTTTTTATTTAATTTATTATTTTAATTTATGAGTAAGCTTGTTGACAAGGGAGTCACAGGATATCTGCTCAAGACTATATCTTCTTTCTTACATCAAAGGTTTATAAGGGTGCGATATAAAAACGTTGTCTCGACATATCGCCAAACAAAACAAGGCCTCCCACAAGGCTCGGTGCTGAGTCCCTTCCTGTTTAACATCATGATTGATGATATCACGGAACTCACTGAAACTATTCCTGGTACAAATACCCTGCTGTACGCAGATGACCTCGTCATTTGGGCAACAAGTAGTGACTTTAAAGGGCTAGAAAATCACATGCAACATGTACTTAAATTACTAGAGAAGTGGGCCAATGAAAACCAGATGATCGTTAATTCCGAAAAGACGGAATTCCAACTTTTTACCCTCTCTACCAAATCACACCATATCAATTTGAACCATAATAACGAAGAGCTCAAACGCACAGAAGAAGCTACATATCTTGGAGTGAAATTGGATAAAAGACTCTCTTGGAATAAGTACATTGAAAAACAAATAGAACAGGCTTCAAAACGACTTTCGTTAATACAGAGGTTAGGTGGCTCAAAATGGGGAGCAACGGGGGATGTTATGGCTCTTACCTACAAGACATATGTCCGCCCTGTTATTGAATATGGAGCAGAACTTGTTATCACTGCTTCGGACGCGATATTACACAAGCTCGACATAATCCAGAATCAAGCCCTTAGACTCGTGACAGGAGGGAGCAGATCAACCCCAATATCTGCGCTAGAATTACAAACAGGCATAGTACCTCTTGAGACACACCGGGAGCAACTGGCCATTACGCTCTATGAAAGGCTAAAACGTCTTAAGATCAACTACTGGAGTACCTATGAACCCGCACCTGAACGCCTTAAAACTCAAATTACTTTTACTAAGGCAGTGGAAGATTTGATCGAAAGAAAAGGACTAGAATTAGCTGAAAGGGAGCCACTCTCGTCATTGACACAAGTTCCATTCACCAGCCAATTTGTTGTTCACTGTGATCTTCTTCAGAATGTTTCTAAGGATACAACACCAATTTACGAACAAAAGGCTATAACCCTAGAAACCATCGGAAAACGATTTCCAGAGACAGAATGGCTCCATGTATATACAGATGGTTCTGCACTGGAAGCACGCAAACATGCAGGAGCTGGTGGTTATTCAAAGGAGTTTCAACTTGCCACCCCGGTCGGAAAGGTAGCCACAAACTTTGAAGGGGAAGTGAAAGCCATTCTCTTAGGCCTTGAGATGTTAACTGAACGGAAAGACAAGAAAGTGGCTTTCTTTGTTGACTCACAGGCAGCCATTTTGTCCCTAAAAAATGGATATAGTATAAATCCAAATGTTCCTAAATGCCATCAATATTTGAACCAATTAAAGGAAAATGGGACAGAAGTCGCTTTCCAGTGGATACCAGGCCATTGCGGGCTCCACGGAAATGATGAAGCTGATAAACTGGCCAGAATAGGTTCTGGAATGATCCAACCCGATATTCCTCTGACCATGGATTCAACAAAAAGAATCATAAAGCAGACCCTCCAAAGTTCACTGAAAGCGAAATATGTACAAATAATTGAAGGGAAACAATGGAGTGGATTGCTGGAAGAAAGTGGCAGGATTCCTAGAGACCTCCCTAGAGGGCAAGCCGTGGCATGCTTTAGAATGCTGACAGGCCACGATTTCCTTCAGAAGCACCTCCACCGCATCGGTGTAAAAGATAGCCCGACATGCCCTCTATGTTCCTTAGACATAATGACAGGAGAACATCTGGATACATGCCCTGCATTACAGGACATAAGATGTTGCTTTAATGAAATGGACAGCTATTATACACGGAGAGCAAAGTTGTACTGGACTGCAAGAGCACGCATGGCTAACGAAGCAGGCGTTACTTAGGCGCAGGAAAAAAAAAAAATAAAATAAAAAAAAATTTAATTTATTGAGCTATTTAATAAATTGAGCTATTTAATTGATTGAGCTAATTTTCATTTTTTATTTAATTTATTATTTTAATTTATTGAGCTATTTAATAAATTGAGCTATTTAATTTATTGAGCTAATTTTCATTTTTACGTCATCAATAACCTGCCTTAGAAGAGTTAACATTTATTTAATTTATTATTTTAAAGGAGTAGTATACATGGATATAGGAATGGCTATAAATAATGAGAGATAGAAACCTAATGTTGATTTTTTGTGAATCTAATGTTATAAACTAATTTATAAAATAATTGAGCTAGAATGACCAGAGCTTTTTATTGCGTTCGATCTTCTTACTAGTAAACCAGCGGTAAGGGGGGGGGGGTTGTCGGTTGACGATAGTCCGTGGGTCAGACCCCCTCCAGAACACCTCCCCCCCACATCACTATAAATTGCATATCGTGTTCCTTGTAAACATATATTAAAAAAAGCCGCACTGTCCCGGCGTCCAAAGATTCACGACTTTGACTTGAGTTAGTTTTTCGGTCACGAAGTTTCAGCATTTGGCTTAATTTCATCATTATTGGTTTTTCATTAAAGCTGGACAGTGGAAAATAATAAAACAAATTTTAAAAAATAATTGCCTTGGTAATAAAAAAAGTCATTTTTTTCTAATCGTTCAAGTTAAAGTTGAAAATCAAGCATCATTTGTCATTCGCCAACTTTAACGGAAAACGCTATTCAATAAAACATCTAGAATATACATGTCTTTTTCTAATCACTGATTAAATTTTAATATATTTGAAACGGATCTTTATAAAATGCACTTAATCGGCTGAATCCTGTCCATCAGTCCACTTTAATTCCATCCAGCTTCCTTTTTCAGACACAGTCCGATATCTTGGCTTTCTCTTAGACCGAAGACTAAGGAGGAACCCACATACTAGACTTCAAAAGACAAGAACTTAACCCACGGTACGGCAAATTATACAGACTACTGACCAGAAAATCTCAACTTTCAATTGACAACAAATTACTGATCTACAAGCCCATCCTGAAACCTATTTGGACCTACGGTCTTTGGGGGACATCAAAATTTTCTAAAATCAATCGCATCCAATCCTTTCAGTCCAAAGTCCTCCGAACAACAGTCGATGATTCGTTCAATAAAACCCTACATCATGACCTTCATATACCATTGGTCCTCGACCTTATCCCTTAAAATTTTCCAAATTCCATCAAAAGCCTTGTGAGTGTTAAGCTAATAATCCTATTAGTATTAGCAGTTGTTTGCTTGGCGGATCACAACATTAACTTCACTTGACATTAACTGTAAGTTATTTTTTATTATTAAAAATGGTCCAGTGCACGATTTGTAATAACGCTATTGCCCGTGAAGATAAATACAATTTATGTTGTACCAAGTGCAAAGTTATTTATCACGGCAAGTGTTTTAATCTCACAGACAAAGAGATAGAAGCTCAGAGAAGCACAAAAAAAACAACATGGATGTGCCTAAATTGCGATCAAACAAAGAAACTAAATTTAAACAATGAACCGCCTGTATCAGAAATATTAGCAGCAGTTAATTGACTGGATAGTCATGTTAGTGACTATAGGAAATATCAGGACAAATAGGAAATATCAGGAGCTGGGTCGAAAAGGTTAAGAGCATCCCTTCCTGTCAAATTTGTCTTGATACAGGGCCTCTCAATGCTCACTAGCCTAATTATCATTGCCAGCTTACTAAATCAACCAATTGTCATAATTTATTTTTACCCGAGAAATACTACCATGGTTTTTAAAAATAAAATGATTTTTGAGGCATAAATATTCTATTACTGTATTTTTTTTTTACTGTTTCGGACAAAAAGAAATCGTGACGAAGAAATCTCATTAATAACTGTAACTTCTCTTTTAGCGCAAAATATTTTTATAGTCTTTGTGTAAGGACAATTGTAAGGCCAATTTTCAGCAGAAAGGTAGGAAATCCAAGTTTTGCGTTTTTTTAAGTATATCATGTTTTTTTGAATTGAATTAATTAACAATTGCTTCACTGTAAACAAGACAAAATTCACTTTAAATGAAAGTAGTGTTTCTTATTGTTGAAACCATTTAAAGAGGTGTTTTGAACGGCTAAGTTATGTTTTAAAATATATAATAAATTATTCGCGATTTTATTTTTATCAAAATCCAGTTATACTTCAGATACCCTCCCTCCCCCCAAAAAAAACTGCCTCATTCAATAAGCTTTAAGTCCATCCATACTAATTAAGTTGAGATTCGTTAAGGAAAATTTTGAGATTAACCTCATGATATGTACAAAAAATTATGCAATTTTTTATTTTGTCGCCTTTAACAAAACTGACTACAATTAATTGTTGCATAATTTTTGTTTCTTGTTTTACTATGATATGAGAGATATTTTAATAAAAAGAATAGCCTAAATACACTTTTTATGAATGAGACAATAAAATAACGATTTTTCAATTAAAGTTTTTCCAAAACAGTCTTTTTTTTGTATCATATCTATGTATATCTCTATAATAAGGGTTGATCAGTATTTATAAGTGACGAACATAATGTTCCTGATCATAATATTTACGTTTTCAAGCAAAAATAATAATAAAAAAAATAAATTAAAAAAATAAAATAAAATAGTATATTTATTTATTCTGTTTCGTCGAGCGTCGATCGACCCTGGGGCAGTGAGACCCTCTGGGGCTCACCCATGTTCTATAATTTGGGTACCCTTAATTATACAATTAATTAAAGGGGGAAACTTGGCGGTTGAGCGTGATCTCGTGATACAGCCTCCATGGGCTGTAGTGCTAAACGTTTATGTCTAATATGGAATATTGTAAGAATGATCATTTATAGCCCTAATATTTGTCGCCCTTTAATATGATAGATTGTATTATTGTTTAATAAATTTGTTTAAAAATTTGTAAATTTTTTAAAAATATATCATATTTTTTCTTTAACATCATTTTAGGGTGAATGTTAATTAGGAGTCTTATAAGGTGGAATGGGGATTGCGTTGAGGGCAAAAGATTGCTGAATTATTTGGGAGTGGATTGAGATTGAACCTGGATCCCAATCAATTCACATTTCCCTTACCCGACCACCGCTTCTTTACATTGCCTCTCAGACATCCTCAATTTCTCATTTCCTTTATGGAATCTTCTTGAAACCATAGATGAGGTATGAAGCGTTAGACTTATTTATCTTTTCAATTATAGATTATATCTTTTCAATTATGAATTATAGTCTTATGTCTTAAAATGTTTTCATTTACCATTAATAATAACTAATAGGCCCGGGCGAAAAATTCGCACAGCATATTGTTATCAAATGCCAAATTAATAATAAAATAAAATAATGCAAGGTATCAAAAGATAAAGAAATCAAATGTTACTTTGTCGATAAATATAATCGACAAAGAAAACAAAAATTAATTTAAATCTTCATTTTTGTTTGGAACCAACATGTTCACAAATTTCAGTAAGCTGTATCTTTGTTAAAAATAGTGCGATTTCGATGATTTTTTTCATTTGGTAGGGAATTTAGTAATCTTTCATATAATCATGGGCATGACCAAGTGAAAAGTGTGTAATTTTTTAGTTATTCTCAAATAAAGTTTGTTTTCTTTCATAACTTGTTTCCCTCTGCTATTCAGTATATGATCCATAACTCCTCAGGATTTTCTCCTAATTAAATGTATCTATGATCGTTGGAAAGCTGAGTTATTATTCTTCAACACTATATCAATAACTTTTAGATTTGACGCGGTTAAAAACAATATATATCGAAAAACTCCTCAAAGGTTTTTGTTTTATATATCTAGTCCTATTATATTTACAGGGGTCTGGTTCGTGTAGCCTATGTAGTCCTAACTTAATGTAAATTTTCGCGAGGATACTTGGATTCATTTTTATGTTACCCCACTTTTTGTGATTTTCGAAAGAAGATCGAAGGGGGAGGCTTGGTTCCGATTTGGTGCAAATTTTTTTTTTTTTTTTTTTTTTATGGAAATTCGTATTTGAGGCTTTATAGAGGTGCGAAATACAAATCTCAACTCCGTTTTCCCTTAAAAGAAATATTTGAACCCAGTTTCCTCCTTCGGTTACTGCAAATTGTTTCAACGTAGTACTGATACTATAGCTATGTGCCAAATATATAGTTATTTTCAAATGAAATGGGCTATAATAGAACTTTCCTAATGAATATTAATCGAAGATAAGAAAATATAAATAATAAAATGAAAACAAATGTTGGAAAAATTTCTAATCGATTTCGATGATTTTTTTTTTTTTCATTTGGTAGGGAATTTAGTAATCTAATTTAGTGAGAAAATAAAATAATGCAAGGTATCAAAAGATAAAGAAATCAAATGTTACTTTATGGATAAATATAATCGACAAAGAAAACAAAAATTAATTTAAATCTTCATTTTTGTTTGGAACCAACATGTTCACAAATTTCAGTAAGCTATATCTTTGTAAAAAAAAGTAAAAATAGTGCGATTTCGATGATTTTTTTCATTTGGTAGGGAATTTAGTAATCTTTCATATAATCATGGGCATGACCAAGTGAAAAGTGTGTAATTTTTTAGTTATTCTCAAATAAAGTTTGTTTTCTTTCATAACTTGTTTCCCTCTGCTATTCAGTATATGATCCATAACTCCTTAGGATTTTCTCCTAATTAAATGTATCTATGATCGTTGGAAAGCTGAGTTATTATTCTTCAACACTATATCAATAACTTTTAGATTTGACGCGGTTAAAAACAATATATATCGAAAAACTCCTCAAAGGTTTTTGTTTTATATATCTAGTCCTATTATATTTACAGGGGTCTGGTTCGTGTAGCCTATGTAGTCCTAACTTAATGTAAATTTTCGCGAGGATACTTGGATTCATTTTTATGTTACCCCACTTTTTGTGATTTTCGAAAGAAGATCGAAGGGGGAGGCTTGGTTCCGATTTGGTGCAAAATTTTTTTTTTTTTTTTTTTTTTATGGAAATTCGTATTTGAGGCTTTATAGAGGTGCGAAATACAAATCTCAACTCCGTTTTCCCTTAAAAGAAATATTTGAACCCAGTTTCCTCCTTCGGTTACTGCAAATTGTTTCAACGTAGTACTGATACTATAGCTATGTGCCAAATATATAGTTATTTTCAAATGAAATGGGCTATAATAGAACTTTCCTAATGAATATTAATCGAAGATAAGAAAATATAAATAATAAAATGAAAACAAATGTTGGAAAAATTTCTAATCGATTTCGATGATTTTTTTTTTTTTCATTTGGTAGGGAATTTAGTAATCTAATTTAGTGAGAAAATAAAATAATGCAAGGTATCAAAAGATAAAGAAATCAAATGTTACTTTATGGATAAATATAATCGACAAAGAAAACAAAAATTAATTTAAATCTTCATTTTTGTTTGGAACCAACATGTTCACAAATTTCAGTAAGCTATATCTTTGTAAAAAAAAGTAAAAATAGTGCGATTTCGATGATTTTTTTCATTTGGTAGGGAATTTAGTAATCTTTCATATAATCATGGGCATGACCAAGTGAAAAGTGTGTAATTTTTTAGTTATTCTCAAATAAAGTTTGTTTTCTTTCATAACTTGTTTCCCTCTGCTATTCAGTATATGATCCATAACTCCTTAGGATTTTCTCCTAATTAAATGTATCTATGATCGTTGGAAAGCTGAGTTATTATTCTTCAACACTATATCAATAACTTTTAGATTTGACGCGGTTAAAAACAATATATATCGAAAAACTCCTCAAAGGTTTTTGTTTTATATATCTAGTCCTATTATATTTACAGGGGTCTGGTTCGTGTAGCCTATGTAGTCCTAACTTAATGTAAATTTTCGCGAGGATACTTGGATTCATTTTTATGTTACCCCACTTTTTGTGATTTTCGAAAGAAGATCGAAGGGGGAGGCTTGGTTCCGATTTGGTGCAAAATTTTTTTTTTTTTTTTTTTTTTATGGAAATTCGTATTTGAGGCTTTATAGAGGTGCGAAATACAAATCTCAACTCCGTTTTCCCTTAAAAGAAATATTTGAACCCAGTTTCCTCCTTCGGTTACTGCAAATTGTTTCAACGTAGTACTGATACTATAGCTATGTGCCAAATATATAGTTATTTTCAAATGAAATGGGCTATAATAGAACTTTCCTAATGAATATTAATCGAAGATAAGAAAATATAAATAATAAAATGAAAACAAATGTTGGAAAAATTTCTAATCGATTTCGATGATTTTTTTTTTTTCATTTGGTAGGGAATTTAGTAATCTAATTTAGTGAGAAAATAAAATAATGCAAGGTATCAAAAGATAAAGAAATCAAATGTTACTTTATGGATAAATATAATCGACAAAGAAAACAAAAATTAATTTAAATCTTCATTTTTGTTTGGAACCAACATGTTCACAAATTTCAGTAAGCTATATCTTTGTAAAAAAAAGTAAAAATAGTGCGATTTCGATGATTTTTTTCATTTGGTAGGGAATTTAGTAATCTTTCATATAATCATGGGCATGACCAAGTGAAAAGTGTGTAATTTTTTAGTTATTCTCAAATAAAGTTTGTTTTCTTTCATAACTTGTTTCCCTCTGCTATTCAGTATATGATCCATAACTCCTCAGGATTTTCTCCTAATTAAATATATCTATGATCGTTGGAAAGCTGAGTTATTATTCTTCAACACTATATCAATAACTTTTAGATTTGACGCGGTTAAAAACAATATATATCGAAAAACTCCTCAAAGGTTTTTGTTTTATATATCTAGTCCTATTATATTTACAGGGGTCTGGTTCGTGTAGCCTATGTAGTCCTAACTTAATGTAAATTTTCGCGAGGATACTTGGATTCATTTTTATGTTACCCCACTTTTTGTGATTTTCGAAAGAAGATCGAAGGGGGAGGCTTGGTTCCGATTTGGTGCAAAATTTTTTTTTTTTTTTTTTTTTTATGGAAATTCGTATTTGAGGCTTTATAGAGGTGCGAAATACAAATCTCAACTCCGTTTTCCCTTAAAAGAAATATTTGAACCCAGTTTCCTCCTTCGGTTACTGCAAATTGTTTCAACGTAGTACTGATACTATAGCTATGTGCCAAATATATAGTTATTTTCAAATGAAATGGGCTATAATAGAACTTTCCTAATGAATATTAATCGAAGATAAGAAAATATAAATAATAAAATGAAAACAAATGTTGGAAAAATTTCTAATCGATTTCGATGATTTTTTTTTTTTCATTTGGTAGGGAATTTAGTAATCTAATTTAGTGAGAAAATAAAATAATGCAAGGTATCAAAAGATAAAGAAATCAAATGTTACTTTATGGATAAATATAATCGACAAAGAAAACAAAAATTAATTTAAATCTTCATTTTTGTTTGGAACCAACATGTTCACAAATTTCAGTAAGCTATATCTTTGTAAAAAAAAGTAAAAATAGTGCGATTTCGATGATTTTTTTCATTTGGTAGGGAATTTAGTAATCTTTCATATAATCATGGGCATGACCAAGTGAAAAGTGTGTAATTTTTTAGTTATTCTCAAATAAAGTTTGTTTTCTTTCATAACTTGTTTGCCTGAATTTTGGGGTGATTGGACTATTTTGTCCGCCTGAAGGAGAATGAAACCTTCGAAATTGGTGGCTCAATCTTGAGATTTGGTGAAAAATTAACGATGATATGGCATGCCGATCAAAAACACCGTCGAAAAATAATATAAACTCCTCTCTCGATCATAGAGACCTCAAGTCGACGAAATGAGACGTGTATTCAATGACAGTACCACAATTAATGTAAGGTTGTGTGGATGCGAACCCTATGCCTTGCGTTATCTCGAAAATAGTACGTTTTTGGCTTAAAAACGCAGGATCCGATAGTTCCAGAGGAACTATCCGGGTCTTGCTGTACGCATCAAAATCTTCAAGATCCAATTTGTCCCGTATCGATCTACAGACCTACCACCGTTCCAGTATTGAAGCCTAGCAAAATGTTTGTATCGACTTTATTTATTTTAGAAAGAAAAACAAAAGTGGAGAATACGATTCGCTAACCCCCCGTGAAATTCTGAATCCAACGGTACCCCATTCATGGTATTTGAGCATGACAGGAGCTTATATTTGGTACAAAACCGATTTCGAGCCTTACTGCAATAATATATGTGGGGATAAAAATGGAATAAGGAACAAATATTAAAACTAGGTGTTATCACTTTAAACGATTAATATTGAATAAATTAGTATTTTTGTTATTTATATATTATTATTATTATAGAAGATGGCCTCGAGATCTCCTTTTGTAAATACATTTTTAGAGTGCTACCAATGGGTAGTTTCTCAACATGTGATTTCATGCTATTTTATTCCTTTGTTCACATTTACTGAATGTATTTTTACTTGTAATACAGTTGTAAATATCATAAATAAAAAAAAAAGAAAAAGAAAAAAAAATATTATTCTACTTATGGAACACCCTATACATTCACATTACTCAACATAAACGTAATAATTCGGCAGATGCCACATTCCATGTTTAGAATCACATAGGAATAGTGAGTGATATGAGTGAGGGCCGGAGCACTAGATATTGGATATCTCACTTCAACAAATATTCTTTTAGAATTCCTCTGTTTGCCCTCGTTTGGTCAAAATATTAGATTTCAGCATTCTCTAAAATACGAGTAACTAAATAGAAAAAAAAAAGAAATTATGAAATATTGAATGTTAAATTGAATTACCGAAAAAAACTCGAAGAATTCCAATGTTAAAATAATTTTCACTGATACACCGTTGCTTTCTTGAGTTTATACGACTCTCGGTGATAATAATGAAGGGCTAAGACTGAAAAGGATAACCAAATAGTGAAATTTAAACAATAAAGTAAAATATTTTAAGGATTAAAAAACAACGTAAAAACAGAGGATTGCTTTCTGGACATATTGTTAATCGAAAACAATGATAATTTAAGTAAATATTACATCTACAATGTCTGCAAGGTTAAATCAATTTACAATTAAGAAGATAAAAATACCTTTAAATTGAAAAATTGATCATTTTTATATAAATTTGCTTTTGTTCGAACAGTTTTTCACACCATGATATATGTGTGATTTTCCTAAAACGATAAAACATAAATTGAAAATTTAAATTATGTCTTGTGAGTCGGAATTCGAGGATTAGTAAATAAGTATTACTTTACGATAAAAAAAAAAAAAAAATAATGATGGAGAGGTGAAAATAAGATTGTTGTGTAGGTAATTAAAACCAATTATAAATGGCAATTATTTATGAGAAGGAGTTAATGGGGGGGGGTGCGGTCAAAATAATACTAAATTAAAATATATTAATTATTTTAATTTTTGCCGACGTTTCGACTCACTTTGCAGGTCGTCTTCAGGGCTACAAAAGATACAAAATATGTTGAAAATAAAAAATAAATATAAGTAGATATAAAATAAGAAGAAGTTGTCAGATACAGAAATAAAAGATGATATCAAAATGATTTCTGTATCTGACAACTTCTTCTTATTTTATATCTACTTATATTTATTTTTTATTTTCAACATATTTTGTATCTTTTGTAGCCCTGAAGACGACCTGCAAAGTGAGTCGAAACTTCAGCAAAAATTAAAATAATTAATATATTTTAATTTAGTATTATTTTGACCGCACCCCCAACATCAATATTGATAAGGCTACACACAACGAGTACATACGCCGATGAGGGCCGCCGTTTGTTTCAACTTTATCATATATGGAATCGTTTTTTAGTCCGACCTGAAAGCTATTATTAGGCCGTTTCCATCATGTTTCAAAATTTTTATTTATTTATCTTTTATTGAACATTGAAAAACAAAAAAAAAAAAAATCAAACATTTGATTAGATATCTAACATTCAGTTATAATGTTCTAGTAATAATAGTTTAAATGGCATGATGTTAACATAATGAAATAAATAATCTTTTTTTTTTCTTTTTTTCCTGGGAAGTTGTCAATTTAATTTAGTTGCTTGGCAATAATGACTTCCAATTATTAACAATTCGAGTATATTTTTAACGTTACATGTTGACAGTCTAGTTTACGTTTCGGGACCTTTTTTTCCCATCTTCAGAACTGCAATTCTACTACTCTTGTGGATGCAAGGCTAAAAATTTTTTTAAAGTTACAATATTGTGCTTGTTACATTACATATTTGTATTATGTTTGTTACAATAAATTTGTAATTACCTTAATTCTAATAATAATAATAATGTGCTCCATCGTCAATTTTCTAATTTATGTTCTAAAATTTATCATCTCGAGCAACATTCTCCTTTTGACCAATAATTGGGTTTCTGCCATAGTGAAAATTTTACCTTTGGATCTAAATGTTTTATCTGACTATTTTGATTGTTGTTGTTAGTGTTTATTTTATGTGTCTGTGATTTCACTTCTATTAAATTTTAATTTTGTTCAATATGTCTGTATAATGGGTTCCTAAATGTTTAGTGTCTGTTTCGTAGTTGACTGTTGTTCTGTTGTTTTTTGTAATGTGTATTGCTTCAAGTAATTTTCTGTTGGTGTTCTTTGGTTCTGTGCCTATTATCTGTGGTTTGTTAAAGTTAAATTTATGCTATAGTTTTATACTGTGATGTGCTAAGGCTGTTGTGTTTATGTTTTTTGGATTTTTACAGTTGGTGATGTGTTGTGCGATTCTAGTTCCTAATTGTTTGGATGTTTCACCAATGTAGATTTTGGGGCAGTTTTGACAGTTTAATTTGTATATTGCATTTTTCTTGTTTATTGGTTCTATTTTATCTTTTGTGTTGGTGATGTGCCTGCTTAATTTCTTGTTATTGTATTGTCCGAATTTAATTTCTGTCAAGTCATAATCTTTGAAGACGTTTTTAATTTTGTTAGTGAGTCCAGGTATGTATGTCATTTTGTAGTGGTAGTTGAAGTCCATTCTGTTTGTTTGTGCCATATTATCCTGAATGTTTTCGTTTGTTGGATTTGTTTTTTCAAAAAATTGGGTGATGAATTGTTGTGTAGGTTTCTTTATTGTAGTGTTTTCTTCTGGTGTTTTTTGTATTTTTTGTTTTTTGGCTCTAATTTTGTTATTGTTTAGTGTTGTATGTAATCGACTGTACCAAAGTTTGTTGATTAAGTTTATGGGGTAAAAGTTCTCGATAAGTATTTTGTATATTTCTGTTTTTACTTGTGGGATGTAAGGTTTTTCAGTGAGTTCTATTGATTTGTGAATTAGGTTCCTGGCTGTGTTAACTATTTGATGTTTGGGATGGTTTGAGCTAAAGTTAAGAATTCTGTTGCTGGTACTCTCTTTTTTTGTCCATTTAGTAAGTATCTGTCCTTTGTCCATAATTATGTCCATATCCAAAAATCTGAGTCTATTGTTTGTGGCTTTTTCTATTGTAAATTTGATCCTTTTGTTGTACTGGTTGAAGCTTTTCATTATTTCATTTTCCGAATCTTTTTTTACTATGAGTAATAAGTCATCTATGTATTTCTTAATTAACAGTGGTTTTTGTTCTAAGTTAGTTAGTTGTGTTGTGATTAGTTTGTTTAAATATATGCCACTTAAATTCGTTGATAGAGTACTTCCCATCCCGACTCCCCAGAGTTGTTTATAGAATTCATTGTTGTATTTGAAATAATTATTTATTGTACAGAGATTTATTCCCTCGATAAATACTCTTTTGTCTTTGATTTTGGTTTCACTTTTTACACTGTCCCAGTTGTCGTCAATAATTTTTATACATTCATCTAATGGGATATTAGTGAAAAGTGACTCTGCATCTAAACGTAAACTAGACTGTTAACATGTAACGTTAAAAATATACTCGAATTGTTAATAATTGGAAGTCATTATTGCCAAGCAACTAAATTAAATTGACAACTTCCCAGGAAAAAAAGGCAATTACCATATTACAAAATGTTTTAGAAACTTGAAAGTTAAAATATATAGCTTGCTTCATGCACACATGGTAGAAAGTAAGTTAATTTGTAAACTGATTAATAATTGGGCCTGTAGTAAATCAAAAATATACTATCTCAAACAAAACATCAAAAATAACTACATACCGCAACATATTTACTTTAAAATGCAACACCTGGACAACCTATTCAACAATCAATTCTTAATCAACAACAACCTCACCAGTGTTTTCACAAACATGAGTAAAACTATAGTAAATTTAGAAATAAAACAAGCAGACTGGTTGATTAACAAAATAATGAGAAAGATAAATGAAATTGTTAATAAAATAGCACCACACTATAATCAAACCAAACATAACCTTAATAACCTAATTAACATGATGGAATATAATGAAGACATTCTAAACATTAAGAAGTGAAACTAAACAAAAAACTCTGCAGACAAATAAGAAACTCTAAAATAAATAAACTATTGATCCCTAAAATAATTAGAAATAATACAAAAAATTCCATAACCTCAATGACAGCTACAAATATAAACCACAATGGAAACCTACCAAATGTTGATAACACACAGGATCTTAATAATGAAAAGATAATACAGAGATACAATAATCTACACACAAAAAACCGAGTGGAAAATCTCACAAAAATTGTATTACCAAAAAATATCGGTACTTTTAGTCTAAGGGGCCGTTTTGAAACCTCACTTCTTATCTATCTTATCTAACGTCATGTCATCATGTTACATAACCTCCCTCTTCTTATCCCGCCAAACTTTTGAGTTATTGCATTGTTTGGTTTTCAGTTATTCCCTTATTACGTTCACTTATTAAATTAAATACTTTTGGCTCGTTTGTGTTTATTTTTAGTTTTTGGCCCGTTTGTGTTTATTTTACATTTTTTTTTTAGTTTGTGACCCCTTGGTGTTTATTTTTCATTTATTTTCGTCATATTATGGATCATCTTAGAATATGGGATTTACCGTCTTCAGAAGAACAGGCAATTCAGTATTTTCAAAATGTTGGGGTACTTGCCGACGTGAAATTGTGTGAACGAGGTCATCGAATGAAGTTAACCAAGAAGGCCAAATGGAGATGCTTTCGTAAGACTTGTGACACAAAACTTTCAATAAGAAAAGGAACATGGTTGGAGGGTTCGAGGATTTCGTTTTTAACAGCTTTAAAATTGATTTATGGGTGGTCCCATAGCTTGACAACGATGAAGTGGGGCAAAGAGCAGCTGAAACTATCCTACGCAGCTATGGTAACGTGGAACAACGTCAATTTTTGTGGCGGCGGGTTCACAGAGAAGAGGACCCGTTCCTCGCTATTTTAAGTAGCATAAAACAATTTTGCCTTCCAAAATAAATAAGACAAAAGGAAGTGAATAATTAACTTAAAATAATTTGTATATACGTTGTTTATAGTGTTTATATTTTTTCTTTTCTATGTAAATATGTTCTTTTAAATTTGTTATGATGCCGATGTTATGATTATAATTTGTTATGATGTTTGATGTTTTATATGTACATATCTTCTTAAAGTGTCTTTTTATTATTTAATTAATATATTTGCCGTCAAATAAAAGTATTTTTGTTGTTATTACATTTGTTTTTGTATCTGTTTACACTTTCAATAATACGAATTTAATACAATAATACAAAGATGTGAAGTAGGAGAAGGCTTATCACTGCGTTATGGGAGCTATCAGTGTTCAGGTTATAAACATTGCCAGATAGCAGTCAGTAGCGGCCCCTTAGACTAAAAGTACCAAAATATCATTAAATTATTATCCCTAGGGGAGAATTTCAGTTTTGAATTTAAGAACAAAGACAAAGATATAATAGACTTAATAATGGATATTGAGAACATATTTGGAAATTTAAATACATCAGAGAATCACATAAATGCAACAAGAAATAAAATATGTACTCTGATCAATAACTTTGTATCCAACAAAAATAAAGCAATATCACCCTTCAACAACCAAATAAACGAAGACCTAAGCAAGCTTAAGCAGTTTATTAACCAAAATAAGGATATAGTTATAATAAAATCGGATAAAACTAAAAAAATAGCAATACTCTATAAAAAAGATTACAATGACAAAATGGAGGAGCTAATAAGTGACAAAAACACTTACAGGAAAACAAGAAACAATCCGATACCTGAAATAAATACAAAAGTCAATACATATGTTAATAAACTCCATAAGCTAGGGTACATAGACAGATACATTAAAAATAAACTTTCAGCCTCAGACTCCACTACACCTAGAATACATGGCCTCATAAAACTACACAAAACTGATAACAGACTAAGACCCATAATAAACAACATAGATGGACCAACTGAAGCTCTCTCCAAATTCCTAAACCCATCTCTCAACTCTCTCAATAATAATAATAACTTTGACATCAAAAATGCTAAAGAATTGAAAGAAATAATTAAAAATTTCCAATGTGAGTCAAAAGATGTAGAAATCATAAGTTTAGATGCAGAGTCACTTTTCACTAATATCCCATTAGATGAATGTATAAAAATTATTGACGACAACTGGGACAGTGTAAAAAGTGAAACCAAAATCAAAGACAAAAGAGTATTTATCGAGGGAATAAATCTCTGTACAAGAAATAATTATTTCAAATACAACAATGAATTCTATAAACAACTCTGGGGAGTCGGGATGGGAAGTACTCTATCAACGAATTTAAGTGGCATATATTTAAACAACCTAATCACAACACAACTAACTAACTTAGAACAAAAAACACTGTTAATTAAGAAATACATAGATGACTTATTACTCATAATAAAAAAAGACTCGGAAAATGAAATAATGAAAAGCTTCAACCAGTACAACAAAAGGATCAAATTTACAATAGAAAAAGCCACAAACAATAGACTCAGATTTTTGGATATGGACATAATTATGGACAAAGGACAGATACTTACTAAATGGACAAAAAAAGAGAGTACCAGCAACAGAATTCTTAACTTTAGCTCAAACCATCCCAAACATCAAATAGTTAACACAGCCAGGAACCTAATTCACAAATCAATAGAACTCACTGAAAAACCTTACATCCCACAAGTAAAAACAGAAATATACAAAATACTTATCGAGAACTTTTACCCCATAAACTTTGGTACAGTCGATTACATACATAGGCACAGAACCAAAGAACACCAACAGAAAATTACTTGAAGCAATACACATTACAAAAAACAACAGAACAACAGTCAACTACAAAACAGACACTAAACATTTAGGAACCCATTATACAGACATATTGAACAAAATTAAAATTTAATAGAAGTGAAATCACAGACACATAAAATAAACACTAACAACAAAAATCAAAATAATCACAATATTGTAACTTAAAAATTTTTTTTAGCCTTGCATCCACAAGAGTATTGGAATTGCAGTTCTGAAGATGAGAATAAAAGGTCCCGAAACGTAAACTAGACTGTTAACCTGTAACGTTAAAAATATACTCGAATTGTTAATAATTGGAAGTCATTATTGCCAAGCAACTAAACTGAAATAAATAATAGTATTTATTACTTAATTAAAAAAAATGATCCCATCTCATTCGCATTTAATTACCTTTAAATATTTGCTTGTCAAATTTAGGGTTATCATGTTTACATAATTTGTATTATTTATTTAGTTGAGTGATATAGGATTTAAATTTCAAATACAAGTATTTGCCAGTTAATTAATATATAATTATTAGGATTTGATTTTGACTGGAATTAATAAATAATTGAGGTGTAACATTGATTTAGCTTTCGCCTGATTGGCTTGAGCAATATTAACTAAACATGAAAGCAATTTTCCAGATTTAATTAGATTCAATTAACTTTAGTAGCGGATCCAGGATTTAATTTTTTTTGCGGGTGGGGCGTCTGCCCGAAAGCTTTTTTTTCATAGATATAACGATAATTACTATGAGAAAAAATGAAATGGTGTTTAAGTGATTCTTTAGGTCCCATTAAATGTAGTTACACCAACAATAATACTCTAAGAGATAATTTTTTAAATATTTTGTCCATAAAATATGGCTATATTTTGGGAGGGTGAGAGGGGGAGGGCTTTCGGGCTGAAGTCCCGTAGATACGCTAGTGAATAGCACAACAATTAAGTTTGTTGTGTAGATACCTAAATTAAGGAGAAGGTTTATTTTATTCAGTTGACAAAATGACTAACTCCAATTTAAATAATTTTAATTATGAATTTTAGTGATATTTCTAGTGGGAAAATTTATAACTTTATTTATTTATACCCCTATTTTTCAAAACTGCAACCGCCTACTCTGGAATCAACTTACTAACTGTATGTGCAGATATTATAATTTTTTTAACTAGAAATATCACTAAAATGACTTCCCTCAAAAACGTTTAAACGAGAGTTAACATCCGCCGGAGTTATCTTCCGCTAACAATACGTTTTAGGTTACCATAAGATGAAGTCATCCACGAAGTCTTAGGCGGATATTAATCATTGCTCTGTACCGCCGGTTATCTTAAATATATTGTTACGGTCTTTAATATAGAAGAATCTTTTCCGCAACAAACTTGGCGGAGGCTCAGTGGAGGCGGCAGGGTTCGCAAAAAAAAAAAAAAAATCAAGAGTCAATTAAATTAAGAATTTAACGAGCGCTACGCTATTTAATTTGTTGAATTTGGAAAAAAGTGAAAACCATAAATAATAAATAAATTTAATTAAAAAAAAAGATTAGGACGCTGAGTGAGCAACGAACTCAGAACCTATGGGTTTAATAACATATGTTAATTAACCTCATAACCTATCTAACCTTCTTACTTGGTTAATAATGACTTTCCCTAATTCCTCGAATAGGGTATTACAATTCCTTTTTAAACCTAAAAAAAACAATTAAATATATACATAAAACATGAAAACAAACTGAAGAAAAAGAAGTAAATAAAACTGGCAATTATTAATACTATTGATGAATTTATTTATTTCTATTGATTTAAATAATTGTTAAAGGAAATGAAAATTATGAACAAGAAACTAGATATATAAGAAAACAAAGAAAATACAATTAACTTTAATTATCAATGAAAAGATTATAAAACTATTATAGAACTAAAAATTAACTTACGACTATACAATAAACCAATTACAAATATTTGGGGAAAAAAATAGATAGAAAAAAATACTTAGATGTACATATTTACAATATCCCACTGGTTGAACTCTGTCCAATTGGCACATTGGGTTATCTGAAGAAGCGGCAACTTATTCCAACTAGCGTCGTCAGGGTCTCCCCAGTCCACCTTCTCAAGCTGTGAAATGTTCATTCATCAACTTGTATAATCAAGCGGCACTCGTCGCTGATGATCACAGGTTCTTGGAGATGGAATGAAAAATCCGGTGTACACCGTAAAACTAAATTATTTCACAAACACAAATCATAAGCGTGCCTCTACACTAGCGAGGTTCTCTCTCTAAACTCTCTTTTGTTTTTCTCCAATCATCTGTTGGTTACTCCAATCCGAAATAAAATTAATACTTAAAACAAAGACTTATTATAAACTAATACTTATTATTAAAGCTAATACCAAATACTTAATGTTATATTTAACCCTCTTCGAGTTAATAAAAAAACTAACAACTATTTTATGAACTAATTTTTTTTGTATTTTATTTTTCGTTACAATAGTTTGAATATACTTGTATTTATGAAAAAAAGAAAAGATAAAAGAATAAAAGTGACTCGTACCTTGGACCCTCAGATTAAAAGTCTGATGCCCTACCGACTGAGCTATCCGGGCTCAACTAAATCGCATTATTATAAAGATTTATAGGCCGTAATTATAAAGATTTATGTGCATTTATGCATTTACATGTTTCTATTAACGTTTTCAAGCATTTATTTTGGTATTTTGATGACTTCAGAAAAGTCCACAAAAAGAAAAAAATTAATTACAAATATTTTATATTAATTTATTTAATCAAAATATTCAAAATAAATATTTTATTTTATTATAATTTAAAAAAATCATAATTACAATGGAAACTACAACAGGCACATGAACACGAAGAAAACGACGGAATTATTGTATATTTAAAAGGATTTCTTTAAAAATATCTCATGCAGTGTCCATTTCAAAGTTTACTCACCTCCCTACTTTAAGCTCAAAATAATTTTGAATAAATTGATAAACTTTTACAGTATTGCTTTTACTAAAAATATAAACGTACTAGATATGATATAAATTATTTTTTTAATTTGCATATGGATATAATTGAAAATATCTGAACAAAACATTTGTATTAAATTGGATTTAATACGATTTGTATACATTAAACATGGAAGGAAGGGAGCAGCCTTCCTACCATTGTTACATTTCTATAACTTTTCCAGCTAAAAATGAATAGTGCTAAAAAACTGGAAATTATTTTTGATTTCAAGGTAGAGTTTGCATTCAATATAAAAATACAATGTTTTCACAGTCTAACTAGTTATGTGAAAATGTCTATAAAAATATTCTCTATAAAATATATCTATTCTAGTACTTATTAAGAACATTTTTTCAAATTTATCTTAGAGAATTTATAGGAAAATCACGTAGAAATAGAGATGTGCACACGAGAGGTAAATGAATTATAAAATCCTAGGAAATGTTTCTATATCAGTTCTGCGCATGCGTTAACCTTAAACATACACTCTTTATTTCGTCTCTTATAAATTGACTTTATTACCAGTGAAATAATTCATGTTATATGTGAAAAAGTAATGTAAACTGTTAAGTTAACAATTAAGTTGAAACTGGACATAAATAAGGTGAGTAATCACTTATTTATAACGACATTGTGAACGGGGTAAATAGAACTGAGGTTAGTGATAGATAACAAGCCGGCCTTATACATTCGCTAATCCGACCAGTGGGCTGCTGTCCTTCAGCGGAACCACATCTACGTTACCCAAACTTCTACAAACTCACGTAATACATACGTAATTAATAAAGGACTTTTTTTTTTTGTTGCAAATTATTACATTTACCTTTGATTAAATTAATATGAGATGCGATATTTTCACATGGTAATGTCGAGCAAAGGTAGCAATCCAACTTTAAAATCTAGGGGTCTCGATACCACAAAGAGTTCACCTATCAAGAAAAAGGCTAGAAGCTCTAAAAAAAAAAATACCCCGCCAGCTACACCAGAGAGCTCAGTTGACGAAGTCGAAAATCAACCTGGCACATCATCACAAAATATGTCAACACCAGCTATACCAATACAAGGTACGTTAGAAGAATCGCCCTTTTTTTACAGCTAATCCATTCCAAGTGTTGTCAAACACACAGAATGAACAAATGGAAGCAGTACCCACCCCTAGTGAACCTAAACCTCCACCAATATTCGTTAGAAATATAAAAAAAATTCCAATTAATGTGTCTACAATTAAATAATATAGTGGGCTCAGGTAAATACTTATGCCAAAGCCGCACTAATGACACGAAATTAATGCCTGACGACACCCCAGATACGCACAGAAAAATTGTCAAGTATTTATCTGACACTAAGGCGGATTATCACACATATCAGCTGCGCCAAGAGAGAGCGCTCAGGGTGGTGATCAGGAGATTACACCCATCAAGACCGCTGGATGCCATTAAAGAAGAACTAACTGAGATGGGATTCCGTGTTCACCAAATAGTGAATATATTCAAGGAGGATAGAGAACAGCCTGGCACAAAAAATAAAATACCGCTCTCACTATTCTTCGTTGACCTTGACCGAACGCCCCAGGTCGAAGACATCTACAAGGTCACACGCCTTGACTACACTAGCGTTGTTGTAGAAAAGCCCTACACTAAGCGCGTCATTGTACAATGCTATAACTGCCAGGCTTATGGTCATACGAATACCATAATAGGCCTAAAATACCTATCTCAGAATCCCAATTAACTTCCTTCCTTAACTAGTTAGGACACCACTTCCTTCTAGGTGCAGACTTAAATGCTAAACACCAGCAATGGGGAGCCAGAACCACAAATTCCCGAGTTCTCTACATCCTTTTCACCGCTGACATCCCTTCAAGTCCTGATACCTTCCTAGCAACATTGGCTGATGATACTGCAATCCTATCCTCCCACTCGGATCCTCTAATAGTGTCCCGGAACCTGCAAAGACACCTCTCCTTCATTGAGCAGTGGTGCAACAACTGGTGCATCAAAATTAATGAATCAAAATGCAAACATGTAACTTTCACTCTTCGACGCAGATCCTGTCCGCCAATCCTTTTAAATTCAATTCCTCTTCCTACTCAGACACAGTCCTTGGCTTCCTTCTGAACAAAAGACTGACTGACAAAAGACGGAACCCACATACGAGACTTAAAAGACAAAAGCTTAACCGACGATTTGGTCAGCTATATAGACTACTAAGCAGAACATCTCATCTCTCAACAGAAAACAAATTATTAATCTACAAGACCATACTGAAACCTATCTGGACCTAAGGACTTGAACTGTGGGGGACAACTAAACCATCGAATATCAAACGCATCCAATCCTTCCAGTCCAAAGTCCTTCAAACGATAGTCAATGCTCCATATTATGTCACGAACAAGTCCCTACACCATGACCTTAACATCCCATATGTCCATGACATCATCCCATCCAGATTCTCCAACTTTCACCAGAATCTCATTCATCATCCCAATCCTCTAGCGTAATCCCTATCCAGCTCCGAGCATCCATACCGTCCCCTTCGAAGGTTGAAACGGCAGTGGCCTCGAGATCTTTTGTAAATATGCCTTTGGAGTCCTGGCAATGACCAGCTTCTCCACTCATGTCCTGAGCGTCTGTGGCTCTAGTGCCCTCTTTCAGTCTCCACTGGCTTCTAATACTAATGATGCGGCTGGAAAAGTGGCACTGGGATCTTCCGGAGTCTTGCTTTGCCTTCCACGTGTGGGGGAAAAAGCCTGGCTCGGAGATTATTGGGCGAATGTATATATTGTATATAGTTATGATTGTGTTTAGAAGTTTTTATTTTATTTTATTTGTTTATTTTTTTTATTTACCTTCTTCATCAGTATTATTTACTTACTTCTTATATTTATATTTATTTCTTTATTATTTGTATATATTGTATGAATGAGAACTTTTAGCCCTAATGCTTATAGCCCTCCAGCAGTGGCTGATTGTATTATTATTCAATAAATAGATTTAAAAAAAAAAAAAAAAAGGAAATGTTTCTATATAATTATCGCTGAATATTTGGCGTAGGGAGGTGGCGGTCCCATCGCCCGGTCATTGTACCGCAACCAGCAACTGGCCCTCCAGGTTGGGGGAACACTTACACGAACACTCACACACCAAGTACACTTTATACAGCACACTACAACACCTAAACACTACAGACAAAGGTCACCTACAGTACACAACCTAGGGTCACCTTCCCTAGGTAGCCGCCCCGGATGGGGGAGCTAGTCAGGATGCTCGGAGGAGGCAGCCCCTCTACCTGACTCGGGGGCAGTGGGCTGATACTCCCCCCCCCCTAAAGTACCTTATTACGAAACCTCAAAGAGAAGAAGCCGGACAGAATTACGGTAACAGACCCAGGAAACGCCTAAATGACCTAAGAATTGGATTTTCGAACATTTTATCATTACATAGACTAGGAGCACTTCGTGCGCTCCTTGCAGAAGTGGACACATACAGAATCGACATAGCAGCTATCCAAGAGATCCGATGGATAGGACAGGGAATTATGGAGAAGAAGTACCATACACTCTACTATAGCTGCCATGAAAAGCATCACGTCTTCGGTACCGGATTTGTTGTGAGAGGCAGAGCTCGACAGCTAGTGATGCGATTTACTCCCATCAACCAAAGGTTATGCTACATTCGGCTTAGAGGAAAATTTTTTAATTTCTCTCTAATCAACTGCCATGCCCCAACAGAGGTGTCACCTAAGGAGGATAAGGAAGCATTTTATGAAGAACTTGGACGCGTGGCAGAAAGCTGCCCCAAAAATGATGTTAAAATGCCGACCCATGCCGACCATAGGAACCCACAGCTTGCATAAGACCAGTAATGATAATGGGCTACGGATGGTGAACTTTGCTACATTGCACGGACTGGTTGTTGGAACAACTCTTTTTCCTCGAAAGAATATCCACAAAGCAACATGGATCTCTCCAAATGGGCAAACAACATCA
Organism: Nezara viridula; assembly: GCA_928085145.1. NCBI lineage: Eukaryota > Metazoa > Arthropoda > Insecta > Hemiptera > Pentatomidae > Nezara > Nezara viridula. The sequence continues at coordinate 11,700,130 of OV725078.1, read as the reverse complement.
CAGATAGACCATGTACTCATTAGTGCCCGTCACAAGTCCAACATGATAAATGCAAGATCTTATAGAGGTGCAAATATGGACACGGATCACTATTTGAGCATTGCCGAGGTCAGATCACGAATTTCGCTGATTAAAAACCACCACCAACGACCAAAGAAGAAGATTGATGTAGCTAAACTTAAGGACTCTGACCACCAATATTCGTATCAACAAGCTGTGGAGACGAAACTTAATGAAGATGTAATTAATGACAGCTCTATGGTCGATGAACAGTGGAAGAGATGCAGCAACTCAATGAAACAGGCAGCAGAAGAATCTCTTGGCTACGAGACTAAATCGAGAAGGCCTCCATGGTTTGATGCTGAGTGAGCAGTAAAAGTGAAAAATGAAGCCTACAGAAAGAAGGTTCAGCGTCCCACAAGGCTCTCCCAAGAAACATATCGAAGAAAAAGACGCGAAGAGAAGAGATTATTCCGCGGAAAGAGAAGAGCTTGGGAAAACAAGAACATGGAGGATATAGAGGCATTGCGCGGCCAAAATGAAAGTCGGCTGTTCTTTCAGAGAATAAACGAGGGTAGGGCAGCTTTCAGGCCCAGAGTGACGGCATGCAAAGACACGAATGGATCTCTTTTAAGCCACAAAGATGACGTACTAAGGAGATGGGTACAACATTTCAAAGACGCATTAAACTGAGGAACGGTGCCTGGAGAAGTAGGAGTAATGAAGGAAGACTCCCTGAATTCTATTGAACCCCCGGATGAGGAGGAAATGGAAAATGCCCTGAGGAAATTGAAAAATGGAAAGGCGCCAGGCCCGGACGGAATCCAGTCAGAGCTGTTGAAATGTGAAGGTGATGAACTTAAGAAAGCTCTGCATGATTTAATGCTGACCATCTGGGAGAGGGAAGCTATGCCTGCGGAATGGGCAACAGCCATTATCTGCCCAATACATAAGAAAGGAGATCAAACAGAATGCGCTAACTATCGAGGAATCTCACTCCTTTCGTGTGCTTATAAGCTGCTCTCTAACATTCTTTTTGAGAGGATTCTCCCGTATTCTGAAAAGGAACTGGGGAAATAAACTGTTCTCTCTGAGGATGATCCTAGAAAAGACTATGGAGCATAAGGTAGTCACCCACCATTTATTCCTAGACTTTAAAGCAGCATACGACAGCGTTGATAGAACGCAACTATACTGTGCCTTGGAGGAGCTAAGCATCCCTCAGAAGCTCGTACGCCTAATCAAGATGACCATGGACAGCTCGAGATGTAGAATACGCGTCGGTTCTGACGACTCCGAAGAGTTTAAAGTGAGCAGTGGGGTTAGGCAAGGGGATGCCCTCGCCTGTCTATTGTTCAACTTGGCAGAGGAGAAAGCTGTAAGAGACTCCGGTATTCAGACCAACGATATAATCTTCAATCGCCTGACACAGCTTCTTGGTTTTGCTGATGATATTGACATAATAGGTAGGTCTGAACGGGCTCTCAGAAAAGCGTTTATAGGCCTTGAAGGCCTTATAGACCTTTATATACCTTGGGTCTGAAATTAATAGCAAAAATGACATGGCTCAAGAAATACAAAGAAGGATCACGGCTGCCAATAGATGTGTCTTTGGACTTGGCCGACACTTAAGAAGTAGGTACCTCTCAAAGAAGACCAAGCTGATCATATACAAGACCCTTGTTCGGCCTGTTTTGACATATGGCTCAGAGGCTTGGACGATGACCAAAAACGATGAGATGAAGCTGAGTGTGTTTGAGCGAGGAGTCCTCAGAAGGATTTATGGTCCAGTAAAGGAGGGTGATGTCTGGAGGAAAAGAAAAAATAGGGAGCTCAGTTCTCTCTATACAGACATCGACGTAGTCACCTATATTAAACTGGCCAGACTAAGGTGGGCAGGGCATGTGGCCAGAATGAGAACCGTTGAAATACCAAAGAAAATAATGATGGAGGAGCTGCATCTCGTAAGACGGATAGGAAGGCCGAGGACGAGATGGTTGGACAACGTGGCCTATGATGCGAGAACCCTGCTTGATGTACGGAACTGAAGACAGAGCCAACTGGCGGAGGCTCTTGGAGGAGGCCCAGTCTCGGTAACGGGATGTCGTGCCACACATGATGATGATGATATCGCTGAATATAATAAAGGAATATTTACGTCGTGATAGAATAGTTGCGTAATTACTTATAGGCCATAGCTCCTCCAGCTAATCGATTTTTCTTAATCGATTTTAGTTTATATATTCTATTTATTCATGTGTCTTATTTGTTATCATTTTTATTTTTTATTTTTTTACTTCACATTATTGGGGGGAGGAGAGAACGATATTCTTGTCCCCTTAATATTTTTATTAGGGGGGCATTCGCTCCCCTCGTTTCCCCGTAGCCTACGTCTATGCCGCCACCTATAACAGACCATTAGTTCACCTGCCCGCTACCTGGCAGCATGTGCGCGCTCACTCATTGTATCTACAAGTTTTATTTTTATTTCTTATTATTTTAAGGGAAAAAAACTAAAGTTCTAAATTGTAAATATGTATATACATTGTGAATACTTTTTAATAATAATGTTTAATGGTAATAAGGTATACTGACTGATAAAATCTTATAAATGACAACAACTGCAACGACTCTTGATTACAGCAGTCCTTGAATTGCTAATTCAGATTTTAAAACTCACTCCTTCGGGATGTCATAGCTGGAGCTTTCGATAAATGTTCAGATTGATCAGTGTATTTTATATACGCTTTTGGGTTCTCTATCATTCTGACTTTTATTTCACTGTATGCTTCATTAACCTTACCTCCTTCTCACTCTCCATACAAGGTCTGGATGCTCATCGGTCCGCTTGTACTTCTATATACTATGTCTGGAGGCTCATCCCTTCTTTTGTGGTGTCCATCCTGCGATGTCATAAGGTCTAAAGGAGCCTTAGCTTGCGGACCAAAAGTGATTTGGGTGTACACTCGCCTGATACTTGAGGTCATCCTATCTTAGTCTCCTCCTCTTCGACTCAGCCACTTTTCCTTAATTGAACACACTTTGTTGAGGCCTCCTTTCGATCACTCTATTTACTTACTTCGACATAAGTAAGTAAAATAAAAAAAAACAATTTTTTTTGTATTTTGCATATTAAAAACTAAAAAAAAAAAACAATTTTTTTTGTATTTTGCATATTAAAAACTAAATATATAAAGTAGATGTAGATGTATTTTCTTTTTAAACTATAAAAAAAAAGTCAATATATTTAATTTCTAAGATACTAAAATACAAAAAATATATTTAATTTTGTATTTTAATTACACAGAATAAATTATATAAAATAAACAATGCTTTTAGTAAATACTTTTTAAATACATTTTCTTAAATTAATTTAAATACTTTGTAATTAATATACACTGAATTTTAAAAACACAAAGTATATCATGTGTTAAATAATGTATTTCAAAACCATATTTAAAATACATTTTGCATAGATATGATACGAACTAATATTGTTTTGGGAGATAGTCTACGAGAAATAAAATCGGTCATAATACCATTCTCTGGATTGTATGCAATCAATGTACTGTATAAAAACACATTTCTTTACGTATCACTTACCAATAATACTCGATGATTCAAAGTTGGAAATTGAGTTTTAGTTTGAGTTGTTTAGTGGAAAGAGCCAGCAAGGTTCTCACTGTTTCCGCTCGCTCAGCGGCATCAAGTACACAAACTAAGCATAACTTCCAACCAGAAGCTATTTTAGCTATAATCGGCAGAATTATAAATTGTTTTCCGTATTTAATTTATATTGTGTATACAATATCGGCAAAGCAAGAGCGATACGAGAATCAAATAAAAATATGGCATAATTTTAACTGATTAATATTTATAAGTTAGCTCCTGGACATGACCTTATCACATCTCAAATCTTAAAAATTCTTCCTCGAAAATCCATCCTATTCCTCATTTTAATAAGCCTGTACCCCATCCTAGATTCTAATAATATAATCCCTGATCACCAATTTTTATTCCGCATATTCCATTCCACTATCCAGCAATGTCGGTGTGGTAGACGTAGTCTCCTCTGCATTGCAGCGCTAAATGTACTGTACGGGAGTCTTTCTCGACGTTGAACAGGCGTTTGATAGAGTCTGGCACCCGGTACTGCTATACAAACTCCGTAAATTCCTACCACCTACATATTTCCTCATTATCCGTTCATACCTTACTGATTGATACTTCAACCTAAATCATAATAATGCATGTTCATCACTCTTTTCCCAGTCTGCTGGTGTTCCGCAAGGGAGCATCCTCGGTCTATCCCAACACGGTCATCACCACCTATACAGATGATACTTGTACCCTATTTGTTAATAACGACTCTTTAATTCCATCCCAAAGAGTCCAATCACATATCACAAACCTTGATGAATGGTGTCTAGAGAATAAAAATAAATTTCAATAAATCCCATCAAATTACCTTTACCCTTCATCGTAAACCTACTTCTTGTCCTACAATATCTTTTAATGATATTCCACTTGTTCCTGTTGAACAAATCCGCTACCTAGGACTCCGCTTGGATAAACGTCTCACTTGGAATCCGCATACTAGGCTGAAACGACAAGAAACTGCTCTACGTTTCTGACTGCTCCAACACTTACTAGACAAACGCTCTAAGCTTTCAATTAATTACAAAAGATTTATTTACTTAACCATAATATAAGACCTATATGGACATACGGAATTGAGCTTTGGGATCTACCAAACCATCGAATTCCTGTCGTATCCAATCCAAAATCCTTCGTAAAATCATTAATGCCCCATATTTTTTTTCACAAATAAAACTATTCATAAAGACCTTAATGTTCCATATGTCGCTGATTTAGCCCTAGCCAGATACCTATCCTTTCATGATAAACTCCAATCCCCTCCGAATCCACTAGTTTCCAGCCTTGCTTCTTTTCCAATTCCTGATAATCCCTACAGGCGTCTGAAAAGATGCCCTTGTGATCTTCTTACCTAGCATTACCACTGGGCAGTATCTCTTCAAGTCTGTTCATGTCATTATTTCTAATGTTTGCATTTTTATTATTTGCATTGTTTATGCAGTTGTAAATTTCATTAAATAAAAAAAAGTATATAAGTAAAAATTCACTGTTGCACCTGTGAATAGAGCATTAAGTGAAAAAATAAAATTTTCGGATAAACGCAATAGAAAGTTTGGAATTTTCACAGCTGCAAGTTAAAATTTCGAATTTCAACCCATGGCTCACAAAGGAATATTCATCTCTGGAATATCCGCATAACATAGCCCATTCGAAGCAAATAAGGAGAGAATAACTAGCTTTCTAATCCTCAAATTTTTTTTTTTTTTATTATTTTAATGGAATTTACAACTGTATTACATAGAGAATACAATAAGTAAATGTGAAATTGGTAACATGGCATGTACAACATGAAGAGAAACTACTCATTGGTAGAACTCAAATTAAAGTTCTATATTAGAAGATTCCGAGGCCATCTTCTTTTCAGACGCCTCGGAGGGTTATCAAGGATCGAGAAGGAAGCAAGGTTTGAAACGAGAGGATTCGGATGGTTCTGCAGTTTGTTATGGAAGGACAGGTATCTGGATTGGGCCAAATTGGAAACATATGGAAAATTAAGGTCTTTATGGATGATTTTATTTGTGACAAAGTAAGGAGCGTTGAGGATTTTACGAAGGATTTTGGATTGTAAGGATTGGATACGAGAGGAATTCGATGGTTTAGTGGAGTCCCAAAGCTCAATTCCGTAAGTCCAAATAGGTCTTATTATTGTCATATATACGAGTCGTTTATAATTGACTGAAAGCTTAGATCGTTTGTCTAGTAAGTGCTGCAGTAGTCGAAAACGTCGGGCGGTTTCTAGTCGTTTCAGTCTGGTATGGGGGTTCCAAGTGAGTCATTTGTCAAGGTGGAGTCCTAAGTATCGGATTTGTTCGACAGGGATAAGAGGGCTATTGTTGAATGATACTGTAGGACAGGAAGTCATAGGTTTACGACGAAGAGTGGAGGTTATTTGATGGGATTTATTGGAATTTATTTTAATCCTCCAGTTTTGAAACCATTTTTCAAGGCTTGTAATGTGTGATTGAAGAGTTTGGGATGCAATAGATGGATCGTTATTAACTGATAGGATACACGTGTCATCGGCATAGGTGGTGATATGGTGGTGATGGCATAGGTGACAGTGTTGGATTGGGTTGGGATGTCAGCTGTATAAACTGTGTAAAGGATAGGACCTAGGATACTCGCTTGAGGAACACTGGCAGACTGAATAAAAAGAGATGAATAAGCATTGTTATGATTGACTTTGAAGTATCTGTCAGTAAGGTAGGAACGGATAATGAGGAAGTATGTAGGTGGTAGGAATTCACTGGGTTTGTACATCAGTCCCGGATGCCAGACTCTATCAAACGCCTGTTCAACGTCGAGAAAGACTCCCGTGCAGTAGAGACCACATCCAATGCAGAGGAGACCACATCTACTACAAGATGGCATTGCTGAATAGTGGAGTGGAATGTGCAGAATACAAATTGGTGATCTGGGATAATGTGTTTAGAGTCTAGGATGGGATAAAGGCGTTTTAAAATGAGTTTTTCCAGGATTTTGCCCATAATGGGTAAAAGGGAGATAGGACGGTAAGAGGATGGGTGTTCTGGCGGCTTTGTGGGTTTAGGTATCATTTTGACAATGGATAGTTTCCAAGAGTCAGGAAAATATGTGGTGCAGAGTACAGCATTAAATATATAGGTTAGGAACAATATGGCTTTTTTAGGAAGAAATTTTAGGATCTGGGATGTGATTAGGTCATGCCCAGGCGCTTTGCGGGAAGGTAATCTATTAATGATATTGGATATTTCTGAAGGATGAAATGCTTTAGATGGAGGAGTCAATTGGAGTGGGATATCCAATTAATCCCAAAAATAATTCACAAAATTATTAACACGACTTAAAACGCTATTCCGAGGTGGCACAGACATATATGAGTATATTTGCTGTTTATATTGGATTTATCCAATAGGCAATTGATTTCTATAGGACGGTGGGGACGCACCTAGTAGGTAATATACAATTAAGTTGCCACCTACTACCAATTTTTGTAATGATCCAATCTGTCCTCACTAATATTTGAAATGGTCCTGTATGTTTATGGTCCTATATGATCCCAAAATTACTTGAAATCTTGCATACTCGGATTAAAAAATGCATAAAATAAGAAAATTTATTGCTATTTTTATAGGAGCGTAATATCCTTTGTCTATGATTCATTTCGTTTCAATTACGTTTACAAATTGCCTAAACTATAGCAAACCCGTGGAAGCACGTTCTTTTAGGTTTCATTATGCGAATCCAGATAGATGAATGTTACTTGATGTTTATGGTAAGGTTTAAATGTCCCATACCTATGTCTTTCAGAATTTGAATTGAGCGCATATTTCGTAAATACTAAGCTTATCAGATGTACTTGAATGTCTATTTAAGCTGATTATTCTTATCTTTCTTGATGATTCTTATATCATACATCAATCAATTATGTAGGAGAACTAACAATGGAAAATTAAAACCAAACAGATTTCCAAGCATATACTATGCTATTAGAAATAGAGTTGATGTTCTCAGATTATGAACTGCACTGGTTTCCTGCTCTCAACTTATCAATCAAGATACAGCGTTCGCTATGCGTAAGGCCTAATTACTATTAGGTTATTTAAAATTGTATGGGGTCATTACAAATTTTGTGTTATAGAGAAGTGTCGGCTAAGAGAATCTTCACTGGATATTATGATCTCTATCCCCTCTCCCCCACAATAATTGAGACAGAAGGCATTTTATCTATCTACGTGGTTTCTCTCCTACTATTGAGGCATTGGTCGTTGTATAGAAACTTCCTGATAGATCGCTCCAATCCATATCATAAAATATAAAATATTGATTGACCAATTTCTATAAGCTGTGCTTTATTGGTCCTTCTCCTCGATGGATTAGAATACTGATTCCATCGCTCCGGTTATCCTGCAGATTATTTTCCTCCATTAAAGTTAGTCTTTAAACATCAAAATGACAAAACTTTAAATGAGTAGAAGATAACTAATGAATAATTTGTATTTATAATTGTTCATAATGACTCAACTATATACAAATATAATGTAATTAACAAAAGTTAAAAGAATTATATTCTATATAATTGTAGTTTTTTCTTTTCAATTAAAGAAGATTAGTTTTTAAACTCGTTTAAGTAATTTTAAAAAAATAAAAATAAATAAGTAACAATCGATTTTTCTTTTAAGATTCACATATAAAAATATGGGAAAATGCTCTATTTTGTAAGATAGGGATGGTTACGTGTTTTTCTTAAAATAAAATACACATTGACAATAGGAAAGGAAAAGTGGCTACACCTTCACCCCTCCCCCCACCCGTTACCCTCTCCCTCTCCTACTCTCTACCCACTCCACACTTCCGATCACGTATTCTGCCACCCCATTCATACTATATCGTTACATTTTCCTACAATAGACTCTTCAAACAACATTGCCAGAGATTTGTTACGAACAATGTTAAATAAAGATGGAAGTTTCTAATGCAACGATTCAGTTTTTTTTTCCATTTCACACATATAAAGCATTATATAAAAAGGAAGGGGAGTTTAAGAATCGCCTATCCTATTTTTTATGTATTCATTTATCCTACTATATTTTAATTAATCATTCATACACCATTGGACTTTTGCAAGACCAAGACCAAGATCAGACCCTGCAAGACTTGTGCAAGACCTGTAAGAGTCTTGCAGATCTTGCAGTTAAGTCAAACTGAGTACTTCATCATTCCACACTTTGTACCTGTTATTACTATTTGTCTCTTGTTCTTACTATTGTCATTATTCTAACAACTTCATTTTACTGTAATTTTTATGTTTCTCATACCTTGTTATCTGGTTCTTTTCTTAGCCCTGATGATGGCCTGAACTTCAGATCGGAACGTCGGCATATGTAAAAGTAAATATTATCATTTATTTTTTCCTTCTTTTTTGGCTGACCACCCCAACTATTCTTCTCTTCATTATCCACGACAGTCAACCATTTACCAATTATAAATGGTTATTAATACTAGCCCATTTTAGTTACTATAATGAAACTTCTCTTCACAAGAAGCGGACATTCACGGGAATTAAAAATTGCTCGCTATTGAGTGATGTCAGTTTTAGAAAAATTGGAAGAAAAACATGTTAAAAAAATAACATTTAGAAAACTATTAAAATAATTTTTCTTTTTAAATATACAAATTAAAAATATTTGTATGAGACATTTTTAATAATATATTTTGCATAATAAAAATGCACATTATAAAGGCAAACTTGTTTGCATATAAAGTAAAAAAGAATAGTAATTTGTAATTTTTGTTTGGTTGGCATAACTATTTTGTTTTTCAAATTGTTATGGATAGATAAAATCGTTGCAATTATTTCACAACAATCGTTTGAAATGAACATTTTTTCTCAGCCAACTAATTTGAGAATGAACTTAAAAATTTATTGAGAACTTCTTTAATATTTACTCAGAGATCACGAAAATGCAATGTCAGCTCAAAGGTCCAGCACGAGTATAATTGTTCGAAATGATTGTGCGAAAGCTGGAGGATTAAGATATCGGCATAACTCGAAACAAATTATTTTTTTGCATTAACATTTCGGTGTTTGGCCCGCTGTTCACAGTATTCGTTATTTCATTTAAATGTCTAACCACCAAGTTTTAATCGATTGTCTAAATTTCCAATACTGTGCTTTCTGGTACTATCATTAATAACATAATTTTTCTTTGAAATTTAACCGGAACCATGTTGACATATTACAATCAAATCAGTGGAAACGGCAACAAATGGTCAAGACTCTAAATTTGATTTCAAAACCGGATTCCCAGTATACATAATGGAAATAAGCAACAATAAAGTGGATTAATGTTTTCAGAATATGGGCTTCACAATTTCCTTGCGTACAGTGATCGCTAACTGGTAATAATTCTATAAATCCATTATTTTTCATCAGATTTCCTTGTTTCTTCATTTTATTGCAACACTGCTATATATACCTTATTATGTGAGCAATGAATATATTATCAGAAATAATTTATGAATATAAAAAATAAATGACACTGTGGTAAACGGAATTACATTTCTCATTATAAAATTCAATTTTTTTTCGAGCATTAGATATTATACATTTTTTTTTATCTTGATAAATTTCAAATTTGGTTCATTCTACTGAAAAACTATTTTCTCGAAAAAAATAACTCAAATTTTTTTTGTAAATTTCAGATAATGCCATATTAGACTTTCCGCGAGCAAAATAATATTTTTATTTTTTATAACTCTTCTGCATGAAACAGGATTCAGAACTTCAGCATAAAATTTAGTACCAAATTATTTCATCATAACTTATTTTATAAATGCTTTTGTGGACACATATCGGTTAATTTTCGACCATAAATTGTTTTTCATTTTTCTTATAGTTCATTATTCTTATAATAGATAATTTTTTGACATCACATCCTTCCGAATTTTTTTCTTTCCTTTTTTATTTTATTTGATACATAACGTATGACACTGAACTACATTAACGTTTATTGTTAATCTGGTCATAATAGTTATTATCATGTTTACCTCCGCGTTACAGGTATTGAGAAACGTTGACAAATATTAATTGCAAAGGTCCTCAAGTCAACGGTGGCAACTATTGTTTGTTAATTATTGATCTAGACATCTCAATAAATGTTTTCGAATAATTTTCGATTTGATACTTGTCCAGCACCCTTATCAGCCACTTTCGTTTCATTTTTTTTCTCATCCTCTAAAAATTTAACGGTTGGTTGGGGACCTTGCTGTTCCACATTACTAATCTTGAGAAAATTCTGGAACTTGCATATGGCCCCATCAAAATAAGCAATATTTATTATGTTTTGTTTTGAGAGGTTTTTGAATGTAGTACACCAACCAACAATGTCCTCTTTTATTTTTGATACATAACTTAAATTTCCTACTTTTCTGTGCGAAATAGGATTATTGCATATGCATTTTTTTTGTAGCTCTTTGGGTTTTCTATTATCCCTTTCACTTAATGAATAGCCTGTAATTTTTATTATTTGCTATATCAACTATAATAAATTAACACATTATAGATATATGGAACAACTTTTATAAGATAGATAAGTCATACGTATTTAATGACATTGATTTTAAATAAATATGCAGAAACAATTTTTATACTAGTAATTGTTGTAAGAAGGTTGGAGCGATTGACAATTACATCTGTAAATGTGGAAAGAGAATTAGATCTGTTAATTTATGAGGACGGAATGGCGGAGGCAATGAGACAGAAACTAATTAGGGCCATTGTTCTAGCTCGAGTCCCTTGCTCTCCTCCTGAGGGCCATTTCAAATTAACAATTTCGTATATTTATCCCTGTAATTAACGTTAAGATTCGGATCAAGTTGAATATTGCAGTACTTTGTCTTTAATTTTTTAAAATATTTATTCATTGGATAACTTCTGATTAATTTAAGTTTTAATTTAATCGTGTCTTTCATATAATAAAGAATTTAAAAAATCGAATAAATGAATGCACTCAAATGCTTCCTAACAGAAATATTGAAAGATAATAAAAATATGTGACCGATTTCCATTAAGTTCTGTTTACTTTTTTACTTCTTCAGTTGGTCAGATTCAGTTTACATTTTCAGTTTATTTATTATTGTTTAGAAATAGAAATAGAAATAGAAAATACCTTTATTCTGGGACAAAGTCCCTTTAGAATAACAAAATAGAACATAATTAAAATACTACATCTGGCCAAAATAAAACAATAATAAAAAAGAGAAAGTAAAGAAAATATTAGTTAAACAAGCTATATACAAAAAAAAAACTATATACAACACTTAAAACTAGTTAAAACTATATGTGGCTGTTTACATAAAAAAATACGTAATCCAAAATCAATAAAAGAAATAGGAAAAGTGGACTAGATGGCCAATCTTAGGGTGGCATGTTAGAAGTGGCTATGAAAGTATTTTACCAGGCCCTATGTCCCTATAAATATATATATATATATATATATATATATATATATATATATATATATATATATATATATATATATATATATAATGGTGTAGAGATGGTTGACAGTGATTATAATATGAGAGTTGGTCGGGGTGTGCTGGCAAATAAATACTACATATTAAAATAGTATTTAATTGTTTATTTATTTGGCCGCTTCCCCCGACCTCTCATATATATGTTGTATATACACATAAAATTTAAAAAAACGAATCTCTCTCGAGTAAAACCGAGATTTGTCCTAAATAGTCCGGACTGGGCTTTATTCTCTTCTTTAGCCTCACCACCTCGAGTTCCCTCTTATCAAACGAATATCAATACAGGCTGTGAAACCATAACGAATAAGATCCTAGAAGCAGCTAAAGCAACAATACCAATGACCTCTAGCTCTCCAAGAAGACCCCTTGTTCCCTGATTTAACGATGTTTGCAAGGAACCCATTAAAGAACGCCGTAAACCTACAAAAAATTCCAGAAATATATGACCTCTCAAAATTTGATAGAAAATAAAAGACAGCGTGCTATATGTAGAAAAATAATAAATCAGTGTAAGACCGAGTTAAGGAAAAAAATTATAAGCTCCATTAATTCCTCTGCAACATTCCCTCTCATATCGCTATACTATTTTGGTCAATGGACAAATGTCTGACAATCCTCTATCAGTCTCAAAAACATTTGCAACGATTTTTTTCGAAATCTATAACTCCGGAGGAAATAATATAAGCTTTGAAAACATGAACCCTGAGATGACAAATGATTATGAATTATTATGTTACAACATCCCATTTCCAATGTGGGAATTCAAAAACATATTAAATACTATTAAAGGCTCAACCCTTGGTCCTGACCGTATCCACTATGAAATGATAAAAAACCTTCCAGGTAATGGAGTGGAATGGTTTCACTGGAACACATCTGGTCCACTGGACAGTCCCCGAATGACTGGCATGACTCAGTGGTCATCCCAATTCTGAAAAGCGGAAATGATAAACGTTTACCAACCAGCTATCGTCCTATATTTCAAACAAGTTGCTTAAGTAAAATAATGGAACAGCTTAATAAAAAAACTAATGTGGATAATAGATAACACCAATTTAATTCAACCTTTTCAATCAGGATTCCGTAAGGGCCGATGCACATTAGATCATTTAATTGCACTTAAAGCCGAAACGCAATATACTTTTACAAATAATAGCCGTATTTTTTCTATATGACAAAAGCTTTTTCTTTTGATAATATAAATCACTCCATAATCCTCAATAAATTATCATTCGTTGAAATAAGAGGCCAAATGTACAGCTATATTAGCCAATTCCTCACCGTCGCTTTAGAGTTAAAATAGGAAGCGAATTATCCGAAAACCACGAACAGTTCAACGGTGTCCCTCAAGGTTGTGTCCTCAGCCCAACTCTGATCTGTCTGGCGATAAATGACTTGGGGCTCAACTTAGCAAGGGGTGTCAAGCCACTACTATCCGCAGATGATCTAGTCATTCTCTGCATATCTGACAACGTTAACACTATACGATACAAACTACAGGACGCTGTCAATAGAATCAACAACTGGTCCTTTTTTATTGGTCTCCAATTTTCTTCCGGAAAAACTGAGTGCTTACATTTGAGTCGAAAAAGAAACATCCCTAATTCACACGAAATCTACCTCGGAAAGTTCATAATCCCGTACTCAAACCAACATAGATTCTTGGATATGATCTTTGACCAAAGACTAACTTGGGAACCGCACATTTCTGCACTAAAACAGCCACTACAAAAAGAATAACTACCTTACGATATCTGAGTGGTACTCCCTGGGGCTCAGACAGGTCTACTCTAAAAAAAACTGCATGGAGATTTAATATGCTCTAAATTAGATCATGGGTACTTTATATAAGGTTCTATCCGCAACCGGACCCTGAACAAACTCGATACAGTCCACAATACAGGCATTAGGTTAGCGACTGGCGCGTTTCGAACAAGCCCCATCCTTAGTCTCTGTTCAGAGGTCGAAATACCCTCTCTTTTATTTAGAAGGAAAAAACTGGCTGTTAATTACATTTCAATGCTACTTCCCCAAAAAAAACCTTCTACACATGCCTACATTTTTTATTTTTTATTTTTAACTTTTATTGAGTATTAATACAGTCTGCCACACTGAAGGGCATTGGTACTAGGGATGTAGTATTCATTCACACAATATGTACATAAGAAATGAATATATATATATATATATATATATATATATATATATATAAATAAATAAAAAGATAAAGTAATATACAAGATAATTAAAACAACAGATCAGCCGAATAATAACAAAACAAATAAAACACATTCACACCTATGTACAATATTTACATTGGCCCAGGGGACTCCGAATCAAGCTTTGACCCCCAACTGTGGAAGCCAAAGCAGGACTCCAGGAGATCCCAGTGCTTCTCTCCCAGCCGCGTTACTGGTATAGTAAGCCAATGGAGGCTGATGGAGGGCACTAAAGCAACAGACGCTCAGGACATGAGTGAAGAATCTGGCCAGTGCCAGTACTCCAATATATACATTTTTACAAAAGGTCGCGGGGCCACTGCCGTTTTAACCTCCGAGGAGGATTGTAGGGATGACTGGAGGTAGATAGAGACTGTGCTACAGGATTAGGATGATGAGTGAGATTCTGGTGAAATTTGGAAAATTTGTCTGGGATTCTACATTTTTAAACACAAATTTTCTCACGCTTTTAGAAACAAAACAAATCCCGCACTCCCACTGTCAGAAAGATATTTTTCAGCAGCTCAATTCCTTAAGAACTTACCTTTAAACAATATAGAAAACCAAAACTCTCCTTGGATACACAAACCTCCCAAAACAATGATCCGTCTCTCTCGATTACACAAAAACAATACCTCACGTTCCGTGCACAAAACCGAATTCTTGAAAATTTGGGAAAATATGTTTGCTTTATTTGGATTCCCAGTCACTTGGGTATAGTTGGTAATGAGCTTGAAAATACGGCAGCCAAACAAGCACTCGCGCTCCCAGGCAGAGGTAATGCCATTCTGACCCCTCCAAAAATGAGATTTCCACTCAAAGAAGAAATATTGGATAGTTGGCAATCTATGTGGAACGAAAGCCCGTCTAGCAAATTAAAAGTTGTTAAAAATCATTGAAGCCCTGAACCACATCAAACCGTCCTAATCGCAGAGAAGAGGTCTCCGTGACTAGGTTAAGAATAGGACACACAAATTTAACGCATGTATATCTCATCACTAAGCAACCACCACGAAATTGTCAACACTGCAATAGCCCACTCACTATCAATCATATTTTCGAAGAATGCCCTTATTATACTTCAAGCATAAATAGATTATCTCTAAAATTTGATATATCTGTAGTATTAATCAATGACGAATCAAACATAAAAACAGTAATAAAATTTTTTAAAATCCATAGGATAATAAATAAACTATAGACATCAATATAATTTTTATTTTATTGTGCCTTTTCTCCTTTTTTTTTTTAATTTAAAATTTTTTTTTAAAATTTTAATATTAAATATTTTCGTATCACTCTACTCACCAAAATCCTGACCGAAATTCTGTTTATTTTCCCCCGATGAGCACAAAGCCCCTAACTATTGGAACGCTAACGGACTAAATAACCACCGAGACGAACTTGACATATTTCTTCATGACAAACACATTGACATTGCTCTACTGACTGAAACTCATTTCACTAAACGGATATATTTTCACATACGAGACTACATCACTTATGGATCTGACCACCCAGACAACACTGCCCATGCCGGTTCTTGCATCCTTATACATAAATCTTTACCCCATTCCCTTATTCCTTCCACTCCAACTGATGCCATTCAATCAACATCTGTAATCCTTTCAACTCGCCCTTTCCATATCAAATTCTCAGCTGTATATTATCCTCCTGGTAATTCCCTCTCCTATAACCTCCTTGATTCCTTATTCCAATCATCTCGCCCATGAATCCAACATATTGGCCAACATCTCTCAAAAAACGTCCCGATATCTTGGATATATTTATCACCTCCCAGATTTCCCCCTCCCAAACCATAATCAACTCCCTGGATTACCTTTTCTCAGACCATAGTCTAGTTCTGCTTTCAATACATTCAAACTCCTAAACCATCACCTCCTAAATTGATTACAGGCCGAGTAAACTGGGACAAATTTCGTGATGATTTGGAAAACAAACTAGATCTAAAAATTCCGCTTAAGACAAAAGAAGACATTAATGTAGCCATAGAAAAACTAACTGCATCAATAACACACAGTATAAATAATAACACCTTCATTAATAAAATTGACAATTCACAAAAGACTAACTTGCCACATCATATTCGTATCTTATTAAAGGAAAAACGCAGAGCATGATCGAAGTGGCATAGAACTAGGTATCTGACAGATAAAGCTCATTACACCCAACTAACTAACAAACTAAAATCAGAAATTAAAAAATGCAAAATTCAAAATTTACTAAATTTTACTAAAAAAGTTACACCTACCGACAAATCACAATTGACGACCACTAAGAGGCTCCTGAAATTTAAAAACTGTAATCATCCATTTCTTACCGAAGCCCAAACCTGGTCCAAATCCGACGAAGAAAAATCCCTAATATTTGCTCACCACCTCTTCAAAACCTTCAATCCACATCCTGATATTCTTAATCCAAATCATCTTGAATGTATTGAAGCAGAACTGGATATCCCGCTCCAAATGGCTCTTCTACCTAAAGCCTTTCATCCTTCGTTTTCTATTTCTAATAGAAACTTTCTAATAGAAAATTCCTTCGGAAATTTCTAATATCATACACAGATTACCTTCCCGTAAAGCTCCTGGACACGACCTAATTACATCTCAGATCCCAAAACTACTTCCTCGGAAAGCTATTCTATTCCTTATTTATATATATATATATAATGCTGTACTCCGATCCACATATTTCTCTGACCCTTGAAAACTTTCTATTATACAAAATGATACACAAACCCAAAAAGCCACCAGAATACACATCCTTTTACCGTCCTATCTCTCTTTTACCCATCATGGGCAAAATCTTGGAAAAATCCATCCTAAAACGTCTGTATCCCATCCCAGATCACCAATTTGGATTGCGTAAATCCCACTCCACTATCCAGCAATACCATCGTGTAGTGGATGTTATCTCCTCTCTATTGGAGCGCGGAATGTACTGCACGGGAGTCTTTATCGATGTAGAACAGGCTTTTGATTGAGTCTGGCACCCAGGACTGCTTTACAAACTCCGTGAATTCCTAGATCTTACATACTTTCTCATTATTCGTTCCTACTTAACTGGTAGGTACTTCAAAGTAAATCACAATAATGCTTATTCATCCCTCTTTTCCCAATCCGCTGGTGTTCCTCAAGGTAGTATCCTAGGTAGTATCCTTTATACAGTTTATACAGCTGACATCCTAACATTGTCTTCACCACGTATGCCGATGACACATGTGTCCTATCAGTTAATAATGATCCAATAATTGCATCACAAACTCTTCAATCATACATTAAATACCTCGAAGAATGGTGTCGAAATTGGAGGATTAAATTAAACTCCAATAAATCCCGCCAAATCACCTTTACCCTTCGTCGTAAACCTATTACTTCTTGTCCTACAGTATCCTTTAATCCCGCTTATCCTTGTTGTACAAATCCGGTGCCTTGGACTCCACTCACTTGGACAAAGGTCTAACTTGGAATTCTCATACTAGACTCAAACGACAAGAAATCACTCGACATTTCCGACTATTCCAGCACTTAGTAGACAATCGCCCTAAGCTTCTAGTTAATTACAAAAGACTCATATACATAACTACAATAAGACCTATCTGGACATACGGAGTTGAGACTTGGGGCTCCAAAAAGCCATCGAATGCCGCACGCATCCAATCCTTACAATCCAAACTCCTTCGTAAATTCCTCAATGCTCCTTACTTTGTCACTAATAAAATCATCCATAAAGACCTTAATGTTCCTTATATTTCCGAATTGGCCCAATCCAGATACCTATCCTTCCATAATAAACTTCAGAACCATCCGAACCCTCTCGTTTCTAACCTTGCTTCCTATTTGATCCCTGATAATCCTCCGAGGCGTCTGAATAGAAGATGCCCTCGAGATTTTCAATTGTAAATACATTTTTTTTTTTTTTTTTTTAGAGTGGATAGTTTCTCAACACGTGTTTTAATATTTTTATTTTCTTTTATCACATTTACTTAATGTATTCTTTCTTAATACAGTTTTAAATATCATAAATAAAAAAAAAATATTATATTTCATTTTCTATGTTTTTTTTAATTTTTTTATCACTTATTACTTTATCTATCTTTTTTCAATTTTTTTATATTTTCTCTTATAAACAGTTTAAGAACTAAACTAAGTTAAAAAAAATAACTGACTCACAGGCGTTGATGACCCTAGGGTTTTACGCCTTAAGGATAAACATACAAACAAACAATGGACCAATTTTCAGCAGGAAATTAGGAAATCCAAGTTTTGTGTTTTTTTTTTAAGTAAGTCTAGTTTTGGTTAAATAGGATGGGATAACTAAAAAATATTTAATTTAAGTAATTAAAAATTGCTTCATTGTAAACTAGACAAAATCTACTTCAACTAAAGATGGAGTAAAGAAGACTTCTGAGCGGCCAAACTAAGCTAACTTCTCGTTTTAAAATAATCATAAATTATTTGGGATCTTTTTTATCATCCATCCTCTAAATATACTAACGATACCCATTTGTAGAAAAACTTCCTCGTTTAATAAGCGTTAAGTCTATATTGATAAAGTTGAGGTTGTTAAGCGGAAATACTTGAGATTAACATCGAGTTACCTAAAAGTACCAGTGTTTTCAGCAAAATGACTACAACAATTTTTTTAAAGGTTTTATTTCTTGTTTTTGCATGATCTATGATTTATTAAAATAAACGTAATGGTCTAAATACACTTTTTTAATAATGATTTTTCATGTAAGGTGGTTATCAACTTAGTAAAGTATGAAAAAGTATTTTTCACTCAGATCTCTATTATATGAAATAATTTGGTTTATAAGTGAGAAACTAAATGCTTCTCGTTCCAAAATTTACGTTTAAAATAAAGAAACTTGCTGATAGCTCAAATAATTTTCATGAAAACGTAAATATTATGGCCAGGAACATTTAGCTAGTCACTTCTACATACGAATCAATGGTTGCAATAGAGATCTGGATAAAAAGTACAGTTTAAGAACCACTTTAACTGAAACATATTTAAAAATCATAATTAAAAAAAAAAGATTTTTATGAATTAAAAGTTCATTACTTTTTACTATAACTTATCCCGCGCCATGGAAAAATAAGAAATAAAAGCTTTGTAGCAGTGATTGTAGTATTTTTTTTCTGAAAACACAGGTACTTTTAGGTAACAGGATAAAAACGAGGCAAATTATTTCACAATGGTTTATTATTTCCAAACAATTATGCATCTAAAGTAACATTACCTTACTAGTTATATATAATAAAAAATAAAAGGGGATTCCAATTATTGGGCTTAACATTTTTTTTTTTTTAATCATTAGTAATATACTGAAAAAAATAACATTACTTCAGTGACACCTTCAAAAATCAAAAACCAATACAAAGAATACCTTTACAGTAGAACATATAAAAAATATCTAGAGACCATATCATTGGTCTTAATTGTCCAATTTTAATTATTTTATTTTTTAGGAAATTCCGTAAACTTTTAAATAACCATATACAATATCAACAAAAAATCGAGACAATATACAATCTCTTTACTGCTATGTATTGTAAAGACCGCCGGTGGAATAATAATTTTAAATGTATAAATAAAAATAAGTGGCCACATCTGGCGGTACCTGACTGAGGGTAACCCATTAGGACAACCTTTTGTAAGTGGTAATAAAAACCCTTAAGGACCACCGACAAAGACCGACAACTAAGTGTTTAAAAAGGATCCCAAAAGACCTTTTCACACCTTCCACCAGAAATACCTAAGTCTGTACCTGCTGCTTTACCTTGGCCTGGGGAGAGGGCGTGGTCATCCCTTAGGCTGAGAATATTCAACCAATCAGGAAAAAGGACTACCAAAAGAGAGGGGGATGAAAAAAGGTGGAAAATATAGAACTTGGACGGGGACACTTCTTTTTGGAACTCGAAGGAGAGAGGACTTCTTCTGGGAACTTGGAGCTGAGAGGACTTCTTCTGGGGACTCCGAGGGAGGAAGACGAAGACAGCCGGAGAGGGCTGATGGACGGACTAGACGCTGAAGGAGAGCAGAGACAGGGAATCCAGATATGACGGCTAGAAACACCTAGAAACACTATGAAGGACCAGCTAAGTGGTAACAAGCATTTAGTTATACTAATGTAAATTTGTGTTGGCAACCATACATCATTAATTAATATAATCAATATAACACGTAACTTTAATCAAACATCAAGCATTCTCCTCTAGTATGATTCTCAACTATTCATTATGTATATAGGTTTAGTTATTATTTTGTATATAGATGGTTTTGGTTTTATTTAAGCTTGTAAATATAATAGTTAGTAAACCAACGTAGTACTTTTACATTCTACCTTGCATGCCACCAATTAGTAATAGAAACAAATAGTACATTTATAAACATGATACCTTTAGAAAGGAAATCCAATAAAGAGTATATGGTTCAATCTAGGATACTACAGTAGGGGGTCTGTGGTATCTAACATTTAAATACATCATTAATATATTTTAAGTTGATCGGTTCCCTTCTGGGACCGATATAAATACATATTAATACAAATAAATGCGATTCCTGGAACCCTCTACTCGCCGTAGAAACGCGAAGCCAGGAACATAGCATTTACTAATAGTGCTTTGATTTCGATGAAACTTTCTTCTTCATTTTTGAGGAAATTTAAATACCTTTGAAACATCTTACAATATGAACAAAAAAATGTATATTTTTTTTGAGTTATTAGGAATCTAATTTTACCATCCCTCCTAACTTTTTTTCTAGTTTTTTCTCGTTGAAGTGTATATAGATAAATTGAAAAGGCGTTTAGGCGCTACAGTCTTACAGTACCGCAACGCAGGTTTTACGGTCGCCATCTTGAAATGAAAAGGCGGATAGAAATGTCGATGAAGGAGGATCATCCTCGGGTGACCTCTAATTTCAAATCCAAATTCGAAAAAATCGGTCCAGTAGTTTCGAAGAAAATGCGCGAACGGCGGACGGCGTACGGACAAAATTTTTATATACTTTTTTCGAATTCTGCATATCCTGAAACGTAAAACCTCATATTTTGAGAGGGGGGTTAATTTTTTGAATTTTCTGTTCGATCATAATGGTTCATTGATGAAAATAAAAATTATTAATCACTTAAATTATATATTTTTTAATCCATCCAATCCTATTTAACAAATTGATAACTCACTTAAAAGAAAACACAAAAACTTGGATTTTCTACATTATTCATATTTTTTTATTTATGCATACTATTGATGCAAAAAAAGATTACAATACGTATTAAAAAAGTAATTTTAGCCTATCAATAAAGCAACTGTATTAGAGAAATGTTGAATGTAATAAAATACTACATAGTATAAACAACTTAAGAAATAAATTAATTTTTTTTAGGGGAGGGGAGAGATGACGTCATTGCCTATGGGCGCCGAATGTCTAAGGCCGGCTCTGTAGATATTCAACTGTCCAATGATATTAACTGGTCAAACCACAGGTTGGGATTTAAATGGTTTAACATTTGGCCTAAGAACCGTACCCTATGGTTTTACTTAACAATGGATGAAGGTTTCTCAAAAATGAGGAGAAGAATAGTTGGGATGATCAGTCAAATAAGAAGGCAAAATAAATGATAATATTTATTTTGTCATATGCCGACGTTTCGACCTGAAGTTCAGGCTATCATCAGGGCTGACTGCTCTAAGGTAGAAGAAGGAATGACTGCAATGATAGCAATGATAGCCTGAACTTCAGGTCGAAACGTCGGCATATGACAAAATAAATATTATCATTTATTTTGCCTTCTTATTTGACTGATAACCCCCAACTATTCTTCTCCTCATTATTCACGACAGTCAAATATTTAACCACTATTATGTTTCTCAAAAATGTGGTGGTTGTGAGAAGACATCTACCCTTCGCAGTGATTGGCACTACTAGGTGTGTAATTAAGGTAATAAATGAGTAATGCCTTTGGATCTAAAACAATGGGAAGGCTTCCCATTGCGCCCATCCAGTGTTATCTGAATTAATTAGCCGCTGTAGCCTGGTTACGTTGCCCTCTGTCGCAAGGGGTTAAGAGCTCCTTTTCTGTCGAGGGACGTGACATCTATTAGTGTCAACAGCATTCAAAAGACAAATGAATTTTTAATGATGGTTGACAGTGGAATAATCCAGAATTATTTTATGGTACCAGTCTAAGTTAGTAATAAATAAACAGGACCGTTGAGTGGGTTTATGGCGCCTTGGGCGAAATTTTATCGGTTGCCCCCCTCCCCTACTTCATCCCAAATCTGCTAATTAATCCCATAGAAATGGAAAAAGTGAGACGTAAATAATAAAGGCTTAGCGAAACGGAAAGTTCGATGCCGATACCACCCATCGCTACCTACATCCTCCCATCCACCGACCGTCGTCCAATCCTATCTCCGCAAGATAAGCCTTAACGCAATCCTCTCATTTTCGCTTCGGTCTACCTCCCAGACGCTTATCAGATGGTCCAACGCATATTGACCTTTGAGGGATTGGTGGGTTGGAAAGCACCAAATCCACCATCCCAATTATATTCCTCGCGTTCAAATCACGCAATTCAGCAGTAGTTGTGTGGCTGTCTAAATTATACTGTTAACTCGTTTTTCTTCGCTACAAATATTTTGCGCAATACTTTATTTTCAAAACCCTGTGGTGTTGTTAGTTATAGCCCTAAAATCACGCTACCTAGACATCACCTCATACGATTCTGCTTACTCCAGCATCAGCATTTTATAAACAGTATATAAACCCCGAAGATGAGCTGATCTCTCTCTCTGCCCTCTGAGCCGCCACGCACGTCATCTCCCTAGCTATCATTTATACGTATATAGTTTATAGTTCGTATAGTTTAACTGTTGTAATCTCTCAATGAACGTTGTAAGTAGCCCCGTTTCGCTTTGCAAATAACCGTAAAAATAATACTTCTGTGAATTTTTAAATTTCGGGGTAGAAAGTGAGAACTAAAAACTACCAATGCAACATTTACAATATTCTTTATTTCCTCTTTAATATAATGGTTTTTAGTTATTATCGACCCTTCGAGTTCCGCCATATTATTTTCAATTTCTGTATCACCAAAACCGTCCCCATTCCCATTCAGCTAATTATATGTGTTGTTTAATCCGTATTTATTTCGAACGTCTCTTCTTTATCGGCTTTCGTCATTGTTGTTGTAGTTACTTGTTCTAGTTTCCGCGTATTCATTAACAGTACTAAATCGTCGGCGAACCTGAGCTCAGGTAATATGATAAAAATGTATCATCTTTCTAATGATATATTCTATTAATATCACTAATCCTCTGGTTTTAAACCTAAAAGAATCTCACACTTCTCGGAAACTTTACGAGATAATAGTATTCATTTATTAACAACTAAAAAAAAAAAGTCTTTCTGTGTCGATGGCGGGAAGAAAAATATCCACGTGAGAGATAGCTCTACTACCAACGAGGTTACCTCAGGCTGAGGTCAAGCAGTCGTTGGTGATAGGTGTCGATCGAAAGAAATTAACTACCTATAAGAAATGGTGTTTAAGTGGTTCTTGAATTCCTATTAAATGTAATTACACGAACAAGAATACTTTAAGAGATAGTTTTTAATATTTGTTTCTGTAAAACATGGTTATATTTAACCTTTTTGGGGGGGCTTCATCCCGAAAGCCCCTCCCATAGATCCGCCTGTGAATGAGATACATTTCGGAGACAATCATCCCCTGGCTATTAAAAAAACAAAAAATGTAGACATTTATTCGATTAACATTTAAAAGAGTGAGTGAGTTGATGGGATGCTTTCAAAGCAGTTAAAAAAAAAAATCCAACCTGATGGCATATAACCTACTGTCCATAGGAAATTGGATTTTAAATTCATAATTTAGAGGAATTTCTTGTTTTTTAATAAGGGTGGTATTTCTGAAGTTCTTTTTCGAAACAAATAATACAAATACAAAAAACACTACAAATATTTATTAAAATTAATTTGTATCGAGTAAAAACTCACATTTAAATAAATATATATAATGTCCATTAAAATGATCTTGTGGTTTACGATGATTAGAAGCAATGGAGGCAGTAAGATTCCTTGAATCTCTATCATAATAAAGAGTGAAATTTTGATTTTTGATTTTAGTTTAAATTTGTGAACATAACTCTTAATAAATTAATGAAATTAAAATTAATAAACAATATGTAATAAGCCCATGTGCTTTCGGGTGTTTATATTAAAGATGCATTTTCATTTTAATACAGTTGAAAATATCATTATCAAATAAAAAAAATAAATAAATAAAACAAATATTCTCGCTCTCGAAAACCTCCTCAAAGGGTTGCCTCCTTCCCATGGAATCGTCGCCATCGCCAGGTTAAGTAGTTGAGAATTCTTCTTCGCTGCTACCTTTAAAGTCTTCGTCCGAATCGGCATCGTCTTAATTCTGTTTGTCTAAATTGGTTAATTTCTTTGGCTTTTTCCTCAAAGATGGGAGTGATGTGTTTTTAATTCCTCCCGTAAGGAAGGGCAGGTCTGCGTGAAAAAAGTACTTATTGAAGGTATAGGTCTTTGAGTTTCCGAGAGGGTGTAACCAAATAATACCCATCCTAATGAGGTATGAATAGCTTTCGGTTGACCCTTAAGAAATAAAACAGAGTCACTTAAAACCTCACCGTACATCTCAGCACGCAGAAGCAAATCTAGTTTTCCTGGCGTATGAAATTGAGGGTCTGCTAGTTGGATTGACGCAAATTTATTCTGTAACTTCTTGGGACACGGCAAACAAAGGAAAACTTCCATTTATGCAACATTCTAGTTTTATGCAGTGGACTGTATCATTATGGATTGGTAGGTTATGCTGATTGTGCAAAAAATAACTTACCCTGTTTATGCCAGCTTATATCGTTTGGTTACCTTGAGGGCCCTCATGTGCCGATGGTGGTGTGTCCAGATTGGCTGCTAATGGAGAAGTGACTCAAGAAAACCAGCAGCTGGTACGGATTGAGTTTTATATCTTAGATCTTCTGATCTGACCCCACCACTCGCCGTAACGCGGGAAATTCAAACCATTTTTGCCACAAACAATGAAACTGAGGTTTTTGTAATAAATTGGAAGTTTAGAGTATTCCCTTATTACTATAAGTAGTTCATGGCATTTTAATCTTGAATGAAGGTTCCATGTAAGTTGCGTGGATCGTTATTAGAATAGGTACTGTGGTTTGACAGATTCTCTCCAGCTCTGTTTAACCGTTAAAAAATAACACTTGTAGCCGATATTAATCATTCAATTGGTTGGCGTAGGGTACTCATCTCTGGCCACCCCAAGATTTCGATAGGTAGCGAATACAAAATCAGGCACCTGCAAATTTAACCGAAAATCTACTTCGTGTATAGTAGGAAATACACGGTTTATTTCGTTTTATAAATAATTTTATGTTTTGCACTTACTGGCTTTTGCTGTGTGGCTGTCGATATTTTCTGTTATAGGAATGCTATGTATTTTTTTTTTATTATCACACATCATTTGTTCCAAATAGATTAGAATATTTACAAATTACATAACATTATTTACTTTCTTACTTTCGACACATAATATATATTTAAATAAAGATAAGAAATTAACGAAATACAGAATATCTCAATTACATCGATTGCATAAAATAATTGTAAAATAAGTTTATTCGGCACACATTAATGTATTGTTGAAAAAAAGATTCACAGTTAGGTGGAAATACTTAATATTTATGCGAATGAAATTCGTGATATAAAAACGACAAACATTTCTGAGTAAGTACTTTTGAAGCTCCTAAGCCCGGCTAAATAAGTTAGATACAAATGGTAAATAACAATTCTTCACTTCATTTTTTTTTTCTAGAAGTGGAAAGTAATTTTCATCATCTAATCTGATTCATCCAACTTCTCTCCTTTTTTTATCTCTTTTAAAAAAGGACTGTTTTACTTCGTGGGATTTAGCTGTATCTTCTCATTTATTAGCCGTTTAAAATAGGAACTGATAATAGTCAATCGTTTTACTTTTTGGTATGTTGTAAAATGGCAGTTTGTTAGGCATTGAGATACTCATGATGTTATAGTCAAGATATATCTCATACTTAAATAATCTTTGCTGAACAATTATACTATAGTATATTTTAAAAATATTCTTTTATTAATATTGAATAAATTATTAAAAATACTCTTTCACTCTTTCACCAAATCCTCTCCGATAAAATTGACCTCAGAGCAACCCTGAAAAACTCCCAAGACCTGGACAATGCTGTTCATTCCTTTACGACTAAAATCCAGGATGCAGTCCGGACGGCTTCTTCTCCTAATCATTCCACAAAAATCCTCAAGAAACCCAATTTATCTCAACACCTCCTTGACCTAATCCATACGAAATGCCGTGCCAGATTATTATGGCAACGTACCAGACATCCCGCCGACCTCTACTCCTACAATTATTACTGTAAAAAATTAAAACAAGAATTAGACACCTTTAGATCCCGATCATTCAACTCCTACCTCACCACACTTTCTGCTCATGACAATTCCCTCTGGAATACCACCAAAAGAATCCTAAAATCCCATCAAAATTCCCATCCCCTTCGTTGAGGTGATGGTACCTGGACAGCGTCTGATGTAGACAAAGCCGAGGAATTTGCCAAGCACCTTTCCTATACCTTCACTACCGATCTAGAATCTCATCCTACCCACACAGTAAAAGTAGAAGAATTCCTTTCTTCACCTATTCCACTCTCCTTATCACTTAAAGCAGTTAATCCCCCTGAGGTCAAATACCTATTACGCAAAATCACTCATCCTAAATCTCCTGGATACGACCTTCTAACCCCACAGATCCTACGACAACTACCACCCAAAGCCATCATATTTCTAACCAATATATACAATTGTATTCTTTGAACTACCCACTTCCCTCTCTTATGGAAACATTCCACCATCATCCTTTTCCTGAAACCAGGCAAGCCTCCCTATAATACATCATCCTATAGACCAATTAGCCTACTCCCAATCCTTTCGAAAATGTTTGAATAGATCCTACTGAAAATAATCCTACCCATAATAGACTCCCGAAAAATCCATACCCATCAATTCGGATTCCGTTCCCAACATTCTACCGTCCAACAAGGACTCCGAGTTGTTGACCACATATCTTCAGCCCTAGAAAACAAGCAATTTTGCTCGAGTGCATTTCTGGACATAGAGCAAGCTTTTGACTGGGCATGGCACGCCGGACTGCATCTTCAAGCTCAAATCCCATCTACCACAGTCCTTATATCTAATACTCTAATCCTACATTCATATATTATATATTATATATAATATATATAATATATAATATATATATATATATATATATATTATATATTATATATATTATATATAATATATAATATATGAATGTAGGATTAGAGTATTAGATATAAGGACTGTGGTAGATGGGATTTGAGCTTGAAGATGCAGTCCGGCGTGCCATGCCCAGTCAAAAGCTTGCTCTATGTCCAGAAATGCACTCGAGCAAAATTGCTTGTTTTCTAGGGCTGAAGATATGTGGTCAACAACTCGGAGTCCTTGTTGGACGGTAGAATGTTGGGAACGGAATCCGAATTGATGGGTATGGATTTTTCGGGAGTCTATTATGGGTAGGATTATTTTCAGTAGGATCTATTCAAACATTTTCGAAAGGATTGGGAGTAGGCTAATTGGTCTATAGGATGATGTATTATAGGGAGGCTTGCCTGGTTTCAGGAAAAGGATGATGGTGGAATGTTTCCATAAGAGAGGGAAGTGGGTAGTTCAAAGAATACAATTGTATATATTGGTTAGAAATATGATGGCTTTGGGTGGTAGTTGTCGTAGGATCTGTGGGGTTAGAAGGTCGTATCCAGGAGATTTAGGATGAGTGATTTTGCGTAATAGGTATTTGACCTCAGGGGGATTAACTGCTTTAAGTGATAAGGAGAGTGGAATAGGTGAAGAAAGGAATTCTTCTACTTTTACTGTGTGGGTAGGATGAGATTCTAGATCGGTAGTGAAGGTATAGGAAAGGTGCTTGGCAAATTCCTCGGCTTTGTCTACATCAGACGCTGTCCAGGTACCATCACCTCAACGAAGGGGATGGGAATTTTGATGGGATTTTAGGATTCTTTTGGTGGTATTCCAGAGGGAATTGTCATGAGCAGAAAGTGTGGTGAGGTAGGAGTTGAATGATCGGGATCTAAAGGTGTCTAATTCTTGTTTTAATTTTTTACAGTAATAATTGTAGGAGTAGAGGTCGGCGGGATGTCTGGTACGTTGCCATAATAATCTGGCACGGCATTTCGTATGGATTAGGTCAAGGAGGTGTTGAGATAAATTGGGTTTCTTGAGGATTTTTGTGGAATGATTAGGAGAAGAAGCCGTCCGGACTGCATCCTGGATTTTAGTCGTAAAGGAATGAACAGCATTGTCCAGGTCTTGGGAGTTTTTCAGGGTTGCTCTGAGGTCAATTTTATCGGAGAGGATTTGGTGAAAGAGTGAAAGAGTATTTTTAATAATTTATTCAATATTAATAAAAGAATATTTTTAAAATATACTATAGTATAATTGTTCAGCAAAGATTATTTAAGTATGAGATATATCTTGACTATAACATCATGAGTATCTCAATGCCTAACAAACTGCCATTTTACAACATACCAAAAAGTAAAACGATTGACTATTATCAGTTCCTATTTTAAACGGCTAATAAATGAGAAGATACAGCTAAATCCCACGAAGTAAAACAGTCCTTTTTTAAAAGAGATAAAAAAAGGAGAGAAGTTGGATGAATCAGATTAGATGATGAAAATTACTTTCCACTTCTAGAAAAAAAAAATGAAGTGAAGAATTGTTATTTACCATTTGTATCTAACTTATTTAGCCGGGCTTAGGAGCTTCAAAAGTACTTACTCAGAAATGTTTGTCGTTTTTATATCACGAATTTCATTCGCATAAATATTAAGTATTTCCACCTAACTGTGAATCTTTTTTTCAACAATACATTAATGTGTGCCGAATAAACTTATTTTACAATTATTTTATGCAATCGATGTAATTGAGATATTCTGTATTTCGTTAATTTCTTATCTTTATTTAAATATATATTATGTGTCGAAAGTAAGAAAGTAAATAATGTTATGTAATTTGTAAATATTCTAATCTATTTGGAACAAATGATGTGTGATAATAAAAAAAAAATACATAGCATTCCTATAACAGAAAATATCGACAGCCACACAGCAAAAGCCAGTAAGTGCAAAACATAAAATTATTTATAAAACGAAATAAACCGTGTATTTCCTACTATACACGAAGTAGATTTTCGGTTAAATTTGCAGGTGCCTGATTTTGTATTCGCTACCTATCGAAATCTTGGGGTGGCCAGAGATGAGTACCCTACGCCAACCAATTGAATGATTAATATCGGCTACAAGTGTTATTTTTTAACGGTTAAACAGAGCTGGAGAGAATCTGTCAAACCACAGTACCTATTCTAATAACGATCCACGCAACTTACATGGAACCTTCATTCAAGATTAAAATGCCATGAACTACTTATAGTAATAAGGGAATACTCTAAACTTCCAATTTATTACAAAAACCTCAGTTTCATTGTTTGTGGCAAAAATGGTTTGAATTTCCCGCGTTACGGCGAGTGGTGGGGTCAGATCAGAAGATCTAAGATATAAAACTCAATCCGTACCAGCTGCTGGTTTTCTTGAGTCACTTCTCCATTAGCAGCCAATCTGGACACACCACCATCGGCACATGAGGGCCCTCAAGGTAACCAAACGATATAAGCTGGCATAAACAGGGTAAGTTATTTTTTGCACAATCAGCATAACCTACCAATCCATAATGATACAGTCCACTGCATAAAACTAGAATGTTGCATAAATGGAAGTTTTCCTTTGTTTGCCGTGTCCCAAGAAGTTACAGAATAAATTTGCGTCAATCCAACTAGCAGACCCTCAATTTCATACGCCAGGAAAACTAGATTTGCTTCTGCGTGCTGAGATGTACGGTGAGGTTTTAAGTGACTCTGTTTTATTTCTTAAGGGTCAACCGAAAGCTATTCATACCTCATTAGGATGGGTATTATTTGGTTACACCCTCTCGGAAACTCAAAGACCTATACCTTCAATAAGTACTTTTTTCACGCAGACCTGCCCTTCCTTACGGGAGGAATTAAAAACACATCACTCCCATCTTTGAGGAAAAAGCCAAAGAAATTAACCAATTTAGACAAACAGAATTAAGACGATGCCGATTCGGACGAAGACTTTAAAGGTAGCAGCGTATGTGCTATTCTGTGTGCATTTCTGGACATAGAGCAAGCTTTTGACTGGGCATGGCACGCCGGACTGCATCTTCAAGCTCAAATCCCATCTACCACAGTCCTTATATCTAATACTCTAATCCTACATTCATATATTATATATTATATATAATATATATAATATATAATATATATATATATATATATATATATATTATATATTATATATATATATATATATATATATATATATAATATATATATATATATATATATATATATATATATATATATATATTATATATTATATATATATATATATATATATATATATATATATATATATATATATATATATATATATATATATATATATATATTACATATATAATAATAATAATAATAATAATAAGGCTTAGCGAACCCGAAGGTTCGATGCCGACACCACCAATCGCTTGTTACACACCTCCTTCCACCGTTCGCCGTCCAAACCCAGTCCCTTCAGATCGGCTTTAATGCAATCTTCCCACCTTCGCTTCGGTCTACCCCTCGGACGCTTACCATTCGGCACAGCAAATATTAACCTTTTAGGAATTCTCTCGTTACTAAGCCCAACAACTTTACAAGCCCATTTGATTCGCCGCGATGAAATTACCTCAATTATATTACCCGGATACAGCTCACGCAATTCGGCGTTGTGTAACCGTCTGAACTCTCCGGTTAACTCATCCTTCTTCGGTCCGAATATTCTACGCAATACTTTATTTTCAAAAACCTTAAGACGCTGCTCATCCCTTAATGTAAGCGGCCAAGTTTCGCATCCATAAAGAACTGTAGGCAAGATAATTGTTTTATAGATTCTAATTTTTAAGTTTCGGGACAAGAGGCGCGAACTAAGTAGTTTTGTCACAGAAAAATAACAAGCATTCCCGCCTTCAGTCTAACCTTAATCTCTTCTTCAATTTCGTTTTTTCTAGTTATCGTAGAACCTAGATACCTAAATTTATCTACCTGTTCAAACATATTACCATCTATATCGATATCACCAGTAGTATCGCCATTTTTGCAGCTAACCATATATTTTGTTTTATCCACGTTTATTTCGAGTCCTAGTTCTTTACCGGCTTTCATTAACGTTGTCGTATTTAGTTTTATAGTTTCAACGTCTTCGCTTAACAGTACCAGATCATCAGCATAGCCCAGCACGGATGTTGTCCCGCCCAGATCCAACCCTTTCTCGGTTCGCATTACCTCCCTAATGGCATGTTCTAATGCCAAATTGAACAGGACAGGCGAAAGAGAATCCCCCTGTTTTAAGCCCGAACGAACCTCAAATTTTTCGGACAAATTATTACCGATTCTAACTTTATTGAGTGTCTCCGTCAAGCACATCCTGACTAGATTTACTAGTTTTTTTGGAATCCCCTGCTCGATTAGAATATTATACAGTTTCTGGCGGTCAATAGAATCGTAAGCCTTTTTAAAATCTATATACAGCTGGTGAACAATACCGTTATACTCCAATTTTTTCTCTAATATTTGCCGTAAAGAAAATATTTGATCAATAGTCGAACGATTCCGTCTAAATCCGCATTGGTAGTCTCCGATAATTTCCTCGGCGTATTCCGTGATTCGACTGGTTAAGATTAAAGTGAATATTTTATAACATACCGGAAGGAGTGAAATTCCTCGATAGTTATTACAATCCGTCCTCGGACCCTTTTTGTGAATCGGAATAAGAATAGATTCTTTCCATTCTTCAGGTAATTTCTCGTTCACCCAGATCTTTTTAACCAACCGATGTATTTTAGAAACTCCAGCTTCCCCGCATGCCTTAATTAGTTCAGTAGGAATATTATCGATTCCCGCTGCTTTATATGATTTTAATTTTCCGATAGCTACTTCAACTTCCTCTTTACTTGGTCCTTCTATTAACGGTTCAGCACTCTGGTACTCAGAAGGAGGACACAGATCATAATTTCTCGTATTTAAAATATTGTCAAAGTGGTCCTTAAACTTATTCAATATGTCAACCGGATCGGTCAGAATATTGTTATTATCATCCCTAATTCCAGACGTTACGGGCCCTACATATTTACGTGATCTGTTTATACCTTTGTACATGTCTCTTACGTTATTTTCGATTCTATTAGTTTCTATTTCAATTATTTTATTTTTAAGATACTCCCTTTTTTTATTTTTGAGCAATTTTGTCGTTTCGTTCTTTGAGATTCGGAAGTATTCCAGATTGTCTTCGCTAGGATTATTTAGAGCTTTTAATTTAGCGGCTTTTCTTTTTTCACACATGTTTAAGAAATCTTCATCAAACCACGGTTTGTTATTCTTATTTTCCTTTTTTCCTAGACACGAGTTACCGACCGCTTTAATATTATCCCTGATCTGTACCCATAACTTGTCAATATCCTCGTGGTCCTCGTCAGGAAGCTCTAAAGCTTCAAACCTATTCTTAACATCTAGCTCGAATTGGTTTCAAATTGATGGATTTTTTAATTTTTCCAAATTAAAATTCCCAAAATAGAAACGGTTTTCTTTTCTCTTTTTTATATTAAGTTTTTGTCGAAGTTTCGCGATTACTAATTCATGATCCGACCCACATTCTGCTCCGCGATAAGACCGTACATTGATTATACTGCTTTGCCAGCTGTGTTGTATCAAGACATGATCGATTTGATTTCGTGTTTGCGAATCCGGTGATGTCCAAGTATATTTATGAATATCCTTATGTTTAAACGTCGTACTTTTAATTATCAGGCTTTTCGAGATGGCAAAGTTTATCAAAAGGATCCCATTATCATTACTATATTCGTGCAAACTTTCTTTACCAATCGTCGGAATATAAACTTCTTCCCTTCCTACCTTTGCGTTCGCGTCACCTACAATTATGTATGTAGTTTCGGGGTAGTTTATCATAAACCCATTCGAGTTTATTATTACTCATTCGCGACCGATTTTAGCCCCCCTGCTGTGTTTAAACTCCTTACGTTCCACGTACCAATATTTAAATCCCTATATTTCAACTTGTGCCATGAATCCCCTAAAGCAGTCCCCACCCGGAGACCCGAACGGGGGACTAGTTTACCTCCGGATAATGAGCGTTTTACCTTAGTGAGATCCATGACTTTTTGTCGTGTTTGGTGAACTAAAGATATGTGAGTAGGGCGTTCAATCCTACGTCACACCCTCCAGCAAGTCTGGTGGGCCCCTACCTCCAGCAAGTCTGGAGGTCCCCTCCCTCCAGCAAGTCTGACCCCCTCATTGTTGGTCAGCGAGTCCATCGGACTTAGCCGGGAGGAACTTCCAAGGAATTTCCACCGACCATCCCCACATCCGCCACCCGTGGGACGCTCCCCATACGCGGTATGAGCCCGCGCGAAGATATATTACATATATATAATATGTATATATATTATTACATATATATATATATATATATATATATATATATATATATATATATATATATATATATATAATATATAAATTAAATTATTATTCTATTATTAAATAGAAAGCATGATTAACACAAACCAGCATTTGAGAAAAGAAATCCAATTAATTAATCCTGGACCAAATATATTATAGATCCAAATTTATTTTACTAATTTTTGATTATTAATTTTTATTTAATAATTCTGGTAATTATCAATAATAATTATCCAGTGGCATCCCGAATAAAATTCGATACCCTAAACCACAGCAGTATATTTATATATATATAACAATTGTAGCCAATGTTTATATATATATAACAATTGTAGCCAATGTTTATATATATATATATATATAACAATTGTAGCCAATGTTTATATATATATATATATATATATATATATATATATATATATATATATATATACTGCTATAGTTTAGGGTATAGAATTTTATTCGAGATGCCACTGGATAATTATTATTGATAATTACCAGAATTATTAAATAAAAATTAATAATCAAAAATTAGTTAAATAAATTTGGATCTATAATATATTTGGTCCAGGAATAATTAATTGGATTTCTTTCCTCAAATGCTGGTTTGTGTTAATCATACTTTCTATTTAATAATAGAATAATAATTTAATTTATATATATAATATATATATAGACACACACATATATATCGCTCAAAAATAGCTAGTATGCTGTTAGGCGTGACTTCAACCATACAAAAAGTAAAAAAAAATCAGGTTCTATTATTATATTATATTTTACTTTTTTTGTAGACCACCCTTTTTTTTCGATTTTGTGATCAAATTATCTTAAGATTCAAGTGAAAAATCAATTGGTCTTTATGAGATTTTAGTAACATATTAAATTAATTAATTTAATAAGAAAACGAACCATGGTTGAGAATTTTTGTTTATTAAAAAGTTTGAGACTATGCTTAGATGAAGCTTTAGACGGATGTTAATAATTTTATAAAAAGGGGTACGTACCCCGGACTATAAAGTCTATTGTAATGTCATATCATTCTAGCTAAAGAAGAACATAAAAATAAATAAATGACTATTGTTAAACAGTTTCACCTAGTGGATTTAAATTACTGCTCAAAATAATTGCTTATGTCAATAACAAGATTATACCGTGCCTTGATATTTACAGAGGAATTAAAAACATTAATTTTAACGGAAACATAATTTTTCCGTAGATCTACTTGTTTAAATACCTTTGTAGATTAACCTATAATATTATTTAAGCTACTTGAAATTTTATAAGATTATCCCAGAGTTTGTGTTTAGATCTCGAGAAGTGCGGACGTATATTTATTAGAAGCTTCTGAGGATTAAGCAAGACAACAACTGATTGTTCAATTCCCCTTTTATTTTCTTTATAATTTCCCTATTTTGTCATTTTTTGTAGAATGTACTGTTTTTTTTCTCTCTTTTTGTAATTTATAATTAAGTTTCTAAATCTGAATCTAGAAGATTCAGCAGAATGGTTGATTCTCCGCCGTTAAAACGAAAAAAGGGGATAATTAAAGCTTTTATAACTGGTAGTAATGAAAATGTTAACTAAATAAAATCTTTTAGCTTTTTATTATAAGAAGAGTTGAGATGGATAATAAAGAGAATACTTTAGATTTTAAAAAGGTAACACCCTTTTCCAAATATAAACGCTTAAAGAACATTGTAGGAGATATTAAAGTAGTTAAAAAGTGTTAAACTATTATTAGAAGTATTTTCAGAAACACGGTACTAAAAACTAATGAAATATGATAACGTACTAATTAATTTTCCAGTGAATGTAGAACCTCACAGTTGATTAAATTAAAGTGAAGGTGTTCGTTACATAGTGCCCAGATCTAAACTTTTGTTCAGTTGAAGAAATATAAGAAGAATCGAAACCACAAAACGTCGTAGAAGTCAAAAGAAGATCATATTTCAAAAAAAAAAAAAAATTAAAAATATAACAGTAATAATTACCATTTAACTTTTGATAGCCCTGCACCCAATCCTAGATTTTAATCACATAATCCCAGATCACCAATTTGGATTCCGCTCCTCCCATTCCACTATACAGCAATGCCATCGTGTGGTAGACGTAGTATCCTCTGCATTGGAGCGCGGTATGTACTGTACGGGAGTCTTTCTCGACGTTAAACAGGCGTTTGATAGAGTTTGGCACCCGAGACTGCTGTACAAACTCCGAAAATTCCTACCATCTACATACTTCCTCATTATCCGTTCCTACCTTACTGATAGATACTTTAAAGTAAATCACAACAATGTCTATACATCCCGCTTTTCCCAGTCTGCAGGTGTTCCTCAAGGTAGTATCCTAGGTCCTATCCTTTACGCAGTTTATACAGCTGACATCCCAACACTTTCATCACCACATATGCTGATTACACATGTATCCTATCAGTTAATAACGACCCATCTATTGCATCTCAAACCCTTCAATCCCACATCACAAACCTTGAAGAATGGTGTCAGAACTGGAGAATTAGAAATAGAATAGAATAGAATAGAAAATTAAACTTTATTCTGGGACTAAGTCCCTTTAGAATAACAATGATGAGTTAATACAAAGTAAAGTACAAATCTGGCCAAAAATTAACTTCTAAAAATTTTAATATTATATACATTATTTAAAAAGTATTTAACCAGTAAAACATAAAAAATAAAATATATATACAAATGAATATAAAATCTTCTCAGCATGCGCTAGATTACGAAATGCTAACGTCACCTCGTCTCTTAGACATATTTACTTTTTGTTAGGAAATTGGTGCTATTTTTTGATAAAATTGTGACTGTGTGTTAACTAAACACCTGGACCATAATATATACTAATGCCACAGTGAGTACTGTTGTTATTTATTGTGTACAGTTGTGCGAAGTGAAACCGGTGTATAGAGGCCAGTTCCATAAATATAAATATAAAAAGTAAATAAATAATACTTATAAAAAAATGTAAATCAATAGAAAAAAATAAAAAAAATAAATAAAATAAAAAAATAAATAAACAAAATAAAATAAAAACTTTTCTAAACACATTCATACCTATATACAATATATACATTCGCCCAGGAATCTCCGAGCCAGGCTTTTCTCCCCACATGTGGAAAGCAAAGCAGGACTCCAGAGATCCCAGTGCCATTTTTCCAGCCGCATCACTAGTATTAAAAGCCAATGGAGGCTGAAGGAGGGCACTAGAGCCACAGATGCTCAGGACTTGAGTGGAGAAGCTGGCCATTGCCAGGACTCCAGAAGCATATTTACAATAGATCTCGCGGCCACTGCCGTTTTAACCTTCGAGGGGGATTGTAGGGATGGTGGGAGCTGGATAGGGATTGAGCTAGAGGATTTGGATGATGGATAAGGTTCTGGTGAAAGTTTGAGAATCTGGATGGGATGATGTCGAGGACAAAAGGGATGTTAAGGTCATGGTGTAGGGTCTTATTTGAGACATAATATGGGGCATTGGCTATTGTTCTAAGTACTTTGGACTGGAAGGATTGGATGCGTTTGATATTCGAATGTTTAGCAGTTCCCCACAGTTCAAGTCCGTAGGTCCAGATAGGTTTCAGTATTGTCTTGTAGATTAAAAGTTTATTTTCAATCGAAAGATGAGATGTCCTGCTTAGTAGTCTATATAGCTGGCCATATCGTTTGTTAAGTTCTTGTCTTTTAAGTCTCGTATGTGGGTTCCAAGTTAGTCTTTTGTCTAGAAGGAAGCGAAGGTAACGGACTGTATCTGAGTAGGGAAGTGGTATTGAATTGAAAAGGATTGTGGGACAGGATCTGCGTCGCAGAGTGAAAGTAATATGTTTACATTTTGCTTCATTGATTTTAATGCGCCAGTCGTTGCACCACTGCTCAATCAAGGAGAGGTGAGATTGTAGGTTTTGAGATGCTATTTGAGGTTCATCATGCCATCATGCCACACCCGGTCGAAAGCTTGAGCTACGTCCAGAAAGGCACCAGTGCAATATTGCTTGTTTTCAAGTGCAGAGGATATATGGTCCACAACACGAAGGCCTTGTTGGACAGTGGAATGTCTTGAGCGGAATCCAAATTGATGAGAAGGGATGTTGTGGAATTCGATTATGGGTAGGATGCGTTTGAGGAGGATTTTTTCAAAGATTTTTGAGAGGATAGGGAGTAAACTTATCGGTATGTAGGATGATGTGTTATTAACGGGTTTGCCTGGTTTTGGAAACAGCACGATTATGGAGTGTTTCCACATCAAGGGAAAGTTGGTAGTACGAAGGATGCAATTATATAGATAGGTCAGGAATATAATTGATTTTTTGGGAAGTTGTCTAAGGATTTGTGAAGTGAGGAGATCATATCCAGGGGATTTTCGGGGTTTTAATTTGTTTATGAGGAATTTGACCTCAGAGGGGTTAACAGGTTTTGGAGGTAGAGAGAGAGGAATTGGTGAAGAGAGGAATTCTTTAACTTCAGCAGTGTGGGTGGGATGGAGTTCGGGATGGGGAGTGAATGTGTAGGATAGATGTTTAGCAAACTCTTCAGCTCTATTCGCATCTGACGAAGCCCAGGAACCATCATCACGGCGGAGGGGGTGGGAAATGGATTGGACTTTAAGGATTTTTTTAGTTACAGTCCAGAGGGAGTTATCACTAGATGATAATGAGGAAAGGTAGGAATTGTAGGATTGGGTTCTAAAGATATCCAGTTTCTTTTTTACCTGTTTGGAATAATAGTTATACGATTTCCGGTCATCAGGATGCCTGGTTCTTTGCCAGAGGGCCCTAGAGCATCGTTTGCTATGGATAAGGTCCAATAGGTCTTGGGGTAGAGGATTTATACTGAGGTGTTTTTTGGGACGATCAGGTGAGGATGCAGTCCAAACTGCTTGCTGGATCAGGGTAGTAAAGGAGTCCACTGCATCGTCAAGGTCTTCAGGTGTTTTTAAGGAAACTCTGAGGTCTATATTATTATCCAATATTTGACGGAAAAGGTTCCAGTTAACTGGTCCCCTGATAAATGAAGGAGAGGATGATTTAGGAATGGGTGATGTGGAAGCGGTTAGGACTATAGGACTGTGGTCTGAGGAAAGATCATCAAGCCTTGAAATGGAACAGTGTAATGATCCTAGACCTTTGTGTAGGAAAAAGTCTAGAAGGTCGGGATTGCGGTTGGGATCTGTTGGCCAGTATGTGGGAGTATTAGGTGAAAGGATGTTGCTGCGATGGGAATTAAGTGCAGATAGCAGTGTTCGCCCTCGGGAATTTGTGGATCTGGCTCCCCATTGTTGGTGTTTTGCATTTAAATCTGCACCTAGGATGAAATGGTGTCCTAAGGAATTCAGGAAGGAAATTATTTGGGATTCGGAAATGGGTATTTTAGGCGGGGAATATGCCGCAACTAATGTTATTGGGTAAAGGGAAGTTTGGATTATTACGGCAGTGGATTGTAGGAAATTATGGGTTGGTAAGGGAAATAAATGATGGGAGAGAGATCGGTGGATAATTATAGCAGTGCCAGCATGTGCTGTTCCATCAGGATGATCGGTTCTATAAATATTGTAGCCAGGAACGTTGATTTGTCGTTTGTTGGTTAGTCGGGTTTCAGTTATTAGTGCTATGTCGATGTTTTTGTCATGTAATAAGATTGTCAGTTCGTTGATGTGATTTCGAATACCATTCGCATTCCATAGGAGAATGGAAAGGGATTTGGTTGAGGACATTTATGGATTTCTCGGCGGTGGAATGAGGTTGGATATAACATTGGTAAGTAATGAAATAAGAGGGGTGATGAGGGATCTAAATTCAGAGAGGAAAGAAGTTAATAGGCTTGTGAGGTCAGTGGAATTGGAAGGAGGAGGAATGTATGTCTGGGTATTGAACCTAGGTTCAGGGATGGAGGGATGTGGGTCTTGAGGTTGATTTGTGAATTCTCGAGGTTGAGGTTCTTGTGGCAGGGCCTGAGATTGAGTGTTTATAGTGTCTCCTTTGAACATCTGAGCATAGGTCACTCTTCCGTTCACTGTTCTAGAGGGTTGTCTTGGTGGCCTGGATGTCCCTGCTTCTCTAGGAGTTGTGTACATTCTTGTTTTTAATTCTTTGTATGTTTGACAACCCTTGTAGTTGGCAGGGTGCCCTTGGTGGCATAAAGCGCATACTGCAGGTGAAGTTCTAGACTTCCTACATTCTTCTGTTTTGTGTTGCTCACCACACCTCACACATCTAGGAATGTGATGACAATATCTTTTCGTATGGCCATAAGCCTGACAGTTATGGCATTGAACGATGTCGCGCTTGGAGTAAGGCTTTTCCACAACAACGCTGGTGTAATAAAGGCGTGTGACCTTGTAGATGTCTTCGACCTGGGGCGTTCGGTCAAGGTCAACGAAGAATAGTGGGAGCGGTATTTTACTTTTTATTCCAGGCTGTTCTCTATCCTCCTTGAATATGTTCACTATCTGGCGAACATGGAATCCCATACCCACGAGCTCTTCTTTTATAGCATCAGTTGGCGTAGATGGGTGCAGTCTTCTGATAACGACCCTGAGCGCCCTCTCTTGACGCAGTTGATACGTGTGGTAATCCGCCTTGGTATCAGATAAATATTTTATAATTTTTCTGTAAGTTTCTGGAGTGGCGGGCATTAATTTAGTGTCATTGGTGCGGCTTTGGCATAAATATTTTCCTGAGCCCACTAGGTTATTCAATTGGTGACACATTAACTGAAAGTTTTTAATATTCCTAAGGAATATTGGTGGGGGTTTGGGTTCCCTGGGGGTGGGTGCTGCTTCCATTTCTTCGTTTTGTGTATTTGATAGCACTTGAAATGGGTTCTGAGTGAAAAACGGCGATTCTTCACCAGTCTGAGTTGTCTCATGATTGTTTTGTTGTTGTGAGGTACCAGGTTGGGGATCCACTTCTTCAACAGAGCTCCCTGGTGTGGCTGGTGGAGTATTTCTTTTCGAACGCCTTGTTCTTTTTTTAATAGGAGAACTCATTGTAGTATCGAGGCTCCTGGATCTAGTATTTTTACCCTTGCTCGACATTAGCATATGATAATATCGCATTTCATATTATAAGTGATAGGAAAAATTGTAAAATGAGAAGTGATAACAAATTTTTTTTTTTTTTTTAAACACGGAAATATATACGCGTGCTTAGAGAGGACTGATCGGCACAGAACCTCCTCGGACGGAGAGCCAGAGCCCACTGGTGGGATTAGCGATGTTATGGCCGGCCGCTATCAGTAACTAACTTGAGGTCTATTTACACTGTTAAGTATTCAGCTGTAAATAAGTGATTACTCACCTTATTCTTTTGTTCAGTAACAAACTTAATTGTTAATATAACAAGTAACACTGCTGTATCGCATTAAAGTTGAACACTGCCACTATTAATGAAGAATTTTGTAAGAGATGACTTGACGTATGTTTAACTTAGGCTAACGCATGCGCAGAACTCCGTTAAAAATCTAAAAAAAATTCTCTTTACTATGCACCCAGTTAAACAAAATCACACTTCCTGGTAGCTACTCCTGCTTAAGCCGCACTAACGATATTAAAATATCCCCTGGAACAGCTGATGCATACCGCCAAATAATTAAATATTTATCAGTAACAAAGGCAGACTTTCACACCTACCAATTGAGGCAAGAGCTTTCCTTGAGGGTAGTAATGCGAAATTTGTTTCAAAGTTCGACAAGTCACCAATGTTATGAAGGACGACAGAGACGTTTCTGGAGCAAATAATAGAAAGATAGTATTACCTCTATTTTTCATCGATTTAGAACCCTCAGCAGGAGTCGAAAAAATATATGAAATCAACAGATTATATTATACAAGTATACTAAAAGAGAAATCGTCCAGTGCCACAATTGCCAGGCATATGGACACACCAAAACATACTGCCCCCACATCCCAAGATGCGTGAAATGCGGAGAGTCACACAAGACTGGTGAGTGCAAGAAATTGAAAACTACTCCTGCAGTATGTGCTTTATGCTTAGAAGGACGTCCTGCTAATTACAAGGGCTGCCAGGTGTATATAAATAACAAAAATAAATTTCGTGAACCCCGGAACAAAGAAGAAACTTCTAAACCCAGAAGAGGGCCAGCTAAAATAGTAGACTCTAGAGTATCTTATTCTCAGTTACTAGGGGGTAGAGTCCTGACTGATAAATGTGAGGCCCTGCCGCAACAGGAACCCCAATCCCAACTCCAAAACCCTATCCCTCCTAATGTACAAAACTCTCAACAACCTCATTAACATCACATTCCTTATATTCCTCCTCTATCACAAGCCACTGATCTTACCAGTTTGTTGGCATCTTTTCTCAAAGAATTCAAATCCCTCGTCACCCCACTGATATCTCTCCTTACAAATTTCGTATCTCACATCATCCCTCCTTTAAAAAATCCTTAAATGAATTCCATCAAACCCTTATCCATTCTCCTTTGGAATGCTAATGGTGTTAGAAACCACACTGACGAACTAACAGCTTTATTGCGAGATAAGAACGTCGATGTAGCCCTTATTACAGAAACTCGACTGACCAAAAAACAAATTTTAAATATACCTCAGTATTCAACATATCGTACTGACCATCTAGACGGTATAGCTCATGCCGGCACTGCAGTCATTGTACACCAATCTCTCTCTCATCACCTACTCCCATTACCTACTCACGATTTCCTACAATCCACTGCTATCATAATCAAAACCTTCTCGTTTCCTATTACCCTAGCATCAGCGTATTGCCCTCCCAACCAATCCACCTCTAATATCCAATTTAGTTCCTTCCTTAATTCCTTAGGACACCATTTCATCCTGGGTGCAGACTTAAACGCCAAGCATCAGCAATGGGGTTCAAGAACAACGAATTCTCGAGGTCGAACACTACGGTCTGCACTCAACTCCCAACATTTCAACCTTGCTCCCCCGAACTCACCTACCTACTGACCCACTGATCCTAACCGTAATCCCGATATCC
The DNA here is from genome assembly GCA_928085145.1 of Nezara viridula. Lineage (NCBI taxonomy): Eukaryota > Metazoa > Arthropoda > Insecta > Hemiptera > Pentatomidae > Nezara > Nezara viridula. The sequence goes on along the minus strand of OV725078.1, from coordinate 11,656,950 downwards.
TTGATTTCTTCATTCATAGTGGTTTAGGTCCCCTAAACTATTCCATTGCACGCCTTGATGAACTTTCCTCAGACCACAGTCTATTAATATTCCAAGTATCACTAGCTCCTATTCCTAAACCCTCTCCACTGTCCTTCATCAGAGGCCCAGTCAACTGGAAACTCTTCCATCAAATCCTTCCGATCAAATTGACCTCAGAATAACCCTGAAAATCCCAGAAGACCTTGACAATGCTGTATATTCCTTAACCACCATCATTCAACAAGCAGTCTGGACTGCCTCCTCTCCTAATCATTCCCCTAGAACTCCAAAGAAAAATAAATTACCTCATCACATCCTCGACCTAATCCATACCAAACGCCGTGCCAGATTGTTATGGCAACGTACCAGACATCCCACTGACCGCAGCTCCTATAACTATCTCTGTAAACAAATAAAGCAAGAATTATCCAACTTCAAATCCCAATCCTTTAACTCCTTCCTTACCTCCCTCTCTGCTCACGACAACTCCCTCTGGAATATCACCAAAAAAATCCTAAAAACCCATAATATTTCCCATCCCCTTCGTCGAAGTGATGGCTCCTTCTGGGCGTCGTCTGATGAAGACAAAGCTGAGGAATTCGCCAAACACCTTTCCAGTACATTTACTCCTCATCCCGAATCCAATCCGACCCACACTACAATAGTAGAAGAATTCCTTTCTTCACCAATTCCACTCTCTTTACCACCAAAAGCAGTTCATCCATCTGAGGTCAAATACCATTTACAAAAACTATCTTCCGGCAAATCTCCTGGATACGACCTTCTAACCCCACAGATCCTTCATCAACTACCACCCAAAGCAATCATATTCCTCACATACATATACAACTGCATCCTAAGAGCTACCCATTTTCCTTTGTTATGAAACATTCCACCATCGTCCTTTTCTTGAAACCTGGCAAACCTTCCAATAATACATCATCATATAGACCAATTAGCCTACTCCCAATCCTTTCCAAAATTTTTGAAAAATCCTACTGAAAAGAATCCTACCCATAATAGAATCCCAAAACCTTCCAACCCACCAATTTGGATTTCGCTTCCAACATTCCATTGTCCAACAAGGACTCCGACTTGTTGACCACATATCCTCAGCCCTAGAAACCAAAGAGTACTATTCGGGGGCATTCCTGGACATTGCGCAAGCTTTTGATCGGGTATGGCACGCCGGACTGCTCTTCAAGCTCAAATCCCGTCTACCCCATTCCTTATATCTTCAAGTTCGCTATGGTACAGAATCCTCCAACTGTCATTCAATCAAGGCGGGAGTTCCTCAAGGCAGCGTCTTGGGTCCCGTCCTCTACATTTGTTTACCACTGATATTCCTACTCATCCTGAAACAATCCTGGCATCATTCGCTGATAACACAGCCATCTTATCTTCTAATCCAGATCCTGAAATAGCATCCTTAAACCTACAAAGTCACCTCTCTCTTATTGAACACTGGTGTAATAAGTGGCGAATCCAAGTAAATGAATCCAAATCCAAACATATTACTTTTACCCTTCCACGCAATTCCTGTCCACCAGTCTACTTCAACTCCATACCACTTCCTCTGTCCGACACAGTCCGGTATCTTGGCTTTATTCTAGACAAAAGACTAACATGGAACCCACACACCAGACTTAAAAGACAACAACTTAACAGACGATACGGACAACTATATAGACTATTGAATAGAAAATCTCAACTCTCAGTCGACAACAAACTATTAATCTACAAGACAATCCTGAAACCTATTTGGACCTACGGAATAGAACTGTGGGGGACAGCAAAACTTTCTAACATCAAACGCATTCAATCCTTCCAGTCTAAAATCCTCCGAACAATAGTCGATGCTCCCTTCTATGTATCCAACAAAACCCTCCATAATGACCTTCATATCCCATTTGTTAATTTTTCCAAATTTCACCAGAAACTCATTGATCATCCAAATCCTGTAGCACAATCCTTATCTAGCTCCAGTCATCCCTACAATCCTCCCCGGAGGTTAAAACGGCAGTGGCCCATATGTATATATGTAAATATGTATATATTGGAGTACTGGCAATGGCCAGATTCTCCACTCAAGACATGAGCGCCTGTTGCTATAGTGCCCTCCATCAGTTCCCACTGGTTTCAAATAACAGTGACGCGGCTGAGAAAGAAGCACTGGGATCTCCTGGAGTCCTGCCTTGGCTTCCACGTCGGGGAATAATTCATGACTCAGAGTCCCCTGGGTGAATGTAAATATTGTACATAGGTGTGAATGTGATTTATTTACTTTAATTTCATCTAGCTTTTATCTATTATTTCATTATTTTTTTTTTTTGTACACAGGCATACCAATTTACTTATTTTATTTTTTTTTTATATTTCTTTCTCTTTATTATTGATATTAATTGTATCTACATATTGTGTGAATGAATCATGTAGCCTTAATATTAATGCCCTTCAATGTGGCAGAATGTATTAATATTCAATAAAAAAATGTTTAAAATAAAAAAAAAAAATCTTCTCAAAATTACTTAATTGTGATGGAAAAAAAAGAAGAGAAATTACATATTTATATATACATTACTACACAATTTATAAACAATAGTCTATCTAATAGAAAACTAACTTAATACAAAATGAAATAATATCTACAGTGGTTTATATAATAATATGCAGACACTAAGATATTACTTATTATACGATACTTGTGGTGTAATGAAAAAAAAAAATAACTAAAAGGAACTATTTATACGTACATTCTCATATGGGCACACATAAAGACAAAGATATAAAAGATGAACATATATACCCGAAAAAAAAAAGCACAACCTGAGGAGAAGAGAAAAATTAATAAATAGTAAAAATAATAGTCAAACTAGGTGACAAAGATCATTGCTGTTTTATGTTAAAACTTAAACAGTAGGCACCACTATTTACTTCACGCAAATTCAGTTCATAAAATGAAATTTATGGTGGTAAATCTTCTGTTTGGGATGTGAGGAGATATTGGAAAAGGGGGTATTTGAAAGTTGACAGGGAAGAGGCATGGCGGATGTTATGCGGCAAAGAATTCCAATAGGAGACAGAGCGGTCTAAGAAGGAACGTTCATAGGTTTTTGTCATGTGGAATGGAATATAGAGGTCAGAAACACGGGATCTCGTTTTTATTGAGTGGCCTAAGGGCTTAGGCTGGAGGAGACAACAGATATAGGAAGGGTGCTGGGAGTTGATCGTTTGGTATAAGAAATTTCCAAGGAAGTATAGGCGGCGGGAAGAGGGGAAGAGCCACTTTGACTCGGCATATAGGTGGGACACATGAGACCATCTCGAAGTGCCGAAGACGAATCTTAAAAAACAGTTCATGATTCTCTTCAGTCTGTCCTATACCACACAGCCATAGTCAAAGTAGGGGAAAATCAATGAGGAAACGAGGAGACTGCGGATAGGTTGTGGGAGATGCTGACGAGAACGATGAAATAATTTAAGAGTACCAATAGACCTTTTAGAGATTTGAGCAATATGGGGTTTCCATGATAGGTTTTGATCAATGGTAATTCCTAAGTTTTTTACAGAGGAGGTGAAGGAGATTGGTTGGTCATTAATAACCAAGAAAGGATGGATGGAAATAGATCTAAGGAGGGAGTTGGAACCTATAAGAATGGCTTGAGTTTTCGTTGCATTCAAATTTAATTTATTCAAGCTTGCCCAGGCACTTATCCTATTTAGGTCTCTCTGAATATTCGTAAACGCTTCTAATAACTCAGTGGGCGGAAAGGAAAAATAAATTTGAGAGTCATCAGCATATAGATGGTATGAACAATGGTGGATTGAACTAGGAAGGTCATTGATGTAAGAATTAAAAAGGTTAGGAGATATGCTTGAACCCTGGGCTACTCCATGAGACAAACTGAGGAAAGAAGATAAGGGTTGATTCGAAATACTAACGGCTTGAGTCCTGTCAGAAAGAAAGGATTGGAACCATTGGATAGAACTATTGGAAAAGGATAGAGATTTTAATTTATTGAAGAGAATAGAATGGTCTAAGGAGTCGAATGCTTTGGAGAAGTCCAGGAATACTAATACAGTCACTTTTCTTTCGTCAATTGCAGAATGTATGTCATTTGTAATTTTAGCTAAAGCGGATTGAGTGGAGAAGCCTGGGCGAAAGCCAGATTGGAGAGGATCTAAAAGTTTGAACTCTTCGAGATAATTGGAAATTTGGGATTGGACTATTCTTTCAAGGGGTTTTGACAGATTTGAGAGGATGGAGATTGGACGGTAGTCTTTAGGAGAGGTGGGGTTAGGGATTTTATTAATAGGACGGACTAAGGCTTTTTTCCAGGATGTAGGAAAAACAGAATTTTGAAGGGAAAAGTTATAAATGAATAGAAGAACTGGAAGGATTTCAGGGAGGCATAATTTTAACAATTTGACAGGTATTCCGTCAATTCCTATAGAATTGGATTGGGATTTCATTATGGAGGAAATAAGGTTCGTAGGAGTGATGTAGGAAAAATAAAAATTGTCACTATTAAATGCGTATGATACAGGAATATAAGAAGAGGCGGGAGAAATGTTACTAGAGGAGGATAAAAAGTAGGAATTTAATGCATCAGGAGAGACTGGTACAGCTATGGAAGAAGATGATTTGCAATGAGATAGCTTTCGGAGTAAATGCCATTTGGATTTAGAATCGGGAGCTGAGGAGAAGGCTTCATGAAAGTAATTGGTTTTCGCTTGCCTGATCGTTGTTTGCGTCAAGTTCCGGAGTACCCTGAACGCTTCGTAGTCATCTGCAAGTCTGGTTCTTCTAAAACGTCTACGGGCTGCCTCACGTCTCTTTTGCATATTTCGAATTTCTGGACGCATCCAAGGAGCAGGTTGGCGGCGGAATGTAGAGGTTTTAAGTGGGGCATGGGTATTGAGGATATGGAGGAGATTAGAAGTCAGGATATATACCTTGTTATCAATTGGGGAGCTGGTGTAAACATCAATTTAATTCAGGGTTTCAATATCGGATAAGATGCTTTCACGGGTTAGGGAATTTATATTGCGGAAGGTTATGGTTTTAGGAAGGATCACAGGGGTCTGGATATTGTATGATAGTTGGATGAGGTCATGTGAAGACAAGAAAGAACTGGTTGTTGGGACGAGGACAAAAGGTTCTGCGCAGAATCGATGATAAACAGGTCCAGCCATGTATCAGACCAGCAAGTGTGATGCGTAGGAGCAAATGGCACTATCAAGAGGTTAAGGTAGTAGAAAAGGTTTTCCAGGTAGTGTTTATCGTGGGAATCGGAAAGGAGATTGGCGTTAAAAGTCACCGGAAACTATTATGTTACTGTAAAATGGGATAAATTTGTATAGGGTTGATTCGAAGGATGGGTCGAAAGGCACCAAAGGAGGGCGGTATACTACTACGTATAGGAGAAGATGGGCTTTAAAGGAAATTTCAACAAAAAGGTATTCCATGTGGGGACATTTGGAAGGGGGTGAGATATCTAGGGTTCGGAATTTTAGGCTATTATGGACGTAAAGACCCACACCACCACCCGTTCTTGTAATCCGGTCATGGCGGATAAAGGTGTGATCGGGGAAGGAAACGGAAGAGGAAGGTAGATAGATAGATAGAAAAAAAAACTTTATTCTGGGACTAAGTCCCTTCAGAATAATAATAATGTATAAAATAATAGAATATTACTGGCCAGTACGTTTGAAATAATAAATAAAGTTGATAATTGAATAAAATAAAAAGTAAAGAAAACCTTAGGTGCACAAGCTATATACAATACAGATAAAACTATGTACAGATCATTTAAAATTATGAACAAAACAATTAAAACTATGAACGAATCACTTGAACTATGAAGAAAATTATATATAAGGGCTGAACAACATAAATATATAGGTATGTGGGGTTTTAGACATGTTTCGGAAACTGCAATAGTATGGTAAAAATTGCAGGTAAAATATTGCTGAAATTCGTCGAAATGGGCTGGTAAGGATTGTGAATTAACATGACAACAGGTCAGGATACTAGTCATGTTGGATAGGAAATAGAGGAATATGATGAAAGGCAGCTGAAATATAATGAATAACATTTAAAAAGAAGCAAGTAATGGCTAAATACAAATAATAATAATAATATGCAGCAATGATAAAAAAGACTAAACATGATAAAATAAAAGATCACGTCAGTTGTGCTAGAGAAAAAATAATGGTAAAACAGTAACATAATACGACAAAGTGGTTTATAGTATGCAAGGCTTAACATTTCCCAATTATGACCATCTAGTTGACGAATGTCGAACCGTCAGCAGAAAATGTCAAGATCTTGTGGCTGATCGAAGTAGATCACCGGGTGTCCATCTTCTTTTCTACAACGAACTCTACCCCCTGCAAACCATAAGTATTTTAATTTGCCTGCTGCTCTCTTCTGATGGGCGAGCCAGTACAGACGTCTATTCATAGGAAATATTTCTTCGCCGAGATATATTCGGTGGGAGTCATTTTCTTGCCAACCAATATCCCTAGTAGAAAAGTCTCTTTTTACCTTTCTTCTTTGCACCAAGTCGTCGCGTACAGACTGCCTCACAAAACGAGCAATGACGGGTGGTGGTCGGGGTTCTGAGGAGAGTTCTTCTAGGCGTTTCGCTTGGGCTTCGAGGTGTCCTTCTATTTTTGTGATCCTCTCATTCAACTCGAAACTAAGTTCACCATACTTCTCAAGCGACATTTTTAAATTTTTTATATCTTCATTTACATGTTCACCGAGCTTGTTGACGGCTAGGAGAATATCCGATGAGGAGGGTTCTCTGGTGTCGCTCTTGGATGGACTGGGTAACTTATCACTAGCTGGGGCAGCCTTTCTGCCCTGCTCACACTTTTTACATAGCCAACCTTTTTTTTTGTAATTTTATAGCGTCAATCTCCTTTTCACAGTAATTGCAACATTTGCCGTGAAATATTACGCGGCATTTATTACAGCTTAAATTATATTTATCGTCTCTCACGATAGGGCCGTCACAAGTTGATCATTGCACCATTTTGTTGACAGAAAAAAAAATTAACTTACGTAAGAAAAGTGTTGTTTATCAACTTAGGCGTGTTGATGGCCTTTAATACTCTCCGGCTTAAGGGAATTAGCTACTTTTCTTTTCTCCGCCGCAGCTGGTTAACGAACTTTCTTCTATGTATAATGATTCGTAAATAAATATAAGACGCGAAAATGGTGGATTAAAAACAAAAATACTATTGTGGGAAATTACTGTAAAAATTTTTAAGAAATAAGTTAGTTTATGTGAAAAATGAACGAGTTTCACAGGAGAGATGTGAACTGTACGCCGTCTCTGGCCAGACTGAATTAAAATAAATTCCAATAAATCCCATCAAATTACCTTCACCCTTCGTTGTAAACCAATGACTTCCTGTCCTTCAGTATCCTGTAACAACACCCCACTTATTCCTGTTGAACAAATCCGTTACCTAGGACTCCATCTGGACAAACGTCTAACTTGGAATCCTCATACCAGACTGAAACGACAAGAAACAGCTCGACGTTTCCGAGTACTTCAACACTTACTAGACAAACGCTCTAACCTTCCAAATCATTATAAAAGACTCATTTACATGACTATAATAAGGCCTATTTGGACTTACGGAGTTGAGATATGGGGCTCCACCAAACCTTCAAATTCCTCTCGCATCCAATCCTTACAATCCAAAATCCTTCGTAAAATCCTCAATGGTAAGGAGCATTTGTTACAAATAAAATTATCCATAATGACCTTAATGTTCCTTATGTATCAGATTTGGCCCAATCCAGATATCTGTCCTTCCATAATAAACTTCATAACCATCCCAACCCTCTTGTCACTAACCTTGCTTCCTATTCGATTCCTGATAACCCACCGAGGCGTCTGAAAAGAAGATGGCCACGTGATCTTCTAATATAGACATATTATTAGAGTGCTACCAATGGGTAGTTTCTCAACATGTGTTCCATGTCATTATATCCATGTGCGAATTTACCAGATGTATTTTTTGTATACAGTTGTAAATATCATATAAATAAATAATAAAAATAAAAAAAACTTTTGATAGCCCCACTTAGCATAACGGTATTAAAAAGGTTTTTATAATGTTGCTGTTAAACAATTCGTATAAAACCACACCCGATGTCATGTTTGTCTCAGATTCGGCAATACCAAGACGGTTTGTAAACTAGAAGCATTATGTTGATATTGTGATCAATTAAAACATGATGGTTCAAAATGTACTAGCCCAGTTCAATTTGCTAATTGTCATAATGTCATGATTCTTTTTTTAAAAAATTCCCAGTATATGTTAAAGAAAAAGAAATTAGAGGTATACAGGAAGTCGAAAAATAACACATATTGTAGCAAAAAAAGTATGATCTGTGAACGACAACTACTCAAATGTCGTTTTCTAATTTTTAAAAAAATAGAAAACATTTGTGAAGAGACAGATGATATAAATGAAAATATACTTGTTTTTATGAAGCAGATGGAAGGAATAGGTAATAAAAGACCTTCCTTCATCAGTCTTCGCAACAATAATAACTCGGAGTACCCCCACCACTCCTCCTTACCTAGCCCTCCCTTCTCTCCTCTCAGTTTTCCAACCCATTCCCTTAGAATCAAAGAAAGAGGGGATCTCTTCCTTAAATCATCATCTCCCTCCTCATCTATCCCTACACCCTCTACCCTATCCTCTACGCATAGTTCTCTAAATTGATCCTTAACAACTTTTTTCTTTTTTTTTATATCTGTTTATTGAGAAATAATACATTTTGCCACACTTAAGAGCACTGAGTATTAAGGCTGAGTGAGGCACATTTATACCATATATACAATACCATAAAAATAATAAAATAATAAAAAATAAAAAAATAAAATATAAAAATCTATATAACAAAGGCAAAAACTACAATAAACCAATGAAATGTAACTTAGAGTTAAAATTAAATGAAATACAGAAATTCGTAGTAAAATTAAATAAATTATAAGTAATAGAAATAAATATAAAAACATTCATACCTTTTTTTTTTTTTGTTTATTTAATGGAATTTACAACTGCATACAAATATAACAAGTAAATATGCGCAAATATAGATATTGGCATGTACAGGCTTGAAGAGTTACTACCCAGTGGTAGCACTCTCTAAATAATTTTAAGTAAGAAGATCACGAGGCCATCTCCTTTTCAGACGCCTAGGGGGATTATCAGGAATCGAGAAAGAAGCAAGAGTGGAAACAAGCGGAATTGGATGGGACTGAAGTTTATCATGAAAGGATAGATATCTGGCTCGAGCTAAATCAGCAACATATGGTACATTAAGGTCTTTATGAATGGACATTCATACTTAAATACAATATTTACAATTAGGCAAGAGATCTCCGAGTCCAGCCCTTTCCCCCACGTGTGAAGGACAAAGCGAGACTCTAAGAGATCCCAGCGCTTCGCTCTCAACCGTGTCGCCGGCATTACCAGTCCGATGGAGACTAAGAGAGGACACTAAAACCACAAACACTCATGACTTGAGTGGAGAAGCTGGCCATTGCCAGAACTCCAGTGACGTCTTTACTAGAGATTTCGAGGCCACTGCCGTTTCAACCTTCGAGGAGGGTTGTAGGGATGACTGGAGCTAGATAAGGATTGTGCTCAAGGGTTAGGATGGTGGATTAGGAGCATTGACTATCATACGGAGGACTTTAGACTGAAAGGATTGGATGCGTCTGATGTACGAAAATTTAGTTGTCCCCCACAGTTCAAGTCCGTAGGTCCAGATGGGTTTGAGTATGGTCTTGTATATTAATAGTTTGTTTTTTACTGATAGATTGGATTTTCTGTTAAGTAGTCTGTATAGCTGGCCAAATCGTCGGTTAAGTTCTTGTCTTTTAAGTCTAGTATCTGGGTTCCAAGTTAGTCTTTTGTCTAAAACGAATGAAAGATACCGAACTGTGTCTGAGAGGGGGAGAGGTACAGAGTTGAAAAGGATATGTGGACAGGATCTGCGTCGGAGGGTAAAGGTGACATGCTTGCATTTGGATTCATTAATCTTAATGCGCCAATTGTTGCACTATTGCTCAATTAGGGAGATGTGTCTTTGTAGATTTAAGGATGCTGTTTCAGGATCTAGGTGGGATGACAGGATGGCGGTATCGTCCGCGAAAGTTGCTAGAAGGGTATCGGGATTGTTTCGAATGTCAGCGGTGAAGAGGATAAAGAGGACTGGGCCCAAGATACTGCCTTGTGGAACACCAGCCTCAATTGGATAATAGTTGGAGAATTCAGTGCCGCAGCGGACTTGAAAGGAACGATTTGAGAGGTAGGATTTGAGGACTAGGTACAAGGATTGGGCTAGGTGAGTTTTGAGCTTGAAAAGCAAGCCATCATGCCACACCCGGTCGAAAGCTTGAGCTACGTCCAGAAAGGCACCAGTGCAATATTGCTTGTTTTCAAGTGCAGAGGATATGTGGTCCAAAACGCGAAGGCCTTGTTGGACAGTGGAGTGTCTTGAGCGGAATCCAAACTGATGGGAAGGGATATTGTGGGATTAGAGTAGGCAGGATTCGTTTGAGAAGGATTTTCTCAAAGATTTTGGAAAGGATCGGAAGTAAGCTTATCGGTCTATAGAATGAGGTATTATTTTTACCATGTCAGAGGAAAGTGAGTTGTGCGGAGGATACAGTTATATAGGTATGTGAGGAATATAATTGATTTTTTGGGAAGTTGTCTTAGGATCTGGGAAGTCAGGAGATCGTGTCCAGGGGATTTTCGAGGTTTTAGGTTGCTTATAAGGAATTTGACCTCAGAGGGATTGACAGCTACAGGAGGCAAGGAGAGAGGAATAGGAGAAGAGAGGAATTCTTTAACTTCAGCAGTGAGGGTGGAATGGAGTTCGAGGTGGGGAGTGAATGTTTTGGATAGGTGTTTGGCAAATTCTTCAGCTCCTCTCATCTGACGAAGCCCAGGTTGCATCATCGCATCGGAGGGGATAGGAAACAGAATGGAATTTAAGGATTTTTCTGGTCAATTTCCAGAGGGAATTAGCATCGGTAGATAGGGAAGAGAGGTAGTAGTTGTATGGTTGGGATCTAAAGGAAGCTAGTTTTTTTTTTTACCTGTTTGGAATAATAATTGTTTATTTTTCTATCATCAGGATGCCTGGTTCTTTGCCAGAGGGTCCTAGATTGGCGTTTGGATTTAATTAGGTCAGTAAGGTCTTGGGGCAAAGGATTCTTTTTACGGTAAGTTTTGGATGGGAGTGATAAGGATGCAGTCCAAACTGCTTGTTGGATCAAGGTGGTGTAGGAACAAACTGCATCATCTAGGTCTTGAGGGGTGTTTAGGGATACTCTGAGGTCTATTGTATCTGCTATTGTTTGGCGAAAAAGGTTCCAGTTGACTAGGCCTCTGATGAATGAGGGAGGAGATAATTTGGGGATAGGTGATGCGTAAAGAGTTAGGTTTAGCGGACTGTGGACTGAGGAAATGTTATCAAGCCGTAAAACTGAATAATTCAACGGCCCTAGACCTTTGTGAATGAAGAAGTCAAAGAGGTCAGGGTTACGGTTAGGATCGGTTGGCCAGTATGTAGGAGTATCAGGGGAAAGGATGTTGCTATTGTGGGAAATAAGTGCAGACAGCAATGTTCGCCCGCGGGAGTTCGTGGTTCTGGCACCCCATTGCTGATGTTTGGAATTAAGGTCTGCACCTATAAGGAAATAAGAAAGGATATGAAGTTAGGTTCGGTTATTGCTGTTTTAGGTGGGGATTATGCTACGACAACTGTGATAGGAAAAAGTGAAGTTTGAATTGTTATTGCTGAGGTTTGTAGGAAATTATGTACTAGTAAAGGATAAAAGTGATGGGAGAGGGATTGATGGATGATGGCAGCAGTACCTCCGTGTGCTGTTCCATCAGGGTGGTCAGTTCGATAAATCTTGTAGCTAGGTATGTTGAACTGTCGTTTATTAGTTAGTCGAGTCTCAGTTATTATGGCTATGTCAATGTTATTGTACTGTAGAAAAAAAGTTAGTTCATTGATGTGGTTTCGAACACTATTCGCATTCCAGAGGAGAATGGAAAGGGGTTTTATTGAGGGAATTTAAGGAATTCTTGGCGGTGGAATAAGGTTAGATATGACATTTGTGACTAAGGAGATAAGTGGTGTGATAAGAGATCTGAATTCGGAGAGGAATGATGAAAGGAGACTCGTAAGATCATTGGAATTGTTAGAGGGAGGGATGTACATTTGGTGGTGACTGGACTTTTGGGTGTTATTAAGTTGCGGTGGCGGATTATGAGGTTGTGGTTGAGTTTGGGGCAGGGCCTGAGGTTGAGTGGGCTGTTCTATTTCTCCCAGTATTTGAGCATAGGAGACTCGATTGTTTGTAAATCTTGTCTATTGCCTTGGTGGTCTGGAAGTCCTAGATGTCTCTTCCTGTCTAGGAGTTGTTAGAAGTTTCGATTTTAATATTTTGTAGGTCTGGCATCCTTTGTAGTTTGCTGGGTGGTCTTTATGGCATAATGCGCACATTGCAGATGTTTGCCTGGACTTACTGTATTATTCCGATTTGTGTTCTTGCCCGCACTTCACGCAGCGCGGTAAGCGGTGGCAATAACTTTTAGTGTGGCCATAAGGTTGGCAATTATGGCATTGAACTATTTCCTTCTTGCTATATGGTTTTTCAACAGCTATGCTAGTATAGTACAGGCGTCTTAATTTGTAAATATTATCGACCCCAGTGGTGCGCTCTAGGTCTACAAAAAATAATGGTAGGGCTATTTTCTTTAAATATATTAACAATTTGGAGGACAATGAATCCTAGATCCGTTAATTCTTCCTTGATTGCATCAGGTGGAGTTGAAGGGTGAAGGCCTCTTATCACTACTCTTAGTGCTCTCTCTTGGAATAACTGATAAGTGTGAAATTCCGCGTTTGTATCAGTTAAATATTTTACAATTTTTTTATAAGTTTCAGGGGAATCTGGCATCAACTTCGTGTCATTGATCGAGTTTGACATATGTATTTGCCGTTGTCCAGTAGTTTATTTAGATGCTGGCAAAATAGCGGGAAATTTTTTATATTTCTGATGAATATAGGAGGTGGTTTTGGTTCTCTGGGGGTTGGTGGTATTTCCATTGTTTCTTCTAATGACAGTAATTGATATGGGTTTGGAGTGAAAAATGGAGATTCATCTGTTTCGTTTTTTATATTTTGTGCAGTCATATTTTTCGTTGAAGTACCAGGTTGAGGGTCATTCATGCTATCACTAGGGTTATCAGGTGTTGAAGGTGGCGTTTTTCTATTAGAACGTCTAGGCTTCTGTTTTACCGGTGAACTTCGGGGGCTGTTATTACCTAAACTCCTAGATCTTTTGTTTTTCCTAGACATTATCATATGATAATATCGCATCTCATAACGGTAGGGTGGTAAATAAAAGAGAGGAGGAAAAAAAAATAAAAGTTTAGTACGTAACTAGTTACGTAGGCTTGTAGAAGCCTCCTACGTGTATGTACACGTGTTCCCCCTTATAGGGCACTGAGGCAACTAGAGGGCCTTAACAATTACAAAACTTTTTTTTTTTTTACTTTATACTTTCTTTATTGAATATTAATACATTCCGCCACATTGAAGGGCATTAATATTAAGGCTACATGATTCATTCACACAATATGTACATACAATTAATATCAATAATAAAGAAAATGAAATATAAAAAAAATAGAATAAGTAAATTGGTATACCTGTGTACAAAAAAAAAATGAATATAATAGATAAAAGCTAGATGAAATTAAAGTAAATAAATCACATTCACACCTATGTACAATATTTACATTCACCCAGGGGACTCTGACTCATACCTTATTCCCCGACGTGGAAGCCAATGCAGGACTCTAGAAGATCCCAGTGCTTCTCTCTCAGCCGCATCACTGTTATTTGAAACCAGTGGAAACTGATGGAGGGCGATTACAAAACTAATGAAGCTACTCCTACAATCCAGAAGATTCCCTCATAGCCGAAATCTTCTTCTGGTGAAGTAATATCTTTCCACAGTTGCCCGGATGAACAACCGGACAATAGTTAAAGAAATGAGAACCAGGATTAAAAGAAAAAAAATCTCCTGATCGACAGCAGTATAAACAGACGATGGAACTAATTAAATCTTAATTAATGCTTGTTATTCTACTTTCGATTTTTAAATTTTATTAATTATTTCAGGAGTGTCGGTGGCTGTAGCAGTCTTACTCAACCGCCACTGTTTTTTAATACCAGTGGTTGAGGGAGAAGCGCAAGGATCTCTTAAGGCTCTTAGTCTGTGGGCCAGACCCACCTACCGTGCACTCCACTTCCTCCTATTCCTAAATTAAACCATTAATTCGTCATTACCGTAATTGGTCTTTTATTACAGCTGAATAGTCAGAAAATAATAAAAAATGAAACATTATTAAAAATAGTTTGTTTAGGCAATAAAAACACCAGTAAAGTCAACTTCTCAAAAGAAAAAAAGTTCAAGTTGAAAATCAAGCGGCATTTGTAACTAAACCGCTAACAATAACGGAAAACGTCTTTGAATAAATAATCTGGTGAATATAGTTATCTTTCTAAAACACTGATAAGTTTTAAAAATATTAGAAGTGATTTTGTAGAAAATGTACTTAATTGACGGAAAAGTGGTACCTGCATAATTGCCTACAGGTCTTTGTCACATCATTCAGTGCAATAAATGACATAATGCTATAATAATGTTTTTGGTACATTATATTGATTGTATTAACGAACAAATATTGTATTGGCTGTAAAAATCAAATGTTTGGTTAAGGATTATGCCGTGTTCGGATGGTTTCGAGGCAAACGGGTTAGATGGAGAACAGTGACGGGCAAACAGTCGTGTGGAGATACTGCATTTGTGTTGGCATTTGAGATAATGTTTTGTTTCTCCTATATAAGAATAATTGCGGTTTGGGCTAGAGTTTGTTATATGGTATACTACGTTTGATAGTTGTAGGAGCGGAGCAGGATCTTTGAGTTTGGTGTATAGATTTATTAATTTGGTGTTATTTTTAAAAACTATGAGTAGATGAGGGATTTTAGAGGTTAAAGATTTTTTGAGACAGGACCGGGATGTATGGGTTGGATCTGTATTGGCGAATCGTGGTGGGATATTGAGAGCATATATATATATATATATATTATATTTATAAATTGCATAAATATATAAAAGCTTATATATTACATTTTTTATAAATTGACCACATACATTATTTTTAGTTTGAATAACTCTTTTGCCTATTTGTCTATTTCATATATCATCAATCACTATTTTTTTATTATTAACCACTATCTGTAGTATAATATTATATCTCTGCTTGTATTAAACAATTTTCTGCCCTGATGATGGTCCACATGTTTGGGTTGAAACGTCGGTACCAATAAAAGCTTTATAATGACTGCTTCCTGAATATTTATCACCCAGTAAATTTTTATAGGAATGATAGCAAACCTTAAGATCTACCAAAAAGATCGCATAAACAATGGGCCAATTTTCAGCAGAAGATACATTGAAGAAATCCGCTTTCTGGAAATAGCAACCGATGAATTTAATTACTCATTGTGGAAAATAATATTTCCTTTATATGATTTAACGCTCAAGACGTACAAGAAAAGTAGTACCCCTACATTTACATATCTGACAGAATACCAAAAACTTAAAGATAGACATAGCAATAGTGTCTGCCTCAACACTGATGGCCCGAAGTCATACTCTAACGTGAGGTGTTCCATAGTAACAGAATCAAGTATAAGTAAATATAAGCTCCCACATACAACCAGGAATTTCACAGCAGAAAGCTGCGCGATTAGAGAAGCACCATACATATTATACAATGCGATGAAGTAAATTTTGTACAAATGCACAAATTCCCTCTCAGCTACCATATCATTGACCGATTTAAATATACTAAATACTTGAAAATAAAGATTTACTCAAGTCCAGACTTACTCTACAAAGATTAAAGACTTGAACAAGAAACTTGTCATCATCTGGACTCCATCACTCGTGAAAATAAAAAGAAACCGGGGATGAGGCAGACCAGGAATCAGCATTACCAACCTTAGGACAAACACATCGGAATTCACACCACATCATATATACGAAGTTTTCTCCAACTTCAAGCTAAATGGACCTGAGATACGCTTTGGGAAACAACCGAGGAATCAAATAAGCTTAAAAATATCAAAAGAGAAACCAAACAGTGGAAGAGTTCAATTCGAAATAGCAGAAGAAAAGAATTTGCTCTCTCACTATTAAGATTTGGCTGACAATTATCAGATATATGATAGTTACTTTCGAAATTTTTTTATCAAAGAAATTTACAACTTTAATTTATAATAAATACAACAATAAATAAGAACAGGTAATATGACATGTACAACATGAAGAGAAACTACCCATTGGTAGCACTCCAATTATATTTCTATATTAGAAGGTCCCGAGGCCATCTTCTTTTCAGACGCTTCGGAGGGTTATCATGAATAGAAGAGGAAGCAAGGTTAGAAACGAGACAGTTCAGATGGTTCAGAAGTTTATTATGAAAGGACAGGTATCTGGATTAAGCTAAATCGGAAACATATGGTACATTAAGGTTATTATGGATGATTTTATTTGTGACAAAGTAGGGAGCATTAAGGATTTTGGATTGTAGGGATTGGATACGAGAGGAATTTGATGGTTTAGTAGAGCCCCAAAGCTCGATCCCGTAAGTCCAAATAGGCCTTATTATAGTAATATATATGAGTCTTTTGTAAATAGTTGGCAGTTTAGAGCGTTTGTCTAGTAAGTGCTGGAGTAGTCGGAAACGTCGAGCGGTTTCTAGTCGTTTCAATCTGGTATGGGGGTTCCAAGTGAGTCGTTTGTCAAGGTGGAGTCCCAGGTACCGGATTTGGTCAACAAGGATAAGTGGGGTATTGTTAAAGGATACTGTAGGACAGGAAGTCATACGAAGAAGAGTAAAGGTAATTTGATGGGATTTATTGGAGTTTATTTTAATCCTCCAGTTTTGACACCATTTTTCAAGACTTGTGATGTGTGATTGAAGAGTTTATGATGCAATAGATGGATCGTTATTGACTGATAGGATACATGTGTCATCGGCATATGTGGTGATGACAGTGTTGGAATGGGTTGGGATGTCAGTTGTATAAACTGTATAAAGGATAGGACCTAGGATACTACCTTGAGGAACACCAGCAAACTGAGAAAAGAGAGATGAAAAAGCATTGTTATGATTTACTTTGAAGAATCTGTCAGTAAGGTAGGAACGGATAATGAGGAAGTATGTAGGTGGTAGGAATTTACAGAGTTTGTACATCAGTCCCGGATGCCAGACTCTATCAAACGCCTGTTCAACGTCGAGAAAGACTCCCGTGCAGTACATTCCGCGCTCCAATGCAGAGGAGACTACATCTACCATACGATGGCATTGCTGAATAGTGGTGTGGGATGTGCGGAATCCAAATTGGTGATCTGGGATAATGTGTTTAGAGTCTAGGATAGGATATAGGCGTTTTAAGATGAGTTTGTAGAGGATTTTGCCCATAATGGGTAAAAGAGAAATAGGACGGTAAGAGGATGGTTGTTCTGGGGGCTTCATGGGTTTAGGTATCATTTTGACAATGGATAGTTTACAAGGGTCAGGAAAATATGTGGTTGGGAGTACAGCGTTATATATATAGGTAAGGAATAGTATGGTTTTTTAGGAAGCAGTTTTCGGATTTGGGATGTGATTAGATCATGGCCAGGAGCTTTGTGGGAAGGTAATCTATGAATGATATTGGATATTTCTGAAGGTTGAAATGCTTTAGGTGGAGGAGTCAGTTGGAGTGTTATATCCAATTCTGCTTCAATAAACTCAAGGTGGGTTGGATTAAGAATATCTGGGTGTGGATTAAATGTTCTGAAGAGGTACTGAGCAAATATTTGATACTTTTCTTCGTCAGATCTGGACCAGGTTTGGGTTTCAGTAATAAATGCGTGGTTAAAATCTTTAAATTTAAGGAGCTTTTTAGTGGTCAACCATAATGATTTGTCAGTAGTAGTAAGTTTTTCTGTCATGTTAAGTAAATTTTGAATTTTGTATATTCTAATTTCAGCTTTTAGTTGGTTAGTTAATTTGTTGTAATATGTCTTATCTGATGGGTATCTGGTCCTGTGCCACTTCGATCTTGCTCTGCGTTTTTCCTTTAATAAGATACGAATATGCTGTGGCAAGTTTGTCTGTTGGGAGATGTTAATTTTATTGATAGAAGTATTATCGTTTATTTTGTCACTTATAGATGTAGTAAGTACTTCTATGGCTGTATGAATGCCATGTTTCGTCTTCAGTGGAGTATTTAGGTCCAATTTATTTTCCAGGTCTTTCCGAAATTTCTTCAGTTTACTCGTCCTGTAATCAGTGTAGGATAGGACGAGGGCTTAGGAGCGAAGGTTGTGTGTAATGAAAGCAGAACTGGAGAATGATCTAAGGAGAGGTCATCCAGGGATTTGATTGTGACATGGGAAGAGGAAATCTGGGAGGTGACAAGTATGCCCAGGATATCAGGGCGTTTTCTGAGGGAAGTTGGACAATAGGTAGGATTCATAGGAGAAAGGACAGAGTAACTATTGGAAGTTGAGAGAGAATATAGTATGTTACCACGGGAGTTGGATGCTCGACAACCCCATCGTTAGTGTTTAGCGTTATATTCTCTTCCAGCAATAAAGCGCGATCCGAGAGAATTGGATAAGGATTTATGGATAAGGATGCAAGAACCGGCATGGGAAGTGTTGTCGGGGTGGTCTGATCTATAAGTGATGTAGTCACGTATGTAGAAATATGAACGTTGTGTGAAGTGAGTTTTTGTCAGTAGAGCAATATCAATGTGGTAGTCATGAAGAATGTCAAGTTCGTCTCGGTGGTTGTGTAGTCCATTAGCATTCCATAAAAGAACAGCTAGGGGCTTTGTACTCATCGTGAGAGATTAAAAGGAATTTCGGTAAGGATTCTTGTGAGGAGAGTAATAAGAGGTTTTATAGTATTTTGGAGGTCTAATAGGAAGGATGAAAGAATGGCAGTTATATCAGATGGATGTTGGTTGTAATGTGAGTTTAGGGTAGGTTCTTGTGGCGGGTTAGGAGTGTTAATTAAGGGCGGCATCCGTCGTTGTATACGAGGAGGGTCTGGAATCAAAGGTGCTTGTGCGGCTTTTGTTTTCCATTCGGTTCCATGATCTAATCACATCCCAAATCCGAAAACTGCTTCCTAAAAAACCATACTATTCCTTACCTATATATATAACGCTGTACTCCCAACCACATATTTTCCTGACCCTTGTAAACTATCCATTGTCAAAATGATACCTAAACCCATGAAGCCCCCAGAACAACCATCCTCTTACCGTCCTATTTCTCTTTTACCCATTATGGGCAAAATCCTCTACAAACTCATCTTAAAACGCCTATATCCTATCCTAGACTCTAAACACATTATCCCAGATCACCAATTTGGATTCCGCACATCCCACACCACTATTCAGCAATGCCATCGTATGGTAGATGTAGTCTCCTCTGCATTGGAGCGCGGAATGTACTGCACGGGAGTCTTTCTCGACGTTGAACAGGCGTTTGATAGAGTCTGGCATCCGGGACTGATGTACAAACTCTGTAAATTCCTACCACCTACATACTTCCTCATTATCCGTTCCTACCTTACTGACAGATTCTTCAAAGTAAATCATAACAATGCTTTTTCATCTCTCTTTTCTCAGTTTGCTGGTGTTCCTCAAGGTAGTATCCTAGGTCCTATCCTTTATACAGTTTATACAACTGACATCCCAACCCATTCCAACACTGTCATCACCACATATGCCGATGACACATGTATCCTATCAGTCAATAACGATCCATCTATTGCATCATAAACTCTTCAATCACACATCACAAGTCTTGAAAAATGGTGTCAAAACTGGAGGATTAAAATAAACTCCAATAAATCCCATCAAATTACCTTTACTCTTCTTCGTATGACTTCCTGTCCTACAGTATCCTTTAACAATACCCCACTTATCCTTGTTGACCAAATCCGGTACCTGGGACTCCACCTTGACAAACGACTCACTTGGAACCCCCATACCAGATTGAAACGACTAGAAACCGCTCGACGTTTCCGACTACTCCAGCACTTACTAGACAAACGCTCTAAACTGCCAACTATTTACAAAAGACTCATATATATTACTATAATAAGGCCTATTTGGACTTACGGGATCGAGCTTTGGGGCTCTACTAAACCATCAAATTCCTCTCGTATCCAATCCCTACAATCCAAAATCCTTAATGCTCCCTACTTTGTCACAAATAAAATCATCCATAATAACCTTAATGTACCATATGTTTCCGATTTAGCTTAATCCAGATACCTGTCCTTTCATAATAAACTTCTGAACCATCTGAACTGTCTCGTTTCTAACCTTGCTTCCTCTTCTATTCATGATAACCCTCCGAAGCGTCTGAAAAGAAGATGGCCTCGGGACCTTCTAATATAGAAATATAATTGGAGTGCTACCAATGGGTAGTTTCTCTTCATGTTGTACATGTCATATTACCTGTTCTTATTTATTGTTGTATTTATTATAAATTAAAGTTGTAAATTTCTTTGATAAAAAAATTTCGAAAGTAACTATCATATATCTGATAATTGTCAGCCAAATCTTAATAGTGAGAGAGCAAATTCTTTTCTTCTGCTATTTCGAATTGAACTCTTCCACTGTTTGGTTTCTCTTTTGATATTTTTAAGCTTATTTGATTCCTCGGTTGTTTCCCAAAGCGTATCTCAGGTCCATTTAGCTTGAAGTTGGAGAAAACTTCGTATATATGATGTGGTGTGAATTCCGATGTGTTTGTCCTAAGGTTGGTAATGCTGATTCCTGGTCTGCCTCATCCCCGGTTTCTTTTTATTTTCACGAGTGATGGAGTCCAGATGATGACAAGTTTCTTGTTCAAGTCTTTAATCTTTGTAGAGTAAGTCTGGACTTGAGTAAATCTTTATTTTCAAGTATTTAGTATATTTAAATCGGTCAATGATATGGTAGCTGAGAGGGAATTTGTGCATTTGTACAAAATTTACTTCATCGCATTGTATAATATGTATGGTGCTTCTCTAATCGCGCAGCTTTCTGCTGTGAAATTCCTGGTTGTATGTGGGAGCTTATATTTACTTATACTTGATTCTGTTACTATGGAACACCTCACGTTAGAGTATGACTTCGGGCCATCAGTGTTGAGGCAGACACTATTGCTATGTCTATCTTTAAGTTTTTGGTATTCTGTCAGATATGTAAATGTAGGGGTACTACTTTTCTTGTACGTCTTGAGCGTTAAATCATATAAAGGAAATATTATTTTCCACAATGAGTAATTAAATTCATCGGTTGCTATTTCCAGAAAGCGGATTTCTTCAATGTATCTTCTGCTGAAAATTGGCCCATTGTTTATGCGATCTTTTTGGTAGATCTTAAGGTTTGCTATCATTCCTATAAAAATTTACTGGGTGATAAATATTCAGGAAGCAGTCATTATAAAGCTTTTATTGGTACCGACGTTTCAACCCAAACATGTGGACCATCATCAGGGCAGAAAATTGTTTAATACAAGCAGAGATATAATATTATACTACAGATAGTGGTTAATAATAAAAAAATAGTGATTGATGATATATGAAATAGACAAATAGGCAAAAGAGTTATTCAAACTAAAAATAATGTATGTGGTCAATTTATAAAAAATGTAATATATAAGCTTTTATATATTTATGCAATTTATAAATATAATATATATATATATATATATGCTCTCAATATCCCACCACGATTCGCCAATACAGATCCAACCCATACATCCCGGTCCTGTCTCAAAAAATCTTTAACCTCTAAAATCCCTCATCTACTCATAGTTTTTAAAAATAACACCAAATTAATAAATCTATACACCAAACTCAAAGATCCTGCTCCGCTCCTACAACTATCAAACGTAGTATACCATATAACAAACTCTAGCCCAAACCGCAATTATTCTTATATAGGAGAAACAAAACATTATCTCAAATGCCAACACAAATGCAGTATCTCCACACGACTGTTTGCCCGTCACTGTTCTCCATCTAACCCGTTTGCCTCGAAACCATCCGAACACGGCATAATCCTTAACCAAACATTTGATTTTTACAGCCAATACAATATTTGTTCGTTAATACAATCAATATAATGTACCAAAAACATTATTATAGCATTATGTCATTTATTGCACTGAATGATGTGACAAAGACCTGTAGGCAATTATGCAGGTACCACTTTTCCGTCAATTAAGTACATTTTCTACAAAATCACTTCTAATATTTTTAAAACTTATCAGTGTTTTAGAAAGATAACTATATTCACCAGATTATTTATTCAAAGACGTTTTCCGTTATTGTTAGCGGTTTAGTTACAAATGCCGCTTGATTTTCAACTTGAACTTTTTTTCTTTTGAGAAGTTGACTTTACTGGTGTTTTTATTGCCTAAACAAACTATTTTTAATAATGTTTCATTTTTTATTATTTTCTGACTATTCAGCTGTAATAAAAGACCAATTACGGTAATGACGAATTAATGGTTTAATTTAGGAATAGGAGGAAGTGGAGTGCACGGTAGGTGGGTCTGGCCCACAGACTAAGAGCCTTAAGAGATCCTTGCGCTTCTCCCTCAACCACTGGTATTAAAAAACAGTGGCGGTTGAGTAAGACTGCTACAGCCACCGACACTCCTGAAATAATTAATAAAATTTAAAAATCGAAAGTAGAATAACAAGCATTAATTAAGATTTAATTAGTTCCATCGTCTGTTTATACTGCTGTCGATCAGGAGATTTTTTTTCTTTTAATCCTGGTTCTCATTTCTTTAACTATTGTCCGGTTGTTCATCCGGGCAACTGTGGAAAGATATTACTTCACCAGAAGAAGATTTCGGCTATGAGGGAATCTTCTGGATTGTAGGAGTAGCTTCATTAGTTTTGTAATCGCCCTCCATCAGTTTCCACTGGTTTCAAATAACAGTGATGCGGCTGAGAGAGAAGCACTGGGATCTTCTAGAGTCCTGCATTGGCTTCCACGTCGGGGAATAAGGTATGAGTCAGAGTCCCCTGGGTGAATGTAAATATTGTACATAGGTGTGAATGTGATTTATTTACTTTAATTTCATCTAGCTTTTATCTATTATATTCATTTTTTTTTTGTACACAGGTATACCAATTTACTTATTCTATTTTTTTTATATTTCATTTTCTTTATTATTGATATTAATTGTATGTACATATTGTGTGAATGAATCATGTAGCCTTAATATTAATGCCCTTCAATGTGGCGGAATGTATTAATATTCAATAAAGAAAGTATAAAGTAAAAAAAAAAAAAGTTTTGTAATTGTTAAGGCCCTCTAGTTGCCTCAGTGCCCTATAAGGGGGAACACGTGTACATACACGTAGGAGGCTTCTACAAGCCTACGTAACTAGTTACGTACTAAACTTTTATTTTTTTTTCCTCCTCTCTTTTATTTACCACCCTACCGTTATGAGATGCGATATTATCATATGATAATGTCTAGGAAAAACAAAAGATCTAGGAGTTTAGGTAATAACAGCCCCCGAAGTTCACCGGTAAAACAGAAGCCTAGACGTTCTAATAGAAAAACGCCACCTTCAACACCTGATAACCCTAGTGATAGCATGAATGACCCTCAACCTGGTACTTCAACGAAAAATATGACTGCACAAAATATAAAAAACGAAACAGATGAATCTCCATTTTTCACTCCAAACCCATATCAATTACTGTCATTAGAAGAAACAATGGAAATACCACCAACCCCCAGAGAACCAAAACCACCTCCTATATTCATCAGAAATATAAAAAATTTCCCGCTATTTTGCCAGCATCTAAATAAACTACTGGACAACGGCAAATACATATGTCAAACTCGATCAATGACACGAAGTTGATGCCAGATTCCCCTGAAACTTATAAAAAAATTGTAAAATATTTAACTGATACAAACGCGGAATTTCACACTTATCAGTTATTCCAAGAGAGAGCACTAAGAGTAGTGATAAGAGGCCTTCACCCTTCAACTCCACCTGATGCAATCAAGGAAGAATTAACGGATCTAGGATTCATTGTCCTCCAAATTGTTAATATATTTAAAGAAAATAGCCCTACCATTATTTTTTGTAGACCTAGAGCGCACCACTGGGGTCGATAATATTTACAAATTAAGACGCCTGTACTATACTAGCATAGCTGTTGAAAAACCATATAGCAAGAAGGAAATAGTTCAATGCCATAATTGCCAACCTTATGGCCACACTAAAAGTTATTGCCACCGCTTACCGCGCTGCGTGAAGTGCGGGCAAGAACACAAATCGGAATAATACAGTAAGTCCAGGCAAACATCTGCAATGTGCGCATTATGCCATAAAGACCACCCAGCAAACTACAAAGGATGCCAGACCTACAAAATATTAAAATCGAAACTTCTAACAACTCCTAGACAGGAAGAGACATCTAGGACTTCCAGACCACCAAGGCAATAGACAAGATTTACAAACAATCGAGTCTCCTATGCTCAAATACTGGGAGAAATAGAACAGCCCACTCAACCTCAGGCCCTGCCCCAAACTCAACCACAACCTCATAATCCGCCACCGCAACTTAATAACACCCAAAAGTCCAGTCACCACCAAATGTACATCCCTCCCCCTAACAATTCCAATGATCTTACGAGTCTCCTTTCATCATTCCTCTCCGAATTCAGATCTCTTATCACACCACTTATCTCCTTAGTCACAAATGTCATATCTAACCTTATTCCACCGCCAAGAATTCCTTAAATTCCCTCAATAAAACCCCTTTCCATTCTCCTCTGGAATGCGAATAGTGTTCGAAACCACATCAATGAACTAACTTTTTTTCTACAGTACAATAACATTGACATAGCCATAATAACTGAGACTCGACTAACTAATAAACGACAGTTCAACATACCTAGCTACAAGATTTATCGAACTGACCACCCTGATGGAACAGCACACGGAGGTACTGCTGCCATCATCCATCAATCCCTCTCCCATCACTTTTATCCTTTACTAGTACATAATTTCCTACAAACCTCAGCAATAACAATTCAAACTTCACTTTTTCCTATCACAGTTGTCGTAGCATAATCCCCACCTAAAACAGCAATAACCGAACCTAACTTCATATCCTTTCTTATTTCCTTATAGGTGCAGACCTTAATTCCAAACATCAGCAATGGGGTGCCAGAACCACGAACTCCCGCGGGCGAACATTGCTGTCTGCACTTATTTCCCACAATAGCAACATCCTTTCCCCTGATACTCCTACATACTGGCCAACCGATCCTAACCGTAACCCTGACCTCTTTGACTTCTTCATTCACAAAGGTCTAGGGCCGTTGAATTATTCAGTTTTACGGCTTGATAACATTTCCTCAGTCCACAGTCCGCTAAACCTAACTCTTTCCGCATCACCTATCCCCAAATTATCTCCTCCCTCATTCATCAGAGGCCTAGTCAACTGGAACCTTTTTCGCCAAACAATAGCAGATACAATAGACCTCAGAGTATCCCTAAACACCCCTCAAGACCTAGATGATGCAGTTTGTTCCTACACCACCTTATCAATAAATAATTGATAAAAATTTCTTTCTTTGAAATAGTTAGCGCTAGCACCTTAAGAAATTACAAAATTGGTCTTAGCTCAGCTCCGCTCCTCTTTGGAATTACACAATGCATGAAATGAACTTTTTTATCGAGAGATTTGTTAAAAGCATCTCCCATAGTTTGGCCATTAAGAACTGAATCACTCTTTAGATCGAAAATGACGACTGTTTCTCATATTTCTTTATTTTAGAATAAACATCAGTATAATTCTAACAATATGGGGGTTGGGGTAGCCGTACAGTCTAAGGCGCTTGCAATAGGTAATTAAAAGTTAAGCAACGTCGAGCGTGATTGGTACTTGTACTGATTGGAAAGCTGCCCCAGTCTCCCCCCCCCCGTATGTGAGGAACCGTCAGCCTACGGGAGGCAACTCACACTGACCGGGGGTAGGACTGATGCCCCTGTCCCTTGTAGTTAAATAGGGAATCGGGATCTGGTTTACTAGGATGTTAATAGCCCCCTGAGGTTCGGTCCATGGACGGTCTGTTTCGGGGAAAGAAATATAAGTCCTCGTGCGCCTGCTGACTCCAAGCAGCCGTAATCCATAGATCTAGACCGATTTGTCACTGTGCTTGAACCCGAGTGAGTCGGTGGGAAGGACATTGCCAGATTGGCCCCAAAGGGATCGGATATGGAGCTACGGGTGGCCTGCCTCTACACCATGGAGACTATGGTTCGTAGCAACGTGAGGTTGGGTGACCCCCTCCAGGTTATGTGAGCTCCCGCAAGCTGCTTAGGTTTGTAAGGAAACAACATCTCTCTGCCAAAGATCATCATGATCTGTAGTGCCAACCGAAAAAAAATAACTAACATTATATATACCTCCAAATAACACAAGATATTTTTCCCATTCTATTTTCTAAAGTAATATTTTATTCTTCTCCTCCAGTAATCGGACACGTTTGCCATCCTTGAAAACTAAGAGAATTATAATTGCTTTGATTATTATTTACTTTTTTAATTTAATTATTTATACTTTTTATTTTAAAGTATTGCAATCTCTCGTCTGTAGGAAGTAAACAATAGTTACTTGTTTATATTATGCCTCATTCTTAAAGAAAAACAACCAAAAAGAAGTAAATAAAAATTATTCTTGAGAACCATTTATATTTGGAATAGACACACTCACCCTGAGGACCCATCCCCCCCCCCACCATCACCGACATAAGAGGGCTGAGGGGCTATATTTATTAGAGCACTTTACAAGCTCAGCATTTTCCGGGGTTTCAATATTGCTGAAAGGTGGAGGGCCTCATTTAATCTCGCTTGGCACTGCTTTATTTCAGTCTTCCTTGATTTTATCGTCATCAATCGACATCCTTACTCATCATGGTAGTAGAATTTATCCATCGATTGTGTACTAATTATCATGTTTAAGTCATTTAATAATAGTGATATTTGATAATATTCAATGTTTAAAATTTGAGATAATCTTTGG
Source organism: Nezara viridula (assembly GCA_928085145.1). Classification (NCBI taxonomy): domain Eukaryota; kingdom Metazoa; phylum Arthropoda; class Insecta; order Hemiptera; family Pentatomidae; genus Nezara; species Nezara viridula. Next base: position 11,629,658 of record OV725078.1, on the reverse strand, counting down.
CTAGGTTAGGTTGAGTTGTTTATAGACACTCAACTGCTTAGTGGTTTTCTACCGAGAGTTTTTTTTTTTTTTTTTTTTTTTTTGTTAAACAAATTATTTTTCTTAAGAAATGCAATTATTATTTCCATATTGCTACTATGGTCGCCTAGTATTGCTTGCATTTTTCTTTTAAAGTTTAAATTTCGAAAGGGTCATGGCCGCATCTGCAGTATAACTTTCATGTCGCTCTGTGATTGTTATGTGATTAATAGTAAAAACCCTGTGCTAATATTTTATCAACAGTGACTTTACAATCAGTTGAACATTTATACGTTCACGGATATAATGGTGAGTGACAGTTTATTAACAATGAACATGTAATAAATTGGTGCTCGTTCGGGTAGTCCAAGTGGCCGTTAATTCCCTTGCCGTTCTTATCTTACATACGTTAAATTCAAGGCCAAGCTCTGTATACTAGCTCTCTCTCGTCAGCTGGTCTCAGTTCGAAACCAAAGACTAATAGGTTTTTTTTTTTTTTTTCTCCCAAAGACAGTTTTGTTTTAATTATTTTTTTTATCTTGTTTATTTATTCTCAGAAATGTTTTGTTTTATTTAGGTTATTAACTTTGTAAATAGCTTATTATTATTTTCTTTTTTTTTTAAGATTAAAATTAAAAAATATTTATTTTTGTAATTCTAATTTAGGTAAAGATATATATATATATATATATATATATATATATATATATATATATATATATATTTTCTTGTTCTTATCATGGAAAATATGAATTTGAACAAGAACTCATCATGTGAAGATTCAGATGACGAGACACAATTTTTGGAAGTTAGCGAAACTGATTCGCAATATCTGAAAAGATGCTCACTTCAAAAACGTCACAGAAACTCTGCTCCCGGATCAGCGGGCAATTCACCCAACAAAAAAATAAAATAAATCGACAAAATCTAAACTGTCAGCCGGACAAAATGAATCCAAACAAATAGCAGAGGGATCCAAAAAAAGGGTCTGGAATCAAATGTGCTTGTGCGGTTTTGTTTTTCTGAACATTAGGTTGAGGTAGCTGAGGGTACTGTGGCGGTAATTTTACTCGTAGGTGTAGATGATGAGGGGAATTCGCTGACGGGGAGGATGAGATTGAGGATTGGGAGTATGAGGTTTGGATTGAGAGGTCCAAGGCCCCTGACTTCGAGGTTCCTGCTTCTTGATAGTGGTTTGTGTGTAAGTTTTGCTGGAGTCCTGACGAGGATGATAGAAGTCAGTTGAAGTAGACGCTTCCTGTTGTGTGACATGAGTAATTTTGTCGGTAAGTCTGGAAAATTAGAAATATTTCAAATTTCTGGTGGGTCGGTGTAACTTTGTTGATTATATTGAATGCTTTTTAAGGCCATGTTCCGAGATCGTAGCTTACAGTTATTTTTGTAGGCTATGCATCCCTTATAGCTTGCCGGGTGGTCTTCGCCGCAGAGAGCACATTTAGGAGGCTGGTCTAGAGGTTTCTGACATGTGTTAGATGCGTGTAAGCCGCCACATCTTACGCACCTGGCCTGATTTTTGTAATTCTAATTTAGGTAAAGATATATATATATATATATATATATATATATATATATATATATATATATATATATATATATTCTTGTTCTTATCATGGAAAATATGAATTTGAACAAGAACTCATCATGTGAAGATTCAGATGACGAGACACAATTTTTGGAAGTTAGCGAAACTGATTCGCAATATCTGAAAAGATGCTCACTTCAAAAACGTCACAGAAACTCTGCTCCCGGGTCAGCGGGCAATTCACCCAACAAAAAAATAAAATAAATCGACAAAATCTAAACTGTCAGCCGGACAAAATGAATCCAAACAAATAGCAGAGCAAAATAAACACCACCCAAAACTAGAAGCAAAACAAATACCACAAAACCAGCGCCAACTGCACCAACTACTTCAGCCAGCAATAATGCTGTTCCTGTTAGTAACTGACCGATCAAGCATTCGGAGCCTCAAGCTGCTACTGACCCCGAGCCGCCACCTATTTTCGTTTCCAACATTGAAAATTTCATATCATTTGGTCAAGAAATTGCCTACCTGATAGGACAGACCAATTTTCGCTGTTTTTTCCGAGGAAACGACATAAAAATTAACACAAATTCAAGAGTTAATTATAAAACACTAATTGACTACTTCACATCTAAAAACTACGATTTTCACTGTTATCAGTTGAGAAAAGGAATACCGAGTGGTCTTGAGAGGCCTACACTCAACCACCCCTATATCCGTTATCAAGTCTGTCCTGGAAGAAATAGGTCACAACGTTAGGCATATTTAATGCGTATTACATCCAACGCAGAAATACACATTACCTTTATTCTTCGTTGATTAAGAGCCTGCTAGTAATAACCCCGAGATATTTCAAGTTAACCGGCTTACATATTCAACAGTTAAATTTGAAGAGCCTAGACACTAACTAGTATTAGTGCAATGCACTAAGTGTCAAGAACTCGGGCACACAAAGACCTATTGCCATCATCAGGCCAGGTGCGTAAGATGTGGCGGCTTACACGCATCTAACACATGTCAGAAACCTCTAGACCAGCCTCCTAAATGTGCTCTCTGCGGCGAAGACCACCCGGCAAGCTATAAGGGATGCATAGCCTACAAAAATAACTGTAAGCTACGATCTCGGAACATGGCCTTAAAAAGCATTCAATATAATCAACAAAGTTACACCGACCCACCAGAAATTTGAAATATTTCTAATTTTCCAGACTTACCGACAAAATTACTCATGTCACACAACAGGAAGCGTCTACTTCAACTGACTTCTATCATCCTCGTCAGGACTCCAGCAAAACTTACACACAAACCACTATCAAGAAGCAGGAACCTCGAAGTCAGGGGCCTTGGACCTCTCAATCCAAACCTCATACTCCCAATCCTCAATCTCATCCTCCCCGTCAGCGAATTCCCCTCATCATCTACACCTACGAGTAAAATTACCGCCACAGTACCCTCAGCTACCTCAACCTAATGTTCAGAAAAACAAAACCGCACAAGCACATTTGATTCCAGACCCTTTTTTTGGATCCCTCTGCTATTTGTTTGGATTCATTTTGTCCGGCTGACAGTTTAGATTTTGTCGATTTATTTTATTTTTTTGTTGGGTGAATTGCCCGCTGATCCGGGAGCAGAGTTTCTGTGACGTTTTTGAAGTGAGCATCTTTTCAGATATTGCGAATCAGTTTCGCTAACTTCCAAAAATTGTGTCTCGTCATCTGAATCTTCACATGATGAGTTCTTGTTCAAATTCATATTTTCCATGATAAGAACAAGAAAATATATATATATATATATATATATATATATATATATATATATATATATATCTTTACCTAAATTAGAATTACAAAAATAAATATTTTTTAATTTTAATCTTAAAAAAAAAAGAAAATAATAATAAGCTATTTACAAAGTTAATAACCTAAATAAAACAAAACATTTCTGAGAATAAATAAACAAGATAAAAAAAATAATTAAAACAAAACTGTCTTTGGGAGAAAAAAAAAAAAAAAACCTATTAGTCTTTGGTTTCGAACTGAGACCAGCTGACGAGAGAGAGCTAGTATACAGAGCTTGGCCTTGAATTTAACGTATGTAAGATAAGAACGGCAAGGGAATTAACGGCCACTTGGACTACCCGAACGAGCACCAATTTATTACATGTTCATTGTTAATAAACTGTCACTCACCATTATATCCGTGAACGTATAAATGTTCAACTGATTGTAAAGTCACTGTTGATAAAATATTAGCACAGGGTTTTTACTATTAATCACATAACAATCACAGAGCGACATGAAAGTTATACTGCAGATGCGGCCATGACCCTTTCGAAATTTAAACTTTAAAAGAAAAATGCAAGCAATACTAGGCGACCATAGTAGCAATATGGAAATAATAATTGCATTTCTTAAGAAAAATAATTTGTTTAACAAAAAAAAAAAAAAAAAAAAAAAAACTCTCGGTAGAAAACCACTAAGCAGTTGAGTGTCTATAAACAACTCAACCTAACCTAGCCAAAGATTATCTCAAATTTTAAACATTGAATATTATCAAATATCACTATTATTAAATGACTTAAACATGATAATTAGTACACAATCGATGGATAAATTCTACTACCATGATGAGTAAGGATGTCGATTGATGACGATAAAATCAAGGAAGACTGAAATAAAGCAGTGCCAAGCGAGATTAAATGAGGCCCTCCACCTTTCAGCAATATTGAAACCCCGGAAAATGCTGAGCTTGTAAAGTGCTCTAATAAATATAGCCCCTCAGCCCTCTTATGTCGGTGATGGTGGGGGGGGGGGGGATGGGTCCTCAGGGTGAGTGTGTCTATTCCAAATATAAATGGTTCTCAAGAATAATTTTTATTTACTTCTTTTTGGTTGTTTTTCTTTAAGAATGAGGCATAATATAAACAAGTAACTATTGTTTACTTCCTACAGACGAGAGATTGCAATACTTTAAAATAAAAAGTATAAATAATTAAATTAAAAAAGTAAATAATAATCAAAGCAATTATAATTCTCTTAGTTTTCAAGGATGGCAAACGTGTCCGATTACTGGAGGAGAAGAATAAAATATTACTTTAGAAAATAGAATGGGAAAAATATCTTGTGTTATTTGGAGGTATATATAATGTTAGTTATTTTTTTTCGGTTGGCACTACAGATCATGATGATCTTTGGCAGAGAGATGTTGTTTCCTTACAAACCTAAGCAGCTTGCGGGAGCTCACATAACCTGGAGGGGGTCACCCAACCTCACGTTGCTACGAACCATAGTCTCCATGGTGTAGAGGCAGGCCACCCGTAGCTCCATATCCGATCCCTTTGGGGCCAATCTGGCAATGTCCTTCCCACCGACTCACTCGGGTTCAAGCACAGTGACAAATCGGTCTAGATCTATGGATTACGGCTGCTTGGAGTCAGCAGGCGCACGAGGACTTATATTTCTTTCCCCGAAACAGACCGTCCATGGACCGAACCTCAGGGGGCTATTAACATCCTAGTAAACCAGATCCCGATTCCCTATTTAACTACAAGGGACAGGGGCATCAGTCCTACCCCCGGTCAGTGTGAGTTGCCTCCCGTAGGCTGACGGTTCCTCACATACGGGGGGGGGAGACTGGGGCAGCTTTCCAATCAGTACAAGTACCAATCACGCTCGACGTTGCTTAACTTTTAATTACCTATTGCAAGCGCCTTAGACTGTACGGCTACCCCAACCCCCATATTGTTAGAATTATACTGATGTTTATTCTAAAATAAAGAAATATGAGAAACAGTCGTCATTTTCGATCTAAAGAGTGATTCAGTTCTTAATGGCCAAACTATGGGAGATGCTTTTAACAAATATCTCGATAAAAAAGTTCATTTCATGCATTGTGTAATTCCAAAGAGGAGCGGAGCTGAGCTAAGACCAATTTTGTAATTTCTTAAGGTGCTAGCGCTAACTATTTCAAAGAAAGAAATTTTTATCAATTATTTATTGATAAATATTCCATTCTGTCCCATCCAAGGGCACTAGTATAAGTGACAGAGTATCTCATTCAAACTCTATATACAATAAATAAACATATATTAAATAGCAAAATAATAATACTAAAAGCCATGTATGTAAACCAAAAGAAACTTAAATAACTTCTTTTTTTTCAGTGGGTAAGGGCGGAGGATTGAAGCCAGAGTTAAAAAAACCACTGGGACCTAGACGCGAACTCGTACTTATTTTATTCCGTAACTTCGGTTATCAGATTGCCAGGTGCTGTGCACACCTTTAGACCGCTCGGCCACCCCGCCCCTAAATGAGAACAATGAGCCATGTTTTTTTGTAGAAAAAGAAGAGATAACAAAAAAATGTTTGATTTAAGCAATTAATAATTGGTCCATAGTAAACTAGACAAAGTTTCCTTTAAACGAAAGTAGAGTTTGTTGCTGTTAAAACTATTTAAAGAGAACCATTGAGCGGACAAACTCAGCTAAGTTTCGTTTAAAACGTCATGAATTATGTGTGCATTTTTTTATCAACCTTTAACTTTACGGCAGTTCTCCTAATTTTAGACAAAATTTCTTTTTTTAATACGATTTTTTTATTTCTTACTGATATTTACAACTGTATTAAAGAAATACATTTAGTAAATTTGAACATATGGATATAATTACATGAAAACACTTGTTAAGAAACTGCCCAATGGTAGCACTCTAATAATATGTCTACATTAGGAGATCAAGGGACCAACTTCGTTTCAGACACCTCGGAGGGTTATCAGGAATTGAAGAGGAAGCAAGGTTAGAAACGAGAGTGTTGGCATGATTCTGAAGTTTATTATGGAAGGATAGATATCGGGATTGGGCCAGATCTGAAACGTTAAGGTCATTATGAATGGTTTTTTTTTTGTAACAAAGAAGGGAGCATTGAGGATTTTACGAAGGATTTTGAATTATAAGGATTGTATACGAGAGGAATTCGATGGTTTAGTGGAGCTCAACTCCATAGCTCAACTCCGTAAGTGCAAATAGGCCTTATTATAGTCATGTATATGAGTCTTTTGTAATTAATTGGAAGCTTAGAGCGTTTGTCTAGTAAGTGCTGAAAAATAAATCCTCTACCCCAAGACCTACTGGACCTTATTAATAGAAAACGATGCTCTAGGACCATCTGGCAAAGAACCAGGCATCCTGATGATCGGAAATCATATAACTATTTTTCCAAGCAGCTAAAACAAAAACTGGCTACGTTTAGATCCCATTCCTATCTTTCCTCACTATCTGCAAGTGATAACTCCCTCTGGAATGTAACTAAAAAAATCCTTAAATTTCAATCCATTTCCCACCCCCTCCGCCGTGATGATGGTTCCTGGACTTCGTCAAATGAGAATAGAGCAGAAGAGTTTGCTAAACATCTATTGTACACATTCACTCCTCATTATGAACTCCATCCCTCCCATACTGCTGAAGTTAAAGAATTCCTCTCTTCACCGATTCCTCTCTCCTTACCTCCTACAGCCTTCAACCCCCCTGAGGTCAAATTCCTTTTAAAGAACCTAAAACCCCGCTAATCTCCAGGACACGATCTCCTGACTTCCCAGATCCTAAGACAACTTCCCAAAAAAGCAATTATATTCCTTACATACTTATTCAACTGTATCCTCCGCACAACCCACTTTCCTCTGGTGTGGAAACAGTCAATAATTATCCTCTTTCCTAAACCAGGTAAACCTGTTAATTATACATCATCCTATAGACCGATAAGCTTACTTCCGATCCTTTCCAAAATCTTTGAGAAAATCCTTCTCAAACGAATCCTACCCATACTCGAATCCCACAATATCCCTTCCCATCAGTTTGGATTTCGCTCAAGACACTCCACTGTTCAACAAGGCCTTCGCGTTGTGGACCACATATCCTCTGCACTTGAAAACAAGCAATATTGCACTGGTGCCTTTCTGGACGTAGCTCAAGCTTTCGACCGGGTGTGGCACGATGGCTTGCTTTTCAAGCTCAAAACCCATTTACCTCAACCCTTGTATGTAGTCCTCAAATCCTACCTTTCAAATCGCTCCTTTCAAGTCCGCTGCGGCACTGAACTCTCCAAACATTATCCAATTGAGGCTGGTGTTCCACAAAGCAGTGTCTTGGGCCCAGTTCTCTACATCCTTTTCACCGCTGACATCCCTTCAAGTCCTGATACCTTCCTAGCAACATTTGCTGATGATACTGCCATCCTATCCTCCCACTCGGAACCTCTAATAGCGTCCCGGAACCTGCAAAGACACCTCTCCTTCATTGAGCAGTGGTGCAACAACTGGCGCATCAAAATTAATGAATCAAAATGCTAACATGTAACTTTCACTCTTCGACGCAGATCCTGTCCGCCAATCCTTTTTAATTCAATTCCTCTTCCCTACTCAGACACAGTCCGATACCTTGGCTTCCTTCTGGACAAAAGACTGACTTGGAACCCACATACGAGACTTAAAAGACAAGAGCTTAACCGACGATTTGGTCAGCTATATAGACTACTAAACAGAACATTTCATATCTCAACAGAAAACAAATTATTAATCTACAAGACCATACTGAAACCTATCTGGACATACGGGCTTGAGCTGTGGGGGACAACTAAATCATCGAATATCAAACGCACCAATCCTTCCAGTCTAAAGTCCTTCGAACAATAGTCAATGCTCCATATTATGTCACGAACAAGACCCTACACCATGACCTTAACATCCCATATGTCCATGACATCATCTCTCCAGATACAGATTCTCCAACTTTCACCAGAACCTCATTAATCATCCCAATCCTCTAGCGCAATCCCAATCCAGCTCCGAGCATCCATACCACCCCCCTCGAAGGTTGAAACGGCAGTGGCCGTATTTACTTCTTATATTTATATTTATTTCTTTATTATTTGTATATATTGTATGAATGAGCAATTTTAGCCCTAATGCTTTTAGCCCTACAGCAGTGGCTGATTGTATTATTATTCAATAATAAAAAAAAAAAAAAAAAAAAAAAAGTAAGTGCTGAAGTAATCGGAAACGTCGAGCGGTTTCTTGTCGTTTCAGTTTAGTAAGAGGATTAATATGATTTAAGTCCATATTAGTTTTAGTTGAGGTTTATTTGAAAAAAAGTTGAGAATCACATCAATCTGTGTAAAGAAATGATTTTCTATCCAAGTACCCGTTTTTTCAGGAAAAATGACTATAATTAAGTGTTACAAATCTTTTATTTCTCGTTTTTCGGTGATATGGAATGTACTGTAATAAACAAAATTTCCTAAAAACAGATTGCATTCTTAAAGATAATGATTTTTCAAATATGTTTATGTTAAGAAGTTATGTACTGTGTTTTTCATCAAGATCTACGTCATAGGAATTTATGTGTGTGTATAAATGGTAGATATTTAAAAGGTTGATAGTAGACATCAAGATCCACAAAAAAGCTGATATAAACAATTTCCCAATTTCCAGCAGAAAAGTAAGAAATTTAAGATTTGTGTTTTTTGTTAAAAAAAGCGTCCCGTTTTTTGTTGAATAAGAAGCGATATCATTAAAAATATTTGATTTATGTAACTTAACATAGAAAAGTAGACAAAATTTGCTTTAAGCCAAAGTAGAGTTTGTCATTGTTAAATTTATTTAAAGAGAGCTATTGGGCGGCTAAACAAATATAAGTTAAGTTTAAAAAAACAATCGTAAATTATTTGTGATTTTTTTTATCACCCTTTTATTGTACTACATTTACCCCACTGTTACAAAAACTTTCTCGTTTCATGACCTTTGACTATATATTAATTAATTTGAGGTTTGTTAGAAAACATTTGAGAATCACCTCATGTTCTGTAGAAAAATTATGTGATTTCCTATCTGCTCACCTTAAAATACTCGTGGTTTCTGCAAAAAATACTACAATTAACTGTTGAAAAGCTTTTATCTTTTGTTTTTCCGTGATATGGGATGACTTGTAATAAATATAATTGCCTAAAAATACATTTTATTCATAAGTATAAAAAAAGAACAATGGTTTTTTACGTAAAGCGGTTATGAAATTCATGTTTTTCTAAATCAGTAAAAAATTTAATGTTTCTAACTAAAATTTACGTTTAAAATAAAGGAACCTCCTAATTTCTTCAATTATATACACGAAAACGTAAATATTAGGGCTAGAAATATTAACTTTGTCACATATAAATACGCATTGATTGCTATGACAGAAATGGGACTACACGTGAGGAACGAGTTGGAGGAGGAGCGAGATGCCTCCTGGAAAGGACTACTACGGCGAGCCGCCGAGGACACAAACCGGGAAGAAACACAATTTCATTAAAAATATTTGAAAGTCATAATTTTTAATTTGTATGAATACAATCTGTTTTCAGCAACAATTTCATAATATAGCTACTCTAGATTTCAGGAGAGATAAGCTATCAAGCGAAAAATATATCACAAGTAGGCAGAAATCTCAAACATGGTTAAAATTGGGGAAATGGTTATTCATTCCTTTTTCGGCCGGAAAATGTGTAAAACATTATCATTTGAAAATCATTGAAATATACAAACGAACGTTTATTTAAGAACTTTATTTGGTGAAAAATAATTTCTTACTGCTTCCCAAAGATCGAATTCCTATGTTATATTTAAGCAACTGCATGTTTATTCACTTATTTCTTTATATTTAAACACGATTTAAAAGTTTTAAGAAAAGAAATTTTTAATTTAAGTAATTAACAAATGTTTCTCTGTAAACTAGATACAGTTTACACTAAATGCAAATAAAATTGTATTTTTTAAAACCATTTAAAGAAGGCTTTTGAGTCGTTAAACTAAGCTAAGTACTGTTTTTAAAAAAAAATCATAAATTAATGGCGATTTTTTTTTATCATTATCCAACTATACTACCCTACTTCTAGAAAAACTACCTCGTTTAACAAGTTTTAAGTTTATACTAATTAAATTGAGGTTTATTAGGAAAAACTTGGGATTCACCTCAAGTTGTCCTGTCAAAGTTTTTGTCCTGTCAATTAAAAGAACCCCTATTTTCAGCAAAAATATCTACAATTATTTTTTGAAAAGCTTTTATTTCTTGTTTTACCATGATCTGGAATGTATAATAATAAACATATTTGCCTAAATATACTTTTTATTAAAAAAAAAAAAAATTCTAAATTAATTATTTTTCCTAAACAGTTTCTATGAACTGTGTTTTTCATCCTAATCTGTATTAAAGAAATTGATTCGTATTTAAAAGGAACAAAATAAATGTTCCTGATCCTAAGTTTAACGTTTTCATAAATATCTATAGAGTTATATAACCTATTTATTGAAAAACATTACAATCTCTCCCAAGGACATTTATAATAGTGTTCTGAGATCACATTCATACTCTATGTACTATAAATAAAATAAATTATACAGAAAAATAATATATATACAATAAATAAGAATAAAATAACCTATAAATAAAAACAACACATACATACATACCTATATACAATATTTACAATCTGGCGAGAGATTTCCAAACAAGACTTGTCCCTCCAACTGTGGAGGGAAAAGCTTGCCTCCAGGAGATCCCTGCACTTCTCTCTCAACCGCGTCACTGGGGCTAAACCCAGAGGAGATTGAGCAAGATTGCTTTAGCCATGCCGTGAGTGGATAATCTTGTCATTACCAGAACTCCAATAATAAATATAATTGAAACTATCAGCTGGTTTCTTCATTTCAAATTTACATTTTAGGACTGGAATATTTATTTTGTCACTTATAAATTCCTATCATACAGATCTGGGTCAAAAACATAGTTTAATAAACACTTTACCGGGAAAATAATTGAAAGCCCATCGATTTTGAATTTTCTATTTTTAAAAATAAAAAGTACATTTACGCAATTATGTTTATAATTATAGATCCCAGGACCGAAAAAATAAGAAATAAAGCTACACGACAAATAATTGTGGTCAATTTTGCTGGAGGATAAAAAATGATATAATTTTTTTACACAACTTGAGACGAATCTCATTTTTTACCTGATAAACCTCCAGTTAAATAATACAGACATAAAGCTTATTTAACAAAGAACTTTTCCTAATAGTGGCTATCCCTAGTATAGTTGGGTGTTGATAAAAAACACAACTCAGCTTAGTTTAGCCGTTCAAAAGCCTTCTTGAAATAGTATTAAAAATTACAACTTTATTTGCATTTAAAGTAAATTGTATTTTACAGAGAAGAAATTGTTAATTACTGAAATTAAAAATTTCTTTTCTTAAAATATAAACATTCCTTTCATGTTTAAATATAAACAAATAAGTTAATAAACATGCAGTTATTTAAATATAACATAGTTATTCGATCTTTGGTTAGCAGTAAAAAATTATATTGCAATGATTTTCAAATGATGATGTTTTACACATTTTACGGCCGAAAAAGAAATTGATAACCATTTCTCCACTTAAAATTTCTGCCTACTTGTGTTATATTTTCCGCTTTATAGGTTATCTCTCCTGAAATCTAGAGTAGCTATATTATGAAATTGGATTTTGAAGCAATGTTCTATAAATTTGATTATTTATTTACAATTTAAAAACAGCCTCCTTAAAGTTGCCTGGCCGGACTGGTTGACATTGACAAGGTTGCAATGTTGGCCCGGAGGTAGAACAAAGCTGTGGAAGGGAATCCCTCCTTACAAAAACACTTTCCCAGCTGAGGCAATAAGGGTCTGAGTTCTCCTAGTTTTCTCTGGGGATATATTTCTGACTTTTAGAATGAACAACGGGAGCCTTGAAACAGTTTCCAATTTAGAGCAATTTCAGGAAGAAGTAGACGCCAAACGGCAATTTCCTTGGTGTGTTTGCTGTCGGCTAACCGCGTATCAACAAGTTGAATGATTCTGATTAATTTAAAGCCTGTTAAAACACGCACTTAGCTTTATTGGGCAAACAACGTGAGCTGAAACGATTTTGATTGCAAACAGTTCAGTCCTTCGTTAACTTGTTTGAGGATAGAAATCAGGATTCAATAAATTTTTCCTAACTTGTTAGATGGAATTCTTTTGTTTCTACCTTCTTCAAAAATAACTTAACCTATTTTTAGAGGGAGCGAGGCGGTGGAAATGAGTCCTCCAGCTAGTGCTAATTGAAATTTTATCAAAGACGATTGCAATTACGCATTATCATGTTGACTAAATGTTTCTCTATACTTGTCTCATTCTTTTTTATCCTGAAAGCTTCTAAATTTTGTTTCAATTATATTTATTTATAAGAATATTTTTTTAATAAAACCCCTGCATACTTCTAGCCATTTATTTTCTTATTGCAATGTTTCGAAAGAGTTTTCCCAATTAGACATTCCTTTTTACCTAATTACTTTATCACTATATCATATTATTAATTAATCATTAATTGAAAATCTTTAAACTATAAAAACGAATTTATTTTTACTTATAATGTGATGTTTTAATTATTTAATTAATTCATACTGTACAATTTAATAGTAGTTGTCTCTTTTTTTACTAGAATCTTGTTTATAATTATTAATATTAGTGATCATAATTATCTATTTACTATTGATTTATTATTAATAGCGTTGCGATGGTTGATGTAATTTCAGAAGAAGTTAGTCGGGGGTGTAATCGTATTTTTATTGAATTTTCCTAAGTTTCGACCAACGTTGTAGGTCTTCTTCAGTGCTAAAAAAGATAAAAATATTAATTGGTACAAGGTGCAATAATTGATAAATAAAATATCTGTTGATATTAAAGAAAGTAATTGTGGAATTCATAAGACAACATAAGTGATGTGGTAAGAATACAGCATAGTTAGAAATACTATGTATTATATATAATGGACTATACTGGATTATATATTATCTGTGTAAGGTATTTATCAAACTGATAAACAATAAAAAACTGAATTTAGCATGTAAAATCAAAATGTAAATAATGCGGAATGTTACAGTATATATAAATGACATTTATATATATATCTATTCTTATATATATATATATATATATATATATATATATATATATATATATATATATAATATATATATATATATATATATATATAATATATATATATATATATATATATATATATATATATATATATACATTCAGCTCTATTTGATAGTAGTACTGGAATATTAGGATATGCGGAGTATATTAAGGGTAACAGGTAGGAGGTAAATTAAGTATAAAAGTCCGACATACCGTTCTATCGATCTATCCAGGGCTCAAGAATAGATCTCATCGCAGGCCAAGGTTTGATTGTAAATTACGTGTATGTTATTCTGAGTAAATAGAACCTTGTATTCCTTTCCAGAGCTGCTGCTTTAAAATATTGCGGCGGATTTATAGAATATTAGGCTAGTAATTTGAGGACCGGAACGGGAAATCCATTACAACAAATGTGAGAAAAGTTTTTTTTTTTTTTTAACTTGTATATATGGGTTTAGACATGTAAAAAACTAAATAGCTAAAGCGTGGATTTTGCATCCTGTGAGTACCAACTTATTTAATGTAGGGTCACTTACTTCGAACAATATCTCCCGATGTTTAGAAAATGGTAATGAATGTAAACGTGATTTTCAATATTTCAACAGTATGGGTGTCTATTGTACTGAGTTATTTTTGTTAAGAGTCTGTTACATGCAGTATAATCCTCTTTCCCACCTCTTAGCAGCGAAGGATTTTGATAATCGATGTGTCGAAAAATACCGAATTTCATAAAGGAGTAACAAGTCCCTGTTCAAAGTATATAATTGGCCTATAACAAATAAATAGTTCAGTGCTCAGTGGGCGCGAAATTTGATGCTCTACAACTTTAATTCTATGGATTACTATACTGTACTGGTGGACAGGAATTGCGTGGGATTGTAAAGATAATATGTTGGCATTGGGATTCATTCACTTTAATATGCCAGTTATTACATCAGTGCTCAATCAAGGAGAGGTGCCTTTGCAGATTTGAGAAGGCTATTTTGGGATCAGAGTTGGATGATAACATTGGGATGTCATCAGCGAATGTTGTAAGGAAGGTATCGAAAAAAACAGGTATGTCAGCGGTAAGGAGGATGTAAAGCACGGGACCCAAGGCACTGCCCTGGGGAACACCGGCTTTAACTGGATAGATATAATAAAATTCTGTTCCACAGCGAACTCGAAAGGTAGATCGAAAGGTCAGAAAAGTAGGATCGGAGGACTAGGTACAAGGACTAAGGTAAACGGATGTTAAGTTTGAAGAGCGATTCGGAGTGCCATACCCGGTCAAATGCCTTTACTATATCCAGAAGTGCAATCGAACAGTATTTCTTGTTTTCTATTGATGAGAAAATATGACCAACAACTCGGAGTCCTTGTTGACTAGTAGAATGTTGGGAGCCAAACTGATGAGATGGAAGATTTTGGGATTTGTTTTAAAAGGATTTTTTCGAAGATTTTAGAAAGAATCGGCAGTAGGATGTCGAGCTGTTAGGAGGTTTGCCTGGTTACGGGAATAGGATAATAATAGAATATTTCCATAATAGAGGAAAATGAATGGTGCGTAGAATGTAATTATAGATATATGTAAGAAATATTACTGCTCTGGATGGAAGTTGTCGAAGGATCTGCGGACTATATCCAGGAGATTTACGGAGAATTGGATTTGGTAATTAGAATTTAACTTCGGAAGGATGAATCGCTTTAGGTTGCAGGGAGTAGGAAAGGAGATGTAAGGGATTCCTCAACTGTTACGGTGTAGGCAGGATTGGATTCCGGATTTGAAATAAATGTATTGGATAGGTGAATGGCGAACTCCTCAGCTTTATATTCGTCAGATGCTGCCCAGGAGCAGTCATCTCTTCGGATGGGATGGGAAATTTGGAGAGGGTTTAGGATTTTTGCTGTGGTTTTCCAAAGGGAATTGTCGCGAGAAGAGACTGAGGATAAGTAGGAGTTAAAAGTCTGTGGTCTGAAGGTGGTTAATTCCAGTTTTAATTTTTCGGTGTAATAATTATAGTGAAGGTAGTGGAGTGGATCAGCTGATGCGAAAATTGTGCTCTCAACTCGTCTCTTAGTTTTTGCCTATTTTTCAGCTGGATCTCTCTGATTATTCACTAAATACAGTTCAAGTGTACATCAGAGCAGTTGATATTTACTGTTTGGTATTCTTTTTTTTTTTTTCTCTTTTCTTATGATATGCCGTATTGTGACCAAGTGACGTCCAGTAAGGTGTCCACTAAGAGGACTCCTGAGATCCTCCTAAAACGAATCCTACACTTTATAGAACCCCAAAATCTTCGTTCCCGTCTGTTTGGATTTCGTTTACAACACTTCACAGTCCAACAAGGACTCCAAGTGGTCGATCATATTTCCGCAGCACTAAAAAGCAACCAATATTCTTTGGATGTTTTTCTGGACATAGCTCAAGCTTTTGATCAGGTATGGCACGCTGTTCTTCTTGCCAAGCTGAAAACACCTCTACCCCAGTCCTAGTACTTATTCCTCCGCCCCTACCTCTCTCATCGCACCTTTCGGGTTTACTGTGGTACAGAATTTTCTAACTCCTACCCAGTTGAAGCCGGTGTTCCTCAAGATAGCGTCTTGAGCTCCGTCCTTTATATTCTTTTTACCGCTAATATCATTATCCATCCCGATACCTTCCTGACAACATTTGCTGATGACACCGCAATCCTATCAACCAACTCAGATCCCGAAATATCTTAAAATCTGCAAAGACACTACTCCTTGATTGAGCACTGGTGTAATAAATGGCGCATCAAAGTAAACGAATCCAAATGCAAACACATTACCTTCACACTCCGGTGTAGTTCCTGTTCATCAGTCCACTTTAATTCCATCCAGCTTCCTTTTTCAGACACAGTTCGGCATCTTGGCTTTCTCCTAGACCGAAGACTAACGTGGAACTCACATACTAGATTTAAAAGACAAGAACTTAAACAACGTAAGTCTTGGTGTGGCCATATGCCTAGCTATTATGGCACTTTACGCTTCCCCTCTTAGGACATGGTTTCTCTACTATAATGTATAGTATATTCTTCTTATTTCGTATATTTTTTCTTATCTCTAGAGTTAGCTCCAAATCTACGAAAAATGAGGGTAGAGGAACTTTTACTTTTACTGTTCTCTTACCTCTTTCAGAATATTTGTTATCTGGCGTGGTATGAAACCTAATTTTTTCAATTCTTCTTCTATAGCTTCGGTTGGTGTTGAGGGGTGTAGTTTTCTGATAACTACTATTAAAGCTCGCTCTTGCCGTAATTGATACGTATTGCTATGTTCCTGGCCTCGCGTTTCTACGGCGAGTAGGGGGTTCCAAGAACCGCATTTACTTGTATTTAATACTTATATTGGTATTTATATCTGTCCCAGAAGGGAACCGATCTATCGAAAAATAATTAATTCTGTATTAAAAGGTTAGATACCACAGACCCCCTACTGTAGTATCCTAGATTGAACAATATAATTTTTATTCGATTTCTTTTCTAGAGGTATCGTGTTTTTAAATTTACTATTTGTTCTATATCTAATTGGTGGCATGCAAGGTAGAATGCAAACTAAACAAGATGGTTGATTAATGACTATATTTATCAATTTAAATAACCAAAAACATCTATATACGAAATAATAGCTAAACTTATATACATAATGAATAGTTGAGAATCATAATGGAGGAGAATGCTTGATATTTGATTAAAGTTACATGTATTCTATTGATTCTATTAATTAACGATTTATGGTTGCCAACACAAGTTTACATCTGTATAACTTAATGAGGGTTATTACCTAGCTGGTTCATCATGGTGAGGGGGGGTTGCCGGTGTCTCTTCTAATAGCCGCCTCCTTCAGCCTCTGTCTTCTTCCCGTGTTCAACCGTCCTCGCTTGAATCCCAACTTGGAGTGTCCTAGCCTGAGTCCCAGCAACAAGTCCATATCTTGCTCTCTCCGCCTCTCCTGATCAAGTCCTTCCTCGCTTCCTTCCCAGCTTGAAGTCTCCTCAGCTGAGTCCCAAAAAGAAGTGTCTTTGTCGTAGTCCTATATTTCCCACCTTTCTTCATCCCCCTCTCTTTTGGTAGTTTTCTCTGATTGGCTGGATATTCCTAGCCTATGGGATGACCACGCCCTCTCCCCCAGGCCTTTAGGTATTCCACTAACCAGGTATATTTTACGTATTTCTGGAAGGTGTTAATAGTAATTCGGATCCTGTTTAAACACTCAGGCGTGAGACCGTTGTCTGTCTTGGTCGGTGGTTCTTAAGGATTTTTATTACCACTTACAAAAGGTTGCCCTCGTGGGTCGTTACCCTAGCTCAGGTACCGCCAGATGTGAGCACTTAGGATATTTATTTATTTATACTTTTAAAATAATTAAATGAATTCCACCTGCGGTCTTTACAATACATAGCAGTATGAAAATCCGCTTTGGTTTCTGTTAGTTATTTCACAATTTTTTTATAGGTTTCAGCTGTAACTGGTGATATCTTCGTGTCCTTTGTTCAGCTTTGACATGAATAGCTTCCAGAGCCTGCTATTTTGTTTAGTTGAGAGTATAGCAACTGGATTTTTAAAATGTTTTTAACGAATATCTGTGGAGGTCGGGGGTCTCTTGGTATCGGAGCGGACTCCATCACTTCTTTATCATTCTGAAGCACCTGATAGGGGTTGGGGGTGAAAAATAGAGATCGTTAGCTTATCTCTTGTGAAAATGTTCCTGGTTGATGCTGAGGTTCTTCAATCGTTTGTTTTGATGATGTACCTAGCTGAGTTTCATTTTCTCCGGAGGTAACAGGAGTTACTGCAGGTATTTGACCAGATTGATGAGGCTTTTGTTTGACAGGAGAATAAGCCTATTCTGAGAGACGAGGTAGAAGCACAACCTTTCGCATCAGCTGATCCACTGCCTTCTAATTGACTTTTTATAAAAAAAAGAAAAGTGTATGCTATGTATATGTCGATATATATATATATATATATATATATATATATATATATATATATATATATATATGCTATAGCATGTATATGTCTAAGCTATGTATATGTCGATATATATATAGATTCCTTACAAGATCACACCTTTATCCGCCATGACCGGATTACAAGAACGGGAGGTGGTGTGGGTCTTTACGTCCATAATAGCCTAAAATCCCGTACCCTAGATATCTCACCCCCTTCCAAATGTCCCCACATGGAATACCTTTTTGTTGAAATTTCCTTTAAAGCCCATCTTCTCCTATACGTTGTAGAATACCGCCCTCCTCTGGTACCTTTCGACCCATCCTTCGAATCAACCCTATACAAATTTATCCCATTTTACAGAAACATAATAGTTTCCGGTGACTTTAACGCCAATCTCCTTTCCGATTCCCACGATAAACACTACCTGGAAAACCTTTTCTACTCCCTTAACCTCTTTATAGTGCCATTTGCTCCTACGCATCACACTTGCTGGTCTGATACATGGCTGGACCTGTTTATCATCGATTCTGCGCAGAACTTTTTGTCCTCGTCCCAACACCCTGTACCTTTCTTGTCATCACATGACCTCATCCAACTATCATACAATATCCAGACCCCTGCGATCCTTCCTAAAACAATAACCTACCGTAATATAAATTCCCTAACCCGTGAAAGCATATCACCCGATATCGAAATCCTCAATTGGAATGATGTTTAAACCAGCTCCTCAATTGATACCATGGTAGATATCCTGACTTCTAATCTCCTCCATATCCTTAATACCCATGCCCCACTTAAAACCTCTACATTCCGCCGCCGGCTTGCTCCTTGGATGTGTCAAGAAATTCGAAATATGCAAAACAGACGTGAGGCAGCCCGTAGACGCTTTAGAAGAACCAGACTTGCAGATGACTACGAAGCGTTCAGGGTACTCCGTAACTTGACGCAGACAACGATCAGGCTGGCGAAAACCAATTACTTTCGTGAAGCCTTCTCCTCGGCTCCCGATTCCAAATCCAAATGGAATTTACTCCGAAAGCTGTCTCTTAGCAAATCATCTTCTTCCACAGCTGTCCCAGTCTCTCCTGATCCTTTAAATTCCTACTTTTTATCCTCCTCCTCTAGTAATATTTCTCCCGCCTCTTCCCACATATCTGTATCATCTGCATTTAATAGTGACAATTTTTATTTTTCCTACATCACTCCTATGAACCTTATTTCCTTCATAATGAAATCCCAATCCGACTCTGTAGGAATTGACGGAATACCCGTCAAACTGTTAAAACTATGCCTCCCTGAAATCCTTCCAGTTCTTCTATTCATTTATAACTTTTCCCTTCAAAATTCTGTTTTCCCTACATCTTGGAAAAAAGCCTTAGTCCGTCCTATAAACAAAATCCCTAACCCCACATCTCCTAAAGACTTTCGTCCAATTTCCATCCTATCAAATCTGTCAAAACCCCTCGAAATAATTGTCCAATCCCAAATTTCCAATTTTCTTGAAGAGTTCAAACTTTTAGATCCTCTCCAATCTGGCTTTCGTCCGGGCTTCTTCACTCAATCCGCTTTAGCCAAAATCACTAACGACATACATACTGCAATTGACGAAAGAAAACTGACTGTATTGGTACTCCTGGACTTCTCCAAAGCATTCGATTCCTTAGACCATTCTATCCTCTACGCTAAATTAAAATCACTATCCTTCTCCAATAGTTCTATCCTATGGTTCCAATCCTTCCTTTCTGACAGGACTCAAGCTGTTAATATTCCGAATCAACCCTTATCTTCTTTCATCACTTTGTCTCATGGAGTAGCCCAGGGTTCAAGCATTTCTCCTATCTTTTTTAATTCTTACATCAATGACCTTCCTAGTTCAATCCACCATTGTTCATACCATCTATATGCTGATGACTCCCAAATTTATCTTTCCTTTCCGCCCACTGAGTTATTAGACGCGTTTATGAATATTCAGAAAGACCTAGATAGGATCGGTGCCTGGGCAAGCTTAAATAATTTAAACTTAAACGCATCAAAAACTCAGGCAATTCTTATAGGTTCCAACTCCCTCCTTAGATCCATCTCCACCCTTCCTTCGTTAATTATTAATTACCAACCAATCTCCTTCTCCCCCTCTGTAAAAAACATAGGAATTACCATTGATCAAAACCTATCATGGAAACCCCATAATGCTCATATCTCCAGAAGGTCAATTGGTACACTTAAACTATTTCATCGTTCTCGTCAGCATCTCCCACAACCTATCCGCAAGCTCCTCGTTTCCTCATTGATTTTTCCCTACTTTGACTATGGCTGTGTGGTATATGGTGGCCTCTCGTTGGAGCTTGAGGACAGACTGAAGAGAATCATGAACTGTTCTTTAAGATTTGTCTTCGGCACTTCGAGATGGTCTCATGTGTCCCACCTATATTCCGAGTCAAAGTGGCTCTTCCCCTCTTCCCGCCGCCTATACTTCCTTGGAAATTTCTTATATCAAACGATCAACTCCCAGCACCCTTCCTATATCTACTGTCTCCTCAAGCCGAAACCTTTAGTCCACTCAATAAAAACGAGATCCCGTGATTCTGACCTCTATATTCCATTCCACAGGACAAAAACCTATGAACGATCCTTCTTAGCCCGCTCCGTCGCCTATTGGAATTCTTTGCCATATAACATCCGTCATGCCTCTTCACTGTCAACCTTCAAATACCTCCTTTTCCAATATCTCCTCACTTCCCAAAAAGACGATTCGCAACCATAAATTTCATTTTATGAACTGAATTTGTGAGAAGTAACTGGTGGTGCTTACAGTTTAAGTCTTAACATAAGCAATGATTTTTTACTATTATTTTTACTATTTATTTGTATTTCTCTTCACCTCAGGTTGTGCTTTTTCTTTCATGTATATATAAGTTTATATTTTATACTTTTTGCCTCACTGTGTAGCAATATGAGTAAGTACGTATATATAGTTCCTTTTTTTATCTTTATACCACAATTATTCCTGAGATTTTATTTTATCTTAGTGTTTGCTTATTATTTTATGAATATTATTACATTTTGTATTAAATTATGTTTCTATTAGATAGCTATCATTGTGCAGTTATGTATATATATATATATATATATATATATATATATATATATGTAATTTCTTTTCTGTCTTTCTTTTTTCTTTTTTTTTATATCATAATAATAAGTAAATTTGGAGAAGATTGTATGTTCATTTATGTATATATGTATGTGTATGTATATATATGTGCGTGTGTTTATATATGTGTATATATATATATTTTTTTTGTTTATTTCTCAGTGGTTACATACTAATTTTTAAATAATGTATATTACGTTAGAATTTTTTTAAGTTAGTTTTTGGCCAGATTGGTATTTTATTTTGTATTAATTCATCTTTGTTATTCTAAGGGGACTTAGTCCCAGAATAAAGTTCTATTTTCTATTCTATTCTATTCTATATATAATCCGTAATGTAATGAAAGTTGAAAATCATGAAAAAAGATATTTTTTTTTTTTTAACAAACACGCACGCAGTAAATATTTGCCAGATAGTTAAAATACTCGATATCAAACGAAAAAAAAAAGGTTTTCTTTTGTATATTAATTGTTACCTTACAGAAAACTTGTATTAATTAAATCATATTATACTTAATTTTGTTTTTTTATTATTGAATTATTCAAAAATAATTTATGCGAAATACGAAAAAGATATATAAATTGATTATTTAAAAGACATTGTGTAAATTAATATAGCTGAATTATTTTCTAAAAAATAAAATTTTAAATAGCACTTGATATAAATCGCATTGATATGTGACACAACAAGTCTCGAAATAATTTCACTTGTATTGTAAGGTTAATATGAAGAGGTTGATTGATGTGGAGGTTAACCGAGGAAGGAGGGAACAATTGATGAATCATTGAAAAGAAAGGATGATCTGTTGATGGTCGCAATTAGTAAATAATTAGCATTATTCAGGGAAATTGTTAATGTTTAGAGGGATGGATCGAGGGATCCAGCGCTGGCCAGGCCCTCCATTAACTGATCTCTATTAGGGTTACCTAGGACTTTAAGGGGGGTTCACTGCTTAACCAGACCAATTGGGCCTGAGGCCTTGTGCTTAATTCATAAATCTCATTATCCTTTACATTAGCCTCTAGCTTCTATCAGATTGCATAAATTCTCAAAGTTTTTATCTGTATTGAACTAAAGTTATACCAATAGCTACTCAGCATTTCTATTGACTGTAAAAAACCTAAATTCAATTGATATTGACTTAAATCTTATTATACAAGGTAGTTTTCCAAAACGTTGGGTTTCTGTAGCCCAGGGTTCGAAGTCGATAATTATTTTTCCACAAAATAATGTAATCATTATTATATTTGATTTTAAAATTATGCCTGATTTATAAATAAAACTTTAATCGATTTTTTATGTTTATTGATTAGATTAAAAATTATGTTCACTCACTGAGTAATATGGTTTTTCAACTATAATTGTGATTAAATTGTGATCGAACATATTTTAATCAGAAAATAAAAATAAAGATTATTATGTATGCATAATTTATTAATGTATACGTTTTTTTTTTTTTTTTAATATTGTACTTCCGAAATTGCTTTAGTTGTGCACGCTGTACCAGCACTAAATATATATAAACTTGTTTAGTGTTAAATGTTGATCAACTATGTTGATATACTGTTTTACTTTCACAAAACAAAATCTTTGTTAATAACAATTTTAGATTAAATACCCGTAACTACAGTACCAATGCTTGCATCGCTCTGTCCTTTTCATCTGGCTAATTCTGCAAATACTGTTGCTATAATTTGTGAACAGCGAGCTTTTGTACATTTAAACATTTTCACATTAAATAGTGAGGTGAGAGATATTTATTAACAATTATGTTTAATAGTTAATTGATACTAGTTTGATAGAGACAGCACAGTAATCGGTAATTGCCATTACGGGTCTTGCCCTATCTATATAAGGTTCAAGGCCAAGGCTTTATTTACTAATATATCTTCTTTCGAGTCATATCCAAAGGAATAAACATATTTTTTTCTCTCCTCTTTATTCCATTTGTTTATTTTACTCTTTTAAGGCTTTTTCTTTTGTTTAATTATGTATATTTAGATTTTTTTCTTTTTTTACCTGTAAATAGTTTAGTTTTAAGAATTTATGTAGTAGATTTTTATTTATAGATTGTTTAGTGTTATAACAGTTATAGACTTTTTTTTCTCTTATCTTGGAACTTGACAATAAGTCTGGTCAAGAATCGGAGGAAGAGACCCCATTTTTTGAGGTCAGTGAGACCGATTCACAATATTTAAAAAGAAGGACTCTTCAAAAGCGCAATCGAAACTCTGTCCCCTGATCAGCTATCAACTCATCAAACATAAGAAAATAAATCTGCTAAATTAAAAAAGGCATCTGAAACAAACAAAAGTACAGCAAAAAATAGCAGCAAAACCGCATCAGCTATCAAATCAGAATCAATTTTACCAATCACCTCAATCAGTAACTCTCTTACAGCCAACACGATTCTGGAGCCAAAAGAAATTTGTGATATTGAACCGCCACCCATATTCCTCGCAAAAATCGAAAATCCTTCGGACAAGAAATCGCCGATCTGATAGGACAGCCCAATTTTACATGTTTTTCCAGAGTCAATGATATTAAAATAAATATCAACTCCAAAGAAAATTATAAAAAACTAATTGAACGAGGGACACCCAGCCTTGCTACAGAGGCTGCATAGTTTATAAAAATCTTCTGAAGCTGAGATCGCATAATATGGCGTTGAAAGGTCTTAGCCTTGATAAAAAAAATGGTCTGAGGCCCCCACAATTGAAGTCAGGACAAATTCCCCAGCACTGCCGTCATCACCTTCTCAAGTCATCCAGACTCAACCATCCATCTCCATAGCTATGGATTATCCTCGACAGGGTACGAGAAATTTACATCTCCAAACAACCTTCAAGACCAGTAGCCTCGACGTCAGGGGCCGCAAACTTAACAATCCATGTCTGATTGTATTATGTATTATGTATGCATACTTTGCCTGATTGTATTATGTATTATGTATGCATACTGACCGCTAAACCTTAGCCTCAACCTCCTCGTCAGCAAATCCCTCCTCACCATCTACCCTTAAGGGTCTAACTCCGGCCAGAGCACCCACACCCAATTTCATCCGTTCTTAATCCCAATATAAACCCCCACTCCGGGCACATCCCCTTCCTAACAATCCTAGTAGCACAAATTACCCATCACATCCTGCTGACCCAAATCCACGTCACAGCCAAAAACCTTCCGACTTCAAATCTGTCCTTTCAACATACCTAATAAATCTTCAAGAGACTATCAAACCGTTCATTACCCTCCTCACTAGAATCCTTTCCGAAATCCCATTTAACTTCCCTCGATGAATATAAAGCCCCTAGCTATCCTTTTATGGAACGCTAATGGACTATTTAACCACCGAGACGAACTAGACTTATTTCTCAATCACATTGTTATTGCTCTTCTGACGGAAACTCACTTCACTCACCGGACACATTTCCACATATATGACTACATCACTTATAGATCTGACCACCCAGATAACGCTTCCCAAGCCGGTTCCTGCATTCTTATATATAAATCTTTACCCCACTCCCTCCTTCCTTCCACTCCAACTGATGCCATTTAATCAATTTCTATAGTCCTTTCAACTTATTATTCCGAACAGGATAAACAGAGTATCATGAGTGGAGTATCCTGGTCTGATTCCAGCTTGATTTTTGTGTAAAATATTATTATCTGATCCCCATTTTGACATTCTGTTCAGTAATATTCCGGTAAATATTTTTTATATGCTGTTTGGAGTGATATACCTCTGTAATTGTGCACATTATTTTAAACTCCTTTTTTGAATATAGGTAATATTATATACTATTTAAAACGTCTAGATACTTTTTCATTCTCAAATATAGTGTTAAATACTTGAAGTAACTTTTCGAGGAAGCTGGTCGCATTTTTATAAAACTCATAAGTTATGCGTTCCATTCCAGGTGTTATTATTTATTTTTACATTCGTGAATCACTGCCATTGTTTCCTCAATAGTAATTTTTTTTTTCACATTCAATCAAAATCTTGGCATACCCTATCGGGTCAGAATGAGGAGGAGAGGTCAGTAGTTGATCTTGCCATTTCTTGTGATTTTATTTGAGGTCCATTAACAAACTTACGTTGCCTGAAGAACTCAATTGCTTTCCAGATATCACTTGAATCTTTTGCCTCATTTAGTTTTGTTATTTTACTTATTAAAATGTCCATTTTTTTAGATATACAAATTGCTTTAACTTTTGTTTTAGCAATCAAATAATTTTTTTTTTATTATAAATGATTTGCTTTTTCTGAATAATTTTAAAAGCGCAAATGATTTTATTTTTGCTCGTGCCCAATCCCAATCAAATCAATGCTTGTGAGCCACTCCACATTTATTTTCTGTTATTTTTGGAGAAGCCGTTTGTATACAACTAATCAGATTTTCTGGATTTTTCTCCGGATTTCCGGTATCGATATTCAGTTATTCTGATATTTTTTTTTCTAATTTTGTCCTATATTTATCTTTCTTTTTTTCATTCCATTTTAGTTTTGATGGCAAAGATATAAATTCTTTTTTCGTACTTATTTTTTTCACAGATAGGAACATCCAGTTTTAATAGAAGAGGCAAGTGATCCGAGTATGTTTCATTTAAAATGATAAATTGATCTATATACTTCAAGGAATTGTGTATATCGACGACATACACAAATCTATTACCGATTCTCCGTTAGTTGAAATATAAGTCAGTTCTTCGTTCTCATCTCCTTTTGTTCTTCCGTTTGGTATCACAAGTCTGTTCCGTTTGATCGTCACAGAACTTAACAAATTTAAGCCCTTTTCCATCAATTTTTCTATCTTCTGAATTCCAATTTATATTTATCAATTCAGTTTCGATACTCTCACTTCGAGACTCAGTATTTATAAATAATTATTTCTGAAATAACTTATATACGGCTTTATTGCAATGAATGTTTAAGTTATCCAAGGTTCAAGAAGTATGTACAATAAAATTTGACGAATAATCATTATTTTAGAAATAAATATTTAATGATTATTCCCGTCATTAATTTATTAAATAAATTATGTCAATCGTGGCCAGATCTCTGGAGCAATAAGTATTTTTAAGTAAATTGATTATTTTAGCTCTATTATTGTATTTAAAATTGTTGCGCTGCTTATTTTATCTTTTATTATTGCATATTTTTTTGTGCGTATTAAACGGTTTGTTTGTTTATTCAGGCTTTAAGGCGTAAAACCCCAAGGTCATCAACGCCTGTGAGTCAGTTATGTTTGTAAACTCTTTAGAGGAGAAACAGAAAAAAAAATGAACAGTCAAAAATTAATAATAGATAGATATAGTGGTATATGAAAAAGATATTTAAAAACGTATAAAAATGAAATATATTAAAATAGATACAAAAAAAGAACAATAAAATACAAATTATATCTATTTTAATATTTTATTTAATAGTCTATGGATTTTAAGAAATTTTATCACGGTTCCTATGTTTGATTCGTCGTTGTTAATACTACTGATATATCCGGTTTTAGAGATAATCGATTTAGGCTTGAAGTATAATAAGTGCATTCTTGGAAAATATGGTTGACTGTGAGAAGACTATTGCAATGCTGACAATTCGGTGGTGGCTGCTTAGTGATGAGATGTACATGGGTTAGGTTCGTGTGTCCTATTCTTAATCTGGCCACAGCGACTTCCTCTCTACGAGTAGGGCGGTTTGATGTGATTCAGGGCTTAACTGATTTTTTAACAACTTTTAATTTACTAGGTAGGCTTTCGTTCCACATAGACTGCCAACTATCCAATATTTCTTTTTTCAGAGGAAAACTCATTTCTGGAAGGGTCAGGATAGGAGTACCTCGGTCTGGAAGCGCGGGTGCCTTTGTGGCTGCCGCATCCGCAAGCTCATTACCAACTATACCCACGTGACTTGGAACCCATATAAAACAAACCGATTTACCTAAATTTTCCAGAGTGTGAAGATATTTTTGTTTTTTATGGATAACTGGATGTTTTGAGTATATATCACTTAAACCCTTTAATGAACTCAAGGAGTCGGTTATCAAAACTATCGAAGCTGGAGTTATTGACATGCAGAAGTGGAGGGCTGAAGATATTGCGTGAAGTTCCGCTGTGTATATGCTGTTCAGTTTATGTAATTTTATTTTATGCGTGGAGTTATGGGTAACAAACGAACAAGCCGTAGCATCATCGGATTTCGAACCATCAGTGTAAATTAAAAATGGATCCGGAATATTTTGTAGTAGCCGGGAAAATTCGGTTTTGTACTCGTAGTGTGAGGTATTGTTTTTGAGTAATCGAGAGAGACGGAGCATCATTTTTGGGGGTTTGTGGATCCAAGGTGGGTTTTGGTTTTCTATATTGAATAAAGGTAAGTTCTTAAGGGATTCAGCTGCTGAATAAATTCTTTCTGACAATGGGAGTGTGGAATTTGTTTTGTTTCTAAAAGCGTTTGAAAATTTAGGTTTAAAAATGTAGTTGTGAGTGGGATGTTTGTTTTGGGGAAGCAGCTTTGAAATAAACATAACGGCCAGTTCTTTCCTTCTAAATAAAAGAGGGGGTATTCCGACCTCAGAGCAGAGACTAAGGATGGGACTTGTTCGAAATGCGCCAGTTGCTATCCTAATGCCTGTATGGTGAACTATATCGAGTTTATTTAGGATCCGATAGCGAGCAGACCCATATATAAAACACCCATAGTCTAATTTCGAACATACCAGAGCTTGATACAGTTTTATTAACGTAAGTCTGTCTGAGCCCCAGGAAGTGCCGCTTAGATATCGCAAGATAGTTATTCTTTTTGTAGTGGCTGACTTTAGGGCAGAAATGTGTGGTTCCCAAGCTAGTCTTCGGTCAAAGATCATGCCCAAGAATCTATGTTGGTTAAAGTACGGGATTATGGAATTTCCGAGGTAGATTTCGGGTGAGTTAGGGGTGTTTCTCTTTCGACTGAAATGCATGCACTTAGTTTTTGCGGAAGAAAATTGGAGACCAATGGAAAGAGACCAGGTTTTGATTCGATTAACAGCGTCCTGTAGTTTGTTTTGTATAGTGTCAATGTTGCCAGATCGGCAGAGAATGGCTAGATCATCCGCGAATAGAAGCGGTTTAACACCTCTTGGCAAGTTAAGGCCCAAGTCATTTATCGCCAGACAGAACAGAGTTGGGCTCAGGACACAACCTTGAGGGACACCGTTGAACTGATGGTGGTTCTCGGATAATTGTCCTCCTACCTGAACTCTAAAGCGTCGGTGCGTTAGAAATTGTTTAACATAATTGTACATTCGGCCTCTAATTCCTACAGATAATAATTTATTGAGGATAATGTAGTGATTTATATTATCAAAAGCTTTTTTCATATCGAAAAATATGGGTATTGTCTGTTGTGCGTTGATAAAAGTATACTGAGTTTCGGCTTCTAATGCAACCAAATGATCCAATGTGCATCGACCCTTACGGAATCCCGACTGAAAGGGTTGAATTAAATTGTTGTTCTCTATTATCCACATTAATCTTTTATTAATCCTCCGCTCCATTAATTTACTTAAGCAGCTTGTGAGAAATACAGGGCGATAGCTGGTTGGTAAACAAATAACGAGGGATCGCAGAGTGACAAATCAAGAGTCGAGAAAGTGTCATAGCTTGTGCTGAGAAAGGTAGTTTCTCCGGTGTTGAGTAGAAGCAGATTAGAAGCATATAAAAAATTTTCTATAACTTTACCTCGCGTTTTAATGTTTTGGGAGCCCCATAAAGTGTTGTGACCGTTCAGATCTCCAATAAAAAGAACTGGACGAGGCATTTGGTTATAGATATCTAGGAGTTGTTGTGTATCTATGGTACGGTCTTGTGGAAGGTATATATTACAGATGGAAAACGAAAAATCTTTGTGAACTCTGGTTGCAACAACTTGAAGATGAGAATTAATGTTGATTGATTCGGAATATATGGATTTATCTATAGCTATTAAAACTCCGTGGTGACTGTGGTTTGGGTTCGGACTGTCTTTTCTGTATATATCGAAATTTTTTATAGAAAAATTGTCGTTGATTGTGAGGTGTGTCTCCTGTAGTGCAATGCAAAACGGGTCTATATCTTGTATTAGTATTTTTAAATCATTAAAGTGAGTTTTTAAACCATTACAGTTCCATTGAAGTACCGACATGCTTAGGTATTATATATATATATATATATATATATATATATATATATATATATAAACACACACAACAATATATACATGTGTACATGCATACATAAACACGCATATACACACATACATACCCACGCATATGCATACAAACACAGACACTCATACATATAGATATATGTTCCCGTACATACACATCCACACAACAAGTATAGAGATATATATAGTTAAACATATACACATAAACACATAGAATATACAATATATACAAACATACATTCACACATCTACAGATGGGCGCGCGCGCACACACATATACACACATACACACATATAATGCTTGTGTGATATTACATGCCCACAAACACACACAAAGATGCAAATGTACATACCGAAGAGAGCATGTAGAACTATATACATAAACATATATATCCGCACAGATATCAATATTTGCACATACAGATATATATATACAATAATAGATAGATAGATAGAAAAAAAAACTTTATTCTGGGACTAAGTCCCTTCAGAATAACAATAATGTACAAAATAATAGAATATTACTGGCCTGAATGTTGAAACAATAAATAAAATTGATAAAATAAAATAAAAAGTAAAGAAAACCTTAGGTGCACAAGCTATATACAATACAGATAAAACTATGTACAGAGCATTTAAAATTATGAACAAAACAATTAAAACAATGAACGAATCACTTGAACTATGAACAAAATTATATTTAAGGGTTGAACAACATAAACATACACTTTGAGAAATGAAGAACGAAAAAGAGATACAATGAGTTCATTTCATAAAAAACAAAACAAAAAAAAAACAAAAACTTTACTTGAATATATATATAAAAATAAACAGTTACTTATAATTGAATAAAAAAAATAAAAAAAATGTATGTATTGAAATTCCTACGTCGATAGTAGGAAATGCATGTACTATCTCTTACCAAGTGTTATGATTATATGATTGCTACACAATACATATATAATATTAATCGTTAGCTGGTATCAGCCTGTTTTTGGAACAGGAATTGGAATAGGAGGTTTTTGAATGTATATAGGGAAGGGGCATGTCGAATTTTGATCGGGAGGGAATTCCAAAAGTTGACAGAGCGGGCTATAAAGGAATTTTGGAATGAGGCAGATCTATGAGAAGGGATGTATAGGTCAGAGGGTCGGGATCTTGTAGTGAGTGAATGGATTGAGGACTTAAATTGGAGAAGGTTGTAGGCATAAGAAGGACGATGATCGGTAATGATTTGATAAAGGAAAGTGCCAAGGAAATATTGTCTTCTTAAGGAGGGGAAGAGCCACCCTAACTCAGTGTAGTGGTGGGAGACACGGGAGCGTCTCGGGGTTCCAATTACAAATCTTACGAAGGAATTCATAAGTCTTTTGAGTCTATCACGCAGTTCCACCGAGAGGCCATCGTACACCACACAGCTGTAGTCAAAGTGGGGAAAGATGAGAGAGGAAACTAGGAGTCTACGGGTATTTTGGGGTAGAAGATGGCGGAAGTGATGGAATAGTTTGAGGGTAGAAATTGCACGGCGGGATATATGAGAGATATGGTGATTCCAGGAAAGGGTTTGATCTATGAGAAAGCCTAAATTTTTAACAAAGGGATAGAAGGTGATGGGGTAGTTGTTTAGATAGAGTGAGGGAAAGTTGGTGTGGGATTTAAGAAGGGGCTTGGAACCAATGAGAATGGCCTGAGTTTTGGCAGCATTTAGCCGTAATCCATTTAAGTTGGCCCAGGCACTAATTCGATCTAAATCTTCTTGAATTTTGGCAAATGCCACCAATAACTCAGCTGGAGAAAAGGATAAATAGATTTGAGAATCGTCGGCATATAGGTGGTGGGAACAATGGATAATTGAATCATTTAGGTCATTAATATAAGAACTGAAAAGAAGAGGAGACATGCTTGAACCCTGTGCAACTCCTGAGGATAAAGGAAGGTAGGCAGATAGAGGTTGATTAGGTATGGAAACTGCTTGGGTTCGTTGTGAGAGGAAAGACTGGAACCAAGAGATGGAACTATTGGAGAAGGATAATGATTTTAGTTTGTTGAAAAGGATGGAATGGATAATGGAATCGAAAGCTTTGGAGAAATCAAGCAGTATAAGTATGGTTAGTTTTTTGTCATCTATTGCAGTCTGGATATCGCTAGTAATTTTAATCAGAGCAGATTGTGTAGAGTAGCCAGGACGGAAGCCAGATTGGAGAGGATCGAGTTGGTTGGATTGTTCAAGGTAGTTGGAAACTTGGGATTGCACTAACTTTTCTAGGGGTTTAGAAAGATTGGAAAGGATTGATATTGGGCGGAAATCTTCGGGAGAGGATGGATTAGGCTTTTTGTTTAAAGGAAGGACAATGGCTTTTTTCCAAGATGTCGGGAATATTGAATTCTGCAGGGAGAAATACATAATAGGTAGGTTTTAAAATTCGTATTCGTGCATGTAGATACATCCACATAAAAATAATAAATAAAAAATAATTGGATAAATATGTGGACGAAAATAGTGTATCTATTATTTATATGTATTTCGAAGCTTGAGACGTATAACAGATCTTCAGGAGAATAAATAGAGTTATCGTAGTGCAAAGTAATTTGTGAAATTATATTGAATTTAATTTGATTTACGAAGGGAATAGAATTGTTATATGTGAATATATGAGTAAAACAACAAAATTTTATATAATATAAGTTTTTATATTATTATATTATAAAATTTTATATAAAAAAGAGATATTTGAGATAGAAGAAAGTAGAGGCTTCAGAGGTAATAAAAAATTAAATAGTGAACAATAATATACATTTTCGTACTGGTCCAGCAATAATAGTAAGCTAGCTTCGTTGATTGTGATTTCAGAGATCCCTATGGTAATGGCGAGAATAACGGTATTATAGATAAACACAGGGTCGTACGTACGTAGACAAATATCTACACACATATATACATATACACATATAAGCACAATCACATATATACTTTCGTATATACGTAAAAATACAAAAGTTTTTTTTTTTTATCTATCTGTTTATTGAGTAATAATACATTTTGCCACACTTAAGGGCACTGAGTATTAAGGCTGAGACAGGCACATTCATACCATATATACAATACATAAAAAAATAATAATAAAATAAGTAAATAAATAAAAAAATAAAAAATATAAAAATCAATATAACAAAGGCAAAAACTATAATAAACTAGGAAATGTAACTAAGAGTTAAAATTAAATGAAATACAGAAATTCGTAAAGAAATTAAATAAATTATTAGTAATAGAAATAAATAGAAAAACATTCATACTTAAATACAATATTTACAATTAGGTAAGATATCTCCGAGTCCAGCCCTTTTCCCCACGTGTGGGGAACAAAGCGAGACCCTAAGAGGTCCCAGCGCTTCTCTCTCAACCGCGTCGCCGGCATTACCAGTCCGGTGGAGACTGAGAGAGGGCACTAAAACCACAAACACTCATGACTTGAGTGGAGAAGCTGGCCATTGCCAGAACTCCAGTGACGTCTTTACAAGAGATCTCGAGGCCACTGCCGTTTCAACCTTCGAGGAGGGTTGTAGGGATGACTGGAGCTAGATAAGGATTGTGCTAAAGGGTTAGGATGGTGGATTAGGTTCATGTGAAAATTTGAGAATCTGGATGGAATAACGTCAAGGATATAAGGGATGTAAAGGTCATGATGTAGGGTTTTGTTTGTAACGTAATATGGAGCATTGACTATCATACGGAGGACTTTAGAATGAAAGGATTGGATGCGTTTGATGTTCGAAAATTTAGTTGTCCCCCACAGTTCAAGTCCGTAGGTCCAGATGGGTTTGAGTATGGTCTTGTATATTAATAGTTTGTTTTCTATTGATAGATTGGATTTTCTGTTAAGTCTGTATAGCTGGCCAAATCGTCGGTTAAGTTCTTGTCTTTTAAGTCTAGTATCTGGGTTCCAAGTTAGTCTTTTGTCTAAAAGGAATCCAAGATACCGAACTGTGTCTGAGACTGGGAGAGGTACAGAGTTGAAAAGGATATGTGGACAGGATCTGCGTCGGAGGGTAAAGGTGACATGCTTGCATTTGGATTCATTGATCTTAATGCGCCAATTGTTGCACCATTGCTCAATTAGGGAGATGTGTCTTTGTAGATTTAAGGATGCAGTTTCAGGATCTAGGTGGGATGACAGGATGGCGGTATCGTCCGCGAAATTTGCTAGAAGGGTATCGGGATTGGTTGGAATGTCAGCGGTGAAGAGGATGAAGAGGACAGGGCCCAAGACACTGCCTTGTGGAACACCAGCCTCAATTGGATAATAGTTGGAGAATTCAGTGCCGCAGCGGATTACAAGGATTGGGGTAGGTGAGTTTTGAGCTTGAAAAGCAAGCCATCATGCCACACCCGGTCGAAAGCTTGCGCTACGTCCAGGAAGGCACCGGTGCAATATTGCTTATTTTCAAGCGCAGAGGATATATGGTCAACAACGCGAAGGCCTTGTTGAACAGTGGAATGTCTTGAGCGGAATCCAAACTGATGGGATGGGATATTGTGGGTTTCGAATATGGGTAGGATGCGTTTGAAAAGGATTTTTTCAAAGATTTTGGAGAGGATTGGGAGCAAGCTTATTGGTCTAAAGGATGAAGTATTATTTACAGGTTTACCTGGTTTTGGGAAGAGGATGATTATGGAGTGTTTCCATGTCAGAGGAAAGTGTGTTGTGCGGAGGATACAGTTATATAGGTATGTGAGGAATATAATTGCTTTTTTGGGAAGTTGTCTTAGGATCTGGGAAGTAAGGAGATCGTGTCCAGAGGATTTTCGAGGTTTTAGGTTGCTTATAAGGAATTTGACCTCAGAGGGATTGACAGCTATAGGAGGCAAGGAGAGAGGAATAGGAGAAGAGAGGAATTCTTTAATTTCAGCAGTGAGGGTGGAATGGAGTTCGGGGTGGGGAGTGAATGTTTTGGATAGGTGTTTGGCAAATTCTTCAGATCTAGTCTCATCTGACGAAGCCCAGGTTCCATCATCGCATCGAAGGGGATGGGAAACAGAATGGTATTTAAGAATTTTTCTGGTCAATTTCCAGACTGAATTGTCATCGGCAGATAGGGAAGAGAGGTAGGAGTTGTATGATTGGGAGCTAAAGGAAGCTAGTTCTTTTTTTACCTGTTTGGAATAATAATTGTATATTTTTCGATCATCAGGATGCCTGGTTCTTTGCCAGAGGGTCCTAGATTGGCGTTTGGATTTAATTAGGTCAGTAAGGTCTTGGGGCAAAGGATTCGTTTTACGGTATGTTTTGGAGGGAAGTGGTAAGGATGCCGTCCAAACTGCTTGTTGGATCAAGGTGGTGTAGGAACTCACTGCATTATCTAGGTCTTGAGGGGTTTTTAGGGATACTCTGAGGTCTATTGCATCTGCTATTGTTTGGCGGAAAAGGTTCCAGTTGACTGGGCCTCTGATGAATGAGGGAGGAGATAATTTGGGAATAGGAGATGCGGAAAGAGTTAGGTTTAGCGGACTGTGGTCTGAGGAAAGGTCATCAAGCCGTAAAACTGAATAATTTAACGGCCCTAGATCTTTGTGAATGAAGAAGTCAAGGAGATCAGGGTTACGGTTAGGATCGGTTGGCCAGTATATAGGAGTATCTGGGGAAAGGATGTTGCTATTGTGGGAAATAAGTGCAGACAGCAAAGTTCGCCCGCGGGAGTTCGTGGTTCTGGCTCCCCATTGCTGATGTTTGGAATTAAGGTCTGCACCTATAAGGAAATGATGTCCTAAGGAATTAAGAAAGGATATGAAGTTAGGTTCGGTTATTGCTGTTTTAGGTGGGGAGTATGCAGCGACAACTGTGACAGGAAAAAGTGAAGTTTGGATTGTTATTGCTGAGGTTTGTAGGAAATTATGTACTGGTAAAGGATAAAAGTGATGGGAGAGGGATTGATATATGATGGCAGCAGTACCTCCATGTGCTGTTCCATCAGGATGGTCAGTTCGATAAATCTTGTAGCTAGGTATGTTGAACTGTCGTTTATTAGTTAGTCGAGTCTCAGTTATTAGGGCTATGTCAATGTTCTGTAGAAAAAAAGTTAGTTCCTTGATGTGGTTTCGAACACCATTCGTATTCCAGAGGAGAATGGAAAGGGGTTTTATTGAAGGCATTTAAGGAATTCTTGGCGGTGGAATAAGGTTAGATATGACATTTGTGAGTAAGGAGATAAGTGGTGTGATAAGAGATCTGAATTCGGAGAGGAATGTTGAAAGGAGACTCGTAAGATCATTGGAATTGTTAGGGGGAGGGATGTACATTTGGTGGTGACTGGGCTTTTGGGTGTTATTAAGTTGCGGTGGCGGATTATGAGGTTGAGGTTGAGTTTGTGGCAGGGCCTGAGGTTGAGTGGGTTGTTCTATTTCTCCCAGTATTTGAGCATAGGAGACTTGATTGTTCGTAAATCTTGTCTGTTGCCTTGGTGGTCTGGAAGTCCTGGAGGTCTCTTCCTGTCTAGGAGCTGTTAGGAGTCTCGATTTTAATATTTTGTAGGTCTGGCATCCTTTGTAGTTTGCTGGGTGGTCTTTATGGCATAGCAGGTGTTTGCCTGGACTTTTAGTGTGGCCATAAGATTGGCAATTATGGCATTGAACTATTTCCTTCTTGCTATATGGTTTTTCAACAACTATACTAGTGTAGTACAGGTGTCTTAATTTGTAAATATTATCGACCCCAGTGGTGCGCTC
This sequence comes from Nezara viridula, assembly GCA_928085145.1. Taxonomy (NCBI): domain Eukaryota; kingdom Metazoa; phylum Arthropoda; class Insecta; order Hemiptera; family Pentatomidae; genus Nezara; species Nezara viridula. The sequence continues at coordinate 11,593,069 of OV725078.1, read as the reverse complement.
TAGGTCTACAAAAAATAATGGTAGGGCTATTTTATTATTTGTGTCCGGCTGCTCTTTATTTTCTTTAAATATACTAACGATTTGGCGGACACTGAATCCTAGATCCGTTAATTCTTCCTTGATTGCATCAGGTGGAGTTGAAGGGTGTAGTCCTCTTATCACTACTCTTAGTGCTCTCTCTTGGAATAACTGATAAGTGTGAAATTCCGCCTTTGTATCAGTTAAATATTTGACAATTTTTTTATAAGTTTCGGGGGAATCTGGCATCAATTTCGTGTCATTGATTCGAGTTTGGCATATGTATTTGCCGTTGTCCAGTATTTTATTTAGATGCTGGCAAAATAGCGGGAAATTTTTTATATTTCTGATGAATATAGGAGGTGGTTTTGGTTCTCTGGGGGTTGGTGGTATTTCCATTGTTTCTTCTAATGGCAGTAATTGATATGGGTTAGGAGTAAAAAATGGAGATTCATCTGTTTCGTTGTTTATATTTTGTGTAGTCATATTTTTCATTGAAGTACCAGGTTGAGGGTCATTCATGCTATCGCTAGGGTTATCAGGTGTTGAAGGTGGCGTTTTTCTATTAGAACGTCTAGGCTTCTGTTTTACCGGTGAACTTCGAGGGCTGTTATTCTCTAAACACCTAGATCTTTTGTTTTTGCTAGACATTATCATGTGGTAATATCGCATCTCATGACGGTAGGGTGGTAAATAAAAGAGAGGAGAAAAAAATAAATAAATAAAAGTTTTTAGTACGTAACTAATTACGTAGACTTGTAGAGGCCTCCAAGGTATACGTGCTCCCCCTTAGAAGCCACGGAGGCAACTAAAGGTAGTGGGGGGCAATGATAGCCTCTACCTATAAAACTATCGTTGTTTACACTGTAGTCCTAATGTTAATAAACAAGTTATTTACTCACTTTGTTTATGTTGAGTTGAATAGTCAATTGATAAATCTTGAATTGTCACTGTTTTATTGCACTAAAGTTCACTAATTAACTGGTAATTAAGTCACTTTGTGGGAGACGATGTAGCAGGTTGGTAAATAGAAACTGGCGCATGCGCATACTCCAAAATACAAAAGTAAACACGTATACATGAACAAAATTTAAGCCTACATAAATAAATATATATGTACAGGAATGTATAACAAAGTCATTCACATATGCATACACTCATCTATCAATATTCAAATAATATAAATAAACGCATGCTATGTAGATAAATAGGTTAGTGAACATAGAGTGTTTCTTTATTATAGAAATTTTTTTTTTTCTTTATGACATTTACAACTGTATTACATAAATACATCAAGTAAATTTGGACATAATTGATTTAATGACATGAATACACTTGCTGAGTAACTACCCAATGGTAGCACTCTAATGATATGACTACATTAGATCACGGGGCCATCTTCTTTTCAGACGCCTCGGAGGGTTATCAGGAATTGAAGAGGAAGCAAGGTTAGAAACGAGAGGGTTGGGATGATTCTGAAGTTTATTATGGAAGGATAGGTATCTGGATTGGGCCAGATCTTAAACATAAGGAACATTAACATCTTTATGGATAATTTTATTAGTGACAAAGTAAGGAGCATTGAAGATTTTACGAAGGATTTTGGATTGTAAGGATTGGATGCGAGGGGAATTCGATGGTTTAGTGGAGCCCCATAGCTCAATTCCGTAAGTCCAAATAGGTCTTATTATAGTCAAGTATATGAGTCTTTTGTAATTAATGGGATGTTTAGAGCGTTTGTCTAGTAAGTGCCGAAGTAATCGGAAACGTCGAGCGGTTTCTTGTCGTTTCAGTCTAATATGATGATTCCAAGTTAGTCGTTTGTCCAGGTGGAGCCCTAGGTATCGGATTTGCTCAACAGGGATAAGTGGATTATTGTTAAAGGGAACTGTAGGACAGGAAGTCGTTGGTTTACGATATAGAAAAAATAGGTCTATTTTTGTAGTAGTAGAATAAGAATAACGCAGGATGTTTGTTTATGATTGCGGCAGTGAGGGTTCTGCAGGTGTTTATTGTTATGTCTGGCAGTAATAAGTAAATGCTTCGAGCGTTGTAAATAGCATTGCTTTTATTTTTATTGCTGTAGTAGTGATATATATATATATATATATATATATATATATATATATATATATATTATATATATATATATATATATATATATATTTATCACAATGAAAATACTTATATTTCCAATTTAAAATATATGTTAGGGCACGGATAGACATTATGCAGGTTTGTTTTGAATGAAAAAAAAAATAGATATAAAAAATAAAAATAAAAATTTGTAATCGTATACTGTTAGTGTTTCGTAAGTTATTAGGTTTTCTTTTTATTACGATTACCCTGTTTTTTGTTATGTACGATGGTAAACTTCCGGATCGATATCTGAGTTTTGGTCAGAACCTACGATCGCAAATGCGGCTTCTGATGTTTTTGAAGAACACGCATCTTGAGAAAAAAGAGAGGGGAGAGGATCTGCCCGACTCCTAGAATTTGATCTGGACCTCCGAGGAGCTTTTGGGGCCTCTAGGGAGGCGGCTGGCGGCGGAAGAAGGGGGGTGGCCGGTGACGGCGGCAGTGAGACGGCCGGAGGTGGGGGGTGGGAAGGGGCCGGAGGTGGGAACACAGGAATGTTAGGGAGGGGGATTAGTGGTAGGAGTAGGGAGGGGGTAGGATTTTTTGTTTGAATGCAAACAAATGAATTTGTTCGAATGCCAATTTGTCTTTCTTTTCGATAGTGCTAGGATTTTGTTTTGTAATTTCAGCAAAAGATCTAGTAAACTGGGTTTAATGATATTTTATTTATGGTTTGGATGGTTTTAATTTCTTTTTGCATAATAAAAATTGGACATCGACGATCTAATGAGTTGTGATTTTGGTCATAATTACTACAGCGGGCTGGGCGCGTACATCTCACGTTATCTTCATGTTTTGGTTCCCCACATTGAATGCATTTACTTTGTTGTTTGCAGACATTCGAAGCGTGTCCAAAGTTAAGGCAGCTAAGACAGCGAAGGGGATTAGGAATATAAGCTTGCACTTTAACCGTATGGAATCCTATCTTTATTGTTTCCGGAATTCTCGGTGTAGGAAAGGTCACGATATAAGAATTTGTCAATATCTCATTTCCATTTTTTTTTTATTTTAATGCGTAATATGTCTTTTATCACTGAAGACAATTCATTTTTAATTTCGTCTATCTCTAGAAATTGGAGATCGTAACATCGAATCACTCCTTTACTGTAATTTAAGGTATCGTGGGGGGAAACCTGTACAGGAAATTGGCCACCAAAATTTTTACATTTCAATAGTTCTTCTGATTGTTTTCTGTTTTTTGTTTCAATAAATAATGTACCATTTCTCAGCTTTTTCACATTTTTTAAGTCTCCTACTAAACCTGAAAGAAACTTATTTACTAAGAACGGGGATACTTTTTCAAAATTTTGATCATCTGATCTTTCTATTATTAAGAACGATGGGCTAATTGGGATCGCACCATCCGTATTTTCGGCTTCAAATTTAAGACGACCCCGAGGTCGTTTTCGTTTAACCTTTGGGCTATTTAAATCTATGGGGTCCCCCATAGAAATATAAAATAAAACGTAATAAAAGAAAGTAATTAATAAAGAGAAAAAGAAGAAGAAAAAGAAATTGATAAAATGAAATAAAATAAATATATTCTTATAGTTTATATTAAAAAAAAAAAGTATATATATATATATCCTTATAGTAAATAGCAAATAATAAGTGAAAAGTTATAAAAAAAAAAAATTAATAAATCTTATCTGTGAGCGACTATAGAAACATGTCTTCTCTCTTCGAATGCTAACACTGAACTGTGTATTAGACGGTTTTTATTGCATATTGTATTGCTTGGTCCGGAATTCTCCTGAATGATTGCAAATATTATTTATAAGAAATCTTGTGCTTAATATATTTATTTTATTCTCATCTCTATCTCTTCTATTCCCATTATTGAATTTATTTATGTATATAGATTTCTCATTTACTTATTGTATTCCCTATGTAATACAGTTGTAAATTCCATTAAAATAATACAAAAAAAAAATTATGTATATTTAAGTTAAATGTGGTGGGAATGAGCTTTTCCCCCACTATTATCATGGTTCTTAATTGAGACATAATGTAATATTATTAAATAAAATGGGTTAAAAAAAACAAAATCTACACTGACATTCATTATTGTCTCCATTTTCACCAAACAAATTCGCAATAACGCGTAAACATGAAACATTGATTTAAATTCTTAATTGTTAAATTCAAGATTTTAAAAAAAAAATAATCCTTAAATAATTATAGAATTTCAATAACTTTTTTATTGAGCACAAGATATATAGTGCTATCTCCCTCCCACTTAACTTCACAACGGCGGACATGTCCAAAAGGACGTCATAGAAACATGTTCCGATAGGGCAAGTACATGTGTCCTCAGAAGGACAGCAACTCCACTGGAAATCGATAGCCCACTAAATTAGATGACCCCCGGGAAAGGGCTAGATAAGCATCCCATCTACTCTATATATGTCACTGGACCAAAACATGAATTTGCCCCCAAATGTTCTCTTCAATGCCTGATTCCCGCAGTTTTTAAACGGCCAGAGGAAAAGATAAATAAGTAACATTTGATTAAAAGCTAATTGTATTGTGTATTTATTTTTATTAGATTACTTGTTTATTGATCGAAAATTTGTCTCAAATAAGGGCATTTATAATTGAGTTCAGAGAGCAAAATTTACACCATATTTACAAAATCATAAAAAAATAACAAAATAATATACAGCTAAATAAGAACAAAATAAAATATCATGATGAGGGAAGAAAATAATAATAATAAAATTAAAATGAATAAATAAAATAGAATAGAATGTTTTTAAAAATAAGAATAAACATCTTAGACGCAGGTATACCTATGTACACTATTTACAATCGGCCAGGAAAACTCCCAATCAGAATTGTCCTCCCGCTTGTGGAAGGAAAACGAGGCTTCAGGAAATCCCAGCGCTTCTCCTTTAACCACTTCACAGGAATTAAAAGCCAGTGGAGGTTCCAGTGGGATTAGGGTGATGAGTAAGGTTCTGATGAAATTTGGACAATTTGTCTGGGACAAGATCAAGAATAAATGGAATATTAAGGTCATTATGCAGGATTTTATTGGTGACATAGAAGAGAGCATCGATTATTTTACGGAGGAATTTAGACTGGAATAATTGAATGCGTTTGATTTTTTTTTTTTTTTTTTTGGTTGTCTTCTTCCTTCTTTCAAGAGAAAACCAAGATACCGGACAATATCGGAAAAGGGAAGCTGGATGGAGTTAAAATAAACTGCTGGGCAGGAATAACGACGAAGGGTGAGTGAAGGTTATATGTTTACATTTGGATTCATTGACTTTGATGGGCTTTTTCTTGCACCAGTGTTCAATCAGGGATAGGTGCCTTTAGGACACTGTTTCCTGATCTGAGTTGCAAGATAGGATAGCATGTCATCAGCGAATGTTGCCGGGAGGGTATCGAGATGGATGGAAATGTCAGCGGTATAAGGGATGTAAGAGATGGAACTCAAGTGGCTGCCATGAGGAACTCCAGGCTCAATGAGTAAAAGTCTGAAAATTTTGTACCACAGCTAGCTCGAAAGGAGAAGTCGGAGAGGTAGGATTGGAGTATTAGATATAAGGACTGTGGTAGGTGGGATTTGAGCTTGAAGAGCAGTCCGGCGTGCCATACCCTGTCAAAAGTTTGCGCTATGTCCAGAAATGCACTCGAGCATAACTGCTTGTTTTCTAGGGCAGAAGATATGTGGTCAACAACTCGGTGTCCTTGTTGGAATATTGGGAACGAAATCCTAATTGATTAGTAGGAAATTTTTGAAATTCTATTATGGGTAGGATTCTTTTCAGTAGGATCTTTTCAAACATTTTTGAAAGGATAGGGAGCAGGCAAATTGATCTATAGGATGATGTATTATTGGAAGGCATGCCTGGATTCAGGAAAAGAATGATGGTGGAATATTTCCATAAAAGAGGTAAATAGGTAGTTCGGAGAATAAAGAATAAACAAATCTGGCAAGATGACCTATTACAATAAAGAATACCTAGAATCTAAGTAATAACATAAGTATATACATAGCTCTGAGGATATATTAAGGAAAGCATATGGGTGCTAGGGTTACAATATTACAATATTGGTGCAAATAATAAAACAATGCACAAAGAAAATTAAAACCTTGTTACATAATATATACTTAGCCAGTGTCTGATTGAATTGTGAAGAGGAATTGTAATAAGAGGGTTTTAATTGTGGATAAGGAAGGTGCATGACGGATTTTTAGTGGGATAAAATTCCAGAATGCAGTTAACGGACAACAAATGAATGTTTAAAAGAATTAGATCTGTGGAAAGGGGTGTAAAGGTCAGAAGGACGTGATATTGTGGAGAGGGTGTGGATTGATGACTTGAATTGTTGGAGATCGCATGCTTAGGACGGAAGATGATTATTGATTATTTAATTAAGGAATGTGCATAAGAAGTATTGCCTTCGGAAGGAGGGTGAAAGCCACCCTAACTCAGCATAGTGAGAAACACGGGAACGTCTCGGTATCCCAGTGACAAATCTTACGAAGCCATTCATAAATCTTTTCTGTCTGTTCTCGAGTTCCGCCGAGAGGCCCCAGCACACCACGCAGCCGTAATCAAGGTGATTGAAGATACAAGGAGCCTACGTGTGGGTATGCGATGGAATAGTTTCAAGGTAACCATTGACCGTCGGGAGATGTGTGCAATATGGTTATTTCAGAAGAGGATTTGGTCAATGAAAATACCTAGCTTTTTTACTGAGGAGCTGAAGGTGATGGGGATGGTCATTTACATACAGGATAGGAATGTTGGTATTTTATCGGAGAAGTGGTTTTGAATCAATCACAATGACTTAAGTTTTGGCAGCACTTAATCTTAATCCATTTAAGTTGCCTTGTGATCCGATTTAGGCCTTCTTGAATTTTGCCAAACGCATCATGCAACTCTGAGGGCAAGAAGGAAAAATTGATTTGGGAATCATTGGCATAGAGGTGATGGGAACAGTGAAGGATCTATTTATGAAGGTCTTTGATGTAGGAAGTAAAAAGAAGATGCGATATGCTAGAGCCCTGGGCCACTCCTGAGGTCAGAGTAAGATAAGAAGACTAAGGTTGATTGGGAATAGCGACTGCTTGGTTGCGTTGAGAAAGGAAAGATTGAAACCAAATGATAGAACTGTTAGAAAAGGTAAACGATTTTAATTTGGAAAATGGGATGGAATGGTTTATGGTATCAAAGGCTTTGGAAAAGTCAAGGAGTACAATGACAGTTAGTTTTTCGTCATCTATAGTGGATTGAATATCACTAATGATTTTGATTGGGGCGGGTGGTGTGAATTAACCTGGTCTACAACCAGATTGGAGCGATTCTAGTTAATTGGACTGTTCGAGGAAACTTGGGATTGCATTATTATTTTCAGGAGTTTTTAAAGGTTAAAGAGGATTAAGATTGGACGGAAATCTTCAGGGGAAGTAGGGTTAGAATTTTATTTAAAGTACGGAAATGGTTTTCTTCCAAGGGGTAGGAAATACGGAGTTCTGAAGGGAGAAATTATAAATGAAAAGGAGAACGAGGAGGATTTCAGGGTGCCATAATGTGATTAATTTGAAAGGAATGCCATGTGGACCAATGGAATTACAATGTGATTTTATCACAGCGGATATGAGGTCTGTGGGTGAAATATCCAAGAAATAAAAATAGTCTTTGTTAAACGATGTACCGGTAGGAAAGGTCGATGTTAATGGTGGTATGACAGAGGAAGCAGGTATAAAATAAGAATTTAGATCATCAGGTGAAACTGGGAATACTGCTAAGGGAGGTGATCTGGATGGTTCACAGAGGGAGAGTTTACGAAGGAGTAGCCATTTAGATTTGGAATCAGGAGCTAAAAAGAGTGCTTCATGAAAATAGGTGGATTCGGCTCGTCGGGTTCTGGTTTGTGTCAGGTTAAGAAGAATCTTAAACGCTTGGTAGTCCTCAGCAAGCCTGGTACGTCTAAAGTGCCTACGGGCAGCATCACGTCTCTTCTGAAGATGCTTGATAGGGTGGAGGTCAAGTATTCGGGTATTAAGGCTTTAGTGCACATACATAGCTACGCCGCCGCCAGTCCGGCTTTCCCGATCATGGCGGATTAAGGTGTAGTGAGGCAGGGAGACAGCGGAGGAAGGGATGTAAGGCATGAGCCAGGTTTCGGAAATCGCTGTAATGTGGTAAAAGTTTTGAGTGAAATATTTTCGGAATTCATCGTAATGGGCTAGAAGGGATTGGGTGTTAACATGACAGGCAGTTAAGATACTAGATATGTACTCTTACGGGTTTTAGGAGAGATCAATCGGTATATGATAGGGTATATGATAGGAAGACACTGGAATACATACGATACAAAAACAAGATATGGTATAAATTAAGGTAGAGTAGAAGAGACTCTGCCAGTGGGACAATAACATCCAGATCCTGTTATGTTAGAAATATGATGGCTTGGGATGGTAGTTGTCGAATGACCTGTGGGGTTAGAATGTCGTATCCAGGAGATTTACGAGGAGTGATTTTGCGTAATAGGTATTTGACTTCAGAGTATTTGAACTGCTTTAGGTGGTTAGGTGAATGGGATAGGTGAAGAAAGGAATTTTTCTACTTTTAATGTGTGGGGTGTGGGGTGGAATGGGATTCTGGATGAGGAGTGAAAGTATAGGAAAGGTGTTTGGCAAATTCCTCGACTTTGTCTTGTGTTGCATATTAAAAAAAAAAAATACATACATACATAACATATAAAGATATATATATATATATATATATATATATATATATATATATATATACATATTATTATTATTATTAATGTATTATGTTCCTTAAAACTTATGAATTTTAAGGAACATAATACATTAATAATAGAACACAAATCATACAATTTACGCCTTGTTTATTTTATATGCATTGTGAATACTGCTGCACCTATTTTATTGCTATGTACTAACAGTATTTATTGAAGCAAGCTACTATCTGCTACCGACTATATATATATATATATATATATATATATATATATATATATATATATATTATTCATATAGAAATTTGAAATTAACTTTTAAAAAGGCAGGTATGGGTTTAGATTTTAGGAACAAATGAAGTGAAAATGAAAGGCGACTCTTTTAGCAAAGAGCGCGGTTAGACAGTTTCAACAAAGATCTAAAATGTTTAAAGCTCCACCTACTCAACGTAAGAGAAAGTTATACGAGCATGCAAGTGAAATACTGTATTTCCCTGAGGCAAACCTCTCTAAGCTAAAGGAAAACTGAGATTGTGTTAGGAAAAAAAATTGCATTATAGTATTTGATTGATTGGAGACGGGAAGCTAATATTAGTAAATAATGAGATCCATTATTATTGATCAAAGACGCTGTTTATATGTTATATAATATACCTACATTTTAAAAAAGATAATTGAAAAAAAACTTACGCTTTCTTCTACTGATTATAAATAATATAAAACTATTATTTGTAATCAAGAAAGAGAACATTATAGAGTGACACGGTTTTTTTAAAATGGCTTAAATTTCATAGAGAATGATCCATTAAATTATATGTAATGAAAACAATAAAGGATATACAGTGGCTCACAGTGAAAATGAGACACCTGGCTATTGATACAAATTATTGAATAAATAAATAATTCAATTTAAAAAAAAATTAGTTATTTTCCTTAATAATTCATTATGTTTCTCTCTTTTGCGCAACCGGTTTCGGTATTTTATCAGACCTTTATCAAATAATAAAATTAACAACAACAATAATTTTTTTTTTGCAAATCATTCAAATAATAATAAAACCTAATTTAAAATTTAAAGTCCAATCTTAATAAATTATTTTTTAAAAATGGTAATCAGCTAACTTATGGTGGCTCTCCTCTCCTGTTTTTCAAATGAGGACTAAAAATAAAACTATTGACCAGATCGGCTATCCCTACCCCCACTAATTTTATGAGGATACGATCCTCAAATTGAGTGCTTTGCACACTCAGGTATATTATGTCATTTTTTGTATTTCTTTTCTTTTCTACTTTTATTTTTAGTCCTCATTTGGCAAGCAGGAGAGGAAGATCACCATAAGATAGGTGATTACAATTTTTATTAAATAATTTATTAAGAATAGATTATAAATTGTTAATTAGATTTCATTATTATTTGATTGCTTTGCAAAAAAAAATGATTGTTTTTGTTAATTTTATTATTTTACCTGATGAAGGTCTGATAAAAAACCGGTTGCGCAAAGAGATAAAAATAAATAATTATACATGAAGATAACGGCTTTTTTAAAAATTAAATTTTAATAATTTAACATCAAGCCCCAATTAAATAAATAATTCAATTTATAATAATTCATTGTAATCAATAAACATCCTAGTAAAGTATAATTTCGTATGTTATTTTCAATGTTCTTATGTTATGTTATGTTTTATATTCTTTTCTTATGTTATGTTTCTTGGTGTGTGGAATATTCACATGGTATAGTGAATTAACATGTATACATAAGCCTTTTGAGAAGAAACTTGAAAGAAATTGTAGAAAATTTGGGCTAAAAAACAAATTTGGTTTTATTAGGATAATGACTCCAAACACCTTGCTATGTTAATTACTTTATAACTGCCTCAAAGTTATAAAAATACCACCACAGTCACCAGATCAGAATGTGATTAAATACCTGTGATCAAAATTGGAGGTAGAAATTAGAAATCATGAACATTCTAGCAAAGAAGACTTTAAAAAATATCTTCTCGAAGAATAGATCAGACTAAATTCGGAATCATTGCTTGAGAAAAACGTTGGTCGACTACATTACAAGTAGACTGAAAGGAGTGGTAGAAAATAACTGCTTGCCTACAAGATGTTGATCTAAATTAAAATAATTTAAAAGTTACTAAGAAGTGAGGTGTTTCATTTTGCCATAGTGGTGGATGAAGGAAGAGGCTTAGACAGGATGACCTCAAGTGTCAGGCGGATGAGCACCCAAATTACTCTTGGTCTGCAGGCTAAGGGATGAACCTTAAGACTCCGAAGGAAATCAGGAACGGAGGGATAAGTCTCGTAACTTTGTGAGAGGATGAAATACTAACGGAGGGATAATCCTCCTGACTTAGTATATAGCACAGGCGGATCTACGGGTGGTTAGATATAGATAGTTCGTGTAATTACATTAAATAGGACTTCAAGAATCACTTAAACATTATGTCATATAGTTATACTTTCAAATAGTTGCAATAGTTTCAAATTAATTATCGTTATAAATATAAAAAAAAAGCTTCGTGCTGAAGTCCCCTCCTCCAAAATTAAATCCTGGATCAGCTAGTGGTATATAGGAGTACAAGCGGACGGATGAGCATCCAGACCTTCTATGGTGATAGAAAAGGAGAAAAGGTTAAAAGAGCATTCTGAAATAGAGGTTTGAAGAAAGAAAATCAACAAAATAATAGAGGTACGCAGAAAAGAGGTTGTCTTAACCAGACTGAGAATAGGCCTCACCAATCTCACCCATTCGCATCGCATTAGCAAACAGCTGCCACCTCAACGCCAACACTGCAATAGTACACTTACTGTCAGCCACATTTTACAGCAGTGTCCTTTTTACGTGTCGGGTCTAACTAGTTTAGAACTTAAATCTCCAGTAGCAAACAATTTGAGGAATGACGAAGACACAATAAAGTTAGCGTTAGGTTTCTTTAAATCAACCGATTTGTTTTAAAAAACTTAAATTCTCTTAAAAATTAATATTAATTTAACGATTATAACAATAATAATCGAATAAAATAATTTCTTTATAATTCATTTTTTTCCCACTGCCTTCTAATTTCAGAACTTCTTTCCTCACAAGAATAAACCTATTTCTTGAGGAATTAGTTGTAAAGCGCCAGTTGGTGAGATGTATTTTTTTTTTTGTAATTAAAATACACAATACTTTTGTCAATTTATTATTTTATTAGATAGAAATAATTAATCAATTATTTTTTGCCTAAATATGATATCACTAATGGCGGAGTATACTGATATGAACATCCGTTTACAGTTCAATGTTAGTATTGACAATCTAAGCCTTAAAAAAAATACGACAGATATTCAAAAGATGATAATAAGAGTATTGCTAAAGGGAGGGAGTGAATGGGTGGAGGTTGGAGGAATTTCCATCTTGTTAGCACCTCTGGATTCCAAGTACACCCTTTTCCACAAAACTCTTTCCATATCCCGTAGTTAAAAAAAAAACTTTATAATTCGATAGTATCTCAATGCAGCGTTGCCACTCCATTCCTACGTGTATTAGCCACTCTACCTAAAATATTTACATGATATTACATGTTGAAACTGTCATTGTTGGACTTAACAGGTAAGCTTCATATTTAGAGCGCCTGTGGAAACTTAGTTATTAGTCCCTATTATTCAAATAATAGATTCATAGATATTTAACTTAACAGTGAAATAAGATATAATATGTATTACATATGATTGATTAAGATGTTATTACGTTATCTAAAATAGCATCAACGTAGAGCTTTGTAATTTGAGGAGTCATTGGCCTTATTTGATTTTTTAAAAGTTTTATTAGTGATTCGGCTAAAAAGTACAAAAGAAAAACCGAAAAAATAATTGAACGGCTTTGGATGTTACCGAATGAAACTATTATCAATTAGAGAGAGTAGGAATTAGATTTAAAAAAAAAGAAAAAAAATATAATAAGAAGAAGTAAATTGACAAAAAGTAATATTAAAAAATTAAAATAAATGAATTTAAAAAAAATATATGTTTACTATATTTGTATATATTGAAATGGATCCCACTCTTTTATGATAATAATAAGTTATGATGGCTCGGACAAGAAATAATAAAAAAAAGGAAAAGGGATACAAAAGAACACACTCGAGTACTTGCTAGACTCACTTTATTTCCCTAATAATCCTCTGTATATATAGTATTTTTTTATATTTATATATCTATTAGTCTTTATTTACATAATCTCTTTAGAATTAAAGACAATATTATTTGGCTACCAACTATAACTTATATATATATATATAACTCTCTGAACGCTGATAAGATTAACAAGTACAACTTCGCGTTATGTTTTCGTAGGTAAATAAGCAGATATTATTAATCTTAAATAATTTGTACAATTTATTGAATAATTATTATGAACCGCCCATCCTCAGTTGGAATCAAGTTTAGAATGTAATTAACAAATATTGAATTGATATGTATTTACATATTTTTTTCTAAGCCTTCAATACTCTTCTTTGCCAGGTTATTTCACACTTAATACAATTAAAAAGCAAACTACCTCTTCTAATATAAAAGCATAAATTACCCAAGACGAAAATATAAATTTTTCTGTCTTAAAAATAATGCAATAAAAATTAAATAAACTCATTAAATTCGTAATATTTAGGCAATATTAAAATTGATTTAAGCATAAAATAACACAAGAGTAGAAACAAAATTATATAAATTAATATATTCATTTTCATCAACTTTCAGGATTTATATTCTTAAATATTTCTCATTTATTTTTACATATTTGTGACAATATTGTTACATATATATCTAAATAGTTAGCTTTCGTTTTTGATGTAAGCTCGGCCCCTAATAATAGATGTTTAAACTCTTAAGCAAAACACATTTTTCGAAACCTTATTAAAATAATAATTGGAGATTTCCTCCCGTGAGAATATATTTCAAATTGTCCAGTTGGGATAGGACATCCAAGTTAAATTAAAAGAGGTGATGACGCTGGGCCGAGTTTACGCGGAAACACTTTATTATGTTTTCTTTTTCGTTTTTATTTCTTTGTGACACGTTTCTTTGCTAAAACTTTGTTTTACAATTAAATTAAAGCGATATTATGAGTTATTTAACTATGATCATTTTCTAGAATATTGTCACAACTTTAATTATTGTTTATATATAAATATAATCATGGCAAATTATTACCATCAAATTAATATAAAATAGTTTCTTTGCGTTTGCTAATAATTTCAGCTTTATAATTGTGATAATTTCAAGGACGTACATAAACTGGTGGCCAAAACAACTGGCGCACCTTGGATTGTACATTAAATCCGCAGTTAAAAAAAAAAAAATTGAGCCTGAAGTAATTGTAGATATATAACAGGTCAAAGGAAATTAATCAAAAATGCATTAATCCTGTCGAGAATATATCATGATTATCTATCGGATTAACGATAAAAGTATTAAAATAAACGGTGGATTTCACACCAGGTTGTTTCCAGTTGACTGTTCAATATAATTGAATTGGCTTCTGTTTTTTTTTTTTTTCAATTTAAAACGGGCGAAGTCAGCATTACAGCAGTTCACCGAGAAGTCCAAAAGTACCAGGAGACAGGAAACTACGCTAGGAGACCGAGATGAGGTTCATCCAAGAGCGACGGGTTCAGCTGATAACTGGTTCGCTGCTATGAAGTCTCTGAGAAACCCTAAAAAAGACATAGTGAGGGGAACCCTTCCTGAACTCAACCTGGACGCTGGGGTTCCCTCTTGCGGCTCTCTACTCACCACAGAACACCAAGACGATCGTCTTAACTTTCGTCGTGAACTAGGCGCCTGGACAGAAGATGATTTATTACTTGTTCTGTTTCTTTATAGTACAGACGGACGAATTCTTGTGTTGAGAAGTCCGAGTAAGCAATTAGCTCAGTGAAATGTAACGGGAAGAGTGCAGTTCGGAGGAAGATCAGTGAGGGTTTAGGGTAGACTATGTTTAGAGTCAAGTACAGAACTTCATGAGTTCCGAAGTTCGACGATGAATGTACACACGTGCATCACCATCATCATCGAGAAATATGTGAAACCATTTCGTCCGTTTATCGCCCTCTTTTTCTTTTTATGCAAGATATTGCTCGGCCGCTCATCAGAACTTTTGTATGGGACTATCTACACAAGGTTAATGTCCGCACCTTGAAGTCGCTAGCTCGCAGCCCGAGCTTCAATCTTATAAAACATCTTTGGGACCAGCTTAGGACGTCCAACTGTCGACAATATAACTCTCAATGTGACCTACAACTACGTGAAATGGTATAGATCAGGTAACCAACCACCTTATTCGTAGAATGCCTATGGTACAAGCCGTTATTAAAGAAAAGGGAGGCAACAATAGGTAATAGAATTCTAACCCAAATAGGACTCATATCAAAATTAACAGGTGAGGTCGGTGATAAATTTTCTTGAAGCTAATAATTTATTATACAAACTTTAAATTTGAGTTGTTTTTTTTTCATAATAATTTATTATCAAAGTAATTGAAATGAAAATTCGATAGGCGTTGATGACCTCATGGTTTTAGTCCTCTAAGTCCTAAATAACAACAACTGGACACTAGAGACTCAGATTTTACAATTAAAACAGAATTAGATGGTTTTTTTGGGCAACAGTGGATATATCTGTGTGTGTGCATACAGATCTTATAAATCTTTGGCCTGAGCCAGACTTCTTTACCTCTTCATCTCTCAAGATCCATTCTTTTCGAGTTGAATGCATCTGTAACAACTTCTCTATTCTATACAGGATATAAGTAACGTATGAAGGTTTATAATAGACTTAAAGAGCTACAGAATAGTTCATTTAAGCAAAGGTCTGAATTTCCGCAAAAAAAAAAGTAGGAATTTAAGTTTTATGTTTCTTTAATTAAGTTTTTGTTAATAGGAAGCAATAATTAAAGAAATGTTAAATTAAGACAATTTGCATTTGCTTTCTAGTTAACTAGACAATATTTACTTTATAATGCAAGTAGGATTTGTCTTTATTAAAACCATTTATAGAGTTTAAGGAGCTCAACTACACTAACAAGAGGAACATACAGTCAGAGGGTCACCGATTTCAACCTTTTTTTTTTCTGTTGATACTACATCGAAAAATATCCTACAGCACATAACCCCGCGTTCGTTCCAATGATTACCTCTCCGATTCCCAATTTCCTGCAACCAATATCCAGCGCATCAAAAATATCCTTTTAAATAGTATTTTCCCTCCCTATATCATCAGCAAACTTATAAAATACCACAAAAATCTATCTCGCTTCAATTATTCGCTACAGTCAACCATCAAGCCACAATTTAAAAACACTGTTTAAAAGGAATAAAATAAATAAAAAGCAATGAATGATGAGAAAGCTAACTTGAACTAATGTTCTGAAATAAAAAATTTCTGCGAAGGAACTTTCGTAACAACATTTGTCGTTGATCTTTCATCTAGTAACGTATTTGACTTCACTCTCAGTTAACTTATTCCCTGTATGATGTATCGTCTTGTAATCCTTCACCTTAAATAAATTACATTTTTCTAATTTCGTTAAATTTAATTATTGTAATTTTAATTAATCTTTTGCTAGTTAAGAATTATTGAGTAGCAAAAATAATCCTTTAAGAACTATAAGCAACTGGTACCACGCTATTTCCAAGAAATCATTAAAATAATTTATGAGCTGAATAAAGAAAGAATCTGCTATCTCTTCTCCTAAATATAAATATAAATTAAAGAGAAAAACCTTCTAAGGTACTCTTTTTGTGTTTTTTTTAACAGATATATAAAAAAAAAACAGTATTTCATATTTACTGCGAAATTTCTAAATTATGTTAACTTTCTTCGGAACAACTGATCGATCAGCTAATGCGAAAGACTGTGTTTCTACCATAATTTGCTTGTTTTTCAGAGAAATCTCTGAGATTATTAATTTAAAACATTTCAAGTGTGCATAAGAACAATTGATATTTACTTCGTGCAGTTATAAAATATTATTTTTTCTTTATTTTTTTTTTCTTTTATGCGATATCACCATCAGGTCATATCTAGAAGAGCGTCTATTAAGATAGAAGTTGGTCGTTACCCTCGACACTTCGTTCTTCGCCTGTCAAATAAAAGCCTCGAAAATCTTGTCAAACATCACTCGTGGTCCCTGTTAGCTCCGAAGATCATGAAACCCAGCAAGGTATATCACCAAAAAGAGACAATTGAAGATAGTCAGTCCTAACTTGGAACATTGTCACTAGAGGCAACTGAAGAATCTCCCTTTTTTACACCCAACCCCTATCAGGTGCTTCAGAATGATAAAGAAGTGATGGAGTCCGCTCCGATGCAAAGAGACCCCCGACCTCTACCGATATTCATTAAAAACATTTTAAAAAATCCAGTTACTGTGCTCTCAACTGAACAAAATAACAGGCTCTGGAAGCTACTCATGTCTAAGCAGAACAAGGGATACTAAGATATCACCAGATACAGCTAAAACTTAAGCTCACAAAATTGAAATATCTCACAAAAACCAAAGCGGATTTTCACACGTATCAATTACGGAAAGAGACAGAAATAAGAGTGATTATAAGAAATCTACACTCCTCAACATCAACCGAAGCAATAGAAAAAGAACTAAAAAATGTAGGTTTAATAGTGCACCAGGTTACGAATGTTCTAAAGGAATGTAGGGAACAGCCAGGGGTAAAAGTTCTCCTACCCTTATTTTTCATGGACTTAGAGCCAACTCAAGGGATCAAAAAATATACTAAATAAGAAGAATGTACTATACTAGCGTGATAGTAGAGAAACAATATCCAAAGAGGGAAATCATCCAGTACCAGAATTGCCAGACATATGGCCACACCAAGACTTACAGCCATCATTTGCCGCGTTGTGTTAAACGTGGAGAGCAGCACAAATCCAGTGAGTGCACAAAATCGAAACGAGATCCTGCAGTTTCTGCTTTGTGTCTCAAGAACATCCAGCGAACTACAAAGGCTGTCAGATATATAAGAATATCAAGTCAAGATATCAGGAATCTCGGAACCAAGCAGAAGCAGACAGATCAAGAAGATAACCTTCCAAATTAGTAGACCCAACGGTGTCTTTTGCACAATTACTAGGAGGCAAGAACGAAATAACTATTGTGAGACCCTGCCGCAACAACAATATTCACCTCAAGATCCTTACAGAACATTATTTATCATCCAAATCTCCTTGCACAATCCATATCCAGCACCACCCATCCCTACAATCCTCCTCGAAGGTTGAAGCGGCAATGGCCCAGATACCTTTTGTGAATAAGTATATCCTGGAGTTTTGGCAATGACCAGATTCCCCACTCAAGCCATGTATTTGTGATTATAGCGCCTTTGCTCAGCCTCTAC
The DNA here is from genome assembly GCA_928085145.1 of Nezara viridula. Classification (NCBI taxonomy): domain Eukaryota; kingdom Metazoa; phylum Arthropoda; class Insecta; order Hemiptera; family Pentatomidae; genus Nezara; species Nezara viridula. The sequence continues at coordinate 11,574,781 of OV725078.1, read as the reverse complement.
TGGTCCTTAATACCAGTAATGCAGCTGAGTGAGAGGCGCTGGGATCTCCAAGAGTCCCGCCTGTCCTTCCAAGAATTGGAGCTCGGAGATCTTGAGTAAACAAACTTATTAGGTATTCTATAGAAGCATGTGTGTATTTGGGTTGTTATTTTGATTAGTTTAGTTTCATTTTGTTTAGTTTAGTTTGTTTTAGTTCATATACATTTACTTTTAGTATTATTATTTTTATGTATTATTTATTTTTATTCATTGTAAAAAGAGTGTGGATGTGCTCTATGAAAAGTTTCCTTAAAGTTAAATTTCCTTAATTGTGACAGATTGCAATATATCTCAATAAATATGTTTCCAAAAAAGAAAAAAACTTTCCTCCGATTCCACTAGCTTCCAATTTATAGATGTTTGAGGGTGGATGAGTAGTTTTTCATATGTCTATGAAGTATCTAATGTTTGTAACCATGTGGTATTGATCCTATGGTCCATTTTACACGAACTTTACCCTTTTCGCACCGTACTTACAAATTAACGAACTCGTACAACAGTGAAGACTTTGAAATATACTTTTATTGTGAAATATAAAGTTATATTTACATAATTTTAGTGAACTTCTTACAAACTAGCCTTGTGAGGCCTAAACTAATGTTACATAAGTTACATCTAGTGATATTTACAGATGGAATGATGGAATTGAATGGAATGAATTTCTCTAAGATTAAGGGCGGTAATATAGCCCAACTTTGGGGTGGGGATAGGATTGGCCGGAGTAGGAGAGGGGGTGATAGGCGTTATCTTGGTTTCTAGGAACCAACTAGGGGTAGGTGCCGGTAGGGATACTGGACAAAGGATATTCAGAAGTAAAGTAATAAAACTTCTCTAAGGGCGGAAGCCTTGACAGTTCAAAAGGAATCCGATGGACAATTGCCTGATATTCGGGATTGTGACATTGACAGCTTTTAGAATTAGGACGGATGCACTTCATATAAATATACCAAATGGTCAAGATGCCCAACTAGTCCCACGGACAAGGGTCACAGGATACTATAACTCAGTGGTCAAAGCGAGCGTGCTTAATTGGAAAAAGATGTGCCTCGAACCAAGGATATAGCAATATTCAAAGAATTGTATTTACAAAGGCTATTGTCTTTTATCTTACAGCTGCATCTGATTCAAACAAGCGTAATAGTCAATAACTAGATAACGTAATATCTAGTTGTGTAATTGAGATAGCTTGTATATCTCAACTGAAATCGCTAGTTTGGTAAAAAAAACAAAAACAATTGTACACATTTTCGATTTATGCAAAAACAATTGCAAAGAAAAGAAAAATTGGGAATGGTCTGCTAGTTGAGGAGTTTAATGCACAAAACTCAGCACAAAAAACAAATATATATATATATATATATATATATATATATATATATATATATATATATATATATATATATATATATATATGTGCAAATAATTTTAAAAAAATATTTCTAAAACAACACAAGAACCCAATTCCGGAGATCCACCGTTTTAAGTTTTATTTTATGACTGTCATCCATTCATATTTTTCAATGATCATATCATAATGATAATAACTAAGATTTTCATCCCCCTGGGATAGATAAAAAGATGTGTAGGGTAATAATGAAAATATTAAAGACTATAATCAATATCATGGGTGAAAAAAATTCAGACAGCAGTCATTATAAAGTTTTCATTAGTGCCGACGTTTCAACCTAAACATGTGGGTCATTAATAGGGCGTGGTTGGAGCACTGCAGGTATTCAAGTACTAAAGTACTAAGTACTTCAAGGTAAGTCAGTACCTCAGTACCTTTAATCATATTGATGACCCAAATGTTTGGGTTGAAACGTTGGCACTAATAAAAACTTTATAATGACTTCTTCCTGAATTATTTATCAGCCATGATATGTAGAAGAGTCAACTAACTCCCTACTATAATCAATATTTGTTGCACTAATTGCCTTATACTCAGGCAGATTGGGATATTTCTCAATAAACAAGTGGAAAAATAATTGCTGTATGGAGTTTCAAGAAAAAATAATAATAAAAAAACAATACTCCCCTTTTTTTTTTTTCGATTCCATTTTGGTACCATTCTATTTTTAATAAAGCAAGATATTCCTGATAATAGTAGTTATCGATCGATAAATTTAACGAAATTCTCGTAAATTCTAAATTCTAAAAGCTCGCCTATTTAGTCAATTAAGGCATTAATTCGGAATTGATATTATTTGGTAGAATAATTTGGGAGGGGAGGTGGAGGGGGTGAGTATTGGAACGGCCGTGTGAGCTCTATTTAAAAGCCCCTCTTATTGTGGCTGGTACAACCACTTTGAGTGATTTAGAGTCGATTCGGGAAACAATAAGTGACTGGTAGAGTAGCTTATTGTCACCTCCTTTTTTTTTATCGACAAACCCTGCGGATAGGGCTGCTTTTGAATTGAATAGTATTAAAAGAGACTTCCACTTTATGTATAAAAAACCTTTCATATTATTGTCTCCGTATTCTAGGACTTCAAATTTTATAGCTGTCAAACCAATCGGGGCTTCCTATTCGACGCTTATTTTTTATTTGCTAAATCTCATAGAATTTGTATTGGTAAAACATTTAATAACAAAATGAACTACTAGAAAACACATTTTGTGTATAACTGTGTGAAATTTCTTAATTTATAAAATGTGATTCAAATAACGTTATTATCAACTTTTTTTTCAGCTTAGATGGGTATTGTTTTTATTTTTTAAAGCAGATTTGATTTATGGAATCGAACATGTGTTACAATTTAATAAGATATGTTAAAACTATAGACTCTATAATGTGATTGTATTGATTTATACATTATTCATTTTAAGAAGATATAGATAACATTATCAATATGTACTGTTTTGGTAGCCGCTTAGTTTCGCTAAAGCGGTCGGTTCAGTGCTTATGATAATTGATGCGCACATTAACATATGGACATATTATCCATCCACCTTCCCTTTAAATAGGAGCAACTCAAGTTAAATATTTGAAAATAAAGGCTTTAATGATGACCAGAAGTGTTGCACAAAATAATCCTTGGTCTTGGTCTTGCAGTTAGGTGCAATTTTTTGTTGATTAATTTGCTTCTTTTTTTGTTCTGTAGGGTCTTGCCTACCAATCCCTGGGAAACAAATGGGGCTCTCCCTACGCAATAAAGGTTGTACTAGAGAGGAAACATTTGTTTTTCTATAGAATGTATCACAAAAACGGCTACATCGATTTTGATGACAGTTTTTCTGCTACTTAAAGCCATTTAAAGTTTCGAACATGTAGTGCTGTTCCCAGATCCCCCGCACTCATATAATCCAACCTGGTACCTCCCAATCTTCTCCTAAAAAAACTCCCCTAAAAAATCGAATGTCACTTTATCTCTAAAGCAAGAGCTAATCTGTCATTTTTTTTTTGTAATTTTTTAATTCAGAAGATGGAAATATTTATGAATTGACTATTTTTGAGCCCGAAGCATTTTAATTGCTGCCCAGTGTAATTTTTCATTTACTACATATTCTCTTATCCTAAGATCATTAAAAATATATAATAAAAAAAAAGAGAAAGAAAAATACTTTGTAGGGTTGTTTCATTCACAGTATACTCATCAATATCTTTTGGACATATATATATATATATATATATATATATATATATATATATATATATATATAGTTGCATTATAGTATTTTTGGGTTGTCCGGAAAATAATGAAGATTTGGTCTTAAAAGAAAACAAGAAAGATTTACAATTGTTTTATTTAATCGAAATAGTTCCCAGTACTATTAATAAATTTCTGCCAACGATATGGAAGTTTTTCCATTCCCTCGGAATAGAATTTCCCACTTTGGAATTGATTATTATTAATTAAAACACTTTATTCAGAAATATTACAATTTGTCACAGTTTAAGGACACTTATAATAGAGTTCAGAGATTGCATTCATACCGTATATACAAAAATATAAATAAATAAAGTAATTACAAAAGAATAAGAAGAAAGAACAAAAGAGTAAAGAAAAAAAAATATATATATACACATAAGTAAATAAAAATAGAAATAAAAGTAAAACAAACACCTTATATAAAACATACATTATTTACAATTTGCCAGGTGATCTCCGAACCAATCCTGTCCCTTCCACATGTGGAGGGAAAAGGGAGGCTTAGGAGATCCCTACGCTTCTCCCTCAGCCACTTGACTGGTATTTTAAACCAGCGGAGGATGAGTAAGAGCGCTACAGCCACAGACACTCATGACTTGAGTGGAAAATCTGGCCATTGCTAGAACTCCAAAATATCCATATTTACAAAAGGTCTCGTGGCCACTGCCGCTTTAACCTACGAAGGGGATTGTAGGGATGGGTGGTGCTTGATAGGGATTGTACAACGGGATTTGGGTGATGAGAAAGGTTCTGGTGAAATTTCGAAAATTTGGCTGGGATAAGATCAAGAATAAATGGGATATTAAGGTCATGGTGTAGGGTTTTATTGGTTACATAGAAGGGAGCATTGACTATTGTACGGAGGACTTTAGACTGAAAGGATTGAATGCGTTTGATGTTAGAAAATTTGGCTGTTCCCCATAGTTCTAGTCCGTAAGTCCAGATGGGTTTCAGTATTGTCTTGTAGATCAGTAATTTGTTTTCACCAGAAAGTTTAGATTTTCTATTCAGTAGTCTATATAGCTGGCCATATCGTCTGTTAAGTTCCTGTCTTTTAAGTCGAGTATGTGGATTCCATGTTAGTCGTCTGTCTAAGAGAAAGCCAAGATACCGGACTGTATCTGAGAAAGGAAGCTGGATGGAGTTAAAATAAACTGGTGGGCAGGTATTACGCCGAAGGGTGAAGGTAATGTGTTTACATTTAGATTCGTTTACCTTAATGCGTCATTTCTTACACCAGTGTTCAATCAGGAAGAGGTGCCTTTGTAAGTTTGCGGACGCTGTTTCAGGATCTGAGTTGGAAGAAAGGATAGCAGTGTCATCAGCGAAAGTTGCCAGGAGGGTATCGGGATGGACAGGAATATCAGCGGTAAAGAGAATGTAAAGGATGGGGCCCAAGACGCTGCCTTGAGGAACGCCAGCCTCAATTGAGTAACAGTCGGAGAATTCGGTGCCACAGCGAACTCGGAAGGAGCGGTCGGAAAGATAGGATCGGAGTACTAGGTATAAGGACTGTGGTAGATGGTTTTTAAGCTTGAAGAGTAATCCGGCGTGCCATACCCGGTCAAAAGCTTGCGCTATGTCCAGAAATGCACCCGAGCAATACTGCTTGCTTTCTAGGGTTGAGGATATATGGTCAACAACTCGGAGTCCTTGTTGGACAGTGGAATGCTGGGAACGAACGGGAGATTTGCGAGGAGTGATTTTCCGTAAAAGATATTTGACCTCAGAGCGATTAACAGCTTTAGGTGGTAAGGAGAGTGGGATAGGTATTGAGAGGGATTCTTCTACTTTTACTGTGTGGCTGGGATGGGATTCTGGATGAGGAGCGAAAGTATAGGAAAGGTGTTTGGCAAATTCCTCGGCTTTATCTTCATCAGATGCTGCCCAGGAGCCATCATCTCGTCGAAGAGGGTGGGAAATATGATGGGATTTGAGGATTTTTCTGGTGATATTCCAAAGGGAATTATCATGAGCAGAGAGTGTGGTGAGGTAGGAATTGAATGATTGGGATCTGAAGGTGGCTAATTCTTGTTTTAATTTTTTACAGTGATAATTGTAGGAGTGGCGGTCGGCTGGATGTCTGGTACGTTGCCATAATAATCTGGCACGGCGTTTTATGTGGATTAGGTCAAGGAGGTGTTGAGGTAAATTATGTTTCTTAAGGATTTTTGAGGAATGATCAGGGGAGGAAGCAGTCCAGACTGCTTCTTGAATTTTGGTAGTGAAGGAATGTACTGCATTGTCCAGGTCTTCAGAGGTTTTCAGGGTTACTCTGAGGTCAATTTTATCGGAGAGGATTTGATGAAAGAGTTTCCAGTTAACTGGACCTCTGATGAAGTACGGAGGAGAGGGTTTAGGAATAGGAGCTAGTGATACTTGGAGTATTAATGGGCTGTGGTCTGAGGAAAGCTCGTCAAGACGAGCAACGGAATGGTTGAGAGCACCTAAACCATTATGGATAAAGAAATCGAGGATATCGGGATTACGGTTATGATCAGTTGGCCAGTAGGTAGGTGAGTTGGGTGGAAGAAGGGTAAAATTTTGGGAATTGAGTACAGACAGCAATGTTCGACCACGAGAATTCGTGGTTCTTGAACCCCATTGTTGATGCTTGGCGTTTAAGTCTGCACCCAAGATGAAATGATGTCCTAAGGAAATGAGGAAGGAACTAAATTGGATATTGGAGATGGATTGGTTTGGAGGGCAATACGCTGATGCAACGGTAATAGGAAAGGAGAAGGTTTTGATTACGACTGCGGTGGATTGTAGGAAATCGTGTGTAGGCAGTGGGAGTAGGTGATGGGAGAGGGATTGGTGCACAATGACTGCAGTACCGGCATGTGCTCTACCGTCAGGATGGTCGGTACGGTAAATTATGTATTGTGGTATTTTTAGGAGCTGTTTTTTAGTCAGTCGAGTTTCCGTTATTAGGGCTACGTCTACGTTTTTGTCTTGTAGTAAGGCTATTAGTTCGTGTATGTGATTTCTAACACCATTCGCATTCCAAAGGAGAATGGATATGGGTTTGATGGAAGTCATTTAAGGATTTTTTAAAGGAGGGATAAGGTGAGATACTAGGTTAGTGAGAAGTGATATCAGTGGGGTAACAAGGGATTTAAATTCTGAAAGAAAGGATGTCAATAAGCTGGTTAGATCTGTAGCATTAGGCGGTGGAGGAACATATTGGATTTGATGTTGGTGAGGTTGTTGTTGATTAGGTACATTAGGTGGGATAGGATATTGAGATTGGGGTTGAGTTTGTTCTTGCGGCAGGGCCTCACATACATTAGTCGGGTCTCTACCCCCAAGTAGCTTGGCAAAAGAAACCTTAGAGTTCACAATTTTAGCGGGTCCTCTTCTTGGTTTAGGTGTATCATCAGGGTCCCTGGGTTTCATATATCTCGCTTTAAGATTTTTATAAATTTGGAAGCCTTTGTAGTTGGCTGGATGGCCTTCCAGGCATAGGGCACAAACTGCTGGTTCTGTAATTGGTTTATTACACTCGCCAGACTTGTGTGTTTTACCACATTTCACGCAGCGTGGTAAGTGGTGGCCATATGCTTGGCAATTATGGCACTGGATGAACTCTCTTTTTGGGTACGGTTTTTCGACCTTTACGCTGGTGTAGAAAATTCTATTCACATCGTATATTTTTTCGATCCCAGGCGATGGCTCTAGATCTACGAAAAATAAGGGCAATGGGATTTTATTCTTTACACCTGGTTGTTCTTTATTTTCTTTTAATACATTGGTTACCTGACGTATTTTGAACCCTAACGCCGTTAACTCTTCTTTAATCACTTCTATTGGGGTTGAGGAGTGTAAATTTCTTATTACAACTCGTAGTGCTCTTTCCTGTTTCAACTGGTACGTGTGAAAGTCCGCATTTGGGTCTGTTAAATATTTTACGATTTTTCGGTACGCTTCAGGTGTGGCCGGTATTATTTTTGTATCATTTATTCTGTTTAGGCATGTATAGCTACCTGGGCAGAACTGGAAATTTCTCAAATGTTTGACAAAGATAGGAGGTGGGCGTGGTTCTCGAGGTATAGGTGCATCTTCCATTTCTTCCCTGTCATTTTCAAGCACCTGGTATGGATCAGGTGTAAAAAATGGAGATTCCATTTCTTGTGAAGACGTACTTGGCAGTGGTTGAGACACAGATACTTGAGTGTTCGCTGGAGGAGTTCCGGGGGGTGTTAATCGCTTACTACGACGTGTTTTCTGTTTAGGCGGTGAATTACGTGGGGTAGAGCCAACTGAATGGGACCTCTTAGTTGACATTACTTGGTGGTAATATCGCATATAAAAAAAAAAGAAAGGGGAAAAAAAATAAATAAATAAAACTACGTCTGCGTGTTATTACAATGGATGAACCGCCGGCTGAGAACCAGCCAGTTACGTGGCGAGGCCACAACTGGAGAGGGGAGCCGTCAGCTGTTATGGCTATAGAGATTAAGCCTATAGACGCTAAATCACTAAATTCACTGTCTGTAATAGTACACAGTAAATAACAACACTACTCACTGTGGTGTTAGTCCATTGTTGTTGTTTTGATGTCTGCTTAACTAGTTTTTTTTTTAAAAAAAGTAAAACTGAGCACTTATTCTACTAAAAAATAGTAAAACTGTGGGACACGACGTGAAATGTGGGTATTCAAATCAAGCGCATGCGCAGAACTTGGAATTGATAAACTCCAAAATCGCATTTTATCATTCTCTTTGTCCATTAATTTTTTTGTCACCTATGTAGTGGACCAGGATTCTAAAAAATGATAATTCGTAGACGAGAGGTACGGGTAGTAGGGTGGATGTGGCAAAGCTTCATATCCAAACTACAACAGTTTTTGGGACGTCACACGTGAGACATGTGGCCGGGCGTTGTCATGCAACAAAATGGGTTCCTTCCGATTGACCAAATATGAGTTCATTATTGCCAATTTCTGATGCATTGCATTAATTTGGTTATAATACGATTCAGCATTGATGGTTTCTCCAGGATTTAAGAAGCTGTAGTGTATCAATCCGAATGAAGCCTACCAAACATAAACATCACCTTTTTTTGATGAGTAGGGGGCTTTGGAAAATATTCTGCTGCTGCTCCTCTGTAGAGCCACTTTCCAGAACGTCTTCTGTTATCGTCAAGTATTAACTTTTCATCAAAATTAACAATTCTGGACGAAAAAGGGTCGTTTTTGTTTCGGCAAAGAAATTTAGGACGAACTTTATAACGCTGTTTTTTTGGCGGTTGTTTGTTGTGTGCGGAACCCAATTTTCATGCTTTTTTACCTGTCTTGAGATGGTCATCGACGGTCAATTTGCTAAGGTTAAGTTTCCCTGCTACTACTCGAAAAGTTATTTGTTGTTTTCTTCCACCAAAGCTCGCAGAACATCGTCATCAAGAGAGGAAGTCTTCCACTCCTTCTTTGTCTTCAGTACTGAAGTTTCTCTCCCGAAATTTTTTGAACCACCGTTGAACAGTGCACTCATTAATTAATTAATTAATCCTGCTCTCGCCCCAGACTTGATTGACGTTTTTGGCTGTCTGTGCCCCATTCCGCCACGGTTTAAACTCGCAAAACAAAATTATACGAAAATTACGCGTTGACATATTAGTTAAGACTGAATTATTTCTAAGCAAGAAAATGCTATATAGGTAAACAAACATTATTGTTTGGAAGAGGATTAATAAATGTTGACATTCATACAAATGGATAATCCTGTAAATGTAAACAATATGTTATATAGAGGGAACTGTAGAAAACTCAAAATCCACTATTTTCCGGGCAACCCAATATTATACTTCCTGTTTAATATCATTTAGTTATTTTTATTGTGTTATTATTGTTTTTCGCATCAATTTTGCAGTATTGTAATCCTAATGCTCGTCTGCTTTCGTTAATAGATCTTCAGAACTATCTATAAATGTGTCTTATTATTTATGTTTTAGTTTCTCTTTATTGAACTTTTAGTTGGTGTTAACACAACATATAATTGTATCTTTCTGTTTTTATTGTTATCTCACCAACTCACATTTTTAAATATTAATTTATAGATGTTTATTAATTTATTTTTTTGTAATAGCCTGGGAATAATTGTCTCCGAAATGTATTTGATTGTGTATTTTTTAAACATTGTGCTTTATTTCATGAAGTATTATCTCATTTGTATACGGACCAGCCCGACAGTAATACTGAGTCTAAAGGATCAAGACACCAAAATATTGCGATAAGACTGGCGGGGGTCAGTCTGGAGCGAACATTGATAGCTGCAGGATCTGGGTATTTGGACATGAGATCCCCCCACCAAACCGGTTGCTCCGGCTCATCTCAACTTGAACAGCAGAGCTGTGACATCGATAGTCGTCATCTAGATAAGCGTATCGATACCCCCACCATCGAATGCTTCACATCAGATGAGGTTACCTCAGTGGGAGCTATTTACATCTCACTTGGATTTTGTTTTCTTCTCTCGATAACATTGTCGAATTTGTATAACGTTACTCAACAAAAGACATTGAACATTAATTTAGTTTTTGGTTTCTCCTCTAAATTAGTTTTATTCTTTTTGGACTTTCAAAGAAATCTATGTTAATTTTTTCTCTTGTTATCAATTTTTATTCAGGAGTTTTTTTTTTATTTATGTTTTATTTTTGATGTACAATTTTTTATTTTTTCGTTGAATATTATATTCTATGTTAATGTTTATTTTGGAACTTTCATACCATTGTTAGTTTCGTTTTGTTTTAACTTTGTTTATATTTACATTTGTCTTTTTTATTCAATAAATATTGTAAACATTCAAAGGGGCGGATTATTTATATTCCATCTTGATTGTTTGAATATTTATATTTAATATTTTTATGTCCATTCGTTTTACTTCATTCTTTTCGTCTTAATTTTACTCGTATTTTCCCAACTTTGAGGAAACACCGGAGAAAGGTTTGTATTTCCGAGTTTGAAATGCCTCTGGGTCCAACAGTTGGTCTTTTGGCCAGATTTATTGAATATTTGTATGAAAAATATTGTTATTCTTAAGGGAGTTTGTCCCAGAACAAATATGATTTTTCTATAACTAAATTCTTATTATATATATAGAATAAGTTCCTAGAGAACAATAGATTAACTTCAAAGCGTAAGAAGTAGCAATCTAGATATTCGGCTCAACTGAAAAATTCAGTAGAGTTTGTTCTATCCTGTCCTTTGCACGCCACTTATAAGTATGGTTGTCATCCAGTCATATGTTGTCAAAAGACCAATGGCATCATTCGTCACTGCATCTTCCCATCGCAGTCATGGTCGTCCTCTTCCTCTGGTGCAGTCCAACTTGCCTTGGAGTAGCTTTTTAGCAGCATCTTTCTCACTCATTCTAGCCATTCTGGCTCACTTCAATCTGTTCATTGAAGATTTTCATCCACATAATTATGCTAGCTTCTCCTAACGTTGCACACACTTCCTTAACGGCGTGTTCACACAGAAGGCGTTATTTAGCGCGGCGCTACAGCGCTACAGTTGTGTTACTATCTTTTCCACTATAGCAGTCACACAGAGGGCGTTACACCTCAGCAATACATTCTATAGCGCCGAAGCCGGCGTTACGTTTGAAAAATATTACAGGTGTATCGCCGGGGCCGGCGTTATGTTTGAAAAATATTATAGATACAAATTACAGTTGAAATTATTTAGTGGTAGTATTCATATAGATATGTAAAACACCGAATTATTTATATAAAAAGTGAGGAATTGTCCATTTTTATTTGATATGACACCTCAAGCAAATATTAAAAAATATTATTAAAAAGGAGGTTACATGGAAAAAAATTGTGGAAGAGCTAAATATCACAAGTAATGTATCAATTGATATTATTATTATAATTATTGAACATTATAATAATTATATGTTATATTCTTTTTTATCTTGAAATCATTTAAACATTATACTTACGTTCTTTTGCTAATTTTAATTTTGCCTATACTAAATATATAAATGATAAAAAAAAAAAATCTGTTTATATTGCATATTTAAAACGGTTGAGGAACAGATAATAACTATCCAAGACATATATGGCAATAAAAGAAATTCGTTACTACGAAATTAATATTAAATAGATATGTCATTTGAAGTAAATAATTATTTGAAATAAATCTGGTTTTACATAAGAAAAAGTAGAACTAAAGTTGATTATTAAAATCTCTTCTGGAATATATTAAAAAATTATATATATATATATATATATATATATATAATATATATATATATATATATATATATATATATATATATATTTAATTTTTTGAATATTTCAGAGCAAGAAATACAGGAATAACCAAATAACATATCTTTTTATAATTTTATGTTCATTAGCACAATTTTTAAGAATTGGAATGTAATGCAATTCTGTTAAAGAGAAACAAGCTTCATCGCTAGAAACTGGCAGTAAATATTCGAAAAACGTATAGCAAAAACTCAAACACTAGCAAAAAATTGTTGGAAAACCTAATAAATATAAAGCAAACAATTTCTTAATAAAAATAAATTAAATTGAAACATAGTTTATTTATCTATAAAGTTATGGCCTTATTATTAATTTAATTTTTTTGTATCGTTAGAAAGCGAAGAATTTCAGAAAAAATAAAATAAATAAATGTAATAAATAAATAGAAGGTAACGCAGAATGACAAAAAAAAAAAAAAATAGAAATAATACTTTCAGAAAACTAACATTACTTAACGTAAATCACATGTTTCCAATGAAATTAAGCGAAATTCCCTTACTACATGTAAACTTTTAAAGTACTTTTCTAAGTTTGAAAAAAAGTATTTAAAATCCACCGAATCATGCCAATGTCATTGTTTAAAATACTATTTAATTGTACTTGTGTGAAAGAAGTGAAATATAAAAATATTTCATGTATATATTTATAACCATAAATACTTTTGATGTGGTTCTGTGACTCTAGATATGATATTATATTTAAAGTATTGGGTATTTATTGGCCCTTTCTTAAAATCGTCAAGTAACCTTTTAGGAAATTAAATGAGTGAATAATTTTATGATTTTTCCCTTTGTGAAGCACCAACATTGTCAACTTCCAATTAGTGTGACAATTTTCAACCTATCCATGGCAGGCAACGAAAATCTCGTAATTTCATTTTAGTAAATTTTATAATGGAAAATAACAGTTTAATAACTTATAGTCCTACAATCCATAATCATTTATATGTTAAATATTTAGATGTACTTTAAAATCTCTCCAAGCATATATAAACCTTTTGGTTGTCAGAAAAACTGACTTCAATTTCAACATTCTTCATTATTAATTTTAGTGATGTTTCTATTGGCGAACTTTATGCCTTTATTCGCAGTTTTATATTTCAACGTTGCAATCACCTACTCTGGAATCAACTTGCTCACTGTCTGTATAGATACAACTTTTCCAACTAGAAATATCACTAAAATGACATTACTCAAAAATCTTGAAATTATAGTTATTCATTATGTCAACTGAAAGGCCTCAGAGATTGAAGTTATGTGGTTTATAAAACTAGATTTTCATTGGCTACCGTCGATATAATAAATAGACTTTTTGTAATTTTACTGGTCTTAAAGATTTGTTATCTCTAAGCTTTAAAATTTAGCTCCGTTTAAAATGCAATTAATAATAACCCTTTTTAAAATTCATTTAAAATAACCCAACATTGCCAAAAAATTATTTTTATTAAAATTAGTGGGGCAAGTGAAAGTTATGTTTTACCCGCACCAGATTTTTTTTGTTACTTGTTTAAACCTGTTATAGATTTGAGAAATACACATGATTTAATAAATTATTTAGATTTTACATTACAGGGCGAGTCCCAGTCCACTCACAGTGCCAGTCACAAATTTCGTCATGATCTGGAAGATAAACTGGAATTAAAAATTCCCCTTAAGACAAAACAACATATTGATAATGCCATAGAAAACCTTACTACAACTTTACCGACGAATATAAATAATAACACATTTGTTAATAATAAAAGCAATAATTTAAGACATATTAACTTGCCACAGCATATTCGAATCTTATTAAGGGATAAACGCAGAGCAAGATCGAAGTGGCACAGGAATAGATATCCTTCCGACAAAACTTACTATACCGAATTGACTAACAAACTAAAATCAGAAAACATAAAATTCAACAATTACTGAACCTAACTGAACATATTACAACAACTGACAAATCACTATGGACTACAACCAAAAAACTTCTGAAGTTTAAAGACTTCAATCACCCACTTCTTACTGAATCCCAAACCTGGTCCAAATCCGACGAAGAAAAAGCCCAGTTATTCGGTCAACATCTGTTCCAAATTTTCAACCCGCATCCTGATATCCTTATTCCAACCCACATCGAATGTATTGAATCAGAACTGGATACTCCTCTCCAAATGCCCCTTCCACCTAAAGCATTTCATCCCACAGAAATATCCAACATCATTCAAAGATTACCCTCCTGCAAAGCTCCTGGACATGACCTAATAACATCCCAGATCTTGAAACTTCTTCCTCGAAAAGCCATCCTATTCCTTACTTTCATATATAATGCTGTACTCCGATCCACATATTTCCCTGATCCTTGGAAAATATCTATTGTCAAAATGATCCACAAACCCAAAAAGCCACCAGAATATCCATCCTCTTACCGTCCCATCTCTCTGTTACCCATCATGAGAAAAATCCTGGAAAAACTAATCTTAAAACGCCTGTACCCAATCCTAGATTCTAATCACAGAATTCCAGATTACCGATTTGGATTCCACTCCTCCCATTCCACTATACAGCAATGCCATCGTGTGGTAGACGTAGTATCCTCTGCATTGGAGCGCGGTATGTACTGTACGGGAGCCTTTCTCGATGTTGAACAGGCGTTTGATAGAGTTTGGCACCCGGGACTGCTGTAAAAACTCCGAAAATTCCTACTTCCTCATTATCCTTTCCTATCTTACGGATAGATACTTTAAAGTAAATCACAACAATGTCTATACATCCCGTTTTTCCCAGTCTACAGGTGTTCCTCAAGGTAGTATCCTAGGTCCTATCCTTTACACAGTTTATACAGCTGACATCCCAACCCATAAATGACCACATATGCTGCTGACACATGTATTCTATCAGTTAATAACATCTATTGCATCCTAAATCCTTCAATCCCACATCACAAACCTTGAAGAATGGTGTCAGAACTGGAGAATTAAAATAAATTCCAATAAATCCCACCAAATTACCTTCACCCTCCGCCGTAAACCAATGACTTCCTGTCCTTCAGTATCCTTTAACAACACCTCACTTATTCCTGTTGAACAAATCCGTTACCTAGGACTCCATCTGGACAAACGTCTAACTTGGAATCCTCATACCAGACTGAAACCACAAGAAACAGCTCGACGTTTCCGACTACTTCAACACTTACTAGACAAAAGCTCTAACCTTCCAATCAATTATAAAAGACTGATTTACATGACTATAATAAGGCCTATTTGGACTTACGGAGTTGAGCTATGGGGCTCTACCAAACCTTCAAATTCCTCTCGCATACAATCCTTACAATCCAAAATCCTTCGTAAAATCCTCAATGCTCCTTACTTTGTTACAAATAAAATTATCCATAATGACCTTAATGTTCCTTATGTATCAGATTTGGCCCAATCCAGATTTCTGTCCTTCCATAATAAACTTCATAACCATCCCAACCCTCTTGTCTCTAACCTTGCTTCCTATTAGATTCCTGATAACCCTCCGAGGCGCCTGAAAAGAAGATGGCCACGTGATCTTCTAATATAGACATATTATTAGAGTGCTACCAATGGGTAGTTTCTCAACATGTGTTCCATGTCTTTATACCAATGTACGAATTTACCAGATGTATTTTTTGTATACAGTTGTAAATTTCATATAAATAAATAATAAAAAAATAAAAAAAAAGATTTTACTGACCAAAATGAAGGTGATTGGTGGTTTGTCTCTCTGGATAAAGTACATCCATGTTATCAATCAATGCCCGATCAATTAAATAACACTACTTTTAAACTAATCAGGTAGTAGTTTCAAAATAAAAAAACGTCTGCCAAGTAAGATCCGTATAGCTTCCTCGCCGTTGTCATTGTATTTACAATGTATACCATTTTTTGTATGAGAATAAAATTTCTGGGAGAAGCCGATTCGGAAATATAGTTACCCTCCAACATTCAACAAAAGAGTGCTGTATTGGAAGATCCCATATTTCATTATCCTTAATAAAAAAAAATTAATAACATGCACCCTGAACATGAATTTCAATACTGTCAGTGTAAAAGGTCTTATGTAAAAATTTATTGTTTTACAAGAGTGCATAAAATTCATTATTTCTTTATGCTTTATTAGTATAATTTCATATTTTATTGTCATCTGCTACTATCCATAGTAGCAGACTACTTATATCAGTTGCAGACTACAAAATGTTACCTTTAATACAAATGGAATACAAGTTGAAAAACCTTACATATGACTGTTTGCACTAATAGTGGTAATATACAGTAGCGGACCCAGATTTAATTTGGGGGGGGGGGGAGGGCTTCAGCCTGTAAGATTTGTTTTTCATATACACAACGATAATTAATTTGAAAAAAAAAACCGCTGCAAATTATTGCACAATTTCCGAACAATTATACATTTAAAGTAACATTACCTTCCTAGTTATTAAGAAAAAAGGTGATTTCAATTATTGGACTAAACCTTTTTTTTAATCATTACTAATATGCTAAAAAAATAATTTAAATCCCAAAACAAAAGATATATATATATATATATATATATATATATATATATATATATATATATATATATATATATATATATATAAGGTTATATATATATATATATGTATATATATATATATATATATAAGGTTTTATATATATATATATATATATATATATATATATATATAACCTTTGCAGTAGAAAAAACTAGAGACCATATATTTGCTCCTAATTATTCGGTTTTAATGAATTTTTTTTTTATGAAATCCCTTAAACCTTTAAAAATCATTATAGCCATAAGGGGAATGGCGGACGGCGGACTGACAAAAAAGTTTTTATTCGTTTTTCGTATTCTATGTATCCTGAAACGTAAAACCTTAAATTTTAAAAGGGGTTTAAGTTTTTGAATTTTTTGTCGGTCACAATGGTTCATCATTGAAAATAATAAACCAAAAATATATTAAATTCGCGATAGCTCTACTAATAGTGCTTTGATTTCTATGAAACTTCATTCATTTTTTAGGAAATTTAAATACCTTTCAAACATCTTGTCATAACATCGACAAAAATGTGTATACTTTTTGAGTTATTCGAAATTTAATTTTATCATCCCCCGTAACTTTCTTCCCAGCTTCTTTTCGTTGAAATATGTTGTATAGATAAATTTAAAGGGCGTCTAGAAAATGGCTTTAAAAAATTTTCATTGAAATCGCTAGTTCGTTTAGGGGCTATAGTCTATAGCAACCAAGGTTTTTCGGCCGCCATCTTGAATGTAAAAGGCGGATGGCAAGTGAAGGAAGATCATACTCGGGCGACTTCTGATTTTATATCCAAATTTGAAAAAAATCGGTCCAGTAGTTTCGGAGAATGAGCGGACGGAGGATGGCGTACGGCGGAAGGCGGACGAACAAAAAAATTGAATTCGTTTTTCGAATATACGTATCCTGATACGTAAAACCTCAAATTTTAAGAGGGTGATAAGTTTTGAATTTTTTGGTTGATCACAATGGTTCATTATTGAAAATAATAAACCAAAAAGACTAAATAAATAATTAAAATGAAATAAATACAGTTAAAAATATTAATAATAAGATAAAATAAATAAACTTTAAAAAAATAATAATAATAAAATAAATAAATGAACTTTAAAAATGAAAAAAATAATAATAATAAAATATAAAATAAAAGTTCTGCTAAGTATCATTAGTCATAAACACCATATATTTTTTATAAGACTTTCATCATGTAGGAACTTCAGTTACACCTAAATGAAGTTATAACCTGAATTATGAACATATTATTTTATTGAGCGTTTGAAATTTTAATGCACTTCTTAAAATTAAGTAACATTCTTTCACCACAATTAAAGGGTAACAAAATGATGCAGGAGAAACGAATATTACTCAGAAAATGAAATGTTTCCGAGTACATGATGTGAAATTTTACCTTTCTAAAAATGGTAAAACTATGTAGAGGTGTAAATTAAGTTAAATTTTCGATATTTGTTTTCCATAAAGTTAACCAGTTTTGTGTTTATCTGCTTTTCTAATATTAATGTTTAAAAAAAATTATTATTCATTTATGACATATGAGATTATAACTGTTTTTCTACTAAAAGTTACTGGCGATACTTATGTAAAAAGACCCAAATATTTATTATTTAACGATCAAGACAATAGAAATCAACATATATTTAAAATTAGAGTTCCTGATTATTTAAAGCATATGAATAAAATCACGATTGTTAAACCCTCTTGAATAGAATAGAAAAATAACTTTATTGTGGAACGAAGTCCCTTTAGAATAACAAAATAGTACAAAAGAAACAACTTAATTTTGGCCGAAATGCTTGGTATTTAATTTCATTAAATTTATTATTCTATTTAACTTATTTATTGAAAAATATTACAATCTGTTTTAAAGGACATTTATAATAGTGTTCAGAGATAAATACAATAAATAAAATAAATTATACAGAAAAATAATATATATACAATAAATAAGTCATTAAATCAAATACATTTAATGAAATTAGATTTAAAAAACACTGAAAACATGAAATAATCTTACGATATACAAAACATTCAATCCTAATTTCATAATAAAATAATGTATGTTTAAAAAAGAACATAAATGTAAAGAAAGCAAAAATAAAATTCGGAAATATTGAAAAAATCTTCGTAAGATTGAAGCAGACGGCCGAGGCGATGGTATTCTACCAATCAGTCTATGTGCTTTTTGATTTCATGAACCCATTTTCTTTTTTTTTTACTTTATGTTGAAGAGCTAAAATAATGAGAAGTGCCTCCTCGTCAGAATCGCTTATTTTATATTAAAAAAAATGAATAAGAAAAATATCGAAAACAAATTATTAATGTACAAGTTGCGGGAAGCAGGGCTCTCTAGTCGACTAGGCCAGGCAGAGCGACGGGGCTGCTGTATCGCTTTCGAAGTAACGCCCTCTGTGTGACTGCCCCGGATTAGATATCGCCCTGAGTTATTGTAACGTAACGTCGGATCGCCCCCCTAAATAAGAATTTTCCTTCCCCTAAATAAGTGCTAGGTAAGTAACTTCCATCGATAAGGGCATTTCTTTCAGCAGAGCAAAGGCCAATGCCCCGAATCATCTGAATATATCCTAACCATTGTACAAAATTATTGTAAATATTGTTATTGATTAGGATTTTTGACTTACGAACTATCCTTTCAAAGACCGTGGATAATTATCGTCATGACATTGAACAGTTTAATAGATAATAAGTATATTTTTATGTAAGTTAGATAAAAACAAAAAAAGAATCAACTTTAATGGAGGGCATAGTATATCGTTTCAATTTAATATGTAGTTAAGGGTCCCATTACAGTTAATTAATGATTCAGTTAACCTGAATCACTAAATAGAAAAAAAATATATTAGGCGGAGGTAAACATGATAATAACCAGAGGTGCCCGCAAAGGGATTATATGCCGCAAGTTGTGCCATCAGATTTTTTTGGTACAGTTGTCAACTTTAAGAGAACAATTAAACCAGGAAACAAAGAAAAAAACGCACTGAGGTTAGCGTGTATATAAAAAAATATCTAAGGGCGCCGCATACTTAGAAATGCGACAGATATGATTTTATCCTAAATAGTCAACACCAGCAAGGAATTGTCTTCCGTATATCCAGTTTCAGGATTAACTCAAAGGGTGCCGCTTGTTTGAAACATCGGTATGCTGTGTATTTATAATAAATACAATTAATGCCTTGTGTTTGGTTATAAGACACAGAAACCAATTTCAAATAATGTAGCAATAAAATCATAGCTTATTAAATGTTATTATCAGTGTCAGGTCGTTCCAACATTCTAAAATAAACTAATTAGGGAATAAAAACTAATTTTTCCATCTTCAAATTGATTGTCCTCCCCCATTTCAAAATATTTTACCCCCTTTTGACAACGCTCACGCAATTATTTCCGATGAAGTTCTCATTTAAAAGGAAAAATATTTTAAAACAAAATAATAATGAATTCCTGGCATGGGCATACGCAGAAGATTGAAGAGCCCATATGCCTTGCCTCCTCTAAATATTACTGATTTTACTTGTTGATTGTAATTGCCTCATGTATTGTGCCTTTAATATTCTAGAGAAACAAACCAATATTATATCTACTATCTTTTAAACTAACTTATTGATGATATTACATCTCAAATAGATACATATTAATTACATAACTGAGAAAGGTAATAATATTATGTTTTTGGGGGAGGGGGCATGCGCCATCGGCCTTGGGGAGATGGGCAATCCTGATAATAACTATCATGACCAGATTAACAATAAGCATTAATGTAGTTCTGTGTCATACGTTACATATCAAATATAATAAAAAAGGAAAGATGAAAAATCGGTAGGATGTACAGTAAAAAAATTATCAATTATAAGAATGAAGAACTATAAGGAAAATTAAGAACAATTCATGGACGAGAATTAACCGATACGTGTCCACAAAATCGTTTAAAAAGTAAGGTAAGATAAAACAATTTGATACTAAATTTTATGTTGAAGTTCTGAATCCTGTTTCATGTAGAAGTATTAAAAAAATGAAAATATTATTTTGCTAGCGGAAAGTCTTATAATATTGGCATTATCTGAAATTTGTAATAAAAAATTTATCAGTTTTTGAGAAATTAGTTTAGCAGTAGAATGAACCAAATTTCAAACTTATCAAGATAAAAAAAAACATAAAGTATAATATCTTATTTGATATATATGTATATATATATATATATATATATATATATATATATATATATATATATATATATATGTATATATATAACGTATTTAGTAGCTGAATAAAACAAGAATTTCTAATGCTCGAAAAGAAATTGAATATTATAATATGATATGTCACGTCATCTACCACAGTGTCATTTATTTTCATATATTATTTCTGATAATATATTCATTGCTCACATAATAGGGTATATACAGTAGTGTTGCTATAAAACGAAGAAACAAGGAAATCTGCTGTAAAATAATGGATTTATAGAATTATGAGCAAAAAAATCCAGTTAGGAATCATTATACGCAAGGAAATTATGAAGCTCATATTCTTAGAACATTAATCCACTATATTGTCGCTTAGTTCCATTATGAATATAAAGAATCCTGTTTTTTTTTTTGTTTTTGTTTTTATTTCTTTATGACATTTACAACTGTATTATATAAATACATCAAGTAAAATTGGACATAATTGATATAATGACATGAATACACTTGCTCAGTAACTACCCAATGGTAGCACTCTAATGATATGACTACATTAGGAGGTCACGGGGCCATCTTCTTTTCAGACGCCTCGGAGGGTTATCAGGAATTGAAGAGGAAGCAAGGTTAGAAACGAGAGTGTTGGGATGATTCTGAAGTTTATTATGGAAGGATAGGTATGGATTGGGACAGATCTGAAACATAAGGAACATTAAGATTTTTATGGATAATTTTATTAGTGACAAAGTAAGGATCATTGAGGATTTTGCGAAGGATTTTGGATTGTAAAGATTGGATGCGAGAGGAATGCAATGGTTTAGTGGAGCCCCTTGGCTCACCTCCGTAAGTCCAAATAGGTCTTGTTATAGTCAAGTATATGAGTCTTTTGTAATTAATGGGAAGTTTAGAGCGTTTGTCTGGTAAGTGCTGAAGTAATCGGAAACGTCGAGCGGTTTCTTGTCGTTTCAATCTAGTCTGAGGATTCCAAGTTAGTCGTTTGTCCAGGTGGAGTCCTAGGTATCGGATTTGCTCATCAGGGATAAGTGGAGTATTGTTAAAGGAAACTGTAGGACAGGAAGTCGTTGGTTTACGAAGAAGGGTAAAGGTAATTTGGTGGGATTTAATAATAATAATACTTTATTTATTCTGGGACGAGTCCCTTTAGAATAATACAGGATTACAGAAATGAGGGCTAAGGAGCCTCAGAGATATATAAATAAAAATACAGAGTAATTGAACAGTCTTGGTTAAAAAAAATAATATATATATATATATATATATATATACACATATACATAAGTTGCTTTCCAATTTTGATCAGTTGATAATAAAAGAGAAAAAAAAATAGATAAACAAAAATTGGAGTACAAATAATGAAGAACGAACTAATAACTTATGTACATATTTTCAGTAGTATCTATTTACGATTTTATGGTGACTGGATGGATAAGAAATGATTGAACAGGCGGAATTTAAAGGTAGGAAGGGTATTAGATTGACGGATATGGGAAGGGATGGAGTTCCATAGAGATGAGGATCGGATAATGAACGATTTGTCGAAAGCAGCGGTTCGGTGGGCCCTTATGTATAAATCAGAAGACCGGGAACGAGTATTGCGGGAACGAACAGAGGATTTGAATTGAAGGAGCTCGGAGATGTATGAGGGACGGTGGGATTGGATGACTTGAAAGAGGAAGGATGCCAGGAAATACTTACGACGGTAGGAAGGATAAAGCCACTTTAACTCCGCGTAAAGATGGGAAACAGAGGCGTCCCTTGGGATCCCGAAGATGAATCGTACAAAGCAATTTATCAAACGTTTTAGTTTCGCCTCGAGATCCCCAGAGATGCCCTCATATACCGTACAGCAATAGTCAAAGTGGGGAAAAATTAAGGAAGTGACTAAGAGCCTACGGGTTTCAAAAGGAAATAGGTGACGGGAGTAGTTAAGACGTTTTAGGATGGAAATGGTACTGCGGGAAATATTGGATATATGATTTTTCCAAGAAAGCGTTTGATCAATGGTTATTCCAAGATTTTTGATGGTGGGGTGAAATTTGATGGAGTTATTATGTAGGAACAGAGTTGGAATAGTAGGAACAGTTTTAAGGAGGTGATTGGAGCCTATTGAGATTGCCTTTGTCTTATCCGCATTCAACTTCAGCTTGTTTGTTCTTGCCCAGTCACAAATTCTATCTAAGTCTTCTTGAAGTTTTTCTGTGGCAGATAATAGGTCGGAGGGCGGAAAGGAAAGGTATATTTGGAAATCATCTGCATAGATGTGGTATCGGGAGTGACGGATCTGGAGGGGAAGATCATTGATGTAAATAGCAAACAGAGTAGGAGAGAGAGAGGAACCCTGAGGGACACCACAGGAGAGGGGAAGTGTGTTTGAAGGAGGTTGATCAGGGACTACTACATACTGGGATCGATTGGAAAGGAAGGATTTGAACCAAAGCAGGACACTGTTGGATAGAAGAAGGTTTTGCAATTTGGTAAGAAGGATGTTATGGTCAACTGTATCAAACGCTTTGGAAAAATCTAGAAGGATGAGGATAGTAAGGTTTTGGTGTTCAATGGAGTTTTGTAGGTCATGGGTTATTTTAAGGAGAGCAGATTGTGTTGAATAGCCGGGTCGGAAGCCAGATTGGCATGGGTTGATAAAGGAACGTTCCTCTAGGAAGTTTGAGAGCTGATTTTGGACAAGGCGTTCTAGCGGCTTTGAGAGGTTGGATAGGAGGGAAATAGGACGGAAGTCGTGCAGTGAGGTAGGATTGGCAATTTTATTCAAAGGTCGGACTAGGGCAGTTTTCCAGGAGGATGGGAATATGGAGTTCTGCAGTGAAAAATTGTAGATATGACAAAGAACAGGAATAAGGTCAGGAAGGGTGGATTTTATTAGTTTTACAGGAATATTGTCGGGACCATAATCATAATCATAATTGGTGTGGGATTTTAGGATGGTGGAAAGTAATTCATCATAGGACACTTGGGAGAAAAAGAAGTCTTCAGGATTGAATTTGTGATGTTTAATGTCGAAAGTATGAGAGGAAGAGTGAGTAAAGGATAAGAAATGGTTATTGAGATCATCTGGAGAAAGATCGAAGGAACTACGATTAATGGACTCTGGTAGGGATAGGTTGCGGAGTATTTTCCATTTAGATTTGGGGTCAGGAGCATTGGACAGGGCATTATGGAAGTAGGTGGTTTTAGCAAGACGGACTGCGGATTGGGTTCCATTGCGAAGCGCCTTGAAAGACACATAATCCACAGCTAGACGGGTATTTATTGGAGTTTATTTTAATTCTCCAGTTTTGACACCATTCTTATAGATTTATGATGTGTGATTGAAGCATTTGGGATGCAATTGATGGGTCATTGTTTACTGATAGGATACATGTGTCATCGGCATATGTGGTGATGACAGTGTTGGGACAGGTAGGGATGTCAGATGTATAAACTGTATAGAGGATAGGACCTAGGATACTACCTTGAGGAACACCGGCGGACTGGGAAAAAAGGGATGAATAGGCGTTATTGTGACTTACTTTAAAGTATCTATCAGTAAGGTAGGAACGGATAATGAGGAAGTATGTAGGTGGTAGGAATTTTCGGAGTTTGTACAGCAGTCCCGGGTGCCAAACTCTATCAAACGCCGAGAATCCGGTTTTGAAATAGAATTTAGAGTCTTAGCCCTTTCTTGCTATTTTCACTGATTTGATTGTAATATGTCAACATGGTTCCGGTTAAATTTCAAAGAAAACGTTATGCTACTAATACGTATACCAGAAAGCTCAGTATTCACAATTTAGATACTCGATTAAAACTTGATGGTTAGATATTTTAAATAAAAATAACGAATAATGTGAACAGCGGACCAAACACGGAAATGATAATGCATAAACATTTTTTTTTTCGAGTTATGCCGTTGTTGCAGTAACATATAGATAGTTTCGCCAGGCTTGTATCAACCCCCCCCCCTGCGTTCATATAATCATTTCAAACAATTATACTTGCTCTGGACCTTTGAGCTGACAATACATTTTCGTGATCTCTGAGTGAATATCAAAGAATTTCTCAATGAATATTTAAGAAGTTCCCTCACAAATTAGTTGGCCCGCGAAAACCCCCGTGTAACCTAAATGGCGAGGTAGGGGAGAACAAAAAAAAAGATTAATTGTTTATTATAATTTGGAAAGCTATACTGAAATATACAATTCCACGAGAAAAAACAACGCTGTTTAGAATAGACTACTAAAATGTTTAAACACCGTACTATATCTGAAAGTAGTCTGTTTGATTTAACTGCAAGACTGGTATTGGCCTTGCGCAAGACTTAGAGGGTCTGGTCTTGGTCTTGGTCTTGCAACAATTTTTGTGGTCTTGGTCTTGGTCTTGCAACAATTTTTGTGGTCTTGGTCTTGGTCTTGCAACAATTTTTGTGGTCTTGGTCTTGGTCTTGCAAAAATGCACAGTGGTCTTGGTCTTGGTCTTGCAAAAATGCAAGACCTAGACCAAGACTGCAAGAACGAGACCAATTTTGGGCAACACTAGATGTGGTAGCCGTTTCTCAGGCTCCCTCTTCGGAATCGAATCCTGATTCTCCATTACCCGTGAGCGCCATGGTAGGAACAGAGTCTACCATCGACAACTGATAAGTCAGACATTTGATGGATACATCGACGTTATTGTGGCCGTGCGATCTGTGGTGTTATCTAGAGTCGCCAACCAAAGCGTCCTTTCCACGGCTGGTTGGGACTTGGTTGCATTTATTGACTCCAGAATTACCAATTACCGTGGCATACATACTGTAAAATATGACCAGTTTAGCAGACTTGCATGGCTTAATTAAGCTTTAAGACAAGCATATACTACTAGCAGGATCAACTAGGGAGGAGCCGGGAAGATGGGTCACTTGCCGCCCCACTTTGCCGCCAGGCATCTCCTAAATTCATTATGTATATATATACTATTCATATTCATTCATACTAACATATTCATTTACAGGAGTTCTGATTTATCAGAGGATGGAGAACATGACTATGAACATTTATATTAGGGTACTGTACCGTGTAAGGATAATTCTAGTTCCTGTTAGGGTGTCGGAGCATCAATGGGGCATAATCACATTTAACACTCTCAGATAAAACCATCCATGATGACTTTAATGTTGGATATATTGCCAATTTGGCCCGAATCAGATACCTGCTCACTAAACTTGAGAAAAATATGAACCTAATGTTTTAAATCTTCTTTCCTCTTCAATCTTTGATAACCCTCCGATCCGGAAGAAAACGTTTCCGGGAAATTCTAATTTTTACCTTTTATTAGAATATAGTTGTAAATTTAAAAAAAAATAGTTTAATTTTGATTTGGAAAGCCATAAACTAGACGAAATTCCCTCCATAAATAAGAATAAATTATTTTTGTTGAAGAGCCCTTTAAAGCGGCTAAACAATGTCAAATTGTTGAAAAATAGGTCACACCTAGCTTACTCATTATAGCCATAGTTATAAGTGTATCAAATAGTGCACAATACTAGCGCCATCTATTGGTCACCAGAACAGCGCTATTTATTGGTGAAGATGATTGACTAGCCCTACCTGGTGAACTGGGACCAGAAGGGCCAAAGTACAAGACCAGTCTGAGTCTGAAACTGCCTCCAAAATGGTCTTCAACATTATGCATACTTATAATGTCTATCTTGACCATCATAATAAAGAAGCAGCATGGATGCCAGCACATGACAAGACATTCTAAGATGCCAGCAGGCCAAAACACATAATTCAACTTAGATGAAACAGAGCGAGTTCCTCAATGGAAGCATTCAACCGCATCATTCACCAGCCAGAATCTCCATTTACACGGTCAGCCCTTATTAATCGATAGTTAATAACTCAATAATCCAAATGTATATCTTGGTACCTCCGTCAACCTTTGTTTATTTCAAACTATTTTTTTATCAATATATATTTTATGTAAACCTCATTTTCTCATTTCACATTCCGCATGAACACCCCCTTCTGACCAAGTAATCAGCATCCAGATTTGATTCCTTCTACTTTGGGATTAGGAAAGGTCTGATGCCCCAAACAGATCTAGCAATATTTCTGATAGAAAGATAATGAAGGATACATAAGAATGATGTATCATGTCTCTAATATTTGAGTTCCTATGCATGTAGGTTATGCAATATTGATGGCTTAGTGTAGTTTATTGGTGATACTTTTTAAGACTAATATTATGAAAAGAGAGGAAAAAAAATTCTTATCCACTAAGCCATATATACATATATATATATATATATATATATATATATATATATGTAGTAGTGGAATAATGTAATTTGAGATTATGTCCAAAGGAATTGATCGGTATGCTGTGTGTAAAACAACCTTATGTAGTATGGTTAGGGAAGCATTACTTTCAATAAAGAATTTCTCTCTTCCTCTTATGAGATAACCTTACGGACCTGAGAGATGACCTTACTTACGGACAAAATTTTAGTATTTATTTCATATATCTAATTGCTAAACTAACAAAATTGAGAACGATTACATTAAAGTTGCAGTCGTACCCAGTCTCACCTATTAAAAAATAGATATCTGCAAACCTTGAGTTTTCATAGCACGCCAGGCTCATGTGACGTGTCCAAGTTATAAAGCAGTAGTGATTCTTGAAATTGAAATTAAAAAAGTAGATTTAAATCTTTTTAAATTTTTATTTATTAAATCAGTTTGGCCCTAAAAAGTATTTTAGCCAATCTATATATACATATATATTTAAAATAACAATGGCGTTTTGGCCCAGTTGGCAAGTTTTTATCAGGATTAAAGAACTTATTTATATTAGCTTTTACCAATTTATGTTTTCTTTATTTTCAAAGCTTTTAGTTGATTATATATATATATATATATATATATATATATATATATATATATATATATATATATATATATATATATAATATATATATATATATATATATATATATATATAATATATATATATATATATATATATATATATATTATAACTGTACCACTACAACCGATTAAGGATGTTGGGTTCAGTACTATTCAGGGTCGCCCCACGGCCAATTAAACAGAATAAATGATTTGTTTGCCATGGACCGGGATTCGACCTAGAACCTTGAGCATAGGAAGCTTAGTGCCCTACCATTGAGCTATCCCACTCCATCTGTTGATTATATAACGTTACTGTTTATCACATAATATAAACTATGACTATATATAAGATATATATATATATATATATGAAGAATCTATCCTCGATGCAAATAACTATATGACGAAACATTTCCTGTAACAAAACGAGGTATTGTGACGAGTCCCTTAAAATCCGAGCTAGTTGATCAATAAAGTATTAATATAAGAGAAAATTTTACAAAATTATATGAAAAGGCGTCAGCTGCGAGGACAATGCGCTTCAAAACAGGAAAATTATTGGATGAAGGGCTCAACAACTAGGAAGGACCTGTATTGAATATAGCGGTTACATTTGGCATAAATTAGTGAGTATAATTCCACAACGTTATGAATAAATTTCGGGCATCGTTCAATATATTTCTATATCATATTTCTTCGTTGCTTGACTCTTTATCTTTTAGATCTTTATCAGATCTGTTTTTACGAATCTCCGCAAGGTGGCGCTTACACAAAACTATTACAGAATGAAAGATCCTTTTGATTTTTTTCTTTGATGTTGCATTAGAAAACATTTACAGTTCATCAAATCAAAACCTAACATAACATCTCGTGAAAAATATCTAACGAATTCATCGAATGTTCTACCCGAGTACGGCTAATATTGACTGCTATTGACTATAATAGATGTTCTCTTATACATATAGATAGAAAAAAAAATCACATATAAATGTGATTAAAGTACTAACTGCCAAGAAAAAAGTAAATAAATAACGTTAATTCATGTGAAAAAGTCATTGATAGAATTACACAGCTAACAAATTCTTAACGTTACATAAAATGTATGTATACACATGAAAACCACTTGTACTCTTAAATAAGAGAATACAAAGAAGCAATTATTTTTAGAGAATTTTCGTTTTGATAGCTCCCATCGAAATTAATAACTACCAGCGTGTAGCTTAGTGGAGATAGTTGTTTATAACTAAATCATACTTCGATTTTTTTCATAGTTATAACAATTAAAACCACAGAATTGTAAGACTGTAGCAAACTTAATTATTTTTATTACTTATTAGTCCATAACAATGACATTTCAAAGAAAAAATCAATAACAGCACTCTTATTGAGATCTAAAAATATTTGTTCAAAATATTTGTAAACACTGTTAATTTTTAGTAAAATCACTGAAAAATACTCTCTAATTTGTATTTTTAAGGTTTAAATCGGGGGAAACTGGAGAAAATTTTCCATTTTAAATAAAATGGTCAACGTTTTAGTGATGTCAAGGAAAGCTAATATAGCACAAAAAGTGTGTTTGAATACTTTCACTTTCAGGTTAACAACTGAGTGATGCGGTTGTGAGAGTAGCGCAGAGATCTCTTGAGAATCTTGCTTTGGGAACTATGGAGTTCTCTTGCCTGATTCTATAGCTATTTCTGAGTTTTTTTAAGTAAAAACTTCTTTAGACGCGTTTTTTGAGGAGTGTGAATTAGATTGAGCTATCAGATTTCTGATGTTTAACGCTCGGGTAAAGTCGGCCGGAGTCTACTAATTGAGGTGTTTTTTGTGTGGATTAAAATATATTAGAACTTAAAACCTGTATATTTTTAGCGAGGGAAAGTGGGAAATGGTCTTAAACTTACCTACTAGCTTATTGCTATTTATTAAATATATTACTGTGCCTCTTAGAAAAAAACTAAAAAATAACTGGAAAATACATTATATACATTGTCAAGGATTGGGATAACTCCCGTCACTTCCCCGATTACATGGAATGGAAGATTGGTAGAGTAAAGATAATCTATACATTGTTACCAATGTAAGGTTATAATTTGGAAAAATTCAACACATCATTATTCCTCCAAAATGTATTAGGCAAATAAAACAAACCTCTTAAAGTTTCGCTTATTTTATTTTTATTTATTTATTGAGTATTACAATTTGTCTCTTGGACATTAGTTATAGTGAGGTAGGATAACATTCACACTATATGTGCAAACAAATATAAAATAAATAGAAGCAAAATCACAATAAATAATAATCAAAACATATACACTTACAATATACAATTAATAAAATAAAATAACTTAAAAAAGAAAATTAAAACAAAGCAAAAACCACATGCATACCTATATACACTATTCACAAACAGGCGAGGGAACTCCGAGGCAGATATATTCCTCCAACTATGGAGGGAAAAGGTGGACTCCAGGATAACCCTGGGCTACTCTCTCAACCGCATCACTGGTACTAAAGCCAGCGAAGATTGAGTGCACTTTAGCCACATACACTCATGTTTTGAGTGGAGAATCTGGTCATTGCCAGAACTACAATACATACAATCTACAAAAGGTTGCGGCGCCACTGCCGTTTTAACCTTCTTGGAGTGTTATTGGGATGGATGGTGCTTGATAGGGTTTGTGCAAGGCTGTTTGGATGATACGTAAGAAATATGATGATATGTTTCGCTTATAAGTTTAGCTATGTTACCATTATATAGTATCACGAAATTACGCGGACAATTTTTTAATCCCAGCTTATTTTCAATAATTGTACTGTTTAAATTACTCCATACCTGAATTTCTGTATACCGGATGCGGAAACACGTGATACGAAGATTTTGATTAGAAAGTTTCTCCATAACGGACGAGCTTGTGAGTTGATGCTTTGAGAATAATTATCCCATCCAATGTCGCTTAGTTCAATAATGCCTACTGGGAATTCGGTTTTAAAATAGAGTTTAGAGTCTTAGCCTTCTGTTGTAATTTCTACAGATTTCCTTGTAATATGTCAACACGGTTCTGGTTATAAAAATAGAAAACAAAGGAGAATATAGCATGTAAGTTAAAAATATACTGATTGTGATAAAAAATAAGAAATGAGTGTATAAGAAGCTGGTAAAGATTGCATTTGATAACTGTAGGCTAAAAGATAAACAAAATGAATGTTGACGAATAAAGAAATTGAAAATTGAATAAGTAATTTAGGAAAGCTAAAATAAGAATAAGATAACATAATAATACGATTTTACATATATGAAATGTTTATAAATAATCGGAGGTACAAACCCCTTTTCATCAAATTATTAACAACTTATTTATATTGGAAATTCTGGGGAAGAGGGCGTTTTCAATCTGAAGATTGGTAAAATTTGCCTATTTAATTATTTACTAAAAACTCACCAAGGCCTATTTGCTTACACTTGAATCATAATATAATGTCATTACAAAACCGGTAAAAAGGGTGTTCTAAAAAATATCGGGCCGTTTGGAGTGACATCTATCCCCATCATGTCAAAATAACGTTATATATGCCAAACGTTGCAATATATTTGTAGGCTACCTTTTTTCTCGATTTAGTGATAAAATTAATTTACCATTCAAGTGAAAAACAAGTCGGTATTGATGAGTTTTAGTTCTTCGAAAACGCCCAATTTCTGAGAAATTTCATTGATAAAAAAGTTGTAGGTTACGATAAGATTAAGCAGTTCATGTTTTAGACGACTGTTAATAATTTTATAAAAAGGGATCTCTAGTTCGGGCGATTTATAAATACTTGATATATCTTTAGGAAGGTGAAAGACAAAATTAGATTTAGAACGTAATTGTTACCAAGTTGAAAACAAAATTATAAAGGAAGGAGATGGTCAGGGGTGGCGGACATAAATAGGCTAAATAGTGGTAAAACTATTTTATTAAAAGCTAACGTTTCGACCCGACTTTGCAGGTCTTTTGCAGAACTCGATATACCCTTTTCAGTTCTAATTGAAACTCCTAGCTGAACACACCTCCCTGAAGAAGACCTGCAAAGTGGTTTTACCACTATTTAGCCGATTTATGACCGCCACCCAGGACCATCTCCTTCCTTTATCATGCAACGGTAAACTATTAAATATTAAAAAAAAAAAATTATGTTTTAGAAAAAAAAGGAAGGACTATAAATAAAAGAGGTAACCCTCCCACACCTCATAAATTAATCTGCCCGAGGGTGATTGTTCCGAGCTCCAACTTAATCGTGACATCCTTAAGCAGATCTATAATAAATGTTGAGAAGAGGAAGGCGGGAGAAATAGAAGCCTAAAGCCGCTTAAGTTTTCTTTTATTCGAGACCGCTTTTGGCATTGAGTGCAAAGGAGGAAAATGCAATAAGGTGGAGAAGAAAAGGGTGAGGGGACCCCTCAAGTTGTCCCTTAAATAATGGCGGTGACACTGGGCCCTTCTGTCTTTGTATACCTGTCCTTCAGTTGCTTTAATTAGGAGGGGCACATTATCGAAACAACTTTATAATATTTGCCTGATGGATGTAAACTCACACGACAAAATATATAACAGTCATTGTCATTCTAACTAGTCATTCTATAAAGTATGGCAACATAATACTACAAATAGCCTTGTGCATGAAACCTCCTTTAACCTTGGAGAAATCACTTTTATTTTGGTGTTTAAAACAATTAGAATTGGGGACTTTCATGAATATTCAAATTTTATTCTTAATTAGAGTTTTTTATAACAATTCATTTTTTATTTATTTCTAAAATGTATAACTGTATAAAAACAAATATACATATAGTAATGTGATACATAGTAATACAATGGCATGAGAACACTTGTAAAGAAACTACCCATTGGTAGAACTCTCATAAAATTAATAAATTAGTAGATCACGAAGCCATCCATCTTCTTTTCAGACGCCTTGTAGGGGTATCAGGGATAGAAGAAGAAGCAAGATTAAAAACGAGAGGAATCAATTGGTTATGAAGTTTATTATGGAAAGATAAGTATCTGAATTGGGCCAAATCGGAAACATGTGCAACATTAAGATCTTTATGAGTTATTTTATTCGGGACAAAAATGAGGATTTTACGGAGGATTTTTTATTGTAAAGGTTGGATACGAGAGAAATTCGATGGAGCCCCAAAGCCCAACTCCCTAAGTCCTAATAGGCCTTATTACAGTCATGTATATGAGTCTTTTGCAATTGATTGAAAGTTTAGAGCGTTTGTATTGTACAGGGGAATAAATATCGAACAGATTCCTTTCGTTTCAGTCGCTTATGAGGATTCCCAGTGAAAAGTTTGTACAGGTGAAGTACTGGGTATCGGATTTGCTCAAAAGGATAAGTGGGGTCAAATAAAATAAAAATTTATCAAATAAAAAAAACAGAAAAACCTGTAGTGCCCCTCAAGGTTCCTCTCTATCTCCTACTCTGTTTGATATTTATATTAATGACCTTCCCCTCCTGATCCATCATTTCCAATACCATATCTATGTCGATGATTTCCAAATATACCTGTCCTTCTCGTCTACCGACCTATTATAAGCCACAGAAAAACTTCAAGAAGACTTGGATAGGATTTGTGACTGGGCGAAAGCTAACAAGTTAAATTGGAATGCAGAAAAGACGAAGGAAATCTTAATAGGCTCAATCCCCTCCTTAAAACTTTTCCTAATATTCCAACTCTGTTCCTGCATGATAATCCCATCAAATTCTATCCTTCCATCAAAAACCTTGGAATGATCTTTGATCAAACGATTTCCTGGAAAAAAATCATATATCCAACATCTCGCGCCGTACCATTTCCACCTTAAAACGTCTAAATTACTCCCGTCACCTATTTCCCCTTGAAAACCGTAGCCTCCTAGTAACTTCCTTAATTTTTCCCCACTTTGACTATTGCTGTACGGTATATGGGGCGTCTCTGGGGATCTCGAAGCAAAATTAAACCGTTTGATAAATTGCTTTGTACGATTCATCTTTGGGATCCCAAGGGATGCCTCTGTTTCCCGTTTTTATGCAGAGTTGAAGTGGCTTTATCGTACCATCGTAAGTAATTTCTGGCATCCTTCCTTTTTCAAGTCATCCAATCTCACCGTCCTTCATACATCTCCGAGCCCCTTCAATTCTAATATTCTGTTCGTTCCCGCAATACTCGTTCCCGGTCTTCTGATTTATACATAAGGGCCCACCGAACTGCTGCTTTCGACATATCTTTCATTATCCGATCCTCATCCCTATGCAACTCCATCCCTCTGGACATCCTTCAATCCAAAACTCTTCGTACCTTTAAAACCCTCCTGTTCAATCATTTCTTATCCATCCAGACCCCATGAAATTGTAAATAGCACTGTAAATATGTATATAAATTATCAGATCGTTCCTCATTATTCTTACTTTATGTTTATTTTCAATTTTTCATTTTTTTTTTGTTATTAACTGATTTAAATTAGAAAGTAAATTATAATTTATTTTATTATTTTTTTAATTTGACTATTCACTTACACTATATTTTTGTTTATTTATCTCTGAGGCTCCTTAGCCCACATTTTTGTCTTTCTGTATTATTCCAAAGAGACTCGTCCCAGAATAAATAAAGCATTATTATTATTATGTTTATTCTTTCAATCCTCGGCTTTATGCCGGATAAATCCACTGACCCGGACCGTCTGATTCAGGGAATAGCCATCATCCAGATTTATTTAAAATAGAGCTTAGAGGATTAATTGAGAGGCAAAACCATAAAGGGCTCAACGAATCCCCCCTGAAATATTCCTCTTTTTATGGGAATGTACTGCTATGTATTGTAAAGACCGCCGGTGGAATAATTAGTTGAAAGGTATAAAGAAATAAATATCATAAGTGCCAACATCTGGCGCTACCTGACCGAGGGTAACGACCAACAAGCCCAACCTTTTGTAAGTGGTAATAAAAAACCTTTAAGAACCACCGACCAAGACCGACAACTGAGTGTTTAAACAGGATCCCAAAAGACCTTTTCACACCTTCCACCAGAAATACCTAAGTCTATACCTGCTGCTTTACCTTGGCCTGGGGGAGAGGGCGTGGTCATCCCTTAGGCTGAGAATATTCAGCCAATCAGGAAAAAGACTACCAAAAGAGAGGGGGATGAAAAAAGGTGGGAAATAGAGAATTGGGACTGAGGACTTCTTCTTGGGACGCAGCTGAGAACACTTGCTCTTGGGACTTCAAGCGGGGGAGTCGAGGGAGGAAGACGAAGACAGCCGGAGAGAGCAGATGGACGGACTAGACGCTGAAGGAGAGCAGAGACAGGGAATCCAGATATGACGGCTAGAAACACTATGAAGGACCAGCTAAGTGGTAACAAGCATTTAGTTATACTAATGTAAATTTGTGTTGGCAACCATACATCATTAATTAATATAATCAATATAACACGTAACTTTAATCAAACATCAAGCATTCTCCTCCAGTATGATTCTTAACTATTCATTATGTATATAGGTTTAGTTATTATTTTATATATAGATGTTTTTGGTTTTATTTAAGCTTGTAAATATAATAGTTAGTAAACCAACGTAGAACTTTTACATTCTACCTTGCATGCCACCAATTAGTAATAGAAACAAATAGTAAATTTATAAACATGATACCTTTAGAAAGGAAATCCAATAAAAATTATATGGTTCAATGTAGGATACTACAGTAGGGGGTCTGTGGTATCTAACATTTCAATACAAATATAACTATTAAATACAAATAAATGCGGTTCCTGGAACCCCTTACTCGCGGTAGAAACGCGAGGCCAGGAACATATCATTTGAAATGGCATCCCATGTGAAGGACGTATCATTAAATTTACTATTTGTATCTAAGATTAAATTAATAACTATGCTGATTCTGCGGTTCAATAATTTGTGTCAAACCTATTTTTAATATCGAAAAATCTTCACTCTCCTATTTGATGGTCTTGTATTAAAAGTGGCTTGTTTATATTGCGGTTTATTATTAATGGGATATTTTTTAAAGGTATTGGGAATTATTTTTATGATAGCGTTTAACCCCTTCCTAAAAGGTTAAAATAGGTATTAAATTAAAAGGGATAATATACGCACATACTTTTTAAGATGGCTCTTAGGGTAGAAAAAGAAATACTACCAAAGCCTAAACGATCTGAAGCAGTAGCTGATCAGAAAACACCCAGAAAACCAGAACTGAGATCAACTGAAGAAACAGTGATTCAAATCCCGAAGAAAACCCAGCCACAGGCCAATAAGAAGATAGAGGATAATTTTAGTTCAGGAGGAAATAACATGTTTCTAATACTCCTTCAGAAAATAGAAGAAGGCAACAAAAAACTGCAAGAAAATATAATAGACATAGTGGGTGAAAGTAGTAGGAATTTGAAAAGAAGCCTAATGGAATCTATAGACAGCACAGTCACTAAAGCAATAACCGAGTTAAATAAAAAGACAGGAGGAGAAGAAGAGGTCAGCCAAGAACACCCATTGGAAGAAAATCAAACAAGTGACTTTGAAAATGTTCAAGGTCAAGAGAATGAATGTCCTGAATCTGAACAGGAACCTAATTAAGTTAGTGAAGTGGATGAACCTGTATTAGCCGAACCCTCCTTAGGCGAGAATAGAAATATTAAAGAAGAATATATAGGCCCCCTAGCTTCAGTCGAACTCTCCAGAACAGAAAAGACTTCTCCGAAAGTAGAAGAAATTATAGAGGACCAACAAGAAAACGAAGCCTCTACATTACATCTTGAATCAGAAAATCTCGGTATAAAAGAAATCAGTGAAAAAGAGGAAGGAATTAAAGAATCCCAGAAGGAAACCTTGAAAGATTTTGTATTAGGTTCCATAAAGATCAGAGAATTCTTTTTCCAGGTCGATAAGGAGACCCACGAGATTCTAGAAATTAAAGAAGAATATATAGGCCCCCCAGCTACAGTCAAACCCTCCATAACAGAAAAGACTTCTCCGAAAGTAGAAGATGAACCAGCCAAGATAGAAGGGTGGAACAAAAGTCTATCGACCCATATTATAAGAAGATCAGTACCGAGAAGTAATAAGTATATTAATTATAGGTATGCAGAAAACGAGACAATCCCCATGTATATTTTAGAAGATGAGGGATGTAAAGGTTATATGGCTCTGAACCATGTTAGGACAGGCCGGTTAAGATCTTATTTTAAGCCGCGGTAGTCTTTGTCCCATTCCAGAGGGCAAAAAGGGGTTTTTTAGCGTCCCTTCCGTTGACGAGCTAATGGGTCCTGGCGAAACCATCGTCAGGTTAACCATTCTGGATACTTGTAAATAGATTGTAAATAATTATCTGTAAATATGATTTTGTAAATAGGGTGATAGGACTTGAATGACAAATTTTGAAGGCTGAATGTAAGGAATCTCAGGCTGAACCGACCAAAGTAAATTTATAATTGAATTCATCTTACGATCTTATGCTAATATTTAAAATAAAAGTAGAGTTAAAACCTTTTTAATAACCGATTTGTGTTACTAAACTTTTATTAGAAAAGAAAAAGGGAAGGACCGAAAATAAATCATTATTAAATAAAGGGATAAAACTTTTCATTTTAATTTAAATACATAGTGGGCCAGATTGATGGGAGTAAGATCTAGTTATAATTATGTTACCGAATATTGCCGTAGTTCAAAGTTAGCGCAGACGAGCACCCCAAATTAACTTCTTAAGAAAAATTGGATCATTTTCTTTTTAATCCAGATAGGATTTAATCTATAGGAATAGGGAATTGTTACCCTTAACAAGGAGAAGACATAGGTCCTCCTCATCACCCGTAGGGTTGATAAATTTTATATAAGGGAGAACCCTTTTAATGGAATAGCTGTAGTGCATCCATTCATCAATAAGTGTGATAAATAATTAGGAGAAGATAAAGAAATCTTCTATAACTATACCTCCAGAGTACTGAGGTAGTATGTGTATGGATCCAGAAGTTAAAGATTTAAAAATTATAATGGTAAATGGGGCTGAAGTAATATACTTCATTATTATGATGTGCACATGACTACATTTGAGGCAAATTTAACGGTTTATAGCTGCCACGTGTATAAGGAATGGATGGTTCATTCATAATTAAATCATAATTGAAAAACATAAGATAGTAATTTGAATAATGTTTTTTGAGTAAATGAAATATTAATATTCATTGAATAGAGTTTGTAGAATAAAGAAAACGAAGTCGCCTGAGGTTCATTCAATATTTCAGCAAAATATAAAATAAGTACCCGATAGTGACATTAAAATGTTTTTCACGAACATTTGCCAGCCCATTGTTTAAAAACAAGTTTTGACTTCTCCTTTTGGAGAGCTAAAGGTATATGTAAATTAAAATTGTGTGAATGATGAGAATGCTATGCGCTTCTACACCAAAGATATGACATTAAAGCTTAAAGGTAAAAGCTGGTACAAACCACTTAGAAACCAAAGGTAAAATTTTTGTTTTTGTTATAACGGTTGCCACACAAGGTAGTTACACTGAATGAATAATATGTCATTGTTGTATTATGGGTGTAAATATAGTTGCCTAAAAGTGCACCAGAGATAACTTGAATTCCTTTGAAGACTCTTTTTTGAGAGTATAAATAATAATTATATAAATAGTGTAAAGATAGTGTGAATGTTAAGAATTCGAGGAAATGACACTATAAAATGTTGGCTAAATGAGATTTTGGTAAAGGAGGAAGAAACATAGTTCAATGAGAATATTGTAATTAATGTCATTGTGTATATATATAAGTATATGTTTTGTTTTGTGTCCCACTAAACAGATAGATAAACTATAAAGAATTACGAGTAGTGGTATTGATATATTGCAGAATTGGTAAATTTGAGATATGTAAGTAAAATTGAATTACTGGTTGTGTAAAAGCATATTTTCTCAATATTTCTAGTAGTTAATGTATAAGTCTGTGTATATTTGAGTTAAATCTCATCCTATATTGTTTATAAATAAATGTTTACTTTTCATTCTGAGATCAGATAGAGTAAGCCTATTGTAAAGGTATTGATGTATAATATTTAAAGAAAAAATCAAATAAATTTAAGTTTATTTAATTTTTTCTTTTCCCCAAGACTAGGAGAATGCTATGTATTGTAAAGACCGCCGGTGGAATAATTAGTTGAAAGGTATAAAGAAATAAATATCATAAGCGCCAACATCTGGCGCTACCTGACCGAGGGTAACGACCAACAAGCCCAAACTTTTGTAAGTGGTAATAAAAACCTTTAAGAACCACCGACTTAGACCGACAACTGAGTGTTTAAACAGGATCCCAAAAGACCTTTTCATACCTTCCACCAGAAATACCTAAGTCTATACCTGCTGCTTTACCTTGGCCTGGGGGAGAGGGCGTGGTCATCCCTTAGGCTGAGAATATTCAGCCAATCAGGAAAAAGACTACCAAAAGAGAGGGGGATGAAAAAAGGTGGGAAATAGAGAATTGGGACTGAGGACTTCTTCTTGGGACGCAGCTGAGAACACTTGCTCTTGGGACTTCAAGCGGGGGAGTCGAGGGAGGAAGACGAAGACAGCCGGAGAGAGCAGATGGACGGACTAGACGCTGAAGGAGAGCAGAGACAGGGAATCCAGATATGACGGCTAGAAACACCAAGAAACACTATGAAGGACCAGCTAAGTGGTAACAAGCATTTAGTTATACTAATGTAAATTTGTGTTGGCAACCATACATCATTAATTAATATAATCAATATAACACGTAACTTTAATCAAACATCAAGCATTCTCCTCCAGTATGATTCTTAACTATTCATTATGTATATAGGTTTAGTTATTATTTTATATATAGATGTTTTTGGTTTTATTTAAGCTTGTAAATATAATAGTTAGTAAACCAACGTAGTACTTTTACATTCTACCTTGCATGCCACCAATTAGTAATAGAAACAAATAGTAAATTTATAAACATGATACCTTTAGAAAGGAAATCCAATAAAAATTATATGGTTCAATGTAGGATACTACAGTAGGGGGTCTGTGGTATCTTACCTTTAAATACCTAATTAATATATTTTTCTGTAGATCGGTTCCCTTCTGGAACCGATATGAATACAAATATAATTATTAAATACAAATAAATGCGATTCCTGGAACCCCTTACTCGCCGTAGAAACGCGAGGCCAGGAACATAGCAGTACTTCCCATAGCTTCATAAGTCGTTGCAATAGTTGTATTACCTTTTGATCGACTTTATAAATCCTGAGAACTTCAATCAACCAGTCATGAGGGACTGAGTCGAATGCTTTCTGATAGTCAATCCACGAAAGAGATATATTGCGCGTCTTTTTTGATACTTGGTAAGCTATGAATAAATCGAGTACAATGGCAAGGACTCTTTACATCCCTTAGAATTTCGCTTACATCCAATCTGACCTTGTGCCATAAGGTTGTTCTTTTGTATATGCCCTATTAGTTTATTACTGATTATGGATGTCAAAAGCTTGTAAACTCCATTAAGGCATGTTATTGGTCGATAGTCTTTCGATCAAGTGTGCCTTCCCTAAGCAGAAGTCCTTTGGAGGTGTGACTAAATTGCACATCAGTTTCTGATAGTAAGAGGCTAATGGTCCATGGACACTTTTAAAGTGTTTGAGCCAATAGTTTTGAATTTTATCTGACCCTGGTGCTTTCCAGTTATGTGCGTACTTGATGGATTCCTGTACATCACCGATATTAATTTGCATTGCATCCATGGTTGGAACAATCTGTGTTTCATCTTGCAAATTTCTAAGCCAGAAAGCATTCTTATTGTAGTTCCTTGGACTGCCCCAAATGTTTTTCCAATAACAAGAGAAATCAGAATCATCGGGATGTGACAAAGAAAAAGAGTCTTCCTTTGTTTTTGGTTTCAGGCTATTATAAAATTTTCTCTCTGCTGTTTGAAACCAGTAGTTTTGCTTTCTTCGGGATTCAGCTTTTGTATATCTTCTGGTCCTGTTAGCATAAACTGCAAGTTTTTGTTTAAAGAGTTCTGAGAGTGCTGACAGCTTTGAATTAAGTTGATCAGATCAACTTAATTCAAAGCTGTCAGATCTATTGACGGTAGCTATGTCTTTCACAATGAGTTCATTAATAACAGTCTTCAACTTCACCGATGTTCTGTCAGGATTATTGAGATAGTTGGTGAGAACTCCAATTTTTTAGCGCAATTCATCAATTTTATTCTTCAGCCTTCTCCTCCAAGGTGGATCAAGATTCTTAACATCAGAAATATTCTTCCCTTTTGGCGGATCTAATTCTCTTATTAGCCCCAATTGTTTCACAACCGTCTTTGCTGTTATATATATCCAGTGTCGGATTTCATCGATGCCACTGTCTGTTTATTATTATTATTTGGTATAATAATAATAATTATTATATATAACACAATAAGCCATAATAATGGTTACATGCTTATGGAAACATTACTTTACACATGCTACATAATGTGGTGTGATTGCTATTTTTTTGTAATATAATAATGTAATATATTTTTTGTAATGTAATATATTGCAGAAATATAGTATGTAAAAACCTACATACGTTATAAAAATGAATAAATAACATGAAAACTGTATACCGTCATTAAATATATAAACAAAATAAAACTAAGCAGTAACATGTTGAATTTTGTTGTTAGGAGTATTTGTTTTGTCCGTTTGTGTGATTACCGTTTCTGTGAATTCTTGTCATAGTTTCCTAATGTTTAGATCATGGGATTATCAGATGTTGTAAGCTCAAAGTAACTCAGTATTTTAAAATAAATATATTGTTTTATTTGAAGCTTCACTTCTTATGACATAGTGCCTATTTTTGTGTATCGTGGATATGTGTTTATGATTCTCATGCATATGTTTTGAATCAGTTCAAGATTTCAATAGTTAGACTTACAGGTATAACTCCATACTGGGGAAGAATATGTGAATGTGATTATAGAGCAGATCACCGCTTTATATAAAATCAATTTATTTTTTTATGATAATTGGGAAAATAGCTAAAATAGTGAATAATAATCAATATAATAGTTATTGCTTTTATCCCGTTGTCCAGGCCCCTTTCTATCAAATTATTAACATCCGCCTAAAACTTGGTTAAAAGCATCATCCTGTCTTAAGCTAGCAATTATTCATCAGCGAAAATTCTCAAAAAAAGGGGCATTTTCTCATTTAATTAGTTAATTTAATTAGGTACTAAATACACATAAATTAAATGTAACCTACAAAAATATTGGTCCGTTTCGGCAATACAATCTCTTTGTTTTGACAATGTGGGGATAAAGGTCACGCTAAACGACACAATATTTTTTTAAGCTATCTTTATTCTCGATTTTGTGATAAAATTATCTTACGATTCGAGTGGAAAGGAAATGGGTCTTCATGAGTTTTTAATACCTAATAAATTAGACAATGTTTGCCGATCTCCAAATTGAAAACGCACCAATTTCAAAAAAGTTCGTAAATAAATAATATGAAGCAATTCACGAAGTTTTAGGCGGATGTTAATAACTTGATAAAAAGGGGTCTGTGTTGCGGGCTATTAGATTGCAATTGATTATTTCTCTTACTTATTATTTTTTATCTCGAATAACATCATTTTATTTAAATTTATATTAATTGACATGCATGCGTTTTTGCAATTTTAGCATTAGATTATTCCTTTATTTTTTTTTAATTTTTGGGCTTACACAAGTCTTTGAGTGAGTTCACGGGAAAGGAAAATGTGTGATATGGCGTGAGTTGATTGAGTGATCAAACAGAGAAAAAGAGTAAATAAACAGATTATTTGTTTGTATCATATGAGAAGTTGAATAAAAGTAAAAATATATATGTAGGAAAAGAAATAAAGTAAATGAGACAAAAATACATAATTTTACATAAAATACATTTTTATGCCCGAAAAAGATTGATTGGTATGTTGTGTAAGTCACATTCCAATGTAGTAAGGTGTGCCGTAGGGGGATCTCCCTATCCAAGGGTCGATTCACGGCCGATTAAACAGAATAGGAAATTACCTGTCATCAGCCGGATTCCAACACAGGGTCTTGAGCTTTAAAAATCAGTTCGATATCCACTCATCTACCCTCCCATTTAATTATATAAGTTATGAAAATTTGGAAATTAATAGAATTAAATAGTGAAGCTGAGGGAAGAATGTGACAAGGTACAATTTTCAAAATAATAAGTCATTTTTGCAATGTGTTAATTTGTACATTTATATAGCTATATATGTCGTTTGTTCATTTACATATTAATATATATAAGGGCTGTGTAACAATAATGATATTGCTCCGAATACATTTATTCTATTTTTGAGGAAGAAACTGTAAACCCGCATACAAAAAATGGCGGAAGGTAGATATACTACGGTAGATACTAAGAAAAAATAAATAAATAAATAAAGTTTCAAAAGAAATTTATACAACCAGAATTTCTTTTTCTGATATTGATAATCCTGGTAAAGATAAAAACTGTAGACCATCAAATTATGTTTTATCATCTACAGAACCTGTGAATTCAATGAAACAATAATCTGTGGCTTGTCACACAATAGTTGTAACACTTTAACCATTTATTAATAGAGAGATTAATAATTTTTTTTATTTATTTATATGATATTTACAACTGTATACACAAAATACATCTGGTAAAAATAAAATTAAATTGAATTCTTTCATTATAAACTTATATTTTTTAAAAACTATTTTATTGAGTAATATAACCTTGTATTCACAAGTTACAAATTTAATTGAAAAAAATTAACAAAATATCTCGCCTAAAATTAAAAATAGCTTTCATGAATAATTAACTAAATTTTCAAAAGTGAACTAAAGAAATTAGAAATTGATCATATAGCTAAAGTTATATCAATATTGATGATGTAGCGATTATTTTTAAATGCAAATAGAAAAATAGATTTTTAATTAATTATCCTATCTACAATCAAGACATTTATAAATAATTGTGGGTTGATGGTTAACTGTAGTGAATAATTGAAGAGATCTGAAGAGATGCGGTGATCTGTAAAAAACAAAACAGTAAAAATAAATATACTTATTTATATAAGATCACCACAACTATTCTTCTCTTCATTTATAAATAAACTTTATCTGATTATTCCTTTATTTATATTCTATATTATGGAAGAGAAACAGTTCAAGTTTTGATCCTCAGTTGACAGAGACCCTCAGGTTCGTGCGTATAAAGTGAGAAGGAGAATCGGAAGACAAAGACTAAGACTAAGAAGTGTGTTGTTGGAAACTGGTTTGGACGGTTGCGGCTTAGTTTAAACCAGTTGGGGTTCTGCCTTGGCCAGCTTCCTTTCCCCATTCCTCTTAATCCCTAAGTTAAATTAACCCTTTGTTTCATTATGTAAGCCCTCTTTTCGTAATTACGTTAGCTGCATTTTTTTATTAAGGAAATAATAAGTTGTCTGTATGAAGCTAATTTTGTATGTAACCATACTAATCGTATTTTAAACTAATATTATCCTGTACGCATAGTAATCCTATGATTGAGGAAAACAGAAAAAAAATGAGGCTCGATAATTTAGATCAGGGGTCTCCATACTTTTCGAAACGTGGGCCAGATTGAGAGCTCGACGTTC
Organism: Nezara viridula; assembly: GCA_928085145.1. Taxonomy (NCBI): domain Eukaryota; kingdom Metazoa; phylum Arthropoda; class Insecta; order Hemiptera; family Pentatomidae; genus Nezara; species Nezara viridula. The sequence goes on along the minus strand of OV725078.1, from coordinate 11,530,488 downwards.
CGCGGGGCATGGCTCCTGATGAAAAAAAAATCTTGCTCTATAAATGATTCTTCAGCTCTCAAATGAGCTTTATTAGAGAAAAAGACACACGCAATAAATGTTGTAGTAACCTCGTGTGCGAGTAATTAGCTAAACTTCATAATTTTAAATAGGTTTTAAAATTTCAGGATTTAATCAAAGAAACTTTGGCGTACCGCATCGAAAGGGCTTGTGGGCCTGCTTTACATATAAGATCGTATTAAATCAAACAGAAGACTTGAAAAATAATAATAAAAATTCTACCCGTCCTGTGGCTTGATACCGACTCTATCATCTGTCTCTGCCAACATATTCCCTTGACAACACGCCAAATGCCAAATCCTCCCGTCTACGTTTAGCAACTCCAAACCACAGGCTACCCATCGGACGTAACCTTTTGAAACAAATCCTACTCCTCATAAATCCCAAAATCTTCCTCCCCATCAGTTTGGTTTTAGCTCAAAACACTCCACTGTTCAACAAGGACTCTAAGTCATTTATCACATATCAGTAGACCTAGAAAACAAGCTTTTCACTTGGTATGGCATCCTCGACGGTTCTTCAAGTCTTAAAATCCAACTCCAGTCCTTAAACCCAATACTTCGATCCCACCTCTCAGTCCGCTCCTTTCAAGCACGTAGTGGAACAGTATTTTCCAATCTTTATAAAGTTAAAGCCGGTGTCCCCCAGGGCAGTGTCTTGGGTTCCGTGCTTTACTTCCTTTTTGCCGCTGATATCCCTTTTCATTCTGATACCTTCCTTGCAACATTTGCTGATGACACCGCAGTCCTTTCATGCAATTAAATATGTACTAATTTATAAACTACATGATAATAATACGAAGGAGTTTTTTGTTTTTAATGCGAAAGAATTAGAATCTGAATAAATATTTTTTTAATTTAATTTTTGATTTACTTATACTTTTTTTAACATCTAATTATATCTAAGTCAAAGATTGTAAATAAAGTACCAAGATATACTTATGTATATATCATATAATAAAAATACGACGGAATTTTGGTTTGACGGTTTAATTAATAAGGGTTTGTAAAATGTGTGAACAAATAACAAGAAGCAACAAAACTTTTAAGGGCGATATAAATATTTATTTAAATGAGCTGACTGCTAAATGCTTGCAAATAATTTTTTTTGGGTACCATGATCATGTCTTAGTGGGTGAGGAAGACAACCATAACCATTGTGACTCCTTCAGAGCAGTAGTAAAATTAATTTTATTTTAAGAATTTTAAAAAATATTAGAGATAAAAATGAAGAAATTGAGAAACCAAAAATGAGATAACTGAAAAAAAAGTTTTTAACTTATTATTTATTTTATTTTATTGAAACCCTACCCTGCCGGTAAGGCAATACGGGTGTTATGCAGAAGTGAGTAACAACGCATGCGTTACAACTCATTGCTGTATTCAGCTGTGCACACAGCCTGCTCTTCTTCTTTTTAGCCAGCGTCGTCTTCTATCCTCTCTGGCGGTCTTCTGGATGCAGGTTCATTTCTTCTTCTCAACGAAAAGTGAGTTGAACCAACGAGTTCCTTCCACCCGTATACGAAGGCCTTGTAGAACGGATATTTTTCTTTTTACATAAGTTGAGGGAGATCGCTCTCCGAGTCCCGTCTCCCTCAACAACATAGCTCTCAGTGCCTCAAAGGCGGTACAGACAAGGATTATATGCTCGGCGGTCTCCGGCACTCTGCAACTTGGGCATAGGGGATCAATGTTCTTAACTTGAAAGGTCAATACAAAATTCATGAATAAATTCTAACAGCTCAAATTAATGGTTTACAATATGCATCGCCATTTCCATTTCCCGTTTATTAATTTAAATTATATATGTCCTTAATTGAGATAGATTGTAATATTTCTTAGTACATGTTTTAAACTACTAATCTTAGTAATATTTTAATTTAATTTCAATATTATTAAAATATTAATTTTACATAGATATAATTTAGAATTTAATTTAATATTTTAAGATACCAAATAAAATAATAAAACAAGGTATGAGTTAAAAATATTCATTTTTATGAGCTGCCCAGTATGGCGAACCTTGGATATTGCATGATTTTTTTGGATAGGATGTCGGGATTTCGCTAATCAAATTTTCATATCGATCAATAAAAAATAAGATAACATAAAGATAACTAAATTAAAAACACAGTCATACCTATATACAATATATCCAATCAGGCAGGGAACCCCAAGCCAGGCTTAACCTCCCAACTATAGAAGGAAAAATAGAACTCCATGAGATCCCTGCGCTACTCTCTCAATCGCATCAGTGGTGCTAAAGCCAGTGGAGTTTGAGCGGGAGCACTTTAGCCACATACACTCATGTCTTGAGTGATGAATCAAGATATATAAGAACTCCAAGATATATACTGCAAAAGATCTCTGGGCTACTGCCGTTTCAACCTTCGAGGAGGATTGTAGGGATGAGTGAAGCTAGATAGGCATTGTGCTAGTGGGTTTGGATGATTTATAAGGTTTTGATGGAATTTGGAAAACTTTCCAGGGATATGATTGAGGACAAATGGGATATTAAGGTAATGATGTAGGGATTTGTTGGTTACATAAACGGAGCATCGACTATTGTTCGGAGGACTTTGGACTGAAAGGATTGGATGCGTTTGATGTTAGAAAATTTTGCTGTCCCCCGAAGTTCAAGTTCGTAGATCCAAATAGGTTTCAGGATTGTCATGTAGATCAGTAATTTGTTGTCAATTGAAAGTTGAAATTTTCAAGTCAGTAGTCTGTATAATTGACCATATCGTCGGTTAAGTTCTCGTTTTTTAAGTCTATTATGTGGGTTCCAAGTTAGTATTCGGTCTAAGGTAACGCCAAGATACCAGACTGTGCCTGAAAAGGAAACTGGATGGATTTAAAGTGGACTGATGGACAGGATCTACGCTGGAGCGTAAAAGTAATGTGTTTGCATTTGGATTCGTTTACTTTGATGCTCCATTTATTACATCAGTGCTCAATCAGAGAGAGGTGCCTCTTCAGATTTGAAGATGCTTTTTCAGGATCTGAGTTGGATGATAGGATGGCGGTGTCATCAGCAAATGTTGCCAGGAGGTTATTGGGATGGACAGGGATATCAGCGGTATAAAGGATATAAAGGACGGGGCCCAAGAAGCTACCTTGAGGAACACCGGCTTCAACTGAGTAGAAATTGGTAAATTCTGTCCCACAGCGAACTCGAAAGGTGCGATGAGAGATGTAGAAGCGAAGGATTAGGTACAAGGACTGGCAAAATGGATTTTCAGCTTGGAAAGAAGCACGGAGCTTCTTTGACCATACCCAGTCAAAAGCTTGAGCTATGTCCAGAAATGCACCCGAGCAATATTGATTGCTTTCCAGTGCAGCTGAAATATGATCGACCACTCGGAGTACTTGTTGGGCTGTGGAGTGTTGTGAACGAAATCCGAACTAATGGGAAGGAAGATTTTGGGATTCTATAAATGGTATGATTCGTTTCAGGAGGATCATTTCAAAGCTTTTTGAGAGGATTGGAAGTCGGCTAACAGGTATTGAGGTAAATTATTTTTCTTAGGAATTTTTGAGGAGAGATTCGGGGAGGAAGCAGTCCAGATTGCTAGCCGAATAGTGGTGGTAAAGGAATGTACTGCATTGTCGAGGTCTTCTGGATTTTTCAGGGTTATTTTGAGGTCAATTTTATTGGATTTGATGAAAGAGTTTCCAGTTCACTGGGCGTCTGATGAAGAACGGTAAAGGAGGTTTAGGAATAAGAGCCATTGATAATTGACGTATTAATGGACTATGATATGAGGTAAGTTCGTCAAGACGGGTAAGGGAATGATTGATGGGACCTAAACCACTGTGGATGAAAAAATCAAGGATATCAGGATTGCGGTTAGGATCAGTGGGCCAGTAGGTTGGTGAGTTGGGTGGAAGGACACTGAAACGTTGGGAATTGAGTGCAGAGAGAAATGTTCTGCCACGAGAATTCGTGGTTCTTGAACCTCATTATTGATGCTTGGCATTTAAGTCTGTACCCATGATGAAATGATGACCTAAGGATCTGGATATGGATCTGTGAGGAGGGCAATATGGTGATGCCAGGGTGACCGGAAATAAGAAGGTTTTGACTATAATAGCTGTTGAAAGGAGGAAATCATGAGTAGGTAATGGGAGTAAGTGATGAGAGAGGGATTGGTGTACGATGATAGCAGTACCGATATGTGTTTGATGGTAGTCATTTAAGGATTTTTTACAGGAGGGATGAGGTGAGATACGAGATTTGTAAGGTGGAGAGTGATATGAGTGGGGTAACCATTGATTTAAATTCAATGAGGAATGATGACAACAAACTGGTGAGATCTGTGGCATTAGATGTAGGAGGAATATGAGGAATTTGAGGTTGTTGGTGGTTAGGTATGTTAGGATGAACAGGATATGGAGGTTTTGGTTGAGGTAGTTGCTGCGGCAGGGCTACACATTTATTAGTTGGGTTCTTACCTCCAAGTAGTTCGGTGTATGATATACTATTATTAGCAATTCTAGAAGGTTCTCTTCTTGGTCTGGTTGCCTCATCTTGAATCCTATTCTTCTGGTATCTGGATTTGAGGTTCTTATAAATTTGGCAGCCTTTGTAGTTGGCTGGGTGTCCATCTCTAGGCATAGGGCACAAACTGCAGGATCTTGTATCGGTTTCTTGCACTCTGCTGATTTGTGTTGTTCACCACATTTCACGGCATGTGTTGGCAATAAGTCTTCGTGTGGCCATATTCCTGGCAATTGCGGCACTGCACGATTTCCCTCTTGGGGTTTGGCTTCTCTATCTTCATGATAGTGTAGTGCAATTTCTTGATTTCGTATATTTTCTCAATACCAAGTGATGGCTCTAGGACCATGAATAATAAAGATAGTGGAACTTTATTTTTTACTCCCAGCTGCTCCTTATTCTCCTTCAGAACGTTGGTTACCTGACGTACTTGGAAACCAAGCGCCGTTAGTTTTTCTTTTATCACTTCAGTTGGGGTTGAGGAGTGTAAATTTCTTATCACCACTCGTAACGATCTCTCCTGTTTCAGCTGGTACGTATGAAAATTTGCATTTCTGACAGGCACTTCACAATTTTTCGCTAGGTTCTGAAGTATCTGGTGTTATTTATGTATCATTGGTCCTGTTGAGGCAAGAATAACTGCCGGGGCAGATTCCGTTTATTTGTGTACACAATCGCTGGAAATTTATTATATTTTTTAAAAATATCGGAGGAGGACTTGGTTCCCTGGGTATTGCTGCTGACTCTATTACTTTAGGTTTGGATTAAAGAAAGGGGATTCTTCAATCATTTCTTGCGAAGACGTATCTGGTTGAGGCTGAGGTTCTGGATCTGAAGTGTTCACTGTTGTTATTGGAGCGATTTCTCGTAGGCAGAGACCAGTTTTTTTGTTAAACTGGTGAATCACGAGGGGTACTAACGCCGCCTGACCGAGTCCTCTTAGTGGGCACCTTAGTGGACATCACTTGCTGACGATGCCGCATATCATAAGAGAAGAAAAGGAAAACAAAATAATTAAATAGAAAGGTAATGAAAAATTAAAAAAATATATATCAAACAGTAAATATCAACTGATGTGATGTACACTTGAACTGTATTCAGTGAATAATCAGAGAGATTCTGCTGAAAAATAGGCAAAAACTGAGAGACAAGTTGAAAACACAACCTTCGCATCAGCTGATCCACTGTCTTATTTTTTTCACTTTGACATCATATTCTCTTTCGTTTAATATCTCATACATAAAAATCCATCGCTCCTGAGAACTGCAAAAGACTACTTACATACTAGCGTCTTATAAAAAGTATAAATATTTGCATTATGGAATATATTAGTTAAATTAAAGCAAAAAATTGATTAATTAGCTCTTACTTAACTCTTTTATAATTAAATATACTGGGAAACTTAATAGATGTATTGACTAGAAGGTAATTACTTACATTAGTTTTAATACAAACAAGTTATAGATTGTACTTTATAGATATAAACACAGGCTGGTTTTATGAATTAAAAAAGTATGAGGTTAGATGATGGAGGTGATTATCCAATCCCCCTCCCTCTCCTACTGATGAAAGAAGAAGGAAAGAGCCTTGCATTCTTAGCATTCTTCGATGCCCTTCTCTCTTTCGATATTCAGATTTCTTTGATAGGAAGAGGGAATCTACCTCTTTTTTTTTCACTAACTTCATCGAGAAATGAAGACCACTGAAATAGAGAAGATTCAAAGCATTCTAAGTTTTCTGGCAGTAAATTGGAAAAGGTGGTGATAATTGAAACTCGTAGCTCAAATTACTTTTGTCGATAAAAAGGGCCAATGCTTGAGGCGTTGAGATACCTATTTAAAGTAATACATTTTTATAGAATGATTCCTCTTTCTAATAGTTTTATTGAGTTATCATTAGAATAATGAAAATTAAACGGGCCGCCTTTAACAAGCATACTTTTTTTTTTTTTGTTCCTCCCCCTGGGTGGTTATTTAAAATATTCCTCAGGCACCGGAACACGAACTCGTGACTATTTTAAATCCATTGTTTCATATATCAGGTTGCCCGGCAACGGCGGTGCTGCGCCATCACAAATAAAAATAATTAAAATATAGATATATTCTTTTTAAAATATTAATTTATTTTGTAATATACATCAAACCACATTTCCTTTCATAAAAATAAGTCTAGTATTTTTTTAAATTATAAATATTTTTGTAATTGGTAGTTTGGATGGTTTCTTGTCGTTTCAGTTTTGTATGAGAAATACAATTCGGATCATTTGAAAGTAAACATTATTTTGATACAATGATTCCTCTGACTTGAAACTGTGTATTTATTATTGCTGCATGTATATTGTATAAACTCCTAGACAATAATTGTGTAACTTCAAGGCATAAGAATTAGCAATCTAGATCTAGCAGTGTAAACTCCTATTGTAAGTATAGTCTTATTCTTATTATTTATATTATTCTCACTTATAAGTGTTGATAATTAATTTAGTCACTTCTTTATGAATTCTTTAATCGATAAAATCTACCGGCTTAAACCTTTAATAATAAAAAAATTAACTTTTTAAATTTAATCGAAAATGATTGACAATTTTTCAATTAATACATATTCTCTTCAATTATTAAAAATATATAATAAAAAAAAAGTGTGAGAGTGAGAGAAATACTTTATATAAAGTAGTGCTGCAATACTATATACGGTTGTTTGATATACAGCATATTGATGGATACCTTTTTGCCCACATACATATACATTATATTATTATTATGATTTTTTTTCTTCCTTTTCATATCACTAATTATATACAATATAATAATAAATAAAAAAAGTTCTGAGATATAAGACTATTTTCATTATGGTGAAAATGTTAGAATCTCGTACATAAATTCTTAATTTTGAAAGATTATTGTATATAGGTATGTATGTGTTCTTTTTATTCATTTATATTTAGGTTATTTTATTCTTATTTATTGTATATATATTATTTTTCTGTATAATTTATTTTATTTACTGTACATAGAGTGTGAATGTGATCTGTGAACACTATTATAAATGTCCTTGAGACAGATTGTAATATTGTTCAATTAAAAAAAAAAAAAAAAATTGAGATAATATAGTAAGGGCGAAATGTCCTAATGAAGACGTTGAATTGCGAGGTAACAGATTTTAAAAGAGTTTGATAAGCCTTTGAAGATGCCAGAGAGGATTTGAGGCATATTCGTGATACTTGTTTCAAAACAGGGAACAAGTTATAAGTCCTTTTATGGACTTGGAATTCCTAATTTCTAGACTGTAAATATTTTTTTTTCTATTTAGTGATTCAGGTTAACTGAATCATTAATTAACTGTAATGGGACCCTACATATTAAATTGAAACGATATGCTATGCCCTCCCGTTAAAGTTGATTCTTTTTTTGTTTTTTTCTAACTTACATAAAAATATTTATTTTTATTTATTTACAACAATGGCGGAGCTCCTCAACCTCTTATGGGTCATTTTAGCCCTTACAAAATATTTATTTTACATTGGTTTTAGATGAAATTAAATTTAACAATAAATTGAAAGCATAAAATATTTAAAACAAAAAAAGAGTCAGTAAATTTTAAATTTTGTTGTAAAGGTGCGTTATTTGAAGAAATGTAAAGACTTTTTTTGCCAATTTGGTATTATTTTTTAGAATTTCAGTCAAATCGTTCTCCAATTCAACTTCATTACGTTGATTTTCATATCCATAACATTCAGTCAAAATGTGCCTGATTGTTAAATTGACCCGGCAGCAGAGACACTGTGGGGGCTGCACATAAATTATATTTAGTTTTATTGCACTTTCAATGATTGTAACATAATTTTTTTGTCATTTATATCTTATGTAGGTTTTTATGAGATTTTTCCTACTGTAAAAAATTAATTTCAATTTTCTAAGTAGTATTCAAACCACTGTTATGTCAAGTGTAAGGTTACTACAACCATAAACTTGTAACTTATCTGTATAACATGTTGTATTATATAAAAAAAAATTAATAAAATAAAAAAAAAAAAAAAAAGACACTGTGGGGGGCGTCCCCTTTGTCATCAGATGCTCATGAGTTAGCCGTGAGTGGCCGATTCGGAGCCTTGTCAGTATTACTTCTTCTCTTCTATTCATCTGAAGGTCCGCTCGATTGGGAACTACGGAGGGCTCCATCACTCTTAACTTATTATCTCTTAACACATGCCAGGGACCCTACCATTTTTCTAGAGCCCTTCGCTTTACCAAAGCTATTACTTCTTTTGGGAAAGCATCCCCTACTGGAGTACCTTCTGTAATTGCTTGTTTTGCGATGATATCGGCTAGCTCATTACCTCTGATACCTGAGTGACCCAGTAACCACAAAAATTGTACCTTACATCCTACACCCTCCAATGTTTTTATAAGCTTAACCGTGTATGTGACTAATGAGTTTATTGAAAACGAGTTTTCAATAGCTTTGAGTCCAAATTCCGAATCTGTACAAATAAAAATTTGATGTTTATTGCTGGTAAGACTACAAACGGCACGATTTATTGCAAACAGTTCTGCATGTTAGGAAGTGCAATAAGGGGGCAATGAAAACATTTCCACATTATCAGAAACAGTGGCCGCACCGACTCCATCTTGAGTTTTTGACCCATCTGTGAAAAGATATTCCCAATTGGAATGTTTCATTTGGAACTCCGTAAATTCTGCCAACCCTAACTTTGAAGCAAGGGCCTTGTTACATTTTACTTTATGTATTTTTGGAATCGGTAACAGCCAGGGCTCTGTTTGCAATTGCCGAACTTCTAGAATGGAAGGAAAAGGTGCGAGATCGAAGTCTTTGATGTGCATTGAGCACCTTTCTGCTAAAGATAATTTAGTTGGTGGGTTTACGAGAACTGTTCTTGGTACAACAAGTGTGTTTTTTAAAGGGTGAGTGCGCCTAGAAATTGTTTTTATATAGAACGCCAAATCTAAAAGTTGCCTTCGTATAGCCAGTGGCATTATACCTGCTTCGACTTGAAGGCTCAATACGGGGCTTGATCGAAAAGCACCAGTGGATACTCGAAGTGCTATGTTTTGGATCGTATCCAGCATCTCAAGTGTCCTTTTGCTGGCGGAACCATGTATTATACACGCATAATCTAATTTGCTTAGTACAAGTGCCTTATACAATCGAATTATACTGATTCTATCAGCTCCCCAGTTGTGATTTCTTACCGTTTTTAGGATATTTAAAGCCTGTAGACAGTTAGCCCTAAGCTGTTTTATATAGGTTGTCCATGTAAGAGCGCGGTCTAAAGTGACACCAAGATATTTAATGTTCGTTGAATACACTAAATCCTTCAATTTTAATATTTTAATGGTAAAATTTCGTTTTCGCGTTAATAATATCGTCTGTGATTTGTTGACGGAAATTTTAAAACCATGTGTATTAAGCCAAGATGTTACACTTAATAAAGCTTCTAGTAGAATTTCGTGAATAAGCGTAGTATCTTTACCCTTAACATAAATCACTACATCATCAGCGTACATCAAGATGTTAGCTGGTAATCTTACTTTTGTGGCGACTCCGTTAATTGTCAGGCTAAATAATACAGGACTAAATACGCTGCCTTGTGGGACACCGCTTATTTGTTCAAATTCATTTGATATTGCGTTGCCGGATCTTACATAAAACGTCCTATTGTTTAGGAAGTTAAATATAAATCGAAACATTTCACCGTATATCCCAATTTCAGTCAACGTATTTAGTAAATATTTTATGCATACAGAGTTGAATGCATTTTCGATATCCAAAAATACCGCTAAGAGGAATTCCTTTGATCGAAAAGCTCCTATTACGTCAGCTTTTAATTTTATTAGGTTTTCTAGTGTATTCTGCCACTTCGGAAACCACTTTGCCATAAGCAAAGAATGTTTTTACTTTCCATAAACCATTTTAAACGATTGGCAATCATTCTTTCCAACAGCTTGCAAACACAACTTGTTAGCGCGATAGGTCGGTAACTGGACGTCAGTTCTTTCGGTTTGCCTTTTTTTCAAAATGGGTATTATTTCGGATTTACGCCAATCATCAGGAAAAAATTTTGATCGGTATGCATTATTCAGAAATTTACGAAGTAATATTTCGCTATGATAAGATAAATTTTTTAACATACTATAAGTTATGCGGTCTGGTCCTGGAGAGACTTCTTTACATGCTTTAAGGGCTGTACTAAATTCAAAGAAAGAGAAGGGGAATTAAGGGCATTATTATCGGTGCTTATGGATTCCACTTGAGCTGTACTCATTGAGGTTGGAATGTTTTGTATTGGAGTCGAAAATGTCATACTAAAATATTCTCCTATCGCATTAGCTACGGTCTTAGGGTCTGTGATTATTTTGTCAGCCCTATTGAGCATGTTCAAGGAAAAATTTTGTTTCTTACCTATTATTTTCCTTAATGTATTCAATACATCAGCGATCGGAGTATTAATATTTATTCGCGATACGAATTCTTTCCAGCACGTTTTTTTTGCTTTGTTTTACAACATAACGCGCATGTTTCCTAGCTGTGATGTATTTTTCAAAGTTGTCGGAATTCGGTTTATTTTTAAATTTCCGCAACATTTTTTTCCTGTTTTTAATGGCGATTGAGCAATCCTTCGTCCACCAAGGGACGAGGATCGCCCCATTTCTTGCCCTGGTCTTTGGTATTGAGCAATCTGCTGCTGTCCTAATAGTTTCCCTAATCATTTCATATTGCACGGGTAAACTGTTTTGGGCAAGTTGTAGATCTGAGAGATTTGCTAATAGTTTGTATTGATCCCAATCCGCATATTTTACAAGCCATCGATTTGAGCATGTTACCGACTGGACTTTATCAAGAAACTCGATTTGAATAGGGAAATGATCACTACCATGAGTATCATTAATCGTATGCCATTCTAATCTTGGAGCTATAATCGGAGTAGTTAGCGATAGATCAATGCTCGATAAATTGCCTGTTCTAGGACAGATGTAAGTAAAGCTGAAATCATTTAAAATAGTCAAATTATTAGAATCAATAAAGGTTTCTATCAGCCTTCCCGCAGTGTCTGATTTTGAGGACCCCCAAAGAGGGCTGTGACAGTTGAAATCACCAAGCCATAAGACTAGAGCTGGAAGCTCTTATAATAGGTCATTTAATGCTCTAATCGGAAAATCGTTTGTGGGATCCCGGTCACATAAAAATATACTTATTATCTATTAAATTGTTCAATGTCATGGCGATAATTATCCACGGTCTTTGAAAGGATAGTTCGTAAGTCAAAAATCCTAATCAATAACAATATTTACAATAGTTTTGTACAATGGTTAGGATATATTCAGATGATTCGGGGCATTGGCCTTTGCTCTGCTGAAAGAAATGCCCTTATCGATGGAGGTTACTTACCTAGCACTTATTTAGGGGAAGGAAAATTAAGACCCTTTGGTGACCCTTCGGATATGGATCCAATGAAAAAGGAATATTTGTTATTGAAAAAATGCTGTAACGTAGAACTTTAGGAGCAATTAACTTAATGGTCACCGTAGAAGTAACAATAATAAAGGCTCGGACACACAGAACGCGATCCGACGTTACGTTACAATAACGCGCGATACTCAGGGCGATATCTAATCCGGGGCAGTCACACAGAGGGCGTTACTTTGAAAGCGATACAGCAGCCACCTCGCTCTGCCTGGCCTAGTCGACTAGAGAGCCTGCTTCCCGCAACTTGTACATTAATAATTTGTTTTCGATATTTTTCTTATTCATTTTTTTTAATATAAAATAAGCGATTCTGACGAGGAGGCACTTCTCATTAGTTTAGCTCTTCAACATAAAGTAAAAAAAAAAGAAAATGGGTTCATGAAATCAAAAAGCACACAGACTGATTGGTAGAATACCATCGCCTCGGCCGTCTGCTTCAATCTTACTTAGATTTTTTGATAGATTTTTTTCAATATTTCCGAAATTTATTTTTGCTTTCTTTATATTTATATTCTTTCTTAAACATAGATTATTATATTATGAAATTATGATTGAATGTTTTGTATATCGCAAGATTATTTCATGTTTTCAGTGTTTTTTAAATCTAATTTCATTAAATGTATTTGATTTAATGAATTACTTATTATTTTTATGTATAATTTATATATTGATTGTACATAGATTCTATGTACAATAAATATTAATTGGGTTTTAATATTAATTGGTTTTAAATTAATTTTTTATCATATTACTGATGATTAAAAAAAAAATTTAGTCCAATAATTGAAATCTAAAGTTGAAAAGTTTAGTCTTTTTTCTTTATAACGAGGAAGGTAATGTTACTTTAAATGTATAATTGTTTGGAAATAATAAACCATTGTACAATAATTTGCAGCGTTATTTTTTTCAAATTAATTTCGTTGTGTATATAAAAAAAAAAAATCATACAGGCTGAAGCCCTCCCCCCCAAAAAAAAATTAAATCTGGGTCCGCTACTGTATATTACTACTATTAGTGCAAAAGGTCGTATGTAAATTTTTTCAACTTTTATTCTATTTGTATTAAAGGTGACATTTTGTAGTCTGATATAAGTAGTCTGCTACTATGGATAGTAGCAGATGACAATAAAATATGAAATTATACTAATAAAGCATAAAGAAATAATGAGTTTTATGCACTCTTGTAAAACAATAAATTTTTACATAAGACCTTTTACACTAACAGTATTGAAATTCATGTTCAGTGTGCATTTTATTTATTTATTTATTTTTATTAAGGATAATCAATTATGGGATCTTCAAATACAGCACTCTTTTGTTGAATGTTGAAGGGTAACTATATTTCCGAATCGGCTTCTCCCAGAGATTTTATTCTCATACGAAAAATGGTATACATTGTAATATACAATGACAACGGTGAGGAAGCTATACGGACCTTACTTGGCAGACGTTTTTTTTATTTTGAAACTAATACCTGACTAGTTTGAAAGTAGTGTTATTTAATTGATCGGGCATTGATTGATAACCTGGATGTTTTTTATCCAGAGAGACAAACCACCAACCAACTTCATTTAGGTCAGTACAATCTTAATAATTATTAAATCATGTGTATTTCTCAAATCTATAAGAGGTTTAAACAAGTAACAAAAAAAATCTGGTGAGGGCAGCACATAACTTTCACTTACCCCACTACTTTCAATAGAAATAATTTTCTGGCAATGTTGGGTTATTTTAAAAATTTTAAAGTGCATTTTAAACGGAACTAAAGTTTAAACCTTAGAGATAACAAATCCTCAGGACCAGTAAAATTACAAAAAGTCTATTTATTATATCTACGGTAGCCAATGAGAATATAGTTTTATAAACCACATAACTTCAGTCTCTGAGCCTTTCAGTTGACATAATGAATTTCAAGATTTTTGAGTAGTGTCATTTTAGTGATATTTCTAGTTGGAAAAGTTATATCTATACAGACAGTGAGCAAGTTGATTCCAGAGTAGGTGATTGCAACGTTGAAATAGAGAACTGCGAATAAAGGTATAAAGTTCGCCAATAGAAACATCACTAAAATTAATAATAAAGAATGTTGGAATTGGAGTTAGTTGTTCTGACAACCAAAAGGTTCATATATGCCTAGAGAGATTTGAAAGTACATCAAAATATTTAACATATAAATGATTATGGATCGTATGACTATTAGTTATTAAACTGTTTTTTGTGGTGCTTCACAAAGGGAAAATTCATAAAATTATTCACTCATTTAATTCCCTAAAAGGTTACTTCATGATTTATTGGAAGAAAGGGCCAATAAATACCCAATAATTTAACTATAATATCATATCTAGAGTTATAGAACCACATCAAATGTATTTATGGTTATAACTATATACATGAAATATTTTTATATTTCACTTATTCTTTCACACAAGTACAATTAAATAGTATTTTAAACAATCACATTGGCATGATTCGGTGAATTTTAAATACTTTTTTTTCAAACTTAGAAAAGTACTTTAAAAGTTTACATTTAGTAAAGGAATTTCGTTTAATTTCATTGGAAACATGTGATTTACGTTAAGTAATGTTAGTTTCCTGAAATTATTATTTCTATTTTTTTTGTCACTCTGCGTTACCGTCTACACATTTATTTATTTAATATTATTTTTCCTAAAATCCTTCGCTTTCTAACGATGTATTATACGTATACCTTCTGACGGTTATTTCCGGAGATTCATTTTCAACCAGGATAAGCATTTTTCTTTTTTCTCCAGTTTCCAATTATCATATTCTTTTAAACTTCATATTTAGCCATTTTATATAGTTACTGTGAATATAAGAGAGTTGATTTTTTCAAATAATCCATATTAAAGGTGCTTTAGGGAAAGACATATATAAACATTGTACATTTAAGCTCTGTTAAGTGAGATCAATGGGGAAAAGACCTAAATGATATTAAAGACCACTTAATTATGCAATGATACACCGAGTTTAATCATAATCGTTAGAGCAGTTTTTGGGAAAATTGTAAATATGTGTTTCGCTGTTGATATAAAGTGTCGCTTCCGATTAGCTGATTTTATATATAAAAACCTTAAATATGCTATTTAAATTTCGTGAGAGTTTTCGTTTTTGAGCTAGGCTGTTCACTTACACACAGACACAGACTAACAGACACACAGACCCTTTAGCAGGACTTGGTTATTTGGGCTTAGGGGATCTCAAAACGTGTATTTCCGTTGAAAACTCAGATTCGAAAATTTTAGCGATAGGAATACTTTCTCTTTGTTATATATTACATACATAGGTAAGCGAAAGTCAAAATACCAATATATTTTCTTATAGTTTTGAGGTTAAGCCAATTAATTAACAACTGTTTTGGTGACTTTTCAAAATTTAATTTTTCTCTTAATAAATATGAGAGGACAATTGATTATTTTTGTTGAGATGACTATTGACGTGAACCACTAGTAAAAAATTACGAATCACTCCATTCAGCACCAAATAAATAGGGACTTACCAATCTACAATAAAAAAAACATCCATTTTTTAAAAATATAATAAAAAAATGAAATTATAAATAAGGCCATAACTTTATAGATGAATAAACTATGTTTCAATTTAATTTTTTTTATTAAGAAATTGTTTGCTTTATATTTACTAGGTTTTCCAACACGTTTTTGCTACACGTTTTTCGAATATTTACTGCCGGTTTCTAGCGATGACCCTTGTTTCTGTTTAACAAAATTGTATTACATTCCAATTTTTAAAAATTGTGCTAATGAATATAAAATTATAAAAAGGATATGTTATTTAGTTTTTCCTGTATTTTGAAATATTCAAAAAATTAAATATATATATATATTTAATTTTTTAATATATTCCAGAAGAGATTTTAATAATGAACCTTCGTTCTACTTTTCCTTATGTAAAACTTCAGATTTATTTCAAATTATTATTTACTTCAAATGACATATCTGTTTAATATTAATTGGTAGTAACGAATTCCTTTTATTGTCATATATATCTTGGATAGTTATTATCTGTTCCTCAACCTTTTTAAATATGCAATATACACAGATTTTTTTTTATCATTTATGTCTTTAGTATAGGCAAGATTAAATTTAGCAAAAGAACGTAAGTATAATTTTTAAATGATTTCAAGATAAAAAAGAATATAACATATAATTATTATAATGTTCAATAATTATAATAATAATATCAATTAATACATTATTTGTAATATTTAGCTCTTCCACAATTTTTTTCCATATAACCTCCTTTTTAATAATGTTTTTTTAATATTTGCTTGAGGTATCATATCAAATAAAAATGGACAATTCCTCACTTTTTATATAAATAATTCGGTGTTTTCCGTATCTATATGAATACTACCTCCAAATTACTTCAACTGTTATTTGTATCTGTAATATTTTTCAAACGTAACGCCGCCACCGGCGCTATAGAATGTATCGCTGAGGTGTAACGCCCTCTATGTGACTGCTATAGTGGAAGAGATAGTAACACAACTGTAGCGCTGTAGCGCGGCGATAAATAACGCCTTCTGTGTGAAAAAGCCGTTATAATCCTGGAATAATCCTATTAACTTGGGTATTAGCTAACTTTTCTCCCTACATTAGGTAGAGCATAACGTCGAAGGAGGACGATATTTTTGTAATTTGTATCAATTTATCGCTGGCCCCGGCGCTACAGCATGTATCGCTGTGGCGTAACGCTCTCTATGTGACTGTTATAGTAGAATAGATAGTAATACAACTGTAGCGCTATAGCGCTGCGCTAAATATTGCGTTGAAATTGATACAAATTACAAAAACATCGTCCTCCTTCGCCGTTATTCTCTACTTAATGTAGGGAGAAAAGTTAGCTAATAACTAAGTTAATAGGATTATTGCAGGATTATAACGGCTTGTTCACACAGAAGGCGTTATTTAGCGCCGCGATACAGCGCTACAGTTGTGTTACTATCTCTTCCACTATAGCAGTCACATAGAGGGCGTTACACCTCAGCGATACATTCTATAGCGCCGGGGCCGGCGTTACGTTTGAAAAATATTATAGATACACATTACCGTTGAAATTATTTAGTGGTAGTATTCATATAGATATGGAAAACACCGAATTATTTATATAAAAAGTGAGGAATTGCTCATTTTTATTTGATACGATACCTCAAGCAAATATTAAAAAAACATTATTAAAATGGAGGTTATATGGAAAAAAATTGCGGAAGAGCTAAATATTACAAGTAATGCATTAATTGATATTATTACTATAATTATTGAACATTATAATAATTATATGTTATATTCTTTTTTATCTTGAAATCATTTAAAAATTATACTTACGTTCTTTTGCTAATTTTAATTTTGCCTATACTAAAGACATAAATGATAAAAAAAAAAATCTGTGTATATTCCATATTTAAAAAGGTTGAGGAACAGATAATAACTATTTTAATATTATTAACTACAATAGTTATTAACTAATTAATAATAATAAATAATTAATAACTAATTACTAGTTTTACATAAGGAAAGGTAGAACGAAAGTTCATTATTAAAATCTCTTCTGGAATATATTAAAACATTATATATATATATATATATATATATATATATATATATATATATATATATATATATATATATATATATATATATATAAATTTAATTTTTTGAAGATTTCAAAATACAGGAAAAACTAAGTAACATATCTTTTTATAATTTTATGTTCATTAGCACAATTTTTAAGAATTGGAAAGTAATACAATTTTGTTAAACAGAAACAAGGGTCATCGCTAGAAACCGGCAGTAAATATTCGAAAAACGTGTAGCAAAAACGTGTTGGAAAACCTAATAAATATAAAGCAAACAATTTCTTAATAAAAAAAATTAAATTTAAACATAGTTTATTCATCTATAAAGTTATGGCCTTATTTATAATTTCATTTTTTTATTATATTTTTAAACAATAGATGGTTTTTTTATTGTAGATTGGTAAGTCCCCATTTATTTAGTGCTGAATGGAGTGATTCGTAATTTTTGACTAGTGGTTCACGTCAATAGTCATCTCAACAAAAATAATCAATTGTCCTCTCATATTTATTAAGAGAAAAATTCAATTTTGAAAAGTCACCAAAACAGTTGTTAATTAATTGGCTTAACCTCAAAACTATAAGAAAATATATTGGTATTTTGACTTTCGCTTACCTGTGTATGTAGAGAGAGAGAATCACTTTATTATCATAAAATAAAATAAAATGGTGCTGCCCAATTACATTGGGTTGCTAACAACACAGCATACTTACTAATCACTACAGACATTATTTAAAATTATTATACAATTATATAGGATTAACAATATGTATGAGCATAGTATACAATATTTTATACGTATATATATATATATATATATATATATATATATATATATATATTATTATTTTTTTTTCATTTTTTTTCTCCTCTCTTTTTTATAATTTTTACTATTTCTTTCATTCATTTATTATCATTCTGTACCCTTTCTCTTCCTTCTCTCCCCCTATACATGTTTCCACTCCTCACATTCTCTCCTCTCTCTTTCTAACCTAATACATAAAGTACAGTGGACGTGTTCAATAAATAATAATATAATAATATAAAAATGCTGTAACACACGCATGCCTCCCCCCCGCGAGCAAACTCTCCCCCTATCCGCTCCCATGCACATGGTGGTGGATGATTCCCAGGGAGTCGAGGATTATACTCTCTGCCAACCTTGCCACGTCCTTTATGTCGACACCAAGGCCCTCCATGAAGCTCCTTGTTGAGTCTGGTATCGTTCCGCGAGCTCCGAACCAAAGGCCTCTCACGTGGAACTCTCTCTGCCCGAAACTCTCGCGGAACTTTTCACTAAGGAAAGGGATGCATTTCTCATATGTCTGTTTTTTCTCCCTTTCCACTTTTTCTGCCTGATCGAGGTCATTGGTCTCATATCTCACGGTCTGATCCAAAATCATCGCCGACTTTCCCGTCTTAAGAAATGCTACAATGTCAGCATATCGGGTGGATCCATCCGTATCTATACAATATACTTCCTCGAAACAGGCGTATTATCTCTCTTCAAGGAGCCTCATCAGTTCATGCTTGACTCTGTGGTGACGGCGTGTTATAAGGAGGGAGTTGTTGGGGCATTTTCCAAGCACATGTGCTGGTGTTTCTGGCTCTCTGTCGCATTTGCGACAGAGGGACCCAACTTCTCTTACCTTTCCGCTGACACCTGGGACTCCACGCAGGGGAGCATAATTAATTTCCATTAATTCCATAACAAAGAGAAAGTATTCCTATCGCTAAAATTTTCGAATCTGAGTTTTCACGTTTTGAGATCCCCTAAGCCCAAATAACCAAGTCCTGCTAAAGGGTCTGTGTGTCTATTAGTCTGTGTCTGTGTGCAAGTGAACAGCCTAGCTCAAAAACGAAAACTCGCACGAAACTTAAATAGCGTATTTAAGGTTTTTATATATAAAATCAGCTAATCGGAATTGTCACTTTATATCAACAGCGAAACACATATTTACAATTTTCTCAAAAACTGCTCTAACGATTATGATTAAACTCGGTGTATCATTGCATAATTAAATGGTCTTTAATATCATTTAGGTCTTTTCCCCATTGATCTCACTTAACAGAGCTTAAATGTACAATGTTTATATACGTCTTTCCTTAAAGCATCTTTAATATGGCTTATTTGAAAAAAATCAACTCTCTTATATTGACAGTAACTATAAAAAATGGCTAAATATGAAGTTTAAAAGAATATGATAATTGGGAACTGGAGAAAAAAGAAAAACGCTTATCCTGGTTGAAAATTAATCTCTGGAAATAACCGTCAGAAGGTATACGTATAATACATCGTTAGAAAGCGAAGAATTTTACAAAAAATAATATTAAATAAATAAATGTGTAGAAGGTAACGCATAATGATAAATAAAATCTGGTGCGCGCAACACACAACTTTCACTTACTCTTTGAACTTTAAATAAAAATTATTTTCTGCCCATGTTGGTTATTATAAAATGTTTTAAATTGCATTTTAAATTGAGCTAAAGCTAAAAAAACACAAATGCTATTAAAATAACAAAAGTTCTATTTATTATATCACCGGTTGATTATGGATTGTACGATTTGTTGATTATGGTTTGTTCGATCCATTGATTATGGACTGTACGACTATAAGTCATTAAACTGTTGTTATTTTCCATTGCAAAGTTTATTAAAACGGAATTAAGAGATTTGCAGTGTCTGTCATAGACAGGTCAAAAGTTGTCACACTAATTGTAAGTGGATTCTGTTGGAATATCGCAAAAAGAAAAATTTTCAAACTATTCACTAATTTAATTTTCTAAAAGGTTACATGATGATTTTTCGGAATAAACGGACGATGGATATCTAAATATTTAAATATATTATGAGATCTAGAGTTATTAAACTACAGTAAATATATTTAGGGTTATAAACGTATCTATGAAATATTTTTGTATTTCACTTCTTTTTTCACATAGGTACAATGATATGGTAGTGGAATATCACAAAGAGAAGATCTATCGAATTATTCACTAATTTAGTTTTCTAAAAAGTTATATGACAATATTTTGGAATTAACTTTAATACCTAATTATTTATAGAAAAATACTTTATTAAAAGTAATGCTGCCTTAATACATAAGGTTGCTTCGTACACAGCATACTTACCAATCCAAACGGACATTAATTTTATATTATATATTTTTTTTTTTTTTCTCCCCCTTCATAACAATACTCTTACAAATTATCAAAATAAACCATATTTAACAATAGAAATAGCATAATAAACACTTTCCCAAAAAAAAAAAAAAAATCCTTTTTTCTCTTTAAATTCTCAAACGCCAGGAACGCAATATAACATCTCACACATATATAACACAGCAATTCCTTGAATGTAGCCAAAAAGATAAGACGATTATGGACCAATTTAAAATTTAATAAATAATTACTAAACTACAGAAAATGTATTTAATATTATAAACACATGATTTATACATCCATGAAATGATTTTATATTTTATTTCTTCTTTCACACAAGTACACTGAAATAGTTTTTTTTAACAATGCCACCAACTTGCTTAGGTGGATTTTAAATACATTTTAAAAAAATTAGCATTACCTTATTAACACATTCAAAATTCAAAAACCGAAACAAAGGATATAACCATTGCAGCAGAACGTATTAAAAAAAAAAACTAGAGACCTTATCTTATCTTCTAATTGTCCGATTTTAACGATTTTTTTTTTTTTTGTTTTTTAGGCTAATCCATAAACTTTTAGAAAACCATTCAACATTCACAACATTCCCAAAAAAGTGTATACTTTTTGAGTTATTCGTAATTTAATTTTACCATCCCTCGTAACATTTTTTCAGCTTCTTTTTGCTGATGAATGTTATATTGATAAATTTGAGGGATGTCGAGAAAATGACTTTAGCGAAGTTTCAATGAAGTTTCAATGTCATTCGTTTAGGCGCTACAGTCCATAGCTACGTTTTTCTGCATTTTTATTTTTTTTTCTCCTTTATTAACATATCAAATCCTTTCAAAAGTTATATGTAGCATTTTTTCGTAACTCTGAATAATGCGAAATAATCATCTTTTTAAAATAAACCATATCAAAGGTACTTTAGAGGAAGACGTATATGAACATTGGACATTTAAGCCCTGTAAAGTGACATCAATGGGGATAAGACCTAATTTATATTAAAGACCACTTAATTATACAATGATACACCGAGTGTAATCAAAATCGTTAGATCCGTTTTTGAGAAAACTGTGAAAATGTGTTTCAGCGTTGATATAAAGTGGCACTTCCAGTTAGCCGATTTTAAGGAAAAAGTTGCCGTCACAACTAAGGCATATACCTATCTTAAATACGTGATATCAGTTTCATAGGACGTTTCGTTTTTGAGCTAGACTGCTAACATACAAACACACAGACACACAGACCATTTTTCGGGACTTGGTAATTTCAACTCAGGGTACCTCAAAACGTATAAATCCGTCGAAAACTCAGATTCAAAAATTTTCTCGATCGCCATACTTACACTTACTATATATTACATATACGTAAGTGAAAGTAAAAATATAAATAATAATTTCAGAAAACTAACATTACTTAACGTAAATCACAGGTTTCCAATGAAATTAAACGAAATTCCGTTACTAAATGTAACCTTTAAAGTGCTTTGCTAAGTTTAAAAACAAGTATTTAAAATCCACCGAATCATGGCAATGTCATTGTTTAAAATGCTATTTAATTGTACTTGTGTGAAAGAAGAAGTGAAATATAAAAATGTATATATTTATAACCATAAGTACTTTTGATGTGGTTCTATAACTAGATATGATATTATATTTAAATTATTGGGTATTTATTGGCCCTTTCTTCCAATAAATCATCAAGTAACCTTTTAGGAAATTACATGAGTGAATAATTCTATGAATTTTCCTTTTGTGTAGCACCAACATTGTCGACTTCCAATAAGTGTGACAATTTTCAACCTATCCATGGCAGGCAAAGAAAATCTCGTAATTTAATTTTAGTAAATTTTATAATGAAAAAAAAAACAGTTTAATAACTAATAGTCCTACGATCCATTATCATTTATACATTAAATATTTAGATGTACTTTCAAATCTCTCTAGGCGTATATGATCCTTTTGATTGTCAGAACAACTAACTCCAATTTCAACATTCTTTATTATTAATTTTAGTGATGTTTCTATTGGCGAAATTTATACCTTTATTCGCAGTTCTATATTTCAACATTGCAATCACCTACTCTGGAATCAACTTGCTCACTGTCTGTATAGATATAACTTTTCCAACTAGAAATATCACTAAAATGACATTACTCAAAAATCTTGAAATTATAGTTACTCATTATGTCAACTAAAAGGCTCAGAGATTGAAGTTATGCGGTTTATAAAACTATATTCTCATTGGCTACCGTCGATATAATGAATAGACTTTTTGTAATTTTACTGGTCCTAAGGATTTGTTATCTCTAAGCTTTAAACTTTAGCTCCATTTAAAATGCACTTCAAAATTTTTAAAATAACCCAACATTGCCAGAAAATTATCTCTATTGAAAGTAGTGAGGTAAGTGAAAGTTATGTGCTGCCCGCACCAGATTTTTTTTGTTACTTGTTTAAACCTCTTATAGATTTGAGAAATACACATGATTTAATAAATTATTAAGATTGTACTGAACTAAATAAAGTTGGTTGGTGGTTTGTCTCTCTGGATAAAAAACATTCATATTATCAATCAATGCCCGATCAATTAAATAACACTACTTTTAAACTAGTCAGGTAGTAGTTTCAAAATACAAAAACGTCTGCCAAGTAAGGTCCATATAGCTTCCTCACCGTTGTCATTGTATATTACAATGTATACTATTTTTCATATCAGAATAAAATCTCTGGGAGAAGCCGATTCGGAAATATAGTTACCCTTCAACATTCAACAAAAGAGTTCTATATTTGAAGATCCCATAATTGATTATCCTTAATAAAAAAAATGAATAAATAAAATGCACACTGAACATGAATTTCAATACTGTTAGTGTAAAAGGTCTTATGTAAAAATTTATTGTTTTACAAGAGTGCATAAAACTCATTATTTCTTTATGCTTTATTAGTATAATTTCATATTTTATTGTCATCTGCTACTAACAATCTAATTCAATTGTTTGGTTTTTTCTAATGGACACATTTAAAGTTGTATTTTTTAAATAGATGGCAACACTAATATTCAGGTAAATTTGGTTGAACTTTGCTATGCCTTGGCCAAAAGATAGGCTTCAATGCGTCTATTCTTTTGTGTTGATCTAAAACATAAATGTTTAATAGATAGCAGTAGGCTAACAGGTAATTGCAAGACCTACAAGACTTACGAGACTCTTGCTGCAAGACCAAGACCAACGCTGAGTGTGCAAGACCATGACCAGGTGTGAACACTGCAAGACCAAGACCAAGTCTAGCCATGTCTTGCGTTAGTCTTGCAATTGGGAAACACTAACCACATCCAAGGAAGGCAGCAGGCACCCAAATCACCCACTCCCGGCACGGGAAGGTAGTGAAAAAAAACAACGATACGGGACTCATCCGAGGCCCCGTAATCGGAATGAGAACATCCTAAACCCTTTAACGAAGATCTATTGGAGGGCAAGCCTGTTACCAGCAGCCGCGGTAATTCCAGCTCCAATAGCGTATATTAAAGTTTTTGCGGTTAAAAAGCTCGTAGTTGATTCTGCGTGCCACGCTGTTGGTGAAACTGTCATGCCGTGGCATGTCCTATCGGTGGCCGGGCGCGTCCCACTCGTCACCATTGTGTCCTTGTTGGCCTGCTCAATCCTACCGCGGTCCTCTTAAACGAGTTGTTCAGTTTGAGTCGACACTGTTTACTTTAAACAAATTAGAGTGCTTCAAGCAGGCTCTGAAAACAGTCTGAATAGTGGTGCATGGCATAACGGAACAGGACATTCATATATACTCTCTCGTATTCATACATAATACGTCAATACTTGTTTTGAGAGCCAGTTGAAGTTAAATAAATTACATAAAGAAGCTGAACAGACGTCTTAAAAGCTATAGAAGTTGGTCTCGTTACATTGTTGGTATTGGAATCAAAAATAATTAATATATTGTGAAAGGCTCTCACGTTTGTCTAAAATGAATTTTAAAATTTGCCAAATTAAAAGATAGGTCTGAAACCAATAGCAGTTCGAAATACTAAAAGTTCGTCAATATTTGTGAGGTATGGATTTCATTTCTGGCTATGTCCAACTTAATTGTTGAAAAGGGATTACTGATTGCCGAAGAGGCAACTCAAATTGTGAGTGCATCGCCATGAGCAGCGATGGAGCGTCAATAAGGTACGAGGGGATGAGGACACGAGGTGAAGACAGCGCCTCAACAATGGGCCCACAACTCCTACGCTAACGACCTACACCTCCCGAAAATATGAGCGAAATACGAAAATATAATTTTAGACTAATCGGAGCGAAAAGTTTACTTTTTATTCTACAGTTATTGAGCAATAGACACAGTAAGGAAGAACGCTTGTCGCATAAAAGAGCAGATTGTAACAGATTTAATAGATTTTTTTGTTTGACGATTACTATTATTGTGAATACTTATTTTTCAGCTACAAAATAATTCAACGCATTATAAGTTCTTGCATCAATTTAGGTTCGTTTAAAGTAATTTTAAGGGAAGAAGAAATTATTTCACCCAAAAAATTTTCATTTTACACCACTGTACTATAGTTTCTAATTGTCTTAATCAACAAATCAATTCTAAAACTCTTTCTGCTAGAATTAAAAATTCAATTCGCTCCTAAAAAAAGAAATATTATAAATTCATCTAATTAACATAAAGTGTTTCCAAGAAATCCTGTAGAACAATTATTATTTAAATAGCTGTTAATGTCCCTATAACAAAAATCTAATCAACAGTTCTGAATTTTTTTTTTTCAAATCTTTTTATTGAGAAATAATACGTTTTGCCACATTTAAGGGCACTGAGTACTAAAGCTGAGTTCATACTATATATACAATACAATAAAAAAAATAAAAATAAATAAAAAATAAAAATATATATCTATATAACAAAGGCAAAAACTATAAAACCAAAGAAATGTAATTTGAAATCAAATTTTAAAAAAAAATACAGAAATTGGTAGCAAATTAAATAAGTCATAAGTAAAACAAATAAATATATATAAAAAAGAAAAACATTCATACCTAATTTACAATATTTACAATCAGCCAAGGGAGCTCCGCGTCCAGCCCTTTCCTCCACGTGTGAAGGACAAATCGAGACTTTAAGAGATAACAGCTCTTCTCCATCAGCCGCGCCACCGACATTGGATTCCAGTGGAAACTGAGAGAGGGCACTAAAACAACAGACGCTCATGACTTGAGTGGAGAGGCAGGTCATTGTCAGAACTCCAGTGACAGTCTTTACAAAAGGTCTCAAGTCCACGTAAAGGTGACATGCTTGCATTTGGATTCGTTGATTTTGATGTGTTAGTTGTTGTACCACTGCTCAATTAGGGAGATATGTCTTTGAAGGTTTAAGGATCTGTGTGGGATGACAGGATGGCGGTGTCCTCAGCGAATGTTGCTGGGGTATCGGGATTGGTTGGAATGTCGGCGGTGAAGAGGATGTAAAGAACTGGACCCAAGACTGCCTTTTGGAACACAAGACTCAACTTGATAATAATTGGATAATTCAGTGCCGCAGCTGACTTGAAAGGAACGATTAGAGAGGTAGGATTTGAGGACTAGGTACAAGGATTGAGGTAAATGGGTTTTAAGCTTGAAAAGCAAGCCATATTGCCACACCCGGCCGAGAGCTCGAAAAAGTCTATATATATATTTTTTAAAACGATCTTTTAGCAGTATTGTGATTAATTAGCAGTGCCCAATTCTGCTCAGAGGACACTAATACGGTTAGACAAAAAATATAACCAAACGAGTTCTAAAAAAAAATTAATGTGCATTTTCAATTTTCAAAAATTATCTCATATTGTAAGCATTATTAAATATCAAATAACGTTAAAATTGGTTTTGCATGATGGGTAAATGACATTGACCTTTCATTGTTATAAAATAAATCGGAAATTTTAACTTTCGATTTTTTTCCCAATGATCACCGTTATTGTACACGTACGGTATGTTCGGCACACTTTGCGCCATATGGACAGATTTTACACTTTATTAATTTTTCAGATTACGCGTAATTTGAACCATGTTTACCATAAAATTTGGTCAAGAAGAGAGGGATATAACTAGTTCTCTTCTTGGCCGATCAAATAGGCTCATTATCAAAAATAATAAAGTATTAGCTCAATTTACAGGCTTCTACGGGCTCTCTACAAGATCCCCGATCCGGTGTGTGAACATGGACAGTGGAGAATTCACACCAATAAAAAACTGCGCGAGATCTATGGAAGACCGGATTTTACCTCAATTGTGAGGAGTTTAGAAATTAAAGTTTAGCATCAAAGTCGATTTTAAATATCGCTAAGACGATATCACTCAATCTGCACTGGCTTTAGTAGCGGTTAAGAGAGTAGCGCAGGGATCTCTTGAAGTCCTGCTTTCCTCCCTTAGTTGGAGGGACAAGCATGGCTCGGAGTTCCCTGGCCTGATTGTAAACAGTGTATATAGGTATGTCAGTGACTTTTTAATTTACTTATGTTTCAGTTATTTCAATTTTATTTATTACGTATATATATATATTTTTTATTATTAATTAGTTATTTTATTTATTTATATTTTCTGTATATATGGTGTGGATGTACTCTTTTCTCACTATAATCATTGTCCATGTGACAGAAAGTTAGATTACTCAATAAAATAATTTTATTTATTAAATTAATTGTTTTTTAACTTGTTTATTGAAAAATATTACGATCTGTCTCAAAGGACAACATTAAATTAGAAAAATTAAATTAAAATATGAAACATAAAATTATGGAGTCTGACTGAAACTCAATTTCAGTTTTCAAACAATGGAAGTTGTACACCTCAATACATGACCGTCCAAATTTCTCACTTTAAAAATGTTGCAAACTGGAAAAGTAATCCATTTAACCAGGAGGCACTATTTCTAGATGTTGGAGGTAGGGGGGGGAGGGGGTCAAAGTAAATGGGGACAATACACGACCACGTCCTATTGAGGAGGAGGGACTAACTTTGTTTAATCTTCCCAGGGGAACAGTTTCTAAGTAGCTTTAGATATTTGAAGAACCCTTCTAGACATTTCCTCAGATTAAAAGACTAATCTATTCCTACCTTTCCTGTTTCTAAATTAAAAGTGGTAGCAACACTGACCTTCTGGGATTAGGGATGATAATAACAATATTCTGTCCGATCCGGTTGACATATTGAATAAGTTTAAGGGCCACTTTGACAATATTTTAAATACGGGAAATTATGATCTTTGTCCTCCTGAGTACCAGAGTGCTGAACCGTTAATAGAAGGACCAAGTAAAGAGGAAGTTGAAGTAGCTATCAGAAAATTAAAAACTTATAAAGGAGCGGGAACCGATAATATACCTACTGAACTAATTAAGGCATGCGGGGAAGCTGGAGTTTCTAAAATACATCGGTTGGTTAAAAAGATCTGGGTGAATGAGAAATTACCTGAAGAATGGAAAGAATCTATTCTTATTCCGATTCACAAAAAGGACCCGAGGACGGATTGTAATAACTATCGAGAAATTTCACTCCTTCCGGTATGTTATAAAATATTCACTTTAATCTTAAGCAGTCGAACCAGTCGACTATCAATCAAATATTTTGTTTACGTCAAATAATAGAGAATAAATTGGACTACGGTATTGTTTACCAGCTGTATATAGATTTTAAAAAGGCTTACGGTTCTATTGACCTCCATAAACTGTATAATATTCTAATCGAGCAGAGGATTCCAAAAAAAAAAGTAAATCTAGTCAGGATGTGCTTGACGGAGACACTCAATAAAGTTAGAATCTGTAATAATCTGTCCGAAAAATTTGAGGTTCGTTCGGGTTTAAAACAAGGGAATACCCTTCCGCCTGTCCTGTTCAATTTGGCATTACAACATGCCATTAGGGAGGTAATGCGTACCGAGAAAGGGTTGGATCTGGGTGGGACATCATCCGTGCTGGGCTATGCTGATGATCTGGTACTGTTAAGCGAAGACGTTAAAACTATAAAACTAAATACGACAACGTTAATGAAAGCCGGTAAAGAACTAGGACTCGAAATAAACGTGGATAAAACAAAATATATGGTTAGCTGCAAAACTGGCGATACTACTGGTGATATCGATATAGATGGTAATATGTTTGAACAGGTAGATAAATTTAAGTATCTAGGTTCTACGGTAACTAGAAAAAACGAAATTTAAGAAGAGATTAAGGTTAGACTGAAGGCGGGAAATGCTTGTTATTTTTCTGTGACAAAACTACTTAGTTCGCGCCTCTTGTCCCGAAACTTAATAATTAGAATCTATAAAACAATTATCTTGCCTACAGTTCTTTATGGATACGAAACTTGGCCGCTTACATTAAGGGATGAGCAGCGTCTTAAGGTTTTTGAAAATAAAGTATTGCGCAGAATATTCGGACCGAAGAAAGATGAGTTAACCGGAGAGTTCAGACGGTTACACAACGCCGAATTGCGTGAGCCGGGTAATATAATTGAGGTAATTTCATCGCGGCGAATCAAATGGGCTTGTAAAGTTGTTGGGCTTAGTAACGAGAGAATTCCTAAAAGGTTAATATTTGCTGTGCCGAATGGTAAACGTCCGAGGGGTAGACCGAAGCGAAGGTGGGAAGATTGCATTAAAGCCGATCTGAAGGGACTGGGTTTGGACGGCGAACGGTGGAGGGAGGTGTGTAACAAGCGATTGGTGGTGTCGGCATCGAACCTTCGGGTTCGCTAAGCCTTATTATTATTATTATTATTATCCGCGTTTATTTCGAGTCCTAGTTGTTTACCTGCTTTCATTAACGTTGTCGTATTCAGTTTTATAGTTTCCATGTCTTCGCTTAACAGTAACAGCTCCACAGTTCAGTGTAAGCATTCGAAGAGATAATACCTCTTTGGTTGCTCACAGATAAGAATATATACATTTGTATGAATTTCTTTCTCTTATAATTTTTCACTTTTTATTTTTAATTACTATAAGGTTATATTTTTTTTTTATAAAATAGAAAAATCATCTTTATTTTATATAAAGTATAAATATATAAGGATATATTTATTTTACTTCATTTCATCTATTTTTTTTCTTTATTACTTGATATTTTAATTACTTATAGTACGTTTTATTTTATCTTTCTATGGAGGATCCTATAGATTTAAATAGCCCAAAGGCTAAACGAAAACGACCTCGGGGTCGCCTTAAATTTGAAGCAGAAAATACGAATGGTGCGATCCCAATTAGCCCATCCTTTTTAATAGTAGAAAGATCAGATGATCAAAATTTTCAAAAAGTATCTACATTCTTAATAAATAAGTTTCTTTCAGGTTTGGTGGGAGACTTAAAAAATGTAAAAAAGCTAAGAAATGGCACATTACTTATTGAAGCCAAAAACAGTAAACAATCGGGAGAATTAATAAAATGTAAAAACTTTGGTGGACAATTTCCGGTTGAGATGTCCCCCCACAATACCTTAAATTACAGTAAAGGGGCGATTCGATGTTACGACCTCCAATTTCTAGAGATAGATTAAATTAAAGAAGAATTAGCTCCAACGATAAATGATATAATACGTATTAAATTAAAAATGAATGGAAATGAAATATTGACAAATTCTTATATCGTCACATTTCCTACACCGAGAATTCCGGAAACAATCAAGATAGGATTCCATACGGTCGAGGTACAGAATTATATCCCTAATTCTCTACGTTGCTTCAACTGCTTATCTTTTGGCCACCCTTCGAACGTTTGTAAACAACAAAGCAAATTTATACAATGTGGGGAAGCAAAACACGAAGAAAATGTGAGATGTACACGCCCAGCCCACTGTGCAAACTGCTCCCTAAATCACAACTCTTTAGATCGTCGGTGTCCTATTTTTATAAAACAGAAATAAATAAAAACCATCAACAAAATACCCTTAAATGAAGCAAAGAAATTTATAAAGAACAGAATCCAACACAGCTTGCTAGATCGTTTGCTAAAATTACAAAACAAAATTCAAACATTATCGAAAAGAAAGACATTGGTATTCAAACAATTTCATTATTTAATTTTGGAGAAAACATTTATAATACCACTTATATAGCTAACACTATAAATACCCATCAACAAACAACAACAAATCCTATCCACTCCCCCTATTCCCCTCCCCAACACTCCTCTGGTCCCTACTCCGGGCACCTCCCACCCCCCACCTCCGGCCGGCCCCCAGCCTCCGCCACCGGCGACCCCACTTCTTCCGCCACCAGCCGCCTCCCTAGCGGCCCCGAAGTCTTGTCGCAAGTCTAGATCAAATTGTAGGAGTCGGGCCGATCCTCTACCTTATCTTTTTTCTCAGGACGCGTGTCCTTTAAAATCATCAGAAGCCACGTTTGCGATCGTAGGTTCTACCAAAACTCAGATATCGATCCGGAAGGAGAGTTCACTATAGTAAATAACAAAAAACATTGCAATCGTAATAAAAAGAAAACCTAAAAACAAAATATATGATTAAACATTTTTATTTTATTTTTTTACTTATTTTATTTTTTTTTCCATAAAAAAACAAATCTGTATAATGTCAATTCGTGCCCTAACATATATTATAAATTGGAAATATAAATATTTTCATTCCGATAAGCATATACTTCACTATTACAGCAATAAAAATAAAAACAGTGTTATTTACAACGCTCGAAGCATTTACTTATTACCACCAGCCATAACAATAAACATCTACAGAGAGTTCACTGCCGCAATCATAAACAAATATCATACGTTATTCTTATTCTACTACTATAAAAATAGACCTCATTTTTCTATAATAAACAAACACTCTATGTCCACAAACCTGTTTATCTTTAGATCATACATTTATTTCTATTATATGAATACGTGTACATGCACGTATGCATATGTGAATGACTTTGTTATACATTCCTATGCATATATATGTGTTTTTTTATGTATACGTGTGTAATTTTGTTATTCTACGTATATACCTAGGTATATATGTAATTGCGCTTATATGTATATATGTGTATGTGTGTGTATGTAATTGTGTACGTACGTACGACCCTATGTTTATCTATAATACCATTATTCTCGCCATTACCATTAAGATCTCTAAAATCACAAACAACGATTCTAGCTTATTATTATTGCTAGACCAATACGAAAATATATACTTTTACTCACTATTTAATTTTTTATTACCTCTGCAGCCTCTACTTTCTATCATCGCAAATATTTCTTCTTTCAGAAACGTCTATTATATAAACATTTGTTTTTTAACCCTTATACGCACATATAAGAATTGTATGCACTTTACAAATCAAATTAAGTTCAACATAATATTAAAAATTACTTTTCGTCACGATAGCTCTACTTATTCTTCCGAAGATCTATTATATGTCTCAAGTTTCGAAATACATATAAATAATAGATAATCCATTTCCATCTATATATTTATCTACTTTTTTTTTATTAATATTTTATATGTGATAGTATCTACATGCACGAATATGTATTTTGAAGCCTGCGTGTTATGTATTACTGTATGTATGTCTGTATTTACGAATATGAATATCTGTGCGGATATGTATGTTTGTGTATGTAGATCTGCATACTTTCTTCGGTATGTACATTTGTATCTTTGTATATATTTGTGGGTGTATAATGTCAAGCACACATTGTATGTGTGTGGGTATGTATGTGTGCGGGCGCGCGCAGCTGTATATGTGTATGTTGTATGAATGTATGTTTGTATATATTTTATATTCTATGTGTTTATGTATATATACACGTGCCTGTATGTATTTTTTACATGTGTTTCAGTGTATATATGGGAGGATGTATGTATATGTATAAGTGTCAGGGTTTGTATGTATATGTGTGTGTATGTGCTTGTATATGTATGCATGTATATGTTACTTTGTATATCTATGTATATATGTGTGTGTATGTGTGTATGTGTATGTGTATATATGTGTGTATAAGTTAAGGTACGGAGCGGGACAGTATTAGCGTTAATACCAAATGCAGTGATGTAAACAATCTCAGAATGTATTTATAGAGGATTAGAAGGAGAAATAAACCAGTCTTGATTTCGTCTTCATGCGTGTTGTTTCTTAAATCTATTACTTTTTTGTAAGTGCTTCAAGCCCGCTACGCTTAACTGGTGTCGATACCCGGGACGGTGAAAGAGGTACGTTTTTTTTCCAATCAGTAAAAAACTGTTATCAGGATGCCAGAATTCGACCTGAGGCAGCCAGCTCCCATGAACGTGCCAGAGATCACTCCATTACCGCAGGGAACATTTGCCGCGGCGCATGCAAATGCAATAGAACGGATGAAGATCAGGATAGCCACTTCACAGGCGTTACGTCGTAGGCATTTTTGGTGGGATATGAGGAAAACAATCGAGGAACTCATAGGGGCGTGTGAGATTTGCCTAAGTACGAAATACGGTAGACCCCCCCCCCCAGAATAATGCAGGAGGAGACACCCACGGTGGAGGCACCGCTCAGCGACTTGCAGGTAATACATTCACGTGGAAAGGATACAAGTGGGTCACGCTCATAGACCTCTTTAGCAAAGCCGCAATGGCACACCTGGTGCAGGATCGATCAGCAGAGACAGTCTTTGGAGCCCTTCAGACGTGGTTCCAATTTTACGGAGTGCCCGATCGCATAACGTCCGATGGGGGGAGGGAATTCGACAATGCTAAGATCAGAGAGTAAATGAAGAGCTTAGGGGTGAAATGGCATTTCAACACTCCAGGGCACCCTAAGGGTAGGGGGAGTATAGAGAGACTGCACAGTACTCTCAGCGACAACCTCAGAGTATACCAGTTGGAAAAAGGGCTGGAACCGGACATGGCAATGCGGAAGGCGGTGGCAGCCTATAACCACTCCATCCATACGGTAACGGGGTTCTCTCCATTCGAAGTCCCGCGCCACCCTTTTTCGCTTTTCCCCCTCTATTCTTTTCTTAACCTTCTTCCACAGACTGCCCAATTCCATTTTATTGCTGATGATTCCTCTCGTCATTTCCTCATCCACAGCTGTGCTTTCCCAGTCCCGTTGCCGCCCGCTTAGTCCGAAGAGGATTTCGAATGGAGAGAACCCCGTTACCGTATGGATGGAGTGGTTATAGGCTGCCAATGCCTTCCGCATTGCCATGTCCGGTTCCGGCCCTTTTTCCAACTGGTATACTCTGAGGTGGTCGCTGAGAGTACTGTTCAGTCTCTCTATACTCCCCTACCCTTAGGGTGCCCTGGAATGTTGAAATGCCATTTCACCCCTAAGCTCTTCATTTCCTCTCTGATCTTAGCATTGTCGAATTCCCTCAGCCCATCGGACGTTATGCGATCGGGGACTCCGTAAAATTGGAACCACGTCTGAAGAGCTCCCAAGACTGTCTCTGCTGATCGATCCTGCACCAGGTGTGTTATTGCGGCTTTGCTAAAGAGGTCTATGAGCGTGACCCACTTGTATCCTTTCCACGTGAACGTATCCACCTGCAAGTCACTGAGCGGTGCCTCCACCGTGGGTGTCTCCTCCTGCATTGTTCTGGGGGGGGGGTTTCTATCGTATTTCGTACTTAGGCAAATCTCACACGCAACTATGAGTTCCTCGATTGTTTTCCTCATAGCCCACCAAAAATACCTACGACGTAACGCCTGGAATGTCTCTTGCACTCCGCGGTGGTTCGTTTTGCCCTGATGGTAAGCAAGAGTCACTTTTATCTGTCGTTCCTCGTCCCGCACCGTTTCCACCATCAACTTACACCGGATGAAAGTTCTATCCAGCTCTATTTGCTCAGACCGCCATATTTTCTTTATTTTCTACCAAATCGTTTCATTCCCCACATATAAGTGGTGAGTTTTCCTTGCTTTAGATCCGTCTTTCAGAACTCTGCAGATCTGGTCCACGCTGGCACCTGGTTGTGACTAAATGGTTGTTATTCGGCTATTTCCGTATTTGCTATATAATATCTTTATCAGACCCGACGTTCTGGTCTTCCAGATGATCTGGCGGTTCTTATCGTTGACGATTTCCTCCCGTTCTTCCATGTCCACTGGCCTCTCTTCCGCTGGCCTCTCTTCCATCTGCTGGGGACTCATCTCCAACCTGACCTCCCTCTCCCTCTGGCGTCCACTCACTCAAGAACTGTCCCATATCCTTGGATGATTCTCCCGTGTCCTCTTCTATAGCATTTATGTTGATTGCCCTTGACAACCAATCTGCCACCACGTTCTCTTTCCCAGGTTTGTATACGATGTCCAAATTGTATTGAGTCAGGAACTCCTTCCAACGTGTGACTCTAGCCGAGGACTCCTTCAGCTTGCCTGCCCATTGTAAAGGTCTATGATCTGTGTGCACACGGAACTTCCTCCCAAACACGTAGGGTCTAAAATGGTCGATCGCCCACACAATCCCCAACAGTTCTCTTTCCAGCGCGCTATATCTGGTTTCCGCGTCCGTAAGCCGCCTGCTGGCATACGCTACGGGGCGCTCCCCCCCATTTCCTTCTTGGGACAACACTGCCCCCAACACGTATTCACTAGCATCTATCGTAATGGTGAACACTTTCGAAAAATCAGGAAATGCCAACACTGGTTCCTCTTACAGTCGCGCCATGCATTTCCGAATGTTATCCTCCATTATAGGGGTCACTATTACCTCTCTGCCTTTCTTTAATAAGTTGTTAAGGGGCACGAGGTATTCCGCCATTTCGGGCACAAATCTTCTGTAATAGTTGAGGGTACCCAACAGCCTGCGAATCCCTTTAACATCCCGAGGTATCGCCATTTTCCGAATTGCCTCTACCTTCTGCGCGTCTGGTTTGACTCCCTCACTCGAGATTGTGTGACCTAAAAAATTGATACGGTCTTGCCCTAGCACCGACTTCACGTTGGACAATTTCAACCCAAATTGCCTCACTCTCTCGAACACACTCCGTAGGTGCTCCACATGCTCTGCCTCAGTTTTGCTAAAAACCAACAAATCATACATGTAAATTTGACAGACTCCTTCATCGATTCCTCTGAGAAACTCGTCCATCAACCGCTGGAATGTTATAGGGGCATTCTTGAGACCAAACGGCATCCTAGTAAATTCGTAGTCCCTCTCTCGAATGTAAACGCCGTCTTCGGCTGGTCTTTTGGGAGCATTCTAATTTGATGGTACCCCGCCTTTAAGTCTAGAGTACTAAACACCGTTGCCCCGCTTAGTCTATCTAAAATGTCTTCAAACTTCGGGATTGGATATTTCTCATCTACCGTATTTTCATTCAATTTGCGGTAATCGATTACAACTCGGTATTACTCCTTATTCTCTCCAGGTGCGCTTTTCTTCTTCACTGCCCATAGCGGACTGTTGTAAGGTGACGTGCTATCCACAATTATGCCCTGGTTTTTTAAGCTCTGCAATTCTTCCCTAATGTGTTGACGCAGCTCCTGCGGATATCTCCTCTCTTTCACGTAGCTCACCTTCTCGTGCTTTAAAGGGATCTCGTGCACCGTTTTACCTGTCACCCCCGATTTATCCCCCTCCTTAAAGAAAACGTCTTCAAACTCCCTTCTCACTGTCACTCTCCAATCCTCGGCTCGACTTATAGCTCCTATGAGCGCCCTATCGTCCTCATACTTTATTGCTGCCCTGATCGTATAATTCGCATTCCCTATTCTTATTCTCCACTCCTTTCTCCTATTCGAGATTCGCACGCCCACCTTCCCCAGCATGTCGCAACCTATAATTACCTGGTATTCCCGGGGCGTTTCTCCCAGCACATGCACCGTAACTTTACCTCCCTTGGCCGCCCATCCCCTCAATCCTACCTCCATTTCCCCTTCTACTCCATACGGGCCACCCAGGGTGATTAACTTACAAATACATACCTTGATTTGGAGGGTCCTCATTTCGTGCAGGGACACTGTGCCACCAAGTGTCCGCTCTTCCCACAGCCGTGACATTTTCTGTCTTCTTTCCGTTGGCTAGCCCTCGCTCTATTTTGCCCTGGTCTTCACTCCGCTCCCATGTGCTTCTCTCTCCCGCTGTATGCGGACTCTCTCCTTCTCCAGGTCATCGGTGTACTCCTAGGCCTCCTGTAGCCTATCCGATTGTTCCTCCACCTCTAGCCGGCTTTCTTCCTCTCGGGCGCTGGAGTCTACCATCTCTTGAGCGCACTCAATAAATGATCTTTCCCGCGGTAAGCCGTCCTTCTTCCCGGTTTCCTTCGCCAGTTGGACCTTCAATATTGTAGACAAAAAGGCCATTTTTGCTTCTACCTCCGGAGCGCCTGCTGTTTCCCGCATTTTTTCCGTAATACGATTATAATGAGCTATGAGTGTCGCTGCATACTGCCCATTTGACTGCCGTGAAGATCTCATCTCACGGAACATCTGGAAGATGTCTTCCTCGGTCGTCCATCTGCCACCTCCATAGGCATTCTTCAGTTGTTGTTTGACCGTCTCCCACGGCGTCTCTTCATCAGCCTGAATGTGGTCCAGTATACTTCATTTAACCCTGCACACAAGTGCTGCCTTAAGGGCCTCCGCGTCTTCGACATTAACGAGATTCTCGTCTATCTTTGCATTAATCCTCGTCACGATTCGATCTCCCCCTTTTAGAAAGTGGTTTAGCTCACCTGTTTCTCCAGTGAAGCGCTCGAGATCGGATATAGCCTTCCTCAGGTCCTGTGAAGTAGCTACCCTGATCTTCATCCATTCAATTGCGTTCGCATGCGCTGCGGCTAAAGTTCCCTGTGGTAACGGAGGGATCTCCGGCAGTGTGGTCTAGACCTCAGTTCAGAGCGTATGATAAAAGTTCAGTCAGTTTATAGTTAGTGATTTTCACAGTTTTTAGAAGGAGTTCTGTCATAATTTTTGGTTAGAACCAACTATTAATCGTGTTATATCCACAGGCAGGAAAGATTCTTCAATACACCGGCGTTTCACGTCAGAAGATGAAAGAAAAAGTCACAGTTTTAGTCGGCTTAAGGTATTTATTGCAGGCATTCTAGATAAGAATATAGGCGGGGAGCGCATGCGCGTAGATAGGACTAGGTACTAGATATCTCAGTGTCTCCAGTGACGAGGTTAGGATAACGTTAATTTTTTTACCACGTTACTTACGTAATTTTTTTTCCTTTCTTTCTTTTTTCTCGCCTATCAAGATGGTTCTATGCCCAATTTGTAAACAGACCATAGCAAGAGAAGAAAAAAAAACAATAGCATGCACTATCACAACATGTCAAGCCATTTTTCATGGAAAATGTCTAAACGCAGACGAGAGTGAGTTCGAAGCACTGAGGGCATTACGAAAAAATTGGGTATGTCCGAAATGTGAAAAGGCTCGGAAAAATATCCAACCGACAGACAAGTGCCTTAGCCCGCCAAGATGGGCGCCACAACAACAAACTGTCGACAGCACGTCACAACTGTTACTTGCTGCCATTAAAAATCTAACAGAAGAGGTCAAGGGATTAAAATTCTCCCTCGAGGCCAATGCTAACGAGGTGAAAGAATTAAAAATATCTCTCGAAAAGCAAGCCTCTATAACTTTTGAGAATGCGGCGAAATTAGACACTATAGAGTCACTACTGGAGGCTCGAAATTCCAAGATTGACGGACTGGTCCTGGAAAACATGACTCTTAAGTCTCGGGTCTCGGAGCTCGAAATCAGGCTCAATAAAAGTGAGCAATTGCACCTTTCCAGGTCAATAGAAATAAGAGGAGTCCCAGTGAGATCTGGAGAGAGCCCGATGGGCCTGGTGATGAGCGTGGGGGCGGGCCTGGGCCTTAGTCTAAAGGTGGATGACATAGACTATGCAGAACGGATAAGAACCAGGCAAGACGATACACCTGGGCCGCTTGTGGTAAGGTTCGTCCGGCAGTCGCTTAGGGATGAGTTGATCCATAGGCGAAAAGTCATTAGGGATTTTTCAACACGTCACCTCGGATGGCAAGAAAATGACGCCCACAAGATCTACCTGAGCGAAGCTATGTCCGTAACCAACAGACACCTGTACTGGCTGGCCCGGCAAAAGAGGTCTGCAGGAAAAATCAGGTACAGTTGGTTTAGCGCAGGAAAGGTGAAATGCCGAAGAGAGGATGGACAGCAGGTCGTCGTCATCAACTCACCATCAGATTTAGACACGTTTGCTTGACATGCATATACATGTTACATCACTTTGAACAATCTTGTTTTTACTTTTTTATATCCCCAGGTCTATGTTTTTGTTGCCTTTGTTTTAATAATAGACTATGATAATAATTTCATTTTTGTTTATGAGAATATTTTAGGTCTGATCTGTTCAGAAATTCTAATTTGTGTATTTTTTTTCTTTTGCACAATAGGAATATGCTTTTCGTTAACTGAATTTTATATTTTTTGTTTACCATCCTTATTAATATCTAGGAAATCTTGCACACTTATTGTTCCTCTCAATAGAGATAATATCAATAGTTATGGTCTCTGGGCTCATATTGGCTCTAGCTGCTGTAGAAATATTCCTATCCTTAACTCCTTCTGTCCGTTTACCAAGCCACCCCTCCTTCTTCCATGACTAATATCCTTCTAACCTGTCATGTCAACGCTCAGTCACTCTTAGCCCATTTTGATGAATTTTACGACTTTTTTCTCCATAACTTCTACCATTTAATTGCCGTATCCGAAACCTGGTTGAAACCCACAATCCCGTCCTCCCAGATCCTTCTGCCTAACTATACTCTCCTTCGTCATGACACAGTAGATCGCACGGGTGGTGGAGTAGGTCTCTTTGTCCATGACAGTCTCAAATCCAAAATCCTTCACTGCTCTTCCATAACCGATTCTCCGCACGTTGAATACCTTTTCGCCAAAATCCTCACAACCTCATCTGCCATTCTGTTTGCTGTCATATATCGCCCTCCTAGAATTCCTTTCGATGAATCACTTGAGACTTTATTGTACAACTTAATCCCTTCATACTCAAACATCATCCTCTCCGGTGACTTTAACACCAATTTACTGGCACCATCCTCTGGTTATTCCTACCTAACAAACCTCTTTAATTCTCTCAGCCTTTACATAGTAACCTACAATCCAACCCATCATACTCAGTATTCAGAGTCCTGGCTCGATCTAATTATCCTGGATTCCTCAGAAAAACTCCTTGCCGTTTCTATCTTCCCACGATCTTGTCCAGATCTCTTACAATGTCCCTGTCCCATCCCTTTCTCCCCGAACAATATCCTTCCGAAACCTAGATTGTCTCACTCACGAAACATTGTCAAAAGGTCTTGACGATATCCAGTGGGATCCCATCTACTCCTCAAAATCCATAGACACCATGGTAGAAATCCTTACCACTCAACTTCCCTCTATCCTCGACCGACATGCTCCTCTTATCACAAAAACCATCCGATATCCTCCAGCTCCTTGGCTTACTCCTGCTTTGAGGGAGTGTATGAGAGAAAGAGATGCTGCAAGGCGACGGTTTAAAAGAACTCGACTTCCTGATGATTTTCTCTCCTACAAACAGCTTCGAAATAGCACTCAATCAGCAGTACGCTATGATAAATCCCGTTACTACAATCATTCCCTATCCAACTCTCCCAATACCAAGGCTACGTGGGCTATTCTTAGAAAACTGACCATTGGTAATGCACCCCAGTCTCAGTCCAATTCCGTTTCTCCTGAACCTCGACGCTCACTTTGTCTCCTGTCCTCTTGCAACCACATCTCCCACGTCCAGTCTGGCTCCTATGTTCTCTTTCTTTAATCCTGATCACTTCTTTCTTTCCCATATTACACCAGATGAGCTCCTTAAATCCATTCAGAAGTCCCATACCAATGATTACGGTCCCGACAACATCCCAGTCAGACTGATTAAAGCCGCATTGCCATCCATTCTTCCGATCCTTTATCATATATACAATTATTCTCTTCAAAATGCTACCTTCCCTACATCCTGGAAAACCGCCCTAGCACGCCCATTGAAGAAGACATCAAACCCATCAGTTCCTAATGATTTCCGACCGATTTCCCTCCTTTTAAACCTCTCAAAACCATTAGAGCGGTTAGTCCAATCTCAGCTATCCCATTTTTAGAGGAAAATAATCTCCTAAATCCCTACCAGTCCTGTTTCAGGCCTGGTTATTCTACTCAGTCTGCTCTAATCAAAATTTCCCAAGACCTTTACACAGCCATAGATCAGCAGAAATTAACCATCCTTATTCTCCTAGACTTCTCCAAAGCTTTTCTCCAAAACAACATCCTCCTGACCAAACTTAAAAATATCTCTTTTTCTTCTAGTTCCCTTAATTGATTCCAATCCTTCCTAACCGGTCGCTCCCAGTACCTTGTAATTCCTAATAACCCACCATCAGAATCTCTACCTCTGACCAGAGGCGTCCCACAAGGCTCTTCCTTATCCCCCACCCTTTTCGCCATCTATATAAATGACCTCCCATCCTCTATCCTGCACTGTCAATACCACCTGTATGCCGACGACATCCAAATTTACCTCTCCTTTAATCCGACAGATATCTCAGATACCACTCAAAAACTTCAGGAAGACATTGACAGAATAAGTGCTTGGGCAAACCTCAATAGGCTCACTCTAACGCCGAGAAGACAAAAGCCATCTTGATCGGATCCCCTTCACTCCTCAAATCCTCCCCGGTATCTCCCAATCTCTTCCTAAACAACTCACCTACCTTATTCTACACCACCGTTAAAAACCTAGGTGTTACTTTCGATCAATCCCTATCCTGGAAATCTCACATCTCCCAAATTTCCCGTCGCACTATCTCCACCCTAAAACAGTTCACTCGTCTACGATATCTCCTTCCATATAAGTCCCGTCAACTCCTAGTTTCCTCCCTTGTTTTCCCCCACTTCGACTATGGCTGTATGGTGT
Organism: Nezara viridula; assembly: GCA_928085145.1. Classification (NCBI taxonomy): domain Eukaryota; kingdom Metazoa; phylum Arthropoda; class Insecta; order Hemiptera; family Pentatomidae; genus Nezara; species Nezara viridula. The sequence continues at coordinate 11,488,765 of OV725078.1, read as the reverse complement.
ACGGTGGACTCTCGGGCCCTTCCGAGGCCAAACTTAAACGCCTAATGAATTGCGCACTACGATTTGTTTTCGGAATCTCAAGGGATACGCATATTACCCAGTATTACACTGAGTTGAGGTGGCTCTACCCATCCTATCACCGTCAGTACTTCCTAGCCACCTTTCTGTACCAAATCATTAGAACCCATCGACCCTCCTATATTTTTCACAGCTTACAATTCAAATATTCCATCCAATCCCGTCCCACCGGATCTCGTACTTCCGACCTCTATCCTCCTCCTCACCAAACTGCTGCGTTTGACAAATCCTTTGCAATACAAGCCGCCTCCCTCTGGAATTCCATCCCAGCTGATATTCGACACGCTCAATCAGTTTCCTCGTTTAAACCTCTCCTCTTTAAGCACCTACTCCTTTCTCAATCCGAATGATTGTGAAATATATCTAAGAGAAATATCTGAGCACCACCAGAGACTACCTCAATTTATTAAGGTTATTTTAGTTTCTCATATACATGTACAATTTACTTGTTCTTTTCTTTCTCTTTTCTGTATTTTTATCGTAAGTCAACTTTCATTGTAAATATACAATTTAATTGTAACCACACAGACATATAATCTGTATTCATATTTTGTTTTTAAGGGACAACAGTCCCAGAATAATAAAACATTTTTTTTCATTTCATTTCACATTCATAGGAGCCGGCTGCCTCAGGTCGAATTCGGGCATCCTCGTAACAGTTTTTACTGACTGAGAAAAAAGACGTACCTCTTTCACCGTCCCGGGTTTCGGCACCAGTTAAGCGTAGCGGGCTTGAAACACTTAAAAAAAAAGTACTAGGGTTAAGAAATAACACGCATGAAGACGAAATCAAGACTGGTTTATTTCTCCTTCTAATCCTCCATAAATACATTCTGAGATTGTTTACATCACTGCATTTGGTATTAGCGCTAATACTGTCCCGTACCTTAACTTATATATATATATATATATATATATATATATATATATATATATATATATATATATATATATATATATATATATATATATATATATGTGTGTGTGTGTGTATATATTTATTTATAATACCTAAACATGTCGGTACTTCAGTGGAACTGCAATGGCTTAAAAACTCACTTTAACGATTTAAAAATACTAATACAAGACATAGACCCGTTTTGCTTTGCCTTACAAGAGACACACCTCACAATAAACGACAATTTTTCTATAAAAAATTTCGATATATACAGACCGCACACAAACCCAGTCACCACGGATTTTTAATAGCTATTCATAAATATATATATTCCGAATCAATCAACATTAATTCTCATCTTCAAGTTGTTGCAACTAGAGTTCACAAAGATTTTTCATTTTTCATCTGTCATATATACCTTCCACAAGACCGTACCATAGATACACAACAACTCCTAGATATCTATAACCAAATGCCTCGTCCAGTTCTGTTTATTGGGGATCTGAACGGTCACAACCCTTTATGAGGCTCTCAAAACATTAACACTCTAGGTGAAGTAATAGAAATGTTTTTAGTCGCTTCTAATCTTCTTCTACTCAACACCAGAGAACCTATCTTTCTGGATTTGTCGCTCGGCGATTCCTCGTTATTTGCGATTACAAACTGGACGATTTTGCCCGATTTATATAGTAGTGACCATTTTCCAATACTCATAAAATTCAAAATAACGAATCCCACTCGAATAAAACCGAGATTTGTTCTAAGGAGAGCTGACTGGACTTTATTCTCTTCATTAGCCTCGCCACCTCAAATTCCTCCGCATCAAATGAATATCGATAAGGGCTGTCAAAATATCACGAATACGATCATAGAGGCGGCTAAATCATCAATACCAATGACCTCAGACACACCAAGAAGACCGCTTGTTCCCTGGTTTAACGATGCAAGGAAGCCATTAAAGATCGCCGTAAAGCCTACAAAAAATTCCAGAAATATATGACCTCTCAAAATTTAATAGAATATAAAAAACAGCGTGCTCTATGTAGAAAAATAATCAATCAATCTAAGACCGAATCCTGGAAAAAATTTATAAGCTCCATTAATTTCTCTGCCACATTAACTGACGTTTGGAACAAAATCCGTAAATTCACTAAAACTTCCCTTTCCTCTCGCTATACTATTTTGGTCAATGGAAAAGTGTCTGACAATCCTCTATCAGTCTCAAACACATTTGCAACTTTTTTTTCTGAAATATATAGCTTCGGAAGAAATAATACAAGCTTGGAATCCACGGACCTTGTAAGGACAATTGATGATGAATTATTATGTTAGGACATCCCATTTTCAATGTGGGAACTCAAAAACATATTAAGAACCGTTAAAGGCTCAACCCCTGGTCCTGACCTGGTCCACTATGACATGATAAAAAACCTCCCAGGTAATACAGTGGAATGGTTGCTCAGATATTATAATCATGTCTGGTCGACCGGACAGTTCCCGAATAAATGACGTGATTCAGTTGTCATCCCTATCCTGAAAAGCGAGAATGATAAACGTTTACCAACCAGCTATCGCCCTATATTTCTCACAAGCTGCTTAAGTAAATTAATGGAGCGGATGATTAATAAACGACTAATGTGGATAATAGAGAACAACAATTTAATTCAACCCAGTCGGGATTCCGTAAGGGTCGATGCACATTAGATCATTTAGTTGTATTAGAAACCTTCGTCTTCTTCTTCTTTGTCTTCCTCTTATGCCATTAGTTAGCGTCGAGGAGCATCAACCAGTGCAACCACTCTCCCCGGTCCGTGCTTAGTCGCTTCATATCATTAAGGGTTTTGCCTCTTTTACATCCAATCCTTTGAATGTACTCCTGGAACGTGAGTCTGGGGCGTCCGCGTGGTCTCCTTCCTGTGGGTCGAGCCTCTAATATCCTTATAGGATTCAAATTCTCATTCATGCGGCAGACGTGTCCAAACCACTGGAGTTGCCGTCTTTCTAGAGTAGTTTTAAGTTCGGCAACTCTTAGCTGCTCTCTAATTCTTTCATTCCTAATGCGATCCCTTCTAGTTCTGCCAACAGATCTGCGAAGGAACCTCATTTCTGCTGCCGTTATGCGACTAGAGTGCGTGTCTAGCATCGTCCAGCTTTCTCCGCCGTAGGTGAGTGTAGGTAGGTAAACAGACTTATATACGTGCATTTTGGTATTCTTGTCTACTTCGCGATGGCCGATAATGCTATTAGTAGTCTGGTAATATACCTGATTCGCCTTACATATTCTAATTGATATTTCGGCGTCTATCTTACCAGAACTACTAATTACGGTCCCCAGGTAGGTATTTTCAGTCACCACCTCAAGTGTTTCGCCATTGCAGATCAGCTGGACATCTTCTCGATCTTCCCTCGCCATAACCAGCACTTTACTCTTGGAGATGTTAATTTGCATCCCTTTCCTGAGCAACTCTTCTTCCCACTCTACCAAAGCTTGTTGTAGTTTGGTCTTCGTTACGGCTATTAGGACTATGTCATCCGCGTATAGAATGCTTTGTATGAGGACAGTTCTCAAATTCCACGTCCCAATTGTTGTCCACCCAGTTCAGCGTTTACAGATTTTGTGGATTTCATCCATTACATTTATAAATAGAAGGGGACTTAAGCTATCTCCCTGTCTAACTCCTCTCGCAATTGGAAAAGTTTTCGATTCCTTACCGTTCATCCTTACCACTGCCATGGCTCCTTGATAGGCTGACTGTATGGCCGCCAGCAAGTCTCCAGGTACACCCTTGGCTATTAGGGCATTCCAAATTTCTTTTCTTGGAACCACATCAAACGCTGACTTCAGATCAAGGAACGCAAGATACAGATTTTTATCTCTGTCCCAAGCTTTTTCAGCAATATTTCTGAGAACAATGATGTGATCCTGCGTCTGTCGGCCTGGACGAAAACCAGCCTGTTCCGCTTCTAACTGTCCTTCCACAATCCGTCGGAGTCTCCTTTTATAGTATAGAAGTATAAAGTTTATAGACCACTGATAGCAGACTAATGGGTCTACAATTTTTGCAATCTGTCGTGCATCTCTTTTTATAAATCGGGAGGATTATGTAATATTCCCAGTCCATGGGAATTTTCTTTCTGTCATATACTTCTTGGAACAGCGATTGTAGTGCTTTAAGAAGTTCTTGACCACCGAATTTTAAATATTCTGGTGCGATTTCATCCCTTCCTGATGCCTTACCTCTTTTTAGCTTATGGATTGCATTTTCTATTTCTTCTTCCTCTATAACCTCCAGGCTTTCTTGAATATTGGGCTCTTGTTCTTGATAATGGTCTGTTTCCGGATTTTCGAAGAATTGTTCCTGGAAATATTCCTTCCATCTGCCAAGGATCTTTTCCTTGTCTGCAAGTAGGATTCCATCGCTACCTTTTACATTTCTAATCGGCTTGCATTGTTTTCCTCTTAACATCTTAACTTTTCGCCAAAAGGTTCTTATAGATTCGCGTAGATTCTCGCTCAGCCTTTTACCAAACTCCTCCCACGACTTCTTCATGGCCTGGCGTATGGCTATCTTACATTCATTCATGGATATTCGATATAAGTGTAGCTTTCCTTCAGTTCTATCAATAAGGTATGTTTTCCAGGCAAGCTTCTTCCGAGAAACCAGTCGTTGGAGATCATTGGTCCACCAGTCTGTCCGCTTTCCCTTAACAGACACTCTATTCTTCCCACAAACTGTATTTGCTGTTTCCAGAATACATATTTTCAGTGCCTTCCATATCTCTTCCACATCTCCATCGAATGACGTTTCCCTCAATTTCTTTTCCAGGCTTTCTGTAAAGAGGGCCCTTTTCTCTGGGTCATCCAAGGCTTTTACATTGAGGGTTTGAATACTTTTGTTTTCCTTTTATACTCCGGGATGATCTTTGTATCAGCCACAAGTAAAAGGTGGTCGCTGCTTATTTCAGCTCATCTTACTACTTTTATGTCAGCGAAATACTGCCTTATGTTCCTATCAAATATGAAATAGTCAATTATACTATTTCGTTCCATGCATGAGAAAGTGCTTTTGTGGATTCTCTTGTGTGGATAGAAAGAATTTCCTATGAGGAAGTCATTATGTACGCAAAAGTCTATTAGCCGTTGTCCATTAGTATTCCTCACATTCTCACCTCCATGCAGCCCCAAAACTCCATATCCAGATCTTTCATCATTTCCTGTTCTGGCATTGAAGTCCCCACTCAGGATTACTGACCTTCCTTTTCCTTTAGCTTTATCCACTATTTTTTGCAAATCCGAGTAGAATGCCTCCTTGTCTGCAACACTAGCATCTTCCGTTGGTGCATACCTGGATTATGGAAATCTTACCTAAGGTCATTTTAAAATCTGCTACAATCATTCTTGGAGATATAGGCTCCCAGCCCTCTAAATGAGCATACATATTAGGCGACATTACTAGACCCATTCCCTCTTTGGCGAAAACCCTTCTAGGTACTCCAGCATAAATTATGGAGTAATTATTAGCCAATTTCATTTCTCCACTGCCATTTTTCTTCACTTCACTTATGCCGAGGATTTCTACTTTGTAGGTCCTCATTTCCTCCACCAGCTCGACCCAGTTAAAGTTTTTATGTTCCACGTTCCAATTCGTATATCCCTTAGTGCGCCAGGTCGTTTCATTGAAGACAGTCCACATCCGAGGCTAGTTGAATTGCTTTGAATCGTTGATTCTCCAGACGGGTGATTAGCCGTATTATGTATGTATGTATTAGATACCGAGACGCAATATACCTTTATCAACGCACAACAAACAATAGCCATTTTTTCGATATGAAGAAAACTTTTGATAATATAAATCACTCAATAATCCTCAATAAATTATCATCCGTTAGAATTAGAGGCCAAATGTACAACTATATTAGGCAATTTCTCACGCACCGACACTTTAGACAACGGTGTCCCTTATGGTTGTGTCCTCAGGCCAACTTTGTTCTGCCTGGCGATAAATGACTTAGGCCTTAACTTACTAAGAGGTGTCAAACCACTTCTATTCCCAGATGATCTAGCCATTCTCTGCCGAACTGGCAACAGTGATACTATACGAAACAAACTACAGGACGCTGTCAATAGAATCAACAACTGGTATCTTTCTATTGGTCTCCAATTTCCTTCCGCAAAAACTTTTTTTTTTTTTTTTAAATAATACATTTTGCCACACTTAAGGGCACTGAGTATTAAGGCTGAGAGAGGCACATTCATACCATATATACAATACATAAAAAAAAATATATATATATAAATCATTAAGTAATTAAATAAAAAAATATAAAAATCTATATAACAAAGGCAAAAACTATAATAAACTAGGAAATGTAACTAAGGGTTAAAATTAAATGAAATACAGAAATTCGTAAATAAATTATAAGTAATAGAAATAAATAGAAAAACATTCATACTTAAATACAATATTTACAATTAGGTAAGAGATCTCCGAGTCCAGCCCTTTCCCCCACGTGTGAAGGACTAAGCGAGACTCTAAGAGATCCCAGCGCTTCTCTCTCAACCGCGTCGCTTGCATTACCAGTCCGGTGGAGACTGAGAGAGGGCACTAAAACCACAAACACTCATGACTTGAGTGGCGAAGCTGGCCATTGCCAGAACTCCAGTGACGTCTTTACAAGAGATCTCGAGGTAACTGCCGTTTCAACCTTCGAGGAGGGTTGTAGGGATGACTGGAGCTAGATAAGGATTGTGCTAAAGGATTAGGATTGTGGATTAGGTTCATGTGAAAATTTGAGAATCGGGATGGAATAACGTCAAGGATATAAGGGGTGTAAAGGTCATGATGTAGGGTTTTGTTTGTAATGTAATAAGGAGCATTGACTATCATACGGAGGACTTTAGACTGAAAGGATTGGATGCGTTTGATGTTCGAAAATTTAGTTGTCCCCCACAGTTCAAGTCCGTAGGTCCAGATGGGTTTGAGTATGGTCTTGTATATTAATAGTTTGTTTTCTATTGATAGATTGGATTTTCTGTTAAGTAGTCTGTATAGCTGGCCAAATCGTCGGATAAGTTCTTGTCTTATAAGTCTAGTATGTGGGTTCCAAGTTAGTCTTTTGTCTAAAAGGAATCCAAGATACCGAACTGTGTCTGAGACGGGGAGAAGTACAGCGTTGAAAAGGATATATGGACAGGATCTGCGTCGGAGGGTAAAGGTGACATGCTTGCATTTGGATTCATTGATCTTAATGCGCCAATTGTTGCACCATTGCTCAATTAGGGAGATGTGTTTTTGTAGATTTAAGGATGCAGTTTCAGGATCTAGGTGGGATGACAGGATGGCGGTATCGCACTCAATCAATCCGCAAAAACTAAATGCATACATTTCAGTCGAAAAAGAAACACGCCAAACTCATCCAAAATCTACCTCGGAAATTCCATAATTCCGTACTAGAACCAGCATAGATTCTTGGGTATGATCTTTGACCGATGACTAACTTAGGAGCCGCACATTTCTGCACTAAAAACAGCCACTACAAAAAGAATAACTACCTTACGATATCTAAGCGGCACTTCCTGGGGCTCAGACTGACTTAAGCTAATAAAACTGTATCAAGCTTTGGTATGTTCCAAATTAGACTACGGGTGCTTTATATAGGTTCTGCCCGCTATCGGATTCTAAACAAACTTGATACAGTCCACCATACAGGAATTAGGATAGCGACTGGTGCGTTTCGAACAAGCCCCATCCTTAGTCTCTATTCTGAGGCCGGGATGCACCCTCTTTTATTTATAAGAAAAAAACTCGCTGTTAACTACATTTCAAGGCTACTTCCCCAAAATAAACATCCCACACATAACTACATTTTTTCCACAACAAATTCCACACTCCCACTGTTGGAAAAAATTTATTCAGCAGCTCAATACCTTAAGAACTTACCTTTATACAATATGGAAAACCAAAACCCACCGTGGATCCACAAACCTCCAAAAGTGATGCTCCGTCTCACTCGATTACTCAAAAACAATACCTCACCTTACGAGTACAAAACCGAATTTTCCCTTCTACTACACAATAGTCCGGAGCCGTTTTTAATTTACACTGACGGTTCGAAATAATATGATGCTACAGCTTGTTCGTTTGTTACCCATAACTCCACACATAAAATACAACTACATAAACTAACAGCATATACACAGCGTAACTTCACGCAATAGCCTCAGCCCTTCACTTCTGCATGTCAATAACTCCAGCCTCAATAGTCTTGATAACCGGCTCCTTGAGTTCATTAAAGGATTTAAATGATATGTACTCAAAACATCCAGTTATCGTTAAAATACACAAATATCTTCACACTCTAGAGAATTTAGGAAAATCGGTTTGTTTTATATGGGTTCCCATTCACGTGGGTATAGTTGGTAATGAGCTTGCGGATACGGCAGCCAAACAGGCACTCGCGCTTCCACACCGAGGTACTCCTATCCTGACCCCTTCAGAAATGAGTTTTCCTCTCAAGAACGAAATATTGGATAGTTGGCAATCTATGTTGAACGAAAGCCCACCTAGCAAATTAAAAGTTATAAAAAAATCGGTGAAACCCTGGAGCACATCTAATCGCCCTATTAGTAGAGAGGAAGTTACCGTGAACAGGTTAAGAATAGGACACACCAACCTAACCCATGTACATCTCATCACTAAGCAGCCACTACCAAATTGTCAGCATTGCAATAGCCTTCACACAGTCAATCATATATTCCAATAATGCACTTATTATACTTCAAGCTTCAATCAATTGTCTCTAAAACCGGATATATCAGCAGTATTAAGCAACAACGAATCCGACTTAAAAAAAGTGATAAAGTTTCTTAGAATACATATGCTATTAAATAGAATATAAAAATAAATATAATTTTTATTTTATTGTTCTGTCTTTTTTATATTTATTTTGATATCTTTTATTTTTCATATGTTTTTAAATATCTTTTTTACTTCTTACTCTATATATTAATAATTATTAATTCTCCTCTAAAGAGTTTACAAATATAACCGACTCACAGGCGTTGATGACCCTAGGGTTTTACGCCTTAAAGCCTAAATAAACAAACAGTACCAGATCATCTGCATACCCCAGCACGGGTGTTGCCCCACCCAGATCTAACCCTTTTTCGGTACGCATTACCTCCCTAATGACATGTTCTAATGCCAAATTGAACAGGACAGGCGAAAGGGAATCCCCCTGTTTTAAACCCAAACGAACCTCAAACTTTTCGGACAGATTATTACCGATTCTAACTTTATTGAGTGTCTCCATCAAGCACATCCTGACTAGATTTACTAGTTTTTTTGGAATCCCCTGCTCGATTAGAATATTATACAGTTTCTGGCGGTCAATAGAATCGTAAGCCGTTTTATAATCTATATACAGCTGGTAAACAATACCGTTGTACTCCAATTTATTCTCTAATATTTGACGTAAAGAAAATATTTGATCAATAGTCGAACGATTCCGTCTAAATCCGAATTGGTAGTCTCCGATAATTTCCTCGGCGTATTCCGTGATTCTACTAGTTAATATTTTTTTTATTTGTTTATTGATAAATATTACAATCTGTCTCAATAAAGGACATTTATAATAGAGTTCTGAGAGCACATTCACACCATATTTACAAATTTAAAAAAAATAAGCTAACTTCACATAACATAAAACTACAAAAGAACAAAATAAAATATCAGCGTGAAGGAAGAAAATATAAATAATAGTAATAATAGAATCAAAATAGAAAAAAATGTAATGAAAATAAACATCTTAGATGCAGGCATACCTATTTTTCAGTCGGCCATGTGAACTCCGAACCATACTTATCCTCCCACATGTGGAGGGAAAGCAAGGCTTCAAGAGATCCCTGCACTTCTTCCTCAACCATTTCACTGATATTAAAAGCCAGCGGAGATTGAGTAAGGGCGCTACAACCACGGACATTCATGACTTGAGTGGAGAATCTGGCCATTGCCAGAACTCCAATATATACATGTTACAAAAGGTTACGGGGCCACTGCCGTTTCACCCTGCGAGGAGGATTGTAGGGATGAGTGGTGCTAGATAGGGATTGTGCTACGGGATTAGGGTGATGATTAAGGTTCTGATGAAATTTGGAGAATTTGTCTGGGATAAGATCAAGAATAAATGGAATATTAAGGTCATTATGCAGGGTTTTATTGGTGACATAGAAGGGAGCATCGACTATTGTACGGAGGACTTTGGACTGGAAGGATTGAATGCGTTTGATGTTAGAAAATTTGGTTGTCCCCCACAGTTCTAGTCCGTAGGTCCAGATGAGTTTTAGTATTGTCTTGTAGATCAGCAGTTTGTTTTCAATAGAAAATTTAGATTTTCTATTAATCAGTCTATATAGCTGGCCATAACGTCGGTTGGGTTCATGTCTTTTCAGTCTAGTATGCGGATTCCACGTTAGTCGTCTGTCTAGGAGAAAACCAAGGTACCGGACTGTGTCGGAGGGAGGAAGCTGGATGTTATTAAAGTAAACTAGTTTACAGGAATTACGACGAAGGGTGAAGATTATATGTTTACATATAGATTCATTGACTTTGATGCGCCATTTCTTGCACCAGTGTTCAATCAAGAATAGGTGCCAATGCAGGTTTATGGACGCTGTTTCAGGATCTGAGTTAGAAGATAGGATCGCAGTGTCATCAGCGAAAGTTGCCAGGAGAGTGTCGAGATGGACGGTAATGTCAGCGGTATAGATGATGTAAAGGATGGGACCCAAGACGCTGCCTTGAGGAACTCCAGCCTCAATTGAATAACAGTCGGAAAATTCTGTACCACAGCGAACTCGAAAGGAGCGGTAGGAGAGGTAGGATTGGAGTATTAGATATAAGGACTGTGGTAGATGGAATTTGAGCTTGAAAAGCAGTCTGGCGTGGCACACCCGGTCAAAAGCTTGCGCAATGTCCAGAAATACACCCGAGGAATATTGCTTGCTTTATAGGGCTGAGGATATATGGTCAACAACTCGGAGGCCTTGTTAGACAGTGGAATGTTGGGAACGAAATCCGAATTGGTGGGTAGGGATTTTATGGCAGTCTATTATGGATAGGATTCTTTTCAAGAGGATCTTTTCAAAAAATTTTGAAAGAATTGGGAGTAGGCTAATTGGAGTATAGGATGATGTATTATTGGGAGGGTTACCTGGTTTCAGGAAAAGGATGAAGATGGAATGTTTCCATAAGAGAGGGAAGTGGGTAGTTCAGAGGATACAATTGCTCTGAGATCAATTTTATCGGAGAGGATTTGATGAAAGAGTTTCCAGTTAACTGGGCCTCTGATGAAGGATGGTAGAGAGGGTTTAGGAATAGGAGCTAATGATACTTTGAATATTAATGGGCTCTTGTCTGAGGAAAGCTTATCAAGATGTGCAAGGGAATGGTGGAGGGTACCTAAACCTTTTTGGATAAAGAAATCGAGGATATCGGGATTACGGTTAGGGTCAGTGGCCAGTAGGTAGGTGAATTAGGAGGAAGGAGGGTAAAACATTGGGAATTGAGTGCAGACAGCAATGTTCGACCTCGAGAATTCGTGGTTCTTGAACCCCATTGTTGATGCTTGGCGTTTAAGTCTACACCCAGGATGAAGTGGTTTCCTAAGGAATTTAGGAGAGAGGTGAAGTGGACATTGGAGATGGAAAGGTTAGGAGGGCAATATGCTGATGCAATGGTGACAGGAAAGGAAAAGGTTTTGATTACAACTGCAGTGGATTGTAGTAAATCGTGATTAGGCAATGGGAGTATGTTATGAGAGAGGGATTGATGTACGATGACGGCATTACCGGCATGTGCTCTACCGTCAGGATGGTCTGTCCGATACGTTAAGTACTGTGGTATTTTCAAAAGCTGTTTTTTGGTCATTCGAGTTTCTGTAATTAGGGCTACATCAATGTTCTTATCTAATTGTAAGGCTGTTAGTTCGTCTATGTGATTTCTAACACCATTCGCATTCCATAAGAGAATAGATATGGGTTTGATGGAAGTCATTTAAGGATTTTTTAAAGGAGGAATGAGATGAGATACCAGGTTTGTAAGAAGTGATATCAGTGATGTGACAAGAGATTTAAATTCGGTAAGGAAGGATGTCAATTAACTAGTATGATCTGTGGCATTGGACGGTGGGGGAATGTGAGGGATTTGATATTGGTTAGGTTGCTGAGGTTTACGTAAATTAGAAGGGATATGATATTGAGGTAGGGATTGAGTTGGTTGTTCCGGCAGGGCCTCACATTCGTTAGTCGGGTTTCTACCTCCGAGTAATTCAGCAAATGAAACTTTAGAGTCCACGATTTTAGCGGGTCCTCTTCTATGTTTAGATGTAGCATCGTGGTTCCGGGGCTTGTATCTAGCTTTGAGGTTTTTATAGATTTTATAACCTTTATAGTTGGCCGGATGACCCGCCAAGCATAGGGCGCAGACTGCAGGATCTTTTATTGGTTTGGTACATTCTCCAGATTTGTGTGATTCCACGTACCTCAAGCAGCGCGGCATGTGGTGACAATATGACTTAGTGTGGCCGTATGCCTGACAATTGTGGCACTGGACGATTTCTTTTATACATTCCTGGACGATGTATGTCGTATATTTTATCCACCCCTGGTGTTGAATCCAGATCCACAAAAAATAAGGGCAGTGGAATTTTAGTTTTTACTCCTGGCTGGTCTCTATTTTCATACAGAACGTTTGTTATTTGGCGAACATTGAACCCTAACGCCGTTAGCTCATCCTTGATAACCTCAGTTGGAGTTGAGGAGTGTAAGTTCCTTATCACTACTCTTAATGATCTATCCTCCCTCAGCTGGTATATGTGAAAATCCGCTCCTGTTTCGGTCAAATACTTGATTATTTTTTGATAGGCTTCAGGTGTGGCCGGTGTTATTTTTATGTCATTAGTCCAGTTAAGGCATGAAAAGCTATCAGGGCAGATTTTATTTAATTGGGTACATAATAATTGAAAATTTCTAATATTTTTGATAAAGATCGGAGGAGGCCGTGGTTCTCTAGTTATCGGTGCCGAATCAATCTCCTCTCTGTCATTTTGAAGCACCTAGTATGGATTGGGTGTAAAAAAAGGAGAATCACTAGTTAATATTAAAGTGAATATTTTATAACATACCGGAAGGAGTGAAATTCCGCGATAGTTATTACAATCCGTCCTCGGGCCCTTTTTGTGAATCGGAATAAGAATAGATTCTTTCCATTCTTTAGGTAATTTTTCGTTCTCCCAGATCTTTTTAACCAACAAATATATTTTGGAAACTCCACTTTCCCCGCATGCCTTAATTAGTTCAGTAGGAATATTATCGGTTCCCACTGCTTTATAAGATTTTAATTTTCTGATAGCTACTTCAACTTCCTCTTTACTCGGTTCTTCTATCAACGGTTCAGCACTCTGGTACTAAGAAGGAGGACACATATCACAATTTCCCGTATTTAAAATATTGTCAAAGTGGTTCTTAAACTTATTTAATATGTCAACCGGATCTGTCAGAATATTGTTATTTTCATCCCTAATTCCAGACGATACGGGCACTAAACATTTACGTGATCTGTTTATACCTTTGTACATGTTTCTTACGTTATTTTCGATTCTATTAGTTTCTATTTCAATTATTTTATTTTTAAGACACTCCCATTTTTTACTTTTGAGCAATTTTGTCGTTTCATTCTTTGATGTTCGGAAGTATTCCAGATTTTCTTGGTTACGATTATTTTGAGCTTTTAATTTAGCGGCTTTACTTTTTTCGCTCTTGTTTAAGCAATCTTCATTAAACCAAGGTTTGTTATTCTTATTTTCGTAGACCCGAGATACCAACCTTGTTAATATTATCTCTGATCTCTATCCATAACTTGTCAACATCCTCCCGGTCTTCGTCAAAAAGCACTAAAGCTTCAAACCTATTCTTGACATCTAGCTCGAATTGGGTTCTAATTGATGAATTTTTTACTTTTTCTAAATTAAATTTCTCAAAATCGAAACGGTTATTTTTTCCTCTTTTTTATATTAAGTTTTTGTCGAAGTTTCGCTATTACTAATTCATGATCCGACCCACATTCTGCTCCGCGATAAGACCGCACGTTAATTATACTGCTTTGCCAGCTATGTTGTATCAAGACATGATCGATTTGATTTCGTGTTTGCGAATCCGGTGATGTCCAAGTATATTTGTGAATATCCTTATGCTTAAACGTAGTACTTTTAATTATCATGTTTTTCGAGATGGCAAAGTTTATCAGACGGATCCCATTATCATTACTATATTCGTGCAAACTTTCTTTACCAATCGTCGGAATATAAACTTCTTCCCTTCCTACCTTTGCGTTCGCGTCACCTACAATTATTTTCATGTAGTTTCGCGGTAGTTTATCATAAACCCATTCGAGTTTATCGTAAAATTCACTTTTGACTTCATCGTCACTGTCTTCGGTCGGACAATGTATGTTTATTAATGCGATTTTAAACCAACGTCCCTGAAATGTAGCTACCGAAATTCTATCACTAAAGAATTGTACGTCCCTCAAAGCGGATAGTAATCTACTCCTAATTAGAAACCCGGTACCTAAACAATGATTCCCGCTTCCTCCGTACCAAATAGTGTACTTTCCTTCCCTCATCGAGCCCTCCCCTGGCCAGCGAACCTCTTGCAGAGCCACGACATCCAAATTGTACCCATTTACCTCATTCGCGACCGATTTTAGCCCCCTGCTGTGTTTAAACTCCTTACGTTCCACGTACCAATATTTAAATCCCTATATTTCAACTTGCGACATGAATCCCCTAAAGCAGTCCCCACCCGGAGACCCGAACGGGGGACTAGTTTACCTCCGGATAATGAGCGTTTTACCTTAGGGAGATCCATGACTTTTTGTGGTGTTTGGTGAACTAAAGATATGTGAGTAGGGCGTTCAATCCTACGTCACACCCTCCAGCAAGTCTGGTGGGCCCCTACCTCCAGCAAGTCTGGAGGTCCCCTCCCTCCAGCAAGTCTGGAGGGCCCCTCTCATTGTTGGTCAGCGAGTCCATCGGACTTAGCCGGGAGGAACTTCCAAGGAATTTCCACCGACCATCCCCACATCCGCCACCCGTGGGACGCTCCCCATACGCGGTAATGAGCCCGCGCGAGGGTATATATATATATATATATATATATATATATATATATATATATATATATATATATATATATTAAAATAAAAGTTGGGCAACAGCTAAGAAACATACTTGAAAATAAACAAGGGAAAACGTTCTAGTCCCGAAATAACAGAGAAAAAACAATCGAAAATGAAGATTAGATCCATACAGAAGCTGATAATAAAATATAAGTTAAAATTTCATTTCAAGCGCTGATTTTTTCAAATTCTTAAAGTTAAATTGAAAATTTGTAAAGGAAAGCAGGCTCACATGAAATTTAGAATATTTTTTTAACGTAATACTGAGAAATATTGGTTAGATCAGTTGTTTTTTTAATTTTAGGAGTAAGCTTTTTATATACAAAGCATATTTGTTTAATATATAAAATCTGTATATAAGTTTATTCTGTGAATTGTTTCGGCGTCGTATTAATGTTGACATGAGGTCGAATAAATCTGTACGATTCACTAAATTAAATATTAATATACACCTGTTAATAAACAAGCATATACATAATTTGAGGCAAATAATATTTACTATTTTTGAGGGTATTTATTCAATGAAACAATGGAATATAGGGCCACTTGGAACGACTATATCTAAATTACGCATTAGTGCAATTTATTCCAAGCTTTGCCTATTAAAGGCACAAAGAGATATCATTTTCTGATAAAGGGTTATCGGGAAATTAATATACTGGGCTCTGCTAAAGTTTTAGCACAGGCTTAATTGCCCTTCCCTTATTTTATCGTCTCCCCCTTCCCATTTAATATTATACATTTTACAGATTGGGGCATAGATATGAAAATGGAGTATTTTCAACGTGAATGTATTTTTAAACTTAATATTTCTTACTAAATGAAATTAAAATTTTTATTGAATACTTAATAGTTGACCGTCGTATTGTAGGGGAAGGAGATGGTCCGGGGTGGCGGTCATAAATAGACTAAAATAGTGGCAAAATTGTTTTATTAAAAGCCAACGTGTCTACCCGATTTTGCCGCTCTTCTTCAGGGCTAGAATGGACAAGATACAAATGGAGTCTGGAACTCAGCACCTCTTCGCCGCGGTTCCAGACTCCATTTGTATCTTGTCCGTTCTAGTCCTGAAGGAGACCTGCAAAGTTGGGTCGAAAAGTTGGCTTTTAATAAAATAGTTTTGCTACTATATTAGTCTAAAAATGGCACCTTTATAGGACATACTATTCAACTATGTACCGGAATAGAGGTCTTCAAAAGTTATGGCCTGCGGGCTCCACCATCTCTTGCAATGAAAAAAAAAATAGCTTTTTCTATAAGTGACACTTAAATTTTAAAAAGTAGCAAGTCTCATAGCAGTTTAGATTTTACGTCGGTCCGTGTTTGTTACTTTCCAATGTGATTATTATATGAAGTTCTGGTGTGAGACTTAGTCAACAGTGACTTAATAAACAATTCTTCATTTTTACTTTCACGGATTAATAAGGTGAGTTAATATAAATTAACAATGAACAAGTTATAATTTGGTGCTCAGTTTAGTTTAGTTTTAAGCGGGCGGTAATTCCCTAGCGGGCCTTATCTTACTTGCATCAAGTTCACGGTCAAGGGCTCTGTTTACTAACTTCATTATTAAATAGAATCGTCGGTTGCGCCTCAGTTCGGAACCATAGACACATATAACTTTTTTTTCCTGTGTCTGTTTGTTTGTTCTTGTTTATTTCTAGAAATGTTTTATTTTATTTCTATTTGTAGATATGTATATAGATTACTTTTATAAGAATTTGTTTCATAATTTATCAAGCCTCTAATTGTTTTATTTATGTATATATATTTTGTCTTATTCATAAACATAGACAACAAAAATGTGGATAAGAATTCTTCAAACGAAGAAAGTTTCAGAAGGTGGAACGCCCTTTTTTGAAGTTAGCGAAACTGACTCGCAATATTTAAAAATGCATACTATTCAGAAATGCCACCGTAACTCTGTCCCTGAGTCGGAGGGCAACTCACGTAAAAAAAAATCTAAACAATCAAATGAACAAAATAAATCTACTAAATCAAAACAGTCAGCTGAAAAAAATAAGTCATCGCCTCCAACCAGAAGTAAATAAAATGCCACAGAATCAGAACAAACTTCACAAAGCACCACAACCGGCAATAATTCTGCCCCCGCAAATAACCCTACAAAAAAGTCTCCGGAGCCTCAATATTTTCTGACCCCGAACCGTCACCGATTTTCGTTTCTAAAATTTATAATTTCTTCTCGTTTATTCAAGAAGTTGCTAACCTGATCGGGCAAACTAATTTTCGATGTTATTCAAGAGTCAACAGTTAACGAATCGGAGGCAGTGGAGACTTTATAAGTAATCCTTTTATTCATAAAGTTACAAATGGCATCTAAAATACAGAATAATATACTATGGATATATAGGTTGACTACACAACTTCACCCCAGGTCTCCTACAGTTAAGGGTGTGACTTCAAGGATGTAACTGCATGAGTGATTAGTCCAGAGAAGGATGGGGTTTATATTCCCAAGAATATCAAGCGGTGAAGGGGAGAGTGGGAGAAGTCGGAAGAGGACGGCAAAGGAAGTTATCAATAGTTAATATGCTTAAGATGTCTGTGGGAAAGTGCCCTTTTGCTGAAATCAGTTATTGTTCCCTCTTGATAATGGGCCTTCTGCCCAGTAGGTACGTTCTAGATAACTATATCTAAGCTATCAGAGATAGCTTGACCCGGCTATCTAGGGCTTTATGCTTTTATGTGAGAAACTAAAAGATAAAACATGATTCACCAATTGACATATTAAATAAAATAAAAGATAAATTAATATTATTATTATTATTATTTGTTACGGATTAAGTCCATTCCGTAACTACTTTCCCCCTTAAGCAATAAGCCTCTGAGTGCAATGTTACGTATGTTAAGAATGTCAGTTAAAATATGTCTTTGGTGTTCTTTAGTATTTTAAAGGAAAGTCTGGGTATATGAAGGATTGGTTCCATAGGATTGGGAACAGTTACATTTTTGCTTACAATAAAACTCAATATTATAACATTACCTAAAACAGCTAATAATATAAAATCTATATTGTAATATACAATAATACATCATTTCTGTAAATAAAAATAAAATGACTCTATACAAAAAATAGATATTTAAGATTATATAGTTTCCGATTAATTATCATGATATAAATAAATATTTTCTTAAATTTATAAATTTGTTACTTAAATTTTCTTAAATAAAATAACATTCATTACTAAAAAGATGAAATTTACATGACATTATTTATATATATATATATATATATATATATATATATATATATATATATATATATATATATATATATAGAAATAGAAATAGAAAATAGAAAAATCATCTTTATTCTGGGACTAGGTCCCTTTAGAATAACAGTATTGTTCATATATATTAACTATAAATCTGGTCAAAAGACTTATTACAATGAATAATAACAAAATACATGTAATACATTAAGTATTAATTAAGCTCTTAGGATAAATTAACGAGGACAGTTGGGTAATAGGGGTTCAGTACTACAATATTGGAACTAAAATAATTGCATAATAATCACTGAATGAAATTAGAAAGGAAAGTAAAATCTATTTTATAGGTAAAGCATTGTAGTGATGGAATATAAAAATTAAAAAAAATAATAATAACTGTTAATATGTAGGGAAAGAAATTGTAAAAACTAAAACAAAAAAATATATAAAAAAACAAATAATGATATACATATGTTCCCTAAGATATTTAAGTGATTATGAGTAAAGATTAGAAGAAGAGAAAATAAAATAAAGTATACATATACACATAGCGAGAAGTATGTTGAAAATAATTAGAAATAAAATACCTTTCACTGAAATACATTTCATGAATAACAAATTAGAACTTAAGAAAAACTAATTTTATCCACTCACAATGCTTAGTGAGTGGTGATGAAAATTCACGTGTGAAACAATAAAAAATAAGAGAAAAAAAATATAATGTCTAAAGAAAATTAAATCCTTATAACATAGTATGTATTTAACCAGCGTCTGATTGGATTGTGAAGAGGAATTGGAATAAGAGGGTTTTAAAGGTGGATAAGGATGATGCATGGCGGATTTTTAGTGGGATGGAATTCCAGAATGCAGTGGAACGGACAACGAAGGAATGTTTAAATGATGCAGATCTGTGAAAAGGAGTGTAAAGGTCAGAAGGACGAGATCTTGTGGAGATGGTGTGGATAGATGATTTGAATTGTAGGAGATTGTATGCGTAGGACGGACGATGACTATTGATTATTTGGTAAAGGAATGTGCCTAGGAAAAATTGTCTTCGGAAGGAAGGGAAGAGCCATCCTAATTCAGCATAGTGGTGCGAAACACGGGAATACCTCAGGGCCCCTGTGACAAATCTTACGAAGGCATTAATAATTCTTTTCAGTCTCTCCCCGAGTTCTGCCGAGAGGCCACCGTACACCACGCATCCGTAATCAAGGTGGGGGAAGATGAGGGAAGTTACTAGGAGTCTACGTGTGGAGATGGGTAGGAGATGGCGGAAGCGATGGAATAGTTTCAATGTACCAATTGACTGTCGGGTAATGTGAGCAATATGGTGTTTCCAGGATAGGGTTTGGTCTATGAAAATGCCTAAGTTTTTTACTGAAGAGGTGAAGGTAATGGGATGGTCATTTAGGTACAGTATAGGTATGTTTGTATTGGCTCTGAGAAGGGGTTTGGAACCAATGACAATGGCTTGAGTTTTTGCAGAGTTTAACCTTAATCCATTTAAGTTTGCCCAGGCACTGATCCGATTCAAGTCTTCTTGAATTTTGGCAAACGCTTCATGCAACTCTGTGGGATGGAAGGAAAGGTAGATTTGGGAGTCATCGGCGTAAAGGTGATGGGAGCAGTGAAGGATTGAATTATGGATGTCATTGATATAAGAACTAAAAAGGAGGGGAGATATGCTAGAGCCCTGGGCCACTCCTGCGGATAAAGTAAGATAGGAAGACAATGGTTGATTAGGAATAGCGACAGCTTGTGAGCGTTGGGATAGGAAAGATTGAAACCATAGGATAGAACTATGGGAAAAGGATATTGATTTTAATTTGGAAAAGAGAATGGAATGGTTGATGGAATCAAAGGCTTTGGAAAAGTCAATGAGTATAAGGACAGTTAGTTTTTTGTTATCAATGGCGGACTGAACATCATTAATGATTTTGATTAGGGCGGATTGTGTGGAATAACCTGGTCAGAAACCAGATTGGTAAAGGTCAAATTTATTGGACTGTTCAAGGAAGTTGGAAACTTGGGATTGCACAATTATCTCCAGGGGTTTGGAAAGGTTAGAAAGGATTGAGATTGGCTGGAAATCTTCAGGGGAAGACGGATTAGAATTTTTATTTAAAGGACGGACTGTGGCTTTTTTTCCACAAGGAAGGGAATACTGAATTTTGAAGGGAAAAATTGTAGATGAAAAGGAGTACCGGACGGATTTCAGGGAGGCATAATTTAATTAATTTGACGGGAATACCGTCTGGACCAATAGAATTAGAGTGTGATTTCATCACGGCGGATATGAGGTCTGTGGGAGAAATATCTGAAAAATAAAAATCGGCGTCATTGAAAGATGTTCCAGGAGGAAAGAAGAAAGGGGGAAATGAAGGAGTTGAAGAGGAAGCAGATATAAAATAAGAATTTAATTCATTCGGTGAAACTGGGGGCACTGCAGAGGGAGGAGATCTGGTAGGATCACAAAGAGAGAGTTTACGAAGGAGTAGCCATTTGGATTTGGAATCAGGAGCTGAGGAAAGGGCTTCATGGAAATAGGTAGATTTGGCTCGTCGGATTGTGGTTTGTGTCAGGTTGCGGAGCGCCCTGAACGCTTGATAGTCGTCATGTATATATATATATATATATATATATATATATATATATATATATATATATATATATATATATATATATATATATAAGATATATAATTTCATTAATTAATAATATTTCTAATAATTTACAATTTTTCTTATTACAATTACTACTGATAAAGATATAATTGTGTACAAATTCGTTAGTAACTATTGTTTGCAATACCTACTCTATTATAATAATACTTTAAATGAAAGTTAATAATTTCAATTTATAACCTTTTTTACACAGTATATAACAGTGAAATACAACATAAAATCATTCCTAACAACTGAAATATATTTTGTGAAGATCATTAGATTCTAACAATTATTTAAACATAAACAAGCCATATTAAAATATGTCATCATTCCCCTTTGTAATATATCGTTAACATTCCTCTTTTTTTTTTTTTTTTTTTGGAATTTAATTTATTAAAATTAAATAAATTTAATGTTTTTCATTATTATGTTTATTATCAATAATTTTATATCTTTAATATTAGTTATTTATTTTTATATTCACGTGTTATTTATTTTTTTTCGAATTGAATTTATATTTATAAATATGGAGTAGCAAGTGTCATGGCCGCTATTGCAATTCAACTTACTCGTCGCTCTGTCTTTGATACGATCTAATGTGCTTATTATTAAAAAAATACTGCTCTAAGACTTTTTCAACAGTGACTATATTAATAGTTTTACATTTTTATATTCACATATGATCAGGTGAGTGACTATTTATTAACAATGAAACAGTTATAAATTAGTGCTCGTTTGGTTAGCCCATGTGGCTAGTAATTCCCTTGCGGGTTTTACCTTATCTGCGATAAGTTCAAGCCAAGGCTCGACACTGAGTACAATAACATTCTTCAGTGTTATACTCAGTTCGAATCCAAGACATTTAACTTAATTTTTTTTTTTTTTTCTTTCCAGAGACTCTTTTATTTCATTTTTTTCTTTGATTATTTATTTTTTGGAAATGAATTATTTTATATTTTATTTTATATCTGTATATATTTATGTAAATAGCTTAGTAATTAAGAAGTTATCTCATAAATTTTAGTTTTAATATTTAGGTTTATAAATATATATATATATATATATATATATATATATATATATATATATATATATATATATACATATATTTTTTTTTCTTTTTCTTAATTTTCTCTAACACTTATCATGATGGATCTGGATAAGAACACATCATGTGAAGACACGGAGGATGATACACCCTTTTCGGAAATTAGCGAGACCGACTCGCAATATTTGAAAAGGCGTACACTCCAAAAGCGTCTCCGAAACTCAGTTCCCGGATCGGAACAAAACTCACCTAATAAAAAAAAAAAAGAAAAATAAATCAAATAAGCAACCAGAACAAGATAAATCTCCACCGAGAACTAGGAGCAAATCTAATGCCACTCAATCAGAGCCAACTGCACCAAAAACTCAATTCAAGAAAACAACTTATCTCACAAGACTCCGCAGCTTCAAGATTTTTCTGATCCTGAGCCGCCGCCAATATTTGTATCAAAAATTAAGAACTTTATGTCGCAAGAAATTGCAGATTTGACCGGGCAGCCAAATTTTCGATGTTACTCGAAAGTGAACGATATCAAAATCAATACTAATTTTAGAGACAATTATAAAAAACTGATCAATTTTTTAACAACCAATAACTACGACTTCCACTGTTACCAATTAAAACAAGAAACGGCGTATCGAGTGGTCCTGAGAGGACTACATTCAACCACACCCATATCTGCTATCAAATCGGGCCTCGAAGAAATCGGTCATAATGTCAGGCACATAGCACCTGTACTATATCCTAGAGAAAGATATCCGCTACCATTATTTTTTATAGACTTGGAACCAGCAAAAACCAATGTTGAAATATTCCAGGTTCGACGATTGGTTTATTCAATAGTCCGTTTTGAGGAACCGAAACAGAAGCCTCTAATTGTACAATGGACTAAGTGTCAAAACTTGGGCCATACAAAGGCCTATTGTTATCACGAAGTCAGATGCGTTAAATGTGCCGGCCTACACGCTTCAGACACTTGCCAGAAGCCAAGAGATGAGCCTGCGATGTGTGCTCTTTGTGGCGAAGCCCATCCTGCGAGCTACAGAGGATGTGAAGTGTATAAAAATCTTTGCAAACAAAGATCACGAAACTCAGCGGTGAAAAATCTTGGATCTGCTCAGAAAGCTTACACTGAGGCACCTGAAATTGAAAATCAGGAAATTTTCCCAGCATTGCCTACTTCACCTTCCCTCGTCATCCAACAACAACCATCCATCTCTACAGCTAAGGACTCACCTCACTAGAATCTCAGAAATTCTCACTCCCAGTCTTCCATCAGTAAGAAGCAACCTCAACGTCAGGCGCCTCAGGCCTTCCAATCCAAGCCCAAAATCCCTAATACTCAGCCTCAACCTCCTCGCCAGCAAATCCCTCCTCATCATTTACCCTTAAGAGTCAAACTCCCGCCAGAGCATCCACATCCAGCTCCATTCGTTCCTAACCCCAGGATGAACCCCCCTCCACATGTCCAACAGAATTTAGATCCTCCTCCTCCTCGTACCCCACGACGGGCCCATCCCCCACCCAACATTCCTAGTCGCATAACCTACCCATCACAACCTCCTGATCCAAACCCACTTCCCAGCCAAACAACATCCGACATCAACACTATCTTATCGTCATTCCTGATAGATCTTCAACAGACTATCAAATCGCTCATAAACCTTCTAACCAGACTCCTTTCCGAAATCCCGCTTAGCTTCCCTCGATGAACTCAAAGTCCCTAGGTATTCTCTTATGGAACGCTAATGGACTGCAAAACCACCGTGACGAACTAGACATATTTCTCCATGACAATTATATTGACATTGCCCTCCTAACAGAAACTCACTTCACCCAACGGACACATTTCTACATAAGTGACTAAATCACCTATAGATCTGACCAGCCAGACAACACTGCCCACGCCGGTTCTTGCATCCTTATCCACAAATCTTTACCCCATTCTCTTATTCCTTCCATTCCAACAGATGCCATTCAATCAACTTCTGTAATCCTCTCAACTCGTCCTTTCCATCTAACACTTTCAGCTGTATACTGTCCCCTGGCAATTCCCTCTCGTACAGCCTACTTGAATCCTTTTTACAATCCCTCGGATCGCGCTTTATTGCTGGAGGAGACTACAATGCTAAACACCAACGATGGGGTTGTCGATCATCCAACTCCCGTGGTAATACCCTTTCACAAGTTTCTTCTTCCAACAATTATTCCATCCTCTCGCCCATGAATCCTACTTATTTTCCAACATCCCTCAAAAAACGTCCCGATATCCTGGACATATTTATCACCTCCCAGATTTCCTCCTCCCAAACTATAATCAAATCCCTGGATGACCTTTCTTCAGACCATAGTCCAGTTCTGCTTTCACTACATTCTGACTTTGCTCCTAAACCATCACTTCCTAAACTGATCACTGGACGAGTAAACTGGGACAAATTTCGTGATGATTTGGAAAACAAACTAGACCTCAAAATCCCGCTAAAGACAAAAGAAGACATTAATGGTGCCATAGAAAAACTGACATCATCAATAACAGACAGTATAAATAATAACACCTTTATCAATAAGATTAACTTCCCACAAAATACTAACTTGCCACAGCATATTCGTATCTTATTACAGGAAAAACGCAGAGCAAGATCGAAGTGGCATAGGACTAGATACCCAACAGATAAATCGCATTACACACAACTGACTAACAAACTGAAATCAGAAATTAGAAAATACAAAATTCAAAATTTACTAAATTTTACTGAAAAACTTACAACCACTGACAAATCATTATGGATGACCACCAAAAAACTTCTTAAGTTTCAAGACTTTAATCACCCACTACTTACTGATTCCCAAACCTGGTCCAAATCCGACGAAGAAAAAGCCCAACTATTTGGTCAACATCTTTTCCAAACTTTTAATCCACATCCCGATATCCTTAATTCAACTCACATCAATTGTATTGAAGCAGAACTGGATATTCCTCTCCAAATGTCTCTGCCACCCAAAGCATTTCATCCCATAGAAATATCCAACATCATTCAAAAATTACCTTCCCGTAAAGCTCCTGGACATGACCTAATTACATCCCAGATCCTAAAACTTCTTCCTCGAAAAGCCATCCTATTCCTTACTTACATATATAATGCTGTACTCCGTTCTACATATTTTCCTGATCTTTGGAAACGATCTATTGTTAAAATGATCCACAAACCCAAAAAACCACCAGAATACCCATCCTCTTACCGTCCTATCTCTCTTTTACCCATCATGGGCAAAATCCTAGAAAAACTCATCTTAAAACGCCTGTACCCTATCCTAAATTCTAAACACATAATCCCAGATCACCAATTTGGTTTCCGAACTTCCCATTCCACTATACAGCAATGTCATCGTGTGGTAGACGTAGTCTCCTCTGCATTGGAGCGCGGAATGTACTGTACGGGAGTCTTTCTCGACGTTGAACAGGCGTTTGATAGAGTTTGGCACCCGGGACTGCTGTACAAACTCCGAAAATTCCTACCACCTACATACTTCCTCATTATCCGTTCCTACCTTACTGATAGATACTTTAAAGTAAATCACAATAACGCCTATTCATCCCTTTTTTCCCAGTCTGCTGGTGTTCCTCAAGGTAGTATCCTAGGTCCTATCCTCTATACAGTTTATACAGCTGACATCCCTACCTGTCCCAACACTGTCATCACCACATATGCCGATGACACATGTATCCTATCAGTAAACAATGACCCAGCAATTGCATCCCAAATGCTTCAATCACACATCATAAATCTAGAAGAATGGTGTCAAAACTGGAGAATTAAAATAAACTCCAATAAATCCCACCAAATTACCTTTACCCTTCGTCGTAAACCAACGACTTCCTGTCCTACAGTTTCCTTTAACAATACTCCACTTATCCCTGTTGAGCAAATCCGATACCTAGGACTCCACCTGGACAAACGACTAACTTGGAATCCTCATACTAGACTGAAACGACAAGAAACCGCTCGACGTTTCCGATTACTTCAGCACTTACTAGACAAACGCTCTAAACTTCCCATTAATTACAAAAGACTCATATACTTGACTATAATAAGACCTATTTGGACTTACGGAGTTGAGCTATGGGGCTCCACTAAACCATCGAATTCCTCTCGCATCCAATCCTTACAATCCAAAATCCTTCGTAAAATCCTCAATGCTCCTTACTTTGTCACTAATAAAATTATCCATAAAGATCTTAATGTTCCTTATGTTTCAGATCTGATCCAATCCAGATACCTATCCTTCCATAATAAACTTCAGAATCATCCCAACCCTCTCGTTTCTAACCTTGCTTCCTCTTCAATTCCTGATAAGCCTCCGAGGCGTCTGAAAAGAAGATGGCCCCGTGACCTCCTAATGTAGTCATATCATTAGAGTGCTACCATCGGGTAGTTACTGAGCAAGTGTATTCATGTCATTATATCAATTATGTCCAAATTTACTTGATGTATTTATGTAATACAGTTGTAAATGTCATAAAGAAATTAAAAAAAAATATTTATAAATATTATTTGTACTTACAACTAATTAGTATTTATTAGTATATTTGCAATTTTTATTCATTATTATTCAAGATTATATTTATGATTTTACTATGAGACTATATATATATATATATATATATATATATATATATATATATATATATATATATATATTATATATATATATATATATATATATATATATATATATATATATATATATATATTTGTATTTATTGTAGTATAATATAAAAGCCAAACAAGAGATTTTGCAATTGTCATTAACCAATTCTTGGACCACCGATTATTGAATTTATTATTCCTCTGGCTTCAACATCCATAAGTAAATTTGGTAGTCATCAGAAGGCCATCTATTAGCATATTTTATTCTGGATTTTAACTTTTTTGAAACGTCTCCAATGTTAACATTTTTTCAATTTGTTTGTTATTTTTCCTAAACTGTGAATATTTCATACACCGTTTCTTAGCATTAAGATATTCTTTATTTTTGTTTGACATTTGAGCCGAAGAACTTTTTATCTCCCTACTGTTTAATAGTACATAATTTTTACTGTCAACAATATTTTCAATATTTGTGATAGACTCTTCAGGTATAATATAATTTTTTGTTTGGAAGCTTTGTTTTGAAAATTTAAGATCTAACGTAGAATTCTTAAGTTTTTCTTGGCAATTCGAGATTTCCAGTAAATTTTTACTTGAAATTAAACTACTTTTATTTTTATCCAAAGATGTGTTGTCATTCGAAGGTAGAATACTAATATTTAAATTATTGTTAAGATTCTTGCCTATAATGTTTTTCTTGGATTTATAAAATTGTTTAATTTTTTTATAATATAATAGTGTTTATATTTTTTTATTTTCAGATGGTGAAATATTTTTAGTTTTTATTTTATGCTGATTTGAATCCGTAGTGGATAATATATCTCTCTCAGTTTCAAAAGTGAATGGATGTTTTTCTTGTGTTTGAATTGAGGCAGTCTTGTCTTGGGTGTCAATATAAGGTTTAGTGTGTGTTGTGAAATTATTCCGATTGTTCTCATTGTAAGAAGTTATATTCTTGTTTTGAGCTTTCCCTATGCCTCGAATTATATATCAAGTCATCAAATAATAAATGGTATTCATTTTGCATAAGGTACCTTATGCCATCTAGATTCTTTAGTTTATCCGAGTTAGTCATTAGATATGTTGTGACATGGAGGGGAATATTTCTATTAAAATATATATAAAATTTCTTTTTCAAGATAATTAATAATAACATCACGATCAGCGGTATTTTCAATTTTAAGTTTAGATAATATTAGCATTCTATTCTTTTCGAGGCGTTTTATGAAATTAAGAGGATGCTCCTTATGGCCAATTTTAGTGTTATGCAATTCGTTTGTTAGTTTCTCGATTGATCTAAAATCTTTAAACTTCTGCTCTAGGTATTCAAATAAATTTTCGATTTTTTAAAATTCAAACATTGTACTAATGTACTTAGCTTCCTCAGTGAGGCGAGATAAAACTTTGGAAAGCAGTAGTTTTTCATTAATATCCCTAAAAGTGTTAGTTTCATCACAAATAATATTTTTAGCACGTCTTACAGCGGTTACAAACTTTAATAAATTATGCGGTTTACCATTAAAGTCTGGTATGTGATCATAGTCCACGGAATTTATTTGGATTGATGCCATTTTAAAACAATTTTTAAATACTAACTTTACCACAAAATACTTCAATTAAACTTCAATAGCCTGTTCTTAGGCAATTAATATTAATATAATTTTTTTTTAAATCAATAATTCCATAGAATACAAAAATATATAAAATTAAACATACAAATTATAAAATAAATAAACATTACAAATTAAGTTCTTACTGCGGTGATGCTAACATTTCTTCTGGATCTGCAGTGAAGTCCAGAGAGACTCAGCAGGACATCTCGGGTGAGCAGTGCCTTGGCTGGAGAAGTAACCTGATGATGTTCTGTAGTTGGGTAGCTGGCTGTAGGTCCACTCTAGAAGCATCTTCAAATCTACAGACTGCCAAGTTGATAAAAATTTAGTTTGAAACTTGCAGTGCCTTTTGCGGGCGCCAGTTGACGAATCGGAGGCAGTGGAGACTTTGTAAGTAATGCTTTTATTCATAAAGTTACAAATGGCATCTAAAATACAGAATAATATACTATGGATACATGGGTTGACTACACGAGTTCACCGCAGGTCTACTGCAGTTAAGAGTGTGACTTCAAGGATGTAACTGCATGAGCGATTAGTCCAGAGAAGGATGGGGTTTATATTCCCAAGAATATCAAACGGTGTAGGGAAGAGTGGATGAAGTCGGAAGAGGACGGCAAAGGAAGTTATCAATAGTTAATATTCTTAAGATGTCTGTGAGAAAGTGCCCTTTGGCTGAAATCAGTTATTGTTCTCTCTTGATAATGGGCCTTCTGTCCCGTCAATACATTCTAGATAACTATTTCTAAGCTATCAGAGATAGCTTGACCTGGCTATCTAGGGCTTTGGGCTTTTATGTGAGAAACTAAAAGATAAAACATGATTCACCAATTGGCATATTAAATTAAATAAAAGTCACATTAATATTATTATTATTATTTACGGATTAAGTCCATTCCGTAACTAACGACATATAGATCAATACAAATACTAATCATCCACTTCACTATTAATAAGTATGGTTTTCACTGTTACCAGTTAAAGCACGAAAATTCATATCGAGTGGTTTTGAAAGGTCTACACTCAATCTCCCCTATCTCTGTTATCAAAACAGACCTGGAAGAAATTGGTCACAACGTCAGGCACATATCCTGCGTACTACATCCAACGGGAAAATATCCATTGCCGTAATTTTCGTAGAACCATCCTGGCAACCTCGAAATATACAATGTCCTAATTTGGTAGCATACGGGTAGCCATTATAATAAGTTCCATCACTTGTAACAGATGCATTCTTCATAAACTGGGACACGCCAGCAAGCCCAATCTTACAATAAGCTTATTAATATGAATATCTGAATAATTTCCTCCCATTTAGTCTGCAGTAACGAGACATACCATAATGACCAATTCAATTTGTTGTGGTGCACTAGCCAATTGAAGCTAGGTCCCCCTTCCCCGAGGAAATCTCAAACGAGAGAAATTTATTCAGTGGCTACCCCCTATTTTTTCATAGCAGTCTGGAATCAGAAATTATAAATTCAATTTTTTTTTATTCCTTTCTATCACGCAACAGCGCTAATGGCACAAACATTATAAGAAGGGCTTTAAGTAACACGAGATCTTGTTTTACGTGAAATATTCCAAACATTGAATGCGGAAAAAAATCGCATCATCTCTTGTCAAAGTGAAACCAACATTTTTATTCTGCTTAAAATATTACGTTTTAAAATTTTTTATTACGCCATAAACTAGGATACAGAATGAATTAAATATTTAATCTTCCTATCCACAAAAAGAATGAATAACAATTATTTCTGAACCTTATTAAAATCACAATTTGAAAAAACAAAAATATCGAATACTTAATAGTTGATCACTGTATTATTGAGGAAGGAGATGGTCCGGGGTGGCGGTCATAGATAGACTAAATAGTGGCAAAACTATTTTATTAAAAGCCAACGTTTCGACCCGACTTTGCAGGTCTTTTTCAGGACTGTAACTGACAAGATACAAAAAGATAAAGAGAATTGTAGAAGTTACATCATATTTAGAAATTAAAACTTAAAACAATTAAAAAATTATGCCGATGACCTCCTCCTTGTTCTTAACCCTGACAGCATTTCTCAAATTCTTTCCTCATTCAACTCTTACCAGCCCCATCTTCGTTTCACTATAGAGAAACAATTTCACAATTCACCCCCTTTCTTAGACCTCCTAATAATAAAAAACACTGATGGCTTTATTTATACTGACTGGTATACTAAACCCACGTATTCAGGCAGACTACTTAATTTTTATTCTTAACACCCATATCACCAAAAAATCAATACAGCCAAAATCCTTATTTACCGATCTCTCTCTTTATCTGATCCACAATATCAAGAAGCCAACACTGAGCGTGTAAAAAATATCTCCTTTCCAATAATTTCCCTCTCAACACTATAATTGAACTTTTAAACAGCCATACAACCAAAAAGAGTACAACCTCCCATTCTCCCAACTCCCCACAATCACCTACCACTCCTTTCATATACAAATCTCTCCCCTATATTCCTATCCTCTCAGATAATATACACAAATTCCTTAAATCGACTATAACAAACTTAAGTCATGGCCTTAAGTTCCATAACAAGCTTTCTTTCCTTTTCACCAACTTGAAGGATCCCATACTTTTACAACACCGATCTCAAACCCCGCATTTCCCAACATAAAAAAAACATAACTTCTCAGAACCCTTCCGCCTCTAAACTATCAGAACATGGCTTAACCCTCAACCATTCATTTGGTTTTGAAAAAACCTCTATTCTTGCAACAGTCCCTAACCATGAAAAAAGACTCATTTCCGAATCCATGAACATTCACATGGAAAAGAATCCTGTTAATCATAAAGTAGATATAAACTGCATTTCTTTAACATATAGGCACATTTCAAATTTTATAAGTGAAAAATAACTTATTTAATACATCGTATTTTTTTTTATCTATTTTCAATTTTTATTGATTAATTCAATTTAATAGTTAGTCATTTTTAAGTATTTACGCATTGTCTGATCTCTCTTTTATTTTTTATTTTATATTTACATTCTACACCGATATACAATCATCCGTTTTTACTTTGTATTCATTTTACTTTTAACCATTATGTCTCGATATTATCTAATATTTCAATGTAATTTTCTTACATATGTACAACTAAGTATAATTATAATTATTCATATTTTTCTTCTTCTCTATACTTCTAAATTACTTCTGCAATGTATGGTATTTTATTTTTATATTTATATTTAACTTCTATGTACGTTTTACTTCTTTCATTTTTGTTTTTATACACATTGTACTCCTATCTATTATCTCTTAATTCTATTTTGTATGTATATGTATATATTTATAATTTACAAAAATTCATATCTTAAAATTTTCGATACTGTAATTTTCCAAGTTTTGGTTTAGTTTTACTACTCACCCCCTCACCATTCCCCAACCAAGTCAGCAAATTTCCCCAATAATTACACTGGTTTTTCAGTTCTAAGTGAAACTCCTTGCTGAATACACCTATAAGTCTCTATTTTTATTCTTCTAAATGTATTTACAATTTTTTTTATTTTTGTTTTTCTTTTCTTTCTCCACATCACTTAATGTCCATTATTTCATATTATATCCTTTTTCCTTTCCTTCCAATCTCTTCTGTAGATCTGTAGAAGTTTATTCACAATTGTTTATTAAAAACAACATACGAAGGATTATTAAAAAAATTTTGAATCTCTCACGCAGCATCCCCTCTTCTTCCATCCCTATTTTAATAATTAGTTAACGTGCTAACTTTAAACTTGACTAAAATAACTTTAAATAACCTTAAAGTAACTTTACTTTAATATCATTAAATACAATTAAATTTAATTAACGTTTATTTTACGTCTTTTTAATTTAATTTTATTTCTATTATTCACAACCAGCTGATATCATTAAATGTAATCTTAATTAGCGTTGTTGAAAACCAACAGCTTTTACGCCTTCACTATACAACTACCAACCAACCTTATCCTGATATGAATACTTTTCAGGTCCAAGTTATAGATAATGATAAATTTTAAATAAAGGTCAAGTTATTATATGAAGTTTGTTGGATTTATATATTTTTTTATGATGGCTGAATAAACCAAAAAAAATTTTGATGTTCAGTTTCAAGTTTTAAAAATCAATCATAAAAAGTTCCTAAATCACTATGACAGGAATTAATATCAATGCATTTATACCAATGTACCGGTAATATCCATGTTCGACTTTCTATGCTTTTGAACTGTGATAAATCGATATTTTCAATCGTCATCGCTTTACTTATCTTTAAGTTTATTTAATTGTTATTGATTGCATATATTTCATGAGGAACACTCCTTTGTTATTTTTCTTCTATTTATTTGTATTTTCTGTAAATACGATGTGAATCTACTCCCTCCCCACTATAATAATTGTCCATATAGTGACCGAATGCTATATTACTCAATAAAAAAGTAAAAGCAATTAAAAGGCAATATAAAAACATTTTTTCGGGATTAAATCCATCCAACGTTTACCACAATATTTATGTTTTTGTCCAGTATAAAATCATAATTTGTTTACTCAGTTTGCTGCTGTTAAAAGAAATCCATCTTAAGATTTCCATAAGAATTGGGAGAGAGTACGTGGAAGGCTGTTGAATACACTCCATTCCATTTCCCCTTAAGTGCTTGTCATTACCCGGAAGTGGCGATGGAGGAGGAAATGCTCGAGAAAAATAGTAGAATCTACAAACCTGTTCTGATCAGTACGAGTGGCTATCATTGTAAAAAAAAATCTGACATGTGCTGTACACTCCGGCTCTGTCAATACATCCGACCACTCCTTCTTTGAAGGGATCTCTTATCCTATATCAGTTGTATAAATATCATCCTCTAAGTAGCCATTACTCCGGAGCAAATATTCCGCATGGAGCTTTTCCTGATTTGATATCAGAGATCCAGGATTAAATAGGTAGAGCGGGAAGTGATGTGCCATCCAGTTGTACAATGACAAAGGCCGTTAAAAAATATTGTTAAACCTTTTAGTCACACTTTCACAGTTGTCACCGTTGAACGCCCTTCCAAACGACCTAATGAAATCTGCTTAACGCAAGGGCAAACATAATCTCTTTCAGAGGGCAAAGTATTAAAAAACATAAAATGGAGCTGATCCAACATCGAAACAAAATCATAACCGACCGAAGTAAATATATTTAGATATCAATGAATAAAACTTAAATAATAATCTTGTAAATAATTAGATTATATATGTATGTATATATATATATATATATATATATATATATATATATATATATATATATATATATATATATATATATATAATACTTTATTTATTCTGGGACGAGTCCCTTTAGAATAATACAGGAAGACAGAAATGAGGGCTAAGGAGCCTCAGAGATATATAAATAAAAATACAGAGTAATTGAACTGTCTTGGTTAAAAAAAATAATATATATATATATATATATATATATATATATATATATATATATATATATATACACATATACATATAAGTTGCTTTCCAATTTTGATCAGTTGATAATAAAAGGAAAAAAAAAAAATAGATAAACAAAAATTGGAGTACAAATAATGAAGAACGAACTAATAATTTATGTACATATTTTCAGTAGTATCTATTTACGATTTTATGGGGACTGGATGGATAAGAAATGATTGAACAGGCGGGATTTAAAGGTATGAAGGGTATTAGATTTACGGATATGGGAAGGGATGGAGTTCCATAGAGATAAGGATCGGATAATGAACGATTTGTCGAAAACAGCGGTTTGGAGGGACCTTATGTATAAATCAGAAGACTGGGAACGAGTATTGCGGGAACGAACAGAGGATTTGAATTGAAGGAGCCCGGAGATGTATGAGGGACGGTGGGATTGGATGACTTGAAAGAGGAAGGATGCCAGGAAATACTTACGACGGTAGGAAGGATAAAGCCACTTTAACTCCGCGTAAAAATGGGAAACAGAGGCGTCCCTTGGGATCCCGAAGATGAATCGTACAAAGCAATTTATCAAACGTTTTAGTTTCGCCTCGAGATCCCCAGAGAGGCCCCCATATACCGTACAGCAATAGTCAAAGTGGGGAAAAATTAAGGAAGTGACTAGGAGCCTACGGGTTTCAAAAGGAAATAGGTAAGACTAAGAATAGTTAAGACGTTTTAGGATGGAAATGGTACGGCGGGAAATATTGGGTATATGATTTTTCCAAGAAAGCGTTTGATCAATGGTTATTCCAAGATTTTTGATGGTGGGGTGAAATTTGATGGGGTTATTATGTAGAAACAGAGTTGGAATAGTAGGGACAGTTTTAAGGAGGTTATTGGAGCCTATTAAGATTGCCTTTGTCTTATCCGCATTCAACTTCAGCTTGTTTGTTCTTGCCCAGTCACAAATTCCATCTAAGTCTTCTTGAAGTTTTTCTGTGGCAGATAATAGGTCGGAGGGCGGAAAGGAAAGGTATATTTGGAAATCATCTGCATAGATGTGGTATCGGGAGTGACGGATCTGGAGGGGAAGATCATTGATGTAAATAGCAAACTGAGTAGGAGAGAGAGAGGAACCCTGAGGGACACCACAGGAGAGGGGAAGTGTGTTTGAAGGAGGTTGATCAGGGAATACTACATACTGGGATCGATTGGAAAGGAAGGATTTGAACCAATGCAGGACACTGTTGGATAGAGGAAGGTTTTGCAATTTGGTAAGAAGGATGTTATGGTCAACTGTATCAAACGCTTTGGAAAAATCTAGAAGGATGAGGATAGTAAGGTTTTGGTGTTCAATGGAGTTTTGTAGGTCATGGGTTATTTTAAGGAGAGCAGATTGCGTTGAATAGCCGGGTCGGAAGCCAGATTGGCATGGGTTGATAAAGGAACGTTCCTCTAGGAAGTTTGAGAGCTGATTTTGGACAAGGAGTTCTAGCGGCTTTGAGAGGTTGGATAGGAGAGAAATAGGACGGAAGTCGTGCAGTGAGGTAGGATTGGCAATTTTATTCAAAGGTCGGACTAGGGCGGTTTTCCAGGAGGATGGGAATATGGAGTTCTGCAGTGAAAAATTGTAGATATGATAAAGAACAGGAATAAGGTCAGGAAGGGTGGATTTTATTAGTTTTACAGGAATATTGTCGGGACCATAATCATTGGTGTGGGATTTTAGGATGGTGGAAAGTAATTCAACATAGGACACGTGGGAGAAAAAGAAGTCTTCAGGATTGAATTTGTGATGTTTAATGTCGAAAGTATGAGAGGAAGAGTGAGTAAAGGATAAGAAATGGTTATTGAGATCATCTGGAGAAAGATCGAAGGAACTACGATTAATGGACTCTGGTAGGGATAGGTTGCGGAGTATTTTCCATTTAGATTTGGGGTCGGGAGCATTGGACAGGGCATTATGGAAGTAGGTGGTTTTAGCAAGACGGACTGCGGATTGGGTTCCATTGCGAAGCGCCTTGAAAGACACATAATCCACAGCTAGACGGGTTCGACGGTATTTGCGCCTTGCTGCATCTCTTCCCCTCATCATTTCCTTTATCTCACGGGTCAGCCAAAGCGCAGTGGGACGGCATAAGGTTTTGGTTTTCAGAGGAGCGTGGATATCTAATATAGATTGTAGGTTTGAGGTCAGGGTGGATACCATAGGATCAATGGAGTTGTAGGAATATATGGTGTCCCATTGCTGAGAATTAAGGTCTGGTTGAAGGGATTCATAGGAAAGAAGGTTTAAATTGCGGTATTAAACTATTTTGGGAGTGAAGGATTTTACGCGTAGGTCGTATGTAATTTGGATCAGGTCATGTGATGAAAGAAATGGAACTGGGTGTTGAGAAGAAGAAAGGATTTTGATGGGGGAGTCAGAGATATAAAGATCTAACCAAGTATCGGAAAATTGGGTGTGGTGGGTAGGAGAATAAGGAACAAGATGAAGATTAAGGGAAAACAACCGGTCGGTAAGGAAATAATTTATATATATATATATATATATATATATATATATATATATATATTATACAGGGTGTTTCAGGGTTAAGTGTCCAAATTGCAAAAATTAACTCAGGACCTCAAAACAAGAAAAATATTTTCTCTGAAGGTATGTTCACAAACGCTTTGTTTAGGAGATATTCACAACTAAAAGATTCGTTTGTTATGAAATTAATTAAACCTATTTATTTGTTCTTACTCCTTTATTAATTTAATGTAAGCATTAACATTCATATTAAATGTTGTTCAAAGTGATTTCGTTGGGCATTAAGACAGGGTCGGCATCATTATTCAACAGCAGCAGTGGCAGAACGACACTACAATACGTGTTATTGTTTCACATGATTTAATAATCCTTCTTCCTAAGAAATTAAGATCATTGACCGGAGTTGCATAGACTTTTTATTTAATTTCACCCAAAAAAAAAAATCCTGCGGTGTCAGGTCTGGAGAGTGTGTGCAGCCCAAGGCATTGGTCCTGCACTGCCTATCCATCGATTCGGATATAGGATATGATTGAGCAAGTCAGGTCCTTACGATTTCCTTACGAAGAAGGATAATTGAATCATGTGAAACAATAACACACATCCAGTGCCGTTCTGCCACTGCTGCTGTTGAATAAAGATACCGACCCTGTCTTAATGCCCAAGGAAATCATCTTGAACAACATTTAATATGAATGTTAATGCTTATATTTAATTAATAAAGCAGGTGTGACTGTGTTTTTAATTTCCTTATATTTAGATTATTTTATTTTTTATTGTATATAGTTTTTATTTATTATTATTTAGTTATTATTTTACTTTTGTTAATTTTATTTTATTTTTTTGTATATACGGTGTGAATGTGTTCATTTATCAATATAATTATTGTCTCTGTGACAGAATATTACATGTATAAATAAATAAATAAAAAAAATTAATAATAAAAATTAATAAAGCAGTTAGAACAAATAAATAGGTTTAATTAATTTCATAACAACAGAAATCTTTAGGTGTTAATATCTCCTAAACAAAGCATTTGCGAACATACCTTCAGAGGAAATCTTTTTCTTGTTTTTAGGTGCTGAGTTAATTTTTGCAATTTGGCCACTTAACCCTGAAACACCCTGTATGATATATATACACATAATATAGAGGAAATCTTCTTCTTGTTTTGAGGTCCTTAGTTTTGCGATTTGGCCACTTAACCCTGAAACACCCTGTTTAATTATTTAAATTTAATTATTGCTATATTCCATTAATTGTTTATTTGTGTCTGTGTTTGTATACAATACTTGTATTGTTATTATTTATTTATACTTGCTTACATTGTTATTATTTCAGTTCTATTTATTACCATAGTTTGTTAAGCACTTGTATACATATATCTAGTATTTTTTTCTATATGTGTTATTACTTAAATTATTTTACATTGTGATTGCATTTTAATTTACTAATCGTTATTTCTGTTTGGATAAATATACAATTGCACGTAATTTCTTCAAAACATTAATATTTTTAAACGGTGTTGTAGATTTTTATCTATACAAAATTTCCTAAAACTGTAAATTCACATATTTTTAATTAGATAGTTGTTTATTTGAACACAACGCTTCAAATATTTTAATTACTATTTCAAATATAACTTTTAGTTCGTTTTTTTGTTTTATTTATATATGTTTGGTATTATATATAATTTGTTTTGTTTTTTAATGTTTACAGTTATATCTCGTCTTCCCAGCTTTAATAGGTCATTAATATCAGTAACGAGGCCGAGAGATAGGCGCTGAGACCTCCTGGAGTTCTCAGCTTTTTTTTTTTCTTTTGCTGTTTTTTCTTCCATATTATAGAGTTTTAGTTAATGGATCTTTCTAAATATTGAATATGAGTATGCCTATATTTAAGTTGTTATTTTGATTAATTTAAATTTATTATATATATATTCATATATATATTGTTTTTTTTATTCAATTTATTGTACATAAAGTATGAATGAAGTCCTCTATCAAGATAAAAAATGTCCTTGGAAGTGACAGAATGTAATTTTGCTCTATAAAGAAATTAAAAAAAAAAGGAAATAGTTTTTAAATGGTTACATATTAAAATGAACCTTATTTATAATATGCTGAGGTAATACAGTCTTTGTCATTCTAAAAATTAACTAAACATACATCTTTTTTCTTTAAAACAGTAGAAATGTCGTTTGTCTGAGTTGAATGGTGTGTGTAAATTGGTTCTAAAACCGAGTATTGGCTGACAGATGTATTAACTCAAAGGATTATTTATAGTAGCTTTCGGTTTAAGCCTGACATTTCAATTATGTTATAAGTAGAATTTGATGGGCCTGAATTTGTCCGATCCCAATTTGATTTGAGTGCGTTGAATGCTAGACAGTTACTCGTAATTAGTTAAAATTAAGGCTTGGAGTAATATGCCATAAAAACGTTGTAATGTGCCTAATAAATAACGATAGTATGTAGTATAATATCCAACTAAATACTGAAAGAAAGGGAAAACGATAAAATCACGAGCCGTAAATTAGTTTTTTATTTCATTATAAATGAATGTTTTCATCATTTAAAGTTTTCATATCTACGATTGTTTAATTATTTTAGCTTATAGAAGCAATATAAACTAACTATTTCCTAGGCTAGTATAACAGATATCAAGCTTTCGACCGGGTGTGGCACGATGGCTTGCTTTTCAAGCTCAAAACCCATTTACCCCAATCCTTATACCTAGTCCTCAAATCCTACCTCTCAAATCGTTCCTTTTAAGTCCGTTGTGACACCGCGTTCTCCACTTACTATCCAGTTGAGGCTGGTGTTCCACAAGGCAGTGTCTTGGGCCCAG
The DNA here is from genome assembly GCA_928085145.1 of Nezara viridula. NCBI lineage: Eukaryota > Metazoa > Arthropoda > Insecta > Hemiptera > Pentatomidae > Nezara > Nezara viridula. The sequence continues at coordinate 11,449,512 of OV725078.1, read as the reverse complement.
TTCTCTATATCCTCTTCACTTCCGATATCCCTTCCAATCCCGATACATTTCTAGCTACATTTGCTGATGATACTGCCATTCTATCTTCCCACTCAGATCCTCAAATAGCATCTCTAAACCTACAATCTCACCTCTCTTTGATTGAGCAGTGGTGCAACAACTGGCTAATCAAAATCAATGAATCAAAATGCAAACATATCACTTTTACCCTGCGACGCAGATCCTGTCCGTCAATCCTTTTTAATTCAATTCCACTTCCCTACTCAGACACAGTCCGTTACCTTGGCTTCCTTCTTGACAAAAGACTAACTTGGAACCCACATACCAGACTTAAAAGACAAGAACTTAACCGACGATATGGCCAGCTGTATAGATTACTAAGTAGGACATCCCATCTTTCGATTGAAAATAAACTTTTAATCTACAAGACCATACTGAAACCTATCTGGACCTACGGACTTGAACTGTGGGGAACTGCTAAACATTCGAATATCAAACGCATCCAATCCTTCCAGTCCAAAGTACTTAGAACAATAGTCAATGCCCCATATTATGTCACAAACAAGACCCTACACCCCATTTGTCCTCGACATCATCCCAACCAGATTCTCAAACTTTCACCAAAACCTTATCCATCATCCAAATCCTCTAGCTCAATCCCTATCCAGCTCCCTTCATCCCTACAATCCTCCACGAAGGTTAAAACGGCAGTGGCCCAGAGATCTCTTGTAAATAGGCTTCTGGAGTCCTGGCAATGGCCAGCTTCTCCACTCATGTCCCGAGCGTCTGTGGCTCTAGTGCCCTCTTTCAGTCTCCATTGGCTTCTAATACTAGTGATGCGGCTGGAAAAGTGGCACTGGAATCTCCTGGAGTCTTGCTTTGCCTTCCACATGTGGGGGAAAAAGCCTGGCTCGGAGATTCTTGGGCGAATGTATATATTGTATATAGGTATGATAGTGTTTATAAGTTTCTTTTTATGTTATTGTTTATTTTTTTTTCTTTTATTTTCTTTCTTCATCAGTATTATTTATTTACTTTTTATATTTATATTTATTTCTCTATTATTTGTATATATTGTTTGAATGAGAACTCTTAGCCCTAATACTTATAGCCCTCCAGTGGCTGATTGTATTATTATTCAATAAATAGATAAAAAAAAAAAAAAAAAAAGTATAACAGATGAATTTCAAAATAGTTTTCTGTGAAACTGAATCTTTTATCAGTTGATGAATATTCAAGGACATAGAAACGCATCAAAGCATGCTGAAGGGCTCTTACACAAAAATTAGCACGGCCTGAAGAACCACATGAAATTATTTAATTGTTTTTTTAATTCCAGTCAGAAATAAATGCAACTAAATCACGTGAAGAATGAGCCCCTAAACATAGAAAATAATTGTTAAAATATTTTAATAAAAGAGTTTATGAAAAATTATTTAGTCCTATATAAATAATAACTGTTCTACCTATAATAAACTCTATATATGTTGAACATGATTGGATTAATGTATGAGGAAGCAAGCGCTCAATTTACAGTGTCTATTTGTTCAAGTTATTACTTGGAGAAATATTCCTCTAAGCGGCTGCCCTACTCCGTTTAACCCTTCTTCACCTCCTTCCTCTCTTTACTTATACACTACTCATTTGTTATTTTTTAAACTTATTTTCAATTTCCATACCATATTGGAATACAGATGTTTGTTTTACCTGTTGTTATCATTCATGAAGTGTTTTTATTGTCAAGTATCGCAATCTACAGAATAGAAAGATAGATAGAAAAAAAAAACAACAACTTTATTCTGGGACAAGATCCCCTATGAATAACAATGATGAACAAATAAAAAATAAACAAAAACATCTGGCCAAAATCAGCATTAAAAACAAATAAAAAAAAACAATAAATACGGTGACTTCAATAATAATATTAAAACAACTAAAAACAAAATCTTCTCAAGAATAAGTAATAAAAAATAAACAGTTCAACTATAACATAAATACAAGGAAAAATAAACCAACAAAAAAATTATAATTAAAGTTAATAAAACTTACTTTATACTTAAAAATAATAACACAGAGGCTTGGAATCATCGGACTATGTTTTCCCCACTCCTCCCCCTAATCATGAAATGACCTTTATATTCGCAGAATACCCGGTCGAATTGACATTTTATCATTTAATAAAGAAAAAGGTATAATTTACCCTCGGTAATAATTGAAACCATCATTTTCTTACATTTAAAAGAAAAAACAAGATCACGTTTTAAAACTAAGGTCACGGTCCCTCCAGGGTCCATCCTTGGTTTAGAGAAGAATAAGTAATTAGCTATAGCAGCTGGACTCGAACCCGAGACAAGAAGAATAGTAGTGTTCTAATCTTTGAGCTGCCAATCTTCCTAAATTATCAATAACTACAATAAATTTGAAGGAACCATCTAAAAATTTGATTTTCGTCTTACTTTTAAAATAAAAATGATGCTTTTCCATGAAATAGTATAATTATTGAGAAATCGGGCTCTTCTTATTTTATTTTTATATTAATATGAGAAAAAAATACACTTGAATAAAGAATTATATATTCATATAAACTTTTTAATTTTTTTTTAATTTATTCTTTCTTTAATTTATGATATTTACAACTGTACTAATAAATAAAATATATTCAGTAAATGTGAACACAAGAATATAATAACATGAAACTACTTGTTCCGAAGTTACCCACTCGTAGCACTCTAAAAATGTATTGAATAAAAAAAAATAAAAAGAGGTATTGAAATACCTACGTCGAAAGTAGTAAATACATGTACTATCTCCTACAAAGTATTATCGTATGATTATGTGATTGCTAGGCAATATATGTATAATGTTGATAGTTAGCTGGTATCTGACTGTTTTTGGAACAGGAATTGGAATAGGAGGTTTTTGAATGTGAATACGGGGGGGGGGGCATGCCGAATTTCGATCGGGAGGAAATTCCAAAAGTTGACAGAGGGGGCTATAAAGGAGTTTTGGAATGAGGCAGATCAATGAGAATGGTTGTATAGGTCAGAGGGTCGAGATCTTGTTTTGAGGGATTGGACTGAGGACTTAAATTGGAGAAGATTGTAGACATAACAAGGACGATGATCGTTAATGATTTGAGAAATGAATGTGCCAAGGAAATATTGTCTCCTTAAGGAGGGGAAGAGCCAGCATAACTCAGTGTGTAGTGGTGGGAGACACAGGAGCGTCTCGGGGTCCCAATTACAAATCTTACGAAGCTATTTATAGCTTCACCACAAAGCTGTAGTCAAAATCGGGAAAGATGAGAGAGAAAACTAGGAGCCTACGGGTATTTTGGGGTAGAAGATGGCGAAAGTGATGGAATAGTTTGAGGGTAGAAATTGCACGACGGGAGATATGAGAGATATGGTGATTCCAGGAGAGGGTTTGATCTATGAAAATGCCTAAATTTTAACAAAGGGGTTGAAAGTGATATTTAGATAGGGTGAAGGAAAGTTGGTGTGGGATCTAATAAGGGGCTTGGAACCAATGAGAATGGCCTGAGTTTTAGCAGCATTTAGAATTAATTCGTTTAAGTTGGCCTAGGCAGATTCTATCTAGATCTTCTTGAATTTTCTCAAATGCTACCAATGACTCAGCGGGAGAAAAGGATAGATAAATTTGAGAATCGTCGGCATAAAGGTGGTGGGAACAATGGATGATTAAAATATTTAAATCATTATTTATATTACAGATGAAAAGAAGAGGAGACGTGCTTGAACCCTAGACAACTCCAGAAGATAAAGGAAGGTAGGCAGATAGTGGTTGATTGGGTATGGAAACTGCTTGGGTTCGTTGTGAGAGGCTGGAACCAAGAGATGGAACTATTGGAGAAGGATAATGATTTTAGTTTGTTGAAATGGAGTGCTACCTATGGGTAGCTTCTCCTCATGTTGTACATGTCAAGTACCTTATTTCATATTTACTAGTTGTATTTATCATTATATATTTGTAAATTTCAATAATAAAAAAAAATGTTTGTTTAAAAAGGATGGGATGTATAATGGAGTCGAAAGCTTTGGAAAAATCAAGAAGTATAAGTATAGTTAGTTTTTTGTGATCTATTGCAGTCTGAATATCACTGGAAATTTTAATCAGAGCAGATTGTGTAGAGTAGCCAGGATGGAAGCCAGATTGGAGAGGATCGAATTGGTTGGATTTTTCAAGGAAGTTGGAAACTTGAGATTGCAGTAACCTTTCAAGGGGTTTTGAAAGATTGGAAAGAATTGATATTGTGCGGAAATCTTCGGAAGAGGATGGATTAGGATTTTTGTTTAAAGGAAGGACAATTGTTTTTTCCAAGAGGTCGGGAATATCGAATTCTACAGGGAGAAATTGTAGATGAAAAGGAGAGCTGGGAGAATTTCAGAGAGACATGATTTTATTAGTTTGATGGGAATGCTATCTGGGCCTTCGGAATCGGAGCGGTATTTCATTATAACGGTGATAAGGTCGGTGGGGGAACTGCCGGTAAAATAAAAGTTATTGTCGTTAAATGATACCTCTGGAGAAAAACTGGAAGGGAGAGTAAAGAAAAGGTGGAAACAGATATAAAGTGGGGGTTGATTGGGGGTTCAGCTGATATTGGGAAAACTGAGGAAGGGAGTCTGGAAGGTTTACACAGGTAAAACTTACGAAGCAGAAGCAATTTTTATTTGATATCAGGAACTGAGAAAAGGGCCTAATGAAAGTAGGTTGCTTTCCCTTGCCGGATTCTGGTCCGTGTCGTGTTAGGAAGCACTCTGAATGTTTGATAATCATCTGGAAGCCTAGTCCGTCTAAAGCGTCTGCCGGCAGCGTTGCGTCTCTTCTGCAGATCCTTAATTTGTTGACACCTTCAAAGAGCTTTCGTCATCTGCCTCTAAGGTATTAATAGTAATAGCAGACCTCAAGGCCTATAAAGAGCTACAAATACATATAAACGGTGGGCCCATAGAAATAGCAATTCCCCACATAGAAATAGGAAATCCAAGTTTAGTGTTTTTTTAAGTAAGTCATGCTTTTTGATGAATAGAAAGCAATAACTAAAGGAATATTTAATTTAAATAATTGATAATTATAGCACTGTAAACAAGATAAAATGATGAGGGATATATAATAATAAAAATAATTTCCTAAATACACTTTTAATTTATAAATAAAAAAAATTATATAATAATGATTTGTTAAATACCATTCACATAAATTGTTTACGGAACCGGAATTTTAGTAATTATTAGGGAAAAACTTGAGATTGTCCTTGTCATAGGAACTGTTACGTATTTCTAAGAGAGAAATTTCATCTTTCTATTTCTAATATTTATATTTTTATGAAAGTAATTGAAGCAATGAGTAGTGTTTTGTAAACGTAAATTTTAGGTCTAGAAACATTAAACTTGTCCCTTACAAATACGGAACAATTCCTCTGGCAAGGACAATCTCAAGTGTTTTCGTAATAAACTTCAAATTAATTAATACGGACTTAAATTTTATTAAACGAAGCAGTTTTTGTAAAATTGGGGTATCTGTAGTATTGGCGGATGATGATAAAAAAAAAACCGCTTATAATTTATGATTTAAAAAAAACAACAACAGAACTTAGCTTAGTTTATCCGCTCAAAAGTCCTATTTAAAATGGTTTATTAAATGGTTTTAATAATGACAAACACTATTTTTATTTTGTTTACAGCGAAGTAATTGTAAATTATTTAGATTGATGATGGATTACTTGTTTATTGATAAATATTACAGTATGTATCAATAAAAGACATTTATAATAGAGTTTAGAGAGCACTGTTGGGGCCAGGGGTACTTCAAAATTGAAGTACAATTCTTTCCCCGGTGCGTTTCCTCAATGGTGGGAAAATTCGAGAAAAATTAAAAAACGTTGGGAAAGAAGGAGAAAAAAAAATTAGTGAATAATGAGACCTGTAAAACATTAGAGAAAAAAACAAATGCATGCAAAGAAAATATTAAAAAATAGAAATATTCAATAAATCAAATAATGGAAAAATGAAAATCCCCTTTTGAATGCTCACAATTTATTGAGATAAAAAAAATCTAATTATGTACAAGAGTTAAATAAATATTGGTGTAAAATTGCGATAAAATAAAACATAATTATAATATGCAGAGAAAATAAACCAAATTAACCATTAATAGCCAAATATAAATAAAACCAACTTCTAAAATTATAGTAAACCAAGGGAAAAAAAATGTCTGTGGTAACGGTGAGAGAAGAATATCCCAAATTGGAGGCTATATTTCCAAAGAGGTTAGTTACCTGAAGTTCAGCTGTCGATGGTGGGGGGATCGATATGCATATCGATGTGCTGATCGATGACTCGCGATGATACAGCTGGGACCTTCAAAATGGCGCAGGTGAGGTGACAATGAGCCTGGAACTTGGTGAAAATGGTGGGGGTAGACTTCTGCTCCATACGAAAGGTAGCTCCAGACTGGCTTAAGACTGCATCCCGACAGTACTATGGCATTATTTGTGTCTTAATCCCTAAGACTGGGTATTACTGCCGGGCTGGTGTGTATACAAATGAGCGATAATACATCGCAAACGAAGGCAGATATAAACTATAATAATATATTTTAGGGACAATATTCCCTGGCCTATTACAAAAAAATAATAAATATTCATTCCATTATTCACACTAAAAAGGGGTAATGGTGAGAAAAAATAATAATTAAAAAAATAAAGAAATGAGCGTATGCGGCGTTAACATACCGCCCACCAAAATTTTATGAAATTTTTAGAGATCTCATTTAGGAGGTAGAGGAGATAGGAGGGAAAGGAACAAGAGGGGAGAGAGAACAGAAACTGAGAACAATCCGCAGGATCGGAGTATATAGGATGGAGAGGTGAGGTTACGGAACTATTAACTCAAAAGGCAGATGAGGTGAGGCATACGAGAAATACGGAACGAAGAGTGCAACAGCTATGGAACTGAGTAAGGGAAGATGAGATGATAATGGTTCAAAAACGAACTAACGAATCGAGATTTAACCTGTAAGTGTGGAATGCTACATAACCAGCCGCCCACCCTGACCAAACCGAGGGGTACGCAAAACGAATTAAACGATGGGAACGATTTGAGATCATATAGCGATATATGATCGGTGAGGAGTCGACCGTTTAAGAGATCGCAATGCGCTGTGCCGCCCACCCTGACCAAACCGAGGTGATCGATAAACGGACTGAGCAATGGAACCGACTTTTGGTCATAACGCGAATCATGACTGGTGAGAGGATGGCCAACCAACGAAACGTTTCCCGATGTGGAAGTACCGAATGGAACCCGATGCATTTTGGACGAACTGTCTCTCAAAAGATTGCGGTGTGGTGTGAAGCGTCTTCCGGGTGGAGTGGTAGGTGACACGGAGCATTCGGGGTGAGTGTGCGGAGCGGTTGCACTATGGAGAACAGTAGTGGAACGAGGTGTGGTTAGCGAGTCTTGGTCGATAGGCGATGTAACATTCCTACACGAGCTGGAGTGAGAGGGTTTCGATGGCGAGACCGGAGAACGAGGAGCGGAAGATGAAGGAATCGGGGTAGGTGCACTTTTCGAACTTGCACCATAACGACGTGGTGTGGATTTTGAACTGCGAAATTTTGTTTGCCGAGATTCACGAGAGAAAAAGTGTAAGAGGGAGTGGTGTCTTTTATCACAGAGGCGGCAAGATACGCGAGAGGTGCACTTGTTCACTAAATGTCCGGAGGCCAAGCAATTAATGCAACGTTTGAGAGCTTTTGTACGATCGTGACGTTGTTGCGGGGTGAGGCTCTTGAAACGAGAGCATTCGTACACACGGTGAGGTGCTTTGCAAATGGGGCATTTCGTGGAGCTCTGTAAAGATTTGGTGGCCATCGCAAACTGTCTCGATGGTTTCCCACATTCGGACTCGGGGTGCACTACCTCGGATGAGGTATTAACGAGAAGGGCCTCGGACTGCAATTTTACGGCGTGCCTCTGAACGAAATCCGCGAATTCATCCCATGACGGAAGATCAGTTTTGGAGCCGCATTCCATCTCGAAGCCTTCTCTGGTTTTGGCATCCAACGACCTAAGTGCCAAAGTGCTTAAAACGAAACCAGGAAGATCATCTATACCCAGCTTGAGAAGTGCCGATGCGCTTTCCAAAACGACCGACGAGAAAGTTTCCAAATTAGCGAGGTTACCCCCCCTAAGCGGATCGAAATTCAGGATTTTTGTGAGGTAGAACGTGGCTTGAATCCTCTTACTGTCATACCTTTTGTAGAGAGCGTCCCACGCTTGAGTATACCCTGAAGAGGATATAGAAATCGCGGAAATAACCTGTAACGCCGAACCCTTCAATGCGGATTTTAGATAATGAAATTTTTGGATGTTATCCAAATCATCCCTCTCGTGCACTAATGATTTAAACGTTTCTTTAAAATCTTGCCAGCTCGCGATATCTCCGGAAAAATGTGGGATGTTGATCTCTGGAAATTGTGGAAGCGAAAATTCATCACCCATAACCCTACTCGGGGATTTGTCAACATCTGATTTATTAGCGTCCCGTTCAATTTTATTTTTAAGAGATAATGCCTCATAAAAAGAGTCGCTTACCTCTTCTTTCAACGCTATATATTTATCTCTTGAGATGTTCAACCTCCTCGCGAGAGAATTTATTTCCTTAAAAATAGCATCAAAACGATTATATGTGTTTTCGATACGTGAAACTCGAGCCAAAAACAACGATTTACGAGATGAATCGGTGGGTAGACTCAGCCCTACTACGGTGGTCGTCCTAATATCACTGGCCAAGTCGTCTAATTGATCTTCAAGATCGGCCAACTTCGCTTCTTGTTCCTCATTTGAAATTTTTGGAGGCATAGTGAAGAATAAAAAAAACACAAAACCGAATATTACACAAAAAAAAATATTAACGAGAGAGAGATTAAAAAATTAAACGTGAACGGAGCGATTTAAAGAGGTTTCGAAAACGAGAGATAAATAAATTCACATGAAACAAATTAAAGAGAGAGAGAGAAAATTAAACGTGAACGGAGACTTGTAGAGATAACAGAAACGAGAGATAGTAAAAATTGCACCAAACAAACTAAAAAACGAGAGAAAAGAATTAATTACACGTAAACAGAGAATTAGAGAGATTTAGAAAAACAAATAACACTGTTTCCCAAAACGAAAATAATTTTACTCGAAAAATAAAATTTTGAGGAATAAAAATCGGAGGACCAAAAATAAAGCGCTGATATATCCGGCCCGGACTGGACCAAAAGATGTTGGGGCCAGGGGTACTTCAAAATTGAAGTACAATTCTTTCCCCGGTGCGTTTCCTCAATGGTGGGAAAATTCGAGAAAAATTAAAAAACGTTGGGAAAGAAGGAGAAAAAAAATTAGTGAATAATGAGACCTGTAAAACATTAGAGAAAAAAACAAATGCATGCAAAGAAAATATTAAAAAATAGAAATATTCAATAAATCAAATAATGGAAAAATGAAAATCCCCTTTTGAATGCTCACAATTTATTGAGATAAAAAAAATCTAATTATGTACAAGAGTTAAATAAATATTGGTGTAAAATTGCGATAAAATAAAACATAATTATAATATGCAGAGAAAATAAACCAAATTAACCATTAATAGCCAAATATAAATAAAACCAACTTCTAAAATTATAGTAAACCAAGGGAAAAAAAAATGTCTGTGGTAACGGTGAGAGAAGAATATCCCAAATTGGAGGCTATATTTCCAAAGAGGTTAGTTACCTGAAGTTCAGCTGTCGATGGTGGGGGGATCGATATGCATATCGATGTGCTGATCGATGACTCGCGATGATACAGCTGGGACCTTCAAAATGGCGCAGGTGAGGTGACAATGAGCCTGGAACTTGGTGAAAATGGTGGGGGTAGACTTCTGCTCCATACGAAAGGTAGCTCCAGACTGGCTTAAGACTGCATCCCGACAGTACTATGGCACTATTTGTGTCTTAATCCCCAAGACTGGGTATTACTGCCGGGCTGGTGTGTATACAAATGAGCGATAATACATCGCAAACGAAGGCAGATATAAACTATAATATAAACTTTAATATATTTTAGGGACAATATCCCCTGGCCTATTACAAAAAAATAATAAATATTCATTCCATCATTCACACTAAAAAGGGGTAATGGTGAGAAAAAATAATAATTAAAAAAATAAAGAAATGAGCGTATGCGGCGTTAACAAGCACATTAACACCATTTTTACAAAATCAAAAAATTAATAAGGTAATCAAAACTTAAATAAGGCAAATTATTTAAATTAAATATTTTTTTAGTTATCACCTGCTATTCAACCAAAAATAAGACTTACTTATTAAAACACAAAACTTGAATTTCCTTTTTTCCTTCTGAAAATTAGCATATTGATTATATGAAGTTTTTTGTAGCTCTTAAAGTATGCTGTCACCCACATAAAATTTTTCCTCTACTTACGGGACACCCTGTATATATGTATCGATTCTTTATGAATTGTATCATATAAGTTAATTCTGGAACAAACAGATTGGAATTAGTTATTTATTTCGCTTATTTAAAAAACCAAAGCTCGTAACGTTTATGCAGATTTATGCACTGTATCTTGATTTAGATTTTCTAGACCATTATATAATATCTATATTCTAAGAATGTGGAAAGGTCTATGGGCATTAAATTTCTCAATTTCACGGCTGGATGACCTTTCCACCGGACCATAGTCCTGCGGAATAAGACTATTTTAATACGGAAAAAGATTCCTCTGCCCCAAAACCTTACTAACCTTATTAAATCCAAACGCCACATACCCTCTGGCAAAGAACCGGGCATGCTGATGATCGGAAATTACAATTACTATTCAAAACAGGTTATAAAAGAACTGGCTACCTTCAGATCCCAATCCTACAATTCCTACCTTTCTTCTCTCTCTATCGATGACAACTCCCTCTGGAAAGTGACTGGAAAAAGAAAACAATTCCTTAAATACCAATCTATTTCTCACCCACTCCGATGAGATGATGGAACCTGGACTTCGTCAGAAGGGACTAGAGCTGAAGAATTTGCTAAACACTTATCCAGCACATTCACTCCCCACACCGAACACCATCCCACCCACACTGATGAAGTTATAGAACTCCTCTCTTTTCCGATTCCTCTCTCCTGACCTCCTAAAGTTGTCAACCCCTCTGAGGTCAAATTCCTTATAAACAACTTGAAACCTCAAAAATCCCCTGGACATGATCTCCTTTCTTCCCAGATCCTTAGGCAAGTTCCCAAAAAAGCAATCATATTCCTCACATACCTATATAACTGTACTCTCAGCACAACTGATATGCAAACACTCCATTATTATCCTCTTCACTAAACCAGATAAACTTGTTATTAATACCTCATCCTATAGACCAATAAGCTTACTCCCGATCCTCTTAAAAATCTTTGAAAAAATTCTTCTCAAACGTATCTCATTCTCGAAACCCACAATATCCCCTCCCATCAGTTTGAATTCCGCCCAAGACACTATTCAACAAGGCCTCCGAGTTGTTGATCTTATATCCTCTGAGATTGAAAACAACCAATATTGCACTAGTGCCTTTCTGGACGTAGCGCAAGTTTTCGACCGGGTGTGGCACAATGGCTTGCTTTTCAAGCTTTAAACCCACTTACCCCAATCCTTATACCTAGTCCACAAATCCAACATTTCAAATCATTCCTTTCAAGTAGGCTGTGGCACCGAATTCTCCGATTATTATCCAGTTGAGGCTGGTGTTCTACCAGACAGTGTTTTAAGTCTAGTTCTCTATGCTTTTCACAGCTCCCAACATCCCAACCCATCCTATTACCCTTCTAGTAACATTTTCTGACGATAACGCCATCCTATCATCCCAGCGAGACCCTGAAACAGCATCCCTAAACCTACAAAGACACATTTCCCTAATAGAGCAATGGTGCAATAATTGGCGAATCAAGATCAATGAATCAAAATGCAAGCATGTCACCTTTTCCTTCCGAAGCAGATCATGTCCACATATCCTTTTCAACTCAGTACCTCTTCCCATCTCAGACACAGTTCGGTATCTTGGAATCCTTTTAAATAAAAGACTAACATGGACCCCATATACCAGACTTAAAAGACAAAAACTTAACAGAAGATTTGGTCTGTTACACAGACCACTTAACTGAAAATCTAATCCCTTAATTGAAAAAAAATATTAAAATAAAAGACCATACTGAAACCTATTTGGACCTACGGACTTGACCTGGGGGAATGGCAACAAAATTTTCGAACATCAAACGCGTCTAATCCTTCCAGTCTAAAGTCCTCCGTATAATAGTCAATGCTCCTTATTATGTTACGAACAAACCTTACATTATGACCTTAACATCGCTTATGTCGTTAACGTTATTCCATCCCAAATCTCAAATTTTCATCAGAACCTAATCCACCATCCTAATCCCTTAGCACAATCCTTATCCAGTTCCAGTCATCGCTACAATCCTCCTCGAAGGTTGAAACGGCAGTGGCCTCGAGATCTTTTGTAAATACGTCACTGGAGTACTGGCAATGGCCAGCTTCTTCCCACAAGTAATGAGTATATGTGGCTTTAGTACCCTATATTAGTCTCAACAGGATTCCCATCCTAGTGATGCGGCTGAGAGAGAAGAGCTGGGATCTCTTTGAGTCTTGCCTTATCCGCCACACGTGGGGGGATAGGGCCCGACTCGGAGCTCCCTCGGCTGACAGTAAATATTGTAAATAAGTATGAATGTGTTTGTAATATTTTTATTTTATTTAATGTTGTCTCATGTTTCATTTATTCTGTTATTCCAAGTTTTCTTTTCTTTTGTTATAATTTTGTTTTTCTTTTATTGTATATATGGTATGGTTGTGTTTCATACATCTTAAATACTCAATGCCCTTAATTGAGGCAGAATGTATTTTTTTCTCAATAAAAATATATTATTGTATTAAAAAAAAAATAATGTGGAGGTTCAGTTTTAATAAGTTTATAGACAAATTGTCTAACGTTTTATATGACTACATTTATAACTATTGAGATGTAATGAATGGATTAAGTTAAAATAAAAAAGGCCAAATTCTACTTACAATTTCGGAAATTTATGAGTCGTTTTATTGAACGATGTTTTCAAATATACTAATAGAGTATGGGAAGGGTCGGGGACAGCAGTAAGGTTTGTCTGGTTTCCTCCTCACTGTGGATTATTTTAAGCCGGTCATCAAAAACAGAGAACTGGTTGCCGTAAGATTCTGAATACTCGCCAAGTTTTTTTTTTTTTTCGGATTGAAGATGAAAATAGATTGGTGAAGTGAGATGCTTACGCTGCTTGACCGTAAGGCTCAGCTTTCGATGGTTGATTGATGGATATAAGCAACATCTTTTTATTTTTAGGCTCTCAGAGAATTTAGATGAGTGTACGTGCTCATCCTGGTAGCAATTATTTATTTACATTATCTGTGTTTACAAACTTTTGAAATATGATTAAATATAAGGCACTTTTTGTTTCTGATAAAAGGAAAACATTCCTTAGCCCTTAGCTCTTTTATAAAGAAAGTATCTTTAGTTCTTTATTTTGGGTTCATTTTTAGCCTATTGAAAGGGTGAAAAGGTGTATCTTTTTTTAAAATATTACCCTTTCGTCCTCTCTATATTCTAGCGAACTGTGAAACACAAGGTGAGCTTGTAAAATTAAATTTAGTTGATGAAGCGTTTGTCAATTTAGGACATGCAGTAGCAGTAGCTATAAGGGGGAAGGGCTTCGTCTCGTCCAACCAACACCTCCGAGGATTTGTTATAAATAAAAAATAACAATATAAACATCAGATGAAATTTATGTTACACTTTTATGAATTCGGTTCCGAAATTTTAACTTAGCCATCGAAAAATGGTTTTGGAATTGAAATGTCAACGGAAATAACATTATGCCAATTTTGTCCATCTTATTCTTCTCGTTACTATAATCATGACTCATGTTAGATATCAAATTTTAATAGAATAGAAATAGAAATATCTTTATTTCTTACTGTATTACTAATAAATTTAAATGACTCATAATTTGTTGGGCACAACACACCTGAATGAAATACTGATAACATAAAATAAAATAAATAACATTGTAAATAATATTCAATCTGAAGCAAGAAATTAAATTCTTATAACTAAAATGATTAATTACATTACCTGATCATATCATAAGCACTTCCGTAATTGACATTTATTAATGATAAAGTTTAATTTGATACAGTTGTCTTAACTTAAATTTATTCCTAATGCTTCAAAAAATAACACAGAATATTATGGATACACTTATTTTATAGTTGACAAACATTATATTATTATAGTTGACAAACAAATTAATTGTATAGTTAACCAATTATAATAACTATAATTATTATATAATTATATATAATATAATATAATTATGATATGATATATGATGAAAAAGTGTTTGTAACTATATTAAGGCAATATTTGTTTTTAAAAAGATTATTCTTGATAATGGTATAAACTTTGAAGATTAAAATTTAAAAAAGTTTAAAAAAAGGATAAAATTAAAGTTTATTGATAATAAGAAGTACGTCTTAAACAATATCAAGAATTAAAAAACGAATTGAATTAGATTTATGTTAATAAAAATTAAAATTTAGAAGGGATATTGAATTTATCAAAAATACGAATTTATAGATAAAATTACAAGTTGTTATTTACTCAGTGATCGATTTCAGAACATAAACAATGCAAGTTTCATTAAAACTACGGTCGATGATATCCCTATAATTTTTAACAAAGCACGTTTTGAGGATTGGATGGACAAAGGAAACTTTCATGGAAAAAATTAATAATAAAGAAGCAACACACAATACAAAAATATGAATACATGCTAGTAGTAATTAATAATAAATGCAATATTATCTAAATAATAAGCAAGGAGGAATAAATAATGCTCTGGAGGGACGACCCAGAATTTTATAAAACGGAGGCCCAGCCCTTGATGAAGAGGAAAGTTAAATATAAAACTGGGACTCATTTTAACTTCTCCCCATCTTGGGGCAGAATACCCTAAACTTTTCAATAAGTTATTTTAAATGTGACAATGTTTTTCTGGCTCTAGAATATAAATTTTCTTTTCATGTTCCACCAAATTTTTACCCCCTTCAACTACGTGGATAAATCTACTTAGCAACTATTCCAGTGAAACCAAAAGATAGCTCTATTGCATTCTGTTGAACATAATAGTTCGAAAGCTACTAATTTTTTCTTACTTCATTGGCAGTAAAAGGTTTCATTAAGGAATATGGAGGATCCCATTATTTAATACTTAGTACCAATTTTTTTTATGATTTTTGTGTTTATGATCTTTTTAAATTAAAAAAATATCTCAAAGCAGCACGAAAAATGTTTACAATAAAATGATGTACTGATGAGAGACGATTACAGAAATATCTCTACAAAAAAAAAAAAAAAAAAAATTGTGGGTATTGGTCCCTTCCAGAAAACAACTTATAAAAATTTTAGTCGAAATTAACTCATCAACGGCACGCTTAGGAAATAGTTGACAATAATATTAGATTAGATTTATATTAATTTTGACTTCCCAGATGAGTCTGACAAAATATCTTGGTGCATTAGATCAATCAAACAAACTAAAAAAAAATCCAGAAATTTGAAAAAAATACTTAACAATAACAACGTGAGACATTTTTGCCTCAGATAATCATAATAAATATAATAGAATATCAAAATATTTCGACAATTTCGTCAATCGCGGCTAATTCAAAATGTTTAAATACATCATAAACAGCATGGGAATTAGTTGTATAAAAATGAAATATCAAAAAAAGGGAAAACCTCGACAGAAAAACAGTTTTGATATTTACCCCTTGCAGATACAATAACTTAAACATGTTTACTGAAATTTCGGCACAAAGTTTTTTTTTTTTTTTGTTTTCTCTTATCCCAGTCGTTGGTCATTTGGCCATCCGACATCTTGCTGCCCAGTATAATTTAGACTTTCTAATATATATATTTGAAAATATGTTTTCTCTTATGTCCCTCAAGACAGGACATGCGTCTAGATGGTCTACATCCATTGTTCCTTGATGACACATTTTACACTATTTCGGCACAAGTGAGATTGCTTCATTTCCGAATTATATTAGCCTTTTTTGGCTAACCTATATCATTCTTAAACAAAAAAAAAAAAAAAATGTGGGCAACAATCTTATTGGTTAGCTAACCAGGGCCACCATGTATAGCAACTTATTTCATTACAATAGTAGCCTCAATATTTTTATCTGAAAATGGGCACAACGTATTTTTTTAGATTTGGCCAACCATACACATTTGAATGTTTACTATATTTAAAAATTTCTCACATTCTGAGCAGCAGAAGTGAGCGATTTCCACATTAAAATGTTGTTCTTTAGGCGTTTTTGTAAATTATTTCTGTTTACATTGCTACCTATTCTAGATTTAAATAAGTATTTATACAAGTTACTAAGAGTGAAATCATAATCGTTAGGCTGTTGAATTTTGGTTTACGATTTTTTAAAATTTATTTTAGAATCAAAGCATTAAGTATGTCATTGACATCTACCATAGGTACACATCCTTCACCTCCTCATAACATTATCTCTCCAGAAATTTCTAAAGGACGTCCTTACATTAAAATCGATTTCATACTTGAAACATAGGATTGGAAACATATTTTTATTAACATGCTTTAAAAAAATTTAACGAATAAAAGATTTACAAGATATTGAACGTTATTTTTAGATACAGTTTTCAATTAACATTCAACGTGTCAATGGCAGCAATAATATTCTTCTTTAGATGTTTCGTAGCATTGCTCCGCACTGTATTCTTCAACATCTACATGGTCTTCTTCACTGTATTAATAGTCCTAATTAGTCCGAAAAATTTAAGTAGTAAAACCACACGGGGAAGAGGCAATATTCCATATCCTCAAGTTTGAGGATTAGACTATTGAAAATCGGATTTTTCCAGTGGAAATGGCTTCCAAACATAGCTTACGTGATTTCACCGTTTTATTTTACTGAACAAGGAGGTAAGCCTCATGGGCCATCATTCTTTACTGTTTGAAAGTGGAGCTGTTGCATATTTTTAACAAGAAATTGACACGAGCTGCAGAACCAACTTTAGTACGTCTTTTCTGGCCGTAGAAAAAATTACAATTTTAGTGGTTGGATTTTTCATTTGCATACAGAAGCCGTTGTTTCCATATGTCTGATCCTATGAACAAATGAAAGGTTAGCAATAGAAGAACAATCCTTTTCATTTCTTAGAAAATGGCATTGGTGGCTATAAATCTTTTTTTCCTGGCTGTAACTACACCTAATTTACGAACGCATGGAGGATAAAGAACAATAAAGAGCTGCTTACATAAAATGGTTAGTCAATAACACATGAAAAGAAGACAAGGAGGTTAATATGGGCAGAGTATGAAGCTCTGAGTAATCCATATAGAAAACTACACAACAATGAATCCAAAAGAACAGAAGAGAATAGAAGCCAAAAGAACATGTGGAAGGCCGAAAACCAGATGAATTGATAAAATCAACAAGAGCTTCGAGCAGAAAAGTGAAGAAAAAAAACCAAGATAGGGAGATATGGAAAAGGCTGATTAACAGAAATAAGAAAACGACTACGCTGGACAGTATTCAGCAAGAGAAGGATTCTGGGAATATTTTCAGTTGTGGGTCCAGATTTATTTTTATAACAATATGCATGATGATAATACATTCAGATTTATGCTCTTTCACGGCATCAGCCAAACTCCGTTTGATTATTACCACTCTTTATAAAAAGGAATATTTTTTAATGCGTATATTAGATTGTTTGGCTTGATTTCCAGTAAGTTTTGTTTATTTTTATTTTTACACGCCGAAGTCACCCAGGAAAATCGCCAGATATATTTTTTCTTTGATCTAAATGATTAAGATTAAATCATTTTGGGCTGATTTGTCCTTGTGATATGCTTTCGTCTACCTCGTAAGGTTATGTTTTATATTAAGGTAATATTTTGAGGTTCATTTTGAGATAAAAACTGCTACAATTGAAAATCAGCCCAAATTATTAAATTTAAATTTATAAAGTTTCTTCCACTGAAAATGGCCTGAAACGTTTGGTTTTAAAGAAAAGAATGAAGTAGGACTAAATCATCAAATGTGTTTAATTATTATAAATAAAATTAATTTCTAACAAAGAATAATAATATATATATATATATATATATATATATATATATATATATATATATATGAATAAATTAAAGTTGAATGCAACGAAAATTCAGACCATTCTTATAGGTTCCAACTCCCTCCTTAGATCCATTTCCACCCATCCTTCCTTGATTATTAATGACCAACCAATCTCCTTCACCTCCTCTGTAAAAAACTTAGGAATTACCATTGATCAAAACCTATCATGGAAACCCCATATTGCTCAAATCTCCAGAAGGTCAATTGGTACTCTTAAATTATTTCATCGTTCTCGTCAGCATCTCCCACAACCTATCCGCAGGCTCCTCGTTTCCTCATTGATTTTCCCCTACTTTGACTATGGCTGTGTGGTATAGGGTGGCCTCTCGTTGGAGCTTGAGGACAGATTGAAGAGAATCATGAACTGTTTTTTAAGATTCGTCTTTGGCACTTCGAGATGGTCTCATGTGTCCCATCTATATGCCGAGTCAAAGTAGCTCTTACCCTCTTCCCGCCGCCTCTACTTCCTTGGAAATTTCTTATACCAAACGATCATACCCAGCACCCTTCCTATATCTACTGTCTCCTCTAGCCTAAACCTTTAGTCCGCTCAATAAAAACGAGATCCCGTGTTTCTGGCCTCTATATTCCATTCCACAGGACAAAAACCTATGAACGTTCCTTCTTGGCCCGCTCCGTCTCCTACTGGAATTCTTTGCCACATAACATCCGTCATGCCTCTTCCCTGTCAACTTTCAAATTCCTCCTTTTCCAATATCTCCCTACATCCCAAACAGAAGATTTACCACCATAAATTTCATTTTATAAACTGAATTTGCGTAAAGTAAATAGTGGTGCCTACTTTTTAAGTTTTAACATGAAACAGTAATGATCTTTGTCACCTAGTTTGACTATTATTTTTACTATTTATTTATTTTTCTCTTCTCCTCAGGTTGTGCTTTTTCTTTCGGGTGTATATGTTTATATTTTATATTTTTGTCTTTATGTGTGCCAATATGAGAATGTACGTATAAATAGTTCCTTTTATTTTTATTTTTTTTCCATTACACCACAAGTATCCTAAGATTTTTTTTTATCTTAGTGTCTGCATATTATTATATAACCCGCTGTAGATATTATTACATTTTGTATTAAGTTAGTTTTCTATTAGATAGCCTATTGTTTATAAATTGTGTATTTATGTATACATAAATATGTAATTTCTCTTTTTTTTTTTTTCATCACAATTAAGTAATTTTGAGAAGATTTTATGTTCATTTGTATATATATATTTTTTTTTATTTTTTACTGATTACATACTTTTTATATAATGTATATAATATTAAAACTTTTATAAGTTAGTATTTGGCCAGATTTGTACTTTACTTTGTATTAACTCATCATTGTTATTCTAAAGGGACTTAGTCCCAGAATAAAGTTTAATTTTCTATTCTATTGTATTCTCTATATATATTGAAACTAAGTAAACTATACATATTTAATATTGTGTAATTATCTTTATAAAAATCAATTGTGTTGTAAATGTTTTAATTTGTGTTCGATTTGTGTTTCTAATATTTGTATTTGTTTATAATGTGAGATGAATCTTCCACCTCGGGATATGACCAAATTTTACAAACTAGATTTGAATTTCAATTTCTGATGGAGGTTTGTAAGAATAGCGAGGGAGGGGGTGTGGCCGGGGGAGGGGCGAGCACTATATTAGCTAAAATACTCCAATCAAATGCGGTTAGAAGCAAGTCTATTGTAATTGCTAGGGTGAACTTGTCCCTCCAATACGGTAATTCAGTTACTGAGAGCGGATCTGCCTGTATATTAATATTGTACCTTAATATAGGACTATTTTCCATTCAATGTTTGTGGTTAATTGGATAAGGGCTAAGGGTATATAAATGAAACATTTATTTTTAATTGTTAAAACATAATGTTATTCAAAATAGGAATATGTCCTTGCTGACGTGTTGTTACTTGCTTATTTATTAAATTAAATATGACTCTTAATTATGATGCCCACCTTTTAACGTCTACATTTTTCCATCCAGTGAGCACTATCCAAACCCAACTCAACTAGATCACCATAACACAACCATCCCACCTAAGCTTCGGCCATAGCCCTTCCCAGTCGGCACAGGGAATATTAATCTTTTCAGAATTCCGTCGTTACACTCCCAGCAATTTTGCGTTACCAGTTCATTCGCCTCTATTGAACCATCTCACTTATACTAACCGAATACAATTCACGCAATGCGGCGGTTTGTAACCGTATAAATTCTCCGGTTGGCTCATCGTTTTTCGGTCTAAATATTCTACGCCATATTTTATTTTGAAAAAATATATTTTTCTTGTTAACGTATACCCTTAATATCAAAATATCTTTCTACGTGTTCAAACGTATTCCTTTCAATATTTGTAACAACGAAACTGTTGCCATTTTTACATACTATTTTTTCTACCATTTCTACCATTTTTTCGAAACGTATTTATTGAGAGATATTACAATCTGTTACAATTGAGGAAACTTATAAGAGTGTTCAGAGAGCACATTCATACTCACAAACAATAAATCAAAATAAATAATACAGAAAAATAATAATACTTTTTTTTTTCTCTTATGCCAGTCGTTGGTCATTTGGCCATCCGATATCTTGCTGCCCAGTATAATTTAGATTATACTAAAAATAATAATGCTGAAAGTAAAGTAAAGTAAGAATGTATATAAACTAAAACAAACTTAACTAAACAAAATGAAACTAAACTATTTGAAATAACCACCCAAATAAACACATACTTCTGTACAATATCTAAAAAATGCATTCACTCAAAATCTCCGAGCAAAGCCTTTCTCTCCACTCCTGAAAGGAAAGGCAGAACTCTAGGAGATCCTAACGCCTCTCCCTCAGCCGCGTTACTGATATTAAGGACCAGTAGAGGTTGTGCAGAGGCGCTGTATTCACACATACATGGATTGAGTGGAGAATATGGCCATTGCCAAAACTCCAATATATATATATATATATATATATATATATATATATATATATATATATATATATATATATATATTCACCAAAGGTCTCTGGGCCACTGTCGCTTCAACCATCGAGGAGGATCGTGGTGGGTGAAATGGGGTGATAATGGATAGGGATTGTGCAAGGAGATTTGGATGGTAGGTAAGGTTCTGGTGAAGTTAGTAGAATTTTTCTGGGATAATGTTTAGGACAAATGGGATACTAAGTTTATGTCTTTTATGTCAAGTATGTGGGTTCCAAGTTATTCTTTGGTCTAAAAAATGCCAAGGTATCGGGCTGTGTATGAGAGAGGAAGCTGGATGGAATTAAAATGTTAAAGGAATTGCGTCTGAGTGTAAAGCTAATATATTGGCATTTGGATTCATTGACTTCAATGAGACAGTTATTACACCGATGCTCAAGCAGAGAGAGGTGCCTTCGCAGATTTGAGGATGCTATATCAGGATCAGAGTTGGATGATAAGATTGCGGTGTCATCAGCGAATGTTGTAAGGAAAGTATCGGGATGAATAGGAACGTCAGCGGTAAGGAGGATGTAAAGTATGGGACTCAAGACTTTTCCTTCGGGAACACCGACTTTGACTGGATAGATATTGGAAAATTCCGTTCCTGAGCGAAGTCGGAAGAGCGGTATGATCGTAGGTCTAGGTACAAGGACTGAGGTAAATGGATTTTAAGCTTGAAGAGCAATCCGGCGTGCTATACTCGCTCAAATGCCTGTGATATGTCCAGAAATGCACCTGAATAGTATTAATTTTTATTAATACTAATAACTTGGGCTTATGAAATATGAAACAGTAAAATATTCAGAGCGGAAACCAAATTGATGAGACTGGGGATTTCGGGATTCCATAATGGCTACGATACGTTTCAAAAGGATATTTTCAAACATTTTTGAAAGCATTGAGAGTAGGTCTATAGCATCCTAATTGGTCTATAGGATGTTAAGCTGTTAGGAGGTTTTTTTTGGTTTTGGAAAAAGGATGGCAGTCCAACATTTCTATAACAGAGGAAAGTGAGTGGTTCTTAGAATGCAATTGTAGATATATATGAAGAATATAACTGCTCTGGAAGGAAATTGTCTAAGGATCTCGGGAGTAAGGAGATAATATCTAGCAGATTTTCGAAGGGTTAGTTTTTGTAAATGAAAATTGGCTTCGGACACCTAAGAGGAGTCAGGAGTTTGCCGAGATTGGCGAGGCTTTTGTTTGAAAGGCGAAGAACGTGGTGTCGAGCCTAAAGACCGAATTCTCTTAATAGAGGCTCTACTAGACATGACCTGATGGTGATATGACATACAAGAAAAAAAAAATTAGCTGCACACAGTAAATATCAATTGTTCTTATGAACTCTTGACTTGAAATAAACCGTTCGATCAATTGTATTCGCATTTAAAACGTTTAATAATATCTTGTGGGTTTGGTAGCCAAGAACAGAAGCTTTTGAAAGCCCAACTAGTTTTGGGAATACACTAAAAAAATTCACCGGAGAGGCTTCTGCGTGAGGATGCAACTTTGAAGAAAACCGTTGAGTTCTGTAAGTCCGTAGAACTCACAGAAATTAATATAAATATGTGGGAGGGTGAAGGAGGAATTCGCTCTATCTCTAGAAAACCAACAGGTAACATGTATGAAATAGCAATATGACAATAACAATACACCATGTCTTATGAGTAGGGATATGAGAACTAGAATCCCTACTAGTGCTGTTCACATCAAACCAAAAGTGATATCAGATTCGACAGTGTTGGGTAAAAAGTTTCAACAACTTTGTTATTATAGATCAGCCAAAAAAGAGAATGCTTTTGAACAAAAAGAAATTTGGTTTCAGATCATACTTGGTGAAAGTTAATGGAAAGATTTATAGAAGGATTTCGCATTTATTAAAAAGTTCAGATTTAGGGGTCCAGGATCATCCCCCAAAAAAGTACTTAAGTTGGTGGAAATAACGAACCTACTGAAGATAGTATTTCCACAAAGCAAGACGCGCTTAGAACGAGGACTTGTTTCCTCAATTAATTTAATTTGAGCATTAATAATAATAATAGTTCTGGGCATTTGATTAGCCACGTTATACATCTTCTCCAACAGTTTCACTTTTTTTAAGTGGAAAAGTTTACTTTTTTTTTACTTAAAAACTAGTAACGCTGACATCAACACAGCAGCAACAACAATGGACTAATACCACAGTGAGTAGTGTTGATATTTACTGCGTACATCTATAGAACAGTGAAGCCAGTATCCTAGGTGCCTTATCGCTTTATAGCCATTATCTGCTACGTCTTAGACTCCCCTCTGCAGCAGCCGTGGCTTTGCCAGGAGCTGCGCTCGTCGTTTCTCAAAGATTGAGGGCACGCAGACGAAGTTTTATTTTATTTTTTTTTCATTATTTTTATTTGTATAGATGCGATATTTTCATCAAGTGATGTCCACTAAGAGATCTCGTTCTGTTGGCTCCACCCCTCGTAACTCACCACCTAAAACTCGTCGCAGTAAGTGATCGGCACCCTCCGGAACTCCTCCAGCGAAAATTCAAGTATACACACCTCAACCACAACCAAGTACATCTTCACAACCAATGGTCTTTGAATCTCCTTTTTTTACACACAACCCCTACCAAGTGCTTCATAACGACAGAGAGGTGATGGAATGCTCTTCAGTGTGGCAGACTGTATTAATACTCAATAAAAAAAATTATATAATACCATCCTAAGAACCACCCACCTTCCTCTTTTGTGGAAACGTTCCACTATTATCCTGTTTCCGAAACTAGGCAACCCCCCTCCCCAACACCTCGACGTCAAACCAGACCAATCGGCCTACTTCCTCCTACTTAATCCTCTCGAAAATTATAAAAACATCCTCCTGAAACTAATCATACCCTTTATAGAATCCCGAAATCTTCAGTTCGGATTTTGTTCACAACACTCCACAGTACAACGAGGACTCCGAGTGTCGATCATATTTTCGTAGCAATGGAAAGCAAGCAATATTGTTCGGGTGCATTTCTGGACATACCTCAAGCTTTTGACCGGATATGGCACTCCGGGCTTCTTTCCAAGCTGAAAACCAATTTACCCCAATCCTTGTACCTAATCCTCCGCTCCTACCTCTCTCATCGCACCTTCCGAGTTCGCTGTGGTACAGTTGTTTTTCCAATTCCTACCCAGTTGAACCCGGTATTCCTCAAGGCATTCCGATACATTCCTGGCAACATTTGCTGATGACACCGCCATTCTATCATCCAACTCAGATCCTAAAAAAGCATCTTTAAATACAAAATACACTTTTCCCTGATTGAGCACTGGTTTAATATATGGCGCATCAAATTAAACGAATCCAAATGCAAACACATTACCTTCACGCTCCGGCGCAGATCCTGCTCATCAGTCCACATTAATTCCATCCAGACACAGACCGGTATCGTGGCTATCTCTTAGACTGAAGACTAACGTGAAACCCACATACTAAACTTAATAGGCAAGCATTTAACCGACGATACGGCCAATTATACAGACTACTAGAAAATCTCTACTTTCAATTGACAACAGATTACTGATCTACAAGACAATCCTGAAACCTACTAGGACCTACGGACTTAAACATGGGGCAATAGAAAAATTTTCTAACATGAAATGCATCCAATCCTTTCGGTCCAAAGTCCTCCGAACAATAATCGATGCTCCGTTCTAACTAATGAAACTCTACATCATGACCTTAATATCCCATTTTTCGTCTACCTTACCCCTGAACATTTTTCCAAATTCCATCAGAACCTTATAAATCATCTAAATCCCCTAGCACTATCCTTACCTAGTTTCACTCTTCCCTTCAATCCTCCTCGAAGCTTGAAGCGACAGTGGCCCAGAGATCTTTTGCAATATATATCTTGGAGTTCTGGCAATGGCTAGATTCTCCACTCACGACATGAGTGTATGTAGCTAAAGAGCTCTCGCTTAAACTCCACTGGCTTTAGCAGCAGTGAGGTGGTTAAGAGAGTAGGGCAGGGATCTGGAGTCCTGCTTTTCCTTCTATAGTTGGGAGAGAAGCCTGATTTGGGGTTCCCTGCCTGAATGTATATATTGTATGTTGGTATGACTGTGGTTTTATGTTTTTAATTTACTTATTTTTAGGTTATTTTATATTTCTGTACATAGTTTTTGATTATTATTATACTTTTTTAAATTTTGTTTTCACAAAATTGTTTTCACAACTCACATAAAAAAATTTAATTTTACTTTAAAAAGGGAAAAAATAAGCTACATATCATGGTTCAGATTCCTTTGCTAAAAGAACCCGATTCAACAACCCCTGGCTAAAGATACTGGAGAGAGATACAGTTTTAAAATAAACTTATTAGAGATATGTGGCCATTAAAACATATTCTATCCTATATAAATATCGTAAGGTTAAAAATAAGTTATCACTCGCCGTACAGCTCTACATTCTTCATTTTATTTACATTTTATTTTAAAATGCCATGTTTGAATAAATGAATTCCAACAGTGATATTTTAGCATGGAATGTGATAAAGCTATAGGGTAAGTATAATAATTCTGAATCCAGGTCAGTTTTAAACTATATCAATAATTATTTAAAGTTTGTTGTAAAGACGCGATTGGTGGCAATGCCTATCTATGTAAGTGGGATTGCTCAACCGATATGAGCTTTTCAGACAGTCAGGAACGAGAGTTTCGTGATTTGTAAAAGTTGGCCGTTTTGTTTTGTTTACTTTTCCCCTTTGATCTGAATAAGGATCTATATCTGTGTATTTGATTGAGGACAGGCATCCATTTTTTCCACACCGGTGACTTTCTTTGGTCTTCATGTGCTTTTGATTAGGCAGATCTATAGCGGACCTAAGAAAACTAAAATTAGTGATTTCTCTATATTTGCGTAATAGCCTCACATAAAATTGTTTTTTCATCTTGCGGATATGTCGGTTTAGTATTTTCTGCGTTGGTGCTTTTTACGGATTGTTTACTGTCTATTCTAGTTTATTGTTTATGTTTCTTATATTGGGCCCTTCTTAGCATTGATGTTAAATAATAACAATTTTTTCAATAACATTCTTTGATTCGCCACCTAAATGTAATTAAAATTTCTAAAATTGTAAGACCTCACACCAGACTGAAACGACAAGAAACCGTTCGACGTTTCCGATTACTTCAGCACTTACTAGACAAAAGTTCTAAACTTCCAATTAATTACAAAAGACTTATATATATATATGACTATAATAAGGCCTATTTAGACTTAAGGAGTTGAGATATGGGGCTCTACTAAATCATCGAATTACTATCGGATCCAAACCTTACAATCCAAAATCCTAAATAAAATCCTCAATGCTCCCTACTTTGTTACAAATAAAACCATCCATAATGACCTTAATGTTTCAGATCTGGCCCAATCCAGATACCTTTCTTTCTATAATAAAGTTCAGAATCATCCCAACCCTCTCGTTTCTAACAGCTTTCTATTCAATTCCTGATAACCCTCCGAGGCTTCTGAAAAGAAGATGGCCCCGTGATCTCCTAATGTAGACACATCATTAGAGTGCTACCATTGGGTAGTTTCTCAACAAGTGTTTGCACGTCATTAAATCCATATGTTGCAATTTACTATATGTATTTCTTTAATGAAGTTGTAAATATCATTAAGAAATAACAAAAAAATTGTAAAATGTTTAATCGAGATTGAATAAAAAATCTATTATAATTAAAAAAAAAAAAACAATCGTTCGTATACTATTTTCAAAGGAGTGAGAATTACTAAAGCGATAAAAACCTTAAGTAAACAACAAAACCTATCATAAATTTAAAATGTCTTATAAATTCTTGATTTAGTTGTTAAATAAAATATAATTTAGTTTCAAAATGAACCGACTGCGGAAACCTTTCTAAAGGTGCTATTTGGCTGGTACTGCCCACCACAATGACAGCCAATCTATACTCCTAACCGTTACTGCCTATATACAATATCTCTCAACGTTTTCTCCAAATCCTCTAGTTTTTCTTATTTTTCTAAAAACCAAAATATTTATAAATTAAATAAGATCGAAACTCCATCATATATATCGCTATCCTTTCGATGCAAATGAAAACCATCAAGTTTAATTCTAACATTTTTAATAATAAAAAATTATTACCAAATAATGTTGAATTTGGTGTAGTCAATCTGTCCACTGAAAGGTTCATATCAATATCGTTTTCACAACTTTCTTTAAAATCAGTTTATTGATTCTAATTAAAGTTGTCACATGTATTTAAAATTAATGAAGATAAGAATATTTGGGGTGATCAGTCAAATAAGAAGGCAAAAATAAATGATAATATTTATTTTGACATTTGCCGACGTTTCGACCTGAAGTTCAGGCCTTCATCAAGGCAAAGAAAAGAACCAGATAACAAGGTATGAGAAACATAAGTAGTGTAGGTAAAAAAAATCAAAGTAAAATGAAGTTGTTAGAATAATGACAATAGTAAGAACTAAGAGATAAATAATAATAACCGTTACAAAGTGTGGAATGATGAAATAAACATGATCAAAAAAGGTGACATAATTATTAAAATGGGAATCTTAGAATAAAATGTAAAACAGAAAAAAAGAATATGAAGTTATATAAGACATGAAAATAAATTAAGACATTGCGAATATATTAGTTAGATAGAAAATTGAGGTATTGTAAAGTCTATCAAGATGTACAGACAATGTATAATATAATAAAGAGTTAAAACAGAGAAACGGAGTGAAAGGAAGGAGGGAAGAAACTGAGAAAGCTGAAATAAGAAAGAGATAAAAGAAAGGAGTACCTGTCTCAATCAGTGTTAAAAGGAGAAGCAAAAATAGTAGCAAGGGATGGGGGAGTAGTAGGAACCCCCTGATCTGTGACAATACCAATTCTTTTGTCTAGAAGCCAAGGTACCGAACTGTGTCAGAGAGGGGAAGTGGTATGGAGTTGAAATAAACTGGTGGACACGACTTGCGCCGAAGGGAGAAGGTGGTGTGTTTGGATTTAGATTCATTTACTTGGATGCGCCACTTATTACACCAGTGTACAATAAGAGTGAGGTGACTTTTAGGTTAAAGGATGCTGTTTCGGGATCTGAATTATAAGATAGGATGGCCGTGTCATCAGCGAATGTTGCCAGGAGAGTTTCAGGATGAGTAGGAATATCAGCGGTAAATAGAATATAAAGTATAGGACCCAAGACGCTCACTTGAGAAACTCCCGCCTGAATTGAATAACACTTGGAAAATTCAGTTCCACAGCGGACCTGAAAGGTGCTGTTAGAAAGATAGGATCGAAGTACCAGATATAAGGACTGAGGTAGATAGGTTTTAAGCTTGAAGAACAATCCGGTGAGCCATACCCGGTCAAATGCTTGCGCAATGTCCAGAAATACACCCGAATAATATTGCTTGCTTTCTATGGCTGAGGATATATGGTCAACAACTCGGAGGCCTTGTTGGACAGTGAAATGTTGGGAACGAAATCCGAATTGGTGGGTAGGAAGGTTTTGGAATTCTATAATGTGTACAATTGTTTTAAAAGGATCTTTTCGAAGATTTTTGAAAGAATCTGGAGTAGGCTAATAGGTCTGTTGGATGTCAAGCTGTTAGGAGGTTTACCTGGTTTTGGAAAAAGGATAATAATAGAATATTTCAATAATAGAGGGAAATGAGTGGTGCGTAGGATGCAATTATAGATATACTTAAGGAATATGACTGCTTTTGGATTTTGCTTTGGCTGATTTTGGATTGTAAGGATTGGATACGTAAGGAATTCGATGGCTTAGTGGAGTCTCAGAGCTCAACTCCGTAATCCCTATAGGTCTTATTGTATTCATGTATATGAGTCTTTTGTAATCGACTGGAAGATTATAGCGTTTATCTAGTAAGTGCTGGAGTAGTCGGATACTTCAAGCTGTTTCTTGTCGTCTCGGTCTTGTATGAGGATTCCAAGTTAGACGTTTGTCTAAGTGGAGTTAAAGGTATCGGATTTGTTCAACAAAGATAAGTGGGGTATTATTAAAGGATACTGTAGAACAGGAAGTCATAGGTTAACGGCGAATGGTAAAGGTGATTTGATGGGATTTATTATATAGAATTTTTATTGAAGAATAATAATATTATCTGCCACAATCTAAGGCATTGAGCATTATGGCTCTATGTTTACATTCATATATTTTATATACAATATACAATATGTTATTACATTAGTACATTTTATATACAATATAAATTGAGAAAAAAAATGAAATTAGAAGAAACATGTAAGTAAAAATATATACATTGAAATAAAAGAAGAAAAACATGTAACAAGGAAAATAATACATTAAAATAAAAGTAAAGAAAGAAAGAAAAATGCTTGAGAAACATTCATTCCTATGTACAATATTTACATTCAACCTAGGGAACTCTGAACCCTGCATTGCCGCTCTCACGTGAAAGGCAAGGCAGGGCTCAAGGAGATCTCAGAGCTTCTCTCCCAACCGCATCAGTGTTTAAAATAGGGGATTTATTAAAATTTATTTTAATTCTCCAG
Organism: Nezara viridula; assembly: GCA_928085145.1. Lineage (NCBI taxonomy): Eukaryota > Metazoa > Arthropoda > Insecta > Hemiptera > Pentatomidae > Nezara > Nezara viridula. Next base: position 11,419,643 of record OV725078.1, on the reverse strand, counting down.
TTTGGGCACCATTCTTCAAGGTTTGTGATATGTGATTGTGGAGTTTGGGATGCAATGGTTGGGTCATTATTAACCGATAGGACAAATGTATCATCGGCATACATGGTAATGACAGTGAATGGATGGGTTGGGATGTCAGATGTATAAATTGTGTAAAGGATACTAACACCAGTGGACTGCGAAAAGAGTGATGAATAAGCATTTTTGTGATTTACTTTGAAGTATCTATCAGTTAGGTAGGAACGGATAATGAGGAAGTATGTAGGATGTAGGCATTTGCAGATTTTGTAAATCCGCCTATGGTGCCAGACTCGATCAAAAGCCTGTTCTACATCGAGAAAGACACCCATGCAGTACATTCCGTGCTCCAATGCAGAGAGACAACATCCACCACAAGATGGCATTACTTGATAGTGGAATGGGATCTGCGGAATCCAAACTGGTCATCTGGTATTATGTGATTAGAGTATGATTGAACTAGGATATGGTATGTAATTAACTATATGTTTAGTTTATAATTATACAAATATTGATAAAGAGTTGAGATGTAATGCGATAATTACCTTAATTTTTATGATTCACTATTAAAAGTATTATACATGCTGATAAATAGGTGAAGTATATCTCAAGATCATACGGAAAGACTTTGAAATAGTGCTAAATGACAACTAATGCATTGTACCCTGTTGAGGAACATCGGGAAGGAATATCACGATCAACCCTAAACAATGACTTCTCTGCGAAGTGGAATAGGACCTATCAGTTGAATGATTAGTATTAGAATAACTTTTGTCCTAAACAAAAAAAGATTTATTATGAAATGAAATATGTAGTTAGGGTAACTTCCTAAATTCAGCACTAATGCCATCGAAGGATTCATCGATCGATTGAATCCTGCAGCGACGCCGAAATATTTATGCTGAGTTAAGGGACGACATTTTGGATTCAGCGGAATAATAACATTCCTTGAAGTTATAGAGCACATCAGAAATTATTAAATATATATATATATATATATATATATATATATATATATATATATATATATATATATATATATATATATATGTGTGTGTGTGTGTGTTGTGTGTGTGTGTGTGTGTGTGTGTGTGTGTGTGTATGTGTAAATAAATAACTATCTACTAAATTGTTAAATTAGAAAATATAAGTAAAGAAAAATAAATAAATGTATCAAAAACTACTTTTGGAAAAACTAAAAAAAAAATTACGATCTTTCATGCATAAATAAAACCATCAAAAAACCATTCTAAAAACATATTACAATTACCGAAACTCGTAACCTCACTTTCTGAATAAAAAACTAACCTCTCTTCTTAAAATTCCGGAACCATTTTTAATCTATACCGATGGAGCAATATCCAAAGAATCCACAGCCTCTTCTTTTATTACCTGCGACTCCATCCACAAAATAAAATTACATAAATTATGTAGTATATATATACAGCTGAACTTCAGGCAATAGCGTCAGCCCTCCATTTATCCATATCGGTAACCTCCTAAGCAATACTAATAATAACATACTCATTGAGTTCTTTAAAAGGTATTTGTTGGATTTACATCCACAATTTTGTATAAATACATAACATTTAGAATTATATTCTCACTTGAATAAATAAGATACGGGGACCCCCGGTCTCAACTTGCACTACCCCCTCTCTAAGACGGCCTTATCTACGGCCAAAGGCCAGATGTTAGCGAGCGAAGCGGGTAAGAAGACTGCTTACGACCTACCTCATAACCAGACTGAAGAATCACAGCCCTTCGGCTATATCCAGAACCTGGGACGGACGGCGGAGAGAGAGAGAGTGAGAAGGCGCGAGACCGGCCCCCTCATCAAACTGTACGTAGGTCATTTTATATATTCACAAGTATTCCTTACAAAATATTTCTTTCTTTTTATATTTCTCAAGAACAGGGCTCCCGGTCATATGGCATGTATCAGGCCCCCTAATATTGTATTAACAGTATTAGCAATATATATCCGAAAAATTCGACTATTTCAAAAATCCATGCTTGTTTAAACATGCTCGAAAGTTTGAGAATGTCGATATATTTTATCTAGGTGCTGGTGGGCGACCTGGTGGGCGATCAGTGGAAATGTGTTGGCGGCCGCAAGAGCCAAGCAAGCATTCACCCTCCCAGGCCGGGGCCCTGCCATTTTAACACCATTTAACACAAACCTTCCCCTCAAAAAGAAAGTAGCTCTCGGCTTGTTATTCATCTGGAATTAGAATCCACCGAGCAAATTGAAGGAAATTAAACAATCGGCAAAACCATATACGACATACAAACCTATCAAATTCTTTTCTGATAAGCAAACACAGTCACAGTCAGCCAACTTCTCGCAGTGTTCTTATTACACATTAATTCTAAACAAATCAAGTCTTATACCAAAATTAAAGTTTTTTAAAATAGAAATAAAGTTAAGAAAAGGTTAGTGATATTTTTTTTTTAAATCTAATGATTTTATATATAGAATTTAATTTAATTTTTTTCCCATAATAATTTATTATTGAGATAATTAAAACAAAGATGAAACAGGCGTTGATAACCTCGGGGTTTCATGGTTCTAAGACCTAAATAACAACTGTTGTTATTATTTATAGCTTACTTTACTTGTTAGTAAACTACATTCAGAATAGATAAAGAATTGAGAAATAACAATACCGTGGTTATAATGACGTTCGTGCTTCTATCGCTGATGTAAGAAACGCACTGAATGGAGGAACGCGCTATTGAAATATATTTCGGGGTATGAGGGTGTCTGTATTGCCTTATTTTTTCCTCTTTTTTTTACAGAAAACTTTTTACTTTAACCAGGCTACGCTTGTACTTTTTTCTATAAGCCATTGTTATCCAAAACGATTTTTTTGTTGAGTTGTAAATTATTCATGACTTGTATTGAACATTTTAGCTACAACAGAAAGTTAAACAATGATTTTCCGAGGCTCATAAGGCAAGAATTATTAGTTGGTGAGTACTTCTGGAAACGGTTGTCGATCGACTTGGGACAAGTTGCCTCACCCCTCGGATAATAGAACTCAGCAAGTTCATTAGCAGGCTAGTTACAGGGGGGGAGGAGGGCTTGCTATGGCTTGCAATGGCTTGCAACTCCATTAAGTTTTAATTCGTTAGCTCAGGCAAGTTCACTGATGGCATTCCCCAACCTTACTCCAACTTGTAAGCTCCTTGCAACAGCCGTATGTTAAAAGGGAGCTCAGTCCACTTATTAAACATTGTTATCAAAGTCATCATATCAAATGAGATATATGATTTGTATCATGGCGGAGGTAAGTGATCCTATGAGCAAATTTAGTTGGCCAATTTATTTAAGTTGGTAAAAAAAATCCTAAAGGAAATAAACAAAATTCCGAATTTACCTGACAAAATCATTCATCCTTTCAGTAAAAACCATAAGATAGTAACTAAAGCGGATCTCTAACGATTTTAACTAAAATCCTCAAGTCAAATCAATTTAAAATTTAATTGTCTTTAATATCATACAGGTCTTATCCTCATGGAAGAAGTTCGAAATGTTTTCAAAGCCAAATTTCCAAATATATCTTTAATTTTGTTGATTTGATATAATTGAACCGATCTCATTATTAGTAGTAAAGGAAGTGAATAAAAATAAGCTATGAAAGAATTTTATGATGAAACGAAAAATCAGTTTTCCAGGAATAACAGTAATAATATAAATACTGATATTGTACCTTAGGAAAGCTAAAGATATCATAAAAATAATATCTAAAATCCTAAATTATAGAATATAAATTGACGGCTAATGAAAAAAAAATTGAAATTAATAATATATAATTTTGATATTATTCCTTTTTTTTATTTTGAATAATCATACAATCAGCCACTTTTGGAGGGCTATAAGTATTAAGGCTAAAAGTTCTCATTCATAAAGTATATACAAAAAATAGAAAAATAACTATAAATATTTAAAAAGTAAATAGATAATACTGATTAAAAAAAAAATAATAAAAACTTTTAAACACATTTATACCTCCATAAAATACATACATTAGCCCAGGAATCTCCGAGCCAGGCTTTTTCCTCCACATGCGGAAGGCAAAGCAGGAATTAATGAGATCCCAGTGCCATTTTTCCAGCCGAGTCACTAGTATTAGGAGCCATTGGAGAATGAAAGAGGGCACTAAAGCCACAGACGCTCAGGATTTAAGTGGAGAAGCTGGCCATTACCAGAACTTCAAAAGAATATTTACAAGAGATCACGAGACCAATGCCGTTTTTACATCCGAGGAGGATGTTATGGATGATCGGAGCGGGATAGGGATTGCGCTAATGGGTTAGGATGATGAATAAGGTTCTGGTGAAAGTTTGAGAATCTGGGATGGAATCATGTCGAGGACATATGGGACTGCCGATGCGTCGAACAGCTGTCATCAGAAAATGGCGCTAGGCTGACGAAGATGAGGTGAGACGAGCCTGGAGCTGATGAAATGGTGGGGGTAAATGTCCAGTACGTGGATCCAACACAAACAACAGCTCCCTCCAGACTGACCCTAGACCGCATCACGGCAGTTTTATCACAGTATTTTGGTTGTCTTAATACCTAAACTCAGTAGTACTGCCAGGCTGGAGTGTATACCAATGACATAAACATCGCGAAATGCCCAATATTTAAATAATATACATTTTTGAGACAATTGTCCCTCGGCCTTTCACAAAAAAAAAAAAAAAATAATAAATAAACATTTTATTACCAACATTTAAAAAGGGGTAAACGGTGAGAAAAAAATAAAAAATAAAGAGTCAAGTGTATGCAGCGTTAACTTGATGGTATAGATTTGTATGTCGTTGACACAAGAAAAACACCGGAAATCGGTCTGTCCGATCAGATTAGCTATTTATTGACCGAACTTCATGAAGTTGTCAATTTTGCTTACATATATCGGTGATGGCTCTGATTCAGTGAAAGTCTGAGTTTCAGTAATCTCCTTATTATTATTATTGGCGACAACAGAATTGTTGCTGGATGTGCTCGTAGGTGGTTTAGTTTCAGCTTTCATAGCTGTATTATTATTATAGCTTGTTTTATATTGTTTATTTTGGTCTGCTTTAAGTGACTGCTTTGATTTAGCGGATTATTGTTTTATTAGCTGAGTTGCCCGCCGACCCGGGGGAAGAGTTTCTGTTGCGCTTTTGGAAAGTTCGCCTGGTTAAATATTGAGAATTTATCTCACTGATTTCGGAGAAGGGAGTCTCTTCATTTGATTCGTCATAAAAAATGCTTATATCAGGTTCCATACTTCTAAATAATATGTATATAAGAAAATATATAAAATAAATACTTAATAACTAATCTATTTACAAAACTATATACAAATATCAAATAAAACATTTTCTGTTTTAGTTGGATATATATATATATATATATATATATATATATATATATATATATATATATATATATATATATATATAGAGAGAGAGAGAGAGAGAGAGAGAGCGCCAAACAAGTATCAATTTAATGTTATTAATTGTTATTAAAAAGTCACTTACCTCAATAATTATATATTGTCCTACATTGCAATAAAATATGCAATTCTGGATCTATATGTCATTTTTTATCAATACTCACATTGTTTACAAAGTCTCGGAATAGTATTCAAGATAATAACCAGATGAGAATGTAGCAAAGACAGAACGATATGAATATTGAACTGCAGATGCGGCCATAAAAAAAAAATAATAATAAAATAAGGGAGTTTGAAAAAAATAAAATTATATATCTCATTTTTTTACATTTGTAATTAAAGTTATACTCTTTAAACTTAATCATTTTAATCAAATGAATTTTCAAATCCATATTTGCTTGTTTTAGGTGAAATTTTTTTTTAATATTATAAAATTAGGCTGTGATTTATTTCTTTACCATATTTGTTTCAACTTACATAGCTGCGTTATAATTTAATCTGACTTTGGACTAAATGCAAACAGCATGGTTGGATAAAATTGCTTGAAGATGGTTTACCGGACAAAACGTAGCTATGTAAATTAAAACAAATATGGTGAAGAAATGAAACACTGCCTTATTTTATAATGCCAATTAATTTTTCTTCAAAATTTGAATGGTAAATGAAAGATGTTTAATGTATGCACCGACGTTGATTACGTTTCTTTCTATAATGAACTGATTAAGCCAATTTGCAAAATGTTGAACAAAACAATGTTCGAAAGGCACAAAAGATGCAAAATATGCAATTCTGGATCTATATGTCATTTTTTATATTTATTTTAATTATTTCCTAGGACAAAATGCAATTTTAACTGATTGAAATAATTAATTGGTCGATGGAAGAAACCACTGAGGAGGGATTCAGTTTAAACTAGCACTCCCTTTGGAGTGGGAGGAATGATAAATTATTAATTCATCGTCTTTGTTTGTTTTTTTAGTTTATTTAATTAATGTGCATAATTTTGAATTATTTGGTATCCATCTATAGTAAATAATAAAATAAAATTAATATAAAAAGTTTAAATATCTGACAAGTTCTGCGCATGCGTTAACCCTACACATACACTCTTTATTTCGTCTTCTATAAAGTGACTTTATTATCAGTGAAATAATTCATGTTATTTGTGAAAAAGTAGTGTGAACTGTTAAGTTAACAATTAAGTTGAAACTGGACATAAATAAGGTGAGTAATCACTTATTTATAAACGCATTTATCAGGGGGCCAGTTAATTGGAACCTCTTCCGTCAAATACTGGATGATAATATTGACCTCAGAGTTTCCTTAAAAACACCTGCAGACCTAGATGAAGCAGTATATTCCATGACTACCTTGATCCAACAAGCAGTTTGGACTGCATCTTCACCTGATCCTTCTAAAAAATACCGCAAAATAAATCCTCTACCCCAAGACCTACTGGACCTTATTAATAGGAAACGATGCTCTAGGACCATCTGGCAAAGAACCAGGCATCCTGATGATCGGAAATCATATAACTATTATTCCAAGCAGGTAAAACAAAAACTGGCTACGTTTAGATCCCAATCCTATAATTCCTATCTTTCCTCACTATCTGCAAGTGATAACTCCCTCTGGAATGTAACAAAAAAAATCCTTAAATTCCAATCCATTTCCCACCCCCTCCGCCGTGATGATGGTTCCTGGGCTTCGTCAGATGAGAATAGAGCAGAAGAGTTTGCTAAACATCTATCGTACACATTCACTCCTCATCCTGAACTCCATCCCTCCCATACTGCTGAAGTTAAAGAATTCCTCTCTTCATCGATTCCTCTCTCCTTACCTCCTACAGCCGTCAACCCCTCTGAGGTCAAATTCCTTTTAAAGAACCTAAAACCTCGCAAATCTCCAGGACACGATCTCCTTACTTCCCAGATCCTCAGACAACTTCCCAAAAAAGCAATTATATTCCTTACATATCTATTCAACTGTATCCTCCGCACAACCCACTTTCCTCTGGTGTGGAAACACTCCATAATTATCCTCTTTCCTAAACCAAGTAAACCTGTTAATTATACATCATCCTATAGACCGATAAGCTTACTTCCGATCCTTTCCAAAATCTTTGAGAAAATCCTTCTCAAACGCATCCTACCCATACTCGAATCCCACAATATCCCTTCCCATCAGTTTGGATTCCGCTCAAGACACTCCACTGTCCAACAAGGCCTTCGCGTTGTGGACCACATATCCTCTGCACTTGAAAACAAGCAATATTGCACTGGTGCCTTTCTGGACGTAGCTCAAGCTTTCGACCGGGTGTGGCACGATGGCTTGCTTTTCAAGCTCAAAACCCATTTACCTCAACCCTTGTACCTAGTCCTCAAATCTTACCTTTCAAATCGCTCCTTTCAAGTCCGCTGCGGCACTGAACTCTCCAAACATTATCCAATTGAGGCTGGTGTTCCACAAGGCAGTGTCTTGGGCCCAGTTCTCTATATCCTTTTCACCGCTGACATCCCTTCAAGTCCTGATACCTTCCTAGCAACATTTGCTGATGATACTGCCATCCTATCCTCCCACTCGGATCCTCTAATAGCGTCCCAGAACCTGCAAAGACACCTTTCCTTCATTGAGCAGTGGTGCAACAACTGGCGCATCAAAATTAATGAATCAAAATGCAAGTATGTAACTTTCACTCTTCGACGCAGATCCTGTCCGCCAATCCTTTTTAATTCAATTCCTCTTCCCTACTCAGACACAGTCCGATACCTTGGCTTCCTTCTGGACAAAAGACTGACTTGGAACCCACATACGAGACTTAAAAGACAAGAGCTTAACCGACGATTTGGTCAGCTATATAGACTACTAAACAGAAGATCTCATCTCTCAACAGAAAACAAATTATTAATCTACAAGACCATACTGAAACCTATCTGGACCTACGGACTTGAACTGTGGGGGACAACTAAATCATCGAATATCAAACGCATCCAATCCTTCCAGTCCAAAGTCCTTCGAACAATAGTCAATGCTCCATATTATGTCACGAACAAGACCCTACACCATGACCTTAACATCCCATATGTCCATGACATCATCCCATCCAGATTCTCCAACTTTCACCAGAACCTCATTCATCATCCCAATCCTCTAGCGCAATCCCTATCCAGCTCCGAGCATCCATACCATCCCCCTCGAAGGTTGAAACGGCAGTGGCCTCGAGATCTTTTGTAAATATGCCTTTGGAGTCCTGGCAATGGCCAGCTTCTCCACTCATGTCCTGAGCGTCTGTGGCTGTAGTGCCCTCTTTCAGTCTCCACTGGCTTCTAATACTAGTGATGCGACTGGAAAAGTGGCACTGGGATCTTCCGGAGTCTTGCTTTGCCTTCCGCGTGTGGAGGTAAAAGCCTGGCTCGGAGATTCTTGGGCAAATGTATATATTGTATATAGTTATGATTGTGTTTAGAAGTTTTTATTTTATTTTATTTTTTTTTTTATTTATTTTTTTTTATTTACCTTCTTCATCAGTATTATTTATTTACTTCTTATATTTATTTCTTTATTATTTGTATATATTGTATGAATGAGAACTTTTAGCCCTAATGCTTATAGCCCTCCAGCAGTGGCTGATTGTATTATTATTCAATAAATAGATTTCAATTTGAAAAAAAAAAAATATCTGACAAATTATTATTATTATTTTGATTCGGTGCCGGCAATGTATTTAGTTGGATTAGACAGATAACGCCATGTAACATTAGAATTTTCACGACCGGAATGGCCTCTAATATTTATTTATTTAGTTATCCATCCAGAACCAGGTGACGTTTTCATTCCCTTAAGCGAAAACAAACAAACCTACGTCCCATGAACTAGCGTATCACAATACACAATACTCAATAAAATAAAATAAAAAAATTGATATTGTTTTTGAACAATTTATGATAAAATTATCATTTTATCAAATTATTTAATTTTGATTATTTTGTAAAATATTAAATAGTGAATTGAATCCTAACTACTTGCAATTTTATTTTTAAGAAAAATCTTTTTTTTTTTTAAACTTTTATTATGTACATAGGAATATTATCACATGAAACACGCTTGTTGAGAAACTACCCATTGGTAGCACTCTAATAATTTGTCTACATGAGGAGATCACGAGGCCATCTTCTTTTCAGACGCCTCGGAGGGTTATCAGGAATCGAAGAGGAAGCAAGGTTAGAAACAAGAGGATTCGAATGGTTATGAAGTTTATTATGGAAGGATAGGTATCTGGATTTGGCTAAATCGGAAACATATGGAACATTGAGGTCTTTATGGATTATTTTATTTGTGACAAAGTAAGGAGCATTGAAGATTTTACGAAGGATTTTGGATTGTAAAGATTGGATACGAGAGGAATTCGATGGTTTAGTGGAGCCCCATAGCTCAACTCCATAAGTCCAAATAGACCTTATTATAGTCATGAATATGAGTTGTTTGTAATTCATTGGAAGTTTACTGGACAAACAGTAAGTGTTGGAGTAAGCGGAAACCTCGAGCAGTTTCTTGTCGTTTCAGTCTTGTATGAGGATTCCGAGTGAGACGTTTGTCCAGCTGGAGTCCTAGGTATCGGATTTGTTCTACAGGGATAGGTGGGGTGTTATTAAAGGATACAGTAGGACAGCAAGTCATTGGTTTACGACGAAGGGTAAAGGTGATTTGATGGGATTTATTGGAATTTATTTTAATCCTCCACTTTTGACACCATTCTTCAAGGTTTGTGATATGTGATTGAAGAGTTTGGGATGCAATTGTTGGATCATTATTAACTGACAGGATACATGTGTCATCAGCATACGTAGTGATGACAGTGTTAGAATGGGTTGGGATATCATCTGTATAAACTGTGTAAAGGATAGGACCAAGGATACTACCTTGAGGAACTCCGGCAGATTGAGAAAAGAGGGATGAATAGGTATTATTGTGATTTAATTTGAAGTGTCTATCAGTAAGATAGGAACTGATGATAAGAAAATATGTAGGGGGAAGGAATTTACGGAGTTTGTAAAGCAATCCTGGATGTCAGACTCGATCAAACTCCTGTTCAACGTCGAGAAGAACTCCAGTGCAATACATTCCGCGCTTCAATGCAGAGGAGACAACATCTACCACACGATGACATTGCTGGATAGTGAAATGGGATGTGCGGAATCCAAATTGGTGATCAGGGATTATGTGGTTAGAATCTAGGATGGGATACAGGCGTTTTAAGATGGGCTTCTCCAGGATTTTGCCCATGCTGGGTAAAAGTGATATAGGACGGTAAGAGGATGGGTATTCTGGTGGTTTTTTGGGTTTATGTATCATTTTGACTATAGATAGTTTCCAAGGGTCAGCAGGAAAATATGTGGAACGGAGCACGGCGTTATAAATGTAAGAAAGGAATAGAATGGCTTTTCGAGGAAGTAGCTTTAGAATATGGGAAGTGATTAGGTCGTGCCCAGCAGCTTTGCGGGAGGGTAATCCGTGAATAATATTATATATTTCGGAAGGATGAAATGCTTTAGGAGGAGGAGTCATTTGAAGTGGAATATCTAGTTCTGTTTCAATACATTCAAGCTGATTTGGATTAAGGATATCAGGATGTGGATAAAAAGTTTTGAAGAGGCGATGAGCAAAATTTGGGATTTTTCTTCATCAGATTTGGACTAAGTTGAACTTCAGTAAGAAGTGGATCATTAAAGTCTTTAAATTTCAGGAGCCATTTAGTCGTCATCCACAGTGATTTGCCGGTAGGTGTAAGTTTATCAGTAAAATTTAGTAAATCTTGAATTTTGTATTTTCTAATTTCTGATTTTAGTTTGTTAGTCAGCTGAGTATAATGAGTTTTATCTGTTGGATATCTAGTTCTATGCCACTTCGATCTTGCTCTGCGTTTTTCCTTTAATAAAATACGAATATACTGTGACAAGTTAGTCTTTTGTAAATTGTTAATCTTACTGTTAAAGGTGTTACTGTTTATACTGTCTGTTATTGGTGTTGTAAGTTTTTCTATGGCACCATTAATGTCTTCTTTTGTCTTTAGCGGAATTTTCCAGTCTAGTTTGTTTTCCAAATCATCACGAAATTTGTCCCAGTTTACTCGTCCTTTAATCAATTTAGGAGATGGTGGTTTAGGAGCATAGCTTGAATGTGGTGAAAGCAGCACTGGACTGTGGTCTGAAGAAAGGTCATCGAGTGATTTGCTTAAGGTTTGTGAGAAGGAAATCTGGGAGGTAATAAATATATCCAGGATATCGGGACGGTTTTTGAGTGATGTTGGCCAATAAGTAGGACTAATGGGCGAGAGGATTGAATAACTGTTGGAAGATGAGATACGTGAAAGGATGTTACCGCGGGAGTTGTATATTCGACAACCCCATCGTTGGTGTTTAGCATTGTAGTCTCCTCCAGCAATAAAGCGCGATCCGAGGGATTGAAATAAGGATTCAAGGAGTTTACAGGAGATGGAATTACCAGGAGGACAGCTTACAGCTCAGAATGTGACATGGAAAGGGCGAATTGAAAGGACAATAGAAGTTGATTAAATGGCATCAGTTGTAGTGGAAGGAATAAGGGAGTGGGATAAAGATTTATGGATAAGGATGCAGGAACAAGCGTGGGAAGTGTTATCTGGGTGGTCAAATCTGTAAGTGATGTAGTCATGTATGTAGAAATGTGTCCGTTGATTGAAGTGAGTTTCCGTCAGAAGGGCAATGTCAATGAGATTGTCATGGAGAAATAAGTCTAGTTCGTCTCGGTGGTTGAGTAGTCCATTAGCGTTCCATAAAAGGATAGCTAGGGGCTTTGTATTCATCGGGGGAAGTTGAACCGGATTTCGGAAAGGAGTCTGGTGAGGAGGGTAATAAGCGGTTTGATAGTCTCTTGAAGATCTATCAGGAATGTTGAAAGGACAGATTTGAAGTCGGAAGGTTTTTGGCTATGAAGTGGATTTAGGTCATTAGGATGTGATGGGTAATTTGTGCGACTAGGATTGCTGGAAGGGGGATGTGCCCGACGTGGGATGCGAGGAGTTGGATCTATATTCTGTTGGGCTTGTGATGGGAGGTTTACATTGGGATTAGGAACGGATGGAACTGGGTGTGGATGCTCTGGCGGGAGTTTGACCCTTAAGGGTAGATGGTGAAGAGGGATTTGCGAACGAGGAGGTTGTGGCTGAGGTTTAGCAGTTTTAGGCTTGGATTGGGAAGCCTGAGGCGCCTGTAGTCGAGGCTGCTGGTTCTTGATGGTGGTTTGGAGATGTAAATTTCCTGAACCCTGTTGAGGATAGTCCGTTGCTGTGGAGATAGATGGTTGAGGCTGGATGACTTGAGAAGGTGACGACGGCAGTGCTGGGAAATTTGTTCTATCATCGATTGCGGGGGCCTCAGTGCCACTTTTATGATCTAGGCTAATGCTTTTCAACGCCATATTATATGATCTCAGCCTTTATATACTATGCAACCTCTGTAGCTCGCTGGGAGTCCCTCGCCACAAAGTGCACATATAGCAGCCTCTAGCCTTGGTTTCTGGCAAATATCAGACGGATGTGCCCCAGCACATTTGACGCATCTGGCCTGATGATGGCAGTAGGCCTTTGTATGTCCCCAATTTTGACAGTTAGTGCATTGCACTACTATAAGTCTTTATCTGGGCTCTTCAAAACGGACTACTGAATATAAATGACGCTTTAAGTTAAATATTTGCGGGTTGATTTTTGCAGGTTCGAGATCTATGATAAATAGCGGTAGCGGGTATTTTCCCTTAGGATGAAGCACGGTAGCTATGTTTCTTACGCTATGGCCTATTTCTTCCAAACCCATTTTGATTGCGCTTATAGAAGTAGTTGGATGAAGCCCTCTTAATACAACTCTGTATGCTTTTTCCTGTTTCAGCTGGTAACAATGGAAATCGTATTTTCGTGAAGTAAAATGTTCAATTAATATTTTGTAATTTTCTTTCGAGTTGGTATTTATTTTAATATCATTGACTCTGGAAAAACATGTAAAATTTGGCTGCCCAATCACATCAGCTATTTCTTGTCCGAAGGACATAAAATTTTCAATTTTTGCGACGAAGATGGGTGGCGGTTCAAGATCACAAGTTTCTTTTGGCTCCAGAATCTTGTTTGTAGTATTGTTGGCTGTAACAGAGTTACTGATTGAAGGGTTTGGTGAAATTGTTTCTGATTTGATATCTGAAGTGATTTTGCTACACGTCTCTGGTGTTGTTTTGTTTGTTTCAGACGTCTTTTTTGATTTGGCCGATTTATTTTTTTTCTTGTTTGGTGAGTTGCCCGCTGAACCGGGGCCAGAGTTTCGATTGCGCTTTTGAAGAGTCCTTCTTTTTAAATATTGTGAATCGGTCTCACTGACCTCGGAAAATGGTGTCTCTTCCTCCGATTCTTCACCAGACGTATTGTCAGGTTCCATAATGAGAGAGAGAAAAAAAAGCTGTACCTGTTATAACACTAAAAAAAATAAAAATTAACGAAATAAATTCTTAAAACTAAGCTATTTACAGTTAAAGTAAGAAAAAATCGCAATATACATCATTAAACCAAAGTAAAAGTCTCAGAGTAAAATAAACAAATAGAATAAAGAGAGAAGAAAAAAGAAAAGAAAAAAAAAAGAAATAGTTTATCAGTTTGGATACGAACTCGATATCACTCGAAGGAAGTTGTGTTAGTAAATAGAGCCTTGGCCGTGTATCTTACGTAGATAGGGCAAGACCCGTAAAGGGAATTACCGACCAGCTGTGCTGCCTCTACCGAACTAGTATCAATTAACTATTAAACATAATTGTTAATAAATATCTCTCCTCTCACTATTTAATGTGAAAATGTTTAAATGTACAATAGCTCACTGTTCACAAATTATAGCAGCAGTATTTGCAGAATTAGCCAGTTGAGAAGGAGACAAAGACAGAGCGATGCAAGCATTAAACTATAGTTGCGGCCATTTTCAGATCGACTAAGAAAAATCTAAACTCGATTTTAATCGATCGAAAAATTTGGCTTACAATGCTTCGAGGAGAACCAATATATTAAAACTTAAAATATATTTTTTGTAATTTAGTACCTTCTATGGAAAATACAAATATTTTTTTTTGTATTTTGGATTAAAAAAAAAAATACAGTCACCATCTATCTACTTTACTTCATCAAACGCAATATACAAAAAAAAATGTATTGTTTTATTTATATTTTAAAATATATTATTTGAAATACTGCTCATGTATGGATGAAACGGTGGGATAGGAATTCGAGCAGACCTGGCCACTATCGATCGGAATCCTAATCCTTCAATTGCTTTGGAGAAAGTGATGGAATAGGGCTAATTAGTGGTTGTGGCCCTATATGAATGCTAGGGCGCACACAGCCCTTTTAGCTTTTCACCATACTTGAACCTACCCCTATATCCTATTACTAAAGAATAGGGTGATCAGGCTTCCGTAATAGCAGCAGGATCGGACTATTAGGAAAAAAAAAAAAAGTATATTTATGATAAATAGCCTTATTTTAGTAATTCATTTCTTGAAGTCTTGATATAATTATTAAGATTTAATTGATAAACGAATAATTGTTTACATATACCTGATTTACTCTCTCGGTAAATAGCCTCAGCCCTCCACTTCTCCTTGTCAATATCATCCAGAACCATCGCAATAATAACGGTCTTATTAAGTAGAAGGGTATGAATAGAATTTATTCGAAGCACCCAACTATTCTAAAAAATCATACATATACAAACATGCTGGAATCATTGGGGAAGACAGTATATGTTATCTGGGTACCGAGTCAGATGGGAATCGTTGGAATCGGCCAAGCGAGCACTTAGCCTTCCAGGCCAGGGCCCTGCTATTCTGACGCCACAAGACTCGAGTCAAGAAATATTTTGTATCTGGAAATCTATCTGGAGTGAGAACAGGTCAAGCTAATTAAAAATATATTTAAAAAACGGTAAAGCCATGGTCATGATCGAATCGTTCAATCCCCAGAGAGGAGGTTGTCTAGACCAGAACAGGCCACACCAATCTAACCCATTCACATCTCATTAGAAAACACCCATCACCAAATGCTAATATTGTAATAATACACTTACAGTAAGCTACATTTTTCAGGAATGTTCTTTCTATATCTCGAATTTAAATAGTTTTAGACTCACATATCCAATTTCAAACATCCTTAAAAATGACAAAGACACAGTACAGTTAGAGCTAAATTGTCTAAAATCAAACAACTTTTTAAACAAAATTTAAAAGTTTAAATTCACATCTAGTTTAGATAAAAAAAATAAACTTAGGCGTTGATGACCTCGAGGTTTTACGCCTTAAAACCCCAAAAATAAAAACAACAAGTTATGGATTCTATGATCCGGTTGACATATTGAATAAGTTTAAGGACCACTTTGACAATATTTTAAATACGGAAAATTATGATCTGTGTCCTCCTTCTGAGTACCAGAGTGCTGAACCGTTAATAGAAGGACCAAGTAAAGAGGAAGTTGAAGTAGCTATCGGAAAATTAAAATCATATAAAGCAGCGGGAATCGATAATATTCCTACTGAACTAATTAAGGCATGCGGGGAAGTTGGAGTTTCTAAAATACATCGGTTGGTTAAAAAGATCTGGGTGAACGAGAAATTACCTGAAGAATGGAAAGAATCTATTCTTATTCCGATTCACAAAAAGGGTCCGATGACGGATTGTAATAACTATCGAGGAATTTCACTCCTTCCGGTATGTTATAAAATATTCACTTTAATCTTAACCAGTCGAGTCACGGAATATGCCGAGGAAATTATCGGAGACTACCAATGCGGATTTAGACGGAATCGTTCGACTATTGATCAAATATTTTCTTTACGGCAAATATTAGAGAAAAAATTGGAGTATAACGGTATTGTTCACCAGCTGTATATAGATTTTAAAAAGGCTTACGTTTCTATTGACCGCCAGAAACTGTATAATATTCTAATCGAGCAGGGGATTCCAAAAAAACTAGTAAATCTAGTCAGGATGTGCTTGACGGAGACACTCAATAAAATTAGAATCGGTAATAATTTGTCCGAAAAATTTGAGGTTCGTTCGGGCTTGAAACAGGGGGATTCTCTTTCGCCTGTCCTGTTTAATTTGGCATTAGAACATGCCGTTAGGGAGGTAATGTGAACCGAGAAAGGGTTGGATCTGGGCGGGACAACATCCGTGCTGGGCTATGCTGATGATCTGGTACTGTTAAGCGAAGACGTTGAAACTATAAAACTAAATACGACAACGTTGATGAAAGCCGGTAAAGAACTAGGACTCGAAATAAACGCGGATAAAACAAAATATATGGTTAGCTGCAAAAATGGCGATACTACTGGAGATATCGATATAGATGGTAATATGTTTGAACAGGTAGATAAATTTAGGTATCTAGGTTCTACGATAACTAGAAAAAACGAAATTGAAGAAGAGATTAAGGTTAGACTGAAGGCGGGGAATGCTTGTTATTTTTCTGTCACAAAACTACTTAGTTCGCGCCTCTTGTCCCGAAACTTAAAAATTAGAATCTATAAAACAATTATCTTGCCTACAGTTCTTTATGGATGCGAAACTTGGCCGCTTACATTAAGGGATGAGCAGAGTCTTAAGGTTTTTGAAAATAAAGTATTGCGTAGAATATTCGGACCGAAGAAGGATGAGTTAACCGGAGAGTTCAGACGGTTACACAACGCCGAATTGCGTGAGCTGTATCCGGGTAATATAATTGAGATAATTTCATCGCGGCGAATCAAATGGGCTTGTAAAGTTGTTAGGCTTAGTAACGAGAGAATTCCTAAAAGGTTAATATGTGCTGTGCCGAATGGTAAGCGTCCGAGGGGTAGACCGAAGCGAAAGGTGGGAAGATTGCATTAAAGCCGATCTGAAGGGACTGGGTTTGGATGGCGAACGGTGGAGGGAGGTGTGTAACAAGCGATTGGTGGTGTCGGCATCGAACCTTCGGGTTCGCTAAGCCTTATTATTATTATTATGGATTCTATATGAATCTTGTATAAAATTTAATCCTTTACAAAACTGCTTATAATGTACTCTGCATTAAACTGCGCTAAAAAATAGTTCTAAGGACAAAACCCCATATCTTGATATGTATACTGTATCTCAGAAGATACTTTAAACTGCCCAACATGTTGCCATATTCACAGAACATGAAGACAATTTATTGTTAATTAACAATTAAATAATTTTTTATAAAATCTAAAATAATCAATATTTCATAAAAAGGCAGTTTTTTAAAAATATTAAGAGGTTTTTCAAGGTGGGTCACGAACTACAATGGGTGGCTGATCAAAAACTTGGATTATTAACGAATGTATCAATACATATAATATATTAGATAATCTTTTTACAACCTAACCCAACTTTTTTACTGGGCTTGCTCAAATAAAAATTTTAATTTGAAATCCTCGGTTATGAAGTAACTGACGCTCATTTCATGGTTTAAGGCGTTAAGTACTTGCCAGTATCTTCATAAATTTTCAGGTTAAATGAAAACGTTGTTAAATATCTTGAGTCTGTTGGCGTGGTCTTCTAATACGTCGATTCTCAAGTAGCCTCTGAGGCGCCCTGCCACGTGACCCAACCATCTAACTCATCTAACTCTCCCTCTCAACTGAAACCGAATCTGATTTGGCAAGTAGTCGGCCCAGCTCCATATTGCTAGCAATTTTCCACAACCTGTCTTCGTACAACTATAGGACCCACGGAGAATACCTTCACAAGCAAGTAGCTTCCATTGTGACGGTTTTAACAGAATTACATGTGTTAAAAATGAAGTAACTTAAAAAAATCAGCATGAAGTTAAATTAATGTTACAGTCATTGATATACACTATAAGCTCCACCATGTGCGATCTACATTTTACTTTTTATGTGATGCAACATATGCTTTAATTTCTATTTTTTTTAATTTAATATTAATTTCATTTTCAATTATTTAATTATTGGTAAATCTGGAAATTACATTCTTTATATAATTTATGTCTATTTTAATCCGTTATCTCATACTTTGAACCATCGAACATGGTTAATGCATCTCCTGTCCAACTGGGAATGGTTGATTTGAATATAATGGACTTTTGTTCTGCGTGTATCAAATGAGTTTACATCAATCAGAGTTATCATAGTTAATTTTTAATAAAACCTGTTCCTCTACAACCTATGGTAGTGTAAGATGATTTGACACTCAACCATCTGTTTTTACCTTAATTAGTTATTTAATTAACATTACCGACTACATGGAGGCTGTGTATGCCACAGCAAGGTCATCGGAGCAATGGATGATGAACCAGAATTAATAATTATTTGCCAGAGTCTGATTCGAACCCTATCCAGTGCCTTACTCATTGAGCTATCCTGTTCTCTCAGAGTTAATTTCAAATAATATAAATTTGCGATGGTACATGTTTATAAAATTAATAATTGCCCTTAATAGAGAATTTTAATTAATGGCAAAATAGCTCTTGTCCTTGTCTAGACACATACGGGTGAACAATGATATGATAAAGCCAGTTTTAATTTAGTCCTGCGAGACCTGAACGCTAACCACCACCCTAGAAACAAGCATTGAAAGAAAAATCCTCCGCAGGATGACCAGAGTGATATGGCATTAACGTGTAGCTCGGAGCAATTCACGAGGAAGCCTCAAGTGAATATTGAGGCCTTCAAAAACTAGATGCATAGATCTAATCAACAAACATGATCCCAGATAACTGGAAAGAAATAGTCCAAGAAAGGCAGATATGAAAAAACTTGTTAAAGCAACAAAAAATCTAACACACCTACACGACACATTGAAAATCAAAAAGATTAGCAATAACAACTGCGTATAAAGTCGTTTTAATAAAACTAATGGAAAGCAAATTTGAGAGAGTTTGTCAATTTTCGGAAAAATGAATTAAGATGATTCTGATACAAAATTCTTTGCACTTGAATTATTTTTTGATGCATCTCCTATTACTTTTCTATTAAAAAAACAACAGTTTTTTGTATTGTATTGGAATAATTCGATCCTGCTTGTTCTGGAATATAAATCTTAAAATTAGGAAAATTAGCTGTACTGTTTAATCCTGTTTTTGTGCTATTGGTTCTGTGCTTTGTAAGTGCTCAATGAAGTAATATAAGGGTTTAGGAATAAAGATAAAATCTTATCGAAGAACACTTATCCATGTCATAGCCTTTAATATAATTTATTATGGGAATATGATAGCATTCGGAGAGATGGGGGATAGTTTTGATGAAATAATGTGTTATTAGAAGGGCTATTGATCAAGCTTTTATAGATCAGTTTTATCAGAGGCTATTCTCCTGTTGGCAAGGTCCCTCGGTGGCAGCTAACAATAGCGAACCAACCTGCTCCGCGTCAGCTAGCCACTTTTTTTATTCTCTTCTTTTTACCCAAATCTACGGCTATAAAGGATATGTCCACCTATGGTGTCACCTTTTTTCTCTTCTTTTTTTAAAAATTAAAATATAAAGAAGATAGGAAAAGGCCAAAAAGAGGTCACGCTAAATGTATTACAAGATTCCGGACTTTATAAAGCACATTTTTTATTTTATTATTTCATTTTATCATTACTCCATATTATTACTTTGATGTTAGTATTAAACAGAATTCAAAGGAACGAATGAACTTTAAATTTATAGACATTTTAATAAAGAAATGGCATTACAAATAAATTGTACCATGTAAATAAATTATATGTAGTATGTAGTGATGGCAACAGCTTTGAATATAATCTGCAGCGCCCTCAATCAATACCGGAGAAGTAGGAAGAATTAGGAGAAGCGCTGGGATCTCTTTGACCCTTGCTTTTCCCTCCACAAGTGGAGGGAGGGAGGTACTGATTAGGAGGATCTTTCGCTGATTTTAAATAATATATAGTATAACTGCGTTTAGAATGTTTACTTTACATTTGAAGTTTTTTTTTGTATTTTATTTTGTTATTATTTTTATGTGTTATATTACTACTAATTACTACAGTTTGAACATTAACAACTGAGACATGTTTGCTTTGCCAATCTGAAAATAAATATAAAAGTTTTAACAGAAACATTTACTTTTCTTTCAATTATATGAAATTAAACTACAATTATCAACTACAACAATTAGCGGGTTAGTATTTGTTTCTACTCTTCATTTTGTTCATAAGTTTGCTTTGATATTTATTTTAGTACATCAATACATTACTATCCCAATTCCATTAATTTGAATACAACCTTAGAAAGTATTGTTTTATAGTTTATCTATTCATCTAAATTTTATGATAGATCCTTCTTTTTTTCGCGGTTAATTATGGCACTTCAATTTCATCCAGCTTTCTTTTTCAGACACAGTCCACTTTTCTTTTAGTTAGGTCAATAACTGTCCAACCTAGCCTAGTTTCTGTGGCTACCAAATTTTCAGTAATTGGTTCTAACCTTCCTGTCAGCTTTTGTTCCATGACATCTGCTGCAAAAATCAACTCTACTTCTTGCTGTCTCTCCCACCATCGCCATCGCTCCATGTTATATTGTTTTTTTCTAACATCTCTAGGCATTCATCATTTGATCTAGGGATATCAGTGCAAATTTTTATGTTTTTCAATTTCGCTTCACCATAAAATATACCTGTTAAACTTTCAAGTTTGACATCGTGCTCAACTTTTGTTTCAACATCCCCAAAAAGATTATATGAAAGTATTTCTTTCAGTAATTTGTCTCTTGAACAACTAATAGTTGCTGAAATATCATCAAAATGCTAAGTTTTATTTGAATGCTCAACCAAATCTTCAAATTTATTTTTCATATCTATCCACTTGTTCTGATAACATATGGATGCATCGAATTCATCCTCCAGTTCTTTTTCATCAATATTTTCATTAACTAGTTTCAAAGCTCTTACCTTTTTCTCAAACTCTAACAGATGTTTAGCTCTTGCTTCTAGTATTATAAATTCCTTTTTCAGCTCAGGGTTTTTTTCTTTTCTGCTGAAATAGCTAAAGTTGTAAATCAATTTCTCCACTGAGCTCATTCTGATTTGGCAGTTTTCAATACTTCAGCACTCATTATCCTTAATTTCCCACACACAAGAGATTACACTATTTAATATTAGGAAATTAATTCAAGAAACAAGTGATGCTATATTGAAAACTTTTATATCACAATACACAAAACACTTTAACTCTTCTACAAAGGGCTACTACTCTCTCTGGGTAACCTTTCCCAAGCTCACCAGCCTTTGTTCACAACAGCGACAGTGTTGCCAGATGCATTAACTTCGCTTCACAGTACCCAGTCATCAGCATACCCAAACACGGATATTGTTCCACCCAGGTTCAAACCTTTTTCGGAATGTATCACCACTCGTATGACGTGTTCTAATAACAAATTAAATAGCACAGGTGAAAGAGAATCACCTTGTTTTAACCCCGAACAAACCTCAAATTTCTCGGATTAAAAATAACCGATTCTAACTTTATTGACTGTTTCCGTCAAGTATATCCTAACTAGATTCACTAATTTTTTGGAGATCCCCTGCTCGATTAGAATATTACATAGTTTCTGGTGGTCAATAGAATCATAAGCCTTTTTTAAATCAATATACAAAGTAGCAAGTGTCATGGCCGCAAGTGCAGTATAACTTTCATGTCGCTCTGTATTTGTGGTGTAATACTTAATCAACGGTGAGTTAATAAACAGTTTTACACTTTTACGTTGACGTACACGCAGGTGAGGTACTATTTATTAACAATAAACAATTAATAAATTGGTGCTCATTTGGTTAGATCGAGAGGCCGTTAATTTCCTTACGTGCCTTATCATAACGTGGCTTATCTCCGATAAGCTCATGGCCAGGGGCTCTGTTTACTAACTTCCTTCAGTCATCAGGTCTTCAGTTCGAACACAAGACATTATATTTACGTTTCTTTTTTTTTTCTTTCTTTTTTTTTATTTTCTTTTTTTATTTTCCAGGGACTGTTTTATTTTTATTTAAATATTTATTCTAAGAAATGTTTTATTTTATTTCTGATTATAGTTATGTGTATAGTTTATTTCGTAATCTTCAATCTTTTTAATTGTCATATTTAGGAGTACATATATTTTTTTTTCTCTCTTTTATCATAATATGGAAGATATGAATTTAGATAAGAGTTCGTCAAGTGAAGATTCGGAGGACGAAACGCCGTTTTCTGAGGTTAGCGAAACAGATTCGCAGTATTTAAAAAGACGAACACTTCAAAAACGTCATCGAAACACTCCTCCTGGGTCGGGAGCTAATTCACCCAATAAGAAAAAAAATAAATCAGCTAAACCTAAACAGTTGGCAGAGCAAAATAAATCTAAAAAGTCAACTGAACAACGTAAATCTACTAAAACTAAACAATCAGCCGAGCCAAAAATATCACCACCTCAAACCAGAAGCAAATCAATTACCATAACATCAGGGCCAACTGCACCAACCACCACTAACACCAATAATCCTGTTCCTCAAGCCTCAAGAGTTTTCTGAGCCCGAGCCGCCACCTATTTTCATATCAAAAGTCGATAACTTCATTACATTTGGTCAAGAAATTGCCAGTCTGATTGGACAGACCAATTTCCTCTGTTTCTCCAGAGTTAATGATATCAAAATAAACACAAACTCTCGAGAAAATTACAAAGCACTTATAAATAACTTTATGTCCAAAAACTATGATTTTCATTGTTATCAATTAAGACAAGAAAAGCCATACCGAGTGGTGTTAAGAGGACTACACTCAAGCACCCCAATATCTTTCATCAAAAGTGGCCTAGAAGAAATAGGTCATAATGTTAGGCACATATCATGCGTACTACACCCAACGGAAAAATATCCTTTACCACTATTATTCGTCGATTTAGAGCCTGCTAGCAATAACATCGAAATTTTTCAAGTGAAGAGGCTTATATATTCCACCATTAAATTTGAAGAGCCTAGACAAAAGCCTATACTAGTGCAATGCACTAAGTGCCAAGACTTGGGGCATACAAAGACTTATTGACATCACCAGGCCAGGTGCGTGAAATGTGCCGGCCCCCACGCATCTGACACTTGTCAGAGACCTCGAGACCTGCCTGCGAAATGTGCCCTTTGTGGTGAAGAACATCCAGCAAACTACAAAGGATGCAAAGTTTATAAACATTTTTATAAGCAGAGAGCTCAGAACATTGCCTCGAAAAGCGTAAAACTGAACCAAGAAAGTGTCACCCATCTACCTGAAATTGATAATCTGTCAAATTTTCCTGAATTGCCAAAAACGTCTACTCAAAATACACAACTAGCGTCTACTTCAAAAGAAATTGATCAACCTCAGCAGGACTTTAGAAAAACACCAATCACCATGAAGAAGCAGCCGCCTCAAATTCAGCCACCTCAAATCTCCCAATGCAAACCTCAATCTCACAATCCCCAATCTCATCCTCCACGTCAGCAAATTCTCCCTCATCATATACCCTTACGAGTCAAATTACCACCGCAGCATCCTCAACAGTCCCATCCTAACGCCCAGAAAAAAACTGCAGCACAAGTACCTTCCAATCTAGACCCACCTCGTGCACAATGACGGATCCCGCCCTCAGCTAACACTCCCAATCCACCACAAGAACCTATCCTGAATCAAATTCTCAATCAACATCCATCTGACCTAACCTCCATTCTATCATCCTTCCTATTGGACCTGCAAAATACTATAAAACCACTTATCACTCTTCTCACCAGAATCCTTTCCGAAATCCCGTTCAACTTCCCCCGATGAATACAAAGCCCCTAGCTATCCTTTTATGGAACGCTAATGGACTACTCAACCATCGAGACGAACTATTTCAATCCTCTCGTTATTCAATCCTCTCGCCCATTAGTCCTACTTATTGGCCAACATCACTCAAAAAACGTCCCGATATCCTGGATATATTTATCACCTCCCAGATTTCCTTCTCACAAACCTTAAGCAAATCACTCGATGACCTTTCTTCAGACCACAGTCCAGTGCTGCTTTCACCACATTCAAGCTATGCTCCTAAACCACCATCTCCTAAATTGATTAAAGGATGAGTAAACTGGGACCGATTTCGTGATGATTTGGAAAACAAACTAGACTTAAAAATTCCGCTAAAGACAAAAGAGGACATTAATGGTGCCATTGGAAAACTGACAGCATCAATAACAGGCAGTATAAAGAATAACACTTTTATCAATAAGTTCAACAATTCACAAAAGACTGACTTGCCAGAGCATTTTCGTATCTTATTGAAGGAAAAACGCAGAGCAAGATCGAAGTGGCATAGTACCAGATATCCAACAGATAAAACTCACTATACCCAACTGACTAACAAACAAAAATCTGAAATTAGAAAATACAAAATTCAAAATTTACTAAATTTTACTGAAAAACTTACACCTACTGACAAATCACTATGGACGACCACTAAAAGGCTAGTGAAATTTAAAGACTGTAATCATCCACTTCTTACGGAAGCTCAAACCTGGTCCAAATCCGATGAAGAAAAATCACAAATCTTTGCTCATCACCTCTTTAAAACCTTTAATCCACACCCTGATATTCTTAATCCAAATCACCTTGAATGTATTGAAGGAGAACTGGATATCCCACTCCAAATGTCTCTTCCACCTAAAGCCTTTCATCCTTCAGAAATATCCGACATCATTCAAAGGTTACCTTCCCGAAAAGCTCCTGGACACGACCTAATTACATCCCAGATCCTAAAACTGCTTCCTCGGAAAGCCATCCTATTCCTTACGTATATATATAATTCTGTTCTGCGATCCACATACTTTCCTGACCCTTGGAAATTATCTATGATCAAAATGATACATAAACCCAAAAAGCCACAAGAAAATCCATCCCCCTATCGTCCTATCTCCCTTTTACCCATCCTAGGCAAAATCCTAGAAAAGTTCATCCTAAAACGCCTGCACCCCATCTTAGATTCTAATCACATTATCCCAGATCATCAATTTGGATTCCGCAGATCCCAATTCACTCTCCAGAAATGCCATCGTGTGGTAGATGTTGTCTCCTCTGCATTGGAGCGCGGAATGTACTGCACGGGAGTCTTTCTCGATGTAGAAAAGGCTTTTGATCGAGTCTGGCACCCAGGACTGCTTTACAAACTCCGTAAATTCCTACATCCTACATACTTCCTCATTATCCGCTCCTATCTAACTGATAGATCCTTCAAAGTAAATCATAATAATGCCTATTCATCACTTTTTTCCCAGTCCGCTGGTGTTCCTCAAGGTAGTATCCTAGGTCCTATCCTTTACGCAGTTTATACAGCTGATATCCCAACCCATCCTAACACTGTCATTACCACTTATGCCGATGATACATGTGTCCTAGCAATTAATAGCGACCCAACAATTGCATCCCAAACCATTCAATCACACATCACAAACCTTGAAGAATGGTTTCAAAACTGGAGGATCAAAATAAATTCCAATAAATCCCATCAAATCACCTTTACCCTTCGTCGTAAACCTATGACCTCTTGTCCTACAGTATCCTTTAATAATACCCCACTTATCCCTGTTGAACAAATTCGATACCTTGGACTCCACTTAGACAAACTAACTTGGAATCCTCATACCAGACTGAAACGACAAGAAACAGCTCGACGTTTCCGACTACTCCAGCACTTACTAGACAAACGCTCTAAGCTCCCAGTCAATTACAAAAGACTCATATACATGACTACAATAAGACCTATTTGGACTTACGGAATTGAGCTCTGGGGCTCCACTAAGCCATCGAATTCCTCTCGTATCCAATCCTTACAATCCAAAATCCTTCGTAAAATCCTCACAGCTCCTTACTTCGTCACAAACAAAATCATCCATAACGACCTTAATGTTCCGTATGTTTCTGACCTGGCCCAATCCAGATACCTTTCCTTCCATAATAAACTTCACAACCATCCTAACCCTCTCGTTTCTAACCTTGATTCCTTTTTGATCCCTGACAACCCTCCGAGGCGTCTGAAAAGAAGATGGCCTCGAGATCTCCTTTTGTAAATACATTTTTAGAGTGCTACCAGTGGGTAGTTTCTCAACAAATGATTTCATGCTTTTATATTCTTTTGTTCACATTTACTAAATGTATTTTACTTGTAATACAGTTGTAAATATCATCAATAAATTTAAAACAAAAAATCAATATACGGCTGGTGAACACCACCGTTGTATTCTATTTTTTTCTCTAATATTTGTCGCAAAGAAAATATTTGATCAACAGTCGAACGGTTCCTCCTAAACCCACATTTGTAGTCTCCGATAATTTCCTCGGCGTATTCCGTGATTCGATTAGTTAAGATTAACGTGAATATTTCATTACATACCGGAAGAAGTGAAATTCCTCGATAGTTATTCCAATTCATCCTCTGGGCCCTTTCGTGAATCGGAATAAGAATGGATTCATTCCATTCTTCAGGCAATTTCTCATTTTCCCATATCTTTTTAACTAAACAATGTATTTTATAAAATTCAGCTTCCCCACATGCCTTAATTAGTTCACTAGGAGTATCATCGGTTCCTGCAGCTTTATAAGATTTTAGTTTTCCGATAACTATTTCAATTTCCTCTTTACTTGGTTCATCTAATAACGTTTCAGTGCTCTGGTTCTCTGAAGAAGGGCACAGATCATTATTTCTCGCATTTAAAATATTGTCAAAGTGTTTCTTAATCTTACTCAACATGTCTACAGAGTGAGTGAGGAAATTGTTATTTTCATCCCTAATTCCAGTCGTTATGGGCCCTAAACATTTACGTGATTTATTTATACCTTTGTACATGTCTCTTACGTTCTTTTCGGTTATATTGTTTTCTATATTTATTATTTTATCTTTAAGATACTACCTTTTTTTATTTTGAACAATTTAGTAGTTTAATTCTTCAAGGCCCGGAAATATTCCGGATTATTTAGGGCTTTTATTTTAGCTGCTTTTCTTTTTTAGAACATGTTTAAGCAATCTTCATCAAACCACGGTTTGTTATTTTTATTTTTTCCAGGGCACAAGTTACCGGCTTCTTTATTATTATCCCTGATCCCTACCCATAACTTATCTATTTCTTCGCAGTCGTCTTCAGAAGATTCTAAAGATTCAAACCTATTCTTAACTTCAAGCTCGAATTGAGTTCTGATTGATGGATTTTTTAATTTTTCCAAATTATAATTCCAGGAATCGCAACGGTTTTCTTTACTATTTTTTATATTAACTTTTTGCTGATGTTTCGCGATTGCTAATTCATGATCTGACCCACATTCTGCCTCGATAAGACCTTACCTTAATTGTACTAGTTTCCCACTTATGTTGTATCAAGACATGATCGATTTGATTTTGCGTTTGCGAATCCGGTGATGTCCTAAGATGGCAAAATTTATTAGTCGAATTCCATCATTACTATGTTCTTGTAAACTTTCTTTACCGATCGTCGGAAAATAAACTTCTTCACTTTCCACCTTTGTGTGAGCGTCCTCTTAAATTCGCGGTAGTTTATCATATACCCACTCCAGTTTATCATAAAATTCGCATTTGGCTCGTCATCACTGCCTTTGGTCGGACAGTGTATGTTTATCAACGCGATTTTAAACCAACGCCCCTGGAATATGGCCACAGAAATCCTGTCTCTAAAGAATTGTACATCTCTCAAAGCAGAAAGAAATCTATTCCTAATAAGAAAACCGGTACCTAAACAATGATTTCCGCTTCATCCATCCCAAAAAGTGTACTTACCTTCCCTGGCCAACGAACCTCTTGCAATGCCACGATATCTAAAATGTACCCATTAAACTCATTTGAGATCGATTTTAACCCACCTGCTGTATTCAAACTCCTTAAGTTCCACGTCGCCATACTTAAATCTCTAGTTTTCAACTTGTGCCATGAATCCCCTAAAGCAGTCGCCACTCAGAGACCCGAATGGTGGACTAGTTTGCTTCCGGACAATCAGAGTTTTACTTTATGAGGATCCATGACTGTTTGGTATTTTGTGAACTATAAATATGTGATTAGGGCGTTCAATCCTACTTCACACCCTCCAGCAAATCTGGAGGGCATCTTCCTCCAGCAAGTCTGGAGGGACCCTCTCATTGTTGGCCAGCGAGTCCATCGGACCTAGCCGGAAGGAATTTTCACCGACCATCCCCTCATCCGCCACTTTTGGGACGCTCCTCTAAGCGGTAATGAGCCCGAGCGAGTTTTTTTTTCTCTAATATATATATATATATATATATATATATATATATATAATATATATATATATATATATATATATATATATATATATATATATATTATAGGTTTTTTATTCATCATATATTTTCTCCCTTAATGTATACTTAAAACTTTTTCTTAAAAACAGAATTCTTAAGTGTTTTTTTTTTGTTTATATGATACTTGTATATCATATAAGAGATTATAATAAAAAATTAATTGTAATAAGTTTGGCAGGATAAGTGAAGATCATCTTATATTTTCTATTGTAAAATGTTACAATAATTTAATTCCATATTGAAATAGCTCTAACATAAGCTCAACAATCTATTCAAAAATTAAAATTGATAATTACTACTAAGTTTTTTTATTAACAGTGGGATTTGTATTGTGAACTGAAAAGCCCAACATCATACCTCCTCTCTGGATTTTAATGGAAAGGCTGATTTCATGGTTGAATGGGACCTGTGATGTTAATGAATGAATGATTAACCCGTGTCTCTTAATGAATAGAATGTACCCATTTAGGTTTATTGGAAACTATTATTTGCACCAAGAGACATGAAACATCTGAATCCAAATATTGTTGGGAATATATCTGTTACAGATTGATTAAATGATATAACGCTATAATGAATGACGATATAATGAAATAAGAAATTTAACTTATGACTAAGTATGGTGAATGGTGTTAACTTTCGTTTCACATATTTTTAATTATAATTTGTGAAAGGGGGGGGGGATGAGTCTATATCTTGGTCAGAAATTAAAGGTAGTCCCTATTCCTCAACTCTTCTTCTCTATTCCTGTTCCGCATCCTTCCACCCATCCACGGGTCGGTCCTCCGTAATAGAACAAGATTTTACTCTCCTAAATGCTACTACTACTAACTAGGTATGTTAGGTATAACTGGAAAAAAGATTGCTACAAAAACCTTTTTTTTAATACTGTATTTTTGACCAATTTAAACAAAGCGTAGAATAGAACATAACCGAGTGCATAAACGTGACTGTAAGAGATAGCCAAAGAGGTATTATTTTATAATAATTGTTAAGTATCGCTGTGATACCATAATATAAGAGTACTTGAAGTTACAAAAAAAAAGTTTTATAAGCTCTCTTATAACGAAAAAATGGACACAATTCGAAATCTCTATAGCAGGTAGCAGCACTAGAGGAAGTTCCCGAGGCGCTTAACCGCTAAGCCTCTTCTACATTTTTCGGTTTGGGACCAACCTTATCTTAAATTACTGTAATTTATTACCACAGATAAATTATTTCTTTATGTTTCATATTATTTTTATATTATAATTATTTCACGTTATGTTTCAACAGAGTGCTTTTAGTTTGTGGTCAAATGATATTGCTACCAATAACATGAACATGATGAACAATCATATAAAAATATAATATAAAAAAAGATAAATGGTTGAGCTCTAAAAATTAGAAGGATTTGAGGGAATATAGAAATGCCAGTAAAAAAGTAAAAGCTATTAGAAGGAAGGCTTTAAATATCTATTGGGAGAAAACCTGCAAGTATGTGGACACTTACATTGAGGACTGATGGAAAGTCTAGTGCTGCTTGGAGGACATTAAAAAAATTAAAAAATCCCAAAAGATGTGGAGATAACTTCCCATTGATCAAAGAGCAGCAATGGGTGAATTACTTTGAAGAATTATTTCATGAGGAGCGACCCGAATTCACATGGAACCAATCCGATGAAATAATATTAAATAAGGAAGATATACCGCCAGTCACAATCATAGAACTGGATTCAGTTCTCAAAGGAATGAAAAATATAAAATCTCCCGGCCCTGGTTCTATTCCAATTGAATTAATTAAAGCAGGCCCGACCTAACTCAAAATGGCACTGGCAGAAAGTATGACACTTCTGTTAAATGGTGGAGAGATTCCTGAAGAATAGAAACAGGGTTACATCGCTCCAGTTTTCAAAAAAGGCCAAAAGAAAGACGTTTCCAACTACAGAGGTATTACTGTTACCAGCTAGCTGAGTAGATTATACGGCCGGATAATTAAAAGCAGAATTGAAAATGATTTAAAGGAAGAGATCAGCGAGGAACAGGCGGGTTTTCGAGCTGGAAGATCATGCACTGATCACATTTTTAGTCTCTCACAACTTATAGAAAAGAGGATGGCCCACGACCTCGAACTCCATATGATATTTGTAGATTTACACAAGGCCTATGATTCAGTACCTCTAGCGAAATTGTGGAAAGCTTTGGAAGCCACATCTATTAAGAGATACCTCATCAGAGCAATTCAAGAGCTCTATAAAAATATGACGGGGGCTATAAAAATAGGAGATAGAGTGTCTAGAAGCTTCTTCATTAACAAAGGATTGAATCAGGGCTGCTGCCTTTCACCCCTGATTTTCAACATTTATATAGAACAAGCCCTTAAAAACTGGAAAATATCGTGCTGTGGAACGGGTGTTCAAATCGGGAATGATGTCATCTACAATTTGCAGCATGCCGATGATCAAGTCATAATCGCATCGGATCCGGATGATGTTAGCTATATGATGAGGAAGTTGCTAGACACGTATTCCAGATGGGATCTGAAAATCAGTGAAAGTAAAACAGAGTATATGGTTTTCAACGCTCCAAATTTGCCCCTTGAAATTGATGACTGGACGCTAAATGTCAGCCAGCAGTTCAAGTACCTCGGATACTGGTTATCTTTAAAGGGTGGTAGTGAGGTTGATATCGAACATAAAATAAATAATGGGAAAAGAATAATAAGTTCGATAAATTCAACCCTATGGAGTAAAGAAATAAGATTAGAAACTAAAAAGAAGAGATACCATTCCTTTGCAGAAAGCGTAGCCACTTACGGATCAGAAGTCTGGGCACTGACAAAAAAGATGGAAAATAAGTTGCTTTCCATGGAAATGGATTTCTGGAGAAGAAGCTGTGGCATATCCAAAATCTAGCGGATCCCAAACGCAGCTATTAGAGACAAGGTCGGATGTCAAAAGAACATCCTTCACCTGATCGGGACCAAACGGTTAAAATGGTATGGCCACTTAATGCGGATGGATGAGAACCGCTGGCCAAAGAAAATTTATAACTATATGCCACCTGAAAGAAGGAAGCGTGGAAGGCCAAAGAAGAAATGGATAGAGGACGTTGAGGAAAGCATGGCAGCCAGAGGGCTTCGTGAAGGAGATTGGATGGACAGGGAACAGTGGCTTTTGGGTGTTGGGGATATGACTCCTTAAGTTGTATAAAACCCAAATAAATAAAAAAATATGAATTTATTTAAAGTTTTCTATACTTTAACCTAAATCTTAACATGAAAAACCTGATACTTTCAATCTGAAACCTTAGAGCATCGTTGAAGATATAATTAAGAAATATTTGCACCATGTCTTGAATATTATGTAAATAATGAAGTTCGATGTAAATTTTCTGAGCCCTACAGCCAAAAAATATTTCATTCAACAAAGGATGATAAATTATCAGTGTTTGCAGCCTAGATTTTTTGTATTCAGCTTGCTGATTTTTTGCATTTCGACCCAATAATGTGGGTCATCATCGGGGCTAAAAATTAAAAATTACATTATAATTTATTGGATTTTCCGGAAATAATGAAGGATTTCATGTTTTCTTTATATTAACTCTCTGCATAATAAATTATTTAAGTTTAAAGGATTATTATTGTGTATGGGTATAAATAGATTTTAATCCTCTTCCAAGAGAAAATGGTTTTTATCTTCTGTAGAATGTCACTAGTTGAAAATAATGCAGTCACATAATTTCGTTTTACAAATACGCAATCGGTTATAAAGGCCAGAAATTAGGACCAAAAAGACTGGAAACATTAATGAAGTGTGGGGAAACGACAATATGAGTGAGTCCATATTTAACAATGGTTAAACAAATTCCGAGAGAGAGACTCTCGCCTTAAAGACAAAGATGGTCATGGTAGGATCTCTTCCCTTGAAGAAGATGTTCTGAGAGCTTTGGTAGAAGAAAATCCCAGAACAATTGTTCGAGAACTTGCAGAAAAACTCTGTTAGAACATTGACCATTGCTGAACATCTCAACTCAATTGGAAAGGTAAAAAAGCTTGAACCTTGTGTTTCTTATCCATTAAACGACCGTATAAAAAAAATCTTTTTATGATGTATCTCTTTCAGACCTCTCCAGCCCCCTCTCTTTTTATTTTTATTTATCATATTTACAACTGTATTAGTAAATAAAATACATTTAGTAAATTTGATAACAGAAAATAATAACATGGAATCACTTGTTGAGAAACTACCCACTGGTAACACTCTTTATATATATATAGACATATAATATTCCGTCTCGGGGACAATAATTATAGTGCTAAATGAACACATACACACCATATATACAAAAAATATAAAATTAACAAAAGTATAATAATAACTAAATAATAATAAATAAAAACTATGTACAATAAAAAAATAAGATAAACTAAATATAAGTAAATTAAAAACATAAAAATACAGTCATACCTATATACAATATATACAATCAGGCAGGGAACCCAAATCCCTCTCTCTCAACCACGTCACTGGTGCTACAGCCGGTGGAGTTTGAGCGAGAGCGCTTTAGCCACATGTCTTGAGTGGAGAGTCTGTCTGTTGCCAGAACTCTAAGATATATACTATAAAATATCTCTGGGCAACTGCCGCTTCAACCTTCGAGGAGGGTTGTATGGATGAGTGGAACTAGATAGGGATTGAGCTAGGGGATTTGGATGATTGATAAGGTTCTGATGGAATTTGGAAAATTTTTCAGGTATAAGGTCAAGGACAAATGGGATATTGAGGTCATGATGTAGGGTTTTTTTGGTTACATAGAACGGAGCATCAACTATTGTTCAGAGGACTTTGGACTGAAAGGATTGGATGCGTTTTATGTTAGAAAATTTTGCTGTCCCCCAAAGTTCAAGTCCGTAGGTCCGAATAGGTTTCAGGATCGCCTTATAGATCAGTAATTTTTTTTCAATTGAAAGTTGAAATTTTCTGGTCAGTAGTCTGTATAACTGGCTTTAGAGATTTAGAGAAGATATTTCGGGATCTCAGTTGGATGATAGGATGGCGGTGTCATCAACAAATGTTGCCAGGAAGGTATTGGGATGGACAGGAATATCAGTGGTAAAAAGGATATAAAGGACGGCGACCAAGTCGCTACTTTGAGGAACACCGGCTTCAACTGGGTAGGAGTTTGGAAAATTCTGTACCACAGGGAACCCGAAAGGTGCGATCAGAGAGGTAGGAACGGAGGATTAGATACAAAGACTGGGGTAGATGGGTTTTCAGCTTGGAAAGAAGCCGGCGTGCCATACCCTGTCAAAAGGGTAACCTTCTAAAAAAAAAAAGGTTTTTTCAATAGGAGATCTCGAGACGCCACTGAGGATTATCAAGGATAGAAGAAGAAGCAAGGTTAGAGACGAGAGGATTCGGATGGTTCTGAAGTTTATTATGGAAGGAAAGGTATCTGGATTGGGCCAACTCGGAAACATAAGGAACATTAATGTCGTTATGGATTACTTTATTGGTGATAAAGTAAGGAGTATTGAGGATTTTCTAAAGGATTTTGGATTGTAATGATTGGATACGATAGGAATTTGATGGCTTAGTGGAACCCCAAAGCTCAACTCCGTAAGTTCAAATAGGTCTTATTGTTGTATTCTTGTATATGAGTCTTTTGTAATTGACTGGAAGCTTATAGCGTTTATCTAGTAACTGCTGGAGTAGTCGGATACTTCCAGCTGTTTCTTGTCTTTTCAGTCTGGTATAAGGATTCCAAGTTAGTCGTTTGTTCAAGTGGAGTCCAAGGTATCGGGTTTGTTCAACAGGGACAATACAAGTGTTTTATTATTAAAGGATTCTGTAGGACAGTAGGTCATAGGTTTACGGCGAAGGGTAAAGGAGATTTGATGGGATTTATTAGAATTTACTTCAATCCTCCAGTTTCGACACCATTCTTCAAGGTTTGTGATGTGTGATTGAAGAGTTTGGGATGCAATGGTTAGTCCCATATTTTAAAGGGTAAAATTTTTATTGTTCGAAATTAATTTTAAAATTTTTTAAAATAATTTGTTAATAATAACGGTTGAGCATACTATTCAGAGAGAGGAAAAGTTCTTAAATGGAAAATTTGGCAACACGATTATAAAAATAAATAAAGAGCAATAGCGTGTTTTGAGCGTGTTAATAAAAACAGTTTTATTTCATTTTAAAACCATAAAACCTGAATTAATTTCCGGACATCCCAATAACTTTTGGTCCTGATGATGACATCCAAGTATGTAGGTCGAAATGGCAGCAAACTGAATAAAACGAACTGTAAATTATTTTTACAATTGACAACATACAATATAGTTGTTATATTATTAATTATTACGATTGAGCAGCCTTACAATTCTATTCTACTTTTCTCTTCTCTCTCACTCATATTGTGTTTTACAATCATTTAAAAAGTTTATCCATCTCTAAAACATATTTCTTGTATGCAATTGCATTTGCAACTTGATCTCTGAATAGATAGCTCATCGAAATGCTGTGAAACTTCTTCAAACTGACAATTCTCTTTTTTTTTTTTAACTCTGACCAATTATTAATGATTTTTATCACATATTTAATTTATATCTAACGGACACTATCTTTGTTCCCATAGTGAAAAAGTTAAAAGTACTAATATATAATAATTAAATTACTGTTATAATTAAAGGTACTTCCACTATTTACTGTAGCACAAAGCAGAAAGGAACAGTTCGGTTTCGAGGAACTTTCAATGTCAAGGCTTTTTTGTCTTAGTTGTTAATTATGTCAATGTTAATTATTTTCAAGGATTTTGCGATTTGTCTGTTAACAAGGATTTAATTTATTTTTCTCATACTTCAAATTCATGATTATAGATAAAAACTTACGAATTCCTAATTTTCATATTGGTAGTTAAAAGAATAAATAGAGTTGATTAATGTCACTAATGTAAAATTAGTTGTTGATTCAAAATTGGGAAATATTAATAATAATAATAATGCTTTATTTATTCTGGGACGAGTTCCTTAAGAATAATACAGAATTAAAATTAGGTATATACTTTTCTTTTATTTTTTATGGGAGCGGTGTATCTCAGTTAATTAGACACTGTGATGCTGGGCTCAAGTTCTTGGGTTTGAATTCGGCTGATGTGAAGTTATTTTTCATCAACTGTCGTAGGGAGACTGTCATGGGGCACACACCCTGCCTCTATAAATTTGCTACTTTTAATATAAATAATTAATTAAGGAGAAAACCTGGCGTGATCCTTGCCCGATCACCACCGGGGGGGAGGGGGGGGGGGCTCACTACTCTTTGCACAACCGTTAGCCTTGAAACAGTACTTGTTAATAAAGTCCTGAACGAAAAATAAAAAACGCTTCATGGGTAGTAGTGTTACAGATTTTTTTTTCGTAAATAATGTACCTAAGTATCAATAATTTAATTTGTAATAATGTAATTAAACATATATAATTATAATAAGATGGGGTGTTTTCTTGTATTAAAAATCAGAAAAAATAGTTATAAAAAACTCAAAACGTGCAAAATCGGAGAGTAGAAGCCCGTAAATACTATATCTAAGACACTTAATTCTTATGCAAAGAACTTTACTGCAGAAATAACAAAAGGAGCAATTGATTTTTTTTACTTCCTGTTATAGCCATCTTAAGGAAAGAATGAAGAAGGCAGTAAAATTGAGATATTATATAACACCTGACTCTGAAACAAGAACAAATAAGCTTTAAATCTATTAATACTTGAATTTAAACAAAAACAATAATTTTCGCATCCTTATGGTATTGAATAATATCCCAATTTTTGAATTCTCATTGCCGGATTTGGGACATTTTGGGTTTTTATTGCACTTTCTACTGCATAGAATTCCTCTTCCTAATTATAATGTTTGTACATATTTTCTCACTAAAATCATTCTATGCAATAGACAAAATATTCTCCATAAATGTCAATTTTTCCTAAAATTAAAGTTTTTCAGTTTCACTGGCGCTGACATCTCTTCAAGTCCTGATACCTTCCTAGCAACATTTGCTGATGATACTGCCGTCCTATCCTCCCACTCGGATCCTCTAATAGCGTCCCGGAACCTGCAAAGACACCTCTCCTTCATTGAGCAGTGGTGCAACAACTGGAGCATCAAAATTAATGAATCAAAATGCAAACATGTAACTTTCACTCTTCGACGCAGATCCTGTCCGCCAACCCTTTTTAATTAAATTCCTCTTCCCTACTCAGACACAGCCCGATACCTTGGCTTCCTTCTGTACAAAAGACTGACTTGGAACCCACATACGAGACTTAAAAGACAAGAGCTTAACCGACGATTTGGTCAGCTATGTAGACTACTAAACATATCATCTCGTCTGTCAACAGAAAACAAATTATTAATCTACAAGACCATACTGAAACCTATCTGGACCTACGGACTTGAACTGTGGGGGACAACTAAATCATCGAATATCAAACGCATCCAATCCTTCCAGTCCAATGTCCTTCGAACAATAGTCAATGCTCCATATTATGTCACGAACAAGACCCTACACCATGACCTTAACATCCCATATGTCCATGACATCATCCCATCCAGATTCTCCAACTTTCACCAGAACCTCGTTCATCATCCCAATCCTCTAGCGCAATCCCTATCCAGCTCCGAGCATCCATACCATCCCCCTCGAAGGTTGAAACGGCAGTGGCCTCGAGATCTTTTGTAAATATGCCTTTAGAGTCCTGGCAATATCCAGCTTCTCCACTCATATCCTGAGCGTCTGTGGCTCTAGTGCCCTCTTTCAGTCTCCACTGGCTTCTAATACTAGTGATGCGGCTGGAAAAGTGGCACTGGGATCTTCCGGAGTCTTGCTTTGCCTTCCACGTGTGGGGGAAAAAGCCTGGCTCGGAGATTCTTGGGCGAATGTATATATTGTATATAGTTATGATTGTGTTTAGAAGTTTTTATTTTATTTTATTTGTTTATTTTTTTATTTTTATTTACCTTCTTCATCAGTATTATTTATTAACTTCTTATATTTATATTTATTTCTTTATTATTTGTATATATTGTATGAATGAGAACTTTTAGCCCTAATGCTTATAGCCCTCCAGCAGTGGCTGATTGTATTATTATTCAATAAATAGATTTAAAAAAAAAAGTTTCACTGGATTACAAAAAAAGTGATTGCACAATATTATTTATCTTATTTCACTTACTATTATTTACAACTAATTCACAGTTTCTGTAACATCCTGAAAATGTCATATTTTAATTCAATATAGCTGATGTTATGCTGAAACAGTACACTGTATATAATTGCGGTTAACATGAATGTTTTACATTTGAATTGAGTTCTATATAAGGAGTTTTAAATAACAAAACTTACAGCACGTAGCAGTTAAGTGAATTTATGAGCTAATTAACAGCAGGATTGGTAGAGAGCGTTACTCACACGTAATTTAGTTGACAACCTAAAATCGTGTTTTCGAACTTAGAGTGCAAACTTCGAAATCCTGTTACAAAGTTGGTTAACCTGATATCCCGACTAAAGAATGATACCAATCGCCTGGTAATGCAAGTGTGCTGATTTTTCTTTTGAAATTTCAAGGCAAAAAGCACGAGATAAATTAAGAGATGCTATTAGGATCTTCAATAATCTTGTAGATTGGTGCAGACTTTGGAGGAGGGGCGATCCTCCCCCCACCAATAAAAATAGAAAGGAGGCGAAAATATCGTTTCTTCTCCAATATTTCGAAAAACTAAATCATAACTAATCAACAATAATAATTCTAAGTGAGTTTATTCATTGAAACTAAAACTAATTAAGCAAATATAAAAAGTCGACTGGATGTCTAAGCTAAGGCCTAGATGTACATAAACAAGTATTTTATCACTCCCTGTATTTCAATCATAGGCGGATCTACAGTGAGAGGGGGGGGGGTGATTTCGGGCATCCTCCCCTCCCACTTCCCTAAATGGTAAAATGTAACCATGTTTTATGGAAAAAAAAAAATAGTAAAACATTATATCTTAGTAGAATAGTAGAATATCTCGATAAATAGATACTATATTTGAAATTTATCCAATTTTTCGCCTCTTCAGGCATCTTTAGGGTTAATCTGATTTTGTATGTAATTTAAAATTTTCATCTGAAAAAAAAACATATGCAAAAATCTTTCGAAGGATTTACTATTAGATACTATTAGACCATAATAATCCTAAAAACAATATATATATATTTTAACATAATTATTCAATTGGAATTAATATCACTTATTTTCGGAGCCACAATCTCAGTATTGCGTATAGATACAAAAATAGCCGTAAAAAAAACCCTCTTCTCTCAACTCAAAGATCGGACCAGTCGAGAAAACTAGCAAACAAATAAGTGACTTGATTCCAGATTAAATAATTATGTTAAAATATAATACTCAAAGGTCGATTAAAGAAAAATTGTAAATATATATATATATATATATATATATATATATATATATATATATATATATAAGATTTTGGGGTTGGGGTTGAGGTTGTTGTTGCAGCAGAGCTTGACAGTTATCGGTTGAGTTCTTACCCCTAAGTAGCTGAGAAAATGATACAATATTGTTAACTATTATAGAAGGCTATCTCTCTCTTCTTGGTCTTCCTGCATCACCTTGAATCCGGTTTTCCTGGTGTATGGATTTGAGATTCTTGTAAATTTAGCATTCTTTGTAGTTGCCCGGGCGTCCTTGGTTGTAGCTGAGGTTCTGGTTCTAAAGTGTTCACTTTTGTTGTTG